>CM060362.1:31807102-33303817 GCA_030545235.1 Helianthus tuberosus
AGAGCTGGGAGAAGCTGATGGCTGCAGCCAAAGTATACGCCCAGACAGAACGAAACCTCAGCACCAACAGGCCACCGCCACCACACAATCGTCCGCAAGACATGAGTGGTAGCAGCGGAAAGAAATTCAAGAAGAATTGGCGCGACTCAAATTCTGGAACATACTCATCTGACGACGCACGCACAACAATAAACAAATTGGCAGCGCAAAAAGAAGCAAAACAAGAAAATAGAGAACGACAGTGGACCCCCTAATAAAAACTCCAGCCAAGGTGCTCAGCACAGAGGACTATCAGTTTAAAACACCTCCGCCAATTAAGAACAAGAGGGGTCAAGATCCAAATCAGTATTGTGACTATCACAAAGACAATGGTCACACTACAAACAATTGTATATCCCTCCGCACCGAGATTGAAAAAACGCTCAAAAGTGGGGAACTCACCCACTTACTGCAGAACGTGCGAAAGGATATAAAGCAAATTACTCGCGGTGATGAAGGTCTGAGTAAGAAAGCTAAAAACTAAGCGCCGCAAGAAGCAAGTAGCATACAATAGCTTCTCCACATGTTGGTCAAGTTCTTTAACTTACCAATCCATGCCGTAGAACTATAGTATGAATAAGTTAAGTTCCATTTAATTATCCTAAACAGACAACTTTGTACTACGGCCTCTGAGCCTTATCATTAATCAAAGTAAAGTTAGTTCTATTATTTCTGTATTTATTACAAATTGCATGCAATTCCTTTTGGTAAGCGCAAAAACATTATGGTAACCGTCACACAAGTCTCATGAACGGTCAGTGATCACACGCATCGCGCAAGGCCCAGCCTTACGTTCATACATGAGCTTTGTACCACCTTTATTCGCCTTACCTAGTCAAAGCAATTGCACTCATGCAAAATATTGTAATTCAAACACACTTCATACTGGTTACTAGCGCATCACACGCCTTAACAACATACACGGTAGTGTATGAAATAAAGTTACTTGCGCCACAGCGCATTAACAGACAGGGATTCACATCCCAAACCTAAAGATTATCTATTGTTCATACAACCACACGAGTAAAAAGAAAACCTAAGCTAGGTCTTCGTCTTCTTCTTGGTCGGGGAAAACTTCCCTCAGCTGCATCACGTAGTCTTCAGACTGTAACGCGACAGTAATGAGATCCATGACTAGAAGCTGTAAAGTATTAAATTGAGTTTTGGCGACAGCAAGAGCAGCTTCGGTATTAACACCATGAGTAGCAGACCTACTAGTGTCCCAGTCAACCTTTAAAGCGTTAACCACATGATGGGAACACTCTGCATACCCTTGGGCATACCCATCATTCCGCGCAGCAACCACCAGGTGCGCAACTGTTTTGTCTAGTTCTTCAGAGTTAAGAACTGAATTAGCAATCTACACAAAAGTAAAAGAAGAGTAAGAAGACGTGCAAACATCTCCAATTGTTATCAAGGATAGATGAACTTACGCTTACGATCCCACGCTCTTTCAACCACACATGTCACTCTTCAAAGGTCCAAGCTCACTCTCCGCCGTTGCCCGCGCAGTCTCGGAGTTTTTCAACTTTTCCTCAGTTTCGGCAAGCCGGCGGGAAGTCTCAGCCTTCTCGGACTGTTCAAGCTCCAAATATTTTTTAGCGGACTCAACTTCCGCCTTAAGTTGTTCCTGCTCAAATAATAAAGAAGTAAGTTCTTCTATATCCTTATCTCTAAGGGCAAGGGTAGCGCAGGTATGTACCTCTCTTTGCTCATTCTTTTCCTATGAGAACGTGCTTCATCACGCGCTGCTTCAGCCTCAGCTTTTTCTTGTTTCAATTTCTCAATCTCCGCATCTTGTTTTTTCAACTTCTCAACTTCAGCTTTAAGATTGTTGATAACATTGCGGAGACCCATCTTCTCAGCATTATCTTTCTCCTAAATCTCTCTCCAATTTTTGCGCTCCTTGGAAAGAAGAGCAGCCTCAGCCTCTGCCTTTCTTTTCCACCCCGCAACTGACCATTCTTCAGTTTTTAGGTCATTTTTAAACTTGGCTCGGTCAGCTTCCAATGTAGCTTTCATCCGAGCCATTCGGGCCTCATCCTTAGAAATTTTTTTCTTGGACGCCTCAAAGGCAGCCCACTCTTTGCACATACTACGCCCCTCACGCACTATACGGTCCGTAGTAGACGTATACCTGGCAGCTTCCTCAAGGTAAGCATGGTAAGCTTGTTCTTGGGCACGATCTTCTTGAAACTTAATCTCTGCAGGAGGAAAGGTACCCTGTAGCAAGTCACGACACACCCTCCAGTTTGAGAAAGTGTCAACCTTCTTTAAATTCCAAACCGGGGTATGAACTTCAGATGCCTTTCTTTCCGTATAAGTTCTGTAGTAATGGTCCCCCAAAGTTTCATCTGGGCGAAGGGGATCATTCTCGTCATCATAAGAAGAGGCACCCTGATATCCAGCTGGGTCCTTCTCAACATCCACCGGCGTGGACGCAGGAGCAGAAACAGGGCTAGTAATTACCGTTTCTTCAGGAATAAATTTCCCTTTTTCTGCGTCACACGCCACAGCCTCAGGAGAGTTAGGATGAGCAACATCCGCAATCTCCGGATCCACAATCTTCTCCAATTCCACCTCAATGGTTTTTTCCGCCTCAGTATTCTTCTTCGCCTCGTCTTCTGCAGCTTTGGAACTATCCAACTGCTCGCTGATCGGGGCGCGAGGAGGTGAAGGAGGAAGATCCTCGTTAACCGCGGATGACGGCTCCGCATGCATAGGGGAACTTGGTTTCTCTACAAAAACAGAATACATATTACAAATATGCAACGCACATAAAAACAAACAAAACAGGAACTTACCTGGAGGGGGTTTTGCAATAAAGGCATCAAGGTTACCCCTTCTAGTGAGTTTTTTTCTTTGAACCTTCTTGGCAGGCTGCCCTTCAGCATCACCGTCAGTCTGTTTCCTTTTTCCCGCCTTTGTCTTCAACAAAGGCTCCGGACTCGACTCTAAGTCAATTGGGTCCTCAGGATTTGAAGGAGGGATGTCAGCAGTATCCCTAGGTTCCGTCTTTGGCTTCTTCACAACTGCAGGCGCAAGACCCTCCAACGAATCAGACACCACCACATAATCACACCAGGAGTCAGAGGAATGGCGCGTACCTTTCTTCTCTCCTTTAACATTTTTGGCTTTTGAAGATTGAGCCTTCTCCGCATCATTCTTTCTTGGCGCAGCAGTGGCAACTGGTGCACGTTTTTTTCTTTTCAGGGCCTATGCCCAGGTTAGACAACTCACCTACTAGAAAAAGCAAAACTTACAAAGGTTACTCAACGCGCAGAAGTAGCAAAAAGTAACATTGAAATTTCAAACAAGAATCATAGCAAAATTACCAGCGTCAGTTGGAGGTTGCGCAGACAAATCTTTATCTCGCGAAAGAACAAAATTCTTAACAATCCGAAGATACCAAAGTTCCTCATCAGCCTTTTTTTGCAACAGTGGTCATCTTCCCACCTTCTCTCTCGAATGCAACAACATATAGAGAGACAACTGCAAAAAAGAGAACAGGGGCAAATTCAAAAAAAAAAAAACAACAACAACAAAGGGGAAAGAGAAGCAGCAAACAGGGTAAAGGAATCCAAATCTCACCTTTACCATCTTCCATGTATACTGGCTTATCTTCTCGATTCATCCGCCAGCAAAGGCTCATACCAGCAGCAACTAAGGCTTTCTCTGGAAGAGCAATCGACGGAACATCCTTTAGATCCTGGTACCAATTCTTCGAATAAGGAGTTTGTAAAGTCTCCGTTGCAACTTCCTCTTTGCCCCTGAAAACCATCTTCATCGGAATCACTCCGGTTTTAATAAAGAAGAATTTTTGCTTCCAATCGTGAAGAGATTTCGGGGGTTGCAACAAGAGCTTTTTCGCCGACGCCCTTTGGACAAACGAGTAGAACCCCTGGGGGCAGGGCATCTGGTGAAACACCCGGAAACGGGTAACCGTCGGCTCAATATGCGTTGAACGACAGACAAACTCAAAATGGCGAACCCTAACCATCCCAATAGGGTGCATTTGGGAAATATGGAACTTGTAGTATGAAAGAATGTCAAGAAAGAACTTCGTAACAGGCAATCGAAAATTATCTGAAGAGAAAAAATCCAAAAACAAAGTAATATACCCGGCCGGAGCATCCGCCGCCGTCTGACCCTCACCAGGGTATCGAGCGTCCCAACTATCAGGGAACTTGAAGTTTCGAACCAAACCATCAAATATTTCCTTAGACCACTTCAATGGTGTAAGACCAGAAGCCATTTCTTCAAACGAATCTTCGTGATGTTCTCCGGTTGACATAGGGGGTGTTTGTTTTTTAGAAAAAGCACTTCAGAACCTCTTTTCTCTTCTCCACGCAGACCACGCGCAGACATAAGGGTCTGCAGCTTGTTTGTTGTTTAGAAGAGTTTTCATTAAAAAACATCTTCCCCACCTCTTTGTCAGGCAGAGGTGGCCTTATGTCTTCTGCCCTCTGTAAAACACTTCTCCATCAAAACATCTCAAACCCTAGATTACTCCCAGCACCAAGCTCCTCCCCCACCATCAAGTCCGCCGCCGCCCTGCTCCACCTCTGCCCCGGCCTGCTCCCCTCCTCCGCCGCCCCCACCACGTCGGCCTCCACCCTTACCGTCACCACCTCCACCATCTTCAGCCTCCACAGCCGAGACACCTCCACCTTCAGCCTCCACAGCCGAGACACAGGTATGTTAATTTGTATTGTGTTTGTGTCTTGTTATTTTGATAAACACTGATGTAATTTTCTATTTCCTTCAAAAGTTTTGGCCTTTTTACTTGCGTTTTTCATGTTTGTATAATTTCTAACGGAAATGTTGTTGGATTAAAGAACTAGTCGGAGTTTAACATCTGGATTTTGATTAGTCATTAACTGCCAACAGAATTTAATTGGGAAAATATTGAAAAAAAAGTATCTATTCAATCCACTTATACAGGTTTGGTTAAATTAATGTTTTCTGAATGATAAATTTGAAGTTTTTGTTGGCTTTAGTTTTGTATTGGTATGCATTTGATGATAAAAAAATTGTCAGTGACGACTATGAATCATGAGTTTGCACTTTGCAAAAGTAAAAAACCAAACAGTCTTCTTCTTGCAGACTACAGACATTTGGTCCACCACTTCTGCTACAGATGTCTGCAGATGTGGTCCGCAGACTGCAGACGTTTTCCCTCAGAATAAAGACAGAAATAGCAGATTTCTTCAAAGGGGTAACAAGGAAAACGAAGTAGGAGGGTTTTCAAATGGCAATGATGGTAAAAATAGGCAATCGAAAGATTTATATACCCACCGCCATAAATAACCGAGATAACTGCAATAACACATTTTTCGGGGTAGACACGGTTATCTAAGCATCAGGGGCGAGTGGGAATAACAATGACGCGAGTCCACGCGCGCGTGAAAGCCACGATCAGCAACGTACAACTGACAACGACAGCCTGTCACACGTCAACAGTCATCACTGCAACTTTTCACCTGCCAAAAGTCAAGATTTTCAAAATCAGAATCAGGGGCAAGAATATCTTCCCTAAGAAGATCCTTCATTTTCGCGCCAAAAACTCCACATAAAAAACCACCCACCTCTCATAGTCCAGTGCTCCACTTATTTGCATAAGAGCAATACTAGACTGGGGGGACTTGAAGGGGTAAGGCCCCAAAAACCTTGTACAGGTACTTGAGACCATACCACAACCTCGGCAATAAGCTCTCTTTAGAATGAACCTTGCGCGGCTGCGCACTGGTTCTAAAAGAGAACTTAGAAAGAAACAACATGTAACATTCGCGCGCCAAAAGGAACTAATAAATCCTTGCGTAGACTCTCATGCAACAGATGGGATAAAAATAAACCTTTCTGTCACAACAGAATTACCATGAGGAAGAGCCGCACAGGATTACAGTTGTAATCCTTCTAGAAGGCATATCGTGAACCACCATTTGGTTACAACCGAATGGCCACGTGGCATCATCCTGGACATTCCCCAAAATCACGATGATGGCACCAAAATTAAAGGAAGATCCACACTTGCCCACTCTCCACGTGGCATCTCCCCAGCCGTTGATCATAGTCGCGATCCGTGTGTACACACTCCCGTTAGTGATTAATGGTGGAGAAAATAACTGCTCACGGAAATTACTTTCCGTCATCTTTTCGATCAACAGATTTTCCCGCCCAAACTTCGGCTATAAATAAAGGATAATTCAGGTATAATTCTTCAAGTTACTCTCACGTCACTTTACTACTACTTCTTCTTCATCAAACCCTGTACTTATTCTCACGCCGGAGGGTGGTCACGGAGAGAACCCCCATTCTCCTCGTGATGAGTCTAACGGTTGTTTGTTTTGCAGTTTGTGTTCGAAGAAGGAGATCGTTCACCCCCGAATCAAACGAGAAGACCTAACCCTTTTATGCAGATTCAAACCCTCTGGTTCAGTTGATTCCGGTTAATTAAACCAGTGTTTCTTCATTTGCGCCCACCAATTTCTCAGTTTCTATTCACATCTTCTCGTTTCGATTCATTTCCCTTTACTACTACTACTTCTTCTTCTTCTTCTTCATCAAACCCTGTACTTATTCTCACGCTGGAGGGTGGTCACGGAGAAAACCCCCATTCTCCTCGTGATGAGTCTAACGGTTGTTTGTTTTGCAGTTTGTGTTCGAAGAAGGAGATCGTTCACCCCCGAATCAAACGAGAAGACCTAACCCTTTTATGCAGATTCAAACCCCCTGGTTCAGCTGATTCCGGTCAATTAAACCAGTGTTTATTCATATATTAAGACGTAGATAAAAATTAGGACGTCGTAGCCACACACCCGAAATTTTATAAAACATCGTATTTTTTTAAATTATAATAAAAAATAATTTATGTTCAAAATAATAAAATATATAAAGATAATATGTAAAATTGAGTGCACTATTCATGCTCCATGAAAATTAATATATAGATAATATATATATATATATAGATAATGGGTTTATTTGTTTAATTGTATAAAATAGACTTAGGTATTTTATATTTGTTAATTAGTTTATAATAGGTTTATACAATTATATTTGTATGGTTTTAAAATGTTAAATATTTTTTTTCTTGAGAATCAATGTTAAAATTTAATGGAGTTGGTTTTAAAATTGGAAAGGGGTTAGTGTCAAAATTTTATGGTCACTCGGGATCAAATCGTATATATACTAAAAAATAACTGGGGAATGTCAGGCTTAGCAGTTTTTTTTTCCGTTATACTACTAGGGGCTCATGTAGCCCTTGTCGAATCCGCCTCCATCCTCCCAACCTAGGTACACCCTTGATTGCATGTGATAGTATTTATCTTTTTAGTTCTCATTATCACATGATCCATATGTTCTATTAGAATAACCACTTTTAGATTCGATTTTAAACTTAATAAAAATACAAAATACGTAGCTGATAAGTACGTAAATGTTATATGTATATGTTATTACCGAGTAATCTAATACCCAAGTATTTCCTTACCTTTGGGGCCCCACATATAGGCCATCGTGGATTTGGTGACCTAGCATCATCTTTAGCAATGTGTTCATAACCATATATGTGCTCGAAGATGTGACAACCGACAAATTTGCAGGTTAATCCGTACAACCTAATCATTGTTTATATGCTTAATTTCATGCATTTAGACTTAATTATGTGTTAACTGAGTCCACAAAGTCTAGCAATGTCCAGGAAATGCATGAATATTTGCATTTAGTATAATCGTTATCGCCTCGTCGCGTTACGATGAAACTAGTTATAACGAGTGTTAGTGGTTATCCGGTTAACGTTTTGGTATCAAAATTGTCCCAATATGCTTAAAACATTAAACCGATGGCTTATTATGTGTTCGATATGAATAACATGTAAAAACTTATTTTAAATAAGTAAGTATTGTAATTATTCGGTAAATTGCACAAGTATCGTTTTTATCCGTTTTTAACGCCGAAACTTATAATTTTCATCAAAGAAATACTAGTATAAGATCAATATGTCATTTTGATTAGTATTGGGTGTCATTAGGGATATGGAATGTCATAAGGATGTCTAAGTGTCGCAAACCCCGACCCTACCCTGAGAGCGGGAGCTCGCGAGCCAGCCAGATAGTATCGGTGTTTATTAAATTTGCAGCGAAATTAATCATCAGGGTCGTAGTTAGGAAATAATTTCAGAGTTTGTAAAAACACCAAACTTTTAATATTTAAACAAATGGGCTAAAACCCATATTCCATTTCAAATATATTTATAGGGATAAACCCTAATTGTTGAAAACATAAATTTCTTATTTTATTCAGGTAATCATAGCCACTTTATTTAAGCCTTCAGTGCTCCATAGCTGCCTTCTATTACCTTCACAGTGGGATTCCTGAAATGCGTTTGAAAAATATTTTATCAGCAAGAAATACCGGCGAGTTCATTCCATTTTATAAAAAGACACATTGTTATACTTTTACAGTAACAAGATGGAGATTACAATGTTTATATCTATAAAAAAACTCAATCAGTATTTGTCACACGGTGACAGTGCCGTCGTGACGGTGGTCATATCACTCATTGGCTAACTTTTGTCCAATAGTGAAGTTTATCAAGTAGTGTATACAAAACCCCACATACCGGTAGTAATTGTGGAATACAAAGACTTAATCACTGTAAGTATAACTAAAAACATTTAGGGTTTTGTAAAGCAATTTGACAAAAAGAGAGAATGACTCATGTTGCAAATTAGGATTTAACTATAAGCTTTCGGGTAATATTTCCTGGTGAATTTCCTGAATTCCTAATAAAATATACAATGCACACGTGTTAGTATAATAACCCAACTCAACTTTATCGATACATCACGAGATCAGAACCCCAACGTAGTTAGCAAAGCATAGCCTTATTAGGCAGCACCTTGACATCCGTTGCTGGGTTCAGGATCGATCGGACAGGGTATCGAATTAGTAATTAGGGATTACACACTTACAATGGGGCAAAGCTTCGTGAAATTAAGGGTATTGAGTATTATATTTTCATGCAGAATGTTTGAGAGAGAAAGAAATTTTGAATGACTTTGAACTGCAGATGGAACGCTCTATTTATAGTTGTTCTGGCACTCCATCGCGGCTCGCGATACCCTTAAGGTATCCTGTCGTGCCCCGCGAAACACCCTAGCTAGGGCTTAGGTGTTTATAGTCACTGGTGTAGGTTAGCCACGTGGACGACACGTGTCAATAAGCATGACCAGAAAGTTACAAGGCTTTCGAGACCCACGATAGGTTTATATTAGTCTGTCGCGGCCCGCGACATACACATAAATATTATTGTTTTTCTTTTTTCAAGCTGAAGATCGTTATGCAAGTTCAGTTTTTCGATTACGGAGTGTTTTAGGACATTTTACTTTGACCAGTACTAATCTCTTATGTTTGAGATTCTTGATCTTTCTATCTTCGATTTGTATTGGCTTCTCCACAAACTTAAGGTTTTCATTTACCTCTATATCTTGAAGAGGTACTACCAATGATTTATCAGCAAAACATTTCTTTAGGTTACATACATGAAATACATCATGTACTCCTTCCATCTCTTCAGGTAACTGTAGCTGATAAGCTACTGGTCCAATTCGTTTGATAATTTCAAAAGGTCCAACATACCTTGGGCTTAGCTTTCCTTTCTTACCAAATCTGGTGATTCTTTTCCATGGCGAGACGTTTAACAGTACCTTGTCTCCGATTTGAAACTCTAATGGCTTACGCCTGTTATCTGCATAACTCTTTTGACGGTCTCGTGCTGTTTTCAGTCTTTCCTTGACTTGAATTATTTTGTCAGTTGTTTCTTGCACAATTTCAGGTCCTGACAATTGCTTTTCTCCAATTTCTGCCCAATACACAGGTGTTCGGCATTTCCGTCCATAGAGTGCTTCAAATGGTGCAACATTAATGCTTGTATGATAGCTATTGTTGTAAGAAAATTCTAATAATGGTAAGTGTTCGTCCCAACTTCCTCCAAAATCTATTACACAGGCTCTGAGCATGTCTTCCATGGTCTGAATTGTCCTTTCACTTTGTCCATCTGTTTGAGGATGATAAGATGTACTTAGATTTAATCTGGTTCCCATTGCTTTTTGAAAACTTGTCCAGAAATGAGAAGTAAAACGACTATCTCTGTCGGACACAATAGATAAAGTGATTCCATGTAGTGAAACTATTTCTTCCACATATAGCTTAGCTAACTGTTCCATACTGAAAGTTTCTTTCATTGGTAAGAAATGTGCAGATTTAGTCAATCTGTCCACAATCACCCAGATTGTGTCGTTAACTTTTCGGGTCTTGGGTAATTTGGTAACAAAGTCAATTGTTATCAATTTTCATTTCCAAATTGGCATCTCCAATTGCTGAAGTAATCCTGAGGGATTCTGATGTTCAGCTTTAACCTGTGAGCAAGTTAAACATTTAGCAACATAACTTGCTATGCCCTTCTTCATTCCTATCCACCAAAAGTTTTTGCTTAAGTCTTGATACATCTTGTCACTTCCAGGATGCATCGTATACTTAGATTTATGAGCTTCTTCTAGAATTTGATTTCAGAGATTCCCTTGAATAGGTACCCAGATTCTTTTCTTATGCAATATCCAAATTCCATCTGCTCCTTGTTCTAATTCTTTAATCATTCCTTTTAATCCTTCAGCATCATCCTTGATTGCTGTTTCCTGTACCTTTTTCAATTGTTCATTTAAATCTATTTGTAGGTTTAATCTGAGAGCACTGGTGTGTGTCGGGTGTATTATGTTTTTATTGATATTTTAAGCCCATTTTACACATTAGTCAAGTTTTGAATTTATAAAATACGATCTTCTACTCACACTAAACACACACATGGGCAAGTGCACCCATCGTGAGCGTAGTATAGCGTTGATAAGATACCGAGGTCGTCCAAGGACACAAGAGCTTTTAGTAGCGGTTTATCATCAACGTCTAATCAAACTAAAATTTTTGGAAAAGGTTTTAAGTATGAAAAATAAAAACTAAAAATGCTGAAAATAAAAATAAAATAAAATAAAAATAGATAGACAGGATGAATCACTTGGATCCGACTCGCCTTTAATGTATCCTTTGATAATTTCCGCACTTTTACACTTTTTAAGAGATTATCTTAGTTATAGTAGTAGGCCCTTCTTTTGAAGGTGACGTTATACTCAACCCAGTGGTTTGAGTCAGCAAGGATACAATCCCAAAGGGTTGGAAAATTGGAAGATGATTAATTAAGTTATTAATGCGTAAAGTGGTAGGCCCCTCTTTTGAAGGTGACGTTACCCTCGGCTAAGTGGTTTGAGTCAGCAGGGATACAATCCCAAGTAGCCGGTTTAATGTATTAATAGTAGTTTACATATGAGGGGATCAAGCCATTCGCACCCCCGCCATCCAATACCAGTAGGTATTGAAGGAGGTCCTAGTAAGCTTGACCCAGGTCATTGCAGGATCTATACACTGAACAAGGCAAGAACCTTACTAAACCATTCCCTTAACCCCCGACCAGGTAGCCAACATATCTCTATATAGACCGTAGAGATATGAATGGTGAAAATCTTTTACTTTATATAGACAGTAAAGTAATGCCAAGACACCACGAACAAATGATAAAGAAGTTTCACCTTTAACATAAGAAACTAGTTATTAAAGTCATTAATACAAAACATAATGATAAGTGCGAAAAGATTAAAAATCAAAAGTAATACATTAAATGTTTGTCTTCACCAAGTGATGTAAGAGACTAGCCACACATGGCCTTTGATTGACAAGAACTCTTACGATCAATCTTGGATCCCGAGACTACTACACACACTCTAAGGTGGATGATGGATGATGGATGATGGATGATGGATGATGGTAGTGGATGTGGGTGTTGTAGTGGTGGTGGAGTGGTGGCAAAGTGGGAGAGAGGTGGTTTGCCAAGGGATGCCTTTGAAGTGAGCCAAGCACCCCTATTTATAGCCTGAACAGAAGCCCGGCCACGGCCCCGTGTCCGTTGGACACGCCCCCGTGGCCAATCCTTTTCTCTTTCTTCATTTATTGCAATTTTCTGCATTAGGCTCCACACGGCCCCGTGTTCGCTGGGCACGGCCCCGTGTGCAGAAACGTATATGTACTATCAAGATTTGCAAGATTCTGTGAATCTTAGCGTTGACCACGCCCCGTGCTGAGCTGGGCACACCCCCGTGGTGGGAATAGAAGCTTCTACAGCTTTGTCCCTTTCTGCAGACACCTGATCACGCCCCCGTGTCCAGTGGGCACGGGCCGTGGTCAGCCTTCTGTTTCTTGTTTTTGCTTGGGAAGATGCTGTCGAGGGGTCGGGCATGCCACGTTTATTCCTTTTCTTTGTATTTATGTTTGTTTTTTGCTGCATATTTGTTCCTTTTGTTCGTTTAAGATCATTTAGTCCTGAAAATACAAAAGGAAGACAAAAGCACACTTTTTCCAACATTAGTACTAAAAAGGGTTACTTTTATGCCTCATTTGATGTAATTTATATGTTGCATTTTACACACATCAAATACCCCCACACTTGAATCTTTGCTTGTCCTCAAGCAAAACTCTTTATTATGTGGCTCACACACCCAAATGGAATGGGTAGAAGAGAAGTTTTGGGCTTGTCTTGAGTGTCGGGAATCCAAGATCTTTATTGGGTTTTATTTTTATATTATTTACAATCCTATTCATTATGATTTATTTAGAACGTTTCATAAGAGAAATTATTTATTTGGGCATAACATGCCTCTTTAAAATTCCATTTATATACAAGTTCACAAACCTCACGGGAGATCACTCAATACTCGGCCGAAATGTATTTTTGTGAAACACTCGAGACCGGCATGGAACTTACTTCTACCAAATTATCAATCCTCCTCCTTTTTAACTAAAAATTTTTGTAAATATCAAGAGGACTTGGGGAAAGGGTTAGGCTTGGGTTAAAGGTAGGTGGTTTTGGGTTAGTGGTTAGTAAAAAGGGCTAAAAGCGTAAAAAGCGTCGGTTGTCGTAAAACTTTTTGTTATTGTGACTTTTATTCAAGCTAAGTATTTTCAAACAAAGTTTCTTTGATGAACTTGTTTGTTTATTGCTAGATTTTCATTCTTTTTTTTTTTTGATAAAGAACGTCACAAGAAAACCGAGCTTTTTACGAAAATAAAGGGTTGAAAAGAAAAAGGTTTTGGTGGGTAAAGGGTGTTTGTTTTGTGGGTTTAGAAATGAAAAGGTTTAGGCTCAAATGGGTTAACTAGGGGGATTTTGGGTAGGTGAAAAAGAAAATGAAAAATAATGGTGTTGAAAAGAAAAATAGGTTAGTCCTAATGCCTCTATCATTTACTTACTTGGGTTTAAGTTGGTAAGGACCGGGAATGTATCGTCATGGCAAGTTCTAGAGTCGTAAGAACCAAGCGGCTATTCACACAAGAAACGAAAAATGAGCCTTTAGTTTAAAGATTTATGCTTGTATGCTCAATAAAGGCTCAAAAACTCACTTTTTGTGGGAATGGGTTTATAATGTGATCAAGTATATATAATCAAATTTTAACTATATTTATCATGCCATTTCATAATTTTCTTATGTTGGTTCTTTTTATCACGACGCTATCGGTTGTAAATTTATAAAAATATACCCTTTTTAGAACTTGTTATTCCCAAATTAAACCAAGATAAGTAAAAAAAATGAAATCAATACAATAGACTTTTAAAGTGATTCTAAGTGCAAATCAAGCTGATTCAACATCAAAACGTCTGATTCCGCCTCTCGATTTGATCTAGAACTCTTCTGATCGACTCATTTGATCGATTCAACGATCCTACAAGTGGTATCAGAGCTCAGGAGGAAGAGTTCATACCATTTCAGCTGATTCTCACCGATTATTCTGATTTCTACCCACATTCTTCACATTTTTTCAAAAAATTCTGAGATTCGTCGGTTAATATGGTCTGATTTTGTCAAATATCACGTAAAATTGAGTTTTAAACAATCCGTGAACGAATTGAACCGTAAAATCGATCTAAAATTGGCTAAAATTGGTAAATTCATGGACTTTTGGACCTAGTTTGTTCGAACAGATTGAATACTTGTTGATGCGAAGTGGAAAATTGTTCTAATTGCATGAAAATGGACCGAATTGGTTGTTTCTTGGATCAGATTGTGTGAAAAAACCGTCCAAATCGTTCGAAATTCATCCAAATCGTGTGAGATCTGAACTAGGTCGCTTGAAAGTTTACTCAGGTTGTACGAACTGAATCTCAGTTCGTTTGAAAATTGAGTAGTTCGTTTGGAATTTTGAAACCAGGTCACACGAAGTGAACCCAGGTCGCACCAGTTTAAACTCCAGTTCGTACGATTTGAACAGCATCCAGGTCGTTTGAACTTCACCCAGTTCATACGAATTGAACCCCAGATCAGGTCGATTGAAAGTTGATCCAGTTCGTGTGAAAAGGAACTCCAGTTCGCACGTGTTGACAAACATCCAGGTCGTTTGAATAGTAAGCCAGTTCGCTTGGAAGTTTGAACCATGTTATTTGAACTTACATCAGGTTGCACGACTTGAATTTCATCCAGTCCACATGGTTTGATATAATCCATGTCGTTTGAAATCCTACAAGTTCAGATCGTTTGAGTTGTCATCAGTCCGCACGAACTGGATATATCAGTTCGTTTGAAAGTTTATCTACCAGTTCGCACGGTCTGAAAGTTTACCCAACCAGTTCGCTTGGAGTGGTTATATTCAGTTCACACTATTTATTTTTGAAGACCTTCACTTTGCACCTAGTACCCACATCGCACAGTTTGTTAAAACAGGTCGCACGAGGTGATTAGGTTGTTTGAAGGTTAACAAGGTTGTTTGAGTTTGTTATTTCAGGACATTTGAGATTGTATCAGGTCGTACCAGCTCCAGTTCGCTTGAGGATTTCAGTTCGTTTGAAAACAGTCTAGCTCATTTGAAAATTGTGTTTTTGTGAACTCTCGATATCAAAACATGCACAACGATTTTTACAACGCGTTTGCTACGGCTCCGGGTACTCCAGTTACAGTTGCTAAAAGTGTAAACATGGAAAATGAAACAGGAACGTTGCAGAAACCCCCAAAGCTGATGAGCATTGAAGAGTATTATAGTTGGAAAGTACGATTCGAAAATTGGGTTCAGGCAAACCATTTAAGGTCTTGGGAGTGTATCGAAACTAAGTATGTTAGACCTCGTTCTGATATGGGAGTGATAAAGATTATATCTGAATTGTCGGATAAAGAAAGAGACATGTATAAAGTAGAAAAGATGATGATCAGTCTACTGCAACAAGCTGTGAAAGAAAACATCTTCATCTTACTTCAACATGATGGAAGTGCATGTTCGATTTGGGATGCACTTCGCATAAAGTTTGAAGGAAGTACGGAAATGATCAAAAATAAAAAAGGCATTATTAAAGAAAGAATTTGATCTGTTTACAAGTTTGCAGGGTGAAACTACTAAGAAGCTTATCGAGAGATATTGCCATTTAGTACGTTCTATGACCCGGTTGGATATCAACAAGGATAGAGAGGAATGGGTTGACAAACTAGCAGATGCGTTACCTCAAAATAAATGGGGTACATATCTGATGATCTTGAAGAACACCGGAGAGTATGATAGATTATCAATTGCTCAATTCATTGAGAAACTTGAAGGGCAAGATCTTGAACAACAAAAGATCGCTAGAATGAACAATTCAAGTGGTCAACAAGATGTATTTCAAAGGTGGTGTTCAAAATGTTGAAGCTACTCCAAAGATCCAGACCGCTTTCAGCGCAGAAAACTCATCCGGATGATTCCATCAAAGTCCAATCAACAACAGTGGATTCTCTTCTTATCCAAGTGTTACTCCAAATGTTTCAACTTCCAGTTATCAATCTCAAAGCTCAAACAATGGCAATGGTTATGTGCTATAATGAAACATCGCGTTGCATCTTCAGAACGGTCAGAATTTCTCTGAAGAAGTCGCTAAAGGTCATATGGCATTACTGGTTACCGTGTTAGAATCATATGAGAGCTTGGTTGCAAAAAGGATCGGAAATCCTATGTTAACAAAAGAGGATTACGATCAGATTGATGCTGAGGAAATGGAGCTTATGGATATTAAGTGATGTTTAGCGAGTGTGTTGAGGAGAGCTGAGAAATTTAAGCAGATTATGGGAAGAGATGATTTACGTGATGCTAATGTTTCTACTTTAGGTTTTGATAAGTCTAAAGTTACTTGTTTTCGTTGCAGGGAAAAAGGACATTTCAAGAGGGAATGTAACAACCAAGAAGCAGGTGGAGCTCAGAATCCTTTCGGGAACAATGATTATCATCGAAAAGCGATTTATCATCAAATTTCTCAACAGCCGCATCAACAACAATCGTCACAAACTTCACATGCTAGGAAGGATCTGATCGAAGAGCCATCAAAGAAAGCTTATCTAGTGCATCAAGACAATGAAAAATTGCCAGAGGGTTTTAGCTGGGACAAATATATTCCGGCTGATTCAAAGTTTAGAGCATTTGTGGCACAGATCATTCAAGAGCCAGAGTTGATGAAAGAATGGATGGATGTGTTTGCTGATGATGAGAAAAGTCAAAATGGAGAATCTGTTTCTTCAGAAGATAGTTCAGAAAAGACACCAGTCGCTGATCAATCATCAATTGATAGCAGTGATGATGAAAAAGAAATTAAACAAATAAACATTGGTAAAACTCAATTATCTCCTGAAAGTTTCAAATTTTATTTTGCAGATAGATTGGAGAAGCTAAATGAGAAACGAACAGCAAAAGAGAAGAAAAGGGCAAAATGTGAGAATGTTGCTCAGGAAGAGAAGCATGAACAGAGTGAAGAAGTTAAAGTTGCTGAGAAGATTGTTGAAATTGAAAAGATTGTAGAGGTCACAAAACCTTCTCTGAAATGTTTGGAACCATGCAAACATTGTGAAGAGAAAGACAAGAAGTTTAGTGAGCTAGACAAGATGAAAGAAAAGTTGTTGTTCGATGTTAAGTACGTGAAAGAATCATATGATGTATTGAACATAACAGTCAACCAGTTGGAAAAGACAAACTCAGAAAGGGAAGATGCTTTGACAATGATGAATGCAGTGATGATGTTTAAACAAAAGGCCATCAATCACTATATTGAAGAGTGTGCAGAGTTGAAGCATAAGTTGGAGACTGAAAAGATTGAAAATGAAAGAATCAGAAGATTGCTGCAGAGTTATTCAAGTTCCGATTACTTGATTGATAGAATTTATCTAACTGTTGCAGGTTTTGAAGCCTTTCAAGATAAGAAGTCGGAAGATACGGATACTGGTAAGAAACAAAGTGAAAATTATAAAAGGTGTCCGCCTCCGATCTGGGAAGGTTATTCTCCCAGAAAACCTATTTCAGATGAAGTCAAAAAGGCAGTCAATATAAAGTTAAAGTCTGAAACAACTGATGAGTTACCAGACAACATTGATGTCACATTCACATCGTCTGACACTGATCATGAGTCTGAGTTAATAAAGAAAGTGGTCGATCAGGTGTTGGATAAGGATGAGGAGTCAAAGTCTGAGTCTGAAACTTCGAGTTCATCAGTCAACAATTCGAAATCATCGGTTAAAAGGGTTTACAATAAAGAATTTATGTTATCAAAATCTAATTTGAATGACGAAACATTCGAAGTTGCATATACTTTGAATGATTCTGATAAATTATATTCTGATAAAGAATTTCCAATATGAAGTGTTAAAACTGAATTGATTAAAAAGGTTTTCAAATTAACAGAAATTAATATTTCTGAAATAAAAGATGTAAATCTTACTGAAAAACCTAAAAAATACACTTCAAGATTTCAACAAAGATTGAACAAGAAAAAGGGTTACAGTTCTGGTTTGGGTTATCGAAAGAAACCAAACCATAACAGTAATTTCAAAAAGAAGGGATTAGGTTTTGATATTGAAGATAATCAAAATATTAAAAATTCTAAATCAAAAACAATATTTGTTTCAGGGACAAGTTCTGAGGAAGAAGAAACAAAGCGTTTGTTGCAGAATAACAGAAACATGAGAAGAATGAAGCTAATCAGAAAAAGGAGACAAGAACCTGTTACCAATGCAAAGAAGTTGGTCACATTGCCTGGAATTGTCCAAAGGCAACCAACACACAACAGGGAGTGTCTTCTAAATTCAAAACAAAAGTGGTTGATAATGAACCACCAACCGAACAATTTAAAGCGTTTAAAAATTCAAAATTTGAAGTTGGTGAGAGTTCTAAAAGGTTTTAAAAAAGAAGAGTGAATCTTAACAACCAAACGTGGGTTGTTAAGAAATCAGATGCTAAATCTGGCGATGAATCTGACTCGTCAAAGTCAGAGGTGCCACAAGTTGAGATAAAAAGAGAAAATTCAGTTCCGCCAATGGATGACGCAAACTTTCCACCATTGCGGACTGAAAATTTAAAACAAAAAGTTGGAAAAGTAGAGATTTCAAATCAATTCTATTCTGACAAGAAAGAATTCGATGTCTAAAAGGCTTTCAATGGCAAAGTGAAACATATCTTTGGTAAGATGGTTGATGGAAAAGCCAAAGGGGTAAAGGATATTTATGAATCCAAAAGAAATGTTCAAAGGCCAAGTGAAAGTGAACAGGTTACACCTAAGGCTGGTCAGGCTTGGGTGTCTGTATTCTTTACTTAAAAGTTCTGACTTGCCGGAACTCCCAGGTTGGTAATTGGGGAGTAGGAATCGGCATCTTTCTTGAGTATTTCAAATATTGTTATACTTACAGGTGGTATGGTTGATGAGAACCTACAAGTGGTTAATCAAGGTCATTAAGTTGAACTTGATGAAACCTGATCATACAAGTGGTAAAAGTAAAGGAAAAATGTTTTTACAAGTGGTTAAAAAAACAATGTGATGAAACCCCATGATGTGTGAAATCAACAAAACTAATTTTCCGGAAAAACCATTTGATTAAAACAAACTTAAGTGTTTTGAAATCATAATGGGAAAATAGTTTGTTGTCAGGGGGAGTTCTGATTGTTTATGCCAAGTGGATGGCGAATTGAAGCAATTCACATCAGTTTGTCATTTTACTTTGTACAGTTTATTGCGTTTATTTTCAAATTTTCCCGGAAAATCAAAATTGAAACATATTTTGATTTTAGGGGGAGTAAAAATTTTTAGAAATTTTGAAAATTTGAAAAATCCAAAAAATGATAAAATCTAAAATCCAAAAACATTGAAAAATAAAAAATGAGTTTTGTTGTGAAAAAAGAGGAAATGATAGTACATCAGTAGACTATCACAGCATGCTAAAGAATTGGAAAGTTAAAAATGTGATAAACGGTCTCACTGATGATATGCCAGTAGGTTTTTACACGCTTAGTAAATTGTTTTCGAGATATAAACCTAAATATCATACTTATTTCGTGGGGAACATCTCTCGGATATATGGGTAACCCCCGAAATCTTGTTTGAAAGATCCCTCTTTCTGAGATACTAGGTCTTTATACTCAGTGATATCTGGGGTATTATCCCGGGACTTCTGATTTTGCGGAAGCAATGACCTAGTCCCTGTATAATACTTTTCGCTTGCTTGGAATAAAAGCACACCCTTAGCATAAAAATTGATGAAATATCAAAAAGATAAAATCAAATGCTGTTGTAAAGAAGATCCCCAAGGGGGACACACCAAAAGTCAAACCTTCAACTCTGAAAAAATTGAGCTCTCATGGTTTCGCATTTCACCCCTTACAGATATCATCTAGGTATACTCACCTGTAAGACTGAATATTGGGATCTGGATACGGGAGTATATTCTGAGGTGGGACACGCGAATAAGTTTAAGTCCTTAAAACATTAATCTCGTATCTTTGAAGCAGTTGAACTTTGTGTGAAAATTTAAGTGGATCAGTATACTGACAATCTAAGTGAATCGTTTAAGACTTAAAGTGTTTAAAGCTCAACGGTGCTAGTGATTTGTCAAAATCTGATATGATCCTCTTACACAAACTCACAAAAATATTGTCTGTAAATATTTCTTTATTGCATTTCAACATACTAATAAACCAAAAAGAATGTGTTTTAGCATAAAATTTTGAAAATTCAAAAAGATTTTATTTCATCTTATTTTTGACAACTGATGTTGAAAAGCTTTAATGATTTTATTTCATTTTATTTCATCTTATATTTGTGTGTTATTTCTACTGGCAAATGATAACTTTTTCCATAGACATGCTTATATGGGGTGGTACCTATTGTTGTTTTATATGCAGTTCGAAAAACCCATAAAGCATCGTCTAATTTATCGGCCCAATCCTTTTTATTTAATCCTACGATTTTTTCAAGTATTCTTTTTAAACCTCGATTAGTCACTTCGGCTTGTCCATTTGTTTGAGGGTGATATGCTGTTGAGATCCGGTGATAGACCCCATATCTTGTTAATGCTTTTGGATTACAAAAATGGGTACCCCTATCACTTATTAATGCTTTTGGAGTTCCAAAACGAGAAAATAATCGTTTCAGGAATCTTACCACAACTCTTCCATCATTTGTTGGAAGAGCTTCGGCCTCGGCCCATTTTGACAAGTAATCCACTGCCACAAGTATATATTTGTTTCCTTTTGACGGTGGGAAATGTCCCATAAAGTCGAGTCCCCACACATAAAAAATTTCACAAATAAGAATGCCATTTTGGGGTATTTCGTTTTTGGAAGAAATATTACCTGATCGTTGGCAAGCATCACATGTCTAGATAAGACTTTGGGTGTCTTTGTAAATGGTTGGCCAATAAAATCCTGAATCAAATACCTTTCGTGCGGTACTAGCTGCCCCATGATGTCCTCCGTAAGGACCGTCATGACAATGGCGGAGAATTCTTCTTGCTTCATTACCATGTACGCATCGGCGGACAAGTTGGTCGGCACATATTTTGAAAAGATAAGGATCTTCCCAAAAATAATGCTTTACATCGGCAATGAATTTTTTTCTTTGATGATGTGACCATACTTTTGCGACTATTCCACTAGCTAAGTAGTTAGCGTAGTTAGCATAGTCAGCGTACCATGGCTCTTCTCGGTATTCCACCATTTCTAAGGATTTTATTGGGAATTTTTCATTGATTAGCTCGTCCCTAGTTGCCTCCAAAGCTGGATCTTCCAAGCGAGATAAATGATCTGCAGCGGTGTTTTCTGCTCCTCTTTTGTCTTTTATTTCAATGTCAAATTCTTGGAGGAGTAGAATCCATCTGATTAAACGTGGTTTAGCATCCTGTTTCTTAAAGAGATAACGAATGGCTGCATGATCTGTATAAACTATCGTTTTAGAAAGAACAAGATAAGAACGAAATTTATCAAAAGCAAATACTAAAGCTAGTAATTCCTTTTCTGTTGTTGTGTAATTTTCTTGTGCATCGTTAAGTATTTTACTAGCGTAATATATTGGGTGAAAATGCTTATGTTTTCTTTTCCCCAAGACTGCTCCAACTTCAAAGTCACTTGCATCACACATGATTTCGAAAGGTAATTTCCAATCAGGTGCCATCATGATAGGTGCATTGACTAGCATTTCTTTTTGTGTTAGAAATGCTTGGTTCCAATCCTTGTCAAAGACGAATGGCGCATCTTTTTCAAGTAATTTTGTTAAAGGTCTTGAGATTTTAGAAAAGTCTTTGATAAATCGTCTATAAAATCCGGCATGCCCAAGGAAACTTCTGATGGCTCTAACGGAGGATGGGGGTGGTAATCGGGAAATAGTGTCTATTTTAGCCCGATCAACCTCCATTCCTTCGCTTGAGATTTTATGACCGAGTACTATTCCCTCTGTTACCATGAATTGGCATTTTCCCAATTAAGGGCGAGTTTAGTTTCCTCACATCGGGATAGCATTCGTTCAAGGTTATCGAGGCATTGGTCATATGAATCTCCAAAGATAGAAAAATCGTCCATGAAGACTTCCATAGTCTTTTCTATCATATCATGGAAGATGGCCACCATGCAACGTTGAAAAGTTGCGGGGGCATTACATAGACCAAAAGGCATGCGTCGATAAGCAAAAGTTTCGTAGGTACATGTGAATGTTGTCTTTTCTTGGTCTTCGGGTGCTATCGGTATTTGAAAGTAACCTGAAAAACCATCTAAAAAACAGCAAAATTTGTGTCCGGATAATCTTTCTAACATTTGATCAATAAAAGGTAAAGGAAAGTGGTCTTTTCTTATTGCTTCATTTAGTCGACGATAATCTATACATACCCTCCATCCGGTGACGGTTCTTGTTGGTATTAATTCATTTTTTTCGTTAGTGACCACTGTCATACCTCCTATCTTAGGAACTACTTGGACGGGACTTACCCAAGGACTATCGGAAATTGGGTAAATGAGTCAGGCGTCAAGTAATTTGATGACTTCATTTTTACCGCTTCTTGGACGTTTGGATTTACTCTACGTTATGGCTGTATTACTGATTTATAGTCATCGTTCATTAAAATTTTGTGCGTGCACATGGAAGGGCTTATTCCTTTAATATCTACAAGCCTCCAAGCGATCGCGTTTTTGTGTTTTTTCAAAAGTGTGGTTAATTTTTCTTTTTCTATGCTAGTTAATTTTGATGAAATAATTACAGGTAACTTACCATCTTTGTCGAGAAAAGCATATTCCAAACCTCTTGGGAGTTCTTTGAACTCAAGTGGTGGGTCTTTAGGAGACTCCTTATTTGGTTGCTCATGTTGGTCAAGAACCAAAAATGTTTGTTCAATGGCGACCTCTTCTTCAACAAAGTGGTCGATTTCTTCCTTCGTATCGGGTGGTTCATCTTCATCTTCAATTAGGGGGTCATCATTGCCGATTGGATATTTCATTGAACGCTCAAGATCGACACTTTTTTTAATGCCCCCAATTGAATGGGTAGATTGTTATGCTTCTGATTTTTCAAAGCTTCGTGGGTTTTCACAAAAGGTCATCCCAACACTAGTGGAGCGTCATTAAGGATGACGAAGTCGGTTGGGATTACCATTTGATTTGTTTGGACTAACACATCTTCAACTACTCCCACTGATTTTATTGTTTTCCGATTAGATAGAAAAATGGGTATTTGAAGTGGAGAAAAATCACTAATACTTAAGTTTTCGAAAATGTAGTTTGGCATTATATTAACACAAAGATCTTTATCAATCGTAATATTACTAATAAAGGAATTTTGAAAGAAACATGGAACCGGTGTAATGTTAATTTCAAATGGATCATCTTTTATTAGCGTAGTTTGATCATTTGTTAACATAATGCTTACCATTTTGTCAATTTTAGTGTTAGTATTTAACTCTTTTAAAAACTTAGCATGAGTGGGTACTAAACAATGATTTTCGAAAGAAGGTGACAAGAGATTAATTTCTTGAAAATTAGACTCTTCTTGAATTTTAACGTTTTCGGACTCACCTTTTTCATTGTTAAGTTCATGTGTCGGTTTTTTACTTACTTGTTCTTCCATTTTTACCTCCTTAACTATCACTTCTTTAGTACATATTACCTCTTCCTTCGCGCGGGATTCCTCTTCCCTTGCGCGGGCTTCTTTTATATAGCGCCTGATAGTTTTAAGGTGTTCTATTATCTTTTCGGCTACGGGTGAGATAGTTGGTGGTTCATTAAAGTGAGCGGAGTAAGGATCCTCAAAGCTTGAGTTCGGAAGTTCGATCCTTGGTTCCTCATAATACTCATATGAGGTAGATGGTTCATACCATTCTTCCTCATTATAAGTATATGATGGATAAGGGTCGTAACTTGGTTCTTCATAATACTCATATGAGGTGGGTTGTTCACGCCATGGTTCCTCATAGTAAGTATATGAGGATGAACCAAGGTATGAGCCTTCATATTCATACTTTGAGGAACCAAGGTATGAGTATGAGGGGGAAGGTTCATACCTTGGCTCTTCATAGTATGTGTATAAAGTGGACGGTGTGACAACCCTCAAATTTACATGTATTCCGTACAATTTATTAATGATAATTAAAGTGCTTGACGACTGTGTGGAATTACTTAACTGCTCTCTAATTACTGTGTTATACTTACATGTGCTTGTTAACATACTAGTAGTATACAGAAAAGTTACTAAATAGTCCGGTATGCTTTCCTGAGAGTTGAAAATTAAAAACGTTACAAAAATATATATGTAGGACACTTTACGGATTAATTAAGCACTTTAACGGAACAGTATCAAACCGAACAACCAGACATTACCCGGAACACTAAAATATTATCAGAAACATTGTTTCACTTATTCTGAGCTAGTCATGGTTCCCGAACACTTAAACACATTACATATAGCATGTAGCACACTAAACACAAGTCCTACACCCTAACCTTCCATTAAATCACCTACTTACCCAACAATTTTCATTTAACCCCCCCCCCCCCCCATTGTAATTTTCGGACCAAGCATGGTCCCACCTCAAGATTTAGTTAAATCTTGCATATTTCCCATGAAATCTCTTAAGGATTTTGATGTGATCTTGTCTTGTACTCCACCAACATTTAGACCAAAGGATAATGTCCATGCTTGGTTATAAGAAAGCTTAAACTCATCACCTCCATCACTTCACAAAACTTCCTCCTTCTCCCCTCTAAGCTCTCGGCCAACAACCTCCCACACACACACATCATTTTCATTCCAAGATCAAGTATTCCAAGCACACTACAAGGTGTAAGAAGGTGAATAACGGAGCTCGGTGTGTTCGGAAATTGAAGGACCGCTCTCGTCTTCTTTTATCCACCACTTTTCCACACTTGAACTCCCCTAGTCTTGAACTAGTGGTAAGAACTTAGATCTGTTCATTTTTCATGTTATTAGAGTGGTTAATAGTTATTTGATGATGAGAATCCATGAACACTAAAGAACCATGAACAAAGTCTTGCACATAAACTAACTTTGTGATGAAATATTGTTGAAATACAATGAAGTGATGTTAATATGATGTTGTTATGATTCTTGTCATTTTCCTGATAATTTGCTGGTTAATATTGATGTTTGATGTTGTTCTGATCACTAAACATGTTAACGGAATCAATCGAACACGAATTAGAAAGCTAAAGGCTGAAAAACAGAATCTGTCCATGCCTTTACAGCCAACTTCAGTTGGCTGTAAACAGGTCATAACTCAACGAAAAACTGATATTTTGAGTCTATAATGTGTTATTATGAAATACGGTTCTAATGGCACCAGAATCATAATTTTTGGACTTCGTTTACTAATTTTAAAGTGTCGTTTTGTAACAGTAGCTAGAGTTGCATTTTTGCTGCTGAAAATATGCGTTCTGTTTTAAGTCATAACTTGAATTCTGTGTAGAGTTAAATCATGAAATTTGTACTGTAGATTACCACCGATGTATTTGTAATTCTCTCACTGGAATTTCTCAAATCGGACTCTCGATGAATTTTAAATAAATTATTCCGTGGACTGCAGTCAGAAAAAGATAAATCTAATTTCAGTCCGGAAAATGATTTTCTATAAAATATTGGTATTGAACTGGACCCCGATATTTTTACACAATAATATTTGGATCGTTTAAGATATTCTGTAAAAATTCCAGAACTTTTGGAATAAGTTAACTATTTTATTAAAATCTCCGAAAACAGCCCAGTTTTGAATATGAAACCTGAAATGACTTAAGTCGTAAATTGCGTGTCTAAATGTCGGGTAGGTTACCTGAGAATGATATAACATGTTATATGTCAATAAAAGTGTTATGTGAAATGTCGTATGTTTGTTTATGAGGGGGGAATAGATGGGAAGTTTATATAGGCATGAACCGAGAAAGTGATGCATGCTATGTGATAGATACGTGTAGGAACTTTGTGTTCTATTTGAAGTCACTAATAAACTAAGTGGTAATCATACTAGGACGTGATTGACCAACCTTGACTGTTAGCTATATTGAGAGTCAAACCGAGCAACCGAGGTGAGTTCACACTCCTAAGGCATGGGATTCCCGGTGGGTTGGGAATGGGATTGAATAACTACTCGTACTATCATTACTATTAAACTACTTACTACTGTCCTCGGAAAGAAGGGCACGTGCGTAAAACCTACGTACACTTATGCTTACTACGGTCCTTGGATCAAGAAGGGCACGTACACTCATACTCGCTACGGTCCTTGGATCAAGAAGGGCACGTACAAATACGACTAGTCTAATAACATGGGAAGCCCCCACTAATCATCGCAAACATGTTTGGGAAACCGCGATACGGATTAATACTATCCACATGGGAAGCCCCCACTAATCTTCGCAAACATGCCTGGGAGACCGCGATACGAATTAATACGATACACGGTTTACATAACGAACATACGATTTACGAAGACTATAACTAAACAACCAACTGTGAACTCGCTCAACTTTGTTGTTGACTCGTTGTTACATGCCTTGCAGGTCGTTAGGTATCTATGGAGTTTGCATCGGAGTGGGAAGAGTCGTTGTGGGACATGGACAGCTGTGTGCCATGCTAAACTTTTCATAACGTTTAAACTTATGACTTGGTTTTAAACATTATGCTTCCGCTTGCAACTTAAACTATTGTTTTGTTTAGACACCAATTGTATTGTGTTGGATCTTTATATACTACTTACATGCTTGTTCAATATGATTGGTGGCTTGATCCTGGTCATGTCACGCCTCCAAGCGGTGATACCCCGCGTGTGGATTTTGGGGGTGTGACAGACGGCTCGTACCTGGGCTCCTCATTGCATGTGTATGAAGGGGATGGTTCAAAGAGGTCACAAAATTGTGCCGAATGCGGATTACCACAAATGGTACAATACTCTTCTTCATAATCATCCTCCTCATAGTGGTAGTTGTAACCTCCTGAGTATTGATCCATAAGAATCACTCAGCAGACCACAAAAGAGTCTCGGGACCAGAAAACAAAAATAAAAACGGAAACAGAGGCTGCGCACGGCCACGTGTTCAATGAGCACGACCCCGTGGTCAGGTTCTGTATCTGGGCGTTTTGAAAACTGTGACTGGTTTGGTATAGCACGGGGGTGTGTTCAATGAGCACGACCCCGTGTTGAGACTCAGTATCTGGGAGTTCGTTTAATTTTTATACAGCACGGGGGCGGGTTCAGTGAGCACGGCCCCGTGTTCAGACTACTGTAATGCAAAAACTACCTAAAAATGTAAAAATGACCGCGCAGTTTTGAAAAGGTTTTGAAAAACGATTAGGCCGTCGATTTTAAGCTTTCTTAAAATCCTTGTGTCCCCTGCAACGGCGCCAAAAACTTGGTGTGTGTCGGGTGTATTATGTTTTTATTGATATTTTAAGCCCATTTTACACATTAGTCAAGTTTTAAATTTATAAAACACGATATTCTACTAACACTAAACACACACGTGGGCAAGTGCACCCATCATGAGCGTAGTATAGCGTTGGTAGGATACTGAGGTCGTCCAAGGACACAAGAGCTTTTAGTACCGGTTTATCCTCAACGTCTAATCAAACTAAAATTTTTGGAAAAGGTTTTAAGTATGAAAAATAAAAACTAAAAATGCTGAAAATAAAACTAAAATAAAAACAGATAGACAAGATGAATCACTTGGATCCGACTCGCCTTTAATGTATCCTTTGATGATTTCCGCACTTTTGCACTTTTTAAGAGATTATCTTAGTTATAGTAGTAGGCCTCTCTTTTGAAGGTGACGTTACCCTCAACCCAATGGTTTGAGTCAGCAAGGATACAATCCCAAAGGTTGGAATATTGGAAGATGATTAATTAAGTTATTAATGCGTAAAGTGGTAGTCCCCTCTTTTGAAGGTGACGTTACCCTCGGCTAAGTGGTTTGAGTCAGCAGGGATACAATCCCAAGTAGCCGGTTTAATGTATTAATAGTAGTTTACATATGAGGGGATCAAGCCATTCGCACCCCCGCCATCCAATACCAGTGGGTATTGAAGGAGGTCCTAGTAAGCTTGACCCAGGTTCTTGCAGGATCTATACACTGAACAAGGCAAGAACCTTACTAAACCATTCCCTTAACCCCCGACCAGATAGCCAACATATCTCTAAATAGACCGTAGAGATATGAATGGTGAAAATCTTTTACTTTATATAGACAGTGAAGTAATGCCAAGACACCACGGACAAATGATAAAGAAGTTTCACCTTCAACATAAGAAACTAGTTATTAAAGTCATTAATACAAAACCAAATAAAAAGTGCGAAAAGATTAAAAATCAAAAGTAATACATTAAATGCTTGTCTTCACCAAGTGATGTAAGTGACTTAGCCAAACATGGCCTTTGATTGACAAGAACTCTTACGATCAATCTTGGATCCTGAGACTACTACACACACTCTAAGGTGGATGATGGATGATGGTGGTGGATGTGGGTGTTGTAGTTGTGGTGGAGTGGTGGCAAAGTGGGAGAGAGGTGGTTTGCCAAGGGATGCCTTTGAAGTGAGCCAAGCACCCCTATTTATATCCTGAACAAAAGCCCGGCCACGGCCCCGTGTCCGCTGGACACGCCCCCATGGCCAATCCTTTTCTCTTTCTTCATTAATTTCAATTGTCTGCATTAGGCTCCACACGGCACCGTGTTTGTTGGGCACGGCCCCGTGTGCAGAAGCATATCTGTACTATCAAGATTTGTAAGATTCTGCGAATCTTAGCGTTGACCACGCCCCGTGCTGAGCTGGGCACGCCCCTGTGGTGGGAATAGAAGCTTCTACAGCTTTGTCCCTTTCTACAGACACCTGACCACGCTCCCGTGTCCAGTGGGTACGGGCCGTGGTCAGCCTTCTGTTTCTTGTTTTTCCTTGGGAAGATGCTGTCGAGGGGTCGGGCATGCCACGTTTATTCCTTTTCTTTGTATTTATGTTAGTTTTTGCTGCATATTTGTTCATTTTGTTCGTTTAAGCTCATTGGTCCTGAAAATTCAAAAGGAAGACAAAAGCACACCTTTTCCAACATTAGTACTAAAAAAGGGTTAGTTTTATGCCTCATTTGATGTAATTTATATGTTGCATTTTACACACATCAAGCACGTACCCTTTTTGGCTTCTCATGATACTTTCGGCTTAAAGCATCTGCTACTATGTTAGCTTTTCCTGCGTGGTATTATATATCACAATCATAATAGCTAAGGATTTTTATCCAGCGTCTTTTCCTCATGTTTAATTCTTTTTGCCCGAAAACATTCCTTAAACTCTTATGATCTGTGCAGACAGTGAACTTACTACCGTAAAGGTAATGTCTCCAAATCTTGAGGGCAAAAACTATCGCTCTTAGCTCTAGATCATGTGTTGTATAATTTTCTTCATGCTTCTTAAGTTGTCTAGAGGCATAAGCAATTACCTTTTGACGTTGCATCAGCACACTTACAAATCCTAATTTAGATGCATCACAATAGACTATGAAGTCATCAGTTCCTTCTAGTAAAGCAAGTATTGGTGCGTCAGTTAACCTTTGCTTCAGAATCTTGAATGCTCCCTCCTGTTTTGGTCCCCGTTCAAACTTAACTGACTTACATGTTAGTTTGGTTAATGGAATGGCTATTCTAGAAAAATCTTGAATGAAATGCCTGTAATATCCTGCCAATCCAAGAAAACTTCTTACTTCTATTGGTGAATCAGGGACTTTCCATTTAGTAATGGCTTCAATCTTTATAGGATCTACATGAATTCCTTCATGATTAATTAAGTGTCCAAGAAATTGTACCTCTTGCAGCCAGAATTCACATTTTGAGAACTTAGCATCATGGTTGCAGAAATCGGCCTAGGCGGCCGATTAATCGGCGCCTAGGCGCTAGGCGGCCACTTACCACCTAATTTTGAGCTAGTCGGTCAAAGGCGGTACCTAGGCGGTCCTAGGCGGTCAAAACTCGGATTAATCGGACTATATTAATCGGTCAAAATCGGTCCTAGGCGGTCAAAATTGGTCAAAATCGGTCAAAATCGAACCATACTATCTGAAACTTAAAGTATTTATGTGAATTTTGAAGTATTATTTTTATATTATTGGGTATATATAAAAAATTTGGAAAAATACATATAAAAATCCCATTCCAATTAATCCCGATTAATCCCAAGGCGGTACCTCACTGCCCGACTAGCGCCTAGCGCCTTCTACAACATTGCTTAGCATAAAGCTTTTCCTTTCTCAACAATGTCAGAAGTATTTGTAAATGCTCCGCATGCTCTTCCTTACTTCTGGAGTAGATTAGTATATCTTCTATGAAGACAATTGTGAATTTATCCAGGTATGGTTTACATATCCTGTTCATTATGTCCATAAATGTTGCTGGGGCATTTGTCAAACCGAATGGCATGACTGTAAATTCATAATGACTGTACCTTGTCCTGAAAGTAGTCTTAGGAATGTCCTCTTCCTGTACCTTCAGTTGATGATATCCTAAGCGTAATCAATCTTGGAGAAGAATCGAGCTCCTTGAAGTTGATTGAATAAATCATCGATTCTCGGTAGTGGATACCGATTTTTAATTGTAATCTTATTCAATTCCCTGTAATCAATACACATGCACATTGATCCATCTTTCTTCTAAACGAATAGCACGGGTGCTCCCCAAGGCGATGAACTAGGTTTTATGAAACCTTTTTCTAATAATTCGTCTAATTGCTTCTTCAATTCCAGCATCTCTGTTAGTGCTAGGCGATAGGGTGCTTTGGCAATCGGTGCAGTTCCTGGTATCAGGTGAATTCTAAATTCAACCTTGCGATCTGGCGGTAGTCCAGGTAACTCTTCTGGGAAAACATCTGGGAAATCAGATACTATAGAAATGTCTTTTAACTCATTTCCTTTGGTGCTAATGATGCCGAAATCATATAAACCATTCTTCCTTTTCGTGCATAGCTTGCAGCTTTCATCACTGAGATGAATTTAATGGATTTTGTCGGCTTGTCTCCCTGAATTCTGATCCTATCTCCAGTTGGTGCATGAATTTCCACAGAATTTTGATCACACAAAATTCGCGTATGATTGGCCACCAACCAATCTATCCCTAATACGACATCTAATCCGGCTAGATTCATTGGTAAAAGGTTAGCGGTAAACTTATGACCTAAAGATTCTATCTTTCCTTTCTGAAGGATTTCACTTATGCTGATATAATTTCCATTTGCTGTTTCCACCGTACAAGCTTGGTGAAGTTTAGTTAGTGGTTGATTAAGTAATTGGCAGAAAGTAGTATTTATAAAACTTTGGTTTGCACCAGAGTCAAATAATACTTTAGCATAGACATCATGAACTAAAAACGTAGAGGCAATTACATCAAGAATCAACTCGGCTTCCTTAGTTGTCAGTACGAATGCTCTGGCATTCTTCTTGGGTCCTTCTGTTGCCTTTGCCTTACTGTTAGTTGCTGTAGCTAGTTTTGGGCAATTTGGTCTGATATGACCTGCCTCTCAGCAGTTGTAGCATATTCTAGCATTAGCTTTCTTTCTACACTGTACTTCCTTATGTCCTGGTATCTTGCAGAAGTTGCACAACACTGTGCACTTTCCTGAATGTTTCTTTTTACAGGACTTACAGAAATGCGACGAAGATAAACCTATTCCTTTCCCACGATAAGAATTACCAGAACGTAGTTCCTGGGTAATCCTCTAGGCTAAATCCTTCTTCTGGTTTTCCTCTTGTGTACGTACTAGTCCATCTGTTATAGTGTTAGCAAGCTCCACTGTTTCTTCAATGGTTTATGGTCTGGCTGCTTTAACTATGTCTCTGATCTCACTGATTAATCCCCAGATGCAATGGGAGATTAATATTGGCTCTGGAGATGCCAGTGTTGGTACTATCATAGCATACTCAACGAATTTGGTAGTAAATTCCCTTCAATTTACCCCAATCATTCTATGGTTAAGGAGTTTATTAGCAATCTGCTTCTTTTCGTGAGGAGGACAGAATTTCCTTTCAACTATTTCCTTAAAGTTATTCCATTCAATGTTATAGACCATGTTACTTCCCCTTGATTGTAGAATGATATTCCACCACTCTAATGCTTCATCCTTGAAAAGATTAGAAGCATACATAATCTTATCCTCATCAGCACATTTACTAATTTTTAAAACTGCTTCAGTCTTTTCTATCCAGCGTAAGGCTGAAATAGCTCCTTCATTGCCCGAGAATTCTATTGGTTTGCATAACAAGAATTCTTTGTAAGAACAACCATAAGAGATGGTTTTCTTTCTTTTTGGAATCAGAGCTTTGATAAGAATACCGTTATCTCCGTTAACGTTGTGACTCGGCTCGTTGTGCGTACGTTTACTACCTATTATGGTAGTATCGTTTACTTCCTTTTTTATTAATAGTGTCGATAATAAATGGCATGGCATCTATTATTCCTTGAGCTACTATGTGTTCTATTGCACTTTTATCCACTTGGTTCCCATTATCGTTATTATTCTAAACTTTCTGATTTACTTCGTTTGGCATCTGAATTGCAAACATTATCAGGTGTTAATATCACAGAATAACTTAAACAACAGATATTCAAGTACATTGAATCAAAATCATCGAATATTGCGACGTTTACTCTTTATATATATTATGCATCCATACAAACTACAACTGAAATTCTAAACGTTAGTAATTATATATATATAAGTGATATATATATATATATTATACATTATATATTATTATTACTATTATGGATTTTATATATATATATATATATATATCAAATTAAAGTAAAAGTATATATATTAGGGTGAGGTTCGGCTACAAAGTCCATTTTTTCTACAAAGTGTACAAAGTCATAAAACACCACAATTTCAGCCATAAAACACACTCAAAACCCACAAATAAGAGAGTGAAGATCACTGAAACACAATATCCAAACCCTAACATTCCATAAAAACTTCAAACACATCATTGTAGAACTATGAATATAAAACACAACATGATAATCAATATAAAACACACTAATGTTAGTCATTCGGTAATCAAAGCCTTATCATCCAAAACACAACACAAAATCCACAAATATGGCGTTTTAGTAATCTTCACTTTGTTATTTGTGAGTTTTGAGTGTGTTTTAAGGCTGAAATTGTGGTGTTTTATGACTTTTTACACTTTGTAGGAAAAATAGACTATATAGCCAACTCCACCCATATATTATATTATAGTATATTGGGTTTGTTGTTTCTTAAAACTGCATATCCCTCTCGTCGTACTTCCAGACGAGATTTTCTCCTATGTGGCGTATCCTATTTCCCTCATCAATAAGTTCTTCGCCATAGTGACGAAGTTTAGCTACGTTTTCATGAATCATAGGAGGGAGTATGGCTGGTATGGGTTCATTACAGGCATGTATGGGTTCTCCATATGGTAAGTAGGGATTTGGGTCGTTGATCAAGTTTTGGAAAGCCAGTCATTGGTCCACAACTGTTCCAGTAGGTCCGGTGCTGGTAACCTGGGTATTTCCTCGGGGTTGAACGCTGGTATTGGCAGTGGGTATTCTTGAATTGGTTCTGGGTATAAGGGTGGTAACTGGGGTTCTGGTTCTGCTAATAGATTAAGGTTGATTTCATTTTCTACGGGTCGGAACATATCAAGATTAACTAATCTTCTATCTAGTTCTTCCCACAGAGGTCTTGTTACGGGTATCTGGGCAGTTCCTTCCACTAAGGTTATGGTTGCCTCTTGGTTTTTCCTTTTCCTTCACTTTTCCTTTTTTTCCTTATTAAACCACCCCCTCTTCTTGGGTGGAAAGGCTTCCTCTGATTTTGTTTTGAAAACAAAAGATTCTTCGGTGTTAGCCTCGTATCCGGATGCCGTCCCGGATGGTCCTTCATCCATTTCAGAATCGGACATGTGACGATAGGCGTCAGATGAATTTTGATCACTCATACTTTGAACTCAAAATTTGTTAAAATAACGTAAAAATCTTAATATAAATATTAAGACTTATTTACACAGAATAACACATAAGTTATTACATTAATTTCCTAACATAATGGTTAAGTTTTAGGTATTAAAAGAACACCTAAATGGTTAAACCAGTGGCTCTGATACCACCTTCTGTCGTAGCCCCTGACCCTACCCTGGGACCGGGAGCTCGCGAGCCAGTCAGATGGTATCAGTGTCTATTAAATTTGCAGCGGAATTAATCATCAGGATCGTAGTTAGGAAATAATTTCAGAGTTTGTAAAAACACCAAACTTTTAATATTTAAACAAATGGGCTAAAACCCATATTCCATTTCAAATGTATTTATAGGGATAAACCCTAATTGCTAAAAACATAAATTTCTTCTTTTATTCAGGTAATCATAGCCAATTTATTTAAGCCTTCAGTGCTCCATAGCTGGCTTCTATTACCTTCACAGTGGGATTCCTGAAACGCGTTTGAAAAATATTTCATCAGCAAGAAATACTGACGAGTTCATTCCATTTTATAAAAAGACACATTCTTATATTTTTATGGTATCAAGATGGAGATTACAATGTTTATAAATACCAAAAACTCAATCAGTATTTATCACACGGTGGCAGAGCCGTCGTGACGGTGGTCATATCACTCATTGGCTAACTTTCGTCCAATAGTGAAGTTTATCAAGTAGTGTATACAAAACCCCACATCCCAGCAATAATTGTGGAATACAAAGACTTAATCACTGTAAGTATAACTAAAAACATTTAGGGTTTTGTAAAGCAATTTGATAAAAAGAGAGAATGACTCACGTTGCAAACTTAGAATTTAACTATAAGCTTTCTGGTAATATTTAGTGGTGAATTTCCTGAATTCCTAATAAAATATACAATGCACACGTGTTAGTATAATAACCCAACTCAACTTTATCGATACATCACGAGATCAGAACCCCAACATAGTTAGCAAAGCATAGCCTTATTCAGGCAACGCCTTGACATCCGTTACTAGGTTCAGGATCGATCGGACAGGGTATCGAATTAGTGATTAGGGGTTAAAACACTTACAACGGGGCAAAGCTTCGTGAAATTAGGGGTATTGGGTATTATATTTTCGTGTAGAATGTTTAAGAGAGAAATAAATTTTGAACGACTTTGAACTACAGATGGAACGCTCTATTTATAGCTGTTCTGGCACTCCATCGCGGCCCGCGATATCCTTACGATATCCTGCCGCGCCCCGCGAAACACCCTAGCTAGAGCTTAGGTGTTAATAGTCACCGGTGTAGGTTAGCCACGTGGACGACACGTGTCAATAAGCGTGACCGGAAAGTTACAAGGCTTTCGTGACCCGCGATAAGTATATATTAGTCTGTCACGGCCCGCGACAGACACATAAATATTAGTTTTTCATTTTTCAAGCTGAAAATCGTTATGCAAGTTCAGTTTTTTCGATTACGAAGTGTTTTAGGACATTTTTTAGGGTTGTTATACTAAGTTATAAATCTCGGTTTTTATCGCATAATTGTTCGTTAGCCGAAAAATTGGCAAAGATAAGGATCGTTTGGCATCAAGTCAACATGTAAGCTATGTCTAGTAAACTAGTTAATGATAACTAGTGTTCTAATGTTATATTAGTACCCTAATCACCCTAATTAGTCCTAATGACCTAAATATCTAAAATGTCATCATTAGAATACCCACATTTTCAAACCAAGATCAACCACCCAATCCCCTACCCATACCCATGCAATTTCAGTCATAAGGGGGCCCACCCCTCACCTTACTTGTTGTTGAGTGTGGATTTGTAAGCATGGTGCAATTTGACTTAGGAAATTATGTGTTGTGTGTGAAGACATAAAGAGTTCACTAACCCTTGAACTTCATCCCACACTTCACTTCTACACTTCGCAAAAAAAAAAAAAAAAAAAAAAAAAAAAAACCCTCCTTTTCTTCCTTCTCACTTCACGACCACACCACCAGTTCATGATCTTCCATTTTCAAGTCTCAAAAAGAACTCTAAGGGTTCCTAGGAGAGTTTCAAGGTGATATAAGGTGCTAGATCATCAAGGAAGTTTGATCTTGCAAGACCTAGAGCATTTCCTTCTCGTTTCTACAAGACTTGTCTACCCTAGCCTTGGCTAGTAGTAAGCCTTCTTGATCTTATGTTATATTTGGCATAAAGATGCAAGGATTCATGATGTGTGTAAAATGCAACATATAAATTACATCAAATAAGGCATAAAACTAACCCTTTTTTAGTACTAATGTTGGAAAAAGTGTGCTTTTGTCTTCCTTTTGTATTTTCATGATTAAATGTGCTCAAATGAACAAAAGACGCAAAAAGGCAGCTAAATCTAACATAAATACAAGAAAAGGAATGAACGTGGCATGCCCGGCCCCTCGACAGCATCTTCTTAAACAAAAACAAGACAACAGAAGACTGAACACGCCCCGTGCTCAATGAGCACCGGGGCGTGCCCAAGTGTCTGCAGAAAAGACAAAGTGTAGAAGCTTCTATTTCCCAACACGGGGGTGTGTCCAGCAGACACGGGACCGTGGTCAATGCAAAGATTCACAGAATCTGAGCAAATCTTGATAGTACAGATACGCTTCTGCACACGGGGCCGTGCCCAACGGACACGGCGGCGTGGTCAAATAATAAGTTCTACGACATTGTTATTTCTGCTTAAAAAGGCTTTAAAAATCAGAAAAATAATTTGAAACTCCAAGATTCCTTGTTCCAAAAACCTGCAGACACGTGAACACGGGGCCGTGCTCATCGAGCACGGGGCCGTGTCCGAGGTATTGTTTCAATAAAATTGAGCTCTTTTCGGTCTGTTTTCTCAAAATGGCGAGCAGAACTAGCGGAACATCTTCATCGCACTCCAGGAACAACCGACAAGGGAGAAGGTACTCAACGGTAGAAGACTCTCTTGTAAACTACGTTTACGCTTTAAGAGAGGCCACTGATGAAATGACGGGAGTAGAAGAAGCATTGGTCGACCGTAGCAATCAGTTAACGATGGGACTAGAGGGATGTCTTCAAGAGGTCAACCTTCTGCACCAAAGGTTGAACCTTCTCGCTTCTCCTACTTTGGTACCAATCATCACCCAAAGGGCATGTAATGTGGTACCGGAAGTCATCATACCGGCCGAATGGTACACCATACAACCAGAGCCCCCTCGAGACATTTTACAAGGGGTTCCGGTTGGTGTCACTCCCCCTCCACAAGATGTTGAGGAAAATGAGCCCGCATTCTTCCTCCCAAAAGAGATAGAAGAATGGCTTTAACAAACGTCTAGTGGACACCCCTCGGTTCGGAGTTCTACAAAGCCTTTAAATACCGGAAAGCTATTTCCGGAATTTCGATTCCTATTGTAAGAGTAGAACTCCTTAGGATGATTCTATGTACCACTTGACCTATCTTAGGACTTTTAGTTTTTACTTTTCTACTTTGTTTTTAATTTTCTAAGACTCTTTGTAATGTGTTATTCTCTATGAAATGGTGGTTTTAATTAAATTGGTGTTTGGATGATGTTGTAATGGGTAAAACACACTCGGGATGATGAAGGATACTAAGGGAAGCTTGAACCAACACCCCATGCACAAAAATAGAGCCTACCGACACTTTTTCTTCATTACAGCAAGTTCGACACGGGGCCGTGCCCAGCCAACACACCCCGTGCTCATGATCTGCAGGAAAATGCCCAGTTCAGGTAACTGGACACGGGGCGTGTTCACTAAACACGGCCCCGTGCCCCGCCTTCTGTTACTTTCTAATGATTTTTGTTACTGGCGACCTGAACACGGGGCCATGCCCGGACACCACGGGGCCGTGTCCAGATGCCCAGTAACATAAAAATTTGTTTTTAACACACCTTTTACACATTCAATCAACCTAAAAACTTAATTTTGGGGCACATTGAGGACAATGTGTAATTTAAGTGTCGGGGGGGGGGGGGATGCTAAAACCTTGAATTTTGCAAGTCCTAATTAAAAGCCTTACACAAAACTCTATTGGAACCGCTAATCACCCCAATTTTTTTCAAAAAATTTTCATTTTTTTTACTTGTCTTGGTTTAAATTGGGAATAACAAGTTCTAAAAATGTTATATTTTTACTAATTTACAACCGATAGCGTCGTGATAAAAAGAACCAACATAAGAAAATTATGAAACGGCATGACAAATCTAGTTAAAATTCGATTATATATACTTGATCACATTAAAAACCTATTCCCACAAAAAGTGAGTTTTGAGCCCTTATTGAGCATACAAATACACATCTTTAAACTAAATGCTCATTTTTCGTTTCTTGTGTGAATAGCCGCTTGGTTTCTTACGACTCTAGAACTTGCCATGACGATACATTCCCGGTCCTTACCAACTTTAACCCAAGTAAGTAAATGATGGAGGCATTAGGACTAACCCATTTTCTTTTCAACATCATTATTTTTCTTTTTTTTTACCACCTACCCAAAATCTCCCTAGTTAACCCCTTTGAGCCTAAACCTTTTCATTTCTAAACCCACAAAACAAACACCCTTTACCCACCAAAACCTTTTTTTATTTTAAACCCTTTATTTTAGTAACAAAGCTCGGTTTTCTTGTGACTTCCTTATCATTTGTCAAAAAAAAAATTATCATAAAGAAGAAAAGAAAAATGAAGTTAGCAATAAACAAACAAGCTCATCAAAAGAAACCTTGTTTGAAAAATGCTTCATTGAAATAAAAAGTCAAAAAAACAAAATGTTTTACGAAAACCGACGCTTTTTACGCCTTTTCGCCCTTTTCTACTAACCACTAACCAAAACCACCTACCTTTAACCCAAGCATAACCCTTCCCCAAAAAGTCCTCTTGATATTTACAAAGGTGTATAGTTAAAAAGGAGGAGGAATGATTGCTTGGCAAGCATATGGTAGAAGTAAGTTCCATGCCGGTCCTGAGTGTTTCACAAAAATACATCTTCGGCCGAGTGTTGAGTGATCTCCCGTGAGGTATGTGAACTTGTATATAAATGGAATTTTAAAGAGGCATGTTATGCCCAAATAAGTAATTTCTCTTATGCAATGTTCTAAATAAATCATAACGAATAAGATTGTAAACAAAATAAAAATAAAACCTAATAAAGAATCTTGGAATCCCGACACTCTATGAAAAGCCCAAAACCTTCTCTTCTACCCATTCCATTTGGGAGTGTAAGCCAAAAAATAAAGAGTTTTGCTTGAGGACAAGCAAAGATTCAAGTGTGGGGTATTTGATGTGTGTAAAATTGTTGGATCTGAGTTTGTTTCTGATTGTATTTTACGTTTGAAATTAAAATGAAAATGGATGAGAGTGCAGCGGAATTAAAATGAAAACAAACTTTGTATACAATCAAACAAGAGTAATACTTTGATCAAACATCTTTTCTCAATGAATCGGAAGATTGAATTTATTTCAATAACGATTACAAGGATTGATGAATGAATGCAAACTCCCCCTCAGCCAGAGCTCAGTGTTTGTTCGTGCAAAGAAGACGATGATACAAAGAGCTAATAGAACAGTACCAAGTACTGAGCTATTTATAGGCACTTGCAAACCACTGAGCATCTTAGCTGACGTCACCATGAAAGTGACATCTAACCTCCTAACAAACTCTAACCTCTGATCTATACAAACACTGCTATGTTAACTACTGCTATTACATTACATTACAAAACAGACTATAGATCAGCTGTTGCAACCTTCCACTGCTGTGAACCCAGTAGTACTTGTCCGGATCAGCAGTGCTTGACTCAAGGCAGTAGATTGAATCAGCAGGGCTTTAGTCTTTCATCAGGTCTTTACTTGAGCAGCAGTTGTAGGTCAGCAGTTTGCAAGATCAGCAGATAGGAGGTCAGCAGATGTTGAAATCACTTTCAAGGGGAGAGACTTGTATGTAAACATCTGCTTATTCTGGATCCACTGCTCTGATCCAGTTTTGGCTTTAATTATCTGTTCCTCTGATAGGGTTCGATCCCAACAATCTCCCCCCTGGAACAGATAATGCCAAAACTCTTCATTATTGTGGAAATCTTTATTGCCTCATCAACAGTTCCCTTATCTGACCTTTAAATTGTAGTTCAAAGTCTAAGGCATCTGTGTCTTCATCATCCCTGCTAAGTGGAACATCAAGGAGATCCTGCAAATCTTCAAGACTCAGGCCAAGAGCTTGTTCCCTTGATATTTTCTCCACTTCTCCACCAGACCTGAGCAAAGTCAATACACAGGTCTGTTTGTCAGTTTCCCACTTTTGTATTTTTGAGCCTGGTGGGTTTCTTGGGAGATGTTTATTTGCTAAGGTATTTGGTGAGGCTGGCCTATTCATAACTGGCTGAGCAGTACTTGCAGTTTGATCCAAACCAAGAGTTTCTATGATCATTTTCTTTATGCCTTCTTTTACAAGGTCATTTCCTTTTATCATCTCTTGGATGGTTTCACCTCCCAACTGTTTGTGTGTCCTTCTTTTATAGATGGCAGCACCAGTTGGAGCAGTGGCTCTCCTGATTTGCAGCTTTGTTGGTCTTTTTGAAACCTCTGCTTCAGGATAATCAGGCTTTTGAGGAACATTTGGATCTTTCTTTCTTAGTTCCTCCAACCTTTTGTAGGTGATCCTGACCATATCTTCTTTCCATCTAGCAATTTGTCTTTTGTTTCCATATTCAGCAGCAACCAGTTCTTCTTTCATTCTTTTCAGTTCTACCTGTTTGTCAGGTACATTCTTTCTAAACTTTGCCCAGTCAGGAGGAGTGTGACTGACTTTCCTTTTTAACATGTCTTGAATTCTTGCTGCTTCATTTTCAAGCTCAGGAACAGTCCACTCTTTGTACATGTATCTCTCTCCTTTGTACTTCTTGTGAGCCATGATGCTTTCAATGTAGTATTTCTTCAAAGTTTCAGCTGCTCTTTCTGAAATTTGTTGACTGACATTTTTTGCAAATTGTTCTAGGGATCTGACTTGTGTGAGCAGATATTGATAGTTTCTTGAAATTTCTTTGTCAGATTTCCCTTGTGTGTTTCTTTTTGAGATATCATCTGCTTGCTTGGCCTTGATTTTCAAATATTCATCAACATTTTTAGGCCAGGGATATCCTTTTATTGATGGCAAACTCCTTTTGGCAGGGTCATCCTCATAATAAAAAGATTTTATTTCTTCTCTAACAGCTGCTAGTTCAAGAGGAAATTGAACACCTGCAGGGGGTAAGGGCTTGTGCATTTGAACTGAAGAGAGAGGAACTGGTTTTGGTATTGTGATAAGAGCTAAAGATTTTGAAGATGTTTGTGGTGGTGAAGTGTCATCATCTTTGAGAATTAGCCTTCTCCTCTTTGTTTGAGGAGGGGCTGATGATGTTTTAGATGGAACAGTGGTGGTGGATGTAGTGGCAGTGGTTTGTGATTGACTAACAGTTGTTGAAACAACTGGTGTTCCAACCACTGTTGTCTTTACAGTAGATGTTGTAACAACTGCTGTCTTCTGCCTTTTGGCAGGAGGTGATTTTGTTTTTGGTGGTGGTGGTGGTAAAGCAGTGAATGTAGTGTGTGTTGAAGTGATGTGTGTTGAAATGGGAGCAGATGTTGAAACCACTGAAGTACCAACAGTAGTGGGTACAACAGGAGTTACAACAGCTGTTTTAGGTGGTGGTTTTGGAACAGACTTTGAACGTCTGGTTGGAATGGATTTGGGTAGCCTTATTCTTCTTGTAGGCTTCTTCTTTTCATCAACAAGATTTTCATCATCTTTTGACCCTGAAGTACCCTGATCCGGATAATCCACTCTGGCTTTCTTTTTGGCCTCTCTATCCCTTTTTACACTTGCAACTGCTTCTGCCAGTGCATTTGTGGTCACATCAATCTTATTGCTTCCATCTGGCAGAGGGATCTGTTTGGTCATGTTTGCATTTTCTGGTTCAATGTAGAGACCATCCTCTATTCCCTTCTTTTTCCACTCCTGAATTTTCTCCCCCTTTTTGGCATTATCTAGGGGAAGTTGATCAATGAAGAGAACTGTCGGAGGAGCAGTGCCAGTGGTGTGCAGGATCTGAGTTTTGAGAGCCTTTAGATCAGCCTGAGTGTTTTTGAATCTTGACTCCATTGCATTTTTCAGCTGTTGGACATGTTTTTCATGTTGCTGATCTGCTAGTTGTGCTTGTTGATGGAGAAAAGGTTGAAATAAATTCCAGAGCTCATTTGTAGCAGGTGCCTGTTGTGGAGCAGGTGCTTGAGATGGAATAGCAGTTGATTGTACCTTTTGTACTTGTAACAACTGTTGAAGCATATCTTTGAGTTCTGCAACAGAGTTATCAAGCTTTTCAACACGATCCGTCAATTTCTGGTACTTTAAACCATCACCCAATTTAATGGGATCATCTGATTTCCCACTAACAGTGGTTTTATCAGTGGTAGAGGTAGGGAGTATACTCCAAACATTATCCACTGATGCCCCTTTTTCTTGGTACTGGGGTCTTCTCCCTTCAACACTTGACAACCTTTTGATGTTGCCAGTAGGATAAATAAATCCACTGGTGGTTGGCAGAGGTGCTATAGAAGGAATTGCCTCCAAGGAAGTCTTATTGATGTAACCACTGTCCAACTGTAAACCAGTGGGTTCAACAGTTGTAGTGGCTGCTTCACTTGGATTACCACCAAGAGTTACTTATAACTCAAGGGGTGTAACCTCCTCAGGTTGTGTTGGTGGGTTAGCAAGGAATGATACATCAGGCTCAGTCATTTGTTGAGGCATATTCTCATTAACAGGTGATTGAGAAGGACTCAGTAATGCCTGGTTCAAATCTATTGCATCTAACAAAAGTTGTGTTTTTGGTGGAATTGTGGATGTGAGGTTGGGTTTAGAAAGAGAATTTGCCCCGGGCATTGGGCTGTGGATGATGGAAACGAGTGTTTCCAGAGCATCATAATGTGGTGGCCCTATGTGTACAACCTGTTCTTTTTGTGAAGAAGCAGGACGAGTTTTGGTTATGGGTTGAGATATTTGTACCAACTGCTATGAGGAAGTAGCAGCAGTGGTTTCTTGTGACACTTGTGCTGTCACAGGCAGTAGCTCTGGTATCTCATCCTCCAGAGTTGCCTTTTTGATTGGTTTGGGGGGTTTTTTATTTTTCTTTTTGTTTGGCTTTTTGAAAGTTTTAGGTGTGGGTTTCAAAACAGTTGTTCTGCTGCTTTGATCACCTTGAGCAGTGGGCTCAGCAGTAGATACCTGAGGAGCAGTGGTAGCTGCTAAATTCTGCTCAGGCACCTCTGCTTGTGTTTTGCAAGGTGTTAACATTCTTGAAAAAGTTTCAGTTGTTAAGCTGTTTATTTGAGTCGAATCACCTTGGATTATTGCTGCTAAATCATCCTTACTGAATTTCTTTTCAAAATAGTAACTTAAAAACCTTGGAAACAGTAAGAATGATTTTGTTTCAACATTATTAACCAAATCTTTAAAGATTTCCCGAGAATAGTTAAAATTTTCTTCTTGAAGAATTGCATATCCCAGATTTTGAATCTTTAAAGGGATTTCATTGAAAGAAGTGGTTTTGTTTGAAACACATAGTAGGAGGGTATGAAATAAAAATCTGGTTGCAGAAGGAAAATAACCTTTTTGTAAGGTAAGTTTCTTCATCATTGTGGCTTCATACCCTCTTTCAATGAAGTCAGTTTGTAACTCGTTTTTAGTGAAAGAAGTTTTACCTTCCTGATCATCGAGTTGAAAGACCTCTGAAATGGATTGTGGCGTGATTTGGACAGCTTTACCCTTTATAGAAGAGTGTATGGTGGTTGCAGTGTCTCCTTGTTTTTCAAGGGTTGCGTTCTTCCAGAACTCCCTTTGGGTCTCCAAATAGATTGGTGCATCGGCGGTGAACAAAGTTTTGTACTTTGATTTTGCCATGGTGTCAATGATGGAATCGAAAACATTGGTGGTTCCTGGTTTTGTGAGAAGACCCAGGAGATTGTGAGATGATTTATATGGGATTTCAGTGGAGATTGCCTTTTGAGAGGCTGTTTTCGATGATGATTTGGAAGTGGGTTTTGCAGATGGCTTCGATTTTGTCATTTTTGAAGAGAATGATCGAAGAAATTTGTGAAAGATGAGATGAAAAACTGCTTTGAGAAGAGAATTTTTAAGAATTCAATTCGACAGTAAAACCCTGTTTTGGTGGTGAGTGGGGGATTTTTATAGGGAAGAAAGTGAATGCTGACGTGGCAGCCGTTACAAAAGGTCTGACCGCTATGTACTGCCCACGTGACAACCCCTGGTGAAAGTGAAGGACAGTACTTTTATGAAAGTAACTGATGAAGACAGTGGTATTAAAGTAGTGGATGATTTTCACTATCAGTGGATAGCATATCAGTGGATAAGACACTGCTTTTGAATCAACAGAGTTTATCAAAGAAATGAGAGAACAGGGGTTGACTTTCAGCAGTGGACAGACTTTGAAGTGGAGCAGACTTTTGAACAAACAGTGGTTATGGCAGACTTTTAAGGATTTTAATGAAAACTTCATTTTTAGCTATTTTTAAGGATGGAATTTTGATTTTCTGAAAACATTTTGTTGCTTTTATTCATAGAAAAACAAGATGTTGCTTGTTATTCCATGTTTAGCATCCCAATCCTAGAGACCAAGCTTTCAAAAGTGGCTGTATCAAGTGCTTTTGTGAGCACATCTGCCAGCTGGTCTTTAGTTGGGACATGATGCAAAGAAATCAAACCTTTTTCATAGCAATCCCTCTCAAAGTGATGTCTGATGTCGATGTGTTTGGTGGTTGAATGGGAAATTGGATTTTTGATGATATTTTCTGCTGCCTGGTTATCCAACATGAGTGGTGTCTTTAAGGTAGTGATACCAAAATCCAGCAACTGATTTTGAAGCCACAGGAGTTGGGCTGTACAGCTTGCAGCAGCAATGTATTCAGCCTCAGCAGTGGATGTTGAAACTGCTGCTTGCTTTTTGCTTTGCCAAGAAACCAAGCAATCACCTAGAAACTGGCACCCTCCTGATGTGGACTTCCTTGTGGTGTTACATCCAGCAAAGTCACTGTCTGAAAAGCCTGAAAGCTTGATATTCCCATTAGCTGGATACCAGATACCAAGTGTGGGAGCACCTTTTATGTATCTGAAGATCCATTTTACAGCAATGAGGTTTGATTTTCTGGGAGCTGATTGACTTCTTGCACAGACACATGTTGCAAACATGATGTCTGGTCTAGATGCAGTTAGGTACAATAAAGACCCAATCATGCTTCTATAAAGTGCTTGGTCAATCAGCTCATCTTTTTCATCAGACATGACCAGCTTATTTGTTGCCATGGGTGTGCTGCATGGTTTACAATCATTCATATCAAATTTGGTCAAAAGGTCTTTAGCATATTTGCTTTGATGAATGAAGGTTCCATTTTGCATTTGCTGTACTTGGAGACCAAGAAAGCATTGCAGCTCACCCATTGCACTCATTTCAAACTCAGCTGTCATGAGTTCTCTAAACTCTTCACACATTGAGTTACATGTGATTCCAAAAATAATGTCATCCACATAAATCTGGACAATCATTAAATCCTTCCCTCTCCATTTAAGAAACAGTGTTTTATCAATGGTACCTCTTTTGAAACCATTTGAGAGTAGAAAGTTGGAAAGAGTTTCATACCAGGCTCTTGGTGCTTGTTTCAAGCCATACAAGGCTTTGTTTAGCCTGTAGACATGATCTGGATAAAATGGATCCTCAAAACCTGGAGGTTGACAAACATATACCTCTTCTTGAATTGTACCATAGAGGAAAGCACTTTTGATATCCATTTGAAACACCTTCATGTTGTGGTTGACAGCAAAGGCCAGGAACAGTCTAATGGCTTCCAATCTTGCAACAGGGGCGAATGTCTCATCATAATCAATCCCTTCTTCCTGTCTGTAACCTTGAACCACAAGCCTGGCTTTATTCTTGACAACAATACCCCTTTCATCAGTTTTGTTCTTGAAGACCCACTTTGTGCCAGTGGGACTAACCTCTTCTGGCAGTGGTACAAGCTCCCATACTTGTTGTCTTTTAAACTGTTGGAGCTCCTCTTGCATGGCTTCTACCCAGCTATTGTCTTTCAGTGCCTCTTGGTACTTGACTGGCTGATGAAGTGATAGAAAACCAGCAAAAAGACAAATGCTTTGGGTTTGGCTTCTTGTGAGCACCCCTTCATTGATGTTGCCAATGATTTGATCAGGTGGATGAGATCTCAAGTAGATTAAATCTCCTTGGTATGGGATGATGGCATTTGTTGGTGAAGGCTGCAAATGTGTATCATCTGAGCTAACCACTGCTGGGGACTTTGATGATCTAGCAGTGGCTTCAAAAGGTGGTGGAATAGGAGGTAATGAAGTGGACAACTGCTGACTTTTATCCACTGTTTGAGTACTTTTGTCAGCAGTGTTTGAGGATGTGGAAGCAGTGGTGGATGGGCTACTTTGGTCAACAACTGTTGAGGTAGCAGTGGTTGAGCTTTGATAATTGTTTTGAACAACTGATGCTTTTCCTTTTGTGGCAGACCTTTGAGGGATGATGATTTCATACCCATAGTCTGGAGTTGAATCCTTTGATGGACCTGCACTGTTAGTCTTGACAGCAGTATTTTCAAAAGTAAATTTTTCAAGATCAAACAGATCTGCAGGATTTGCTGGGATTTTCATTGATGAAAGTTCATTGAACTTAACATTCAAAGTCTCCTCCACTGCCTTGGTCCGTGTATTGAACACTTTTTAGGCCTTGGCAGTGGTTGAGTATCCCAGATGATAACCACAATCAATTTTGGCTGCAAATTTTGAAATTGAATCTTTTAAGTTCAAAATAAAGCATGGGCAGCCAAACACCTTGAAATATGAGATCAGTGGTTTGATTTTATATAGAATTTCATAAGCAGTCTTTTTGTGCCTAGGGTTTATTAAAACTCTGTTCTGGACATAGCAAGCAGTGTTTACTGCCTCTGCCCAGAAAGTTAATGGCAAACCTGAATCTGCAAGCATAGTTCTGTCAGCCTCAATCAAAGTTCTGTTCTTTCTTTCAACCACCCCATTTTGCTCTGGTGTTCTAGGGATGTTGTACTGCCTTACAATCCCTTTCTTCACACAGAAGGCATCCAACACCTTATTTTTAAATTCTGTGCCATTGTCACTCCTGAAGCTTTTCACTGGAAGGTCAAATTGCTTTTCAACCTGTGTCACAAAGTCTTGCAAAATGCCTGCAGTCTCATCTTTTGAGTGTAAAAAGAAAGTCCATGTAAACCTAGAAAAGTCATCAACAATAACCAAACAATATCTTTTCTTCTTGAGGCTCATGACTTGAACTGGGCCAAACAAATCCATGTGTAGCATTTGCAAACACTGGGTTGTTTTGGACTCTTCAATGGACTTGTAAGAACTTTTATGCTGTTTTCCTTTTAAACAGGAAATGCAATGTTCAGGACATGAAAACAGTTTTTGTGGTAGGCCTCTCACCAAACCATTTTTTGAAATTTCAGTGATTGTTTTAAGATTTGTGTGCCCCAGCCTTCTATGCCAAAGTTCTATCTCTTTGTTAGAGGCAGCTGAGAACAGACAGGCATCAGCTCTGGGACATTCTTTTGACATATCAACTACATAAACATTGCCACTTCTTTGAGCAACAAGTTTTGTTTGACCAGTTTTGATTATTGCTTCAATCTTTTTGACCATTTCTGGTCCAACAATCCTACAACAATCTTTTGTGAAGAATGACCCAAACCCTTTGTCACTCATTTGGGACACACTCAGAAGGTTGAATTTTAGATTGTCAATCAGATTGACATTTTCAAATTTTACATTTCCAGACTGCACTGTACCAGACCCCAGAACTTTCCCTTTACTATTATTCCCAAAGGATATATCACCCCCTCCATGGATTTTAAAGTCTTTGAGGAGGGCTTTACATCCTGTCATGTGCCTGGAGCCTCCACTATCTACATACCAAAGACTATCAAAGCATGCAGAAGCTCCCTGCACATGAAGTAAAAAGATTAGTTCATTAAGGTCTCCAAAGCCAACAGGGCTTTGGATGGGGTCTCAACAGTTTCTGGGATGGATACAGAATGATGGACAGTGGTTAGGTCAGGGGTTTGGACAGTTTTAGTACTGTTTCTTGCTAACCACTGTTGGGGGTCTTGACCAATCACCTGTTGATAACCAAAAGGATGCCTATTCACTTTGGGTTTAGAGGGCCTTTTGTAGGCCTCATAAACGTGTGGAATCCTTTGGTAGGACTGTTTTTCCTTGCCTTTTCTGAACTGATTGGCAGGGGATGCATCAGTAACCTGAACATCTCTTTTGACAGATGTTTGGTTCAGCTGTTTTGTGACAGCTGTTTGAACTGGCACAAACAGTGGTTGTTTCTTGGTAAATTTGACAGATGTTGATGATGATGATGGACTCAAGGATGTTTTAGCAATGTACTCATTCTTTTTCACATCAAAGTTTTGAGATACACACATGCTTGAGTTTTGTGGTTTGTTTTACCACAAACAATGCAACTTTCAGCTGAAACAATGACATTTGTTCTGTTTAAATCATAAGCTTTTAAGTGGAAACAGTCTTTTATTAGATGATTCCTTTTCTCACAGAATTCACAAAACAAGTTATCAATTTTTTCTTTCTTCTTTCTCTTTTCAGACTCCTTTGCAGCAGAGGTTTTAACCACTGCTGGGATGTCCTTGAGAGGTATGACTTTAGCTTTTGGAGCTTTAACACCATCAGTTGATGTAAAGTCCATTGGCTTGAAATTTTCAAGAATATCACACTCATCAAACCATTTTGGTTTAAACTGATAATCTTCAAGCTCCTCAAAAGTAGAGGATCCCATTGGTCTGTCAAGTGTGATTTTGTTACCAAGTTTGTCAGTGATTTTCACTTCTTGACCATTCTTGTTTGTGGGTATGAACTCAGTGGTTACATCAGTGGTTTGAACAGATTTTCCAAAAGCAGTGGTTTCATCATCATGTTTTCTATAACCAACACCAAATTTCACATTGTTTTTTATCTGTTTTTCAAGCATAACCTCATACCCTTTGCATGATTCCACCCATCTCTCACATGTGATCTGGGTGGACTCCAACTCCTTTTTGGAAACTTGGTATTTTTCTACCATAGTTTGGAGTTGAGTTTTGGTTATGCTTTGTTCTTCTTTCAGACTGCTGATCTCTTTTTCCTTTTCAGTCAATTTGTTTTTAAGTTCTTTTAAAGATCTTTCAAATTTGACTTCATCAGTTAAGATTTTATCCCAAAGGTTTTCATTTACCTCTTTGATGTTAGCAAAAGCAATAATGCAATTGTCAGAACACAGTTTTTCAAGAACTTGAGGTGATACCTTGGCAGCAGCCATCATTGCACAATCACATTGAGGATTTTCTTCATCATCAGCTCTTTCTTCTTTCTCACCAGCTTTTTCTTCTTTCTTTTCTTCCTTGTTCTCTTCGGACCATGGGTCAGTCAGTGGTTCAATCAGGGTACCTGAACTTTCTCCCAACAGTAGTTCACCAGCCACAGCAGTAACCACTGCTTCAGTCATCTCATCCACTGTTTCAGTACTCAGCTGTTCCTCTTCAGTTTCAACCCCCTCCTGTATTGACTCTAATGCCATCAAACAAAATTCATTATGAGAAGAATCATTAGAAGCATAGAGTGCAAAATTTTCATCACTAAGCTCTTCAGGCATACTGCTCCAGTCAACAAACCCTTGAGTGAAAAAACTTTGTTGATCTGGTTGTACTGCTGCTGGAGCAGTGGTTTGAGGTGCAGGGGTATATTGGGTATAGTGCACAGTGTTTTGACTTTGTGGTCTAGGGTTTGAGCTAGGGTGAGTAACTATTGGTCCAGTGTTTTGACTTCTGCATTCCCTAGCAAAGTGCCCTAACCTATTGCACTTGTAACACTTGATTTTCGATTTATCCAACCCAACCCTCAAATTCCCATGAAGTCCTGGGAATTTTCTCCCTGTTCTTTTATAGAATTTGCTAGTTCTAACACTGAGCAAAGCCAACTGGTGCAGAATATCCATCTCTTCTAATTCAGTGGGATCAAAATGTTGTAAATCATTTAGTTCAAAGCTTAAATTGTCTGACATCTGGTTTTCGTTTGCAGTGAATCCATAACTTGCAGAATGATGATCAGGGTTGTTAAAATTTGCTCCAGCAGTTATGTCAATGAAGTGATCATAACCCTGATCCTTACCACTGCTCCCAGATTCTTCTTGACCCAGAATAGCAGTGTTACCGAATGTATAATCATCAACGGCTTTTCCTGACTCTTGTAACTTCCTTTTCTGGTTCAACTCCCTTTCGTAGGTCAGGAGTCGACCATGGAGTTGGATCAAGGTCAGATCCTTGAACTCAGGTGAGTTTCGGGTGACAAAAGCTATGGTGTCCCATTTTTCTGGCAGTGATCTGAGGAACTTGCTATTTTGAGTTAAGTTTGTAAAAGTGGTATTAACAAGCCTCAGTTCACTGATGAGACAACTGAAACGCTCAAATTGTTGCGTCAGTGATTCACCTCTAACATGACAAAATGTTTCGTACTATTGGTTCAGGATTTCCCTATTGTTTTCTATGACTTCTTCGGTTCCCCCAAACTATTCCTTAAGCGTGTCCCATAACTCTTTGGCACTGTTACAGTGTAACAGTCCAGCATATATCTCATTGGGCAGCGCTGATGCTATGATGCTAAAAGCTTTAGCATCTAGTTCGAACTTTTGATAGTCGGTTTCGGTATAATTTTCAACTGGTTTTGGAACGAACTTTTTAGCATCTTCAGCGCTTGGCACTGTGGGAACATGGGGACCAAAGACGACAGACCTCCAACAACCTGTGCTTTGTTGAGCGAGCATGTGACCCATCCTCCTCTGCCAGATGTTGTACTCATTTATTTTTAGCATAGGTGGTTTAAAAAGTGAGCCGATGTTGTTTTTATCATCCTGAGATTGTGACGTCATTCTTGTTGTTTTACAGACACTGAGAAATCAACTTTAATGGTGATTAATCCTTGCTCTGTTTTTCAACGACGAACAAACGATCAGTATCAACTGTTATGAGCTGAACTATTTACGTCAAAATGATTGTTAAATCAAATTTGACTGTCCAAGCTCTGATACCAATTGTTGGATCTGAGTTTGTTTCTGATTGTATTTTACGTTTGAAATTAAAATGAAAATGGATGAGAGTGCAGCGGAATTATAATGAAAACAAACTTTGTATACAATCAAACGAGAGTAATACTTTGATCAAACATCTTTTCTCAATGAATTGGAAGATTGAATTTATTTCAATAACGATTACAAGGATTGATGAATGAATGCAAACTCCCCCTCAGCCAGAGCTCAGTGTTTGTTCGTGCAAAGAAGACGATGATACAAAGAGCTAATAGAACAGTACCAAGTACTGAGCTATTTATAGGCACTTGTAAACCACTGAGCATCTTAGCTGACGTCACCATGAAAGTGACATCTAACCTCCTAACAAACTCTAACCTCTGATCTATACAAACACTGCTATGTTAACTACTGCTATTACATTACATTACAAAACAGACTATAGATCAGCTGCTGCAACCTTCCACTGCTATGAACCCAACAGTACTTGTCCGGATCAGCAGTGCTTGACTCAAGGCAGTAGATTGAATCAGCAGGGCTTTAGTCTTTCATCAGGTCTTTACTTGAGCAGCAGTTGTAGGTCAGCAGTTTGCAAGATCAGCAGATAGGAGGTCAGCAGATGTTGAAATCACTTTCAAGGGGAGAGACTTGTATGTAAACATCTGCTTATTCTGGATCCACTGCTCTGATCCAGTTTTGGCTTTAATTATCTGTTCCTCTGATAGGGTTTGATCCCAACAAAAATGCAACATATAAATTACATCAAATAAGGCATAAAACTCACCCTTTTTAGTACTAATGTTGGAAAAAGTGTGCTTTTGTCTTCCTTTTGTATTTTCAGGATTAAATGTGCTCAAATGAACAAATGAAGCAAAAAGGCAGCTAAATCTAACATAAATACAAGAAAAGGAATGAACGTGGCATGCCCGACCCCTCGACAGCATCTTCCCAAACAAAAACAAAACAACAGAAGACTGAACACGCCCCGTGCTCAATGAGCACGGGGCGTGCCCAAGTGTCTGCAGAAAAGACAAAGTGTAGAAGCTTCTATTTCCCAACACGGGGGGCGTGTCCAGCAGACACGGGGCCGTGTTCAATGCAAAGATTCGCAGAATCTGAGCAAATCTTGATAGTAGAGATACGCTTCTGCACACGGGGCCGTGCCCAGCGGACACGGGGGCGTGGTCAACTAATAAAGACAAACTGCATTTAATGAAGAAAGAGAAGATGGGTGGACACGGCCCAATGGACACGGGGTCGTGTCCGGGCTTCTGTGCAGGCTATAAATAGGGGTGCTTGGCTCATTTGCAAATCATCCCTTGACAAACCACCTCTCTCACACTTCACCCACCCTCCACCACCATCACAACCCACATCCACCACCATCATCCATCATCCATCATAGAGTGTGTGTAGTAGTCTCGGGATCCAAGATTGATAGTAAGAGTTCTTGACAATCAAAGGCCATGTTTGCCTAAGTCTCTTACATCACTTGGTGAAGACAAGCATTTAGTGTAATACTTTTTATTTTTAATCTTTTCGCACTTTTTATTTGGTTATGTATTAATGACTTTAATAACTAGTTTCTTATGTTGAAGGTGAATCTTCCTTATCATTTGTCCGTGGTGTCTTGGCGTTATTTTATTGTCTATATAAAATAAAAGATTTACACCATTCATATCTCCACGGTCTATATGGAGATATGTTGGCTACCTGGTCGGGGGTTAAAGGAATGGTTTGGTAAGCGTCTTGCCTTGTTCAGTGTATAGATCCTGCAAGGACCTGGGTCAAACTTAGTAGGACCTCCTTCAATACCCACTGGTATTGGATGGCGGGGGTTCGAATTTCTTGATCCCCTCATATGTAAACTACTATTAAAACATTAACCCGGCTACTTAGGATTGTATCCCTGCTGACTCAAACTACTTAGCCGAGGGTAACGTCACCTTCAAAAGAGGGGCCTACCACATTACGCATTAATAACTTAATTAATTATCTTTCAATAATCCAACCTTTTAGGATTGTATCCTTGCTGACTCAAGCTACTGGGTTGAGGGTAACGTCACCTTCAAAAGAGGGGCCTACTACTATAACTAAGATAATCTCTTAAAAAGTGCAAAAGTGCGGAAATAATCAAAGATTACACTAAAGGCGAGTCGGATCCAAGTGATTCATCTTGTTTATCTGTTTTTATTTTATTTTTATTTTCAGCATCTTTAGTTTTTATTTTCTATTTTAAAACCTTTTTCTAAATTTTTGATTTGATTAGACGTTGAGGATAAACCGGTATTAAAAGCTCTTGTGTCCTTGGACGACCTCGGTATCTTACCAACGCTATACTACGCTCACGATGGGTGCACTTGCCCATATGTGTGTTTGGTGTTAGTAAAATATTGTGTTTTATAAATTTAAAACTTGACGAAAGTGTAAAAAGGGCTAAAAATATACATAAAAATATATTACACCGCCCGCACATCAAGTTTTTAGCGCCGTTGCCGGGGACACAAGGATTTTAAGAAAGTTATTAATCGATGGCCTAATCGTTTTTTTATTTTATTTTTCTGTTTTTTTAGGATTTTTCTTAGATTTTCAGTTTCTGAGAAGCTCAGCACGGGGCCGTGCCCGCTGAACATGCCCCTGTGCCCAATATTTGGTACTGGCAATCCTGTTTTAAGTCAGAAAGTAGCTGAACATGGGGCCGTGCCCAATCAACACGCCCCGTGCCCAAGTATCAGTTACTGAAAATAGAACCATAAGATCCCGACAGTTGGTAATTTCTGACACAAACATGAGCGATAATGATTTTTTTTACTATCGACCCTCTTATGGTACGTGGTGTCAAATATGTGGTGGCCCTCATGTGGATTTAGAATGTTATTTTTTAAACTACAAGCCCCACTATAGAGACCCATTGTTTTCCTGTAGCCTTAAGAGGGGCGAAAGTAAAAATAATCCATATCTCTCCCTCGAATGCTCTCAATCATCCCTTCTAGGAGAAATGCTTCTTGATGAATTATTTCAATTGGAAGATTTAATTTTTAATTGGGTAAAAGAGCTTGAGATGGACCTAATAAATTCATCTCAAGACAATACCCAAGAGGAATTATTGAGGTCGCATTCGGATAAAAACAACTTCGTTGTTCCCGATATCACCTCTAACTCTAGAGAAGACTTGAGCGATAGTCGTCCCTGTATCGATTGTGCCATGAAGGACTCCCCATCAACTTCCTTCGATGCATACATAGACCTGAGCGATTCGGCATACACCTTCTTTAACGAGAGCCCGGGAAAGGGTTGGACTTGTCCACCTACATTTAGCATAGGAATCACCCTCACCGATAACCTCTTGCGTTCACGTCTAAATCTAGAGCAACTAAGGTATCTCAGGCACTTCGGTGTTGTTTCGTCCAGTAAAGAACCACCCGATCCGGATAAATTCCTTGAAAATAGACGAAACTTCATAAACAGCCTCTAGACACGGGGCCGTGTCCAGGTCAGCACGCCCCCGTGTCCACCCAAAAGATTCTCGTCTGACTTTCTGTCAGAATACGGACAAAATGTGTCAGGATCTGGTCTGCACACGGGGCCGTGTCCAGCCGACACGAGGCCGTGTGCAGCGTGCTGTCGTTTTCTATAAATGCAGCCAAGATTCCAGCACATTTGGACCACTCCAAAGACAAAGATCTGGTGGGATCTTCACACATACCATCCTAGGTATATTCTAAAAGAAGGTTCTCAACAACCATCTTGTCTTTTCTACTTTTATCCATTGCCTTCTTCCTCAATTTTTCTTCAACACCTCCATTAGAGTTTGAAATCCCCATGGTTTCAAGCTTTGTTGAGATGTTTGTTAGGTTTTTATTCAATGGATCTTGTTAAAAATAAGTTCTACGACATTGTTATTTTTGCTTAAAAATGATTTAAAAAACAGAAAAATAATTTGAAACTCCAAGATTCCTTGTTCCAAAAACCTGAAGACACGTGAACACGGGGCCGTGCTCATCGAGCACGGGGCCGTGTCCGAGGTATTGTTTTAATAAAATTGAGCTCTTTTCGGTCTGTTTTCTCAAAATGGCGAGCAGAACTAGCGGAACATCTTCATCGCACTCCAGGAACAACCGACAAGGGAGAAGGTACTCAACGGTAGAAGACTCTCTTGTAAACTACGTTTACGCTTTAAGAGAGGCCACTGATGAAATGACGGGAGTAGAAGAAGCATTGGTCGACCGTATCAATCACTTAACGGTGGGACTAGAGGGATGTCTTCAAGAGGTCAACCTTCTGCACCAAAGGTTGAACCTTCTCGCTTCTCCTCCTTTGGTACCAATCATCACCCAAAGGGCATGGAATGTGGTACCGGAAGTCATCATACCGGCCGAATGGTACACCATACAACCAGAGCCCCCTCGAGACATTTTACAAGGGGTTCCGGTTGGTGTCACTCCCCCTCCACAAGATGTTGAGGAAAATGAGCCCGCATTCTTCCTCCCAAAAGAGATAGAAGAATGGCTTTAACAAACGTCTAGTGGACACCCCTCGGTTCGAAGTTCTACAAAGCCTTTAAATACCGGAAAGCTATTTCCGGAATTTCGATTCCTATTGTAAGAGTAGAACTCCTTAGGATGATTCTATGTATCACTTGACCTATCTTAGGACTTTTAGTTTTTACTTTTCTACTTTGTTTTTAATTTTCTAGGACTCTTTGTAATGTGCTATTCTCTATGAAATGGTGGTTATAATTAAATTGGTGTTTGGATGATGTTGTAATGGGTAAAACACACTCGGGATGATGAAGGATACTAAGGGAAGCTTGAACCAACACCCCATGCACAAAAACAGAGCCTACCGGCACTTTTTCTTCATTACAGCAAGTTCGACACGGGGCCGTGCCCAGCCAACACACCCCGTGCTCATGATCTGTAGGAAAATGCCCAGTTCAGGTAACTGGACACGGGGCGTGTTCACTAAACACGGCCCCGTGCCCAGCCTTCTGTTACTTTCTAATGATTTTTGTTACTGGCAACCTGAACACGGGGCCGTGCCCGGACACCACGGGGCCGTGTCCAGATGCCCAGTAACATAAAAATTTGTTTTTAACACACCTTTTACACATTCAATCAACCTAAAAACTTAATTTTGGGGCACATTGAGGACAATGTGTAATTTAAGTGTGGGGGGGGGGGGGATGCTAAAACCTTGAATTTTGCAAGTCCTAATTACAAGCCTTACACAAAACTCTATTCGCACTTTTTATTTGGTTATGTATTAATGACTTTAATAACTAGTTTCTTATGTTGAAGGTGAATCTTCCTTATCATTTGTCCGTGGTGTCTTGGCGTTATTTTACTGTCTCTATAAAATAAAAGATTTACACCATTCATATCTCCACGGTCTATATGGAGATATGTTGGCTACCTGGTCGGGGGTTAAAGGAATGGTTTGGTAAGCGTATTGCCTTGTTCAGTGTATAGATCCTGCAAGGACCTGGGTCAAGCTTAGTAGGACCTCTTTCAATACCCACTGGTATTGGATGGCGGGGGTTCGAATTTCTTGATCCCCTCATATGTAAACTACTATTAAAACATTAACCCGGCTACTTAGGATTGTATCCCTGCTGACTCAAACTACTTAGCCGAGGGTAACGTCACCTTCAAAAGAGGGGCCTACCACATTACGCATTAATAACTTAATTAATTATCTTTCAATAATCCAACCCTTTAGCATTGTATCCTTGCTGACTCAAACTACTGGGTTGAGGGTAACGTCACCTTTAAAAGAGGGGCCTACTACTATAACTAAGATAATCTCTTAAAAAGTGCAAAAGTGCGGAAATAATCAAAGATTACACCAAAGGCGAGTCGGATCCAAGTGATTCATCTTGTCTATCTGTTTATATTTTATATTTATTTTCAGCATTTTTAGTTTTTATTTTCTATTTTAAAACCTTTTTCTAAATTTTTTATATTATTAGACGTTGAGGATAAACCGGTATTAAAAGCTCTTGTGTCCTTGGACGCCCTCGGTATCTTACCAACGCTATACTAAGCTCACGATGGGTGCACTTGCCCATATGTGTGTTTGGTGTTAGTAAAATATCGTGTTTTATAAATTTAAAACTTGACTAAAGTGTAAAAAGGGCTAAAAATATACATAAAAATATATTACACCGCACGCACATCAATTCACCAATGATCTTGTTTAAGCACTTGATGAGGTTAAATAAAACAGAATATAGTTTAAGAACATGTTGGTGGTTTACAGGTGATCTTGAAAGAAAACATGGTTGTGCATGTGATTATAGTTGATTTTGTGAGATTATACATGATTACATATTTAAATGGTTGTTATGAAACATAAGGATCTTTGTATTAAATTTTTACTAATGATCTTGAAAGAAAACATGGTTGTACATGTGATCATAGTTGATTTTGTGAGATTATACATGATTTAATATTTAAATGGTTGTTATGAAACATAGGGGTCTTTGTATGAGGATAAAATATTCATGAGGTCATTCTTGATAAAAATGGAATTTTTATAAGATTATGTATGATCATGGAATTTGTTGAAGTTGAGGATGACGGTAGATGATGTTGATGATGATGTTTAAGGTTAACATGTAAAATCTAATGTCAATAAGTTTTCGTGGTAAACTTAGAAATATTAGTGTTTGGAAGGTGTTAAAATAGATCTATACATGTTTATGTGTTATATGTATATATATGGAAAAATATAGATTAACATGATAAAATGGTGAAAATGGTTTTTAAAAGGTATTTTGACATGATATAGACTAAGTTGGAAAACTATGACTTGATGATCGTAATAAGATCATCAAGGGTTTTGTGTGACAAGTTTGATGTTTTAATCGAGGATTTGATGAAGTTGGATCAAGACATGGTTTTATGTAAAAATGGTTTTTCTGGAACATGTGAATATTTTGGTATAAAATATATTATTGTATGGAAATCGGGATTTTTATGAAGAACGACCAAGTCTTGATCTTCATGGGAAATTTTTTATTTTTCACATGTATATATTTCGGATGAAAAATGTATATATGTTCGAGTCATTGTAAAAATATATATATTTTCAAGTTATCGTAAAAATATGTTTTTAGAATATATTGTCCAGAAAATATGTTATCTGGCTAAGTGTGGAGTGTCAAGAATATATATATAAATGTAATTATATATTTTAACACGCTTAGCTGTTACGGCTAGTATGTGGTATATATGTGTGTGTATCGTGATACATGTTCATTGACTGAAAAGGTGTATATATAAACGTATATACGTACATGGATGATAAGCAAAAACACTCGTGACAACGTATGGGTTTTTGGTAAACAAACACGAATAATATTAAAGATATTATTTTCGGCAACTTATTGAACATGGAAAATATATTTATGATGTTAAAAGATAAGTATATTTTTGGTCGTGATCGACTTACCGGTTTTGTGGAACGATGCTTCACAAGATAAATATAATATATTTTGTCACGACCCCCGGCCCCTACCCTGGGAGCGGGAGCCGCGAACCAGTCAAGTGGTACCGGTGGTTATTTTGAAAAGTATTGCAGCGGAAATTTCATCAGGACCGTGAGTTGGGAAAATATCAGAGTTTAGAAACACCGGATTTTATTTATTAAACGGATGGGGATAAACCCATGTCTTGCAAATGTAGCTTTAATATGGGATAAACCCAAATACATAAACCAACTTTTCTTAATTTAATTTAATTGATAAAATAAGCCACTTCTGTAAGCCTTTTGGTGCTGTATCACAACTCATATTGCAATCTACTGTAATCACCTGAAACGTGTTTTAAAAATATTTTATCAGCAGAAAATACTGGCGAGTGCATTCAATTCATACAAAAGACACATTGTTATAACATACAGTATTAAGAGTTTTCACATTTGCTTATATCTTATAATTATCTGACCAAGTTGTCACTCGGCAAGACCTGTGACTGTGGTCATATCACTAGTGGGTCCGTTCACCCAAAAGTGACGCTTGTCAAGTAATGTATACCAAACCCCACGTACTGGCAGTAATTTAATATTAAAAAGACTTAATCACTGTAAGTATAACAGGAAAAAATTTAGGGTTTTGCAAAGCAATCTGTTAAAACAGAATGATTCACCTTGTTAGCATATAGTCTTGATTTAACAGGCCTCCTGATTCTAAGCCTTCTGATGGTTAAACATCTACTTAAAATTCTGAAACTTCTGCTAATTTAAGTATCTATTTGATTGTAAGTCTATGGATCAGAGTTTTCTGATAGTTAAACATTTAGTTTAACAGAGTGGAATACGTTTTAGTGTAAACCCATATCCAACCTAACGATGGTCATGAGATCAGAACCTTAACGAAATTCACAAAGTATAGTCTTATTTAGACAACACTTTGGCATTCCTTAGTTGGTTCCCGAATCGATCGGACAGAATATCGCATCGGTGATTATTGGTTAGAACACCAACGTATATAGAGAAGAATAGAATAAATGAGCAAAGAAAAATGAATCATAAGCTTCCTATTTATAGGTAAGGGATAAGTCTTACCCTATATAGAACTTCCCTAGGTGTTATTTACCCGTATACACCTTCCTCAGTTGAACCTTCCTCAGATAATACCTTCCTTATATATTACTTTTCTTAGATAATATTTTCCTTAGATAATACATACCCCATATATACCTATTTAGATATTATCTACCTTATGTATATCTTGTTGTTAAACTTTAGCTGTTTAACTTTACTTTAACTGGTTAATTAAGTAACTTACTTAACTGTTTAACTGTTTAACTAATTAACTTACTAGGCTAGTTAATTAATCTTACTTAGCTGATTAATTAATTAACTTACTTAATCTTACTTAGCTGTTAAGTTTTACTTATCTATTAAGGTTTTTTAACCGCTAAGTTTTACTTAACCATTAAGTTTACTTAACCATTCAGTTTACTTAACTACTAAGTTTACTTAATCGCTAAGTATTCTAGTTTAACAGCTCTCTGGTTATGAGTTCTAATTTCTAGATACAATGGAACTCGTATTAGCGTATTAACCCAATTCAACTTTAACGATAATCACGAGATCAAAACCCACAACGAATGATAAACTATAGCCGTATACAGGCAGCACTTAAACATCCATTGGATCGGTTTCAATCGATCGGATAAAATATCGTACCAGTGATTAGAGTTATTACCCTAATAACGGGCAGAGTTTCGGGGTTTTAGGGGTATAATACCGAGTTACTATTTTGCTATAATAGAGGCTGAGAGAAAGAAAAGAATTGAATGATTTGGAAATGCAAATTGAAGCTCAATTTATAGCTGAAAACGGATGTTCTCGCGCCCCGCGACTCGCTTCACTCCCCTCTCTCGCGGCCCGCGAGGGTCTTAGCTAGGGTGTAGGTTTGCTGAGTCAATGAGTAGGCTTGACACGTGTGTGACACGTGGCGTAACACGTGTTTGGATTGAAACGAGTCTCTCGCGCCCCGTGAGAGATCTCCTCTATTTGGTCGCCGCCCGCGACAGAACAAAATTTCATTTTTATTTGATTTTGATATAAAATAAGGTTATACGGGTTCGGTTTTTCACTTATGGAGCGTTTTAGGGTGTTTTTGTGAGTTGTTACATATTTTTACATGAAAATATATATTTATTAATCAGATCAATCATGCGCAGACACGAGTTTTATACAAGAGGCTAGGCCTCATATATTATTTCAAATATGTTTATATTTATGTATGTGTGTGATAATATACATGTATGATCATTCGGATAATCACCCACCAATGTGCCATAACATACAAACATTTTCGAAACAGATAACATATTAAGTCTTAACAAATTGGTGAAAGACTTGTAGAGGAAACACATAATCAGACCTTAGTGTCTTATTGAATTAGGACACTTGTAAGTCGAGAGTATATATATATTGGACATCGAATTTGATAGATTACACAGAACACAAAGTTGTGAGTTTCACGACCCCTCTTTTAAATGTTTTACTTTTAAAAACTCGGGGGGATACATGTTTGCATATTTGGTATGATATCTAGGGACTGAAATCATTAGTATTATTTATGTGTGCATAAGTTATTGTTCTCGGGAAGTCCCCGGGGGATATTAATTTGAGTACTCGTTAGTTAAAATAGACTGCGGAGCAGTCGAATAGATCTATTGGGTGTTGGCAAGCCCCACTCCTGGTCCTAGGTGACCCTGTGGGAGTGCAATTGTGTCTCTAGTTGTGCACCATCGGGATTTTATGGGTGATACGGTAGAAACATTGGCAAGGTTTGGTTACGAGCTTATGTCGGCACATATGTTAATGTTCTAGCTAAACATTAATTTGATCAGCAGATTTCATTAGAACTAGGCATACCGGTTTTATCAAATGTTTTTAAAGATTCATTTGTGTTATTTGAAAACCTGTGAACTTACCAACAATATGTTGACATTTATAAACATGTATTTCAGGAAAGTAAGCAACGTCTCATGGCTTTAAGGTGAAGGATAGGATGCACGTGACGATTCCATTTTGGGGATTTGCCTTGTATTTTCCACCTTTATGCGGAATATATTTGTCAAAGCCTTGTTTTATAAACTTTATCTTTTGTCTAAGTATTTTTAAAACACGTTGTTTATTTGGGCAATGTATGCCAACTTAAATACTAGGTTTTGTAAACTTTGAAATACACTTGGTATCGTTGATTTAATATAATAATGTAGACATTTGCTAATCGGATGATTGAAAACCTTTCGTGATCGCGCCTCGCGTTTCCGCCTTGGGCGGGGTGTGACAGAAGAGTACACTGACTATTATTATTTAGGAGACTTATGGGTTGTTATTAATCTGTTATGTTATTATCAGATATTTGGTGGATTGATGTATGTGTCGACATTTGTCACACTTCATCATTATGGGGTATGCAACTCAATTTGCGTGTGAATAGTTTCATTTACAAGGGAATGATCAAATACACAATAATTTTAACCTAGGAAATGTAGGAAGTCAAACGAACTCTGGTTGACCTTATTCTAGCAGCGTTGGAACTAGCTCATTGAACCCTATTTAAATATATAGAGGGTTTAGAGTTTAACTTTTAGTGTCTAGTTTTAGATTTTAGCTTTAGGGTTTACGTTTAGGGTTTAGTTTTTAGGATCTAGCATAGGTTTTATTCTTTAGGGTTTAGCTTTTAGGGTTCATAGTTTAGATTTTAGGGTTTAGCCTTATGGTTTAATTTTAGAGTTTAGGATTAGGGTTTAGGTTTAGGGTGTAGGGGTTAAGGATTTTTCGACGAGTTGGTTCCAACCTTGCTGGAATGAGCTCAATCGGAGTTCGTTTGACCTGATTTCCTACATTTCTTTGGTTAAGGACATTTTGTACCAGATCCTTGCCCTTGTTCGATGGATCAATTAGTTAAGCACTATTAGAGTCCGGTGAGATTCGCTCGTTTTATGGTTGTATTTGTTAAAACCCTACAAAATGTTGAATGCATATTTTTTTTAAAGACTACCATCAAAATATCATATGTTTATGATCAAACATTCAATTCATCTTTCAGGAGAATACAATTACTCACCACACACTGTGAGAATAAAAGACATGTTTTCAAATATTTTGGAAAACGCTTTGCTATGAATGTTACGCCTACTTAAATTATATTAAAGTGTACATGAAAAAGGTTGTAACCAAACTTGATTTATTAAATATGAAATTTAAGATTGAAATTAATTCTTGCAAGCACTTATTGTCTTTAGTTGTTTAATATTGACACACAGTCTCTTTTCGGCTTGGAGTGTTACACTAACAACTGCAACTCGTTTTATTCAAAATTAAAAAAAAAAAACACGATGTACAAAATTAGAACAAGCGGACTTGTTTAGTATGAAGCCATGCCTTCTAAAGAAAACCAATAACCACTAATAATACAACGCTATAGGTAAGTTAGAGTAAAATGACTGGATAGTCTATGTGGTTTGTCAAAATTTCACCTATAGCCCAACTTTCTAAAATTACAGTCTTAGTCCTTGTAGTTTGACAAGTTGTTACTCGGATAGTCCTTAAAGCGGATGAGGGTTAGTTTTTAGTGTTAAGTGAATGTAAATTGACTAAAATGCCCTTATCTTTAAAAAACAATAACTTAAATCTAAAAAATATAATTATGGTTTAATAAATTAAGTAGGACCCACTAAAATGCAAAAAGTCAAATCCTACTTTGACCCACCATAAGAATCCCTCTTTCTTTAACCCAGACTACATCACTAAGACCATAGGGTATAGTTTCGTTAGTCCTCAAAGGGACCACTCGCCATGTAGGCGTCACCTCACCAAAGGTGGAGGACCATCCCCTTGGGGACTACCTAAGGGTGTGGTAGATAGTCATCCCCCCCCCCCCCTTTATTATTATTTTTTTGATTTAATTAATTAATTAAAACAAAGTAAATAAAAATAAAAAAACTTACATTTAAATAAAAACCTAAAGTTATATTTAAATAAAAACTAAAAAAAAACAACACACTTAAAAAAACCTAAAGTTATATTAAAAAAAAACTACACTTCCTCACTCCATTTTTTCTAATTTTTTCCTTCATCATTTGTAAGATGTGACGGTCTTCCTCAGGATATTCGCTAAGGTCGATGATCATTATTTTCCATTCCTCCGACTGCTGCGCTTCTTCTTGCATCCTTTGCTTCTCCTCGGCTTGTCGTTTCTTCACTTTTACCTTCTCGGTTTGCGTCTCGGTAAAGGTTTGGTTGAATGCTTTCAACTCGGCCATAATACCTTCCAACTTTGAACCACCACCACTTCCTGATGCGGCTTGTTTCCTTTTTTCAGCCGCTATCTTTTTACTTTTGTCCCTTCCTGGGGGACGTTCTTCCTCTCCAATCGGCTCCTCGTCAAACTCGGGCTTGTCATTTATATTTATTTGACAACGACCGGTTGAGGCTCCAACGCTTTAACTTCCTGACTCGGAAGTTTTAGACCATTTGGTTGCTCGTTTCGCGCTTGCAACCTCATTTGGAGTTGCCGCCCAATTTGGAGAATCCTTTACAACTTGCCACGCACGAACATGTGGGAAAGAAGTCTTATGTTCATTTTCGTACAAACGCATCGCCTCATGGAAAACATTTTCGTTGTTCCACCCACTCGGTTTGTTGGTGAGCGTTTGGTTATAAAACCCACAAAAGCGTTGGATCAACGTATTCATCTTGCGCCACTTGGAGCCGATAGAATGAACGGTTTTGTACTCGCTTTGTTCCATAATCGTGTGGAATATATCAAGGATTTCTTGCCAAAACCCATCGGTTGATTGATTGTTACCTACAAGTTAGTAAATATAGTGTACAAATAAATGTTAGTAACAATAATAATATTTTCTAAGAAAAATATAATGTACAAATAATATTTCATAACAATATAATGAAAAAATTAATTTTTACCGAGTATAGGATTCCTTGACGACCCAATATATGCCTTCGCCAATGCCTCTTCCTCAATTTTTGACCATGGCCGTTGTTGTTGTTTGACTGCTGCGTCTTCTTTTTTACCCTTTCCCTTTGTATTTTTCTTTTTTGAAGGTTGAGGTTGCGTTTCTGGCACAACCTCTACGTCATCATCTTCTTCCTCGATTTGTGTTGGACGTGCTTGTGGCGGTGGTTGATATGGCATATTTAGTGGGTTTTGCATTAGCTGCTGCATTTGCATTTGTTGATATGGCATGTTGAATGTTTGTGGGTTTGGTTGCATTTGCATTTGGTTGAAGGGAATGTTGGGTTGTTGCATATGGTATTGGTTTCGTTGGTTGAAAGCGTTGGGCATTTGTTGGTAACCCAAAAAAGAGTTTTCCATGACGGGTGCGTAGCAAGGTGACGAAAACGGGAGTGAACTTAAGTTGGGATTATTTGGGTTGTAGGGATCCATATTTTTTTTAAGGTTGGGAGAGATTATTTTATAAAAATGGGGTGAAAAGTGGAGGTTTTTGGTAAAAAAAATGGGGTGAAAAGGTTGAATATATAGTGGTTGGGGGTGAATTTTTTTTTTTTATAAAAGTGGCATGTTACCGTTGAGGGGGGCCCACCTTTTGAATTCCTAGCCGACGGAGGAGACGCGACGCCAGCCAGGGGGCGGTGTGGGACGCCAAGGACGAGCCGGGACGGGGGGAGCCGACCCCCATACCGCATGGTCTAAAGCATCCAACGAGTCCATCAACGGCGATCGTCCATGCAACAAGTACGATTTCTTCAAAACTAGTTTCAGATCCAATTCTATCTCTTCATTCTTCATCACATGTTAATTTGAATATGAATTTGTAATCGGTTAACATAAACACAGTGGCAGTTAACATAAACATATGTTCCCTCTGCCTTAGATAGGATTCCTTCATTGTAATAAAGATCAAATCACCGGAAAATCGTGATCAGAACATAGTGTTTCGTATTTGAAAAAAAATTGATGAATCATTAATGAGGGTAGGGAGATCCATGGCGATAATGGAGGTGCGGCTGTGATGCTTCAGCTTCTGGTGATGGACTTGCTGGGAAAAAATGAAATCGTCGGTAATGGTTGTAGGTGCTGGTGGGAGGGTGACAAGGGTTGTCGAGGGTGAGGGAGGTAGGGGTCGTCAGAGGTGGGGCAGAAGTAACCGGTGGTGGTGTGTATTAATGGGCGGTGGTGCTGGTGGGGTGGTTGTTGCCGGAGATGATGTCGGCGATGAAGATGACAGATGGAGAAAAGGAAGATGAAGGTGTGTGGCGAGGGTGTTGTGTAATAAATTAAAAAGTGGGTCCGACGTAAATTATAAATATTAATTATATTTCTTTTTTTATGTTTTAAGTATTATATTTAAATAGTAAGGGTACTTTTGTCATTTTACACGGATTTAACTAGATAAACTAACCTCCATCCACTTTAGGGACTATCCGAGTAATAACTTGTCAAACCATAGGGACTAAGAATGTAATTTTAGAAAGTTGGAGATAGGTAAAATTTTAACAAATCACTGGGACTATACGGGCCTTTTACTCAGCAAGTTATACGATCACAATCAAATCAAGAGCGGTCATTCCCACTAATATCCTTGACACATCGACACACTCATTATTATAATCAACATACAACAATGCCTCTTAAAGTCATGCACTAGTAGAAAACTACTACAATCCATTTTCGTAGGAAATCCGTGGGTAACTGCAGTTACCCACCCACGGATTTCCTACGAAAATGGATTGTAGGAATTTTACCCGTGGGTAATCTTTTTCTAACGCATTTTCTACAAATTCTCCTACTCATTTCCTACACAAATGTTTTGTTAGAATTCTTCTACTCATTTCTTACGGAATTAAATTTCTTATCTTTCCAACACATTTCCCACGATACATTAATTTTTTAAAATATTATATTTAAATCAATTATATTTATTTTTATTATGTATATTTTAATTTTCTTACACAGTTCCTACATAATTTTTTTTCTTCCTACACAATTCCAACGGAATGTATTCATTTTTCCTACTTAGTTCCTACAAAAATATTTTTTTTCCTACGCAGTTCCAACAGAATATATTCTTTTTTTCCTACGCAATTTCTACGAAATTATCTTTGTTTCCTACACAATTCCAACGGAATGTGACGAAACCTGTACATTCTTTTTACTACAAATTTTCTACGGATACATTTAAAAAATGAACAAAAAAAACAAAAAAAAAAAACCTTCTTTTTCCTGCTGAAAAATGCAGAATGATACATATGATTCGGAACATAAATTTAACAAAAACAAATACTATAAATTTGAAGCACGTTTAAATTACAAAATTGCCATAGTTAAACATAAAGATAAAAAAAATAAATTACAAAAATTTTAAGCCCGCTTGAATCATAAACCCACAATTGTTAAACATAAAGATCCAGAATAATTAAAAAACTACCACTAATGACTAACGGAAGACTGAAATTTTTTCATAAACTCTTCAAATTGTTTTTGTTTTCTTTCTTCATTTTCTTTCATTTCTTTTTTTCATCTGTTGCACTCTTTGCTCCAACTCTTGTCTAGCATCTCTTTCATTTGAAAATTCATTTAAACCTATTATTACTGGATTCAAAATTACGATATTAGCTAAATTATCCCAAGGCTTCCAACCACACCCTTGTTTAAAACTACTCTTATACAAAGGAACCAAGTATAAGTCTCTAAGGTGCACAATACAAATTCTTAGCTATCTTGATGCTTAAACTTTCCTTCCATTGATTAACTTGATCGTCGGAGTACACAACTCGAGGCCATTGTATTAGGTCTTAACCCATAACACTCTTCATAAGACTGAATTATCATACCTAATTAAAGATATGTTGTTTAAAATTTAAATAAAAATTCATAATATGGTGTGTAAATCTCTATCATGTTTAACTTTTAAAAATGAAATTTATACCTCCACAAATATTAGGGTTTATTTAAGAAAAGATTTGTATTAATTAGTTTTTTTAGGTTTCTTACCAAACCTATGACCATGCTATAACATCTATTTCTAGATTACTCCATTAAGTTTCTTTCATGTGCAAAACCTTGGCATTTAACATGTTTAAATAGTTTGAGAGTTTCTGACCAAACGAACACCGTATATTTTAAAGGACAAAACGGTAAAACCTTAAATTTGGTTGTCAATGATTCACATTGGCCACTTGTTTTTTGGTTGACAAGTTGATTTCATATTGGCCTCTTGTTTTGTTATAAAATCCAAGGTTGAATATCTTAAACGAAACTTAGTTTTATTACTCTTTCTTGGCTTTTAATGATCACATAATGTAAATGATTGAATAGAAGCATTTTTTATTTTTATTTTATTAAAATGTTTTTTTTTCTTGATGCGTAGTTATTATAACATTTGTAGAGCAACTTGAATATTAGGTTGACGCATAATCAATGTCCCTTTCATTGTGACAAGTATGATCGTCTAGAATCCTTGCATGGGTAGAACTAGATAAGGATCTAGGTCAAGGCCGTTCCTGAGAATTCTAAAAAAAATTGGGCCTAGGCGCTAGGCATGTAGAAACAAATGGGTCCTCATTGGCCCAGTTTTAAACAGGTTTAAACTTTACTAATAGAAATCGATGAATGATGAGTAAAAGAATAATGGACTTATGTTAAAATGAGTTTTAAAGTATTTAACGAGTTTAAAATAAATAACATGTTAATGGTTTTAAGTGTTTAAATCATATTTAGTTGTTGATTGTGTTTTAGACTGTAAAAAATATACAATATATCACATCATGAAGAACCTCAATTTTTATAAAACACAATGTCAAGAAAATACAAAGATATGTCATTACTGAATCATAACCGGTATAACATATCGTGATGAAACCAATACATAATAAAACACAACGTCAATAATTACAACGACATTTTTATTATTTTTAAATTCATTATTAAAAATAATTATTATATCGATTTTATTACATAATTTATATGTGACAACTGTCAAAAATCCAGGTATCCGTACAATTAATTAACCATGATTAAGTGCCTAATGACTGTGCCGAATTACAATTAACTACTTTCTGATTACGGCATCATACTTACATGTGCATCACATATTGCATATTGTCACATCATTATTACATGCAAACCATATTGACATAAATGATGCACAAAGCACAGTTAACAGACAAACCGGGAAAATGCTGACGGAGTTCAGTACATAGACAGACGTTGTTTTGAGACACGGTATGAGCCAGAAACTAAGTACTACACTAGTATAGAGTGTAGGGAAGTAAGGACCACAAAACTGCTTTTCTAGGTGGTAGTTTAAGTGCCGGAAAGTGCCTAAAACTCACATAAAGTGCTGAATTCAGCAAAAATCAGCATTTAAACATACCAATATTATGCAGAAACTTGGTTAAATGGTCCTGAATGCTTTCCTAAGTGTCGGGAATTAAAAGTGTCACATAAGGGTACACAAAGCACACTAAACCGTATAGTTTAGCACTTTAACAAACCAACATCCAACCGAACAACCGGACACTACCCGAAACATCAAAATTACACTAGAAGCATTGTTTTAATGTTTCCAAGCTAGTTATGATCCCCGAACATCATAACACACCATACAAAATATCTAGTAACTAAAACACTTAACTTACACTTGGATTTGAACTAAATGGTTAAAACCTATGCTAATACCCCCCCCCCCCCACCTATTTACGGCCCAACCATGGCCCCACATAGAAGATTTCATTTGATTATAATCTTGGATCTTGTCTCTTGATTATGGACACATTACACAATGGTTAAAGGATTAAGATGGTTATAAGTATAACATGAAGGAATATGAGATCATTATCTTTCACACACACAACACACCTTCACCCTTCTCCTCTCCCTCTCTTTGGCTCTCGGACGAAACCACAACCACCCACCATCATCATCATTCATCCATTCTAAGGTGTACACAAGGTGTGAGAAGCTAAGTTAGGAAGCTTGGAGGGCTTGGAGATTGAAGGACCTCTTTCATTTGCTTTTATCCATCACATTCATCATCTCCATCTTCTTGAGTTCATCCCTAGCCATAGAGCTAGTAGTAAGGCTCTTATAATCCCTTGTTACTTCTTATGATGTTGGTTAAAAGATGATACATGTTACTAATCATGATGAACATCAAAGAATAAGAAGATAATTCTTAACATAAGGCTCAAAACCATAAGAATACATATTGATAAGTGTTGTTTTGCTTCTTGATGATTGATTATTTGTGATTGTGATGTTAAACATCATATGGAACTTACTAGATTGTGTGTAAACACATGATCTAGCAAGTTGAGGTGATGATCTTGTGAAAGACCAAGATGATCATACCTTAGGTATACATGAACTTGAAATAATAAAATTGTTTTCATATGAGATGATGAATTAAACACAATATAAGTCTTGTAAGTGAATGATTTCAAAGATAGTTTTCTCAAGAAACTAAGTAAGTAACAAGATGTATATAAATGAGGTTCTTACATAAACCAAACTTGTTTTTAATGGTTAGACAAGTGTAGAAACACTTGTGTAACAAGAAGATTACATAAGGAAGCATTCTTAGAAAATATGTTTTGAAGTTGTAAACATCCAACTTCTTTAAAAATGAAGTTTTTAAAGAAGTAAATACATTTTAAAGAGTAACTACACTCACTAAACACGCTAGTAAGTTACTACAAGTTTTTATAAAAGTTCAAGTTCATGTTGTTGTGTAATTGCATGATTTTGGCAAAATTGGTAAGTGAATGTTGTTTGTTGATGATTGTAAATTGATTATGGAAATTTTTACAAAAGAAAATGTTATGCTTGAAAGCATGGAAACCTCCATTTTTAAGGGGAAACTATGGCAAATTTTTTGTAAAAATTAAATACTTAGAAAAATATTTTTAAACAAGTATTTACAAGTATATTTCTAACCATGATTTTCATACAAAGTTTGCCATGATTTTTATTACAAAAAGTATAAATATTGGAGGTTGGTTTTTGTAAATAAAAATGACTAAATATGTATTTGAAAGATATATATTTAGAAGACACATGTGTGTGATTAATTGTATACTTTGTGTATTAGTTATATTATTTTAGGACTTGAGATATTATAACTTAACAAAATACCAAGAAAATTACCATCCAAAATATTACCAAAAATCTCAAGGAATAAATATACAAGTTACACACATAATATTGTGAAATCGAACGAAAGAATGTAACTTACAAAATGTTCCGGAAAATACATTTATGAATATATTTTTGGTAAATAGTATTTTGGACACAAAGAAACGAAAATATGATTTTTATGATTATCGCAAAGTTATATCATATTTTGACAAGAAGGAAATATATAATTTTTGGCGATTAAAAATATATATGTTTTCTTGGAATTATTAGGGGATATATTATTTTTTGGGAAAAATATATATTTTCCTGGATAAACTTGAAATACATTATTTTTGGATAAAAATAAGTTTATATATTTTCTAAAGTTAGACTTGAAAATATATTATTTTGGAACTACAAATATTTTTGCCAAAAGGAAAAATTAAAAATAATTTTTCTAAGTTATAATTCTTAAATATATATTTTGGGAAATATATATATTAGCGGACTTTTATTAGAAATAATATTCCGGAAAGTTTAACACATGATTAAGCATAAGAATGCTTATCAATTACAAGAAAATACGTATTCTCGTGCGTATAAATACACCGAAATACGACACCGATACATGGCAAAAATATACAAATACAAATACAAATATACCCATCCTTGGGAAGGAAGTACAAGTATAAATACTTGGGAAGTATTAAATGTAAGATATACTGTTCTAACGATTATTTCAAAATTAATAAATATAACTTAAAGTTAAAATAATTATTATTTTAACAAGTAATTATAACTTGGAATAATATTGAAGACATAAAAGAAACGTAACTCAAAAACATTAATACTAAGACAATGCACGACCCGTTCGTCTAATAGACGTTAGTACATTGTAGGTAGTCGTGTTTGCTGAAGGAACTTGAGTTACGATTATTGAAGACGCAGGACTGTGAGTTCATGTCCCCCTTTTCTTTTAACTGTTTTCAGTTTTTATACTTCGGGGGTGAAATACATGTTACGACTGTTATAAACATTTTATACATGGTATGGTTAGCTAAGGAAGGGTACTACTTGATCATGTGAGTGGTGGGTACAACACTTAAGGCCATTAATCCTCGTCGTAGGACCGATGGACATGAGTGATAGATCTATTTGGGTGTAGCGAGCCCACACCCATGAGGACCAGGGTGGCCCATGTGGTGACTATGTCCACATACTGAAGCCGTGGCAAAATCCACTAGGTTTGAGTTTTCCTGCATCACTTCACACATACCATTGGCCTTGCAAATCATTGGTGATCTGTTTTTTCTTGTTGCTTTCATACCAGGATTTACATACATACAGACATACTTTTAAAGGTTTATTCATACACACAAACGAACACATGAACTCACTCAACTTTTGTTGATGTTTTCAAACTACCTGTATTTCAGGGAATTAGTAAGTGGATCTGGCGGGCGTTGGAAGTTTCATGTTGCGTTATGAATAAAGATGTCATCCGAGGTCAATGGGTTTAGAACAAGTATCTTAATCCTGGACAAGATACATGGTTCTAAACTCGGTTTTATTTAAGGTCTTTTGTCGAGTCTTCGTGAACTCTTTAAAACATGTTGCATGGTTTGTAACTTAAATTTGGAGTCTACGTTTCATACAATTATGTTGTGATATTTTCAAACTTAATTTATGGATGAACATCTGATGGTTTAATCGTATAGTGTTGTTATGATTGAATGCAATGGTATTAAGAAAGTCACACCATAATCACGCTTCCGCAAAAGTCAGGGTGTGACATTATAAATCAAATTGCAGGAATTGGTACCAACATTTTATCACTCAAATGGATGCTAATTCGCTTCTTGAATAACGTATATTCTTTTCAAGAACCATCTCCGCAATCACTCTATCCTTGGTGTATCAAGTATATTCATTAGTTTTTTTTAAAGAAATGACTTTTTTTTATTATTTGGTATATAAAATTAGAATTATTTCACTCGTGTAATACACAACGTTTTTTTTAAATATAACTTTTAAATTATTTACTATACAAAATTACATTTATTCAACCAGTGTAATACACAAGGTTTTTATGGATATAACTTTTTTTTTTATTATTTAGTATATAAAATTAGATTTATTCAACTCGTACAATACACGGGGTTTTTTAAATATATTTTTTTATTATTTAGTATACAAAATTACATTTATTTAACACGTATAATACAAATGGTTCTAACCTCGTGTTATATATATATATATATATATATATATATATATAAATTTAAATTTCGTAACCTACAAACATTTTCGAAACAGATAACATATCAAGTCTTAACAAATTGGTGAAAGACTTGTAGAGGAAACACATATTTAGACCTTAGTGTCTTATTGAATTAGGACACTTGTAGGTTGGGAGTATACATATCGGACATTGAATTTTCTAGATTGCACGTAATGCAAAGTTGTGAGTTTCACAACCCTTCTTTTAAATGTTTTACCTTTTAAAACTCGAGAGAGATACATGTTTGCTTATTTGGTATGATAGTTAGGGACTGGAATCATTAGTATCATTTATGTGTGCATAAGTTGTAGTTATTGCTCTTAGGAAATCCCCATGGGATATTAATTTATGTACCCGTTAGTTAAAACAGACTGCGAAGCATTCGAATAGATTTTTTGGGTGTTGGCAAGCCCCACTCCTGGTCCTACGTGACCCTGTGGGAATACAATTGTGTCTCTAGTTGTGTGCCACCAGGATTTGGTGGGTGGTATGGCAGAAACATTGTCAAGGTTTGATTACGAGCTTATGTCGGCACATATGTTAATGTCCTAGCTAAACATTAATTTGATCAGTTGATTTCAATGAAACTATGCATACCGGTTTTACCAAATGTTTTTAAAGATTCATTTGTGTTATTTGAAAACCTATGAACTCACCAACAATATGTTGACGTTTTTAGACATGTATTTCAGGAAAGTAACTAGCATCTAATGGCTTTAAGGTCAAGGATAGGATGCATGTGACGATACCATTTTGGGGGTTTGCCTTGTATTTTCAGCCTTCGTGCAGAATATATTTGTCAAAGCATTGTTTTATAAACTTTATCTTTTGTCTATGTATTTTTAAAACACATTGTTTATTTGGGCAATGTATACCAGCTTAAATACATGGTTCTATAAACTTTGAAATACACTTGGTATCGTTGGTTCAATATAATAATGTAGGTGTTTGCTAATCGGATGCTTGAAAACTTTTCATGGTCGCGCCTTGGGCGGGGAGTGACAGAAGAGTACATTGACTATTATTATTTAGTAGACGTATGGGTTGTTATTAATCTATTATGTTATTATCAGATATTTGGTGGATTGATGTGTGTGCCGACATCCGTCAAACTTCATCAATATATGGGGTATGCAACTCAGTTTTCATTTGAATAGTTTCATTTACAAGGGATTTAACAAATACAAAATAATTTTAACCTAGGAAACATAGGAAATCAGGTCAAATGAACTTCGATTGATCTTATTCTAACAGCGTTGGAACCAACTCGTCGAACCCTATTTAAATATATAGAGGGTTTAGAGTTTAACTTTTAGTGTTTAGTTTTAGATTTTAGCTTTACGGTTTAGTTTTTAGGGTTTAGCATTAGGATTTAAGGTTTAGCGTAGGTTTTAGGCTTTAGGGTTTAGCTTTAAGGGTTCATAGTTTAGATTTTAGGGTTTAGCATAGGGTTTAGACTTATGGTTTAACTTTAAGGTTTAGAATTAGGGCTTAGGGTTTAGCTTTAGGGTCTACGAGTTAAGGTATTTGACGAGCTGATTCCAACCTTGTTGGAATGAGCTCAATCAGAGTTCATTTGACCTGATTTCCTACGTTTCTTTGGTTAAGGACATTTTGTACCAAATCCTTGCCTTGCCCTTATTTGTTGCCTTGCCCTTATTTGATGGATCATTAATTAAACATTGTTAGAGTCCGGTGAGATTCGCTCGTTTAATCGTTGTATTTGTTGAAACCCTATCATATGTTTATGAACAAGCATTCAATTCGTCTTTCAGGAGAATACCCACCACACACTATGAGAATAAAAAATATGTTTTCAAATATTTTGGAAAAACACTTTACTATGGTTGTTACGCCTACTTAAATCATATTAAAGTGTACATGAAAAAGGTTGTAACAAAACTCGATTTATTAAATATGAAATTTAATATTGAAATTAATTCTTGCAAGCACTTATTGTCTTTAGTTGTTTAATATTGACACACAATCTCTTTTCGGCTTGGAGTGTTACACTAACAACTGCAACTCGTTTTATTCAAAATTTAAACAAAACACTTTGTACAAAATTAGAACAAGAGGACTTGTTTTGTATGAAGCCATGCCTTCTAAAGAAAACCAATAACCACGTAATAATACAACCCTATGGGTAAGTTATATGATCACTATTAAATCAAGAGCGGTCATTCCCACTAATATCCATTGACACGGCGACACACTCACTATTATAATCAACATACAAGAATGCCTCAACCCACTAACAATTGACATGGTCTGGATGATGCATTATCCCATGGCTTCCAACCACAACCTTGTTTAAAACTACTCCTATACAAAGGAACCAAGTATAAGTCTCTAAGGTCCACAATACAAATTCTTAGCTATCTTGATGCTTAAACTTTCCTTCCATTGATTAACTTGATCGTCGGAGTTCACAACTTGACGCCATTGTATCAGATCTTAACCCATTAATAATGGGCCATTATGCTATTTTTAGGTCGAGGTAACCCAAAACACTCTTCCTAAGACTGAATACATTAATGATTATCATACGTAATTAAAGATATGTTGTTTAAAAAGATACATAACATGGTGTGTAGATCTCTATCATATAGAACTTTTAAAATGAAATGTATACCTCCACAAATATTAGGGTTTATTAAGAAAATATTTGTATTAATTCGGTTTTTAGGTTTCTTGCCAAACTTATAACCATGCTACAACATCTATTTCTAGATTACTCCATTAAGTTTCTTTCATGTGCAAAAACCTTGGCATTTAACATGTTTAATTAGTTTGAGAGTTTGTAACCAACCGAACACCGTATTTTCTTAAGATTTTAAAGATAGTATATAATTAGCCGGCAAATAAAAGGATATAATATTTTAAGGGACAGAACGGTAAAACCTTAAATATGGTTGTCATTTGTCAATGTAGATGATTTATATTGGCCATTTGTTTTTTGGTTGACAAATTGATTTCATATTGGCCACTTGTTTTGTTATAAATCCAATGTTGAATATGCTAAAATATCTTAAACGAAACTTAATTTTATTACTGTTTCTTGGCTTTCAATGATCACATAACGTAAATGATTGAATAGAAGTTTTTTTTTTTTTTTTATTAAAATGTTTTTCTAGATGTGTAGTTATTATATCAACATTTGTAGAGCAACTTGAACATTAGCTTGACGCGTAATTACTGGCCCTTTCATTGTGACAAGTATGATCATCAAGAATCCTTGCATGGGTGTGAAACTAGATAAGGATATAGGGTAAAGGCCGTTCCCGAGAATTCTCAAAAAGTTTTGCATGTAGAAATAAATGGGCCCCTATTGGGCCAATTTTAAAAAGGTTTAAACTTTTAGACGTTAGCCTATAACCTTTAATTTTTGTTTCATTTACATTGTATGAAAGTTCGGTAAAAAAATTGACATTACCTCTAAAATTTTGGTCTAGATTCATCGTTGTTGGTATACACCTCACAACAATTAACAGGTATACTTGAACCACAGAATGGTAAAACCTTAAATTTGGTTGTCAATGATTCATATTGGCCACTTATGTTTTGGTTGACAAATTGATTTCATATTGGCCACTTGTTTTGTTATAAATCCAATGTTGAATATGCTAAATATCTTATAAACGAAACTTAATTTATTACTGTTTCTTGGCTTTCAATGATCACATAACGTAAATGATTGATTAGAAGTTTTTTTTTTTATTAAAATGTTTTTCTAGATGTGTAGCTATTATCCTACATATACAAAAAGGAGTTGAGGGAATAGTGTCAGGCAGCTTATCTGACACTTCCCTATTGGACCAATCCATTTTTAATTTAATTTTATTTCAAGTTTAAATTTACGGTTTCGTCCTTCGTTTGAAATTACGTTTTTGCCCCAAAATTAAAATAAAATTATATTTTTTTCCTCTAGCTCAAAATTACGTTTTTGCCCTCAGTTCAAAAACTCATTTTTAATTTTATTCTCAGATTAAAATTACGGCTTCGCTCTTCGTTTAAAATTACGTTTTTGCACCCAGTTCAAAATAAAATTATGTTTTCCCCTTAGCATAAAATTACGATTTTGCCCTCAGCTCAAAATTTCGTTTTCACCTACAGTTCAAAACAAAATTATGTTTCCCCCTAGCTCAAAATTATGATTTTTCCCTCAGTTTAAAATTATAATTTCGCGCCCAGTTCAAAATATATTTACGCTTTTGCCCTTTGTTCAAAATTATGATTTTGTTCCCATTTCAAAAAATACGATTTTGTTCCCACAGCTGCCTGACACTTCCCCATTGGTCCAGCCAAATTACTATTTTGCCCCGTTTAAATTTACAGTTTTGCCATTGGTTTTGTTTTTTCCCATCCATCCTAATTACGATTTTTCCCTCGGTTTCAAATTTATAGGTTTGCCAATGTGTTTGTTTTTTTCCTGTCAAATTACGATTTTGCCTCCAGTGTAAAATTACAGTCACGCTATCGTTTTAGTTTTTTTTTTTTTTTTTTGACAAATCTATGGTAATGTTTTGCTTTAATTGTTGACTTGGTGTAATTTTTATTCGTGTCAGGCGGTTGCGTGACACACGCTCATTTGTTCTCAAAAATTACAATTTTGCCTCAGTTAAAAATTATAGTATTTCCATCGTTTTAGCTTTTTTTAGCAAAAGTATTGATAGTGTTTTGTTTTAATTGATTTTCTCGATGTAATGTTTTTTGAGATCGTGTTATAAGTAGTATGAACAAGTAACCGAAACACAGACGTATATGAAAGAGAAATATTTGGCTTAGTGCCCCACAACGCGAACGGTGCAAAACCTAGTTATATCAACATTTGTAGAGCAACTTGAACATTAACTTGACACGTAATCACTGGCCCCCTTTCATTGTGACAAGTATGATCATCTAGAATCCTTGAATGTAGAAATAAATGGGCCCATATTAGGCCAATTTTAAAAAGGTTTAAACTTTACTAATAGATATTGATGAGTAAAAGAATAATAGACTTATTTTAAAATGTTTAATGAGTTTAAAATAAATAACATGTTAATGGGTTTATGTGTTTAAATTATATTTAGTTGTTAATTGTGTTTTAGACTGTAAAAAACATACAATACAACACATCATGAAGAACCTCAATTTTTATAAAACACAATGTCAAGAAAATACAAAGACATGTCATTCCTGGATCATAACTGGTATAACATATTGTGATGAAACCAATACATAATAAAACACAACGTCAATAATTACAACGACATTTTTATTATTTTTAAATTCATTATAAAAAATAATTATTATATCGATTTTATTACATAATTTATAAATCAAATTGCAGGAATTGGTACCAACATTTTATCGCTCAAATGGATGCTAATTTGCTTCTTGAATAACGTATATTCTTTTCAAGAACTATCTCCACAATCAACATATTCATGGTGTATCAAGTATATCCGTTAGTTTTTTTTAAAGAGATAATTTTTTTTATTATTTGGTATATAAAATTAGAATTATTTCACCCGTGTAATACACAAGGTTTTTTTAAGATATAACTTTTTAATTACTTGCTATATCCATTATTTTTTTAAAAGATAACTTTTTTTTTATTATTTGGTATATGAAATTAGAATTATTTCACCCGTGTAATACACAAGATTTTTTTTAAGGTATACAAAATTACATTTATTCAACCAGTGTAATACACAAGGTTTTTATAGATATAATTTTTTTTTATTTGGTATATAAATTTAGATTTATCCAATTCGTACAATACATGTAGTTTTTTAAAAATATATATTTTTATTATTTAATATACAAAATTACATTTATTTAACACGTGTAATACACATGTTTCTAACTTAGGGTTATAATATATAAATTTAAATGTCGAAGTTATAATGGTCCAAAATTTGGTTGCCAGTGGTCACTAATGAGAGAGATGTCGAAGTCATGTATGATGGGTATGTAGGCCCGACTAATTAAAGAACAGTTATTTATTCCCCATAGTCTGTCTAGTTTCTTTTTAACATGTGACGTATTGGAAAAACAGAAAGAGCAATCCCATTCATTTCAAACAAATACTATTTTTAGATGTTCGTATTATATCACAAAGTGGTTATATAAACTGAAAACTAAGGGGCTGTTTGATGCGGGCCCAAGTGTGGGTGAGCGGGCCATCTTGTATTTGGAGGCCCAAGATCGTGAAACAAAGGGGACTTCACTGAAATAGCTCTAACTTGGGCTACGGGGGTCCGTTTTGGGCGTGCGACCAGGCGAAACGAACGTGAGAACGAGCTCCATCTTGCTGCAATTAGCCGACGGCGGTTTGGGTCATCGTCCGGGCCAAATAACGCTTATTTCTATTAGTTATTTACGTTTTTAAGTTTTTTGAAGTGTTTTGGGCTTTTTGTTTTTGGGTTTGTGTTTGGCCCATGGTCTTTTTGAGGCCCATTTCGAATTTCTGTCTCTATTTATGTCTTTTCCTTGTAATTTGGATGGTCAGACTTGAATTTTGAATTAAACCATTTTCACTTCAAATTCTGTGTCATTTGGGTTGAATTTTGGGGGTTAGGGAAGAACTACACGGGTATTCGCATAATCAACGTGTTTGATCTTCACTTTCGTATTACACGCTACATCAGTTGGTATCAGAGCCGAATTTCCTGGCTCAGAATGCCTCCGAGGAGAAACAACACCAGGCCTCTCGATGAAGTGTATGAACGGGAGTTAAAGCAGCGACTCATGGCGAGAATGGATCAACAGTTGGATCAAGTGGTCGATCAGTTGACTGACCGAATGGCCGACTTGATCAATCGTAGGAGGCAGGGACCCAACGATGGGTATGGTTCTGATTTTAGTAACCCATTTGGTGACGGTTCGGATTCCGAATATGAACAGGAAGGGCGACCAAGGGGTGAACGTGGAGGGGGTAATAGGCGTTGGGATTCTGGAATAAGAGTTGATATTCTATAGTTTGATGGGACTAGTTTGAATCCGGAGGGGTTCATCGATTGGTTGGCTGCCGTGGAGGAGGTGTTTGAGTACAAGGAGGTGCCTGAAAATAAGCGGGTGGCCTTGATCGCTACCAGGTTACGTGGTAGGGCCTCTGCGTGGTGGCAACAATTGAAGTTAACACGAAATAGGCTCGGAAAGTCAAGGATCGTGACTTGGACCAAGATGAGAAAGTGCTTGCGGTCCAATTTTTTGCCTCATAACTTTCAAAGGTTGATGTACCAACGTCTGCAAAATTTAAAACAGGGGGCTAAATCGGTTGATGATTATACCACAGAGTTTTACCAGTTGATTGCTAGTAATGATATTCAAGAACCGGAAGAACAACTTGTTTCTCGGTATATTGGGGGTCTGAGGGTTCAAATCATGGAGTCTGTGAATCTTTTTGATCCGTTAACCATTCCAGAGTCACACCAACGGGCGTTGGCCTTTGTGAAGCAAAACCGTCTGGTGAGCAGTTCATTTACCCCTGTCGGATGGAATGTTGGGTCGGGCAGTGGGGCACCTCGTGGCGGGCCTAGTCAGCAGAAGCCGGGGGTTAACAATACCGGGACTACTTCTAAAGGGGCTAGTAGTAGTGGTCTGAGATGTTTCAGTTGTGGTGAAACAGGCCATCGTCAAGCTGAGTGTAAAAAGGCTGGTAAAAGACACTTGTTTGTTGATTCTGAGGATGATCAATATAAAGAGTACGAAAATAACCCAGTGTATGATAAAGAAACTGAATACGAAGAAGAGGTCGTGCCCGGTGATGTTGGTGTGAACTTGGTAGTCAAACGCGCTTGCTATACACCAAAGGCAGATGGGGATGACTGGCTTAAGCATAATATCTTCCACTCAACATGTACCATTTTGGGGAAGGTTTGCACGTTTGTTATTGATTCGAGGAGCTGTGATAACTTGATATCTGAAGAGGTGGTTCAAAAGTTGGCCTTGAAGACGGAGAGTCACCCCAAGCCTTATAAGCTTCAATGGCTTATAAAGGGAGGTGAAGTGACGGTATCCAAAAGAGCCCTTGTTTCTATTTCTATTGGGTCCACATATAAAGATGACGTTGTGTGTGATGTGGTCCCTATGGACGCGTGTCACTTATTGTTGGGTAGACCTTGGGAGTATGAGCGTAATATAGAGCACAATGGGCAGACCAATACTTATAGCTTTCTGTTTGGTGGTGTGAAGATAACTCTTGTTCCTAGCAAGCCTAAGCAGTTAGCCACAAAACATTCATGTACTTTGTTGACCATTAGTCAGTTTCAAGATGAGCTGGAGGAAACAGACAATGTGTTTATTTTGATAGGGAAGCCAGTGCCCGAGGAAGTTGAAATTCCTGAATGTATGGTTCCGTTATTTGAGGAGTTTGTTGATGTTTTCCCTGATGATTTACCTACCGGATTGCCACCCTTACGAGACGTCCAACATCACATTGATTTAGAACCGGTGGCCTAACTACCCAATAACCCCCATTACAGAATGAGCCCAAAAGAGCATGAGGAATTGCGTCGGCAGGTTGAAGACTTAATTTCTAAAGGGTACGTTCGGGAAAGCATGAGTCCTTGTGTTGTTCCTGCTCTGTTGACTCCAAAGAAAGATGGGACATGGCGTATGTGTGTTGACAGTTGTGCGGTCAACAAGATCACTGTGAGGTATAGATTTCCGATTCCCCGACTTGATGATTTACTTGATCAAATTAGCGGTGCCACTATTTTTGTGACAACCCTCACCAAATCAGGTATCCGTACGAATTAATTAATGTTTAATTAATACTTAATTACTGTGTTTGCTTACAGTTGTGAATAAACTGCTACTTGATTTCTGATACGTACATATACATGCATCATACTTTATTACTGTCACTCCATTATTTACACAGAACTATAGTGACAAACTTGATGCACAAAAGCACAGTAGCACAATGAACGGATAACCCAGTAAACATGCTGACATAGCCAGCATCAGACAGGCACTGTCTCTGTGGCCAGTATGAGCCGGGAATAGTTTACTACACTAGTAGGGAGTGTAGGGAGGTGAGGATTGTTAAACTGCATCACTAGGTGATAGTTATAGTGACTCGATGTGCCTAAAACATGCTCTAATTACAAAATCCTGCACTCTATTGCAAAATTCAGCATTTAAGCTAACTAGTAAAGTGCAAAAACATGGGAAAATAATACTAGACACTTTCCAAAGTGTCAGGAATTCATTGTGTCACTAAAACAAATATTAACGACACTTTAAATGCTTATTTAGCACTTTAACGGATTAATATCCAACCGAACAACCAGACTTTACCCGGAACATAAAAATATTGTCAATGACATTGTTTTTCCTTTTCTGAGCTAGTTAGGGTCCCCGAATACCCTAACACCCGTTATATTTCATAACACACTAATACCTTATTTAAAGTTCCTAATTAACAAACTAAACATTAACCATATAGTTCAAATCAAACCAACCCCCCCCCCTCTTGACCGATCGGTCCCCTTAGGGGACACACCCTTACACATTTGAATATTTTATTCTCTTGTGTCTTGTATCTAGAGAACACATGATCTTTTGGTTAATGAGGATGCATGGTTTATAAATATAACTTCAAGTCACATTATCATTCATTCAACACACTTAAGCAAAATTTCACAACTCTCTCCCTCTCATTACTCTCGGCCGCAAGCTCCCACACACCCACCACCACTTTCAAGTTTCAATCTTGCCATTTTACATACTTACAAGAGTGCTAGAGTTCATACAAGGAGACCCGGTGCTTACGGAATCACAAGGACCTCCCTACATCGCTATTAACCACCTTGTTTTCGCCTTGAATCTTCCCTAGCCTTGAGCTAGTTGTAAGTGATTCTAAACACTCTCTTGATCTTGTTTAAAGTGGTTAATAAGAAGTTTAACGGTTAAAATTCAATAACATGCGAAAACAAAACTTAAAGTCTTGCAAGTATGATGAACTTGATGGATAAAAGGAAAGTAATGGTGTAAAACTTGTGAATCTTGTTTAGAAATGAATATTTTATGTTGTTGGATGCTAGAAGTGGAACGGATCGTCATCTAACCACACTAGATCATGTTCATGGAACATGAACTAGCATTATGTTAAGTAGGGAAGTTACAAGATGACGAACCCTTTCATACATAAACATGAACTTGTGTAAAATTGATATTTCTTGTAAAATAGAGTTTTAAACTAGTAGATCTTGAGATCTACAAGTGGTATTTTCGAATAACCAAGTAAAATATATACAAGTCTTATTTTAAGTCGGATCTTTCATAAACTAGAGGTGTTTTTGTGAACAAACAAGTGTGTGGACACTTGTGTAACAAAAGGATTTAACAAAGAAATATTTTCGTAAATACCGACTAGAAGTTGTAAAACTTCATATTCTTTAAAAATAAAGTTTTCAGGAAACTGATTTTATTTTTAGAGATGGAAAAATCTACTAAATGTGTTGAAGAGTTACTACACATTTTTACACAACTTGCAAGTTCATGTGTTCGCGATTTATGCTTATTATGACTAGTTTGACGATTGAACATTGAATATCGATGATTGGAAAATTGTTGATTGAATTTTTTAAAGAAAATGATACGCTTGTAAGCGTGGCCACCTCCAGTTACAGAGGAAACTTTGGCGAAATTTTTCCAGAAATATAACACTTGGAAAATATTTTTACAACAAGTGTTATGAATATATTTTGACTTATTTTTCCACATAAAAATTCGCCATGATTTTTATTACAATATAACCAAGTATTCGGAGGTGGGTTTTCACAAATAAAACTTGTTAAATATATATTTAGAATATATATTTCGTAGTAAAACACTTGTGTGATTTTATGATTATTTTGTGAACTACACATATATTATTTTTAGAGTAAAAATAATATAACTTGAAGATATCATAAAGTCACGACTTCAAAATAATACCAACGCTATCACAAATAAATATTTAAGTTACACCGGTATTATTAGTACCACGCGAACTGTAAAATGTAACTTACGTATTTTTCGGAAAATACTCTTAAATGTGTATTTTGACAAAATATTATTTTGGAAATCGTATGGAATAAAATATAATATTTTTGGGAAAAATATGTATATTTTGGAGATAGAATATTTTAGACAAACAAATTAAAATATATTTTAAGTGATACTTAATAATATATTTCGAGGATGTAAAAACACACATGTATTAAAACCCCCATCCTTGGGAAAGAATATAATTATAAATAATTAAGAAGTGTAAACACGAAATAGTTGCCTAACTATTTCCCAAAAACTTAAACCTTAAGCCAAGGCACGGCCGTCCATCTAATAGAAGTTAGTACGTGTAGGTCGTCAAGCAGCAGGTTATTTTGGGATTACTATTTCGAGACGCACTTCTGTGAGTTCATGTCCCCCTTTTCTCTTAACTGTTTTCAGTTTTTATACTTCGGGGGTGAAATACATGTTACTATCATTACGAGTATTTTTTACATGGTATGGTTAGCGTAAGGAGGGTTACTACTTAGATCATGTGAGTAGGTAGGCGGGAACTGGAGGCCATTAATCCTCATTGTAGGACCGAGGGTCGTAAGAGATAGATCTATCTGGGTGTAGCGAGCCCAGCCCCAGGCCCAACAGAACGGACCTCGGGGTGACTTTGAGCCCGACGCAAAATCTGCTAGGTTTGAGTCTTCCTACTGCACTTCACACATATCAATGGCCTTGCAAACCATTGGTGATCTCTTTTTCCTTATTTGCTACATACCAGGAATTTTATACTTACAAAGGTTTACATACTCACTTACACATGAACTCGCTCAACATTTTTGTTGACTTTTCCAACTTACATGTATTTCAGGGAATTAGGGATCTGGCGAAGTATGCTACGTTTTCACGCTGCGTAAGAGTTATGAGGTCATCCACGTTTAGGGATTGTGACTTTTACCTGGACGAGTCGCAATTCTTAAACGGTGTCTATTTTATGTTTATGGTTATGTCGTATGAATAATGATTTTATTTTGATGGGTTGTAACTCGTTGCATGTGTCAACTTTAAACAATGTTGTGGTACTTTTATTTTAAAACATGAATCTATGGATGATCATCATGGTTTTACTTTCATATAGCTTGTTGTGATTAAGCTATGGTATTAAGAAGTCACACCAAAATAAACCCACGCTTCTGCAAAAGCCAGGGTGTGACAGCTTGGTATCAGAGCTTTGATCATAGCGAACTAGGATTCCTTCTCGAGTCTAAACTATGATCACTAGGGCTCTCACGAAAACATTTTTACATTGCATACATTACGTCCAGATCCCAGGTACAAAACATTTTCCCAAACAAAAGTTGAGCATATTTTTTTTAAGTTTTTTAATGGTCGAGAGACCAGGGATTCAGCCGGGTGGCTGGGGAGATTCAGCCGGGTGGCTAGGGAGGTTCTGGTCGGGGTACCAGGGAGTCAGTCTGAGAGGCTGGGAAAGTAGTCTGAGAGACTAGTAGGGTCAGTCTTAGAGGCTGGGAGGATAGACTAGTGGGACTAGGAGGTTCAGTCTGAGAGGCTGGGAGGATAGGCTAGTGGGACTAGGAGAATTACTTGATTGATTATTAGTGACTAACATATTTATTTGATTATATGATTGATTACTTGTGCATGTGTGTGTATTTGTGTTACAGACGTCATGCCTTCATCAGATACTGGGGAGTCGGACACTACAGATCCCATGGCCATAGTATCAGACGACATAGTTTCCTCGGAGCGCGAGGTGTACACTTCCGATACGACCAGCACAGATGATGACGACTTTCAGCCCTTTGCGCTGCTAGATGTCATAGCAGAGCCAGCTGATGGCCATCTTGTTGGGGATTTACCACTCGTGGAGATCCCTGCTCCCATACCCCTTGCCGCTTATCCCGTTGTTGATATGCCCCTAGACGTTGTTTCCGACGATGACGTTGACTTGTTTGAGGAGGACCCACTTGAGGGCGAGGTCCATATTGCTGCCGGTGATATCTTACTTCTTGTGGATGCTCCTGCGGAGGAGGCTTTCGTTCATTCACCTGCTCCAGACTCCTTTGAGTCTGTGGCATCCGTACCTTCGCACGCACAGGGAGTGCAGCACCACTCACACGACGACGACCCGGATATGGCGTCATCCGCTGCACCTGCTCCTGCGCACAGCTTTGAGTTCGATCATGATGTTGATGATGATTTAGATCCTATTTTTCCACCTGGCTTTGATCCAGACCAGGACATTGAGTTCGTACACTTAGACCAGCACTTGGAGGATCCTGTAGCCCCCGTCGACCCTATGTTTGCGGATCCAGCTGATTTGGAGATAGAGTTTGTTAATCCGGAGCCTGCTGTGGCCCCTGAGCCAGGCGATGCTCCTGACCCCGCATTTGAGCATGACCCTGTTCATGCCGATGCACCCGCTATTGCTCCTTTGGCTGACGATATACCAGTTGATGATCATCCTGTTGTTGTTCCACAGTTGGTGGATGATCATGCTGTTGATGCCCATATTGATGCTCCACTGTTTTTAGAGGATCCCGTTGTCGCACCAGCTCTCGCACCACCCGTTGTGGACCTACCTATTGTCGCACCACATCCCGATCCTATGCCGGTGATGTTCGACCGTGCACCTTTTGCGACCCACATTGATCCACGATACGCTCACACCCACAATGGGTGGATAGACGATGATGACGATTACCCACCTTTCGTGATACCAGTTACACCACCTGTAGCCCCCGTTACAGCCCCTGTTTCTGTTCCTATTGATGTTCCTTTGCTACCCACACACACACCACAGATGTCCACCGCACCGACTTGCCTATTACGTTTCTTCAGGACATACCTCCCCCACGTCCTGGGGAGGGTTTGTCACATCATCCGTTCGGTCATACACCTTTTGTGTCAGGAGGAGGCCAGTTTGTGCCTCAGGTTTCTCATTCCACTGTTGTTCCCACTGTTGCACCATTTACTGTACCATCCTTCGCTCCATCTAGTGAGCCGTTCCTCTGGACCACGCCCCCCATTATGCCACCGACGGATCCTCCGTTCGGTCATACACCTTTTGTGTCAGGAGGAGGCCAGTTTGTGCCTCAGGTTTCTCATTCCACTGTTGTTCCCACTGTTGCACCATTTACTGTACCATCCTTCGCTCCATCTAGTGAGCCGTTCCTCTGGACCACGCCCCCCATTATGCCACCGACGGATCCTCCATTCGGTCATACACCTTTTGTGTCAGGAGGAGGCCAGTTTGTGCCTCAGGTTTCTCATTCCACTGTTGTTCCCACTGTTGCACCATTTACTGTACCATCCTTCGCTCCATCTAGTGAGCCGTTCCTCTGGACCACGCCCCCCATTATGCCACCGACGGATCCATATCACCCATATCACGTGGGCTATTCTATGGAGGATGTTCTCACATCTTTTATGATACAGCAGGAGGCGCTGACCCATCGCGTACAGGAGCTAGAGAGAGCTCAGCGACTCCCGTGCCAGTGCCAGACCCCACCTGCCGTATCACACCCTCCTCGACCACTTTCACCTGATTCTACTGATCGCTTTTGGACTCCGGAGCAGCAGATAACTTACTTATTGTGCTCTCATCGCGCTATAGAGGAGGACTGGCTTCATATGCGACGTTTACTCTTTTCTCGTTTTCCCCCTCCTCCACCGCCATCAGCTTAGGCCATTTTGTACGACTCGGGTAGACTTTTGGTGAGACGACCGCGATTGTGCAGACTACACAGCTTTTGGAGACCGCATTTTTGATGATTGTGACTTTTGAGGATTTGTATATTTGTTGTTGTTATCACTGACTAGATAGTTTGGACTAGGGCGATGTGGCCCTTAGTCACTGATGATGTATGATACAGTTATGTACTTGTAAACCTTACATTGTGGTCTTGATTTATGATAGCGCAATCGCAGTATTCTCATCATATGTGATGTTTGATTGATTGTTTATGTTCTATAACATGAGATGTTATGTGTTTGATGAATGATATTAAGTACGTATGTTGTTTACTTACTATGACCTGACCAACACGATCATCTTTTAGAAGATGCCACCAAGACGCGAGACGCGTATACCTGCCAACGAGGCAGAACTTCAAGGAATCATTGCTGCCGCCATTGCGCAGTACGCAGCCTCACAAGGAGGAACTAGCGGAAGCAATTCGAACAATAACGGCAATAACAATCCACCTCATGGTAATGTTAAGTCGTTCGAGACGTATTACGATACATTTGGATATTTATAGCACGTTCGCTAATACCATTTGTATATTCTAACGTATGTGCAGGGTGCACTTACAAGCAGTTTCTGGACTGCAAGCCCGTGAATTTCGACGGCACCGGAGGTGCTGTTGCATTTGTTAGGTGGGCTGAGAAAACAGACTCTGTTCTTCGAATGAGCAAGTGCACTCCAGACCAACAAGTGACTTACATTTCTGGGCTATTTTTAGACGGAGCCCTGTCCTGGTGGAACTTACAAGTGCAAACTCTTGGCGAAGCCGCAGCTTACGCAATGACATGGAATGAGCTAAAGGAGCTCATGCGAAGAAAGTACTGCTCGCGTGCTGAGATTCAAAGGTTAGAGACTGAGTTCTGGCATTTAAGGATGGATGGTCCCAAGATTGCTGAGTACGTTCAGAGATTCCACGACCTGTCTCATGTGGTACCTTATATGGTTACACCGGAATTCAAGCGAATTGAGCGCTTTATTTGGGGTTTAGCTCCACAGATAATGAGCATGGTCACCACATCCAAACCTGCCACGATCACGGAAGCAATCGATCTTAGTGTGGCGCTCACTGAAGAGGCCATTCGCTTGAACAAGTTTTCGAACGTTGAACCAAAAAAGAAAGAGACTCACGTAGAGTCATCTGGTGAGAATAAGAGGAAATTCTCGAACTTCAAGCAGGGAACTAGCAGTGTTGGCAAGAAAGGAGAAACAAGCGCACCAGTCCAAGCTGCAACTGGTGCAGGGAAGAAAGGAAAAGGATATATGGGTACTCATCCCAGGTGTAACTCCTGCCAACGTCATAATTCTGGCCGGTGTGGGACAAAAGTATGTGAAGCTTGTGGAAAAATTGGCCACTTGAAGGATTCTTGCTGGGCTAGTGCTAGCCGGGGAGGCCAAGGAGGTTTTGGTAGTAGGAACAATAATCGTGGTGGTAATGGAAATCATCCACAAGGGAATAATGGAGGCAATGAAAATCGAGGGAACAATGCAAATCAAGCTGGGGACGCGAATCGAAATCAAAACAACAATCAAGCGGGGAACAGAGGAGGTAATGGTAAAAGATTGGGTTGTTTTAACTGCGGTGAAATTGGGCATTTTAAGAGGGACTGCCCAGGATTGAATCAAGCCCGCGGAAGAGTGTTTAACATTGAGGCGAGGGAAGCGCGCCAGGATCCCAATGTTGTTACTGGTACGTTCCCTATAAACCAACGCTTTGCATCCGTTTTGCTTGATACTGGTGCCGATTATAGCTTCGTGTCATTAGAATTTAAGAATATACTTGGGTTGACGCCTAGTAAGTTAGATGTTCCGTACTCCATCGAATTAGCAAATGGGAAACTAGTTGAGACCAGTGAAGTTGTCCGAGGATGTGTGATTGAACTAGGAGGGCACGAGTTTATGCTAGACTTAGTACCTGTCGAGTTGGGAAGCTTTGATGTGGTAGTGGGAATGGATTAGCTATCGAGTAACAAAGCCGAGATAGTTTGCCATGAGAAGACCATCCGCATCCCACTGACGGATGAAGAAACGATCATAGTGCACGGAGAGAAGCATGATACACCACTAAGAATTATTAGCTGCCTGAAAGCTAGAAAGTGCTTGAAGAAGGGATGTGTTGCATTCTTAGCACACATCGTGGATAAGGAAGTTGCTGAACCAAAAATCGAAGACATTCCATTCGTCAAGGAATATCCGGAAGTCTTTCCAGAAGACTTGCCAGGATTACCGCCTCAAAGGCAAGTTGAGTTCAACATCGATTTGGTTCCAGGTGCCGCGCTTGTAGCCAAGGCACCCTATAGACTTGTGCCATCAGAGATGCAGGAGTTGTCGACACAACTCCAGGAGCTATTGGATAAAGGGTTCATTAGGCCAAGCTTCTCACCTTGGGGAGCTCCAGTTCTGTTCGTTAAAAAGAAGGACGGTAGTTTCCGTATGTGCATAGACTACCGTGAGCTTAATAAGTTGACCATCAAGAATAGATATCCTTTGCCGATAATCGATGATCTATTTGACCAGTTGCAAGGCTCAAGCTTTTATTCAAAGATCGATCTTCGATCTGGATACCATCAACTTAGGATACAGGAGGAAAGTATCCTGAAAACGGCCTTTAGGACTCGTTATGGACATTACGAGTTCCTAGTTATGCCGTTCGGATTGACGAACGCACCTGCAGTTTTCATGGACCCAATGAACCGAGTCTGCAAGCCGTATTTGGATAAGTTTGTGATCTTATTTATTGACGACATTCTGATTTACTCAAAGACAAAGGACGAGCACGAACAGCACTTAAGAGCTATTCTAGAGCTACTTAAGAAGGAGAAATTGTATGCCAAATTCTCAAAGTGCGAGTTTTGGCTACGCGAAGTCCAGTTCCTTGGACATGTGGTGAATGGAAATGGAATCCATGTTGATCCCACAAAGATCGAGGCGATCAAGAGTTGGGAGACCCCAAAGACGCCAACCGAGATTCGACAATTCTTAGGTTTGGCTGGCTACTATCAAATATTAATTGAGGATTTTTCTAAAATCGCTCAACCTCTGACCGCGCTCACACAGAAGGATAAGAAGTTTGATTGGGGAATCAAACAAGAAGAAGCGTTTCAGTTGTTGAAGAACAAGCTTTGTGACGCACCGATTTTATCGCTGCCAGAAGGAACTGATGATTTCGTGGTATATTGTGACGCCTCACATCAAGGTTTGGGTTGCGTGCTGATGCAACGCCATAAAGTTATAGCTTACGCGTCACGTCAGTTGAAAGTTCATGAAAAGAACTATACCACGCATGATTTGGAGCTAGGCGCAGTGGTATTTGCGCTGAAAATCTGGAGACATTATTTGTATGGAACGAAGTGTACAATCTTTACGGATCATAAAAGTCTGCAGCACATATTCGACCAGAAAGAGCTGAACATGAGACAGAGACGTTGGGTCGAATTGTTGAACGACTACGACTGCGAGATCAAGTATCACCCAGGGAAAGCGAATGTTGTTGCTGATGCCCTGAGCCGAAAAGAAAGGATTAAGCCCATAAGGGTTAGGGCTTAGGAGATGATTGTCCAGACAGATCTCGCTTTGCGCATTCGTGCCGCGCAGAAAGAAGCCTTGAAAGAAAAGAATATTGAAGATGAATATCTCCGTGGGATGGAGAAGCAATTAGTGCCAAACGAGGAAGGAACGTTATGTTTCATGAAACGTATTTGGGTTCCTCTGTTTGGTGGATTAAGGAAGGTTATTTTTGATGAAGCCCACAAATCACGCTACTCTATTCATCCCGGTGCGGATAAGATGTACCAGGACCTTAAGGATTATTATTGGTGGCCTAGGATGAAAGGTGATGTTGCTGTTTATGTTAGCAAATGTTTAACGTGCGCCAAAGTGAAAGCTGAATACCAGAAGCCTTCAGGACTTCTGCAACAACCTGAAATTCCCAAATGGAAATGGGAACAGATTTCAATGGATTTCATAACGAAACTGCCCAAGACGCCCAGAGGTCATGACACTATTTGAGTAATAGTTGACCGCCTGACCAAGTCCGTACACTTCTTGCCAATCAAAGAGAAGGATAACACGAGTAAACTGGCGGAAATATACATGCGAGAGATCGTTGCACGTTGACGTGTGCGTATATATACATAATTTTGCAATGAATTTACACACGATTTGGTTTTAAATTTATAAAAGTGATTATTACTTTTACATCAAAACACACACGAAAGAGGCAAGTGTACCCCGTCATATATGTAGTAAAGTATCGGTAAGAACCAAGTATCGATCCAAGGAAATGGGCGGAGAAATAATACTAGACCTTTGTCACTAAACTACCGGTAAAAACATAAGTTTTGTGATTTTGATTAAACTAAAGTAAGCATAAACAAATACATAGTAAAAACATAGTAGATAATAGGTAAAAAGCCTTGCTTAACACACAACCACAGTATGTCAACTATGTCCGTTTTGGCACTAGAAGCATTCGGTCAATTTTCCATTTTAAGACAATTAGTATCCCTTTCGGGAATCCTAACATGACAATCATTCGGAAAGTTAAAACGATAAACACACTTTAACCACCTAAAATTGTTCTTTAACGTGCAATTGATAAATGTCTATGAAAATCTCTTAAAAATGAGTTAGTCATCCGTTAGGAGTTTTCTAACCGCACTTAAACAAGGAAAGCGACACCGATAAACACAATGCAACCACCGAGAAAAGCATAAACTAGATTAAATCACAACCGAGTTCATTTTACAAATCTTGCACATAAATTCACCAAGATAGCAATTTTGGCCTAAACTACTAACTAAGCTAACAAATCATGGCAAGAATTCATAACAACACCATCTAACCCGTTAAGGTCCTTCCGTGAGGGCAAGCTTTCTTGATTAACAATAATTACATTTTATTAAATCACTAACCATTTCTAGTATCATGATGCACACATTTTAACCAAGCTAAACTAGTTAACCAAGTTTAAAGTTTACTAATACAAGATTAATTAAGCTTCATTTTTCAACTATCTTAACTAACCAAGCACCAATCATCCAACACAATTACTTATAATCAAGAAATCAATATCAATAACAAGGTTGCAAACTAATCATCAAAGATTAACATAGAAAATACTTCAAAATGTCATTACAAACAAAGATTAACACACTAATGGTTATAATCAAGCAAGGGATTGTTGTGTTTTTGCCCAAAGGCTACAATAATACATAAACATTAATCTAAATGCTTGAAAGATTAACAAAATCATGGAAAGATTAGAAAACCAAACCATAAACAAGCATAAGATTAAGAATTCGGATAGTAATCGAGCTAAACGGGACAATGTGGCTTGAATCCGGGTGAAAGCAGAAGCCTCCGGAGCCTGAAAATCGCCTGAATTGCTCTTCAAAATTCCAGAATATCGAGCAGAATGTTTTCTGCTGGTTTTTATATTTTTTCGATGTCGCACGGTCGTTCTTCCTGTTGCACGACCGTGCACTTTTTGAATTATTGGAGGGATGGTGCACCATACTGCATACGTCATCAGATCTTTGACCAGATTCGATATCGCACGACCGTTCTTCAGATGGCACGGTCGTTCAGTTCCGGGTTCTTGTTGCACGAGCTGCTGCACTGGTCGTTCATCACTGAGGTTTGGCTGGATCATCGTATCCGCACGGGGTGCAAGATCTGGAACGCCCGTGCATCACCGGGATGGCTTGGATTGCCTTGCACGCCGAGTGGCACGTTCATTCATTGCCGGGGTGAGTTGTTTTTGTCGGATATGCACGGTCGTGCAATAGGTCGCACGACCGTTCCACATGCCCAGGTCAGTTTCCTTAACAGAATGTTCGCAGCTTCGTCGTTTTGTCCGGAAAGTCCTCGTTTTCGCTATCATCTTGTCTGGTATGCTGTTTTAGGCCTGTAAACAAAAGTGTAGATAATTAAGTATCCGAATGATGGTTTTACGGCCAAAAACGCATAAAATAGGGGTAAAACGGGGGACTAAAATATGTGTAAATTAGCGAATATCAAATCTCCCCACACTTGAACCTTGCTTGTCCTCAAGCAAGCTAAACTAAAAAGCAATAAAAGATAGAAATAGATAAGAACGAAAATTTACACACTATTTTATTGAAAACAACTATAAACGGTTAGCCGGTTTTTCGAAAGACAACATCAAAAGACGCAAACCCAACAAGCATATGCAATTATATAGCTGTTTTGGTCAAAAATTACCTAAGCAATTAAGTGATCAAATTAGTAAAGTGAGGTAGTGTGCTAGAGTTATGTGTAAAAAATATGTTAAACAAGTTAGATATGAAAACAGTTTCAGGATACGGCTCAGGATATAGAGCTGTATCTATGATCAAACAATGAGCAAAAATGTAACGGTTGACACGTGATGTATGAGGAAAGCCCTTGATCAATCTAGATCGCCGGCATAAAACCTCGGGAGCTGACAATCGCAGCTGCCTTGTTCTTCTATTGCTTCAAATATGAGTATACAGTGCAGGATGTGGTGCGGATCGACTATGTGTTACAATGTAATTTGAATACAAGTGTTTGAGTGTGGTGTTTGCGGTGAGCTAGAGAGTAAAAGTGTTCGAGAGTGTAAGTGTAAAATTGTGTGCCTTAAACTGATCCGCCCCCATCTATTTATAGTAAAGATAATGTAACAAACTATCCTAAACTTCCGGGATCCAGCGAATATTCCCACTCGAACGTTGAGGACCGAGTCTTTCGGGTTCAACGGCTTCCTCATAACAAATACGCCCGAGTCTTGAGGAGAAGAAGTCCTGATGACCGTTAGTAACTTACAGCCATTAACCTGCACGTGTTTAATTCACTCAACCTTAGGATATCGCCCAGAATGTTAGCAATATCCCCGTCCAGTATCCTGGTCACAAATAAACAATTAGAAGCGGGATATTAGTCAGGATATGTATACTCAGAAAATGACCCATAACAATTGTCCCCAAATATATCGGTTGGTATACCAATCCAACGGATATATTTTAAAAACTTTATCTCGTCGACCGAGGCAATTAAAATGAAACAATGGTTGAAGTGACATTGTGCCATTTTCAATGCAATATTTACTCTTTACCACCCTATATTCAGCCTATAATTAGCTGAATCATTTCTGCTTATTATCATCATTCTTCAAGCGATTTTCAGGTAATCACTTTTCTCTTCATCCTCTATCCTTCTTTCTTGAGTTTCTTTCTTTTAGCTTGCCCAACACCCTTGATGGCATCACGAACAAGATCTCGATCGGACGGACCGGCCTCAACCCTCGTAAGCCAAAACCTAATCCGTGATCCAGCAAAGGAAATCTGCTGCTTCAACAACGCCGACATCGCTGCTCTTAGAGATTCTGGCGCCTTCCCCACCGGAACAGTCTTTCGCCCTTTTGATTGGGAAGCCCGATCAGATGCATCATCTGACGAGTAGGTTTGTTTCTTCGCCTACCCTTTTTCTCTTGGACTCCGGTATCCATTTCCACCCTTTATCTCTCGCTTTTTTGACCTCACCGGCCTTAGCTATGCCCAGACTATGCCACTGGTCTGGCGAGTTTTGATAGTGCTGGATCAAATCAAGTCTCGTCATTTTCCTGACCTGTGTATTGAAGACCTCCCTATAGCATACCGGTTGAGATCCCATGGCGATCACCGTTTTCTTCTGTTTTCTACCTCCGAGAACCCTTTGGTTCTTAAGGCCACCAAGAACGAGGATCGATGGCGACAAAAATTCTTTTTCGTAAAAAGAGACTCTATTGATAAGGGTTTCGATCTGCTGGTTAAATGGTTAACCAAGGGTAGGATTTAGGGTTTTAGGAATATCCCCAATTATATCTTCAAACTATATCCCAGACTTATATCCTGATGTTTTTATGCAGCGAACTTCAGAGATTTAGTGCCTCCCAGTGCAGAATCCGAATCCAAGATCAAGGAAATCTACCGACTTCCTGCCAGTGAAAGAACTTTCCCCCTGTCTCTCACAGATTCAAGCCAGAAATCAAGCTCAGAGATGTCTAGTAAGCACATTCTCAGCAATTATACATATATTTTAAATCAATTATTTTTCAAAAATATGATGAGTTTAAGAATATCTTCCCTTGTGCAGTACCAGTTATCAACCTTGAAGGTTTCCAACTTGACGAGTTGGATAGCTACTCCAGCCTTGAACCTGTCAAGCAAGAATCAAACCCGAAATCATTCGTTACACCAAAACTCACTAGTTCAAAGACCTCCACTGTTCCCAAAGCTCCTCCAGCATCCCGGACCTGGGCCTCTAGCTCTCGGAAGAGAAAGGAGACGGACTCTCCAGCTGTCTCTGAGACATTTTCGCTCGAGAATCATGGATTTAATGAAGCCACTTCATTCCTCAAGCAGGTAAAATTTTCCTTTCGATATCCTGCACATGTATGTTAATCCTTATCCTGCTTATTTTACATCGATACCTGTGTCCTTATTGATAGGGCTTGGAACGTCTTATGCACTTGTATGAAGACGCTTGCGGGCTTAACAAGATGTTGGAGATCAAGCTGGAGAAAGCCGAAGCCACCATAGCTGATCAAGGAACCATTGCGGCTGCCAAATCCCAGCATTATGAAGACAAATACAAGGCAATGATCCAGGAACACCAAGCTACTCTCCACAAAGCCAACGAGGATGCCCAAGCCAAACTAGTTGTTGCCCTCCTTCAATACCAGTATGATATGAGCTCATACCGGGACAGTCTCAAAGCATCCATGGTTATCTCCCTTCTCCAAGCCAGGTTAAAGATGGCTTATGAGGCCAGGAATTTGGGTTTCGAATGCCCCTCCTGGAACATAAAGACTTGGGAAGCGAAACTAAAGGATCTCGGAGGTCATCCCGTTGCTCATCCTGCTAAGCATGCTGGTGAAGAGCCTTCTAAGGCGGCAGAGGAAGTGGCCAATGCTGATGACGGTGATGCCGAGAAGAATCCTGAGGCCGATGCTGGTGCAGATGCTGGGAAGGAGGCTGTTGATCAAGAAGGTGCCGCTTCTTAAGCGTCGAAGTGGGCGATGATGGATATACGTGCTAAGGCCGGAGCCCACTTTTAAATTTCGTGGTTGTGGTTGTGTAAACAATTTACTTTTCTTGTCTTCGAACAATATATATTTCCTGCAGTAGAACAATATGATGACCAAAGGTGGATGGGTCCTAGGTTTTAGGATGAAGCCCTTGGTCATCGATTAGTATAACCTGTTTTGAATGTGGTAACGGTTGTAGGTGGACATGTCCTGTTTTGAGATAGATCCTCCAACCGTTATACAAGTATGGTAGAAACTAATTGTGCTTTTGGTGGATGGGCCTCGGTTTGAGGTGAATCCAAAAGTATAACTTTTGACATGTTAATAATATAACTACCTCTTAACTTATTTGTTGTTGCCTTACATTACTTAATGTAACTCTTAGCTTTGTAAAAATTTTGCATTGTTATCTTATGAAAATATCCTGATCAATATGCTCAATGATATATAATAAAAACTGTTATCAGATTCGTTCAACTTTGTAGAAAGCTTTTTAAAGAGTGAAAAACAGTCCACTTTTTCAAAACTTGTTTTGATAACACTTAAATGATCAAAGTTTCAAACCAGTATTAGTTTCAAATATTTTGAGAAGTATTTTGAAAATATATTTTGAGAATATATCCCGAGAATTGATCCTAATCAGGATGTTTAACCTTTTACCCAACCTAGTATTGTCAAAAACTCAAACGACGTTTACAAAGGAAAGATCATACCAGGAATAGGATATAACCCTATTATCAAACCTCAATCCCTTTGCAACTTTTCCAATGAAGATGTCCCCTGTGTGAGATACTTAGTGCATTAGTTCCGAGCCTTATCCTTTGAGCTTTACATCATTGCTTTAGTGGGAATGTCCCCTGTGTACAATGTCTTCAAATACTTAGAAATCTTCTGGATATCAGTTCCCATTGTATAGACAATTTTTCATGTTACAGGGTTAAAACCCAAGAATGCACTGGATATAAATTCCTTGTATCCTGGGGAAAATCCCAAATTTTCGTGCGCTACAGGCGGGAGTGTATAAACTCCAAGACTTAGAAAGGTGAAAACCTTTAAACCTTAGAGAGTATGAAAATACCCTTTCGTGAGAGAGGGTAATCAATCCTCATATACCTTTAGGATTCAGGATATAGCCAACAGTAACGAAATTGTCAGCCACTTTTACATGGACTGGTCCCGCCACCTTGAACTATCCCTGAATAACTTGCGCTACAGGCGGGGTGTTTAAACCCAATTCGGAAGAAAGGTGAATACCTTTAAACCTGTGAAGGGATCGGAATCCCTTATACGTGAGAGAGGGGGCCAATCCTCTAATCTTCCGGAGTATCTTGAGTGAGCATCCTGGAGCTATATCCTGGAACATATACTGCAAAACATCCTTAAACTAAGGTGGGTGTTAGCTTGGCTAACACCCCTCCGATGCTTAAGTTAGTATTGGGTTTCAAAGAATAAATTAAACCAAACATACTTAAAAAAGATAGAATTCATACCATCCTGAGTTAGAAATTAAATTCTAAACTCACTTGAAATAAAGCTTAAGGTGTATAGCATTCCAAGATCTCGGTAGCATATCCCCTTCCATATTCTTGAGTCTATATGCTCCTTTCCCTGCTTCTGATTCAACTTCATATGGTCCTTCCCATTTTGGAGCTAACTTGCCATCGGCAGGATGAGTAGTATTCTGGAAAGCCTTTCTTAACACCCAATCTCCAACCTTAAATCTTCTGGTCCTAATATTCTTGTTATATGCTCTGGATATTCTTTGTTGATATGTTGCCATCCTTAGCCTTACTGCATCTCTCTTTTCATCTATAGTATCCAAATCCTGACTCAAGGCTTCAGGATTCTGTTCAGGATCACTTAGGGTAGATCTTGCAGTAGGTATTGCCATTTCCGTTGGGATCATTGCTTCTGCTCCAAATACCAAGGAAAATGGGGTTTGGCCTGTTGCATTCTTTACCGTTGTCCTATCAGCCCACAAAACAAAGGGTAATTCTTCTGCCCATCTTCCTTTTTTGGCTCCAAGCCTCTTCTTTAAGTTATTGACAATTATCTTGTTTGAGGATTCTGCTTGTCCATTCGCTTGAGGATGTACTGGAGTAGATGTTATCATTTTGATTCCCCAACTCTTGCAAAAGTCAGTAGTTCTTTTGCTTATAAACTGAGAACCATTGTCACCGATTATCTCGGCTGGTACTCCAAATCTGGTCAGGATATTTCTCTTTATGAAGGATACTACTTCTTGATCTCTAACTTGAACAAATGCTTCTGCTTCAACCCACTTGGAGAAATAATCCGTCATTGCCAACATGAAAACTTTTCCTCCTGGAGCCTTTGGAAGCTTTCCCACTATATCCATACCCCACTTCATAAACGGCCAAGGGGAAACAATAGGATACAGTGGTTCAGTAGGCTGATGTAATATGTTACTATGTCTTTGAGATGCGTCACATCTTCGAGCATATTCTGCGGCATCTTTTCTCATTGTCGGCTAATAATATCCTGTCCTTAATACTTTTAAGAATAATGACCTGCCCCCAGTATGGTTACCACAATCCCCTTCATGAATATCCTGAAGTACTTCTTTGGCTTCAGGATCCTCCAAACACCTCAAATACGGTCCTGCAAGAGATTTCTTGTATAAAACATTATTTATAATAGTGAATTGTGATACCTTTATCCTAAATGCCTTAGGATTTTCATTTTCGGGGATGTGTCCTTCCTTGAGATATCTCATGATTGGAGCCGTCCAAGATTTAGGATCCTCATCAGGATACTCTACTCCAGGATCCTTAATACCCGCTACTTCTTTATCCCGAGGATTCGTTGCAGGATACAAGACATGTAATATTGGTATTTGGGTTCCATCTGGTATCCTGATTGTTTTGGTCAAAAATTACCTAAGTAATTAAGTGATCAAATTAGTTAAGTGAGGTAAAGTGTTCGTGAAAAATATGCTTGTTAAGTTGTTTACAAAAACAGTTTCAGGATATAGCTCAGGATACCGAGCTGTATCAACAATCAAACAATGAGCAGAAATGTAAAGGTTAACATGAGATATACGAGGAAAGCCCTTGATCAATCTAGATCTCCGGCATAAAACCTCGGGAGCTGACAATCGTCGGCTGCCTTGTTCTTCTTATTGCTTGAATAACCAGGATACAGTGCAGGATATGGCTTAGATCAATGCTAAGTGGTACAACGATTACAAGTGTTGAGTGTTTGTGCGTAATAGAAAGAAAAAAGAAGTGTAAGTTCGAGAGTAGAGAGTGAAGTGTGTGTTCCTATTGATCTGGCCTTCTATTTATAGTTACAAATAACAAACTAACTCTCCTATTATTCCGGGATGCTGGGAATATTCCATTCTGAACGTTGGGGGCCTGTTTTTACTTGTTTTCCACGTGCTTATTGACTATAAAACCGGGTCTTCAGCTCACATAACCGTTACAACGTTAATAACATTGACCAGCATCCGAAATTCTTGCGGAATATGCCTTTCTCCTATTCTGACCGTTACAAGAGCTATTCTTCCGCCATCAACGTCTTTATCCTGACCAATTTGAGCGGGTCTTCAGGATGACTTGGTCCTCATGAACGTTAGTCCCTTGTAACCAACATTTTACAAGCCAATCGTTAGTAATAGTCAGGATACTGCCTCAGGATGTTACCAATATCCTGACCCGGTATCCTGATACGGTATCCTGATCCGATATCCTGATCATATACAACTAATAAAAAATCAAGATACAAAGTCAGGATATGGGCTCAGAATTTCACCCATAACAATTGTCCCAAAAAATATAACTGTTGGATATCCTGATTCCAACGGATATATTTTTTAGTCATTCCAACATGTCTGGTAAGGATATCTGTTTTAAATATTCCTGCATAGGTTTGGTTACTTCAGAATACTATCATGTAATGAAATTAGAATTACTCCCTTTTACGCAGATTCCATCAAGGACCCTGCTACTTTTGATCTAGAGGAGCTTGAAAGCTTTTCTAAGACTGCCTTGGTGAAAAAGGAGCCATATGTTGCCATCAGCTCTAAGCCCTCTATTGCTGCTGCCGAAGGTTTCTCTTATGGTGACCTTGGCTTCATGGAATCCACCGAGCCCATGATCTCCTTCCCTAGTAAGGTAAGTATCCAGATCCTGTATCCTATACACATATACTGAACCTTAACCTGTGAATCCTTTGCAATGTCCCTGGTATGGATGTCCCCTGTCTGTGCAGGATATTGCATCAGTGCATGACATACTTGAGTATTTCTTCACTTAGTGATTAAACTTCGTAGCTTCTTATCCACAAAAGAACGTGTGTAATCACCGCTTGTCATATCTTTGCAATCTTGTTAAAAACTTTAGTTTTACTGGGGATAAACCCTTAATGTATTGTGGATAAACCCTTAGTATCCTGGGGAAAATCCCAAATTTTCGTGCGCTACAGGCGGGAGTGTATAAACTCCGAGACTTAGAAAGGTGAAAACCTTTAAACCTTAGAGAGTATGAAAATACCCTTTCGCGAGAGAGGGTGATCAATCCTCATATACCTTAAGGATCCAGGGTATAGCCAACAGTAACGAAATTGTCAGCCACTTTTACATGAACTGGTCCCGCCACCTTGAACTATCCTTGGATAACTTGTGCTCCAGGCGGGGTGTTTAAACCCAATTCGTGAGAAAGGTGAAAACCTTTAAACCTTTGAAGGGATCAGGATCCCTTAAACGTAAGAGAGGGGGCCAATCCTCTAATCTTTCGAGTTATGCTGAGTGCATATCCTGGAGCTATATCCTGAAACATATGCTGCAAAACAATTGTAAACTAAGGTGGGTGTTAGCTTGGCTAACACCCCTCCGATGCTTAAGTCAGTATTGGGTTCAAGATAATAAACAAATATATTTAAAATAGAATACATACCATTCCGAGATAGAAAATAAATTCTACTCTTACTTGAAATAGAGCTTTAAATGTATTGCATTCCAGGATCTTGGTAGCATATCCCCTTCCATATTCTTGAGTCGATATGCTCCTTTCCATTTCGGAGCTAGCTTGCCATCGGCAGGATTAGTGGTATTTTGAAAAGCCTTTCTTAGCACCCAATCACCAACTCGAAATCTCCTAATTCTTATATTCTTGTTTTATGCTTTGGATACTCTATGTTGATATGCTGCCATCCTTAGCTTTGCTGCATCTCTTTTTTCGTCTATAGTATCCAAATCTTGAAATAAGGCTTCAGGATTCTGTTCAGGATCCTGTAGGATAGATCTTGCAGTAGGTATCGTCATTTTTGTTGGAATCACTGCTTCTGCTCCAAATACCAAGGAAAATGGGGTTTGGCCGGTTGCACTCTTTACCGTTGTCCTATCAGCCCACAAAACAAAGGGTAACTCTTCCGCCCATCTTCCTTTTTTGGCTCCAAGCCTCTTCTTTAAGTTATGGACTATTATCTTGTTAGAGGATTCAGCTTGTCCGTTTGCTTGAGGATGTACCGGGGTGGATGTGATCATCTTGATTCCCCAACTCTTGCAAAAGTCAGTAGTTCTCTTGCTTATAAACTGAGACCCATTATCACAAATGATTTCAGCTGGTACCCCAAACCTGGTCAGGACATTCCTCTTTATGAAGGAGACTACTTCTTGGTCTCTAACTTGAACAAATGCTTCAGCTTCAACCCACTTAGAGAAATAATCAGTCATTGCCAGCATAAAGACTTTTCCTCCTGGAGCTTTTGGTAACTTCCCTACTATATCCATCCCCCATTTCATGAATGGCCAAGGGGAAACTACAGGATATAGTGGTTCAGCTGGTTGATGTAGTATGTTACTATGCCTTTGACATGCATCACACCTTCGAGCATATTCTGCAGCATCTTTCCTCATCGTTGGCCAATAATATCCTGTCCTTAATACTTTCGAGAACAATGATCTGCCCCTAGTGTGATTACCACAATCCCCTTCATGTATATCCTGAAGTACTTCTTTGGCTTCATGATCCTCCAAGCACCTCAAATATGGTCCTGCAAGAGATTTCTTGTATAAAACATTATTTATAATAGTGAATCGTGATACCTTCATCCTAAATGCCTTAGGATTTTCATTTCCGGGGATGTATCCTTCCTTGAAATATCTCATGATCGGAGCCATCCAGGATTCAGGATCCTTTTCAGGATATTCTGCTCCAGGATCCTGAATAGCCGCTACTTCTTTATCCTGAGGATTCGTTCCAAGATACAAGATATGTAATATTGGTATTTGGGTCCCTTCTGGTATCCTGATCGATGATCCCAGATTTGCTAAGGCATCTGCTTCAGCATTATCCTCCCTTGGTACCTGTTCAAGTGTAAAAACATCGAAATATCCTGCTAATTTTTTGAGAATATCGAGGTATTCGATTAATTTCTCACCCTTAACTGCATAGGATCCATTAAAATGGTTAGTAATTAACAAGGAGTCAACATATACTTGCAAATTCCTGATACTCATATTCTTATCTAGCTCTAATCCTGCAATTAAAGCCTCATACACTGCTTCATTATTAGTAGCAGGAAATTCACATCTAATAGCCTGGGGTAATATGTCCCCCTGTGGCGATTTTAGTAGTATTCCCAATCCTACTCCTCTTACATTAGATGCACCATCAGTATATAACGTCCAAGATCCTGAGGATTCTCCTAATTGTTGGACTTCTAGGTCTACCTCATCCTGAATGTCACTACTAAAATCAGCCACAAAGTCAGCTAAAGCCTGAGACTTTATGGCATTTCTAGGTTCATATACTAAATCATAAGCACTCAACTTTACTGACCACTTAGCCATCCTGCCTGACATTTTGGGTTTCCTAAGCACATTTTTGAGAGGATAATTTGTTTTAACATGAATCCTATGTGTCTCAAAGTAGTGTCTAAGCTTCGTTGATGCCATAACTAATGCTAGTATCAATTTTTCTAAATGAGAATATCTAGTTTCAGCATCTAACAAACTTTTACTAACATAATAAACAGGATATTGCTGACCTTCGTGATCCTTTACAAGGACGGCACTTACAGCATTCCCTGATACTGCGAGGTATAGGGATAGTGGTTCACCATTCTCAGGCCTCATCAGTAGAGGTGCAGTTGAAAAATATTGCTTCAAATCCTGCAGGGCTGCTTCATGCTTCTCACCCCATTTGAATTTCTTGTTCTTCTTCAAGATATCATAAAACTCTTTGCATTTCTCTGAGGATCTTGAAATAAATCTGTTTAATGCTGCCACTCGCACTGTTAATTGTTGAACATCCTTCATATTTGAGGGTGATTTAATATCCAAGATGGCTTTAATCTGCTCCGGGCTCGCCTCTATTCCTCTTTTGGTCACCATATATCCTAGAAATTTTCCTACCCCCACTCCGAAATGACACTTAGCAGGATTTAGCTTCATGTTATATTGATCCAGGATATCAAATGCTCCTTTAATATCCTGGAGGTGATCCTGAGCTTTCCTTGATTTTACCACCATATCGTCAATGTATACCTCCATGGTGTCCCCCAGTTTGTCTTTGAACATCATGTTTTCCAATCTTTGGTATGTTGCACCTGCATTTTTCAAACCAAAAGGCATAGCTGTATAACAATAAATACCTGTTGGTGTCATGAAGGCAGTATCCTCCTGGTCAGAAGGCTCCATTTGAATCTGCTGAAATCCTAAGGATGCATCCATGAAGGTCTACATTTCATGCCCGGCAGTAGCATCCACCATTGCATCAATGTGAGGAAGAGGAAATGGGTCTTTAGGACAAGTCTTATTCAAGTCTGTGTAGTCCACACAGACTATCCATTTCCCATTTTTCTTCTGTACCACGACTACGTTTGCTAGCCATCTTGGAAACTTGACTTCTCTGATCATCCTAGACTTCAACAATCTTTCAACTTCCTCTTGGATAATCGTATTCCGCTCAGGAGCAAATTTTCTTCTTTTTTGCTGAACAGGCTTGAATGATCTGTCGATTCCAAGCTTGTGAGTAATAATGTCTTTGGATATGCCTGTCATATCCTCATGCTTCCATGCAAACGTTGACATCCTGCATTTCAAAAAGTTAGTTAACTGTTCTTCAATATCCTGAGGGATATTGGTTCCTACGAGCACCGAGATATCAGGATTATCCTGGTCCAGGATAACTTTCTTCACATCCTGCTCCGAATCTTCCACGATATCCTGGGCCCGCGTCTTTAATTGCTATGCTGTACTAGGCTTGGTTGAGGATTTCATCGAGGATGAGTAGCATTCTTTTGCCTCCTGCTGATCACTATCAACCTTGACAACTCCCCAAGGGGTTGGGATCTTGATGCATTGATGATTGGTTGACAGCACAGCTTTTATATCATGGATCCAAGGCCTACCTAATATAATATTATAGCAGGATAAGGAGTCCATGACACAAAAGCGCTGCATTGAGTTGACCCCTTCAACATACACGGGCAACTTTATCTCTCCCACGGTATCCCTTGCTTCTCCACTGAACCCAACAAGTATGGTGGATTTCGAAGTAATATCCATCGGGGATACATTCATCCTCTTCAATGTTTCTAGTTGAATTATGTTGACGGAGCTGCCATTATCCACCAGTATCCTGTGTACAAAATGGTTAGCAACATATAAGGTTATTACCAAAGCATCATGGTGAGGATCCTGGACAATATCCTATCATCACTATCGAACGTGATCACTTTATCAGTCGTGAGGGTTGACATCCTGGTTGGCTTATCTCCTCTTTCTGCCTTGACCTCCTTCGTGTGTCTTTTCGCCGCAGAACATGATGTCCCGCAAATGTCGACTCCTCCTGAAATGAAATTAATTATCTTGGCATCCGCAGGAGGTGATGCTGCTCGTTCAGGATCCTTCTCAGTATCCTGGCCCTTATTCTTCTTTCTTCCCAGGAGATCCTTCAGATATCCCTTGCTCAAGAGATAGCTTATTTCTCTCCTTAAATCAATGCAATCCTCAGTAACATGTCCGAAATCCTCGTGGAAGGCACACCACTTGGATTTATCCTTCCAATCAGTTTTTTGTTGATTCTTCCGGGGCCATCTTGCTTTGTCTCCTAAACCTCCTCAGGATCCTCGTCTTCAACAGCATTCACTTTTTTTTGTTGTCATTCCCGCCATATGGCTTAGAGCGATATGGTTTATACGAGGATTATGACTTTTTAGTTAGTTGATTCATATGTTGAGGATGCATTCACCCTCTCTTGCATTTTCTTGTCATCCTCGAGCCTTATGTATTTTAAGGCCCTGTTCCAAGCTTAGTCCAAGTTCCTGCAAGGATTCATCACAAGATCTTGATAAAACTGAGAATCCTTCTGTATTCCCATTTTGAACGCTTGTACTGCCGTGGCAACATCAAGGTTCGGGATATCCATGGATTCTCTACTAAATTGTTAACATAGTCCCACAGGGATTCTTGAGGTCCCTGTGCTATCCTGTAAAGATCACTTGTTAGTTTTTCAAAGCTCCTGCTGCAAGAAAATTGACTATTAAATAAATTAACTAAATGAGCAAATGATGTAATTGAATAAGGTGGAACATTTAGAAGCCATATCAAGGTTGATCTTGTTAAAGTAGAGCCGAAGCCCTTGCACAAACATGCTTCTTTAAGATCTGACGGGATAGGGTTAATCTCCATCCTCTCCCTATACTGGGCAATATGCTCCTCAGGATCCGTCGTCCCATCATACGGCTTCACGTTGGGAGTCTGGAATCTCTTTGGGATTTCTGCATCACAAATGGGGTGAGCAAAGCGGGATATGTTGTGACTATCCCGAGATACTTCCGGTATAGGCTGCACTATCCCTGGCACACTTGATATCATATCCTTTAACTTTTGAAGCTCTCTGGTTATCGCTGATGTCACACCTGTATCCTGCAATGATCCACGATTATTAGTAACAAGGATACTGGTGTTAACAGACAAGTTACCATTTTGGCGATTCTAGCCATATCCTGGAGATTATCCTGGAGCATATCCTGGATCCCTCACAGTCGACATTCTAGCCGTATATACTGCTGAACTAAAGTTCAACATCCTGGCCTGCAGATGGGTATCAGTATCCTCAGCAAGTCTCTTGGAGTTAGACTTCAAGAGTTGTATTTCCTTCATTATGACTTGGTTAGTCTCCTATTGTTTCTTCATTTGATCCTGTATATCACCAAACAGAGTTAAAATTTCATCATTAGAAACCATAACAGGAGTTCTCCCCGGAACACCAGATCTGTTGACATTCTGAGCGGGAGGAGTGTCTCAGGATATTTGGCTTTCATTTCTCTTTAAGGAGCTTGAACTTGTGGAGGAGGAGGAAGCACCAAACCAGTTGTTGCAGAGGTTGTAGTAGGCATGGTTGAAGAGCTCATGTTTGATTTTGACCATTGAAAATAGTTGTGCAAAAAGTTTCGAAAAAAGAAAACCAAGTAACGATTTTAGCAAGGTTTTTAGCAAGAATAGCACCACTTGCCCCACGGTGGGCGCCAAATTGTTTTGGTAAAAAATTACCTAAGTAATTAAGTGATCAAATTAGTTAAGTGATGTAGTGTGCTAGAAGTGTTCGTGAAAAATATGCTTGTTAAGTTGTTTACAAAAACAGTTTCAGGATATAGCTCAAGATACCGAGCTGTATCAACAATCAAACAATGAGCAAAAATGTAAAGGTTAACACGAGATATACGAGGAAAGCCCTTGATCAATCTAGATCTCCGGCATAAAACCTCGGGAGCTGACAATCGTCGGCTGCCTTATTCTTCTTATTGCTTGAATAACCAGGATACAGTGTAGGATATGGCTCAGATCAATGCTAAGTGGTACAACGATTACAAGTGTTGAGTGTTTGTGCGTAATAGAAAGAAAAAAGAAGTGTAAGTTCGAGAGTAGAGAGTGAAGTGTGTGTTCCTATTGATCTGGCCTTCTATTTATAGTTACAAATAACAAACTAACTCTCCTATTATTCCGGGATGCTGGGAATATTCCATTCTGAATGTTGGGGGCCTGTTTTTACTTGTTTTCCACGTGCTTATTGACTATAAAACCGGGTCTTCAGCTCACATAACCGTTACAACGTTAATAACATTGACCAGCATCCGAAATTCTTGCGGAATATGCCTTTCTCCTATTCTGACCGTTACAAGAGCTATTCTTCCGCCATCAACGTCTTTATCCTGACCAATTTGAGCGGGTCTTCAGGATGACTTGGTCCTCATGAACGTTAGTCCCTTGTAACCAACATTTTACAAGCCAATCGTTAGTAATAGTCAGGATACTGCCTCAGGATGTTACCAATATCCTGACCTGGTATCCTGATACGGTATCCTGATCCGATATCCTGATCATATACAACTAATAAAAAATCAAGATACAAAGTCAGGATATGGGCTCAGAATTTCACCCATAACAATTGTCCCCAAAAATATAACTGTTGGATATCCTGATTCCAACGGATATATTTTTTAGTCATTCCAACATGTCTGGTAAGGATATCTGTTTTAAATATTCCTGCATAGGTTTGGTTACTTCAGAATACTATCATGTAATGAAATTAGAATTACTCCCTTTTACGCAGATTCCATCAAGGACCCTGCTACTTTTGATCTCTGGTTTACTGACCACTTGGCCATCCTGCCTGACATCTCTGGTTTCCTAAGCACATTTTTGACAGGTTAATTCGTTTTAACATGGATTCTATGTGTCTCAAAATAATGTCTAAGCTTTGTTGATGCCATGACTAGAGCTAATATCAACTTTTCTAAATGAGAGTACCTAGTTTCAGCATCTAACAAACTTTTACAAGAACGGCACTTACAGCATTCCCTGATACAGCGAGGTATAGGGATAGTGGTTCACCATTTTCAGGCTTCATCAATAGAGGTGCAGTTGAGAGATACCGCTTCAAATCCTGCAAGGCTGCTGCATGCTTTACTCCCCATTCAAATTTCTTATTCTTCTTGAGGATATCATAGAATTCCTTGCATTTTTCCGAGGATCTTGAGATAAATCTATTCAAAGCTGCTACTCGGCCTGTTAACCGTTGTACTTCCTTCATATTCGAAGGTGATTTTATATCCAGGATAGCTTTGATTTGCTCTGGGCTTGCTTCTATCCCCCTTTTCGTCACCATATATCCTAGAAACTTTCCTGCCCCCACTCCGAAATGGCACTTAGCTGGATTCAGCTTCATGTTGTACTGATCCAGGATATCAAATGCTCCCTTGATATCCTGGAGGTGATCCTCAGCTTTTTTAGATTTTACCACCATGTCGTCAATATATACTTCCATGGTGTCCCCCACCTTATCTTTGAACATCATGTTTACTAATCTCTTGTATGTTGCACCTGCATTTTTCAAACCGAAAGGCATGGCAGTATAGCAATATATACCTGTTGGTGTCATGAAAGCAGTATCCTCCTGATCCGAAGGCTCCATTTGAATCTGCTGAAATCCTGAGGATGTGTCCATGAACGTTAACATTTCATGTCCAGCAGTAGCATCCACCATTGCATCGATATGAGGGAGAGGAAATGGGTCTTTAGGACAAGCCTTGTTCAAGTCCGTGTAGTCTACACAGACTCTCCATTTCCCGTTCTTCTTCTGTACCACAACTACGTTTGCTAGCCATCTTGGAAACTTGACTTCTCTGATCATCCTGGACTTCAACAATCTTTCAACTTCCTCTTGGATAATCGCATTCCGCTCAGGAGCAAATTTTCTTCTTTTTTGCTGAACAGGCTTGAATGATTTGTCAATTCCAAGCTTGTGAGTGATAATGTCTTTGGATATGCCTGTCATATCCTCATGCTTCCATGCAAACGTTGACATCCTGCATTTCAAAAAGTTAGTTAACTGCTCTTCAATATCCTGAGGGATATTGGTTCCTACGAGCACCGAGATATCAGGATTATCCTGATCCAGGATAATTCTCTTCACATCCTGCTCCGAATCCTCCATGATATCCTGGGCCCGCATCTTTAATTGCTATGCTGTACTAGGCTTAGTTGAAGATTTCATCGAGGATGAGTAGCATTCTTTCGCTTCTTGCTGATCACTTTCAACCTTGACAACTCCCCACGGGGTAGGGATCTTGATGCATTGGTGATATGTCGATGGCACAGCCTTCATATCGTGAATCCATGGTCTTCCCAGTATGATGTTATAGCAGGATAAGGAGTCCATCACACAGAAGCGTTGTATCGAGTTGACCCCTTCAACATATACTGGTAACTTTATCTCCCCTACGGTATTCCTAGCTTCTCCACTGAAACCAACGAGCACAGTGGACTTCGAAGTAATGTCCATCGGAGATACATTCATCCTCTTCAATGTCTCCAGCTGAATTATATTGACAGAACTACCGTTGTCTACCAGTATCCTGCGTACAAAATGGTTAGCCACATATAATGTTATTACTAAAGCATCATGGTGAGGATCCTGAACAGTATCCCTGTCATCACTATCGAAAGTGATCACTTTATCAGTTGTAAGGGTAGTCATCCTGACTGGTCTGTCTCCCCTCTCACTCTTAGCTTCCTTTGCATGTCTTTTGGCCGCCGAATACGAAGTTCCACAAATGTCGGATCCTCCTGAAATAAAGTTAATTATCTTGGCATCTGCTGGGGGTGATGCTGCTCGTTCAGGATCCTTCTCGGGATCCTGCCCTTTATTCTTCTTTTTTCCCAGCAAGTCCTTCAGATACCCCTTGCTTAACAGGTAACTTATCTCTTTCCTTAAAGCAATGCAATCCTCGGTCATATGTCCGAAGTCTTCGTGGAAGGCACACCATTTGGATTTATCCTTCCAATCAGCTTTCTGCTGGTTCTTTCGAGGCCACCTAGCTTTGTCCCCTAAACCCTGCATAGCATACATTAACTCAGGTATATTAACAGAAAAGCAGTATTCAGATAAATCAGGATATTCTTCAGGATCCTCGTCTTCAACAGCATTCACTTTCTTGTTATCATTTCTGCCATATGGCTTGGAGCCATATGGCTTGGAGCGATATGGCTTATATGAGGTTTCTGATTTCCTGTTAGTTGATTCATAGGTTGAGGTTGAGTTCATCCTCTCCTGCATCTTCTTGTCATCTTCCAAACGGATATATCTCAAAGCCCTGTTACGAGCTTCGTCGAGATTCCTGCAGGGATTCATTACAAGATCCTGATAAAACTGAGAATCCTTTTGTAACCCCATCTTAAAAGCTTGCACAGCTGTTGCAACATCAAGATGTGGGATATCCAAGGATTCTCGACTGAATTTGTTCACATAATCCCTCAAGGATTCCTGAGGTCCTAAAGTTATCCTGTAAAGATCACTGGTTAGTTTCTCAAAACTCCGACTACAAGAAAATTGATTGTTAAATAAATTAACCAAATGAGCAAACGAAGTAATTGAGTGAGGAGGAACGTTTAACAGCCATTTTAAGGCTGATCCTGTCAGAGTAGAACCAAATCCCTTGCATAAGCATGCTTCCTTGAGCTCCGGAGGGATAGGGTTAATCTCCATTCTTTCCCTATACTGGGCAATATGCTCTTCAGGATCCGTAGTCCCATCATACAGCTTCATGTTGGGAGTTTGAAATCTTTTTGGGATTTCAGCATCACAGATAGGATATGCAAAGCGGGATATCATGTGGCTGTCTTGGGATACTTCCGGAATTGGCTGGACCACTCCAGGTACACTGGATATCATGTCCTTCAATTTCTGGAGCTCCCTGGTAAATGTTGACGTCATACCTGCATCCTGCAAAGAGCCATTGTTGTTAGTAGCAAGAATATTATTATTTGACACATTACCGTTCTGAGGATTTTGGCCATATCCTGAAGCATATCCTGAACTTCTCACAGTCGATATCCTGACCGAAGAGGGTATCTCAAGGGTATGATTCTGAGAATGGCTTGGGACGATATTCCCCCTATTATCCTTAGTGTAAACTGCGGAACTGAAGTTCAAAGCCCTGGGCTGTATAGGAGTGACAGTTTCCTCAACAGGTCTGCTCGAGCTAGCTTTTAAGAGTTGTATTTCTCTTAACAGCATTTGGTTAGTCTCCTGTTGCTGCCTCATTTGTTCCTGCACACTTCCAAATAAAGTCAAAATTTCATCGTTAGAGGCTAAAACGGGAGCAGATCCCTGGACACTCCGAGTAGGGATAACATCTTGAGATTGTGAAGAAAACGGCATCCTTGGAGGAGGTGGTGGAAGCACCGAACCAATAGTAGCAGAGGTTGTAGCAGACATAGTGGAAGAGCTCATGTTTGATCTTGAGGCCATTGTAAACAATGTGGCAAAAAGTTTCGAAAATAGAAAACCGATTAATGATTTTACAAAGATTTTTAGTAAAAGTAGCACCACTTGCCCCACGGTGGGCGCCAAATTGTTTTGGTCAAAAATTACCTAAGCAATTAAGTGATCAAATTAGTAAAGTGAGGTAGTGTGCTAGAGTTATGTGTAAAAAATATGTTAAACAAGTTAGATATGAAAACAGTTTCAGGATACGGCTCAGGATATAGAGCTGTATCTATGATCAAACAATGAGCAAAAATGTAAAGGTTGACACGTGATGTACGAGGAAAGCCCTTGATCAATCTAGATCGCCGGCATAAAACCTCGGGAGCTGACAATCGCAGCTGCCTTGTTCTTCTATTGCTTCAAATATGAGTATACAGTGCAGGATGTGGTGCGGATCGACTATGTGTTACAATGTAATTTGAATACAAGTGTTTGAGTGTGGTGTTTGCGGTGAGCTAGAGAGTAAAAGTGTTCGAGAGTGTAAGTGTAAAATTGTGTGCCTTAAACTGATCCGCCCCCATCTATTTATAGTAAAGATAATGTAACAAACTATCCTAAACTTCCGGGATCCAGCGAATATTCCCACTCGAACGTTGAGGACCGAGTCTTTCGGGTTCAACGGCTTCCTCATAACAAATACGCCCGAGTCTTGAGGAGAAGAAGTCCTGATGACCGTTAGTAACTTACAGCCATTAACCTGCACGTGTTTAATTCACTCAACCTTAGGATATCGCCCAGAATGTTAGAAATATCCCCGTCCAGTATCCTGGTCACAAATAAACAATTAGAAGCGGGATATTAGTCAGGATATGTATACTCATAAAATGACCCATAACAATAGCGACAACCAAAAAGCCGTGACTTCACATTTAATTGACTCAACATGTTAATCTTCACACAACTCACAATGTTCACACACTCGGTTTTTATTTATGAAACATACATAAAATGTGTACGTGCAAACACTCAATGCCTCGTCAATGAAATGTGCAATATCATAAGCTTGTTATAAGATCTCGTCTCCACCAACTAACATGCAAACAAGTGTAAATCAAGAGGTCTTTACGGGTTGTAACGTTAGGCTTGGGCGAAGGGTATGGAAATGGATATTTAAAGTGGCGAAAATGGTTAAAAATCGGTAGTAGCGTTTAACTAGCAATAAACAATACAACTATACAAACATATGCCTTAAAAAGGCGACTATTGCGCAATCGAGCTTATCAACGAAATTTTAACATTTAAGCATTCAAAATTGCTCGATTTCTATCAACTTCACCCTATTTTAGGGTGTCTGTTTTTTTTTTTTTTTTTTTTTGCAAACTAATGGATTTATACAATGAAACATAAACAATAACAAGCGCTAGTTAAACGATTATTTTGACCGAGTTTCAACACTAAAAAGGGTTAAAACATAAAAAGGCTAAATTTGGCTAAGTGGGCGATAATGTGGGTAAACAAAGGTAAACGGGAAGGCTCGACATGGTTAATCCTAAAGGTAATGTAAGGTAAACGGGAAGCACAACACAAAGAACAAGGTTTACAACAAAGGGGTAATCTAAGTGCCTCTATCACTTTTACACAAATCCGCACGTTCATGGTCTTAACAAGCATACTAGTGACAAGTTCTAAATTACACATAACATCCGGCTCACTCCTATATCCGAAATGAACAAATATATAACAATATCAAGGCTCAATATGCTCACATAACGGAAGGAATGGGTAAAAGTGTGAAAACTATCATGTAAGTCTTTCTTTGTTTGTCACGCTTTCCGGTTTCCTTTTCCAAAAATATTTTGCGTGTCGAGTTTTTATCAAGTCCGAAGCTTTCTAAAACACAACCAACCGGTTTATTTACTAAAATATATACAAGATACAGGTATTTTTAAAAGTTTTTCTGATTTTCTGATTTTTTTTTTTTTTGAATGAGGACAAACAAAGTTAACCCCCTCCCCACACTTGAACTTCGCATTGTCCCCAATGCGAGACCCGAAATATAGAGAAATGGATAATAATACTCCCCTCAAGATGATGATGATGCCACGAGACTTCCGAAGTTGTGTCTGTTACGTGCTCCGGTCCAAGATCCGATAGCCAAAACCTGCAAGTATGTCACATGTGCACCAAAACAGAACAGAAACAGAAAAATCACAAATCAACCATAATATACATAAATATAAGTACTACAATCCAAACAAGACATAAAGTAAATTGTCTGAAAATAAAGTACATAACCGGGGTGTTTGAAATAACAGTCAAAATAAACACCCAAAATAAATAAAGTACTAAAAAATAAAAACAACCACCAACTGTCAATACCACTGCCACCTACTCGTCACCATCATCATCGTCTCTCGTAAAGGACAGGCCCGCATCGCCATAACCAGGGGGGTTCCACGGTGGGAACTGTGGGGGATGCTGAAAGTAGTCGGGATATGCGTGATGCATCTCCCCGAAAAGATATGAAAATCCCGCACTCACCCCCTGGTATAAAGTATCCTGGCTCTGCCGAAGCTGGTCCTGAGTGGCCCTGAGCTGATCCTGACTGGCCCGAATCTCATCCTGGCTAGTCCTAATCTGATCAATATAAGTACCATGTTGCTCCTGCGTCACTCGCATCTGCTGGAACTGCTGATAGAACTCTGGCCACTCCTGATGCTGGTGGAAATCATGGTGTTGTGGCGAATGTGGTGGTGTCGGTGGATGTGGTACGTGCTGCTCAGCATGCTGCTCCTGCATCTCTACATCCTCATTTTCCTCCACAGCTGGAGGCAACGGGTCCCAGACCTCGTTGTTCAACCCTTTCAACCTATCCCCGTGAGGTAACTCAACAATCAAACCCATAGCTTTCAGCGACCTGATATCAACATGAACACCCTCGGTTATCAGAGTGAGACTCTGAACCACCTCCTCAGTCATCAAGCCTAAGTTGTAGGCTAATTCGGTTACATACTGACCGCCATGTATCTCACTGTTTGGAGTCCGCCCCGAGCACTTGACGAAGTATTCAGCCATTCTTGCGGCTAGGTTGATATTTGCTCCCGTAACCAGCGCATATAGAAAGATCAAATCTGGTGTGGGACAGTTCCCAAGACTGTCCATGCGCCCGCATATAGTATGGCTAAACACATGGTGCATCAGTCGCACCAAAGGGTCTCTCAGTCATGAGGCCTTTGACATCCTTGGGTTGTAGGGGTCCCCAATAGCGTTTTCAGCCCAAAATGCATCCCGTGCTGCATCAGAAGGGAAGGTGAACTGGTCTGTGAAGACATCGGTATCATCCATGTCTTCCCTTGTATAGATCCCGAGCCTTCTACCCAAACGCCCCACCGACCAAGTATTCCATTTTCTACACAATCTGAAGACTATCCGCTGCTTGTGGAGGAATTTGGGTCTTCTATCTGCAACCGGCTTTTCATAGGTGTAAGTAGAAAAGAACTCTATTGTCAGCTCACGGTAGACGGGTCGGTTAATACCGACCAGATTTGCAAGCGGGATACTCATCATGTTGTCAAGTCTGTCATACTGATTGAGTTCCCGCATGACTTCCCAATCCAGCCATCGGGGGACTCTGAATTGCCCCCGTCTTGCCCACAAGGCGTCGCGTCTCGGAATGCAAAGTGCTTCTCGCTCATTATTGGGGTCGAATTGAAGGAAAGGGTGATCCATCTGTATGAGGAATAACGTTAGAAAGATGGAAACAGGAAAAATTTGAATCAAATACAGCCGAGCAGCCAATTATGAAGAAGCTGTGAATCTGATCTGGGCCTGTGGCACGGTCGTGCGACGAGATGCACGGTCGTGCGTCGCCGACAACCAACACCAGTTGCCCAAATCCGTCGGAACTGCACGGCGTGCGACCAACGGCACCACCGTGCAACACCGACCAACAAGCTGATATCGTGAATCACCCGGAATGGCACGACCGTTCCATCCAAGGAACGTCCGTGCGACACCTGTTCTACAGATTTCGAACCCCTGAACTTCGAATAGCCTGATTTTCTCAAAATCAACAACTTTTTTGTACAAACAGGGGTCGGAAACTTAACCGGGTGTTCACGATAAGCAAGATTCAAACAAGGGTTAGGGTTTCGATTTGTTTATGAAGAGAACCCTAAAAATGCCTTGAAGAATCGGAAGAAATCTAACCTAGAAAGCAAAGAAACAGAAAATCTACAACTAGGAACGTACCGTGCGAAGAAGGGTGTGAGATCGTGCGAAAAACCGTGCGATTTGAAGTACAAACGGTCTGGAACGGCTTGGTGCGACTAGGGTTTCGAGAATTGTGAATGGGGGCTGCAGATGAGGGTATTTATAGTACCAAATGACAAAACTGCCCTCAGCCTGACGCACGGTCGTGCGTCATCGACATCGCTCAAACCCAGACAACTGTTCTCGGAGATGCACCGGGGGTGCGACTCACCATTCCGGCCCTCGGAAACGCACGGTCGTGCGACCCGAGGAACGACCGTGCAATAGTTGCAGATCAGAATTTTCCGCAGAAGCTATTTCCAGCAACTGTTTCGGCCGTTTTCGCCATTTTTTCGACACACTAACTGTTTAAACAATATTTCAACATAGAACCTTCGCCCGGCAAGTAAGAAACTTAAACAAACTAACGGAAACTACCTAACTAACCTAAATTACGCTAAAACTACAAAAACATAAAAGTGGACAATTTTACCCTTTTAGCGCCAAAGACGCTCCTGCTACATTTTTGTCGGCGAGTCAGTAGCGTAGACTCATGCTAAATTTTTGTCGGCGAGTCGATAGCAAGACTCCATGCTAAATTTTTGTCGGCGAGTCGATAGCAAGACTCATGTCCCCACACTTGTTACATGTGCGGGCCATTACCACGCCCCTTCGGATTCTGCTCGGTATTGCCCGGAAGACCACCTGGAGGTCTCTCCGACATCATTTTTGCCAACTGGCCCACTTGATTCTCGATGGTCTGAATGGAAGCCTTTTGACTCCGCATTTCTCCTTCGTTGGCAATGAACCGCTCCTCATGCTGCTGATATCGTTTCTCAGCCATTTGATTAGCACTGTTGGAGTTGTTCAGCAGTTGTGCCATCATTTCCTCTAGCTTTGCGTTGCTCTGAGAGGCGTGTGGCTGGGAACTACTTCCTGAGCCTTGATTATGATACTGTGGCTGGAAGGACTGACCTTGAGATTGTTGTGGCGCGGGAGCATGTTGAGCATATCCGTGTGCGTTCTGGTTCCCAGAACCAGATTTCCACCCAAAGTTTGGGTGATACTTCCACCCTGGATTGTACGTGTTGCTATAGGGGTTATTTTGGGGCCTGATTTGATTGCCCTTGTAGTTCACCTCCTCGTGTCCTGTAAACATAACACCCTGCTCACACGTACCTGGCACGTGTGCAACCCCGCACTGATCACATGATGGTGATTGAATTCGCGAGACATTCTGAGACTTATCCATTCTTGCTGCCAAGGCTCCAATTTGCGCAGAAAGAGCCGTATATGTATCCACAGCATGAACTCCTGAAGTGGATGATGTCTTATTCCGCACTCCACCGTGGCGAGAACTTGACTTCAACGCAGCTTTCTCTATGATCGCATAAGCTTCAGTGGGTGTCTTTGTTCCAAGATCGCCTCCTGCATACATGTCTAAACGCTCCTGCGAGTCATAATTGAGTCCCTGATAAAAGGTCAGTACTAGTGGCCTTTTGGACAACCCGTGATGTGGGACATCAATTAAAAGATCTCTAAACCTCTCCCAAGCTGCATGTAGAGATTCTCCGTCGTCTTGCTTGAACGTCATGATACTGTTCCTCAATTTAGTCGTCTTTTCCGGAGGAAAATATTTCTGCACAAATAGTTCTGCCATCTCAGCCCAAGTGGTGATAGATCCTGCCGGAAGTGACAAAAGCCAAGCACTGGCATTATCTCGCAATGAAATCGGAAAGAGCCGCAAACGGACCGCGTCCTCAGAAACATCTCGTATCTTGAAAGTCGAGCACACTTCGAGAAACTTTGCGATGTGCCGACCCGGATCATCGTGATCCTTCCCATCAAACTGCACCGAGTTTTGTATCATATTGATGATGCTGGATTTTATCTCGAAACTCGGTGCTGCTACCGTCGGTCGAGTGATGCTCGGTAGCAAGCCTTCTCCTCCGGGCTGGTTTGTTTCATTCAAAGGTCTGTCGTCGTCTGCCATGGTTGCGTTTCCTGCTGCCCCTGAGCCCTCGGCTTCAGCGGGTACCACCTGTTCCTGCTCACCAGATGCGAGTAGCAGCCCAACCGCACGAGATCTCTCACGAAGACGTCTCCTTAGATCACGCTCGGGTTCGTCTGACGGCTCAACAGGATCGGGAGCGGGTGTTGAGAACATCAACCTGCAAACGAAAATTTGACACAATGAATATTTTATTAAGATAATAATTCTGCCCGTTTTTTTTTCTGCTGAATAGAAGCAGAATATTATTAAAAATGGGCTGAAAATTTTATAAAAATCCGAAAATGGGCCCGAAATTTTTATAAAAATCAACACAATAAAATAATCGAATCGGCAATGCCAAAATGAATTTTCTAAACCGAAAATTCAAAGAATAAATAAATAAATAAATCCGGATCGAATAAATAAATGGAACAAAAATATACACGAAAACAAATAAATCGAATTAAAACAAGAAATATCAACAAATAAATAAATAATCAAGAAAGTATACACAAATATTAACAAGTATATACACCGATAACACAATGACTCGGGTCGTTCCTAAAACTCGCCATTTCCCCGGCAACGGCGCCAAAAACTTGACGTGTGCGTATATATACATAATTTTGCAATGAATTTACACACGATTTGGTTTTAAATTTATAAAAGTGATTATTACTTTTACATCAAAACACACACGAAAGAGGCAAGTGTACCCCGCCATATATGTAGTAAAGTATCGGTAAGAACCAAGTATCGATCCAAGGAAATGGGCGGAGAAATAATACTAGACCTTTGTCACTAAACTACCGGTAAAAACATAAGTTTTGTGATTTTGATTAAACTAAAGTAAGCATAAACAAATACATAGTAAAAACATAGTAGATAATAGGTAAAAAGCCTTGCTTAACACACAACCACAGTATGTCAACTATGTCCGTTTTGGCACTAGAAGCATTCGGTCAATTTTCCATTTTAAGACAATTAGTATCCCTTTCGGGAATCCTAACATGACAATCATTCGGAAAGTTAAAACGATAAACACACTTTAACCACCTAAAATTGTTCTTTAACGTGCAATTGATAAATGTCTATGAAAATCTCTTAAAAATGAGTTAGTCATCCGTTAGGAGTTTTCTAACCGCACTTAAACAAGGAAAGCGACACCGATAAACACAATGCAACCACCGAGAAAAGCATAAACTAGATTAAATCACAACCGAGTTCATTTTACAAATCTTGCACATAAATTCACCAAGATAGCAATTTTGGCCTAAACTACTAACTAAGCTAACAAATCATGGCAAGAATTCATAACAACACCATCTAACCCGTTAAGGTCCTTCCGTGAGGGCAAGCTTTCTTGATTAACAATAATTACATTTTATTAAATCACTAACCATTTCTAGTATCATGATGCACACATTTTAACCAAGCTAAACTAGTTAACCAAGTTTAAAGTTTACTAATACAAGATTAATTAAGCTTCATTTTTCAACTATCTTAACTAACCAAGCACCAATCATCCAACACAATTACTTATAATCAAGAAATCAATATCAATAACAAGGTTGCAAACTAATCATCAAAGATTAACATAGAAAATACTTCAAAATGTCATTACAAACAAAGATTAACACACTAATGGTTATAATCAAGCAAGGGATTGTTGTGTTTTTGCCCAAAGGCTACAATAATACATAAACATTAATCTAAATGCTTGAAAGATTAACAAAATCATGGAAAGATTAGAAAACCAAACCATAAACAAGCATAAGATTAAGAATCCGGATAGTAATCGAGCTAAACGGGACAATGTGGCTTGAATCCGGGTGAAAGCAGAAGCCTCCGGAGCCTGAAAATCGCCTGAATTGCTCTTCAAAATTCCAGAATATCGAGCAGAATGTTTTCTGCTGGTTTTTATATTTTTTCGATGTCGCACGGTCGTTCTTCCTGTTGCACGACCGTGCACTTTTTGAATTATTGGAGGGATGGTGCACAATACTGCATACGTCATCAGATCTTTGACCAGATTCGATATCGCACGACCGTTCTTCAGATGGCACGGTCGTTCAGTTCTGGGTTCTTGTTGCACGAGCTGCTGCACTGGTCGTTCATCACCGAGGTTTGGCTGGATCATCGTATCCACACGGGGTGCAAGATCTGGAACGCCCGTGCATCACCGGGATGGCTTGGATTGCCTTGCACGCCGAGTGGCACGTTCGTTCATTGTCGGGGTGAGTTGTTTTTGTCGGATATGCACGGTCGTGCAATAGGTCGCACGACCGTTCCACATGCCCAGGTCAGTTTCCTTAACAGAATGTTCGCAGCTTCGTCGTTTTGTCCGGAAAGTCCTCGTTTTCGCTATCATCTTGTCTGGTATGCTGTTTTAGGCCTGTAAACAAAAGTGTAGATAATTAAGTATCCGAATGACGGTTTTACGGCCAAAAGCGCATAAAATAGGGGTAAAACGGGGGACTAAAATATGTGTAAATTAGCGAATATCACACGTCATGGAGTGCCTCTCTCGATCATCTCTGATAGAGATGGACGTTTCACATCAAGGATTTGGCAATCCTTCCAAGAAGCTTTTGGTTCACAGTTAAATCTGAGCACTGCATTTCATCCACAAACTGATGGCCAAAGTGAAAGAACTATTCAGACATTGGAGGATATGCTGGGAGCATGTGTAATGGATCTAGGTGGTAGCTGGGATAATCATTTGCCATTGGTCGAATTTTCGTACAACAACAGCTACCACACAAACATTGGAGCCGCGCCATTTGAAGCACTTTACGGACGCAAGTGTCGATCACCACTATGCTGGGCTGATGCAGGTGATAGGTAGCTTGTTGGTCCTGAAATAGTCCAAGAGACAATGGACAAGATTGCTCAGATTTGAAAACGAATCGAGGCGGCTCGCGACAGACAGAAAGCCTATGCAGATCCAAAGAGGAAACCTTTGGAATTTCAAGTTGGGGATATGGTTTTATTGAAGGTTTCACCCTGGAAGGGTGTGGCACGCTTCAGAAAGCGTGGGAAGTTGAATCCGCGTTACATTGGCCCTTTCAGAATCCTGCAAAGGATTGGGCTCGTAGCCTACAAGTTGGACCTACCTGCTGAACTCAATGGTGTTCACGATACATTCCATGTATCAAATTTGAGAAAGAGTCCAACACAAGAAACAGTGATCATTCCTGCTGACGAAGTTCATATCGACGACACGCTCCACTTTACCGAAGAACCCGTCGAGGTTACGGGTTGGAAAGTTAACAAAACCCGCAGGAGCGGTGTCAAACTCGTCAAAGTTCGATGGAATGCAAGGCATGGGCCTGAATTCACGTGGGAACGTGAGGATCGTATGAAAGAGAAATACTCCCATTTATTTCCTAAGACCCCTGCAACTAGAAGCAGAGCTTAAATTTCGGGACGAAATTTATTTAACGGGGGGGGGGGGGAATGTGACAACCCTCACCAAATCAGTTATCCGTACGAATTAATTAATGTTTAATTAATACGTAATTACTGTGCTTGCTTACAGTTGTGAATAAACTGCTACTTGATTTCTGATACGTACATATACATGCATCATACTTTATTACTATCACTCCATTATTTACACAGAACTATAGTGACAAACTTGATGCACAAAAGCACAGTAGCACAATGAACGGATAACCCAGTAAACATGCTGACATAGCCAGCATCAGACAGGCACTGTCTTTGAGGCCAGTATGAGCCGGGAATAGTTTACTACACTAGTAGGGAGTGTAGGGAGGTGAGGATTGTTAAACTGCGTCACTAGGTGATAGTTATAGTGACTCGATGTGCCTAAAACATGCTCTAATTACAAAATCCTGCACTCTATTGCAAAATTCAGCATTTAAGCTAACTAGTAAAGTGCAAACACATAGGAAAATAATACTAGACACTTTCCAAAGTGTCAGGAATTCATTGTGTCACTAAAACAAATATTAACGACACTTTAAATGCTTATTTAGCACTTTAACGGATTAATATCCAACCGAACAACCGGACTTTACCCGGAACATAAAAATATTGCCAATGACATTGTTTTTCCTTTTCTGAGCTAGTTAGGGTATCCGAATACCCTAACACCCGTTATATTTCATAACACACTAATACCTTATTTAAAGTTCCTAATTAACAAACTAAACATTAACCATATAGTTCAAATCAAACCAAACCCCCCCCCCCCCTCTTGACCGATCGGTCCCCTTAGGGGACACACCCTTACACATTTGAATATTTTATTCTCTTGTGTCTTGTATCTAGAGAACACATGATCTTTTGGTTAATGAGGATGCATGGTTTATAAATATAACTTCAAGTCACATTATCATTCATTCAAAACACTTAAGCAAAATTTCACAACTCTCTCTCCCTCTCATTACTCTCGGCCGCAAGCTCCCACACACCCACCACCACTTTCAAGTTTCAATCTTGCCATTTTACATACTTACAAGAGTGCTAGAGTTCATACAACGAGACCCGGTCCTTACGGAATCACAAGGACCTCCCTACATCGCTATTAACCACCTTGTTTTCGCCTTGAATCTTCCCTAGCCTTGAGCTAGTTGTAAGTGATTCTAAACACTCTCTTGATCTTGTTTAAAGTGGTTAATAAGAAGTTTAACGGTTAAAATTCAAGAACATGCGAAAACAAAACTTAAAGTCTTGCAAGTATGATGAACTTGATGGATAAAAGGAAAGTAATGGTGTAAAACTTGTGAATCTTGTTTAGAAATGAATATTTTATGTTTTTGGATGCTAGAAGTGGAACGGATCGTCATCTAACCACGCTAGATCATGTTCATGGAACATGAACTAGCATTATGTTAAGTAGGGAAGTTACAAGATGACGAACCCTTTCATACATAAACATGAACTTGTGTAAAATTGATATTTCTTGTAAAATAGAGTTTTAAACTAGTAGATCTAAAGATCTACAAGTGGTATTTTCGAAGAACCAAGTAAAATATATACAAGTCTTATTTCAAGTCGGATCTTTCATAAACTAGAGGTGTTTTTATGAACAAACAAGTGTGTGGACACTTGTGTAACAAAAGGATTTAACAAAGAAATATTTTCGTAAATACCGACTACAAGTTGTAAAACTTTATATTCTTTAAAAATAAAGTTTTCAGGAAACTGATTTTATTTTTAGAGATGGAAAAATCTACTAAATGTGTTGAAGAGTTACTACACATTTTTACACAACTTGCAAGTTCATGTGTTCGCGATTTATGCTTATTATGACTAGTTTGACGATTGAACATTGAATATCGATGATTGGAAAATTGTTGATTGAATTTTTAAAAGAAAATGATACGCTTGTAAGCGTGGCCACCTCCAGTTACAGAGGAAACTCTGGCGAAATTTTTCCAGAAATATAACACTTGGAAAATATTTTTACAACAAGTGTTATGAATATATTTTGACTTATTTTTCCACATAAAAATTCGCCATGATTTTTATTACAATATAACCAAGTATTCGGAGGTGGGTTTTCACAAATAAAACTTGTTAAATATATATTTCGTAGTGAAACACTTGTGTGATTTTATGATTATTTTGTGAACTACACGTATATTATTTTTAGAGTAAAAATAATATAACTTGAAGATATCATAAAGTCACGACTTCAAAATAATACCAACGCTATCACAAATAAATATTTAAGTTACACCGGTATTATTAGTACCACGCGAACTGTAAAATGTAACTTACGTATTTTTCGGAAAATACTCTTAAATGTGTATTTTGACAAAATATTATTTTGGAAATCGTATGGAATAAAATATAATATTTTTGGGAAAATATGTATATTTTGGAGATAGAATATTTTAGACAAACAAATTAAAATATATTTTAAGTGAGACTTAATAATATATTTCGAGGATGTAAAAACGCACATGTATTAAAACCCCCATCCTTGGGAAGGAATATAATTATAAATAATTAATAAGTGTAAACACGAAATAGTTGCCTAACTATTTCCCAAAAATTTAAACGTTAAGCCAAGGCACGGCCGTCCGTCTAATAGAAGTTAGTACGTGTAGGTCGTCAAGCAGCAGGTTATTTTGGGATTACTATTTCGAGACGCACTTCTGTGAGTTCATGTCCCCCTTTTCTCTTAACTGTTTTCAGTTTTTATACTTCGGGGGTGAAATACATGTTACTATCATTACGAGTACTTTTTACATGGTATGGTTAGCGTAAGGAGGGTTACTACTTAGATCATGTGAGTGGGTAGGCGGGAACTGGAGGCCATTAATCCTCATTGTAGGACCGAGGGTCGTAAGCGGTAGATCTATCTGGGTGTAGCGAGCCCAGCCCCAGGCCCAACAAAACGGACCTCGGGGTGACTTTGAGCCCGGTGCAAAATCTGCTAGGTTTGAGTCTTCCTACTGCACTTCACACATATCAATGGCCTTGCAAACCATTGGTGATCTCTTTTTCCTTATTTGCTACATACCAGGAATTTTATACTTACAAAGGTTTACATACTCACTTACACATGAACTCGCTCAACATTTTTGTTGACTTTTCCAACTTACATGTATTTCAGGGAATTAGGGATCTGGCGAAGTATGCTACGTTTTCACGCTGCGTAAGAGTTATGAGGTCATCCACGTTTAGGGATTGTGACTTTTACCTGGACGAGTCACAAGTCTTAAACGGTGTCTATTTTATGTTTATGGTTATGTTGTATGAACAATGATTTTATTTTGATGGGTTGTAACTCGTTGCATGTGTCAACTTTAAACAATGTTGTGGTACTTTTATTTTAAAACATGAATCTATGGATGATCATCATGGTTTTACTTTCATATAGCTTGTTGTGATTAAGCTATGGTATTAAGAAGTCACACCAAAATAAACCCACGCTTCCGCAAAAGCCAGGGTGTGACAATTTTCACAAAACTAGATTTGAAGAGTGGGTACTACCAGATCCGACTCAGGCCTGGTGAAGAATGGAAAACCGCCTTCAAGACTCGCGAGGGGTTGTATGAATGGTTAGTGATGCCTTTTGGCTTATCCAATGCCCCTAGTACGTTTATGCGGGTCATGAACCAGTTGTTTAGACCCTTTATTGGTAAATTTGTGGTGGTTTATTTTGATAATGTTCTTATTTATAGCCCTAATTTTGATGAGCATGTGAAGCATGTACGGCAGGTTTTGACCTTGCTCCGTAGGGATAACTTGTATGCAGCCAAAAAGAAGCGTGTCTTTATGGTCCCAAAGGTCCTATTTTTGGGGTATGTCGTTTCTGGTGACGGCATACAGGTGGATGAATCAAAGGTAGCGGCTGTTAAGCAATGGCCAACTCCAACTACGATAACTGAAGTACGTAGTTTCCATGGTCTTGCTTCATTTTATAGGCGGTTCATTCGAAATTTCAGTTCCCTTATGGCGCCAGTGACTGACTGCATGAAAGGGAAGATTTTTATATGGACCGAGGAGGCAGAGTCAGCTTTTCAGTTAATCAAGGAAAAGCTTACAACAGCACCAATTCTAGTATTACAAGATTTTTCTCGGGTTTTTGAATTACACACAGATGCCTCGCAGGGTGGTATTGGGGCAGTCCTAAGTCAGGGGGGCGTCCAGTTTCCTATTTCAGTGAGAAGTTGACGGGGCCAAAGTTGCGTTATAGCACTTACGATCTTGAATTTTATGCAGTGGTCCAGGCTGTGAAACATTGGCGTCATTATTTGTTTCACATGGAGTTTGTTTTATTTACAGACCATGATTCGTTGAGGCATATCCGCAGTCAAGATAAAGTATCACATAAGCATGCCCGATGGATGGCTTTCTTGGAAAAGTTTACTTTTGTTGTGAAGCATAAGTCTGGAATTTCGAATCGGGTGGCGGATGTCTTGAGCAGAAGGAGTAACCTGCTTATCTCTATGAGAGTTGTTGTACCCGGGCTAGACAGTCTCATGGAACAACTCACAACAGATCGATATTTTTCTGTTATTTTGCATGACGTGCAATTTGGGAGGAGGACATATTTCCTTGTGCATGACGGTTTCCTTTTTAAGGAAAATCAACTATGTATTCCTAATTCCAGCCTCCGCCTACAAATAATTAAAGAACTGCATGGCGAAGGGCATTTGGGGAGAGACCGTACTTTACGATTGGTGCAGTCTTCTTATTTTTGGCCTACTATGCGGAGGGATATTGATCGGTTTGTTAGACGTTGCAGGATCTGTCAAGTTTCAAAAGGCACAGCTACCAATGTAGGGCTATATATGCCTCAACCCATTCCTCAACAGCCTTGGGTAGATATTAGCATGGATTTTGTGTTGGGATTACCCCGTACTCAACGTGGTTATGATTCGGTCTTTGTAGTGGTGGACCGGTTTTCGAAAATGGTGCACTTTATTCCTTGCAAGAAGACAACAGATGTAGTTAATGTGGCTCAGTTGTTCTTTCGGGATATCTATCGTTTGCATGGTTTGCCATCCTCTATAGTTTCTGATCGGGATACTCGTTTCTTGAGTCATTTTTGGCGCAGTCTATGGAAGATGGTGAACACTCAGCTCAATTTTAGTAGTGCTTACCACCCACAAACTGATGGGCAGACGGAGGTTGTTAATCAATCACTTGGTAATCTTTTGCGGTGTCTTGTGGGTGATCATGTGAAGTCTTGGGATCAAAAGCTTTGTCAAGCTGAGTTTTCTCATAATCATGTTGTTAATAGAAGTACTGGGTTTAGCCCGTTTGAGGTGGTCTATTCTGCTAAGCCTCGGGGTCCTCTTGATTTGATGTCACTTCCTACCCCAGGTTCTGTTCCCAAGAAGGTGCAAGATTTCGTGGTTGGGTTACATGAAGTTCATAAAGCTGTGCAGGATAACTTGGCCCACGCTAATTCAAAGTACAAGCAAGTTGCAGACCAAAAGCGTAGGCAAGTTGATTTTGAAGAGGGTGACTTTGTTTGGGCCATTTTGACTAAGGATCGCTTTTCAGTGGGGGAGTATAATAAGTTGTCAGCCAAAAAGATTGGGTCAGTGGAGATTGTGCAGAAGATAAATTCTAATGCCTATCGTCTGAAGTTACCAAGCCACATTCGTTGTTCTGATGTTTTCAATGTCAAACACTTGCTGCCTTTTCATGGGGATTCGTCTGATGATGAGGTTGCTGCAGATCCGAGGTCGAATTTTGTCTACCCAGGAGGGAATGATGCGGGCCCAAGTGTGGAGGAGCGGGCCATCTTGTATTTGGAGGCCCAAGATCGTGTAACAAAAGGGGCTTCACTGAAATGGCTCTAACTTGGGCTACGGGGGTCCGTTTTGGGCGTGCGACCAGACGAAACGAACGTGAGAACGAGCTCCATCATGTTGCAAACAGCCGACAATGGTTTGGGTCATCGTCCGGGCCAAAAAATGCTTATTTCTATTAGTTATTTACGTTTTTAAGTTTTTTGAAGTGTTTTGGGCTTTTTGTTTTTGGGTTTGTGTTTGGCCCATGGTCTTTTTGAGGCCCATTTCGAATTTTTGTCTCTATTTATGTCTTTCCCTTGTAATTTGGATAGTCAGACTTGAATTTTGAATTAAACCATTTTCACTTCAAATTATGTGCCCTTTGGGTTGAATTTTGGGGGTTGGGGGAAGCACTACACGGGTATTCGCAGAATCAACGTGTTTGATCTTCACTTTCGTATCACATGCTACATCACTGTTTATGAAGATTTTATGTCTAAAATGGGTTTACATTGGCATAAATTTCTTTCTAGTTTTAAATATAAACATTTGTTCACAAGTTCCTCGGGTGAAACTGAGCTACGACATACCTCATATGTTACACGACTTCCACGTCCTTTGGGTTGAATATAGGAACCCGTGGTGCGCTGTACTCACAACATGAGGATATGGAAACACGCAGTGCACATAGTAAGGCACATTTGTATAATCCAGAAATGCAATCTAGTAATAAGATTATATTTATCTCGAAATGTAGTTTAGTACACATGGTAAGGCGGGCATGTCATATTTATCTGTAAGACTTGAAAATGTAATTTAATACCAAATGACTTGTCAATATACATTACTGTACTAATCATCATACACATGTCTTTAGCACCAAGATGACTTGCTATGAACTAATGTGACTTTGTGTAATCATAAATAACTCACTAAAATATGACAAGGCTTATTACTGTGTAACCATTATAAATATGTATTTAACTACAAAATGATTCGTTATTGCCTAATGTGACATTGTATAACAGAAAAAACAACTCACGTACACATTAAAAAGGACGTTAAGGTCCATCAATGTATAAGTCATCATACACATGTTTTTAACAAACACCAAAAGCACTTGAGTTTGTGTAATAAAAAAACAACTCGTTACACATGACAGTGTGTAGTCATTATACACATTAATTTAACACCAAAATGACTTGTTATAACAAAATATGGCTTTGTGCAACCTAAACCAATTCACTAACATATGACAAGACCCATTAAGGCTCATTAGTGTACTACCCGCCAGTTTTTTGAGATTGTTAACAAGTAGATGTAGAGTGGTTGTAAACTAATGTGTGCATATGTTTTGGGCTTTCTAGCTTTGCAATTATGTGATATATATTATGCTTTGATGGAAAAAATATGAGTTCATAGTTTGTACTATTGACAATTCTTTAAGATTCTAAGTAGAGTTAATTACATAGTTAGTCCCTATGGTTTGCACAAAGTAACATACTTAGGTACTAATAGTTTAAAATCACCTTCTAGGGTATTAACTTTTCATTTTGTAACGCTGGTAGGTATTAACGTTAATTGTTTGTTAAACTATTAGTACCTAAGTATGTTATTTTGTGTAAACCACAGGGACTAACTATGTTAATACCCAAGAAGTTAATACCTCCAAACGTTACAAAATGAAAATTTAATACCCTAGAAGGTGATCTTAAACTATTAGTGCCTAAGTATGTTACTTTGTGCAAACCACAGAGATTAACTATGTAATTAACTCTTTTGAGTAATAGACACAATTGGACTATGTAGTGTGGTTGTGAATTGATTGTGTGTCTATGCAATTATAAGGTTTCTTGTTTGCTTTGTGCATATGTAGTATGCATAAGTAAAACTATCTTATTAACGTTAGGATATATGAAGTTTATTATTTGATGTATGCATATGTAGTGTTGTTGCATAACTTAATTGACATTTCGATGTTTTTCCAATTAATATTAGGACATATGACATCATAGATTGCCCAAGCATGTGTGTCCAACTTTGGTGTGTTTTGTCTCTTGCACTATATATCTAAGACTCCATTCATTTTACCGACTAACCTTCTAAGAGCTTAAAAATCAGAACATATATGTTTCGTCAAGTGATCTTTGATTCATAATTCAACACATCATTGAGTGAAGGAAATAAGCAAAATCAAAAGGTTCAACTAAATAAGTAGGTGTGACTCTTGGTTGTAAACATCTATAACCAAATTCGTATGTGTAACTTGTAGGTGGTGATAACTACCCACCTAGTGAGATGCAAACATGTGCTCACTACTAATACTAGTGAGACAATTAATGGTAATCTCCTTCATTTTGTAACAAGGGATAACTGATAAGCATAAGCGATCTCTACTTCATTAGAGAGAAGTTGTGGTTACCACCGCTATCTTTGGGGGGTGTTAAAGCGGCGTGATCACGACTATCTTCATAGGATGTTTTAACAATAATCTCTACTGCGTTTTAGAGAGAAGACAGTGAAGAATAATTCTTGGTGGAAGGCCAAGGAGCGAACGTAAGATGAATTTGTTAATATCTACCCGAGTAGTATATATATCGGGTGTTATCTCTTCCTTTGTCTCTTTACATACATGCAAATCATATATAACTTTCAAAAACCAAGCAAAAATTGTTGAAAACCAAAACAGATTAAAAAAAAAAAAAACTATTCGCCTCTACCCTCTAGATTTTTTAATTACTGTATATAAATATCACATGATTTATATTGATTCTAAAATTGTAAATATCACATGATTCTAATCGATATGATTATCATACGAACCACATATGCAAATTTATATTGATTCTGAGTACATGCTCACTCACACCAATTTTGAAATGTAAATTAAACTTTTTCATGCAAAAGCTAATGTTATCATATTAAATCATATTAAAAATTAAATTAAATTTATATTTTTGCATGTGCCATATTAATAATTTAGCCAGATTCAAGGAATTTCTTATATAATGCCTTTTAGTGCCAATTGGCAGCATGGGTTAAAGGTATCAAGTCACAAATTAAAGTTATTTTTATCAAACCATTTTCTAGGAAAGTGCTAATATGAAACTTCCCCATGTCATTATGCAATGTCACATGTTTGTTTTAGAGTAATCTTGCTTGCGTTCACTTAATCACTTATAATTTAAAAATGTCTCCTTTGTTTGCGTTCACTTAATCACTTATAATTTAAAAATGCCTCCTTTCTTTATTGGAACATGAATGTGAATAAAAAAATCCAATGATTTATATCAATTGTATCTTGATGAACCTATAGTCTGCATAGGAGGTCCCTAAAAATCTATCACATATTTAAAAGAAATCTTTAATTTAAAAAAAATTAAACCTTGTAGCGAATTTCCTCCATATAGGTTTTTAACAATATTTAAAGTTGTTATCTACAGACACCAAATTTAGTCCCTATAGATTTTTAATAATCCTTTAAGGTGTCACATATATGTAAGATTAAATATCTATACTATATAATAAAAGAAACCAATAAAAGGACACTTGTCATTATTCCAGGCCATCTATTATTACTTAATTGCAGATAATTATTATTTAATTTAAATTATTAAATTTAATATATGTTTCAAATATTTAAGAAATTACAGATAAAGTTTAATAAATTATCTTATTATTTATTTATATTAACAACCGTTTAAACAACCAGAACTTTATTGTATTTATTTTTTAACCCCAAAGGTCGACTGTCGTGTCTTTAGTTCCCCCTCTGCCTCACATAATGACTATGGATCACCAAACTTTGTTCCAGTCCATTTAAATTGATGTGCCTTGTGGGGTTTATAACAATAAAAGTGAATAAAGTGAATATATCAAAAACATATTCAATAATATATTCTTTACAAAATGAAATATAACTAATCTTATTCTAGACCATCTACTTTTACTTACTTAATTTAATTGTAGATAATTATTATTAAATTTAATATTTGTTTCAAATATTTAAGAAATTACGGATAAAGTTCCATAAATTATCTTATTATTTATTTATATTAATTACTAGGTTAGAAATTATATCTTAATAATTAAAACAAATATCGAGCATTTTCATAACGAGGGTGGAGGGAACGATTTTCTTATTTATATTAATTACTAGGTTAGAAATTATATATTAATAATTGAAACAAATATCGAGCATTTTCATAACGAGGGTGGAGGGAACGATTTTCTTGCTTAACAGATAATTTATTTATTTAATATATTCAAAATATAAGAAGAAGAATAACTACATTTATCATACTAATAAATTTATCCAAAAACAACCATCCTTTTAAGATGCAACTCAAGTCCATATATTTAAATTTTAAAGTTATATAACTTAACAATTACCGATAATTTATACTTATATAATTAATTTAAATATTATTTTGTAGCTATTAGTTTATCTAATTGGCTAATTGTTATATGCCTAATCTAAACATTTCAACAATATTTTTAGAACTAATAAATTAAAACCATTGTTATTTAAATAAAACTTATCGTTTTATAATTGTTAAATCTTCGTTATTAACTATTTGATATTTTATTTACTTAATCCGTCGTTTTATAATTGTTAAATCTTCGTTATTAACTATTTGATATTTTATTTACTTAACCCGTGTAATACACTGGGTTATAACCTAGCATTATGAAATAATATTTGATCTAATAGCCATTATAATCATTTACGTCATAAAGATCAAAATATATAACAACCTATTAAATAATTAGTTGGTAATTGTTGATGGATCAAATTACCCTTATTAACTAATTAGGTTTCCTCTTGGGTGCATATATAAGGAGAGTAATATATAGGTTCTAAGGACACACAACCTAATAATTCTAATAACATCAATTCAGCCTATCTCTCTCTCAACCGATCTCCCTTTATCGGTTTTCATCATCACCATCATTAGATTGTACCCTAAGGAGGAACCGGATAATCTTGACAAGCATGTCGACTTCGATGGCCGCATCACTTACTGGATTCTCTGTTGGTCTGTCTGCAATCACGGGTATGTTTTCATGTTTTTCATTATGATTAAACAGAACTGATCAACATGTGGTATCAGAGCATATGTTGATTAATCAGTTCTGTTTTCGTTTCCATTAATTCTGGGATTGAAATTTGGAAAACATAATTTTTTTTGAAAGCCTAATAAAACTCACGGGCTGGTTTTGAATCATTTTAAAGTCATTGAAATCACTGTTTCGAAAACTGAATTGGTTTATCATGTGACTCGAAATCATATGGTTTATATTAATGTCCGAAATCTGTTCATAAAACATTGAAAATTCAGGTTTCGGGTTCCAGAATTTTGTTCTTATGTTTAGGGTTCATCACGTGTTCTTAGGAAAATTCGAAATTCCTTTATGTTTTGGAATATAATTTGGATTATTGAGTGTTTTTTCCCGTTTTGATCTGTTTTGTCTTCTAAAGATTTTCAAAATCTGTTAATAGATAATCAGATAAAATTTTTGAAATATTATGATAAAATTAGATCATCACTAAAACAGAAAACCATATCTCGAAATCCCTAAAAATTCGAATTTTCAGTTTTATATCCATTAACAGCTGTTGATGAGCAGGTTTCGAAACTTGGAGAATAAGTTTCGAGAATTAGGTGGTTTCGACTAAGGTTCCGACTGAGTTTTTCATGCGACCGGAGACTAACGGCGTTAGGGTTCTGTTAGTCAGGGTCCATTGGAGGCCAATATGTTAATAGTTGGGACTGTCAATGGTTACTTTTGAAGTTGGAACTGTTGGCGGCCAACGACGAATAGTTGAGACTTGAGATTATTAAAATCCAATATTCAATTATAAAACTATAAAATCCACAATCACCATACTACAGATTTTAAAGCAAATAAAGTTCAATTCTAATATAAATAACCGTAACAAGTCAGTATTTAAAATTTTTAATTATATTATTTTGAATATATTCATCCAAATAAAATGAAACTAAGATAAATTCATTATCTTCTGAAAGATCTTCTTCATCAAGTTGACATGAGGAGTGAGCAGTAGTAACTAGGTTTATTTTTTATTAAATATAGTAAATGTAATAACGAAATTTTCGTTATTCGTGGTTGAAAGATTGTTGTTGAGAACGGGACCAGATTGCTGCTCGTTTCTTTGAAAATTTTTACTTTGGTTGAAAGATTGTTGTTGGTTGTTGTTGTTATTATTATTATTATTATTATTAGAGTCCTTCCAGCCAAGTTTAGGGTGATTTCTCCATTCCGAGTTGTAGGTATTATTGAAAGGACTTTGTGCTCTAGGTCTATTATTTACAAAGTTGACATCTTCCTGTTATTGTTCTGCTTGGGTGCAACTCTAATTTTCATGGGGTTCGCCACAGCATTCGTGGGCCATTACAACAGAATTGGTCCAACTTGCTTCAAGCTTTTTAGTTTTATTTGTTAAAGCTTCTATTTGAGCTTGAGGCGCAGTGGTCTCATTAACTTTGTATGCACCAGGGGCTTTTGCTTTGGCACTTCAGGTTGTGTGCCATTAAAAGCCTATTTGAGCTATATCCTCAATTTGCGAAAATACTTCCACAGGTCGCCTATTTCCCAAGATTCCTCCAGAGTTGGAATCCAGGATTAAACAAGTTTGGGGTAACAGTCCATTAATTATAGAAGATGGAAACCTATTGCCATACTTCTAGTCCATGGTGCATACATTTTCTAAAAAGTTCATTAAAACGTTCCATGTTTCATATAAAGATTCCTCATCCTCTTGTTGAAAAGAACTAATTTCAGACATTAGTTTAGCAGTTTTAACGGGTGGAAATATTTATATAGAAATTTTTTAACAAAGTCATCCCAAGTTGTTATGGAACCATTGGGAAGGCTTTTCAGCCACGCCTTTGCTCTATCTTTTAATGAAAATGGGAACACTCTAAGTCTAATGCCATCTTCCGATACACAATTAATTTTAAAAGTCTCACATATTTCCAAGCAGTTGGAAATATGGAGACGGGAGTCTTCATCAGGCAATCCGTAGAATTTGGATGAGTTCCCAAACATCTGGATGAGGGGTGGCCGAAGTTGTTTGCGTTCACCCAGGGAGTTGTGGTCGCAACCCTGAAGTTATCTAGGCTTAGCCTCAGAAAGTCCATAAGGGTTCTTTCCGCCGCAATTAGTTTGTCTTCTATTTCAACCACGAGTCTATCCTTTGACGAAGTGTGCTACGAAAGTACCGTTATGGTTCATTGATGAACGGGTAAAGTGTTGGTTCTTCCGCGGGGGTAAAGGTCATGGACCACCTGCACAAGTAAACAAGAATGAACGCGTTCCAAAAATAAAATAAAACAGAAAAAGTATTCTGCTGGAAGTCGAGGCACAGCCCGAGTCTAGGAGACAAGGCCCGTGGCAAGAATTCTGACAACATTTACCGCTAGGCTTGAGTCACGGCCCGTGTCTATGTGACAACCCGCAATTTCAGGTTAATACTTTAACCTAACCACCGTTACTTTAGACATACATTCATAGCATTGCATTTAACTAGGGTTAGTTAAATGAGTCTACATTGGTAATTCGGAGAATTATTGGAACACAAGCACAAGTTAACTCTCGAATGTTGGTGACTAACTTGAATAATAATTATAAACAGGCGGTTTATACGAAACTTGCGTTGCATGACAAATACGTGAATTATATGCTTTGATTCTAAATTACAAGATGTTAGGTACCTTGTGTGAAAGTTAATTAGTTAAGGGGTGTTTAGAGTTAATAGTGAAACTCTAAATAACTATTGTAACCCTAAAAACTTCCTATAAAATCAATTTCAATCATACGGCAATTCTCTAATCATCCTCTAATCATTTTTGGCCGCACATCACGAATCCTAAATCATCAATCTTTGTTCTTCAATCCATCTAGATTTAACCTGAGGTAAGTGTTGATGTAATATGTTGATACTTTGTTCTTTTGATTTCATACAAACCATAGTTCTCCAAACAATAGTCATGTGTTTAGTTGATCATGCTTAAATGACTTAATGTGTGCAACATTAGGGAGGCTATTGGTATAATAGAACTGCAAAATTCGATGTGTTGATTCGCAACATGCTGATTAGGGTTGATAGTAAGAGTTGTAACTATCGAATTGGAAACACCGTGATATTTGTTATTCTGTGTCATTGTGCTGCGTAATCTGAAAACAAACTGTTAGTCCGGAGATAAATGTCCCATGTCCCGAGTTTAGATTGTTAAACAAAGTTCTGATTTATTAAAGTATATGATACTTCGGGCTTATTAATGAACAAGGTGGTCCGAGTTTGATTAAAATTACTTATCTAAACTTGTTATATAAAGGGGATGCGGGTTTGTGGTTTGTTATGTAGTCCGAGTTTCTTACTTTTAATATGAGAGTATGCCCGAGTTTGTGACCAAGGATCCGAGTTTAATGATTTTAAAGGGTGTTCGGGTTTTTGGTAATAAAGAGTCTGAACTTGTCTATTGGGATTTGCCAAATTTGTAAAGTGAGTATACTGTTTTCCGAGGTTATATAACATTAATATGAAGTTCCGAGTTTTAAATGGGTGATTAATGAGTCCGAGTATGCCACTAGTATGGCCGGGTTTATGTAAATCATTGGGCCGGGTTCATGTAAATTGTTCCGAGTTTATGTGGGGGACCAGGTTAGTGTGGGAGTCCGAGTTTAGGTAGTTCAAGAAGATTTTCTGAGTTTATCATATGTTTTTCGAGTTTATGTAGTTCAAGAAGGTTTTTCGAGTTTATCATATGTTTTCCGAGTTTATGTAGTTCAAGAAGGTTCGAGTTTATCATATGTTTTTCGACTTTATAAGGGTCCAAGTTTATTTATAAGGATCCAAGTTTATTTATAAGGGTCCGAGTTTATTTATAAGGGTCCAAGTTTATTTATAAGGGTCCGGGTTTATTTATAAGGGTCTGAGTTTACTTAAGGGTTTCCAAGTCATGCGAGTTAACATGTTTGTCTCGAGTTTATGAATATAGTTGTTTGTGCCGAGTTTATATATTTGTTTGTTATGAGTTGGGTACTTGTCCGAATATATATGTATATGTCCGTGTTTATTGATAGACTTTATATCTGAGTTATCAACATGAATATATCCGAGTTTCTCATAATCACATTACATATCACTGTAACACCTCGCAAAATCATGTCCAGTATAGTAATGACACGTGTCATGAATTCTAAACGTGTAATGAATTGATTTCGAACGACTAAAGTTGACAAACAAGGAAAAGATGTATGCGGATGGATCCAAAGTGTCAACATATGAAAAGTATTCCTCTCAACAACCCTACACGATGTTTATACTCTTAAACGAATAAGTTATGAAACGTATGAAGCCGTTTGTGAAAGAAAGTGAAAGTTTACAAGACTCGAGGGTTAAATGTGTCAACATGTTAAATTACTACCTCTGAGTGACCTTTTAATGAACCCGAGGCTTTGTAACGATTAATTATACTCTCAAGAATAAGTGACAAAAAATTCACAAGGTTTCGATATCGTTTGATATAAATACGTTAACTTTCATGAATGAAGGGTTAAAAGCGTCAACTTGATGAAACTAGTGTTTTCGGATAACGTTTAACGAAACCGGACCTAACGATGTTTAGTTATATCCTAAAGATCATCTAAATATAAACTTTATGGGTTAAAAGTGCTGGAAATAGAAGTTATTACGTTTTAAAGGGGTCCAGGGGGTGATTCTATCAAGTTTGAAACTTGATGTGCTGGTCCCCCTAGGGGTCGCGCTGCGCGACACCAACAGACACCTGCCGTCGTGCGATGCGATGACTTGATTTTCACATCAGCCATGCACAGGTGAAGGTTCTGCACCTTTCTTCTTCAAAACAGCCTTACACTCACATGAATCGAAACCAGGGGACTGTTGATGGTATCCAAAACCATTAGAGACACATGTAATCATCTAGGAACAACACTAAACACCTGGATTGATCTGGAGGTGCTCAAATTTGCTATAAATAGGTGCAATTTGGGCAGCAATTCTCACTTGCACTTCATATTTTCATACACTCTCAATCTCTAAAGCTTTGGAGCATTCTCTGGAGCATCCTAAGCATTAAGGAAGCTCTCTTAAGTCTAATTTTTGTGCTAAGGACTCTTGTAAGCGTTCTTAGCTTCTGTAGTTAAGATTTTATTTGCTTAATGATCGAAAGTCAAAGATATCGTAATGATACTTTGATTTCGTGATTAATCACTAACGGTCCAGCCATTATTTGAATTGAAAGTGGCTATGTGTTGGTAATTATGTAGGTGTTAAACCCTCAAAAGGGCACCTCCTGATTATCACGTTTACTCAGTCAATTGTCGGGTCAAAGTAGTGAACAGAAAAGTCAAACGAGTCAGTTTTTACAAAATAATTCATAACTGATAATGTAGAAGATATAAAATACGTTTTATCACTTAATTAACTTGGTAAATAATATAAGAACATGTTTAGGCATGTTCAACCCGACAATTCTGAGTATTAGGCTCGGTTCACAACCGAAAGTCGCAAAAGTAGACTTTTACTTTGACTTTCAGTTCTGACTCGAATTAGCTTAGTTTAGTTATGCCTTAGGGTTCCTTTGTGACCATATGATATGTTAGTATAACCCTCTGAGATTATACTACATGGTCCCATAAGAATCTGAGTTATTTGCATGATTCCGTTAATATGCTTAAATTGGACCATTATTCCCTTATGTTATAAAAACAAGATCTTTGAAAATGTGAGAGGACAAAAAGATTTATTATTGATATATAAGTATGTCATAAAAATTTGGCTTCAGTTTCTGGTCTCGAATAAAAGTTATGCAAGATATCGTAAAACAAAACTTTTGTTAATTAAATTGCATTTTTGGCATAAATCATATTTAAACCCAATTTTTGGCACCAAACTTGCTACCCACTGTTATGATATAATATTTAAGGATTTTTGGAAAATTTTTTCAAATTTTATACTGACCATAACGTAGAGTTCTAGCATGAATCGGTAATTGACGATAATGCCCTTTTCATTAATAAAATGAGTTTAACATATGATTTGAATACCAAACCTTTTCCTACTGATGTCATATGTTAAATAAAATATTTTTAACATTAAAGATTGATCAAAACTTCAGAATTTTATAAATATCTCATATATCGTCAAATACCGACTTTTACTCTAATTAGGCGCATAGTATGGTTTAAAATCATATTTAACGCCTAAGACTTGTTACCTACTGATTTTATAAATCAATTTTAATACTTTAACAATAAGTATAAGACTTGAACTCAGACTTCCAAATTTGACCCTAAAAGCATATGTGAAATGACCAAAATGCCCCTACGGTGCATAGTTTGGCCATAAAGGTTAAACCTCACATATGTATGATATCTTACTGATGTAACTTGATAAAATACATATTTTTAATGAATGTTTTAGACCAGAACCTCTGTTTGCTATTAAACCTCTTTTATAAACTTTAAAATGACCAAAATACCCTTTCCGTGCTTAAATTGGCTTTAAATTCGTTTTGGCATAATTGTAGATATCCTACTGATATCATATCATGTTTAAATCATATTAACTTGTGAAACTTGTGCATGACTCATCCTGTTACCCGTTAAGCATATACGCATTCGGTACGGTTTATGTAACTAGTTTGCATAAATTAGCCGAAACGGGTCAAACCTTATCATTTTTACTTCAAAATCCATAATGTATTTAGTTTACCCATTTTTACAAGTCTCCATACTTGTTGGGTCTAGATCACATTTCCAATCCGGTCATCGCTTAATCTTGCGTTTCGTACCGTAAACTTTTCTTTAAAACTGACCGGTCTAAGTTATAACTTAAATAAGACCCGTTAGGAATTGAATAGGTAATTAAACCTTCGTTCCAGATTAGGGGCCCAGTAAAAGCTATCTGCACTTGCTGATTAGAATATACGGCTGAGTATAATTTACATTTTTAGCTCAGGTAAATACTTTTAACTTATTACCCCTTATACGGGCTTGGGATACGGTAAATTATTACCGCTTGGTCGGGTATTGAATGTTTAATCGATTAGTGGTTAAATCATTGAGATAACTCGTTTTAATCTGTTTTGTTTGATACAAAGCCTTTGGGGGGTTAATATGACCGTGTCCTGGATATCCTCGGCTCATTCATTTGAAATGGCCACGACTTAAGCACGGGGTGTAGGCATACACCTGACAGTTGCGTATGTAAAACAGTATCTCACTTGTGGGGAAACTGTAGGATCGTTTTCAGACCCGAACGAGTCGATCAGAAGAGTTATTCACCAATACAAGTGGCGGAAACACAAGTATCAGTGTTATTTCAGCTAGAATGCACGAGAAATCACTTTAAACTGTCTTTAGATTGATTTAAGATCGATTACAATGCTGTAGACACTTCAGCAGAGCTTCGCTACCGGAATCACGATTGTTACTAATGATTTCGCTTGGAGGACTATATATAGACACCTTATTCCACTTGAACAAGCTCAAGCGGAATACCTCATTCAAGCGAAATTACATGTTTAAACTAGATTACAGGTTCAAGCGGAAATACCTATAAATCCACTTTCTCGCTTTTCGTGCCCTGATTTATCTAGTACAATACAAGACTCGATACAAGACGAAGTCGACAGACGCATGCACCAACAGACTCCCCCTCGAATGTTGACGAGTCTTCAGTGTCGAGTCTTCGGTTGTCAAACCTTCAGTCTTTATCAGTCTGCTCACTCTCTTCAAATATTCTCCATTATAAGCATCCACAATCAATCTCTTTCTCTCTATCTCTTAATATTCAGGATCTGAATCTGTCTCTTCAATCTTCAAACTCCCTCTCGATGTCTTCAGACTTCCCCTTTCGCTAAGCTGGGATCGCAGTCTGGAATTCATTTTCCACAGGTTCTTAGATCATAACCTGGTACTCATCTAACTCAGGTATCGGAACCTGTCTAACCTGCATAAATCTTTACCCAAAAATAAATTTCACAAATTTAAAAATTTTGCAAATTTAGAAACCACTTGCAGATATAATTCAAAAAATTATTTAATCTTTGATAACCACTTGAAAACACAATTTCTTCATACATTCTTTCCCAAATCTGTTCATCAAGTTTAGCACTTGGAATTTTGAAAATCAACTCTCCAACACCAGTTGTCGAAAATCTTTTTGAATTTTTCAAAATTTATGCTAAAACACACTAAAAATATTTTTGGATTTTGAAAATAATAAAATGCAGTAAAGAAATATTTACAGACAATATTTTTGTGAGTTTGTATAAGAGGATCAAATCAGTTTATGAGACAAATCACCAACACCGTTAAGCTATAAACATTTTAAGTTCTAAACGATTCATGTAGATTGATGATATTGTTGTCCACTTAAACTCAAACTAAAAACTTTCGAAATGCTTACCGATACGTTAAGGTATATTAATTTTGCACTAAGTTCGAATGGACCCCACGATCTCAGCATATCCCCTCATCATGCAATACACTGACTCAAGTAATGCCTTTAAACTTTTATCAACTGTGATTTGTTCGAAAACAAAGCAGAATGTTTAAACATTAACAATCATGTCAATCTTTCGATACGCAGAGAAAGTCCAATGTTTAAACAAAATAAGAAATAAAAACAAGTTGAAGTTGTTTAGGCTTTAACCACCAGTTCGATACTCACGTATACGCAGAGGTGATCCAAAGCTTAAACGAAACACCAAAGAAAATAACGCAGAATGTTTAGGCACTAACATCCAGGTCGATACTCACGTATATGCAGAGGGTGTCAAATGCTTAAACAAAATAAAGAAATAAAACAAGTTTAAATCTTTGCAAAATAAAATGCACAAACACAGCGACTTTTCAGCAAAGTTGTGAAAATTCACAAACTTAACCAGTTTTATGTCTTTCGACAATCAGCGATTACTGAGTAGGCACACAATCAAGAAGGACAAAACTAAGTACTATGCTTTTGACCATGTTTCCCACTAGAACTAGGCTTTTTCATTTAAGTTTGTATCGTTATCGCAAATCTACTAGTCTAGCTGAGCCTATCGTCACATCTTTAGTGAGACCGTTTATCACATTTTATCTTTCCATTTCTTTAGCATGATGTGACAATCCACTGATATACTATCATTTCCTCTATATCACAACAAAACTCATTTTTTATTTTATCATGTTTTTTACTTTTCAAATTTTCAAATGTTTTTGGATTTACAGAAATTCTTACTCCCCCTAAAATTCAAACACAATTTAGGAAATTTGAAAACAAACTGTACAAGTAAAGTGACAACTGATATCGGATCACATCAATTCGCCATTCACTTGGCATAAACAATCAGAACTCCCCCTTTCAACAAACTATTTTCCCATTGATTTCAAAACACTTAAGTTTGTTTTAATCAAATGGTTTTTCCGTAAAATAAGTTTTGTTGATTTTATGAAAACCTCTTGTAGGTTAGGGGTTTGATTCATCATATTGTTTTTCAACCACTTGTAGGAAAATGCAAGTACAAATTAATGTCCTTAATTTACCACTTGCAGATAAAATCTTTTTCAACTCCATGTCTCACCAATCAATACCACATGTAGGTTGAATTCTCAATATGCCGATTCCTACTCCTCACTTACCAACCTGGGAGTTTCGGCAAGTCATACTTGTGACTCATTTTCAATTTTTCAAAAACATAAGAAAGATGCCGATTCATGCTCCACAATTACCAACTTGGGAGCTCCGGCAAGTCAGGTTTTTATTCTTTGAAAAATATATCCACCCAAGCCTGACCATCCTTGGGTGAAACAACCTCTTCTTCACTATGACTTTCAACAGAATTGTGAACTTTCCTTTTGGAAGCATAAAATTCTTTCACACTTTTGACCTTACCATTGACCATTTTTCCAAAAATGTGTTTCACCTTTCCGTTGAAAGCCTTTTCAATATCAAACTTATTCTTTTCAGAATAAAATTGATTTGAAATTTCCACTTTTCCAACTTTCTTCTTGAAGTTTTCAGCCCGAAGTGGTGGAAAATTCACATCATCCACAGTCGGAACTGATTTCTCAACCTTTTTCTTCAACACGTGGCTCCTCTGATTTTGTGGAATCAGATTCATCACCAGAACTATTTCCTGAACCCTTAACCACCCACTTTTGATTTTTTTTATATTTTCTTTTCTTTTTAAAACATTCCTTGAACATTCACCAACCTCAAAAGTTGAATTTTCAAAACCTGTAAATTTTCTGATTGTAAGTTCAGTTTTATCAACAACCTTCTCTTTCAGTTTATCAGAGACTCCCTGTTTTGTTTGAATTGTCTTTGGACAATTTCTGGCAATGTGACCAGATGTTTTACATTGAAAACAGGTTCTTGTCTCTGGCTTCTTCTGAGCAACACTTTTCTTCATTTCTTCTTGCTTCTTTGCAAGGAATTCTTCATTCGTTTGTTTCCAGAATGAACTCTTCTGTTCTTTCTCAGCACTTGTTCCTGAAAAAAAAACAGTTTTTGGTTTATAATTTTTCTCATTTTTATAATTTTTCGGTGGTATAAAACCTAGTCCATTCTTTTTGAAATTACCATTATGGTTTGGTTTCTTTTGAAAACCTGAACCAGAACTGTAACCTTTTTTCTTGTTTAAACGTTGTTGAACTCTTGAGGTGTAAGATTTAGGTTTTTCAGGAAGATTTACATCTTTTATTTCAGAAATATTAATTTCTGTTAGTTTGAAAACCTTTTTAATCAATTCAGTTTTCACACCTCTTATTGGAAAAGACTCATCAGAATATAATTTGTCAGAATCTTTCAAAGTATATGCTACTTTGATTGGTTCGTCATTCAAATTAGATTTTGATAACAAAAATTCTTTATTATACACCCGTTTTCCCTGTTTGGCCATTTGACTTGACATGTCGGACTTTGACTTTGACTCTGATTTTGACTCCGACATTGACTCCTCTGTTTCGTCCTTATCCAACACCTGATCGACCACCTTTTTTATTAATTCGGACTCATGATCAGTATCGGACGACGTGAAAATGACATCTATACTTTCTGGCAAGTTATCCGACGACTCAGACTCCCACTATAAATTTGTTGCATTTTTTACTCTTTCAGAATTTGGATTTCGAGGAGAATATCCATTTTCGACCGAGGGTGGACATTTGTTATAGACAACACTTGGTTTCTTACCAGAAATCTTCACTTCATCATCTTCTTTTGTTTCGGACTTCTTCTCTTCCGAAGTCTTTTCTTCTTCAAACGTCTTCAATTTTTCAACTATGGGATAAATCCTGTCAACCACAAAAGTAGAACATGAGTAACTTTTTAATAATCTGTTAACTCTCTCAGTTTCAATTCTTTGTGTTTCCAACTTTAATTCAAGCTCAGCACACTTCTCTGTATAGTAGTTGACATTGTCAAGCTGTCTCATGTAAGCTCCGTTGAGTGTATTCATTGCTACAGCTTGTTCACTGCTTGATTCGTTGTACTTATTCATCTCCCTGTTCAAAGTATCATATGATTCTTTCAGCCTTTTGATGTTGTGTAGCAGTTCATTGTTTTGATTTATCAGAGATTCACAATTCATACACTTCTCTGCAACTTTGACTGCATCAGCATCTGTTTTGATTTCAAATTCTTGAACTTCTTTGACGATTCTTACTTGAACTTCCTTTTTAGCCTTTTTCTTTTTCTCAACTTCGGCTTCTTCCTGTTCTTCTTCTTCATATTTCTTCCATTTCTCTTCTTCAGCTTTTGCAATTTTTCTCTATTTTTCTGCCCAATATTCATCAGAAGCATTAGCAACACAACATTTATGATTTGTAGATTTGTTCGGATCATAATCATCCCAGTTGAAATTTTCCCAGCTAAAGCCTTCAGGTAACTTTTCATCATCTTGATTAATCAGACATGCTTTAGTGTCAGCTGGAATATATTTGTCCCAACTGAAACCTTCTGATGATTTCTGATCTTCTTTATTCACCAAACATGCTCTCTTTGAATCTTCAATCACTTTCCTACCATGTGCCACTTGAGGTTCTTGTTGTTGTGGAGAAACTTGATGATAGATGGATTTCCTATAGTAATCATTGTTGTTGAAAGGATTTTGAGCTCCACTTGCTTCGCGATTAGTGCACTCCCTCTTGAAGTGTCCTTTTTCCCTGCAACGAAAACAAGTAACTTTAGATTTATCAAAACCTAAATTAGAAACAAATGCATCACGGAAGTCATCTCTTCCTGTGATCTGTTTGAATTTCTCAGCTCGTCTTAACGCACTAGCCAAACACCATTTTATATCCATCAATTCCATCTCCACAGCATCGATTTGATCGCAATCCTCTCTTGTCAACATAGGATTTCCGATTCTACCTGCCACTAAACTTCTATACGACTCCAAAACAGTTCCCAACAAGGACATGTGACTTTTTGCTACTTCTTCAGAATAACCTTGATCGTTTTCAAGATTTAATACAATATTGCATTGTAGCTTCTTGCCATTCTTGGTTGTAGAAGAATGCGGATCAAATGTTGGAAATGAAGTAAATCCTGTATTGCTGCTTGATCCCTGGGATGAATTTTCTGAAGAACTTTTTGCATTGTAAGCAGTTTCAACTTTTGGAGAAAAATTTGTCTTATCACTAACACCACTTTTGAAATACAATCCGATGTCTTGTTCTCCATCATAGTTCTTCATCCTAGCAATCTTTCTTTGCTCCATCTCTTGAGCTTCAAGATGTTTAATAAACTCTCCCAGTGTTAGCTTTTTATATTCCTTTCTATTATTCCTCAACATCATCAGATACGTTCCCCAAATATCATGTGGTAACGCATCAGCTAGTTTCTCAATCAACTCATCTGTATCCTTTTTGATGCCTAATTTTGTCATATTTTTCACCAAGTTACAATATCTTTCAATAATCTGCTTGGTGTTTTCTGTTTTCAAACCACGGAATAGGTCAAATTCTTTCTTCATAAGTGACATTTTGTTCTTGAGCATATCATCACTTCCCAGAAATTTTGATTCTAATTCATTCCAAATCTAATATGCACTTCCGTCATGTTAAAGAAGAATCAATATGTCATCTTTAATCGCTTGCTGTAATAGACTAACCATCAATTTCTCATCTCTATACTTCTTTTTCTCATCAGCACTCATTTCTCTAATTGGCATTATCTGATTATTGTTCTTTGTTGGTCTTTCATATTGAACTTCAGTATGTTCCCAAGCATCCAAATGATAAGCTTCAACCCAGTTACCAAAGCGTTCGGACCATCCATTATAATCATCAATATCCAAAAGCTTAGGCGGTTTTTGTGATGTCCCCGTCTCATTTTCAAGCAATGTACTTTGAGTCACAGTCATCGGACTAGCAAAAGCATTATAAAACTCGTTCTCCATGTTTCAGTTTCACAAGTTCACAATCAGTCAATCTCAAGCGAAATCACAATCTACAAGCGGAATCCCAATTCAAACAAGATCACCCTGTTCAAGCGAAATATCAACTCAAGCGAAATACCTAATTTCGCTTGAACACACACCTCTTTCAAGCGGAATTAGGCCCTTGAAGCGGAATAGGTGATTCAAGCGGAATCAGCAAGTATTTTCAAGCGGAATCAGGAACAATGTGTAGTTTCAAGCGAAATCAACCAGAACTCTCAAGCGAAATCAGCAATTCGATCTGATTTTGGTCCAATTAATCAAGTTTTAAGCTGATTTTAGTTCTGAAACTTTCTAGGGTTTGTTAAAACAACATTACACACAAGATATGTGAAAATCAGATGTTTTTAACCGTGGAAACTTGTTTAACTGTGAAAAGAAGGTGTAGAAAACAGATTTTGCAGCTGAAATGGTTAGAACTCTTCTTCCTGAGCTCTGATACCACTTGTAGGATCGTTTTCAGACCCGAACGAGTCGATCAGAAGAGTTATTCACCAATACAAGTGGCGGAAACACAAGTATCAGTGTTATTTCAGCTAGAATGCACGAGAAATCACTTTAAACTGTCTTTAGATTGATATAAGATCGATTACAATGCTGTAGACACTTCGGCAGTGCTTCGCTACCGGAATCACGATTGTTACTAATGATTTCGCTTGGAGGACTATATATAGACACCTTATTCCGCTTGAACATGCTCAAGCGGAATACCTCATTCAAGTGAAATTACATGTTTAAACTGGATTACAGGTTCAAGCGAAATTACTCATCTGATTTCGCTTGACATGACAATGTGTCATTTCAAGCGAAAATGCCTATAAATCCACTTTCTCACTTTTCATGCCCTGATTTATCTAGTACAATACAAGACTCAATACAAGACGAAGTCGACAGACGCATGCACCAACAGAAACTTCTTGTGGGCCTATACTAGTGGTGTGTCTATTAATCTTGTCTCGGCTCTTCTAACCAGGCCCTGAACGGACGACAAACATATAAATCTGTATACAAGATTATTTTAAATAATTGTCCCAAGTTATAAAAGATTTTATGGCTTGTGCATCCAAACCAATTTTATAAACACTTTTCAAAAAGAGTCAGTTAATTGTATTTACCAGTGAAAACTGACGTATTTTTCAAAAAGATTAAGTGCAGGTACTACGTGAAATGGGCTGGAAGCTCCTGAGTGTTAGCTAAAGAGTCTTGCAAGCTCTTAATACTTAAAGTATGTCGATCAATATTTACTTTATGTTTTAAGATCCGCCTGTGGATCCACTCACAACCGTTTGTATAATATTTTATTATACTTTGCATTTCGGTTTGTATTATTATTTTCTTCCAAGACTTCCGCTGTGCATTAAACTGTGATTAATTGACTATGATGATATCAACTACGTCACGATACTCCCCACCGGGCCCACCTGTAATACGTAGAAATATCGGGGTGTGACAGGTTGGTATCAGAGCCAACATTGAGTGAATTAAACACTAGCCTTTTGTGTTTAATCTAAATGACACAGTTGCACATTCCTTGACTTCCGAGTCTAGGCAAACGACTTAGGACTAATCCTAATCTTAATTTTTTTTGTTTTGTTGCTTTTGTTTTGACAGGATTATAAGCAAATATGCCACCAAGAATGAGAGGACGAGGAGGACGAGGAAAGGCACCAATTTTGACTAGGAACGATCACGAAGCCGGGCCATCTCACCGGCGCACACCATCTGCATCATTCGGATCAAGTCCTCATGAAGACTGGAGGACATACCTTGAGCCTGCGAGGCGCTCTGTCTCGCTCAGCTCCTCACCATCTTATCACCATTCATTTGGGCCGCAGCCGGAGGACGGGTCCGACAACTCTCACCATTCTTACATTCCTCTGCAGCGATCGGGTTCACACCATTCCTTCCAAAACCCAACACCCTATTTTCAGAGCAGGTTCAACCCGATGAACCAAATAGAAGAACCAATGGGATATAACCCATTGGGACCAGAAGATCACTTTCCCATGGAGATGGACGAAGATCCGGAACCCGCCGAGCCACCATCTGGGACGCCGACGCATCCCATCGAGATTTCTAGCGGATCTTCCTTTCTTGGTTCGCCATATATAGGCCCTGATATATGGGCCGAAAGGTGGGCCACACACAAGTGGGAGTTTACTCCTCCTCACAACCCACCTCCACAACAGCGGGCCCCTTCTGAGGACCCACACTTCGAGGCGGTCACGCCACCGCCACCACCAGCGTCAGAGCAGCCACCGCCTCCAGAACCATTGAGGCGAAGAAGAAGTGCACGGATGTCCGTGTGTGGGGGTTTTCATTTCAGCACCCCTCAAAACTCCAGCAACTACCCTCCGCTTCACGAAGACCCACAAATGGGTGGGCCTTCACATGCTTTTTCTGAAGTCAACTCCGCACCAGTCGCACCGCCACCACCACCCATGGGTTATGAAAACCCAATTCCATCTTACCCAGATGCAGCTAGGTACAACCCGTTTGAGCAGCAAGCTTATTCGGGTTATAACTACAACAATGCACCTGCCGTTGACCCGTACATTGAAGCAGCAAACTTCAATGCTCTCTACCCTGGTCCCTTTCCACCTACGTACCCAATTGGGTACCCTGCACATGGGTATCAATACCCACCTCCTCAACCTCAGCAACAGCAGCCACCTCAACCTCAAATCCAGCAACCACCGCAACAGCAAGAAATTCTCCAGAGGTTGTATGAGGTGGAGCAAAGGGTAGATGAAGAGCGTAGAAGTTGTCGCGGTCTTCTAAAGGGTTTAGCAAACCTCATTAAGGGGAAGAAGAAGAGGGATTATTAGAAATCCTTATTTATTGTATTGTAATTTTATTTTCAATTAAGTCCCTACGTGGACATTTCATTTATGTACTTGGTCCCTGCGCGGACTTGTCTTTTATTTTAGCCCCTACGTGGGCAAGTTATTTATTTAAAAAGTCCCATTTAGGGCAACTATTGTACTTCTTAAGACAATTTATAGAATGTTTCATTTTAAATTCTTATTTGTCGTTATGTATATTCATGTACTATATAAAACAAATCAAAATATCATTCCAATTTATGATTGATCTGCCATGATGGTAAAACCTTTTTAAGATTCAAATCCTTGTTAACACCTAAGAACGTGTTAGCACTCTTGGCAAATGTGATTCGATAAAGTCGCATTAGTCATCTTTATATTGGATTCTGTAATCTATGACTCCCTGTCAAGAAGGGTGATGAACTATGTTCAAACCTTAATGCCTCGATCTTATAAGATCATGGCTTACAATTTAAAATTGTCCTTGTGACTAGGCCTTTTGTGTGCCACCTTAAAATCCATAATAGTTTATAACTGGGATTAATTATAATTAAATAAATTAAATTATCAAATTCACCAATATGGTTTTTAATTACCATGGCTAATGAATCAATGAAAATGATAATTCCATAATAAACATCTGAACAAACTATTGTCAATTGTTTTATAGCAAACAAGCATCAGCATGGCTGAATCAGAAGAGGTTAACAGTCATCCCAATGTGAGGAATGACAACACCAGAATGAATGTAACGGGTGCAGATCTACAAGCAATGATAGAAAATGCTGTCACCAGAGCCATTGACAGACAGTTCAAAGAACCAAGTAATACTCGCACAAAGACTCAATCTGTGGCTCATAGTAAGCCCCCTTCTAAAACACATGAGTCAAATAAGGACGATTCTCGTCATTCGTCGAATCAGAAGAGTCTCCCATCCAAACAAATTGTGCTTAATCAGGAACCGCACACAAAGACTTGTTCTTACAAATACTTCGTCTCCTGCAAGCCAAGGGACTTTACAGGCGAAAAGGGTGCCATTGACTGTATGACATGGCTTGATGAGATGGATACTGTAGTGGATATCAGTGGATATGCGGAGCAAGATATTGTGAAGTTTGTTTCACAGTCATTTAAAGGGGAAGCCTTGGCTTGGTGGAGGTCGTTAATCCAAGCCACAGGAAAGATCCCACTCTATAACTTGTCATGGGAAAATTTATGGCACTGATCAGGGAGAACTTCTGTCCTCAGCATGAGGTAGAGAAAATTGAAACTGACTTCTTGACTCTGGTCATGAAGAATTTGGATTGCCAAGCCTATGTCATGAGTTTCAACACCATGTCCCGACTGGTCCCCTACCTAGTTACCCCTGATCCCAAGCGCATAGCGCGCTTCATTGAAGGCCTGGCTCCGGAAATCAAAGGCAATGTTAAAGCATCTAGGCCTACCACTTATAGGTCTGTGGTAGATTTGTCCTTATCTCTCACGCTCAATGCGGTTAGAAATATGTCTGTTAAGGCTTCTGAAGAAGGAAAGAGGAAACGGGAAGATGAGAGCTCACGTCACTCTGACAAGAAAAGGAAAGGCAACTTTGAGCATAAAAAAGAGTTCTGGGTTTAAGAAGGACTATCAGAAGACAGGTGAGAAACCTAAGTGTAGAACCTGTGAGAAGCACCATTTTGGAAAATGCAGACTCGAATCGCAATCGCAATCGCAATCGAAGCCTAAAGTTTTTGGAATCTGCAAGTCAAAAGAGCATAAAACTTTGGATTGCAAGAAAATGAAGGATGCAACCTGTTATGGTTGCAATGAGAAGGGGCACATAAGGACCAACTGCCCGAAAAACCCAAAGAATCCTGAAGAGGTTAAGAAGACTAATGCTCGAGTCTTCCAGATGAATGCTCAGGAGGCAGTGCAGAACGATAATGTTATAACAGGTACTTTCCTCATCAATGATGTTTATGCTAGAGTTTTGTTTGATTATGGCGCAGATAAGTCCTTTGTAGACAATAAATTTTGTAAACTGTTAAATTTGCCTGTTAAACCTCTAAACATAAAATTTTAGGTAGAATTGGCCGATGGTACCATAGAGACTGCTTCAACAATCTTAGATGGATGTTTCATATCCATTAGGAATCACTCTTTTTCGTTGTCCTTGCTTCCGTTGAAATTGGCAGGATTCGATATAGTTATAGGCATGGATTGGTTGTCCCGTAACCAAGCCCAAATTGCTGATAAGAAGCAAGTGGTTATTAAGACCCCTTATGGTGAGTCACTTACTATTCAAAGAGATACGCAGTATGGATTGCCTAAGCAAGTGTCTATGCTTAAGGCATCAAAGTGTTTGAAGAAAGGTTGTGTTATTTATATGGCACAGGTAACGATTGATGAACCAAAGCCCAAGGTTGAAGATATTCCTGTTGTTTCTGAATACTTAGACGTATTTCCTGAAGAACTACCTGGTTTACCTCCAGACAGACAAGTGGAATTCAGAATTGATATCATTCTAGGAGCAGCACCAGTCACACGAGCTCCTTATCGTTTGGCACCGACTGAGATGAAAGATTTAAGAATACAATTGGATGATTTATTGGAGAACGGTTTTATTCGACCAAGTTCGTCTCCCTGGGGAGCACCTATTCTATTTGTGAAGAAGAATGATGGATCAATGCGTCTATGCTTTGATTATCGTGAGCTGAACAAGGTTACAATCAAGAATCGGTATCCATTGCCCAGGATCGATGATCTATTCGATCAGCTTCAAGGGGCAAGTTACTTCTCAAAGATTGATCTGAGGTCAGGGTATCATCAGTTGAAGGTCAGAACCGAAGATGTACACAAGACTGCATTCAGAACAAGGTATGGTCACTACGAGTTCTTAGTGATGCCTTTCGGGCTCACTAATGCACCTGCAGCATTCATGGATCTCATGAATCGCGTTTGCAAGTCGTATCTAGACAAGTTTTTCATTGTCTTTATTGATGACATACTTATTTACTCAAAGAGTCAAGCTGATCATGAAAGACATCTATGATGCATTCTTAAACTTCTGCAACAAGAAAAGCTCTCTAAATGTGAATTCTGGCTCCGAGAAGTCCAATTTCTTGGACATGTGGTGAGTGAGCGGGGTATCCAGGTGGATCCCGCTAAGATTGAAGCGATTATGAATTGGAAACCACCAAGAACACCTACAGAGATTCGCAACTTCTTGGGTCTAGCAGGATAGTACAGACGTTTCATTGAAAACTTTTCAAGAATTGTTGCGCCTTTAACTTCGCTAACTCGCAAGAATGTAAAGTTTGACTGGAGTCCCAAACAACAAGAATCCTTTGAGATTCTGAAGCAGAAATTGAGCAATGCTCCTATGTTGACATTGCCAGAAGGGATTGAAGAATTTGTTGTTTATTGCGACGCATCGCACACAGGTATGGGTTGTGTGCTTATGCAGAGAGGCAAGGTTATTGCCTGTGCTTCACGTCAATTGAAAGTGCACGAAAAGAACTACACCACCCATGATTTGGAATTGGGTGCCGTTGTGTTTGCACTCAAACTTTGGAGGCATTACCTGTATGGAACCAAGTGTGTAATTTATTCAGATCATAAAAGCCTTCAACACTTATTTAACCAAAAAGATCTTAACATGAGGCAGCGTCGTTGGATGGAGACATTGAACAATTATGATTGCGAAATTCGCTACCATCCTGGCAAGTCTAATGTGGCAGCTGATGCCTTGAGCAGGAAGGAAAGGATTAAACCAATAAGGATCAACGCTAAAAGCATCGAATTAAGGAACAACTTGAATGAAAGGCTGTTAGCTTCTCAGAAGGAAGCTACATTGGAAACTAACTTTCCAAATGAGAAGTTAGGCATGACTGTTGATCAGTTGTTTTATGGCAAAGATGGGATCCTTAGATTGAATGGTCGAATCTGGGTTCCAAATTATGGAGGACTTAGAGATGTGATCCTCCAAGAAGCCCATAGTTCTAAATATTCAGTTCATCCGGGCAGTGATAAGATGTACCAGGATCTAAAGGTAAATTACTGGTGGATAGGTTTGAAGAAATCTATAGCCACTTATGTGGCTAAATGCCTGACGTGCGCACAGGTTAAAGCCGAGCATCAAAAGCCGTCAGGATTACTACAACAACCTGAACTTCCCACTTGGAAGTGGGAAATGGTAACTATGGATTTTATTACTAAGTTACTAAGAACGAAGCAAGGGAATGATACGATTTGGGTTATAGTCGACAGGCTGACCAAGTCAGCTCACTTCTTGCCTATTAAAGAAACGCACAGCTCTGATAAGCTAGCTCAGCTGTACGTGGATGAGATTGTATCTCTTCATGGAGTGCCAGTATCTATTATCTCTGATAGGGATACTAGATACACATCTCATTTTTGGAAAAGCTTTCAGCAATCTCTAGACACTCGTTTAAATTTCAGCATTGCTTATCATCCTCAGACAGATGGGCAAAGTGAGCGTACGATTCAAACATTAGAAGATATGCTCTGAGCTTGTGTTATTGATTTGGGTGGAAGTTGGGATAACCATCTTCCTTTGATTGAATTTTCGTACAATAATAGTTATCATTCGAGCATTCAAGCCGCACCTTTCGAAGCTTTGTATGGAGGAAAGTGCAGAACGCCAGTTTATTGGGCGGAAGTTGGAGAAACCCAACTATCAGGACCTGATATAGTCCTGGAGACGACGGACAAGATTGTTCAGATCCTTGATCGTCTGAAAGCTGCCAAGGATAGGCAGAAAAGCTACGCGGATAAGAGGCACAAACCCCTAAAATTCGAGGTAGGTGATAAAGTATTACTTAAAGTGTCACCCTGGAAAGGAGTGATGTGCTTTGGCAAAAATGGCAAGTTGAGCCCAAGGTACATAAGACCATTCGAGATCATCGAATGTGTCGAAACTGTAGCTTACAAACTGAATCTACCTGAAGAGCTAAGTGGAATTCATAATGTGTTCCACATCTGCAATTTAAAGAAATGTATAGCCGATAAATCGCTACCAATGTCGCATAAGGACGTGCAGATTGACGAGAGCTTGAAGTTCGTTGAAAAACCTTTGTCGATCGAGGATCGACAGGTTAAGAAGCTTCGAAGGAAGAATGTGCCAATCGTGAAAGTAAAATGGGATGCCCGTAGAGGCCCAGAATATACATGGGAAGTTGAATCCACGATGAAACGGAAATACCCTCAATTGTTTCAGTAAATCTCGAGGTCGAGATTTCTTTTAAGGGGGTGAGGATGTAACACCTCGCAAAATCATGTCCAGTATAGTAATGACACGTGTCATGAATTCTAAACTTGTAATGAATTGATTTCGAAGGACTAAAGTTGACAAACAAGGAAAAGATGTATGTGGATGGATCCAAAGTGTCAACATATGAAAATTATACCTCTCAACAACCCTACACGATGTTTATACTCTTAAACGAATAAGTTATGAAACGTATGAAGCCGTTTGTGAAAGAAAGTGAAAGTTTACAAGACGCGAGGGTTAAATGTGTCAACATGTTAAATTACTACCACTGAGTGACCTTTTAACAAACCTGAGGCTTTGTAACGATTAATTATACTCTCAAAAATAAGTGACAAAAATTTCACAAGGTTTCGATTTCGTTTGATATAAATACGTTAACTTTCGTGAATGAAGGGTTAAAAGCGTCAACTTGATGAAACTAGTGTTTTCGGATAACGTTTAACGAAACCGGACCTAACGATGTTTAGTTATATCCTAAAGATCATCTAAATATAAACTTTATGGGTTAAAAGAGCTGGAAATAGAAGTTATTACTTTTTAAAGGGGTCCAGGGGGTGATTCGGTCAAGTTTGAAACTTGATGTGCTGGTCCCCCTAGGGGTCGCGCTGCGTGACACCAACAGACACCTGCCGTCGTGCGACACGACGGCTTGATTTTCACAGCAGCCATGCACAGGTGCAGGTTCCGCACCTTTCTTCTTCAAAACAGCCTTACACTCACATTAATCGAAACCAGGGGACTGTTGATGGTATCCAAAACCATTAGAGACACATGTAATCATCTGGGAACAACACTAAACACCTGGATTGATCTGGAGGTGCTCACATTTGCTATAAATAGGTGCAATTTGGGCAGCAATTCTCACTTGCACTTCATATTTTCATACACTCTCAATCTCTAAAGCTTTGGAGCATTCTCTGGAACATCCTAAGCATTAAGGAAGCTCTCTTAAGTCTAATTTTTGTGCTAAGGACTCTTGTAAGCGTTCTTAGCTTCTGTAGTTAAGATTTTATTAGCTTAATGACCGAAAGTCAAAGATATCATAATGATACTTTGACTTTGTGATTAATCACTAACGGTCCAGCCATTATTTGAATTGAAAGTGGCTATGTATTGGTAATTATGTAGGTGTTAAACCCTCAAAATGGCACCTCCTAATTATCACGTTTACTCAGTCAATTGCCGGGTCAAAGTAGTGAACAAAAAAGTCAAACGAGTCAGTTTTTACAAAATAATTCATAACTGATAATGTAGAAGATATAAAATACGTTTTATCACTTAATTAACTTGGTAAATAATATAAGAACATGTTTAGGCATGTTCAACCCGACAATTCTGAGTATTAGGCTCGGTTCACAACCGAAAGTCGTAAAAGTTGACTTTTGCTTTGACTTTCAGTTCTGACTCGAATTAGCTTAGTTTAGTTATGCCTTATGGTTCCTTTGTGACCATATTATATGTTAGTATAACCCTCTGAGATTATACTACATGGTCCCATAAGAATCTGAGTTATTTGCATGATTCCGTTAATATGCTTAAATTGGACCATTATGCCCTTATGTTATAAAAATGAGATTTTTGAAAATGTGAGAGGAAAAAAAGCTTTATTACTGATATATAAGTATGTCATAAAAATTTGACTTCAGTTTCTGGTCTCGAATAAAAGTTATGCAAGATATCGTAAAACAAAACTTTTGTTAATTAAATTGCATTTTTGGCATAAATCATATTTAAACCCAATTTTTGGCACCAAACTTGCTACCCACTGTTATGATATAATATTTAAGGATTTTTGGAAATTTTTTCAAATTTTATACTGACTATAACGTAGAGGTCTAGCATGAATTCGTAATTGACGATAATGCCCTTTTCATTAATAAAATGAGTTTAACATATGATTTGAATACCAAACCTTTTCCTACTGATGTCATATGTTAAATAAAATATTTTTAACATTAAAGATTGATCAAAACTTCAGAATTTTATAAACATCTCATATATTGTCAAATACCGACTTTTACGCTAATTAGGCGCATAGTATGGTTTAAAACCATATTTAACGCCTAAGAGTTGTTACCTAGTGATTTTATAAATAAATTTTAATACTTTAATAGTAAGTATAAGTCTTGAACTCAGACTTCCAAATTTGACCCTAAAAGCATATGTGAAATGACCAAAATGCCCCTACGGTGCATAGTTTGGCCATAAATGTTAAACCTCACATATGTATGATATCTTACTGATGTAACTTGATAAAATAAATATTTTTACTGAATGTTTTAGACCAGAACCTCAGTTTGCTATTAAACCTCTTTTATAAACTTTAAAATGACCAAAATACCCTTTCCGGGCTTAAATTGGCTTTAAATTCGTTTTGGGCATAATTGTAGATATCCTACTGATATCATATCATGTTTAAATCATATTAACTTGTGAAACTTGTACATGACTCATCCGGTTACCCGTTAAGCATATACGCATTCGGTACGGTTTATGTAACTAGTTTGCATAAATTAGCCGAAACGGGTCAAACCTTATCATTTTTACTTCAAAATCCAGAATGTATTTAGTTTACCCATTTTTACAAGTCTCCATACTTGTTGGATCTAGATCACATTTCCAATCGGTCATCGCTTAATCTTGCGTTTCTTACCGTAAACTTTTCTTCAAAACTGACCGGTCTAAGTTATAACTTAAATAAGACCAGTTAGGAATCTAATAGGTAACTAAAACCTTCATTCCAGATTAGGGGCCCAGTAAAAGCTATCTGCACTTGCTGATTAGAATATACGGCTGAGTATAATTTACATTTTTAGCTCAGGTAAATACTTTTAACTTATTTTCCCTTATACGGGCTTGGGATACGGTAAATTATTACCGCTTGGTCGGGTATTGAATGTTTAATCGATTAGTGGTTAAATCATTGAGATAACTCGTTTTAATCTGTTTTGTTTGATACAAAGCCTTTGGGGGGTTAATATGACCGTGCCCTGGATTTTCTTTTTACACACTCATTATACAAAAACCTTTCTTACATATATATATATATATATATATTATCTCACATTCATGATTTCACATAATTTTATCTACATCCCTTGTAACACCAAATGGAGACATGTCATCAAGATATGAGTGATTTCCTTACCTTAACGATCAACTCCGCTTCTTTTCTCATCTTACAACGACCTCGCCAACGGGTTAGGGGTGATTCCCTTACCTAGGTGATCGTTACCAGGACTTTCTTTTAATAGACTATATTATGTAAACACCATCATGTTTACACCTAAATCATTCATCATTCGTCAAAATCCCTATCTATTTCAAAATGCATTGTTTATTCAAACGTATTTCTTATCCTACAATTTATTCTCACATAACCCACATGCACGAAATTTTTAATCATACCATAAACGCTTGTTCCTCGATTTTTAAAATTTTACGAAGTGCTACTCACCAACTTAGTCGGTCTAATAAATCCATTGCCCACAAAATTTCGTATTCTATGTAATTATTAAAACACACTTATCGCAAATCATTATACTAAAGATTTTTATTTTCAATTGGGAATCAAAACAACTTTTCATACACACCTACAAAATATTACAAATGTGTTCGATTGTTCACTAAAACTCTTTACAAAATCAGTAAAATATTTTATTAAGAACACTTTTCAACAATCACAAAGTTCATATACCAAATTTCTTTTCTAATGATCAACATTTTCACAAGAACCTCTAAACTTCGAATTTCTTCTTTAATACTAGATTATTTAAAACATTGCAACCTTAATAACTCCTAGAACTTCTTCAAACGTTACCCAATACGTCAATTGAATTTAAAACATGAGGGCGAGTAAACTTCATAAGAACCAACAATTTTCAACTTATGTAAATTCTTTTAAAACAAGGGTAGCATTCCAATCTTTTACAAGGTACGATTCATGTAACTAATAAATATTTTATACACTCCTTACAATCACAAACTAGATTCTACATTCCAAGTCAAACTCAATCTATTTTGATTCAATTAAACTTCACGTTTTGCTCAAGCAACTATACATGCATGTCATCTTACACGTTTTAGTCAATATAACGCGACAATCTCACGCATATCACTCGTTTTCCTTTCTTTCATGCTCAAAACTTCTTGATCCCTTACGTACTCAAATTCATATATTTCAATTAATATCGTATACAAAATCATCATTTCTTACACACATATTCATATTCGCACTTATACATCTTATGTCTACACTTATATTTATACTTACACATTTATGTTTATTTCATATTCATATCCATATTCATACATTTTACATTATACTCATGTTCAAGAACTATACATTTGTGTTATACTTATATCCAAGTTTATATTCATATTAATACAATTATACTTACATTCACATTTATGCATTTACGTTTACACTTATATTCATATTCACATTTATACTCATTTTGTTTTTACACTTATACTCATATTTACACTCATACTCACACTTTTTACGATACTTATACTTATACTTCTACTCTTACTCTTATTCATATGTTTCATGTTTATACTCACATGCGTATTCATACTTAAACTTACACTATACTCATGCTCCTATTCATACTCAAGATTTAGACATTTGCACCTATACGTGAACGAAACCCGAGGGATTTGCTTATGTGGGTCTCAAGCTTATTTGAACGCAAACATGCATATAGACTACATTCTTACACGCATGCAATCTATTTTCAAAATTTATGTATACCTTAATTCATACGCAACTAGTACAAGCTATGCAGATCTTATGATGATCAGTATAATCGCGGGTGCACACAGGATTATAGTGATAGGCGTATGAGAACCATAGAGTGTAACACTGTGTATGGTAAGACACGGAACGTATCATGACACCGAATACGAAACGGACGTAACGTGGTCAAAACATGGTGGATATGACGCTGGTACTTCCTATATATAAGTGTTTTCACCGTGTTATCAAAATTTCGTAAAACGTGCTATGAGAAATTCAGTGTTTTGCAGACCTTTGGACCTAATTCAAATTTGGGTTATTGGATTTTAATAATCCTAAGTTTCACCTATTGGCCGATAATAATCCCAACTTTAAAAAGTCCCTCCAACGATCCCAACTTGTAAGAATTTGGCCCCCATTGATCCTTTTCTAACATAGATGCACTTAAATCAATTAATGAGTCTCCATGTGCACTTGAATCTATTGAGGAGACCAAAATTTTATATTTTTGAAAAGGATCAATGGGGGCTAAACTTTTACAAGTTGGGATCATTGGAGAGAATTTTTAAAGTTGGGATTATTATCGGCCAACGGGTGAAACTTAGTATTATTAAAATCCAATAACCCTTCAAACTTTAAACAACTCACAAACGCAATATCCGATTATCCACGACGAGACCTCATTCTTAACCCATCACCTTCGTTCATCCAATAGTTAAGCCATCCTTATACTCGTATTCGTCTATTAGATCAATCGTTCACTTTTATACCTCCCATTATTCTCCATTATTCTTCGTCTTTTATACGAACCCCGTTCGCAATCAACTCTGTTTAAACGTTCGAATCCTAATCTACCTCCTTACTTTCAAAATTACCTTTCTATTCTTTATCCATATGCAAACACCCGTAGTTGGTCGTTACCTCCGAAACCGTTTTATGTAAAAACGTCAAACCTTCTCGTTTCTCTCAATAAAACAATTTTCTACAAATATGCGATTTGGTACTATCCTTTAAACTTTCCATTCAAACTACCTCACTTTTCAACAAATGCAAACCGTTTGTACAAAATTCCCCTTCTTAATGCAGTACATTTTTAATACATCTCAATTTTCGAACTATTCAAACTTGTTTAAACTCGCTGGTCTACGCACACACATGCACGTTTTTACTTATGCTTAATGCCTCAAACCATTTTAGCTAAACGAACTCTTTTTACAAATCCATCTTTTCGCTCCTCAAAATTTCATACTTTTCAAAAACGTTTCAAAACTCCAAAGTCTCGATTCTTTTAGCCAAAATGTTTTTTTCTCCAAAGTCTTCCTCTTGAATAAATTTCAGGACGAAATTTCCTAAAGGAGGGGAGACTGTAACATCCGTCAAAATGGATTCCCGAAATCCGACCCGTTTTGAAAATCCGAATCCTAACCTTTGAAACCTTAGAATTTTGCGCGAAATAAATAATCATTGAAGGAATTATTTATTTATTTATTTTTACTTATTTATTTGTTTAATTAATTTAATTAATAGTTCAATTAAAAATTTATCAATTTCATACTAACCAAGTTAGTTTTGTGGGTTAAATAAGATTCTAGCTAGTTGAATAGTGGAGGGACCATTTGGGAGTTTAGCTGAAACTTGGGTTGTTTTTTTTAATAAAACAAAGAGGAAGAATGTGAATGAAACAACTAAATCTTTTGAGCATTAAAATTGCCGCCAAACAGCCGCCTACAGCCTGTTCCCTCCTTCCTTTGTCACGCTGATTTATCGGGATGGACAAATTTCGCGTTTCCAAGTTTGTATCAATCAGGAACGTAACCATGTTCTTGTCTACAGACATCAGCGGCCAAAGAAACTTCCTTTTCTTGTTTCGTTTTCGAGAAGACTATAAAACCGAGGCTACCATCACTCTGCCACTCCCTCACACCATCATAACACCTTCACGTAACCTGCTTTGCCGGAGAAGCCGCCAGAAGTCGTCGGAGAAGACGACCGGAGTTCGACGGAACTCACGACATCCTTTGTTCTTTCGTTGGTGGTATTTAGTTTGGTTTTGTTGACTCAAAGTCCTTCGCCGGAGAGCTCAAGCCTTGCCGGAGATAGTTAGACGTCGCCGGAATCCACAACGGGCACCGTCACTCGGGTATAATTCTTGTTCCGTGGTTTTTTTCTTTCGTTCCGACACAGGTGATACGCATCTCCTCTTAATGTTCAAACAACAAAAACTCTTGAATTCATAACCACAGTTTACGTATATGTTGTTTTTATAATAAAGAGTATGAACTGAACATTTAAAACAAATATGTATAGTTTCAGTTGACGAAGATGATGAATAGTTATATAAAAAGAAAATGGGTTGTAATCCTAGCCAAAACTTAAGTCGTAGTCCAGTAGTGATTGATGTACCATTGATAACTAAAGGTCCTGGGTTCGTTACCCGACCACCATACTTGTAGATACATGTATGCTTCTTTTTGAGTTTTCATCCTTAAGGCTGTGTTCTAGAGATCCACTTAACAGGGGGAGGGGAGGGGAGGGAAAATGGGTTTTTTTTGCCTGAAAATAGTCTTTCCAATTTGGAAAGACATGGAGGGGAGGGGAGGGATTTTTAACTCGAGAACACAGCATAACTGGTCTGTTTAGATCTCTATCTTAAAGCACAAGAATTCTATTTAATTATTGATTTTTATAATAACCTATATAAGTTAACAGTTTTTATACTATTCGTTAATAATAAAATCACTAAATTCAATAATAATTTAAAGAGTAAACTGCAATTTTACACCCAGAGGTTAGGGTTCATTGGCATGTCTACCCCCCTAAGGAAATAATTGCAATTTTACCCCCCCCCCCCCCACTGTTTGGGGTTATGTCACAAGATTACCCCCGGAGTCAATTTTGCTTAACAGTCAACATAACAAGGGTAGAGTCAAAGGGTAAATAGGTAATTTTGCCAAACCATTATTTTTATTATTATTATTATTATTATTATTATTATTATTATATTTTGTGTCATCTTCTCCATTTCATCATAACAGTCAACCTCCAAATCCCTATTTTCCACACCCAATTCCTTCAACCCACCCCTGTTTTTCCTTCATCTTCCACCGCCACACACACAGATCTCATCTCCATCTCTCAACACCATCAACCGACCATCACCACCATTAACCCACCTGCCACCGCCACCGCCACCACCATCAACCCCTCTGTCACCACGGTGGCGATGGCGGCGATGGCGGCGACCAGACGATTTCGTCTCCGTCTTGAACCCCTCTGTCACCACGACGGCCATCAACACAACCTCCGTCTTGAACCCCTCATGGACAACTGTAAATTTAGGCAAACCTTTGAACTTAGAGCTCGAATCATTAGACACAGCAAGATCGTGCTGATAACTATACAGCATTGAGATCTGATAATGATGATACAGAGGGCATTTTGGATGATGAAATGGAGAAGATGACGATGATGGATGAATATACATTTGGTGGATTTGTTGGTGATTAGTTAGGGTTTTGAATGGAGAAGGATGTGGTGGTGGTGATGAACTGATGATGATGATGATGAACCTGATGATTATTTTCGATGCTTAAAGTATTGACATAGTTACATAAATTGATTTTAGGTATTCAGATCCGGACAGTGCTCTATCGTCATTTTCGATGCTTCTTGGAGATGCTCCACACCTTGACCACGAGGTTTGCTCGTTTGCGTTTCTTAAAAACTTATGCAAATGATTTTTTTTGGGATAATAAGAGTGGTGGGATGAGTATTTTGCTTATTCAGTTTTCCGGTTGATGGTGGCGGTGGTCAGAAGAGGAGAAGGAGATGGTGGTGGTGATGAACTGATGATGATGATGAACTTGTTTCGTTGATTTTGTGATTTGTGTTGTGGATTTGGATTTGTTGTTGTTATTAAGGCACTTAGGGTTGAATGAATTATGAGAGTAATTGTTTGTAGGTGATTTGTGGATCTAGCTTCCAACACCCAGAATGAACTGCTGATGATGATAATGATGATGAAGAATGAACTGCTGCTGATGATGATGAACTTGTTTCGTAGATTTTGTGATTTGTGTTGTGGATCTGGATTTGTTGTTGTTGTTAGGGCACTTAGGGTTTGATGATTTGTGTAAATTTGATGTTGAATGAATTATGAGAGTAATTGTTTGTAGGTGATTTGTGGATCTAGCTTCCAACACCCAGAATGAACTGATGATGATGATGATGATGATGAAGAATGAACTGATGATGAACATGAATCTTGATTTTTTATATAATTTTAATAAGACAGGGGCAAAAACGACTTTTCGCACATTATAACAGTCAAAACAAACGTTGACTAACAGAATTGGGTGTCAGGGGGTAATCTTGCGACATAACCCCAAACAGTGGGGGGTAAAATTGCAATTATTTCCTTAGGGGGGTAGACATGCCAATGACCCTTAACCTCAGGGTGTAAAATTGCAGTTTACTCTAATTTAAATAACTAACAATTTAGTTTAATTCATTTACAATGTTAACGGTTTATTACGAGATAAATTATAAATAACCAAATTGTAAACCATATATATTAGGAACTATAATTAATCTATAAATATTAACGGATCGCTATGTGATATTTTAATATTTAGGATAACCATTTTATTCTCTTGGATTTCTCAAATCTTTACTCGTGCGTATTTCATGGAATCTCCAAACGCAACCAATGTGAGTATACTCGATCCCATTTTCCTTTTAAACACTTTTGGGTGCAACATGTATACTATACAAAATTACACTTCACGTGGAACTATTTTAATCACACTCTATCCATGCTTTAACATGAAACTATATGATGCTTGTTAGACTTGTATGCTATGTAAACTTTTTGTGTCGATATATGCTTCATTAACTTTGCTAGCCTACCTTAACAATTATAGCGCTATAGGATTAACGCACCGCCCACGAAACCTGGGGTATTGTTATGTTAAACATGTTAACCTTCCGCTACTCTATTGGGATAGGCTATATTAACGCTTTGGATTCTTGGGTTTGAACATATAGCTTACACCGTTTCAACATACTAGTAACTTGCATATTGTGATTCATGTTGGATATGAGCCGTTAAACAATTTTAATCTATATTATGCTATGTATAAAAATTTGTATACTCGCCAACTTTTGTTGATTGTATTTTAATACATATTGCAGGTTTGATAGACAAGATGATGCTAAGTGAAGAAACAAGATTTAGGTGGACTTAGAAACACACTTAGATTAATCTATTTTGTTAATGTATGTTTTAAACAATGTTGTTCATATTTGATTCTTGTATGACATTTTTAGAAAATTATGAAACTCAGATTAAATTCATATTGTCACATAGTGTTATGAAGTTTTGAGGAATTTGTTCGTCTCATCCTGATGTTTCCGCCATCAGTTGGGGTGTGACAAGATCAAACTTGACAAGATTATATAAATTATTAGAAGCTTGATTACACTATGATTCTTGAGTTTCTACTAATGATTACAATGTTAGAGAGTGTGGGTAGAAAAGAAGTGTGTAGTGAGAAGAGGGGAGAGAATGAGTAAGTGAAAATGGTGGATAAGGCTTCTATTTATAGACCGGCAGGGGGCGATGCACGTCCCATGCTTGGAAGGCATGGGTCGTGCCTGGCTAAGTGAATGGTTGTACCCGGTAACCGATGCACGGGCTGTGTCTCGTATACATGGGTCGTGGTCAACTTTGTGGGCCCCACAGGATCTTCCAAATCTTCCAGAAGCTTTCTTTTTGTCTGTACTACAGAGGCACGGGTCATGCCTGGCTTTCTTCGCCTAATCTTCCCGTAGTGGGGTTCCAGAGGTGTCTGGTTGTGTCAAGATCCGAGGCAATGGGCGTGTCTTCCGAGGCATGGGGCATGCCTGGTCAACATCTTCTATTTTTCTCTATTTTTCGACCGGTTTTGCTTCCTTTGTTAATCTTAGGTTATTTTTTGTTTTGAAAATTCAATATAAACCAATTTTAAGTCTATTTTGAATATCTGATTAACAAAACATATTATAAATGGGTAATAATTTAACATAAAAACTTGTGCATTTTTGCTCATACCAGTATAGTCCTTGGTGCTAGTTTATTTGGAGCATAATCACGTAAACAAGGGTAAACACGACAACCAAAAGCATGAAGGGAGGCATATGAGGGTGGATGGTTGTATAGAATTTCAAATGGGGATTTTCAATCAAGTAGAGGAGTGGGTAAGCAATTAATAATATAAACCGCCAATGAAAAAAATTCAACCCAATAAGTAGAAGATAATTTAGCATTAAAAAACATGGCTAACCCGGCTTCGACAATGTGCCGATGTTTCATTTCAACTCTCCCTTTTTGTTGCGAGATATATGGGCATGACATACGATGGAACGCGCCATTGTTCTCAAATAATGTCTGAACCGTATGGTTAGTAATTCTGTACCCCCATCACTTTTAAAGATTTTTAGTTTTGTTGAAAATTGTGTTTGAACAAAGGGAATGAATATATATAAAGCATCAAAGAATTCAGATTTGGTGCGTAACGGATACAACCAAGTAAACCGAGAGAAGTCATCAATAAATGCAACATAATATGAAAAGTTATTAATCGATTTTATTGGGGAAGGACCACATATATCACAGTTAAATAATTCAATTGACGTGGTAGTACGTTTATTATTATTAACAAAAGGTAATCATTTAGATTTTGCTAGTTCACATGGGGAGCAAAGTCCCAGTTTAGGTAGGATAGAAGTAAAGACAAATGTCCATGTTTTCTTAGCATATTAATAGTATCAAAATTGACATACTCAAGCCGGGAATGCCACACTTCATAAGAGGCTTTAGAGCACGAAGATAAAGTAACCAACGCTTCATGTGTGTTATGGAGAACATGGAGGCCGTCTTTACAGCAACCTTAGGCTAGGACTTGCTTAGTTAGGTGATCCTGAACGTAAAAATAAGGATGTGAGAACAATACATCAACAAAAATTTCCTCTGCTAATTTACTTACCGATAAGAGATTTTTGGTAAGATGATTCACCAGTAAAACATTTTTTAGATCAAGAGAACCAAGCAATTTAGCATTACCAATATGAGATACAAGGAGAGACAGTCCATTACCAAAAAAAAAAATACTCTTTTGTTACCTTGAATGGGAGATGAATTTGTCACACCATTATTGTTAGGAAGCATATGATTGGATGCACCTGTATCACAAGTCCTGTCTTGTATGTTTGTATTAAAGTGACATTGGGCATGAAATACATGAGATAATTGTTCCTCAGATGGTGTGGCAAAAGAGGCAAAGTTTGCAAGTTTGGAACATTGATTAGCATAATGTCCTGGAGTGTGACATAATTGACATGTAGGTGGACGATGACTGCAATTCTGAGTGGCACGAGATGAGCCACGAAAGGTATTGTTGGCCTGTTGATTTCGTTTAGGCCTGGATTGGTCCGATGAGGTGTTTAGGCCATGGGGGTATAGGGGCGAGTAGAACGGGTATGTTGTGTGAGAGCCATAAATGCCAGGGGCCGGGTGTGCGGACCATGAAGAGCTTTGACAAAGAGCTCATGACTCTCAGCATAAGCAAGTATGTCAGGAAAGGCTGGAATGGGGTGAACGGACCGAACCGATGTTGAAAAGTTTTCAAAAGTGGGACCAAGGCCGCATAGGAACCAATGGACTTGGTCCATTGGGTCAATAGGATGTCCGATAGCACTCAGTTGGTCACAAACGGTTTTGAAAGCACGCCCAAACTCGGAGACAGTTTTGTCTCCTTTTTTAATGAAGCGAAGATTATCGCGTAGATTATGCACACGTTCAAATGACGCGTTGCAAAAGGCAACTTCAAGGGCAACATATACACATACATATTACGATAAAGGGCCTAAAGAATAAAATAATTGTGAATAAGTACTACAAATATTAAATATTGTCATCTAATACCCACAATGGCATTTCACACGGTAAATTTCTACACATGAATTTACACTATGTCACATATTTACTAGTATTCTCTCACATGTGAATTAACATTGTTAGTTAGTATTAGTTTAAATATCATTTCATAACGTAAACTCACATGTAAATTAACAAGGGTTTGATGGTGGTGATATCAACGCCCAAAACTCCATCCACGCTAGGATCATGATATTGCTCTCAAGTTGTATGAAGTTTTATGTCATATGATTAAGGTTAGGGGCTTAGGGCTAACATTTGTAGTTGGATGGAGAATTGACCAACATTCTCATGTTTATTGACCTATGAGTTTTCAATATATGTCAATCATTTCTATAGGTTTACGTTTTTCTCTTACTGATTGTTTATGTTTTCTTCGTCATCATTTCCGTAGAACCAAGTAAAACATATCATGACGGAGTTCAAAGACGGGAAGGTCATTGGCAGAAAGGGTTGTTGATAAACAGAATAGGAATCGTGGTTTTTTGTTATTGGTCACAATAAAAGATTACAACCAAATATATAAGAAAACTAGTTACACTTTGGTACCCTAGACAATATGAACTTTAATAATCTAAACAGACATAGTCTAATATTCCCCTGCAAGTTCAGGGCGGTTAGCAATCTACAACTTGGATCGTAGAAACTCAAACTTTTGAGAAGACAAGGACTTTGTAAAGATATCGGCAATTTGGTCGTCAGTAGAAATGAACTTGACATTTAGTTTTCCCTGAGTAACTTGTTCACGAACAAAGTGATAGTCAACTTCAATCTGCTTGGTGCGAGCATGAAAAACTGGATTAGCTGTGAGATATGTTGCACCAAGATTATCACACCAAAGTGTTGGTGCCGTGCTATCCAATCCAAGTTCATGAAGAAGAGACTTCAACCAAATCAACTCTGCAACAGTATCTGTAATAGCCTTATACTCGGACTTTGTTGAGGATCGAGAGACAGTTCTCTGCTTGCGAGCAGACCATGAAATAAGATTCGAGCCTAAGTAGATAGCATATCCCCCCGTGGATCGACGATCGATAGGGCAACTAGCCCAGTCAGAGAAGGCCTGAAGATTAGTGTTCCAATGAGAATCAGAAAAGGCTTGAAGCTGATAGCCCGTATTATGACAAATCCATAAACCCAAATTGAGCGTGCCCTTGAGATAACGTAAGATGCGTTTGACACCGGCCCAGTGGTTTTCAGAGGGGGCATGCATGAACTGGCAGACTTTATTAACCGCAAATGCAATGTCAGGACGAGAAAGAGTAGCATACTGAAGAGCCCCGACCGTTTGTCTATAGCGAGAAGGATCATCGAGTAATGGGCTATCATCTGGTAATAAGACGTGAGAGGTATGCATGGGAGTAGAAATTGGTTTGCAGTCTGCAAGACCAGCTCGATGTAAGATTTCTCTAACATATTTCCGTTGTGAAATAACCAAGTCAGAACCCCGATGGACAACCTCAACCCCCAAAAAATAATGTAACTGCCCCATATCTTTAAGTGCAAAGAGAGAATTGAGACGTTCAATAATGGTGGTGACAGTAATGGAGTTGTTACCAGTGATGATGATGTCATCTACATACACCAGAAGATAGACAAGAGAGCCCGAATGGTTGAGGATGAAAAGTGAAGGGTCTGTCTTAGACCCATTAAACCCCAACTGATGAAGGGCAGTAGACAATTTTGTAAACCATGCACGAGGAGCTTGTTTGAGCCCATATAGTGATTTGTGTAATAAGCAGACATGATCAGGTTTACTTGGATCAATAAAACCTGGAGGTTGGCGCATGTAGACAGTTTCTTGAAGATCACCGTGGAGAAAAGCAGTCTGAATATCCAACTATCTGAGAGGCCATTTGTTCGTGATGGCCAGAGATAAGACGGTGCGAATAGTAGCAGGCTTGATTACTAGGCTGAAAGTCTCATGATAATCCACGCCATGTTGTTGATGAAAACCCTTAGCAACAAGACGGGCTTTGTACCTGCTAATCTTGCCATGTTCATCAGTTTTTAACCTGTAAATCCATTTACAATCAACAATATTAGCATTAGGGACAGGGGGCACAAGTGTCCACGTGCCATTCCTATGAAGCGCAGACAACTCATCAGCCATAGCTTGGTGCCATTCTATAGACTTGTTAGCAACGGTAAAGCTAGTAGGTTCAAGAGGAAGAGATGGGGAAGCGGTGGCAGTATAAGCGGCCGGGTTATATCGGTCAGGTTGTTTGGGATTAGGGCGAAGGTTAGATGGTCGAGGTCGAGGGGCTGGTGGCGGTGAAGGAATATTCTCGGGTGGAGGGGCAGCAGGGTTAGGTGGTGTGGGTGGAACGGGTGGTGATGGAAGTGATTGAGGAGGTGATGATGGAGGTGATTGAGGAGGTGATGATGGAGGTGATTGAGGAGGTGATGATGGTGGTGTTGGTGGAGGCGATTGCGGAGGTTCCGGTGGGAAGCCAGGTGGTGGATGAGGAAAGATAGAGATGTAAGGGGGTGTAGATAGTGGTGGGGAAGGAATATTGGGTGAGGGCTGATAAGGAAAGACATGTTCGTTGAAGCGAACATGTCTAACAATGTAGACCCGTTCATTGGAGGGATCAAAGCATCGATAACCATGGTGGGTGGGGCTGTAACCGAGGAAAATACAAGGAGTTAAACGGAACTCAATTTTGTGACGGTTGTATGGACGAAGGTAAGGAAAGCATTGACAGCCAAAAACTCGTAGAAACGAGTAATCAGGTTTTCGTTTGAAAACAAGTTCAAAGGGAGATTTGTTTGAGGAGACACGAGAGGGGAGCCGATTGATTAAGTAAACCGCTGTTTCAAAGGCAAAGTGCCAGAAGCGTTGAGGAAGGCTGGACTGAGCCAAGAGAGTTAGTCCAGTTTCCACAACATGACGATGACGCCGTTCAACGAAGCCATTTTGCTCACTGGTGTGAGGACAAGACCGTCTATGGATGATGCCAAGGTTGCGACAAAGATTGGCAAGAGGCCGAAATTCTCCCCCCCCCCTAGTCTGATTGGATACGTTTTAACTTGGTGTTAAATTGGCGTTCAGTCATTGTAATAAAGTTTGTTAAAATAGTGTAAACATCAGATTTTTGATTCAGAGAATAAATCCACATATAACGGGTACAATGGTCAACACATAAAAGAAAATAACGGTGACCATCAAGAGATGGTGTGGGAGAAGGGCCCAAAACATCACAATAAACAAGATCCAAAATATTATTGCTACGAAAAGTAGAATCAGGTAAAGACAACTTTGAGGATTTTCCCAATTGACAAGAAGAACACAAGTTATTTGATAATTTGTCTGAAACAGGTAAAGAACAATAAGAAATAATTGAACGGAAAACTTGAGCATGAGGATGTCCTAAGCGTTGATGCCAAATGTTTGAAGAAGCTTTGACAGCGGGGAAGGCAACCTTGGGCAGAGACTTGAGTTGCGGAAGACGAATGGAGTACAAACCCTGTTCACTGGGGCCTATGAGGAGGGTAGTTCGTGTAGACTAGTCCTTCACAACAAAAAAAGAAGAGTGAAATTCAAAGAAAACATTGTTGTCAAGGCAAAATTTTTGAACGGATAAAAGGTTTTGTTTTAGTTCAGGAACATGGAGAATGTCAGATAAGGTAAACGTTTTGTTTGGTGAGTATATTTTGGATGAGCCAATGTGACAAATGGGTACAGAATTACCGTTACCAACAAGTAAAGAATCGTTACCGTAGTAGGCTTCAGAGTTGTCCACGTTAGATAGGTCTGGAGTGGCATGATGATTTGCACCAGTATCAGGTTTCCAAGCAGTTCCAGAAGACGAGCCAGCCTCTGAGTATGTAGCAAAATTGGCCTGTGGTGCAGGATGAGACGAGCCAGCCTCTGGTTCCAACATTCTCATGTTTATTGACCTATGAGTTTTCAATATATGTCAATCATTTCTATAGGTTTACGCTTTTCTCTTACTGATTGTTTATGTTTTCTTCGTCATCATTTTCGTAGAACCAAGTAAAACATATCATGACGGAGTTCAAAGACGGGAAGGTCATTGGCAGAAAGGGTTGTTGATAAACAGAATAGGAACCGTGGTTTTTGTTATTGATCACAATAAAAGATTACAGCCAAATATATAAGAAAACTAGTTACACTTCGGTACCCTACACAATATGAACTTTAATAATCTAAACAGACAAAGTCTAATATTGATGACGAGTATTTAGAATGCTAGTAGCGTCACTGTGAAAGGACGATAGGTGACGACTGACGACTGTGGCAGTGGTGACAATGACAGTAGAGGTCAACGTTTGTATTGGGTATGTTAGAAATTTAGTGAAAATGAGTTTTTCACTAAATATTTTGGACATTAATAATATTTATATATGTGTTGTATAAATAATTATTTATGGGTTTGTGTTCAAACTATGTCCAAATATAGCTGAGATGAATGAGATATCGAAGCTTGAAGTTGTATGTTTAGAACAAACAAAGATGAATAAAATGGATTAGTTTTGTTAACTTGTCCCACATAGGTGGGATGACAAAACTTGAAATGGTTTATAAGAAGGAGCACTCCTTGTATATTGTTTCCTTAAAGGCAAACACTAGTGGGGACCCTAAAGGGTGCGCTCGTGCACACACGCACGCACGCGCGTGGCATGGGTGATGGTCGCAATGTGACGCACTTTGCACTTCGTACACTGCCTTTGTATTTTTGTCCATGAGCGTGTGGTTCGATACATAGCGGGTCCGCTTATGGCGCACCTTTGGGTGGCGCAGGCGGATGCCAGGGCATGGCACATGTCAATGTGGTGCGAGCTCCTTAGGCGTATGGCGCACGTCATTGGCTAGGGCGGAGAGTGCAGGTGACGCACGAGTATGGATGGCGCATGAGCAGGTGGCGTCCTGGTATGCGTAGCGTCATCCGCATGGCGCGAGGCGATGTGTCTGCGCGGGTGCTAGTGTGGTGCGCGCGTATAGCATACTGGCGGCCTACGACGCTCATAGGCGCGGGTCCGATTATATAGTGTGCAGCTCGCTTGCAGGCTGGTCACGATCAGTCAACCTAATCTCTGTCAGTTACGAGATCGTCATGAATTAATATGACAGTTATGTTGACCACTTCAATGGCAGTTTAATCCAAATTAAAACCTGGTTATTACAAGATTGATTGTCTTGTAGTTACAAATTAATTATCTTGTTTAATATTGTAATTATTACAAGATTAAATAGGTTTTAAATACATTGTGTATAAGAAAAAGGACTATTGTCCATTGAAAAGGGTATCATACGAAAAAATATACACATGTGATAATCATTTTGTTCTATGAAAATTTAGAGAAAGTGTATTCTCTAAATTACAATTTCACACAACTTCTTTTCTTTAGTTTCCATAACACCAAAGTATACCCGGTGTAATCTCAGGCATGAGAGTCATCTCCGACAGAACCGTGGGAGACAGAACCGTCTGAGAGGAGGCACGGAATCTGTTTTAAGGGAAGCGTGTTGAACACGTGACTCAACCAAAACCGTCAACAATTTTTGCTTGTCTTGCAGCGGAGTTTCGATCTCGAAGGTGCGGTTGAAGTTTTCAAAGACGCTTGCTTGAATCAAGATTGGTACAATTATATTGTATTTTATATTCGTTTATTTAGTTTTTGTAACCGGTATTGTACTAGTCGAATTTCTCACAAATAACGAGAGTCTCGTTATTATTTATTATTTATTTTGTAATATATTTTAATAAAAAGTGAACCTAGTTCCTACAGCGTATACAATAAATTGTTTTAATGATTGGGCATGCAAACATGAGTATCCATTTATATCCTTTTAATGTTATAAAGTTAATATAGTTTATGTAAATTTTAATGGGGTTTAAATTTATCTCATTATTCTCTTTTATTGTGTGCTACATTTTGTTTTAGTGTCCATATCATATTTGTATCGTTATGTACTATGTTGGATGGTTTGATGGAAGTGTAGGTGGAGACAACTATGGAGATAGTTGTAGTTAGCCATTTAACTCATATTTAATAATTAAATGTGTAAGAGTTAAGTACATAGTTAGTCCCTGTGGTTTGGACAAAGCAACAAACTTAGGTACTAATAGTTTAAAATCACATTATAGGGTATTAACTTTTCATTTTGTAACGTTTGGAGGTATTAACGTTATTTGTATCACATTCTATTAGTACCCAAGTATGTTATTTTGTGCAAACCACAGGGACTAACAATGTTAATACCCTAGAAGTTAATACCTCCAAACGTTACAAAGTGAAAAGTTAATACCCTAGAAGGTGATTTTAAACTATTAGTACCCAAGTATGTTATTTTGTGCAAACCACGGTGACTAACTATGTAATTAACTCAATGTGTAATTTGTTGGGTGATCTTAATGGGTCAGATGAAATATATTTGTATTGTCAATACCATATAATATGATTCTATAAATTAATAAATCATATTCATAACGAATATGCTAAGGTGATTGACGATCGAATATGCTAAGGTGATTTCATAAAATAAACAATAATAGATAAATACAAGTAGCTAAATAGCTCAACTATGAATCATATAAAAAGGTCATTGCTTTTGTTGGATCGTCTATCGAATGTTAAAATCAAAGCCATTGTCGTTCATCAATTGTTTTATAGTTGTGCAACAAACACATAACATAAACTTTTAGAATTAGGATTAAATACAAAATGCAAAATAAATAAGAAAAGTAAAAAAGATTCTTGTCCATTAATCTTAACTAGTAGAATTCCCCGCGCTTCGCGGTGGGTATTTGGTCGGTAACGTTTCGGTTCGTAACGTAATCACAATTAAAAGACAAAACCCGAAACAAATTCATGATATAACTGGTTATTATTAAATATTAAAATTTGTAAAACTTAGTTTTAATGAAATTTAATGTGTAATAACATAATGCACTAACATAATGCACCACGTCCGCCTCCCGATCCCCCTTCCGGAACCACACCCAACAGTCTAACAGAAGCAGCAAACTTTCTGCATCAATCGAAACACTTTATCACTTGCCTTACTTTCACCAATCTGAAACACCTCATCACCTGCATTAGTTAAAAAAATATTTGAACCAATCTAAAACACTCCATTACCTGCATCACTTTCTTCATGATTAATTATTAGCTCTTTCATTTGCATCAGTTGTCGCTTATTTCTTTTGTATCAACATTAAATAATCAATTAGTGATGGTTTAATGTGTGCAAGTTGTTGATCTGAGTTGCCCATTATAAATTCTCAACAAAATAGTAGTTTCCAACACTATACATGTTTTCTTTTTTTCTAACCAAATGAGCCATTATTGCACCAAGATGTATTAATTTACAACTTAGCAAAAAAGTTGGGTTTTTAGTTGGGGGATACTGAAAAACAAATTGTTGACAGTTGATGCAGATGTCCTAGATTGAGATGACTTGCAAAACAGAAGTTAAATCATAAGCTTACCTGGTAAGTGGTAACTACTATCTCATACTATTCGCGATTGTCAACAGTAAAGGGAATAGCATGACTGAATACATTTGCATCATAAATAATACTTCGTCAATTGACATTGTTGAACCAAAAGACATAGCATAACTGAGTACTCAGCTCCTTACATTTAACAACAAACGTTGTTCCGTCTGTTTTCCTTTGCGCCTTATATATTCTGCCATAACCACCTGTTTATTCATTAGTGAACCATAAAACTAACGTAAAATTTGTCATATAACTGCCAAATAAAAGAAGCATTTTCACAAACATCTAGCGTGCGTACACTTTCTGAGTACCAAAATCCCAAAAATTCATTCTAAAACGCTGAATAACAATTAGAGCAAGTCCAAAAGCATTGCATTGTTTCTTTACATGAAAATAAAAGCAAAAACAAATAAAAAATACCGACAAACCAATACACAATAGATCTGAAATCGATTTAGTAAACAAAAACCCTTAAAAGAATCATTGGATTAAGAATCAAGACATACCATCCGAATATTCAAAAGAAAACAAATAAAACTGGCAGCGAAAACATTAGACATATTAATACTTAATATTGACAAATGATTGCAAAAATCGATACCTTGCATATATTCGGGCCGACGTTTGGTTCATCGGAAACGCATCTGATTTACCGGAAAGTGGCCGGAACCCTAGTGTCCTACCAGAACCGGCCAGGAGTACCGTGAACCCTAGAATTGTTAGAAAACACCATCGCCGCCATTGAATGTTTGTAGTGGTGACGCACAATAGGTAACCGCAGATATGGTGCCCTTGATTGTACCTTAATTCACTCCAAAACAGAGCATCATCTTGCTAATATCATGCGATTGAAGGGAGAACAGAGATATTAGTGGTGACGGGGAAGTGGTGATGGAGATGGAGGCGGATGTGGGCGACGGAGTGGTTGGCGTTCAAGACGAGGATGGAGGGCGGTGGTGGGAAGGTGTCGATGTGGTGAAGAAGAAGTGAAGAATGTGATTTAGGTATTAGGGTTTAGAAGATGATAAAGCTAAATCGATACCTTGCATATATTCGGGCCGACGTTTGGTTCATCGGAAACGCATCTGATTTACCGGAAAGTGGCCGGAACCCTAGCGTCCTACCAGAACCGGCCAGGAGCACCGTGAACCCTAGAAACTCGAGGACAAAAGTCGGAATATAAAAATGAAGCGAGGTCTTAATGCATACCGGGAGGGTTGCAATAATAACGACTTCGGTACAACACCCGGTTGATGGGTAAGAATTTAACACATGCGTAGACCGAGAAACGGGAACTCGAATGGAAAGTTAAAAGACTTGGGTTTTGAGTCATAACTAAAAGACGACAAGATAATGTAAATAGAAATTTTGAATAAATTATGTTCAACTATTTTAAAGTTGAACGGGTTGAATATAATATCATGCCGAACGGCATGAGTAAACGCAAGCGGGATAAAGGTAGCGTTAAATGCAAAAGAGTAATGAGCCCGGTAATGGGACTTAACCAAATAAAAAAATATATGCAAATCAAATAACAGTAAGCATAAGAGGAACTGACGTATAAATGACGTGAGAAGTCATATGTAGGAAGATTGTCCGAAAGAAAACAATTGTAGCCACGAAACTACAATCAATGTTAACGGAACCTAAGCTTGAAACCAAATGATTCTTCGAACAACAACAGGGTGCCTTTACACCAAACATGTATTTTAAGAATGACATGAGTAAGGAGTGATCTACGGGATCAACATAACCTTTAGGGTTATAAACAAATGAAAGGTCTACGAGACTAAAACGACCCACAGGTCATGATTAGAAGGAAAAGATAAGGACTTCGCCCTAAAGAGGTGAAAGTCTAATCAAAATAGCCCATAAGGCTAAGTGATAAAACCTACGGGTTAATTAGATAAAGCGAGGGAATCCATTGAGAATCCCCGCATAAAACTAAGACTGTAAAAAAATAAATTATGTACTGTCAATATCCTGGTATGGATAATTGACAAAAGTTAAAGAGAAGATCCTAAAACTAAAACTTTGGTTTTAGTAAGAAATAACAATTTTACAAATATAAATTCTGATAGGAATTTAAATAGTAAACATGAAAGATACAAGTCTTGACACTGATAGGCGCAAGACGATATATTTGAAAAGTGGTATTTTCGAAAATGAAAGGTTGATATAAATTAAACATGAGATAACACGATCACGGTCAAGAAATGCAATGTGAAGTAGAATCACATTATAACCAAGCGAGCGGTAAAAAAAAATAACTGGACTAATAAGTCTAGTTAGTGAGACTGGTTAAGGTCATTTAAATAAATTTGAAAAACAAAAGAAATTGTTGTTAAAAGTGAGGGATTTCACTAAAAACCTTTAAACGGGTCAAAGTAACGGATTCATAAAGAATTCGATAGAATGTGAAAGCTATGGATATCGCTAGGTTAACCAAACTAGTGGAAATAATGAGATTACGTTATTTCAAGTTGCATTATGCCGTATAAGATACGTAGATGATTAATAACCAAAAAGATGTTATCATACCTTTCTGGTAAGTACTAACACTTGATTAAAATATGAACAATGCTCAACTGATTATCGAGAGCAAGTGCATTGAGTTTAAACTCAATAAACTATGTAAGAAAGGTTTCGGGGACAAAACCTCTTTAAGGGGGTAGACTTGTAACACCCCGAAATCGGGATTGGTAATTAAACCATGTTAATAATAATGAATGGGTAAAATACAGTTAGTAGTAAAAGTAAACCCGGTGAATATTAGGAATTTAATAGATAAACCTAATATTAAATAAAAAGTGAATAAAAGCTTTTGAGGAAATAAAGATAATAAGAGGCCCGAGTTAACAGGATTTCAAAATAAAACGGGTTATGACTTCCCCGAACCCACTAAGTAACTAGGGATATCAACCTAGTTAGTTAAGTGTTGTAAAAACAATAAAAGAAACATGAAATAGATAACCCTTTTATAAACTATGGAACTAGAGGGACTAAACATGGGCAAATGTAATAAGGTTTTGATTAAATCAAAATTAACTCAACAAAAACACACACGTACGTGTGTTCCTGCGATCTCCACAGAGCTTCTAGAGCTCAAACCCTAAATTCCAAGAATTCACCAAATTGAAAGGGGAAATCAAGCCCAAATCGAAATCTAAGCATAGATTAGTGATCACCGCAGTAAAAGGGTCATAAGGTATGTAAAATTTCATGGTTTGATTCCATCTTGAATTCTAGATGAACACATGAGATTCGAGATTAGAGCTTGCATGATTGTTGTTTGGATGAAATTTGCAATGAAATTATGTCTAGGAGTAAACCCTAGTCATTTGTTGTTGAATTAGTGCTTAAACTATGAAATTCATAATCATCTATGTAAGTGCTAAATGGGTTTTGTGGGAAGATGATGAACACTAGATTTATGATCATCAATTTGGTGTTATTCGATTTCCATGAAGTAAGTCTAGGTGTAGTTATGCATGCTAGACATAAGAACTTGTGAATGATGCTAAAACTTGGGTAAATAACTAGTTATGAAAATTGATTGTTGATTTTATAGAATATGCCCACAAGGTGTTTGTTAAAATGCCTAAGTGAATGTTCATATGTTGAAATTACGAATGAAACGCGTAATTGCCTTGTTTGACTAATTACGTGAAAGATGGGTTAAAGCGGGTTCTAATCATAATGTTGATTTGACTTAATTGTGTAAACCATGTGATCAAAAGGTAGTTAACTTTCGATAAGTTAAGTTAACTAATCATGAAGTCGAATAGTAGCTTTGGCATAGAAAATAAGTGAGGTGGAATAGTCGTGATTTTCTTATGAATAATTTAACCGCCTTGTAAATGATTAACAATAGTTTGACGCCTAACGAGCTAGGTGGAGGCTTGGGAAAGAAGCGGTCAAACGAACCAAGCACGAGAAGAAAAGCGTATTCGGAATGCAAGGTAAGTAAAACTTACACCCTTATGTAGGACACGTGTTTATTTTATAAACTATAAATGCGAAAGATGTAATACCCAAAATAAGGGTTCCGACACGACCGATACAAGTTGGAACAAGTATAAATGATAAAAACCATGGTTTATGGTAAACGGGGCAAATGGGTGAATTTGGAAATCTAAAACCATGCTTTTATTCTAATTTATGTAAATGTTTGGTCTTATAGTCCAAACGGGTCAAATGGTGATGAAACACCATTTGACAATATCGACTAATGTGATTGTCAAGTCGTATGTTATCAGGAGTGATTAACAATTTGGATAATTGCGACGCCATATAATGTTGGTTAATTAACGCGAGGTATAAAACGGGTCTATATGTTGATTCGAGCCAGGTACGCATATATATATAGATTTATGGTTTAAAATGCAATGTGGGTCAAATACCTTAGCAAAGGGACCAATTTCGTAAAAAGGAAGAAATAAGTTGACGAAAATGCCCTTGATAGGTAAATCGGGCAAACGACCCTTAGAGGTCGTTTAGATACTAGTATTATCATCATGTAACTCTTAGACACATGTAAGAGTTGCAGGCATCAACTTTGGGGGTCAAATGCCTATGAACGGGTTAATCACGTAAAATGACTATCCTAAGGGTAAAAATTAGGAATGTGGTTCATTATGTTAAATCCACCACAAAAATAGTTGTGGTGGAATATAAGAGGCTATTTAAAAGTGAGAATACGAAGTGTAGAAAGAGAAGAGAGAGTTTGATGCTTAAATGTACATAATTCGCTCTAAACGGGTCAAAATAAGAACTTGAGCGTAAACGGGTTTTTATTATGTAAGAATCCCGTGATTTGAAATTTATATGATAGGAGATATGGAAATTATGAATTTCATGAGTTTAAGGATCAAATAAACATGTTTGTTTGATAAAAATCAAACGGGTCAAAATTTGGTAAAAAGGGTAATAAGCCGAAGACTTAAAAGTCTGAAATTTTGTTAAATTAAATGTTGGATTTTGACTCCATAATGTGGAGAATCAAATTACAATCACGTAGGAAGAAACGGTAGGTCAAACGGACAAGCGGATTGAAAGATACGAAAGTTTTCGTGTCAAAAACGGCAAAATTGGAATGGGCTGGTACAGGGGCCACCGTAACTTACGGTGCCCACCATAAGTTACGGTGGGGCTGAAACCTTTACGCCAGGTGCCTACTGAGTTACGGTGGGAGTATTTTTAATTAGGGGCCACCGACCACCGTAAGTTACGGTGGAGGCCAGAAGCAATTTTTAGTAATGTTTTTAAAATTTATGTAATGTTTTTTTAGTGTTATGTATTTGTTTACTTACTAGTAATATTTTTGTAAGTTTTTAATACATTTTATATAATTTTAAAATAATACAGAAGGTGTTTGACACGTGTCGAAAAAAGCCACGTTTACACGCCCGAGGCCACACCATCCGTTTTAACACCACGCCCCGTTCTGACGCGTGGTCCATGTGTCACATAATGTCCCATCTTCAAGCCCTTCCACACCGTGTGGTCTAACCAACTCAAACTTATAAAATAAGGGAGTTCGATTGAAACATTGGCTCAATTGATTAGATTAGCCCAAAAAAACACAACTACGTATGGCAGCAACCTGGAAGAAAACCAAACGTCGCTCTGGCCTCTCGCTCAGACTCAGACGTTGCATTCTTCGACCTTCGTTATTGTTGTTTTTATTAATATTGTATGATTGCACGGTAAAAAAAAATTTAGGATACCCTTGATTTAACGGGCTAGTTCCGCCACTGATTCATTGTGTCTTTTATCTGTTGTTATCGATTGTGTTTTTAGTGTACTTTCTGTGTGTTTTTTTTTAATGTTTGGAACCGAAAGGGAGGGGGTATTATGGGTTGTTCTCCTTAGTACCAAGTTTCCACATCATCGATGATTCGATTCCATACCGTCCTCAGCGTTTAAAGCGTGTACCACCTAACCTAAAGTATATTATACAATATTAAGAAGCTTGACAAAAAAAAAAATTTTGAAACGAAAACTTCATTAAACCAAGGCCAACCCGAGCAAAAACAACGGGCGACCCAACCAAAAAACAACCTTACAAAAATTTACACCAATTGCCCCATGAAACATCTATACACTTTGTCCTACTTCTAAACCAAAGGTATCCAGCAGATCTAATCGATCTAAACACCTCATCAGCCTTAATAATCTTGCCACTAAAGACTCGATCATTCCTCGCTTTCCAAATAAACCAACACGTGATTACGACAATACCTTGGAAAATGGCCTGCTTCTTTCCTTTTAACCCACAGTGAATGTGTGCTTCGAGAACATCTTTGAATGAAAACGCAACCAGAAAAGGCGTCCTGCTCCAACGGCTGACTTTAGCCCAAACCTCAGCTGCATAACTGCACCCAGTAAACAAATGAGCAGCCGTCTCAACACCTTCATTACACATCGGGCAGCACGAATCGGCAACCGGGATGCTCCTTTTGATCAATTCCAGCCGAGTAAAATTAAATATAATTAAATCGTATATGCTTTGAATGGCCTATGTACGTGTGCCAAGTGTCTAGAGACTTATATATATATCAAGTACATAAAAACGACCAAATGTAATATAAAAGACCTAATTTCTAGCTTTTGTAGTGTATTACAATGTCATTTTCTTTGTTATATATTTTTCTTTCTTTTTTTAATGATTAAGGCACAACCTTATAACGATGTTAAAAATGTTGTTCTTGAAAACATCAAAGCCGTACGTTAGATGAGATACTTACTGAGGTCAATTACTTCTTTAGTAAGTCTTGATTTATAAAACTTTGTTTATATTGAAATAATACTTGCTTGAATATTTAATACATTTTTTATATGCAATATTTGCTTTAGGTTATTGATAAATGTTTGATAAAATTTAGGGTATAAACAAATCCCATTTGTCATTAGAATATTAAATAAGAAGTTTTAATTTTGTATAAGTCATTTTCATAACATCATAACTTCCATGATTTTGCAGTCTCAAGACATAGCAACTTATGCTAAATAAATAAGAAATTAAAATATTTACATATTGTTGATCTTACGCATAACCTAATCTTAAGTAAAATAGTCATTACTATGGAACAACTAATATTTCAATGTTTGTCATTTACATGTTTGTATATATGTATGTGTGTATCTTATGTATGTAATTAGGCAATTCATATTTTAAGATTTGGTCATGAACAGGGGCGGACCTAAGCCCAGCCCAAGGTGGGCGGGCGCACCTCCGGGAAAAAACAATTTTAGTGCTAAGTTTCGTCAAAAATCCCGTCCGCACCCCTTAGAATTTTTTGTCCGCACCCCATGGAATTTTTCGTCCGCACCCCTTAGGTAAAAAGTGTTATCAACTTATATTTTAAAAATATTTTTTAGTAAACTCTTATTTTATAAAAAATAATACCTAAATTATATAACTTTTAATACCTAAATAACTAAACCCAAATACCCAATACATTTAACTAGCCCACTACTAAGTCTTAGCCCCATAAACAAACCCAACAAATCAACAATATTTCAAACTAAAATAAAATAAACAAGCCCAAAATCCTTACATATTCTATCATGCTCTCTTTATCGTCTTGCACGCCAGCAATCAGAACATGAATAACGACAACAGTGAACAGTCAGCAGCCACCATACCACCGCCGATCAAACACGGGTAAGTTTCTTTGTTATTTTTGATGGTTTTTTGTTGATTATTGATTGATATTATCCACCTCCAGTAGCCTATTATAGCCGCATACTAACCATAGTAGACATGTGCTTCGTTTTGTTTTCATTATGTTATGGTGGGTTATATTTTGTTAGTGATGATATTTTGCCTTTTTTATAGCCGCATACCACACTATGTTTGGCTTTTTTTAGTGAAGAACGTTTGGCTTTTTTTTTATGGTGTATATGTTGTTTAGATGATTTTTAGGGTGATTTGCATTATGATATTTAGGGCTTGAATAGTTGATACAGTATGTAATATGTTATGGAGCCATGAACTTATAGATCAATTTATTTGTGATAGCCGATATGAACAATGAGCAGCGACATTATGGCGCGATTTCTCAAGAGGAAAGTTGATACGTCTTCCGGATTCGTTGATGTGGATACTTGCGTAATCGGATTGGCGATGAGAATTTTAGTGAAGGTTGTATATGTTATATAGAGAAAGAGTTGCTTAAGAAAGTAGGTTTAGATGATGTTTTGGATAGATTTCAAAAAATGAAAACCCGTAGGACGACGTTTTAATTATGTTTGTAACAAGGTTTGACGTGTTTTTGATGATTATATAAATTTAGTTCTTTTGTTTTACATGACCCGACTCGACCCGACCCGAACCGACCCGATACGAACCGATTTTTTATTTATATACCTTGGGGCCTAAAATTTTTAAAAATGTTCCGCACCCCATGGAAAAATTTATGGGTCCGCCACTGGTCATGAATTTCATGTGCCTCACTTTACTACTTGTTTGATCTTATGAGTGAGTTGTATGAGGAATCTTGGCATTTGAGGCCATGAAATGCTTTTGAGTCCAAACTCTAATGCTTTGAGTTAGGGTGAAAAATGTTTTTAGATTCTTGCTCAAATTGATTTTGAGGCCATGAAATTATTGGTTCCATATTTTATAAGTTGATTGGAATCTGGAAAAGGGCCAAACAACTTTTTATTGGTTAGTTTTAGACAAATTTGGTCTTAGACCATGCGTAGTGGTCTCATGGTCCACCCAATCACGAGTAACCACTAGCACTACAACCCCCTCCCCATGTGAAATGATATTTTGGGCTTTCTTTTATGGTTTTGTGTCACGCAGTGAAAGAGAGAGGGAGAGAGAGAGAGAGAATGAGAGGGAGAGGGAGAGAGATAGACACTTATTTTGGTAGAAAGAGAGTGGTGGGTATTGGTTGGTTTTGTGTGAATCACACACCTCACACAATTGCACCATTTTGAGGGTAATTTCACCTATGTTGACGTGGACGTCACATGGCGGAAATTTCCCTTTCACATGGGTGACCACTACACATGATCTAAGTAAAATTGCTGGCCTAGTAAAGGGTGCAGCACATCAAATGCCATGCAATTATACTCATCTTGTAAAAGTAATATAAAATCAACTCGAACTCAAATTGAGAATTTGAGGTTCTTGCTAGCAGCTTCAGTGTGTAAGAAGTCTGTTTTAATAATGTTATGGTTTCTTGGGATAACTTGGACTCAGTTAATCAAATTAGTGAATTAGTGAAAGGGGTAAAACTTGAAGTGCCAACTATGGTAAGGGTGTTGTGTGGGTTGATCATAGAGTGTAAGATGTTGTTGCACTTCTACGTAGTGTTAGGATAGGTTGTTATTGGTGGAATATACTGAGTATGATGATTATTAGTTATAACATAGCCAATGTGGTGTGTAATATCTTACTATGAAACAATCTAGTTGTCGATAACTATTAAGTGAGAGAATCAAGGTAAGTACAGGAATTTTACCAAATAAGGGCATATGTCAAATGATAGTTTTGTTAAGGGTGGAAGGGGTGCTCCTCATGGAGAGTAGTAAACTATCTACCTAGCCAATCATCTCATGTCATGTTAACTCTCCTTTTCACTCTCCATTTTACACTCAAACACAAGGGGTGTTTCACCCAAACATTTTTTTCTTAAAAAAAAGGATAAATATGTGATTGATTGGAAGAGAGTGGGGCTCACTATTAACCTCCCTCTCTCCTCTTCCCTATGCAGGGACCACTCCTTGATAAATGTCATTCACCGCACACCAATGGGGGCCGACAGCGTTGTGCCCGCACGGTGAACCCCATCACCGCACACACCCCGTCCCCCCTAACTAGCTTACGTGGTGAAATTATATTTAAAATTTTATTGGGGTTTCATGTATCAATTGCAAACATTTATATCGATTGTGTTAGTTTATCCATAGTGATACTATTAAAAAGTTTACATGTGTATTTGGTAGTATGTTAGACTACCTATTGTAGGCCTTAACCCACACACGCCCATTGCCACGTCGGAGGTGCGCGGGGGGGGGGGGGGGGGGGGGTATAGAAGATGACGCGGGACAGTGGCGTGGCTCTAGCTGAGGGTGCCAAGAGTACCATTTTAATTTATTTTAATATACAATCAATCATATCTAGCCATCTTAGGTCCTTAACCCAATATAAAACAAAAGTGAGGCACATTTCACTTAAAACCCCTTTAGAGCCCTGCAACACCCTCTTTAGATCCCCTGCTACCAAGCCTACGTGACGCCACTTTTCCATTCGCCCATGTTCGTGCCAAATTGTAAATGATAGCCCAAAGCTTCTTCGAAACTTCTAACGCCCTTTCAATATCTTTTCTCATCGACTATTGCGCCTTTTTGAACAATTTTCTTTTATTCTCATGTGGGTATGAAAACGCTTTCACAGACAAGGCCCACTTTGTTAAGTGTTAATGCACACGTTTCCATGATCTTTTCGTCTTCTTATGAATCATTAGATGAAGATGACCAATATCATTCCATTTTTTTAAAAGAGTAGGCGTGTATAAAACTGAAGTTTTGTGAAGTATTTTGAAGTGAATGTGTGTAAAAATTTGATAAAAAATCGTTGTTTAAATGGATGTGAAATTTTTTTTTAAGTCTCAAATGGTCACCTTCTTTTGCCCCTCCATGCACCCGTAGCGTCCGTATGTTCCAGTGTTCACGCCATGGGCTCATTCGTTGTGTAGGGGCGTGGGCTAATCCACCCCACAACACATGTTCTTGGTATTGGGGTTAACACATTTTGGTAAATATAGAAGGAGATTTTAGGACGAATATGTGGTGTTTAGATAAAAGATATTCTCACTTGTTAACTTCTATTCTCAAATATTATTGTGAATCTTTAAAAAGTAAAAATGTGTTTTCATTTAGCTATATTGCAAGCGTAACTTATATCATGGAGTGTAAACAAAAGAATTGGATTAAGAGAATGAAATTCGCCAATGAAATAGTGGTCGAGTGGTTGGGGAAAGACTTGGTGTTTCTTATGACTCAGGTTCGACTCTCACTCTCCCCTTTATTTTATGCGGCATCCAGGTGAATGTCGAATACGGGTTGCGCCGGTTCGTCTTGGATGAGAGACGGGGTTTTACCGATTATTCAACTGTCGTGCCTTCGGGCGGGTTTCCGCGCATCTGGGAGAGCCAAGAGGCCGGCGACGGTCGAGTCGTCGACCTTGGCCACAGCGTCTGATATCACAATGGTTGGCACGTCGTTACTTACCATTAAAAAAAAGAGAATGAAATTCACATAGACGAGAAGGTGACCATAAAAACTTGAAAGTAAGTGATCATTTAGAAGATTAAAATAATGCGGCTATAGTTCTTTTGTTGCATATTTTCAACAAACAAATTGTAATATACATATTTTGTAAATGGTTTACATAAAAAGTGATTTTATTATATTTAAAGCTTGGAAATATTTAATTTCAAATTTATGATGTGACATATGCTTTCTTATAATGCAATATTCAAGAAGACAATAAAACTTTCTTCATATCATTTCCTACTAGTTAACTATATCGAACTGTAATTCACCTACATAAAGTTTACAACATCAAGTCAACGAACCCTTCTATAACTCGTTTGTAACTCATAGTTCAAATTTCCAAAACTTTTCAAGATCTTAAACTTGCATAGTAATGTGGCATGAGTTATAACTTAAATTCTTAATGATACAAGGATTTTAAGTTTGAAATCTGATCTTTGTCTGGAAAAATAAAAGGAAACTTGGGCGAAGAGAGAAGAAGAAATGGTTATCGTGTCATAGAGAAAAAGGGTTAAATATCATGTCATAGAAAAAAATGGTTAAATAGATCAATCCAAATAGGACTCATTTAGCTAAAGGTGTTCATATGTTTCATCGAAATCTGACCCGAACCTATTTAGACTAAACTCAAGCCCATAAATATGTTATTATGTTCGCGTATATTTTCGTAACATGTCATAGATTCACACCTCTAAAGATTTCATATTTTAACTAAAGAACCAAATACCCACAAAATGATTTATAACTCTTCATATATTAACTTTATATTTAACTTAATTATAACCAATACATACCAGATATAATTATATTTCCTAAGACTGAATCTGTCCCAAAAGTGATGGGAGGAGATCAAGACCATCGGGTTTCTATGGGCGTAAAATAGATCCAAGTTACAATCTTTAGAGTGGTTAAATTGTTGTAATTTTAATTCTTTGCACTCTTAATTTATATATTGGTCTTGGCGCCAGTGGCGGAGCTAGACTTTAACACCAGGGGTATCAAAAAAAAAAAAATTACGGTGTATTCATATAAAATCCTTTATAGGGGTATCCTCGTATTTTTTTAGGGGTATCCTTTATATAAAATCCAAAAAAAAAAACAAAAAATTAACACTGCGAAACACTGCGAACACGACTTTGAGCCGTAGCCCGTGCTACGGCTGGTTCTATGCTGTCTTCCCCCCTGCTTGACGCATACAATGCATCTAGCTCTTGAGTAGTGGTACCAGTTTTTGTTATTTTAATGTATTTTAAAATTTAACTTTTAGATCATTCGCAATGAATTCTTTATACCCTATCCATATAATCACATTAAAAATCCATATTTTTCTCTCTAGTTTTAAATTAAACAATATTTTTATACCTTTATCATTATATTTTTCCTCACCTCCCCTCACAACCACTTTCAAAAGCATTAAGAAAATTATAAAAGTGAACAGTGTTCCCGTATATTTACAAATAAACAGTAATATTTTTTCTCTCAACCACTCACAATCATTCCTTACAACGTAACTAACCCACTCACGTAAATTTAACAAATCCATTGTAAATGCTTTTAACCGGTCTTTAATTAGTACTATAGCTGTTTTCTAACCCTCTTGAGATCCCAATCTGCCACTAATTATAAAAAAAAAATCCCTACCCATAAAATTCCAAAACTTTTCTTTGTTTTTCCCCTATTATTCTCTTAATATCTATTGCCATCTTCCTCTGATTTATGAACAAACTCTGTCACAATCAAATCTACATGGGCTTTTACAGCCAAGGCTGTTCTTGGAAGGTGACACAAGACAAGGATGAGCCCCACATAAATTAAGAGGGAGGGTTCAAGGTATGCACATTGCACAACTCCATATTCTCTCAATCCCATTAAAATAAAATAAAAAAATAAAAAAAATCTTTTTTTTTCTCAGTGTGACAGTTATTAGTTTATGAGCAATCTTGACCCACACCCACTTCATTTTAATGCTATTTAGTGCTCCCTGTTTGTTGGGTATTATATAATTTCAAGAATCTTGGATGCCTATCTAACAAATTCCAAGAATTTCTTAGTTGATTTGGGGTTTATGTTTTTTTTTGTTTGGTATTATATAATTTCAAGAATCTTGGATGACCATCAAACAAATTTCAAGAATTTCTTAGTTGATTTGGGTTTTTTTTTTGTTGGGTATTATATAATTTCAAGAATCTTGGATACCCATCAAACAAATTTCAAGAATTTCTTAGTTGATTTGGGGTTTTATGTTTTTTTGTTGGGTATTATATAATTTCAAGAATCTTGGATACCCATCAAACAAAGTTCAAGAATTTGTTGCTAGATTTGGGGTTTAGGGTTTTGATTCTTGATGCTTGATGAATATAGTGGATGATTTATATGTAAAGTTCATGGTGTCTGGGAATAATTATTTGAACATGGTCAAACCCTGTTGGAAGCCTTCTTTGGAAGAGGGTTGTATAAGAAAATCTGCAGATCAAATTGGTAGAACAGATGGGTTGTTGTGGTATAAAGATTTAGGGGTTCATATGAGTGGTGAATTTTCAATGGCTGCTATTCAAGCAAACAATTTATTGGAAGATCAGAGCCAAGTTGAATCAGGACTGTTAAGTTCTTCGAGTTCCGGCCCGTCCGGAACGTTTGTTGGAGTCTATGATGGGCATGGTGGACCGGAGACTTCAAGATTTGTGAATGAGAATCTGTTTGCTAATGTTAAGAGTAAGTTTTGTTTATTTTAACAATTAAATTTGGTTATTCAAACACGTAACCGTAAAATTTTACTTATAGCAGAGCTATTGACAGGGTTGACAGGGTCTGGTGGGATTAATGAGAATCTGTTCTCTAATCATAAGAGTAATTTTGTTAATTTTAAGAATAGAATTTGGTTATACAAATGTGGACCCATGAAAATCTCACTCGTAGTAGAGAGCTATTGGTAGCGTCCGGTAGGATTAATGAGAATTTGATCTCTAATCTTAAGAGTAAATTTTGTTAATTTTAAGAATTGAATTCGGTAAACAAACGTACCTAGTAAATTCTCACTCATAGCAGAGTTATTGGTAAGAATGTATCCTCTAATCTTAAGAGAAACTTTGTTAATTTCAAGAAATGATTTTGTTAAAGAGTAAAGTATACGGATGGTTGCTGTGGTTTACCAAAATTTTGGATTCAGTCCCTAGCTTTCCAAAAGTATACGAATTGTCCCTGTGGTTTGCAGTTTGTAACACATTTGGTCCCTAGCCAACAAAATGCAAACCTCAGGGACCATCCATGTATTTTTGGAAAAAATTGGGGACGAAATGCGTTATATAGTGCGAACCACAGGGACCATCTGTGTACTTTTGGAAACCTAGGGACCAAATCAAAAATTTTGGTAAAACACAGACACCATCCGTGTACTTTTCTCTTTGTTAAACAGAAAACATAAAATGTGACTTAGAGAATCAAAGTAACAACCATACAAAAGTACTAACTGAATTCGGTTATGAAACTTTAAAACTAACAAAAACTTAATTTTGGTTCAGAATTTGCATCTGAAGATCAAGAAATGTCAGCAGACGTGATCAAGAAAGCATTTTTAGCAACGGAAGATGAATTTCTATCGATTGTAAGAGAACAATGGCGTGTGTGCCCACAAATAGCGACAGTAGGGACGTGTTGTTTGGCGGGTGTTATTTGCAACGGGTTAGTATACGTCGCTAATGCTGGAGATTCGAGAGCGGTGTTGGGGCGAGCAGATAGGGGTGTCGGAGGTGTTTCGGCTGTACAATTATCAACAGAGCATAATGCAAGCTATGCTTCCGTAAGAGACGAGCTTCATTCCGAGCATCCTGATGATCCGAAAATCGTTGTTATGAAACACAATGTTTGGCGTGTTAAGGGGATCATACAGGTTAGTTTGAATTTTTTGAAAGTCAAACGCGTGTTCCATTCAAATTAATCTGGTTGGTGTTTTTGATTTTTTTGGCTCAATTCTTTCTCAAGTTGCATTGCTTGTTTTGCAGTATTAATGTGGATTTTTTGTTTTTTCAGTAATCATAACATTGTTGTCAATTTTGAAAATAAATCGTAACTTGTTTGACTCCTTAAAGTCAACAGTGAACAATTTCTTTGTTCTGTGAAAAGTTGCAGTCTTAAAGTTGTTCCATAGTCTGTAATAAGTCTTCTGGTCAAATGTTTTAATATCCTAAAAGTGAAATTTTTCATTCAATTTACAGGAACTTTTTGAATTTTATAAAGTCAAATCGAGCCCGAGCCGAGCTTTGAGCCTAAAATAAGGCTCGTTTATTTACCAAGCCTGAGCTCGAGCCTGGCATGTGAAGCTCGTCGAACCTTAGTGTAATATTAGTTTTTTTATTAATATTTAATAAGATTTACCTTTATCTTAAAGTTGTCTAGTAAACGAGCCGAGCGGAGCTTATTTAAACTTGTTTACAAGCCAAGCCCGAACCTAAAAATAAGCTTGTTTAGTAAACAAGCCCGAGCTCAAGCTTCACTTGTCGAGCTCGCGAGCCTAAACGAGTCTATTGTTTATATTATTTTATTAAATATATTCATTAATAGATAAAAACGAGCCGAGCTCGAGCTCGAGCCTGGTCGAGCTCGGGCTTGGCTTAGTTCGTTTGCACCCCTAGTTGTATCACTTTTCTTAACGGTTCAATTGCGCTTGATTATTTTCCCTAAGATCATAGCATTTCTCATGGAATTCAAAGATAAAGTGTAACTCGTTTGACTACTAAAAGTCAACAATGAAATCTATGTGAATTTTTCGTTTCTGCAATGAGAAATCGCAATCATAAACTTTTTGAACAGTTTGGTAAAAGTCTTACTACCGGTAAAATGTCCACTTTGAACAATGTAAATACACAAAAAATTAACTTTAAGTATCGCTAAACAAGATAAATTTATAAATTAATGTAATTGTTTTGGTTTTCAGGTTTCAAGATCCATCGGTGATGCGTATCTAAAGAAGGCAGAGTTCAATAGAGAACCTTTATTGGCAAAGTTTAGGCTGCCCGAACCCTTTTCAAAGCCGATTCTTAATCCAGAACCGTCGATATATATACACAAACTAACCCCGAAGGATCAGTTTCTCATATTTGCATCCGATGGTCTGTGGGAGCATCTTAGCAATGAGGAAGCAGTGGATATCGTTTATAATTATCCTCGTAACGTAAGTTTTATATTCTTTTTTTTTCTCAATATTTCCTACTGCAGGTGATTATCTGATGTAGAAAAATCATAATCAGATGTGATTAAACGGGTTGTAGAAAATAGTGTTTGGATGTGCTTTTGTGGTTTCAAGTTGTGATAAGGGCTGTAATCGAGCCGAACCAGGCTGGGCTCGAGCTCGAACTTAAACAAGTCAGCTCGGCTCGTAAAAACTTCAAGCCAGCTTGAGCCCAATCGAGCCGGCTCGTTAATTTTTAAATTTTTTTTTACAAATATTGATAACATAAAAAAACAAAAATAAAAAAATAACACACATTTCTAAAAATATATATACACACACACATGCATACGAGCCGCAGAGCCGAGCCATCGAGTCGAGCCACGAGCCAAGCACCCCTGACTCGAGCTCGGCTCAATTACAAAACGAGATGGCTCGGCTCAGCTCAAAAACAAAACGAGCTTTTTTCGAGCTCTTCTTGAGCAAGCCTCGGGCCGTGAGCTTTTCTAACACACCTTCACAAAAACCCGTTACATAATGCAAAATCTTTTTATTTAAACATTAAAACTGCTTATCGGATATTACGTTCTAAAACACAAATCCAGTACAGTTCAGGGCAAGAAGCTACGTTTTACCTCACAAGGTATTAATGGGGTAGCTTACATGGTAACGGGTTCTCAGGGTTTAAAAAAATAAAAATAAAAAAGATACCCATAAGGCCGTAACCCAAATTGATTAAAATCTTTTATGTTTTTTTAACAGGGAATTGCAAGAAGATTAGTGAAGGCTGCACTTCAACTAGCAGCCAAGAAAAGAGAAATGAGATATTCAGATTTGAAGAAAATTGATAGAGGCGTTAGAAGACATTTCCATGATGACATCACAGTAGTTGTCATGTTTTTAGACCCGCCATCGACAAACCGAACTTCTACTCGTGCTTCGGCTCTATCAATAAAAGGAACCCGAGGATTACCTCGCACCAACAATTTGTAGCACCGAGGGTCCGTTTTTCAGCTGCACCCAAAATGTCGTTTTTGTTGAGTGAATGTGTGTAACTGTAAACTAAGAGCATGTATTATTTTAACACGTACAAGACGAGGTTGTTAGCCGTAGTTTCGAGTGTCGGGCATCATCCTCCGTCGTAGTCGAAAATCTTACAAATTTTTTTTTTTTTTGATCATTTGTGGATGAGGTGTGAAGGTCTTGTCTCTTAGGATAATGATCGTAAAGAAAGGAAACGTGACAAGTGTTTAAATGTGTATATATGATAAAAGTATTTGATAAGGTGTTCATGCGGATATGTGATGACAATATTTGATAAAATAGTTTATGTAATTTGTATAGTGTTTAATTTAGCTACCTAAAAATATAATTGTAAAGTTTTTCTATAGATTAGTTGGTAATTATTCTCATGTATACAAGCAGGGCCGGTCCAACGTTTTTTTGAGGCCCTAAGCGAACTTTAAAGTGTTCGGTTAGAGCTTAAAACCAACTAAAGTGTTGGCTCGTTTGCACCCCTAATGAAAACTAACCTCTCGAAGCGTACAACTAAAGTGTTCGGTTAGAGCTTAAAACCAGCTGATGCATACTCCTATTTAACACATTGTATTATCACTACTTTATATAATTCACATAAGTACATATTTGGTGAAAAACTTTTAACAATTCTCGCAAAGAATCAAGAATCATGCCCCCCTACAAAGAAAACTATTAAAACGAATTTTGATATGACAACAATCAAAATGAAAAGGTAAATGTGATTTTAGTGAACATATTGATGGCCTTTACAGTTCCTCCACCCGCAAAATTTACTTTTTTGTAAATGAAATCGCTAAAGAGAAATCACCCTCATTAGTGTACACTAGTCTACCTGTTACACTATACAAACAATATTATGTAACGAAACAATGTCACACACATTGTCTGGGTTTGTCAGTAGTCACATTAGTCATGTCTTTGTTAGTCAAAACATCATACGGGTCATATAATTTGGCCCTCATATGCCCCATATGACCATTTTTTGAATGTATCATACAACTCATTTTGACTTCTTTTGCCCCTATCATATGGCATGTATGACAAGTGATATCTAGATATACTGATTGATAGGTGAAGGGGTATGGTCCCAAAAAAGTCGCGCAAACCTTTATTCAGGTCGCGCGCAGGATCATACTCCTTATTCAGCACATTTCTTATTGCAAACCTCGCGCGGGCTACTTCAGCATTCTTTGATCCGGCGCGAGGTCTGAGCAATAGAAAGCTCCACTTTCAACACTTAGCATTCCAAAAGAACATTCAGTAACCCATACCCTGCGCGGGGTAGCTACGTGTTCAGCAAGAATCACGCGTGACTACGGCGCAAGGCTGTTTCAGATAGTACACCAGGTACAAGTGGCAGAATGAAAAGGCCAATCAGCGTCCTTCTAGTCCTGCTCAATCGTGCTCCACGATCGTCTGACATGCAGGAGACAGAAAGTACTTAAGGACGCCTACGTGGCACCAATCACAGGGCAGAGACACCTACCCCACGATCTCCACTTACCTGCTGATGGCAGAAGGGCGGCCAGGCCGACAGCCATGACACGTGGCTCCAATCACGGTGCGCCAGCACCAAGAAACTCCTGGAAGCCACTAACGGTCGACACCAGTGAGACAAGGAGCATATCCACTAAGTTGTCGCCTTCCGGCCCAAGGCCCATCAGCCCACATCCTCTTGCACCTCTCCGGCTATAAATAGAGACCTCAGTCCACAGGTTAAACATTCTACTCCCTCTACTCTCACTCTTAATACACACTTATCTCCTCAAAACGGTCGCTTATTCTCACGCTGGAGCCCGGTTAAGAGGGAAACCCCCATATTCCCCTCTTAATGAGTAACGGTGTTCTGTTTTGCAGGATTACCCCGTCATTAAGGAGCTCAGAAAGCCATAAGAGGATTAACCACTATGATAGGAACATAAACCAAACTGATTAATCCCATAATTAGTTCAGTGTTTCTTCAATAGGAGTGTTTGTATAGTTCTTTAGACCATCCATAACAAGTGGCCCCAAAACACTAAAAAACAGATACTAAAAATGAGCTCCACAATAGTAAAACCCGACGATATGACATTTTTAGTGGCTAAAAACAAGAAAACACATTGTGGATACTAGAGGTGAGCAGAAAACCGAAATAACCGCCGAAACAAAAACCGACAGTTCGGTTTTCGGATAACCAATTTCAATAACCGAAAAAAACCGGTCCGAAACAAAAAAAAAACATATATTTTTATGTTTAAGTTTAAGTTGTTTAACTCATACTATTAGAAATCATTTATTTTATTCTTGAATATTAAGTAATTATAATAAAAACATTAACATGTACATTTATAATTGAGATGATTTATTTATTGCCTACATCAAATAACAAAATTTAGTATATAAATTACATAATCTTCAAAATATTATAAAAGAAACTGTCTTAAAAAAACTTTGGAGAAACATAAAAATAGATTAGAAGGTAAGATTTATGTGAACATTATTAGTTAAAAATTTTAAATATAATAACTTAAATGTAAACAAATTCTTAAAATTTAAATTATGTTTTTTTTTTTAATCTTCATAATTTTGTTTTAAAAATTGAAATAACCGAAAAATCAAACCGAACCAATGATAAGACTGAAACCAAACGATTTTAATAAACCGAAAACTGACATTTTGGTTTTGATTTTGATTTTGATTTTACCCAAAAACCGAACCGAACCATGCACACTGGATACCCCTTTTAATAAATTACTTGTAAGTTGAAATTGTTATCTTTAATTCAAACTAGAATTGAGACCCGCCGCAATGCGGCGGGGATTCTTTAGTTATAACTATGTCGACCTAGGACCCGCACGTTATGTTAAACCTGTCAAACGGGAAAAAAAATAGACGATGTAAAAACGTTCACCCATACACGCACGTTGCGTCGTGTTAACTAGCAAAATTTAGAACGAAACGTAAAAACGTTAAACCAAAGACGCACGTTGCGATGTGTTAAGTCACAAAATTTAGAACCAAGCATAAACCGGAAAATTTGCGGAAAATGAAAACTATAAAGGATCAAAGTTGAAAGTAAAATAAGTTGTGAAGATAGATTGCAAAAGATAAAAAGATTTTGGTTAAAAGTAAAAAAAAACAAATAGTTTTGGGTTAAAAGTAATTTATGAAATACTTTTGGGTGAAAAGTAAAAAAAGTCAATTTTTTTTTGGAAAACCCCTAAAGCCAACAACCATATGCATAACCATTTTTTCTTTGAAAAACCCCCAAAGCACACCCCACGTTGCGACGGGGCGTAAAACGGTGTCAAATAGTACTAATGTCACACAACCGTGATCGACCACCAACACTGACTCGACCTAGGATCTGCGTGTTGCGACGAACCTGTCAAACATGAAAAAATAGAGGTAAAAACGTTGAACCACACATGCACGTTGCGCCGTGTTAACTTGCAAAATTTGAAACAAAACATAAAAAAGTTGAACCACACTCGTACGTTGCGTCGTATTAACTCGAAAAATTTAGAACTATACGTAACGAAACGTAAAAACGTTAAACCAAAGACGAAAAGTATAATTGACAAAAGTTGTGAAGTTAAATTGCAAATAATGAAAAATTTTGAGTTAAAGTTAAAAAAACAAATTTTGTAGGGTTAAAATTGCAAAAGGTAAAAACCTTTGGGTTAAAACTAAAAAATCAAGTTTTTTTTTTTTTTGAAAAATCATCAAAGCACAAGTTACAAGTGTTTATGCATGGAAAAGTTATTTATTTATAAATGGAATAATAAGATTATATATTTGTTTTCTTAATGGCATAATTATCAACAAAAGAAATTTCTTCAATTAAAAACCCTATTTGCTGTCAGTCTCTTCTGTCGATTCCAGATTCAGCAACCCTCTAATCCGGCTGTTGTGCACGCTCACGACGGTTTCTGGCGATCCGCTACTGCCCAGACCATCTGATCCGATTGACAATTTGATTGTGTGAGTTTGCTAAATTTCTTGTTGCAACTATGGTTTTTCAGATTTGCCAAAATGAATTGTTTTATAGTGGTTCAATTCTGTAAAAATCTATATGATATAGTTAACGGAGGAAGAAACTAATCTGTTAAAACATAGATTCCAGTTTTCAATTCTGAACATGTTTTCTATACAATATTATTATTATGTGTAAATTGTTATTTATATTGTTAAGATTCCCTGCAGTTTGTAAAATCAAACTATGTTTGCCTTTTCGTTTTGTTGTTGTTGTTGTTGAGATATGATATATTGAAATTAGTTTAACTGAAGGTCTGCTTTTGATTTGAGTTATTGATACCGAGTAACATTATGTGTTTGATTCTGGAATAGTGAAGTGTTGTTAGGGTTTTTTTTATTTTTCTAGCTAAGGTCATTCCTCCATCAGGTACTGATAATTAGAGCTACAAACGAACCAAGCGTTCGGCGAACAGTTCGTGAACCATTCGGCGGGAAGTTCGTTTGTGTTTATTCGTTTATTAAACAAACGAACACGAACAAGAAATTTTGTTTGTTTAGTTAAATGAACAAACATGAACAGAGGTTACGTTCGTTCGGTAGTTCATTATTTTTTTAGTTTGCTAACGTGTTCGATAGTTCATTATTTTTTTAGTTTTTATATTTTATTTAAATACTTTAAAATTTTGACAAATAAAATATGTAATAAGTGTCAATGTATTATATCTTCTGCTCATAAACTCTCGTTTGTGTTCGTTTGTTTCCATTTGTGTTCATGAATATTAATTTGTGCTCATTTGTGTTCATTTTCGTTTGTTGCCTAAAATTAACAAACGAACACGAACATAATATCTCGTTCGGTAAGTGTTAGGGCTGGCAAAGGTAACCCGCAACGCAAGGCTTACTTTGGGTCCATATGGGTCATAATAAAAAATTTGCGGTTGATTTGGGTTTACTATTATTTTTGATGGGTTGAATTGGGCAAAACTAAAAAGATTAAAAGGGTCAAGATAAAAAACAGAATGGGTGAAATTGGGTTTAACATAATACAGAGAACAAACGGGTGAATGGGTGATGACTGTGAAGATTTAAAGACTAGAAATCTGAAATCCTTGATGAATCTTGCATGAGAAATCGCGTCTGAGACTATATCAATCGTCGATTTGTTCTGAAACCATCCATAATCGCTGTTCTCGTACATAACCCTAACCCTAGAGGTAAACCTTTTGGTCTAGTTTTTAGAATCTTAATAATTCGTTCTGATGTTATGAAGTTGTTGAAACTGCTAAATGTTGGTATATGGAGAAACTTTTGGATTTGTAATTAAGTGTAATGTTACGGCAGGTCTGCAATTGCAACAACTAGGTATAGAATTTAGGAAAAAAATAAAAATTTCAAAATGGATTATTAATTAATTAAGGTTTTACATTGTTATGAGATTATCTTCCTCAAAAGGACTCAAGGTCTGGCCGTCCCATTAAAAACACTAGTTTTTTACTTTTTAGGCTTCATGTTTTTACTTTCTGCTGACCAAAACCAAAGATAGAGAGCTTTCAAAAGTTTCATATTACTTTAAATTCAGATTATCGTAGTCACGGTCTACTTTATGTTTTTCTCAGAACAAAATCTAAACTTGATTGTATTAGAGGTCAGATAAATTATAAGTATGATATTTGGATGCATTTGAAGACTGGAGTTGTTTCTGTATTCAAGTATTGCATGAGTTAACTTTGATGGTCAAATGTGATCAAAGCAGGTGTAATAATTTTGTTGAAAATTTGCTGATTTTCTTTTTCAAGTGTTTAAAGTCTGTAAATGATTAAAAAAACATGTAGACGATTACACAAGTGTGGTTTTGAAGGGATATCTGTTAGACTTGATTAAAAAGTATTGACCCGAATCAACCCGGACCCGTTTCTACCCGATAAAATTGCCCATTGATTTACAATCTCTTTAAAAAAACATTTTTTAACCAACCCTACCTGAAACCCGTTCTGACCCGAAACCCGTTCCGACCCGAACCCGTTCCGACCCGAACCCGTCCCGTTCCGAACCCGTTTTGACCCGAACCAAAACAACCCTTTTCTTTAATTGACCCGTTTTGACCCGAACCCGTTTTGACCCATGACCCGACCCAACCCGACCCGTTTGCCAGGTCTAGTAAGTGTTCATGAACACATATATTGCTTAACAAACGAACACGAACAAGGTCTTGTTCGTGTTCGTTCGGTTCGTTTGCAGCCCTACTGATAATTAAGCCCGTTAGCCACAAGATAAGATTTATGTATTTGGATGTGCCAAAGAGAAGTGATTAGTTTATAAGGTTTGAGATATTTCTGCAAATAGACTGCTTTATCTGTTACGTAAAATATTGGATGGTTTTTCACTAATTTAATGTTTCTAGGATTGGATGTTGAGATCTTGAGATCGTAGATCATTTGTATGCATTGCATTCTTGTTGTCGTCAGGCATATATCAATAATGTTTTTAGGGTTTTTATTTTGGGATATAACGGCTTAAATTGTATTAAAATGTTATTGTCTTTTGAAAGGCCCTTATTTGCCTCTGAACGATAAAAAAATATCAAGCGGCTAAAATTGTCATCCATGACTCTTATTTGCCACTTATTATGTGTGTGCAATTTAGATAGTTTGATTTCGTTCATATTCTTTTCATTTGTATATCTCAATAAATGGTTTTGTTCTCACAAACATATCACCTCGTTTGCTTTTTGCATACAATTATCATCCAAACAGAATTTAAGATTGAGAACTCTTAACTAGTCAAACTGTAAGGTGATTGCTTTCTTTTAAATAGTTGAATGCTCATACATTAGTTTCTTCGAAGATAATCCTCACATCTATGTAGTTAATATCGCGATATATCGGTTATCGGTCCCTTGGTGAGATATCGGTGCAAAATATTTGTCAAAATATCAGTACCGATATTGGACCGATATATCACTTATTTTCCCAATATCAATACCTTTCTTTTTAGTTCTACCATTCGTCTTTCTTCTTATTGCTGCTATTAGTGTTTTAAGTCTTAATTGTTAATTGTTAGTGTTAAATGTTAAGAGTTTTAAGTTTCCTAAAAAGGTTAATTCGTTAATGGTAGGAGAGTATACTGAATTGTTAGTGTTAAATTGATATATATATATCTATAAATTCTGCATGATATTAAAATTACCGATATCCCACCGCGATAACCTATATCTGACTTTTTACCGCATTAACTGCTTAGCCTCACAATACCTTTTTTATCTCACAGAATGGGAGAACTAGCCGCTGAAAAACACGCCAAATACATCTTAACAGTAGAAAAGAAGAAAGACAGCATCGAATCCGTCTTAATGGAGCATCTTAGAATCAACGGTGCATATTGGGGATTAACCACACTCGACATTCTAGATAAACTCGCAGCCGTTGATCAAGAAACAATCATTTCATGGGTCATGAGTTGCCAACACGAGTCTGGCGGTTTCGGTGGTAACGAAGGTCACGACCCGCATCTACTTTACACCCTCAGCGCAATCCAAATTCTAGCACTTTTTAACAAAATCGACACACTCGATATTGAAAAAGTGACAAATTACATAACCGCCCTACAAAACGAAGACGGTTCGTTTTCCGGAGACAAATGGGGCGAAATCGATACTCGGTTTTCCTACGTTGCGATATGCTCTCTAGCGTTACTAAAACAGTTGGACAAAATCAACGTTGAAAAGGCGGTTAGTTACATTATAAGCTGCAAGAATCTCGACGGCGGGTTCGGGTGCACCCCCGGTGCGGAATCCCACGCGGGTCAAATCTTTTGCTGCGTAGGTGCACTTGCGATAACCGGCAGTTTACACTACGTCGATAAGGATCTTTTGGGATGGTGGTTATGTGAACGACAGGTGAAATCCGGTGGGTTAAACGGGCGACCCGAGAAGCTTCCGGATGTTTGTTACTCGTGGTGGGTGCTATCTAGTTTGATAATCATCGATAGGGTTCATTGGATCGATAAAGAAAAGCTTGTTAAGTTTATATTGGACTGTCAAGATAAAGAAAATGGTGGGATTTCGGATAGACCGGATGATGCTGTTGATGTTTTTCATACTTATTTTGGAGTTGCGGGTCTTTCGCTTCTTGAATATCCGGGGTTGAAGGTTATCGATCCGGCTTATGCGCTGCCTGTTGATGTCATAAATAGGATTTTGCTTCATTGATTTGTGTTTTGTTTGTTTGAAAGGTGAACACTGTATACTAGTAAACATTGTTCTAGTATTGTTACCAATAATGAGTATTAGACTTCGTTTATTGGTTTTTATATTATCACAAAAATGGTTGAACCGCAATCTATGTACAGTCGATTGTCAAATGCTTATTTCGTAACATAAATGGCGATTGATGGACTGTGCGCGTGAGGCCAAAGCACAATTTTGTCTGAAAAAGAACAGTGATATTCATAAATTATTTCATAGTTTTTATTGCGGATGAGCCTTGCAAAACAGGCGAGTTCGGTCGGGTCTACTAACGGATCATGCCAAGTTCAAGTCAAAACCGAGGCGCAAAGCGTAAAGCGCAAAAGCGGCGGGCTTTTTGTACACAAAGCACAAGGCGATTATATAATTTTTTTTTATATTTTCTATAGGTTTCTAGGGTGATTTACCCAATATTTAGACAAAAATATGTTTTAACATTGAAATTACATACATGTACAGCCTGAAAAGCATGACATACCACAATCTGCTGCACAAAAATGTGTCATATACATGAGGCGTGCACCTCAGAGTGATTTTTTCACCAAAAAAGCTCGCCTTAGTTGCGCTTTATATACAGAGTGCGCCTCAGCTTGCATAAGGCGTTGAGGCTTACGCGTCGCTCCTAGGCATGCTTTTTAAAACCAAGGAAGAGACTGATTCAAACAAAGTTCAACTTGATTTGGGTCAAAAACATAATTTGTATTATACCCTTATACAATTAGTAACTTGGGTTATGTCCCATTTTTTCTAAAAGTCACACCCTTTAGTCCATTTTACTCACACCCTTTCATTTTATATTATATACTATTAATTAATAATTCTTTTAAAATAAGTCGGGATGATATATATTGCAAAGCGGTGCAACCTTTGTGAACCAACCGACATAATACTTGGAATTGGTTGAGTTTATCTTCTATACATGTTTAATGGTTGACTTTCATGAAGCAGTGCGTCATTCTACAAAAGTCGCAACGATTTGTGCAAACGGTATTTCAACCCTATATAAGGCAGCCTCTTATTTGATCAAAAATCCAATTCGATGGACCTAACCGGCGCACAACAGTGAACCGCTGTATCTACTACGCAAAGCAACCATCTACAACCACGTACTGTTCCGACTATATAATTGCGTACAACCACAGAAAGACAAAACTGATAATCGTTATTGGAAATTAACTTTGCCATCTTGATTTCTTGGTCGGAAAATTTGGCTATGATATCAATTTGATAGCAATCGATGGTATATTAGAGAGAATTGTTCAACCAAGAAATAGACATTAGTTTTACAAATTAGATTGCATCGTTATTTATGGTTTGCGAAACAATGCTTCTAATCTTGGTGTTGGTCCGGTGGTACTAACAGACACCGGTGATAACCGCCGCCAACTTTTCTGATTGATTTCCTCGAATGTCAAACATGATCTTGACTCCTAAATCAATGCAACTATAGATGATGGTGAAATGAAAACGGAAACATGATCAAACTAATTTCCAAATTATATACATGTAATACGTGGAATCCAATTGAATTAGATGTCCTTAAATGTGTTGTTTTTTTAGTTTAATTGTCATCACATAGAAAATCACAGATTTTGCAGTTGTCAGTTGTGTAATTTGATCCATGCACGCTATGTGTTTGCGGCTAGCGATATCTATCCATTTTGTGAGTTTTTGTTTAACACGGAGATAATGCAACACATGGTAGCCTGAATATATTAACTAACCTAAATTTTTATTCTTAAATTACATGTTATCTAAAAAAAACTTCTATGCATATACAGGTGTGATACTGATCAAATGGGTCGCCTTTCACGATGAACCGACACACCCACGCCGTTTCAAACATACAATTAGCACCCTTCCACATACCTTTTCATTAGCACCGTTCCACCGTTTCGTTGTTACGCTACCTTTTCAATTGGACTATCTATCTATTTAATGCAATTCCCTATTTTGCAAATTAATTTCAAATACAAATTTAATTCCCAAATCTACATCGATAATACATACTCGATGCCAACATCAATCAATTATAAAGGATCAAAAGCAACCAAGGTTGTATGCAACGTACACCAAAATTTCCATTCTGCTGCATCGTCATTTTTTAATCAATAACAGCCAAATTGCCAGATCCTTTAAATTCAATTATGCCGGCCTCCGGAGACGATGAGCGATGGTTACGTATGTAAATGGGGTGCATCGTTTTTTCAGACAGGTGCGTCAGTTTGGTGTTGGTTCGGTTGTCATTGTTACATCATCATTGTTTGCATATCTTTGCGACGGTTTCATTTAACGTTGTTGTCCGGATTTCATTTTTATATGGTTTTTTTAATGAATAACATGTTAAAATAGTTATACTTTAGAACAATAGTCTCTTCTTTTGAATAAACAATCATCGATTGATGAGAAGAACGATTCACAAACCAATGTGATCATTATAAAGGTGAGTTTATTTTCTACTTTGATGTTAGATCATAATGTTCAGTTTGATAATTTGAAGATTGATGGATGGAATCAAGAAAAGAATTTTGATATTAATAGAATTGGGGGGATTTTAGGTTTTGTGTGTTGAATTTGTTGTTTTTTGTTTTGTTAATAGGAATCAGTGGCGGACCCAGGAATTTTTCCATGGGAGTGCGGAACATTTTTAAAAATTTTAGGCCCCTAGGTATATAAGTAAAAAAATCGGTTCGTATCGGGTCGGGTCATGTAAAACAAACGAACATCAAACTAAATTTATATAATAATAAAAAACATGTCAAACCTTGTTACAAACATAATTAAAACGTCGACGCCCTGCGGGTTTTCATTTTTTGAAATCTATTCAAAACATCATCTAAAGCTAATTTCTTAAGCAATTCTTTCTCTATTTAATTTTCAACTATTCAAGCCCTAGAAATCATAACGTAAGTTGTAATCACCCTAAAAATATATAAGCAACATAATCACCCTAAAAATCATCTAAACAACCATAAACAACGTCAAAACACACAAAATTTCAAACCTATTTACCAACTTTATTACCCTTTTTTCTCCTATAATATCAACCAATATCATCAAAATAACAAAGAAACTTACCCGTGTTCTGATTCTGGTTAGATTTGGTGTCGAACGACGGTGGTATGGTGGCTGATTACGGTGGTCGCCGGCTGCTGGACTGTTGTCGCTGGGTGATGTTATTCGTTGGCAGTGCAGGGACGCAAGAGAGAGAGAGAGCGAGAGAGAATTTCTAAAGGTTTTGGGCTTTAATTATTTTATTATAGTTTGAAATATTGTTAGGTTTGGTTAATGGGCTAAGACTTAGTGGGCTAGCTAGTTAGGAATTATAAGTTGGTAAGGTATGAGTATTTGGGTTTAGTTAGTTAGGTATTAAAAGTTATATAATTTAGGTAGTATTTTTTAAAAAAAATAAGAGTTTACTAAAAAAATTAAAATATAAATTGATAACACTTTTTACCTAAGGGGTGCGGACGAAAAATTTCAAGGGGTGCGGTCGAAAAATTCAAGGGGTGCGGACGAAAAATTCCAAGGGGTGCGGACGGGATTTTTGACTGAACTTAGCACTAAATATTTTTTTCCCCGGGGGTGCGCCCGCCCACCTTGGGCTGACCTTGGGTCCGCCCCTGATAGGAATAGGTTGCTGCATTTGTTTTGTTCAGAGGAAAAGAGTGCAACGTGGAAGCCAGAGCCAATCAAGACAAAAGAAGATTCGCAGGAGAGGTTTAAAACCATAATACCATATTGTCTTGGCGTGGAAGCCCCTCCAAGCTGGGAACACCATCCGCGTATGGCGTGGAAGGCGGCGTTGTGGGGTAGGCTTGAGAATTTCCACCGGCGTGGTGGGGGCAAATGTGGAGGTGAGGTGGAGGATTTTGATTGGTGGGTGTAGTTTATGTTTGTTTTGATTTGTTGATATTTTTTTTTATTTTTTTATTCTCTTCCACGCCACTTTTCCACCCCGTGCTTTTTTCTCCACGCCACCATACTGACGTGATTGCCACGTGTCGCTCTACGCTCTCTCTTCAAGCCCCTCCACCCTGTGCTTTTTTCTCCACGCCACCACACTCACACGTGATCGTTCCATACCCTCTCTTCAAGCCTCTCCATACCATGTGGTCTAAGCTTTGGGGAAGGGGGGATGGGGGTGTACTGGTACCGGTACTGATTATACCGGTTCGGTACCGGTACCCGTTAACAAATGCTCATCCCTATTCACATGTCAAAGGTAACAAGATTTAAAAAAAAAAAACAATTTTAGGGACATTTGTATAATTGCATACAATAGTCTATGCCTAAATTGAAAGAGTTGTAGTAACTACGTTGGTTATGAACCACTATAGAAGAGACAAAAAGTTTAGCATGTTCAATGGGCAACACGAAGAATGTATATGTAACTTCATTGTAGATCAAGTTACGTAAACAAACCAAATTTGACGGAATTGGGTGGATTTTGCTGAATTTTGAATGCAAAATTTACAGTTGAATTATTTTGATCAGTGATTGGTTTGTATGTCAATAATCAGGTAAAATAATGTTGGTTCAATTGCTAATTTCTAAATTTCATTTGGTTTTGGAATTGGATTACTCCTTAAAACACTTTTATTTATATTTTAAAGTAAAATATTTTAGTGAGTAAAATGTTTTAGTATGCTGTTGTAGAATAGGGATAAAGCTAAATGAAAATAATGGTTTGCATAAAATAAAAAAATTATTGCTTCTTATTTAGTGACATTAAATATATTCACAATCATCATCCCGCTGCAACGCGCGGGCTGACGTCAACTTGTTAATAACAATTATTAACCATCTTAAAATTAATCTGTCTCTAAATTTTGCATTAGTCTAAAGTTGTGTAATATTATGTGAAGAATAAAAGTAGAATTTCTCTGCATCAAATGCATTTTATAACAATAAAATTATACACTATCATTGTTTCTATATTAATGTATCTATTTTATTTTAATTTAGAGGCTACATAATCAATAATGTACCACTACTATACATTATTAAAAGTATAAGTCAGCGTAATATTGTGGAATGAACTATGAAGTTACAAAGTCAAAAATGAGCCATAATTGCAACACATTATAAAATAGCATATCAATGTCACATAAACTAAACTCAATTTTACTATGGCTAACTTAGCCAACACAACCAAAAAGAGCACCAACTCATGGAGTACCGGTCTCGTGTTTTTCACATTGGCGATTCTAGCGATAGGGGTGCTTATTATCCAGCTAGATACATTTGAGACCGTGGCATACCCGATGCATGAGCTTGGAAAACCGGTTGTTGTACCCGCTAGAAAAAATGCCGCAAGTCTTCCTGGTTTGGAAAAGATAGGGACGGGTCAGTTGATTGGAGCCGAGGATGTCGCGTATGAACCAAAAACTGGTTTGGTGTACACCGGCTGTGGAGATGGGTGGATCAAGCGAGTCACGTTGAAGGACTCAGCAGGTGACACGGTCGTGGAAAATTGGGTTAACACGGGTGGTCGGCCTCTTGGTATAGCGGTTGCGGATTCGGGTGATGTGTTTGTTGCTGATGCTTTTAAGGTTGGTTATTTCAGTTATTTTATTTTTTTATATTTGTTTCACATAAACAGCCATTGCACAAAACTTTTATGGTCAATGGTACATGAATTTCAACGACAACATTGTTTAAAGAAAGGTGCATAAAAGTTAGCCGTTCATAGAAATAAATAAATCTATTCTATATAATAAAAGAAACCACTTTTGGGACACTTGTCATCATATTAGGCCATCTCTTATAGATAATTATTATTTTAGTTTAATCTCATTTAATTAATTATAGATAACCCTCCTCTTAAATATTATTTAGTTTAATAACTTATGGATAATTATTATTTAGTTTAATCTCCTTCTCATTTATAATATTATTTATCTGAATTAATTAGAGTTAATTACTGTTTTCGTCCCTGTGGTTTGTCAAAAATCACTATTTCAGTTAATTAGTTTAAAAATTGAGATTTCAGTCCCTTGGTTTCACTTTCGTAACTATTTCAGTCCACCTCGTAACTATTTCAGTCCCTGTAGTTAACAGAATAATGGATTGAAATTGTTACCAAAGTGAAACCACAGGGACAGAAATGGTTACGAAAGTGAAAACACAGGGACTGAAATCGCAATTTTTAAACTAACAGACTGAAATAGTGATTTTTGACAAACCACAGGGACGAAAACAGTAATTAACTCAATTAATTATTACTTTTATATTTATTTATTTACTTCAAATTCAAACTTAGTTATCTAATTTGATCTTAACTATATATTTGAACGTTTTGTTTAGTTTGGTATCAAATAGATTTTACGAAACTTGAAATAAAATTAACTAATATTATTTATCATTTATATATTTACGGAGTTTTAAACAAATGGTTACATTTATTGAGACTTCGTTAAAAAATTTTGCAACAACAGAATAATCTATTTTTATCACGAAAACCAAACTTGGTATTAATGTATTAAATAATTTTATTTTCACTATACAAAATTACATTTACTCGACCCATGTAATACATGAGATTTTTTAAGATATAACTTTTTATTATTTGATATATAAAATTAGATTTATTCAATTCGTATAATACACGGAGTTTTTTTTAAGGATATATATATATTTTTTTTTATTTAGTACAGAAAATTACATTTATTTAAACCGTGTAATACACATATTTTCAAAGATGTAATTTTTTTATTATTTGGTATATAAAATCACATTTATTCAATCTGTGTAATAAATGGGGGTTTTTTAAAGATGCATTATTTTATTATTTAGTAAAAAATATTACATTTATTCAACCCATGTAATACACGTGGTTTTAAAGATATTACTTTTTTATTTGGTATATAAAATTATACTTATTCAACCCGTACAATATAGTTTTATAGATATAACTTTTTATTATTTAATATATAAAATTATATCTATTCAACCCGTGCAATAAAGGGGTTTTTTAAAGATATATTGTTTTATTATTTAATATATAAAATTTATTTATTCAACCCGTGTAATACACGGGTTATAACCTAGTATTACTATAAAACAAAACAAAGTTTTGGTGATTAATAAAACAAAACAAAGTTTTTGTGATTAATAAGTTATTTATATTAGTTGGTTTTATTGTAATTATCTATAATCGGATTTAATTAGGGTTTTTTTTAAATTATTCTCAATATATTTCGATTAGTTTCTACGAATAATTATTTTCATCGTATCCCTGTATATTTCGATTAGTTTCTACGAATAATTATTTTCATCGTATCTCTGTATATAGTTGATTAATAATTTTCATCGTGTCCATGTATATGGTTCATTAATAATCGAAATATATAGTTGATAAATGAAACATGACATGTTAAGGGATTTTAATTATATCTATACAATGAAGAAAATTGCAAAAAAAAAAATGTGGTAGAAATATTCTAATTGTGGTAGAAATATTCTAATTGTGGTAGAAATAATTGCATAAATGTTAACTAATATATTATATCTAATAATAACTTATAAACCATTGACATATTAAAATCTACTAATTGATTATTTGTATGGTTGTAGGGGCTGATAAAGGTAAGTATAGATGGCGAGATAGAGGTATTGACCACTGAGGCCGAGGGGGTGAAGTTAGGGTTTCCAGATGGTGTTGTTGTTGCGAAAAATGGTATGGTGTATTTCACTGACGGATCATATAAGTATGGCTACCATGAAACAATGCCGTGTCTTCTTGATGGTAGACCTCACGGTAGATTAGTGAGCTATGATCCTTTAACCAAACAAACAAAAGTGCTTGCTCGAGACCTTTACTTTGCAAATGGGGTTGAACTTTCGCCAAACCAAGACTTTGTTATCTTTTGTGAGAGCTTCATGTAAGATCAAAACAATTAAATTCGTCTCACAATTTTTTTTTATTTGTAGGTGTTTTCGCAAATGACAAATCCTAGGAGGTTTTTGGAAGTGTATTGATTTCTAGGGAGTTCGCTATCTAGAATAACAGACTCTAAAATATATGCCACTATATATTCACATGGCAAGCGAACTCTTCGAATATGCCGACATGGAAAATCGGACTCCAATTGAGTATGCTCATTTGACCAACGGATTCCCTAGGAATCAAAACAAGTTCAAAAACTTCCCTAAAACAATTATGAATTTTTTAAAACGCCTAGAGATAAAACACACACATACATACATAACTTCAAGAAATATGTATACATATTAAAGACGAGTTGATGTCGCAGGATGAGGTGTTCTAGATACTATTTACAAGGAGAAAGAAAGGGAACTATCGACGTTTTTATAGACGGTTTACCTGGTTTTCCAGACAACCTAAGATATGACGGAGAGGGGCATTACTGGTTGGCAATTGCATGGGTAATTTTGTTTCATACTAAACAAATACTTATCCTAACTTCCGGTTTCTTTAACTGATATGACGAGTTCCATCTGATGCAGGACAATTCATTTTTAACACAAGTTACAATGAGATATCCTTTTGTGCGCAAGGTTATCGCATTTGGGCTTAAACACCTGCAAAAAATGCCAACTCTCATGAAATTTGGTGGAGTCATGGAGTTGGATTTGGATGGAAAACCAATCGGAGGCTACTTCGATGACACATGGAGATTCACGACATCAGGATTCAAGATTGGGGAACACTTGTACCTAGGTTCCCTTGGAAGACCGTACTTTTTGCGCCTTAATCTTACTCAAAACCCTCCTGTCGGCGGAACCTTATGAGCATATTTTTTTATGCTCAACTTTCTTTATTAATAAAAAAAAAATTTTCTTGAATAAGTGAAAGAGAGAATATTAACTCATACAAACTTCAAAATGTCAACCTGTTAAAAAATCTTTCATTCTTTAGAAAGCAACCTCTCCCAGAGTTAGAATTTATAATAATGTTACAACAAATGCTCAAAGGAAGCAGCCATCATAACTTGACAGCTTATAATAGTCCCTTATGGTTGGTTATTTAACAAAAAAAAATGTGTCTTTTCATTATTCTTTCATCCAAAATTTGCTGTGCACGCCAATTACGCGTGCAAATAATATCAAGTCTACGCGACTGCTGACCTTTTGACCTCAGAGTCATCAAGGTTAAGTGCTTCCAGCAACTTTGGCCATGATTCCGGGATCCCTCCAGGTAGATCGAACTCCATTAACTTGCCTTGACTTTTGTAGAAATCTTCAACAGGTTGACTCTGCAAAACCATACAAGATAATTAATTATTCAACGTCCGAAGGGTATTTTAGACATTTGACGAGTACCCAAATCATTTTCTTGAAACCACGAGCTTAATCCAATCGAATGATCAAAAACGACTTATAAAAATAGTCATAATTGTTTTCTTACCCGCCGCGTACGCGACGTGATAAATTATACACTATAATCAACTTGACTCATTTCCAAACTAAATTTACGTTGAAACGTAGAGTAATCCAAATTCATACCGTTCGAATGAAAACGTATTATATTTGATCTAACTTGCTTCAAAATAAAATTTACGTCAAAATGTAGACAAACTCAGAATGTACATAAAATAAACACTTGTGGTGGCGTGATGAAGTATAGACTACAAACAACCCGACCCGACTCGTTTCCGAACAAAATTTACGTCGAAATGTATAGTAACTCAAACTTATATTGTCGAATGTAAACGTGTTATATTTATCCGCTTTGTTTTCAAACAAAACTTACGTCAAAATGTAGTCCAACTCAAAACATACATAAAAATAAAACATTTTATAATTGACCGGACTCATTTCCAAACAAAAAGTACGTTAAAGAGTAGACAAACTCGAAATTATACCAACACGTACATAAAAATAAAAACGTAAGAAATTAGTTTTAGGTAAACTCGAAGCTTTAGAAACTTGAGGGGGTCAAAGTGACATTTACAAAGTTAGAAGGTTAGTTTTGACATTATAGAAAGGCTTAGGGGGACCTTTTACTTTAAGGTATTATACAATAATCATACCTTTTCGTAGTACACACGAAGTCGTTCTTTGACAACGTGTTCAGTGTCATCAGCACGAGTAATGAGCTTAGAAGCACAATGCTGAGGTGGAAGAAGTGGGTCCATGCTCATTCCCGGTCTCCCGTTTTCGGCTTTTGCGTTAATTGATGCCACATTGAAACCTTTTCCACATTGACTGCATATTCTTCTTCCCAAACATTTCTCAACCAATACGTCTTCCCGCAGCTTCAGATTCACCACCAAATCGATTTCTGTTACCTCATCTAAAATTTCCTGTACATTTAAAATAACATTAAAAAATAGAACATCAAAAAAACAAGAATGAATATGGTTCAATTTGGTTAGAAAAGATACTTACGGCTTGTCTTATGGTTCGTGGAAAACCATCTAAAATAAAGCCTGATTCACCTTTTGATTCTCCCGCTTCGAGTCGTTTTGATAATAAGTTGAATATGATTTCATCGGAAACTAACTTCCCTTGATTCACTATCTCAGTAAGCTGAATAACATAAAAAGAAGAAAAAATCAGGAGATTTTTTTATTTTTTTGAACAGACGGATCAAGAAGTTAATATTATTCATTTACCACAAGCTCATAAAAAATGTCAACCTTTACCGCTTTACAACTTTACTAAAGGTAATATTAATGCTCCCTTTGTCTCAAAATAAATGTGAAGTTTTACACTTTTAATTGCCACATAGTTTGGTGAGACTTATAACAAGAGAAAAACATCTAAGTTAACCTTCAATAATAATGACTTAACTAAAAAATAAAAATACCTTTGGAGCAAAGATTAATGACACCAATATCTTGTAAGATGTAGATAAAAAGAACAAAGAAAATGAGCATTCTGGCCATTTTTGGTATTTCATGTTCTTATTACTTGCCCAACAAGAAACTGGAAGAGGTTTCACCATGTTTATCTAAAATCATTGACAATCAAACTCCCTATGTTCTCAAAATAAAGAACAGGTTTCAACAGGTCTGAAACAATTATACCAACCCTAAACAAGCCTGGAATCAACCCAAACTAGCCCTAAAAAGCCTAAAACGTGTCTAAAACTATAGCCCTAAAAACTGTGTTTTTATGCTATACGCCGCCTCGCCTAAAAAACCCCTCGCTTTTTAAGCTCCTTGCACTGGCCCAGAGCGCAATCATCCTTTGCGCCTTCGACAATTATGATTAAAGTCACCCACTTTTTGACGTGTTAAAGACCATTCCGGTTTTTTCTTAAATACACTTTTAGTGCGCCTTGCCAACGCCTTTTGTACAACGTTCGCCCAAGGTAGTCAAACGCGAACCACCTTGTGCCCCAAGCGCGCTTTTTAAAACCAAGATAGTAGTGGCAAATGATCAAAGTTACCCACTTTTTCGCCTTTTGTACAATGTGCGCCTAAGGTAGTCAAAAGTGAACCACCTTGCGCCCGTTCGCGCTTTTTAAAACCAAGATAGTAGTGGCAAATGATCAAAGTCACCCACTTTTTCGCCTTTTGTACAATGTGCGCCTAAGGTAGTCAAAAGCGAACCACCTTGCGCCCGTACGCGCTTTTTAAAACCAAGATAGTAGTGGCAAATGATCAAAGTCATCCACTTTTTTAAGTGTTACAAAAACCAATTATGTTTTTTTTTAACAGCCAACAAAAACCAACCATCATCATCATCATACTCAGTAAATTCCACCAATAGCAAAGCAAAGGTAGGGTCTGAAGAGGGTAAGATGTAGACAACCTTACCTCTACCTCGTAGGAATAGAGAGGCTGCTTCCAGTGAGACCCCCGGCTCGATAGTAGTTTTGCATCAAGCCTTGAACATAAGCCACATAACACTCAGCAATCGGGACAAAGACCGATTAGTGCATGTACCCTTTTGTCTTTCAGCTATCAACGCCACCACATGATGCGTGATTAACCGTCCTCAGCTTTTAACGTTATTTTCACGAAATTAGTAAAATAACGTTAAAATTAGTGCACTTTCACTTTTGCCCCCGATGGCCCACACATATATACATTATATGCGCATACCGCAAGCGGGGCGTATCTAGGTGATTGAACAATTCCATTATGTTTATCTAGATTCTTGGAACTTATGCCTCTATCTATGACTGTAGATAGTTAGTAAGTATTACATGAACCCAATTCACATATCAGTGTGCATAACAAATTAAAGAGTCAGGATCTCATAAGACAAGGTCAATAAATAATCATATCAAGTATATAAAAAATAACAATAATAATAATAATAAAGATTATTATAAATATATATATATATACCTGACGAGAAAGGGGTCCAGAAGAAGACAACTCTTCACGAACAAGATCACCGGTGGCGATATGAGGGACACCGAGAAGATTCGACAACCGACTAGCATAGGTTCCCTTTCCGACACCGGGGCATCCAAGAAACACCCACTGGAAGTTTCTAGAAGGTTTGGGGTCTGAGAAATTAGGGATGTGGTGGTGGTGGTGGTGAGATTCGATGTCGGAAACAATGGCGGTGGTGGTGGTGGATAGGGATTGTTTGAAGAGGAGGGAGAGTGGTGAGGGTTTGAGGAGGCGGGTGAGGGCCGCCATTGGTGGGTTTTGAAGGATGAATTTGCAGAGAGAGAGAGAGAGAGAGAGATGTGGGGGTGACGAAGACGATGAAGAATAGATCCCCAATTCAAGAAAGCATATGCCTTGGTTTCTTAAAACTATATATTTTTCAACGGCGTGTTTTTTTATTAAATAAAAAAGTTACCTTCCATAATAATTCATTTATTAGGGTGTACCTATTGGCACACCCATTTGCCTATCTACACACTTTAAAAGATATTTTTTGTCCTTATATGCACAACCTGCAGTGTCGAACTGTGGCCAAAATGCGGCATTTTGGTCCGGTTAACCTAACAAAGACTGACGGGTCTGTTGGCCGGACCAAAACGCCGAGCTTTGGCCGCGTTTTGGTCATGTCAACCAGACAAAAGACTGACACCCGGTCTGGTTGACAGGACCAAAACGCGGCCAAAGCTCGGCGTTTTGGTCCGGTCAACAGACCCGTCAGACACCCGTCATTCTTTGTCTGGTTAACCGGACCTAAACGCCACGTTTTGGTCACAGTTCGATATCGCAGGGTATGCACATAAGGAAAAAAAAAACATTTTTTTGGTGTGACTATCTACACACCAAGTGTGTAGATAGTTTGGTCCAATAAAAAAAACATATTAATACAAGGGTGTACCTATTGGTACACAAAAAAGTGGTTTTTTGTCCTATATACACATCCTACAGTGTCGAGCTATGGCCAAAGCGTGGCGTTTTGGTCCGGTCAACCCGACAAAGACTGACGGGTCTGTTGACCGGACCAAAACGCCGAGCTTTGGCCGCGTTTTGGTCCTGTCAACCAGACACCCGGTCAGTCTTTTGTCTGGTTGACCGGACCAAAACGTCACGCTTTGGCCACAGCTCGACACTGCAGGGTGTGCGTATAGGACAAAAAACCATTTTTTTGGTGGCTATCTACACACCAAGTGTGTAGATAGTTTGAGCCTTAACAAAATAAAAGTCCGGCTATATGGGGTAATTCAATGGTAGAAGGCGGCCTTATACGTCCGTGACTGCAGACAACGTTGGGTAGCCAAACATCTCCAGTTCCAGAGAAAGCCAGTCGTCTAAAGGCTTACTGCGTTATAACCTGGTTGGGATTGGATTCAAACTTGAGATCTATTATCTTTAAGTAAAGTACACGAATGGTCCTTGTAGTTTACCGAAATTTTGGATTTGGTCCCCAACTTTCTAAAAGTACACAGATGGTCATTTTGTACCGCATTAATCCACATTAAACAAATCTAAAGGTTTTAGCATGTACATGTTAGGAACTACATGTGTTACAAAATGCAAACCACGGGGACCATCCATGTACATTTGAAAAAGTTGGGGACTAAATGTATTACAAAGTGTTAACCACATGGACCATTTATGTACTTTTGAAAAGTTATAGACTAAATATAAAATTTTGGTAAACCACAGAAACCATCCGTGTACTTTACTCATTATATTTTTTTTAATGGGAAGTTACACATAGTTCTAAAATAGTAAAACCAACATCATTTGTCTCCGATAAAAGTTAACCCTTACCATTTATAAGACAAAACATCTTGTTAGGCTATAGGGTGTGGGGGTCATTATTGGGAGATGATTTGCCACCTAGGAACATGAATGGAAGGCTACACCACCCCCTTGATTGATCCACCATGGTTTGCATGGATTAAACCATGGCAACCATGGTCCTCCTTTCCATTTTTCAACAAATCATTTCCTTTTTTCTTTAGTCAAAGATAAATTAAAATAAATAAGGGGCTAGTGGTTTAGGTCATGACCACACCCTTAGTGTAGTGGTTTTGGATGGTGGATTAGAGATGGGTTACATGGCACTAACATGGAAGGTCATGGTGGTCATGAGGGTCATGACCACACCCTATAGCCTTATCTTTGGAAATTCTTGCCTTATTGAGTTCATTTTGATCTCCTCTAGAGATTCAATAATATCATCGACATCTACTATATAGTAGTTATAAAGCTCATATTGTTCTTCTAATGAAAACAAATTGACCAACTACATATGTATTTCTATTTTCTGAGCTCATTAGTGAGTCGATTATACCATATTCGATTCGATTATTTTAGTCCATACAGATCTTGTAAATTTTGTAGAACATTTCTTGAGGTTTTCATACCAATGCTTAGGCATTTAAAATCCAATATAAACTTCTTTCCATCTTTGACTATATATGTATATGTCTACATCTTCGGGAGTTTTGTCATATAAATTTCTCGTTTAACATATGATTCTTATATCATATCATCAAAAACCATAATGTACCATATATCTGTTTATTGATGTATCACAATCAACAATCATTGGGTACAGTTTCCTCTCCGTATATCTATTGGTGCATAAGAAATACATCTGTAAGATGTTTCAATTAACTTTTAAGCCTTCAACTATCTTAGGAAACTCATCAGGGGTTCCAGTTATAAGAATCATGTATACAATGATCATATTGTTCTCAATAACTTATTTTACATGAACTTGATAATTTAAATCATTTTGGAACTTTCATGTAAACTTTCAATATCAAGTGATACATAACATTTATAAACGCATATTAGTTCTCTCATTATATTACCAGACTAATTAAATATCGGAAAGTCAACGCATCTACTACTGGAGAATTCGTCTCCTCGTAATCAATCATAAGTCTTTGCGAAGATTCTTATTCCACCGATGTTGCTTTATATCACTTAATTTGATTCTAATTCAATGATCGCATAAAGACTCATTTGTATCCAACATATTTTACAACTTCAATTATATGGACTAAGGGTGTTCAAAACTGGATATTCGAAAATTTCGGATACCTGGTTTCACTATCTGAATCCGTATCCAAAATTCGCATATCTGGTCGGATATCCGAAAATCCAATTATTTATTTTATTTGTTATTGTTATTTATTTTAAACCGGATAATTCATATACCCGAGTACAAATTTCGAATATTTTTTGGATATCCAAAAAATTATAATCTTTCAAATATTTCGGATATCCGAAATCGTTGTGGGTCGGGGTGTGACACTTGGGAAGGTTGGAGTTGCAGCCATAGAGAACATGGGGATAGTAGGCAACGAGTCTCAAATCAAATCTTTTATGTTGTTGTGTTTCGGTCCTTTGTGGCTGAAAAATTGGCTTCCAAAATTGATGTGGGGTAGTCTTACTTTTTGGAAACTTATGCTCGAGGGTATAGCGACAAAGTCGGCTCTGGCTCGTCGAGGTATCAATATGGGCAACTTGGATTGTGTCATTTGTGGCGACGCCATGGAGACGATAAATCATTTGTCGGTCAAGTGCACAATGGTTAAAGCGGTTTGGTGGCATGTCTTTACTTGGCTCAAGATCCCTGCGAACCAAAATGCTTCATATTTTAAAGGGTTGCTAGGTGTATAAGAAAACAGGATCCAAGACATGGAAAAAAGTTATTGAACTCGTGTTGTACGCGACCGTGTGGAGAGTTTGGAAAGCGAGAAACGCCAAGAATTTTGAAGACATCTCCTTCTCGGTTGTGAAGATTGTCGATTGGATTAAAGAAAATAACTTCTTCTGACTAAAGCATAGGTGCCGGTTTCGTAATCTTGATTGGGTGAGATGGAGAAAGTTCAATGTTAGAGATAAAATGCCACTGTTCGAAAAATTATTATTATTATTATTATATATCAAATAGGGCTGGCAAATCGTGTCTTATCGAGTTTAACAGGTATCTGACGACGCGAATAACACAAGTATTAAACATGAATACAACTTGTTTAACTACTTTATCTCTCATGTCTATAACACAGTTGTATGTTTTATGTACCAATGAGAAGAAATTATGGATCATAGCCTCCTAATTCTATTTATTTTTATAAAAGTAAAAAAACCAAGTAGTATACTTTTTCAGTAAACAGGTTTAATCGTATCTTATACAGATATCTATTGCCAGCCTAATATCAAATTACAAAGACGGTTTGTGATATGAAATTATGTGATCTTTTGGTTTTGACCACTAAGGTTCTAGCATTTGGGTTTGTGGCTAGTATTTGCTTTGTTGTACACACTTGCCCTTTGATATATTATTTATCATTATTGATTGATGTTGAGTAGCAATTTTTATTTATTTTCAACTATTTAATTATATTAGTGTCATAACATCTTATTATTATAATTACTATTTAGCATTTTTTTTTTCATTTATAACTTTAACATACAACGTTATATAAAATTCCGAGTATATCATTGCGACATGAATATGTTTATATATATGTAGATTTAATTTTTTCTAAAAGTCAATAAAGTACTTTTCCGTATCATAAGTGTTAGCGAGTATTGATGTCTTGTCGGTACTATGATGAACCAAATTGATTTCAACCAATGTTCTCAGACCCGGACCGGACCGGCCAGTCCGACCGATCGGGCCGGGGTGGTATTAACAACCGAAATATGGTCGAAAGAAAAAATCTCTATTTGATAGGGCTTCTTCCGTAGCAAATACCGGTCCAGTTGACATCTTCAGGACGTTTTTGAAGTGAACCGGCGGTTCGGCCGGCGGCAGTTCAACCAGGTAAACGGGAAAGGGGTTGGACCGGTTCAGTGTAATTTCTTTTTGTTTTCTACTAACTGGGTAAAAACTAAAAACCCCAAAACTAAAAACAAATCCCAGATAATCACATACCTGTTTCAATTTTGCCAACCTTCAATGCATGTTTCGTCTCCTTTATTAATGAGAAACAGATCGACAACAATTTCAAACTGATTGGATAAAGAAACATTTAGACCTAAAAATGGTGAAATGATCTAACTTAATTGGAAATTCAGGTGATTTGTAAAGAAGGAAGATGCTTTCTTAGACCTTGTGTAATGCAACGCCATATCATGAAGATTCCCTCTATAGCGCCCTATAGCGTCACGGAACACCACCACGGGTGGCATTATGGGGGTTTCAAATCTTGGTCCCGTTATGAACATCGCGGCGTGAAGAATTGATATTTTCAAAATTTGACCGTTTCAAACGGTCATATATTTTAAAAAATTAATTCAATTTAAAATACCATCTCTCCTATAAATAAACCCGCATCTCTCCTATTTTTATAAAATCCAACACACTCAACACACTCTCAAACCCTCTTATCTTTATCTTTTTTTTATAAAAATCTATAATTTTTATACAATGCATCTCTTCAACCGCGGTTTTATTCCTCCGCGTTCAAGTGCGGACACGAACCAAAGTAGCAATCCTAGCCGTCCCGTTTCTCTGGTTCCCACTCGATCCACCCCTTTCGGATCCGGTTTTGTCGATTTTAATCAACATCAAACCGGGTTCATGAACCTATTGAACTAACCACTCTCATGGGACCCAAATCTATACGGTTGGAACCCGAATCAAAACATTGACGGAATGGGGTCGTCTCAAGCATTTGGATTGACACAAGCATTCAGCTCGCCACTACGCAAGCCCGAGGTCGTTCCGGATACACAACCGAAAGTAGAGGAGACGTAAAAGGAAAAACAAAACGTCCACATAAAAAGAAAACCGAAACCCTAGCGAAAAAAAACGTGTACAAATTTTCATTCCGTTTACCGACGGGCAAAAACTAGATGGAAAAGTGGCCACAAGGACGATGACATTACACAAGCGGCCTTAATCGAGTATCAAGCTAGTCAAGGTAATTTCCCGTACTTAAACTTTTGGCAACTTCTTCAAAATAGCCCCAAATGAACCGACGTCCCTATGAATACCGATCGGTCGGCAAATAAAAGGTCGTCAAAGAGATAAAAAACCAACAAGTCGGGTAAACCAATTAATTGTGACAACCCTCATAATTACACGTATCCGTATGATTAATTAATATTAAATTTGTGCTTAATGGCTGTGCTTGATTACAACTGATGATATAAACTGCTTTATGATTTCTGTATCATACATACATGTGCATCACATTTCATTCTGTCACACCATTTATTACATACAAACTTTAGTGACATACATGATGCACAAAGCACAGTTAGCACGGTTAGCGGATAACTCAGAAACATACTGACAGTGCCAGTACATAGACAGACAATGTTTTGAGGCCCAGTATGAGCCAGAGATAAGGTACTACACTAGTATGGAGTGTAGGGAAGTAAGGACCATAAGACTGCGTCACTAGGTGATAGTTTAAGTGCCGGAAAGTGCCTAAAACCCACTCAAAATGCAAAATTCTGCATTACTCATCAAAAATCAGCATTTTAACATGCTAGTAACATGCAAAAATATGGCAAAAAGGTCCTGTATGCTTTCCAAAGTGTCGGGAATTAAAAGGGTCACAAAAAGTTACATAAAGGACACTATACGGTATAACTTGACGCTTTAACGAACCGGTATCTAACCGAACAACCGGACATTACCCGAAACACTAAAATATTGCTAAAAGCATTGTTTTACTTTTTCTGAGCTAGTTATGGTTCCCGAACACTTAAACATTCTACATAAAGCTTGATACACTAAAACACTAGACTTACACTTAACACTCTAACTAATTACCCATATTTACCAACAACTTACATTTAACCCCCCCCCCCCCATATATATGATTTACGGCCCCATGTAGTGGCCCCACCACAAGATTAGCATAATCTTCTAAATCCTTCCATATCTTCTCTTGGGATTTGCTTGATAGTGTTTGTACTTCATGAGACAAAATGACCATTGGTTATTAGGATTAGAGGGTTATAAGTATACTAGATATCTCATCATCTTCCACACTTCAACTCCCTCTTCCCTCACATAAAGCTCATGGCCGAACCCTCCTCCCCACACACCACCATTTTCGATCAAGCTCCATCCATTCCAAGTGCTTTCAAAGGTGTAACAAGGTGACTAGAGAAGCTTGGAACTCTCAGATCTTGAAGGACATCCTTTACAAGCTTTTATCCACTCGATTTTCACCATTGTTTCTTCCCTAGCTTGAAGCTAGTAGTAAGATCATCTTAACCCTTATTTACTTCTATTTCGCTTGGTTAAAAGATGTAACATGATGTAAATCACTAAAACATTAAAAGACATAAGTTGGAATCATGAACATAAAGCCTTCACATGATGAAATATGGATAGAATGATGTTGTTTAGAATATGGATGATGTTGCTTGTTGATTACTAGAGATATTGATGTTGATCATTACATGGAACTTGCTAGATTACGATTAAAAACATGATTTAGCAAGTTAGGAGATGATTATGTGTTTATACAAGATGATCATCTTCTTGATTAAACATGAACTTGAAAACAAGATGATTTCTTGAAAAAGTAATAAACAAAGTAAGCTAATAATCTTGTAAATCCAAGATTTGTGAATGATTTTCCAAGAGAACCAAGACCAAAATGTAATTCCTAATGGATTATGATTTTTACATAAACCTACATTATGTTTAGTGGAAAAACAAGCATATAACCATTTTTCAAACAAGGGAGTTAGTGAATCAACATTTTTGTAACATGTGTCTACAAGTTGTAAACACTTAGTTTCTTTAAAAATGAGATTTCTAAAGGGATGAACACACTTTAAAGGGTAACTAAACCCACTAAACATTTTACCAAGTCACTACAAGTATTTAATAAAAGACCAAGTTCATGTTATTATGAAAAGTGTATAGTTTTGCACTTGATAATTATATTATGGTTTAGGGTATGATTGTTGATCATTGTGTGATGATTTTTGAAAAGAAAATGATATGCTAAATAGCATGGACACCTCCATTTTTAAAGGGAACTATGGCAAAATTTTCTAAAAATTCAAACACTTAGAAAATATTTTCTAAACAAGTGTTCACAAGTGTGTTTTTAACTTTGTTTTTCAATATAAACTTTGCCATAATTTTTGTAACAAAAAATACAAGTATTGGAGGTTGGTTTTTGTAAACAAAAATGGATAAATATATATTTAGAATATATATTTTATATTAAGACACTTGTGTGAATATTTGTATACTTGGTGGAATAATTATATTATTTTAGGGAAAAATAATATAACTTAACATATACCATGAAATTACAACTCCAAAATAATACCAAAAATTACAAGGAATAAATATTTAAGTTACACACTTGATATTGTGAAACCACACGCAAAACGTAACTTATAAAATATTCCGGAAATTACCGTTACAATATATTTTCGGTAAATATTATTTTGGAAACGAAAGAAGTGAAAATAAGATTTTTTGTACATATTGCCAAACATATCATATTTTCGACAAAAAGAAAATATATTATTTTTGGGAGATAGAAATATATATTTTCCTAGTATATTTAGAAGATATATATTTTTTTGGAAAATATATATTTTCTTGGGAATACATTATTTTTGACAATAAGCTATATATATATATTTTCTAAGTGCGACTTAAAAATATATATTATTTCGGAACTACAAATATACATGTATGAAATACCCCCATCCTTGGGAAGGAAATACGGAGTCAAAATACTTGTGAAGTATTAATACAAAAATATTGAATAAACAATTATTCCAAAACTAAATATAATTCAAAGTTAAAATAATTATTATTTTAACGAATATTTATAACTTGGAATAATATTTGGAGACATAAGAAACGCAACTCAAAAACGTTAAACTCTAAGCCAAGGCACGGCCCGTTCGTCTAATAGACGTTAGTACACTGTAGGTAGTCGTGATTAGCTGCGGAGATTTGAGTTGACGGTACAGAAGACGCACTACTGTGAGTTCATGTCCCCCTTTTCTTTTAAATGTTTTCAGTTTTATACTTCGGGGGTGAAATACATGTTACAATTATCACAAATGTTTATTACATGGTATGATTAGCTTAAGGAGGGTTTTACTGCTAGATCATGTGAAAGGTGGGTATAACACTTAAGGCCATTAATCCTCGTTGTAGAACCGAGGGACATGAGTGATAGATCTATTTGGGTGTAGCGAGCCCACACCCATGAGGACCAAGGTGGCCCATAGGGTGACTATGTCTTCCAGCCGGAGGCCCGGTAACAAATCTGCTAGGTTTGAGTCTTCCTGCACCATTTCACACATACCATTGGCCTTGCAACCCTTTGGTGATCTGGTTTTCCTTAATTGCTACATACCAGGGACTTTCATACATACAGACATACTTTAAAGGTTTATACACACAGACATACACATGAACTCGCTCAACTTTTGTTGATGTTTTTCAAATTACATGTATTTCAGGGAACTAGTGGATCTGGCAGGGTATGCATGTGTCGTCAAGCTGCGTTTGAATAAAAGATGTTATCTATGGTTGTTGAGTTTAGAGGGTATATCCTAATCCTGGACGGGATACATGATTCTAAACTCAGGTTTTATTTAAGTACTTTTGTTGAGTCTTTGTGAACTCCGTTAAACACGTCAGGGTTTGTAACTTAATTTGGTATTGATGTTTTCAGACAATGGTATTGTGGTAGTTTCTAAACTTTATTAATGGATAAACATCTCGTGTTTTTATCATATAGCATTGTTATGATTGATTGATATGGTATTAAGAAGTCACACCAAATAACCACGCTTGCAAAAGTCAGGGTGTGACATTAATGAAGTGCAAACTTTGAAAACCAAATTGTGTTGCGTGTGTATATGAAGCCACACCTACCCTAGTACCCTATATTCACAATAATAATTATGTCATTTTCTTTTTATGTATTATTAGTTGTTTACCTTTAAAAAAATACATGAATCATAGTTTTTTTTATAGTTATGCCGTTATCCGGTTCTTAAATCCGGTCCGACTGGTCTGACCAGTGAGCCGGTAACGAGTCTGGTTTAATGTCAGGTCCGGTCATAAAAACATTAATTCAAACAGAACAAATTTCACACCGGTATCGAAACTTCAGAGTTAGTGTCGGTATTTGTTTTTATGTTTTGTTCGATGTAAAATATCTGTTGATATCTTTTTTGTATATAAAAACCTTATTTTTCGGTTTTTTCCCATCACCATAACAAGTGTCGGTACAATAACAGTGTAACACCCCTAAAAATTTTAAAATATAGTTATAAGCGGGTACACACGTATAAATGTGTATACATATTTAAAATAAAATAGTGAGATGTACAACTAGTTAATAACCTTGTCACGAAAAATGGGGAATCAAAGGATTTTAACTAATTTATATACATCTTAAATTAGAGGGACTAAAGTTAGTCAATTTGAAACAAGTGTTTTAAAAACACTGGATAAGTATAACTTCACACATCTTGTGTGAAGCTAAGATCGACCAAACACCCCTGGGTAATACTTCATCTTCTCCAAAACCCTAATTCATCATATTCTACTCAAAATCAAAGAGAGAAACTAAATTTCAATCGATTCCAAGCTAGAATTGTGATCCTACAAGTGAATAGATCACAAGGTATGTCAAATTCTTAGATTTGGTGATGTTGTGAATTCACATGAATTCTGATGTGTGTAAAATGCAACATATAAATTACATCAAATGAGGCATAAAACTAACCCTTTTTTAGTACTAATATTGGAAAAAGAGTGTTTTTGTCTTCCTTTTGTATTTTCAGGATTAAATGAGCTCAAAAACGCAAAAGAAGCAAAAAGACAGCTAAATCCAACATAAATACAAGAAAAGGAACATTAGTGGATTGCCCGAACCCTCAACGGCACCTTCCAAAGCAAAATAGAGAAAGCAGAAGGCTGAACACGCCCCGTGCTCAGCCAGCACGGGGTCGTGCCCAAGAAGCAGCAGAAAAGACAAACCTATAGAAGCTTCTATTGCCCACCACGGGCCGTGCTCAGCGGACACGGGGGGCGTGCCGAAAGTACTGCAGGCGCATTAATTGTAATTGCGAATTACAATTAATGAAGAGAGAGAGTGTCAGACAGGCACGGGGCCGTGCCCAGCGGACACGGGGCCGTGCCCAGGCCTCTGTTCAGCCTATAAATAGGAGTGCTTGGTTTCATTGCAACTCATCCCTTGGCACACCACCTCTCTCACACTTCATCCACCACCCACCACCATCACAACACCATCATCCACCACCATCATCCATTGTCCATCATAGAGTGTGTGAGTCGTCTCGGGATCCAAGATTGATCGTAAGAGTTCTTGACAATCAAGGCCATGTTTGCCTAAGTCTCTTACATCACTTGGTGAAGACAAAGTGTCTAGTATAATACTTTTTATTTCTAATCTTTTGCACTTTTTATTTGGTTTTGTATTAATGACTTTAATAACTAGTTACTTATGTTGAAGGTGATCTTTCCTTATCGTTTGTCCGTGGTGTCTTGGCATTATTTTACTGTCTATATAAAATAAAGGATTTTCACCATTCATATCTCCACGGTCTATATGGAGGTATGTTGGCTACCTGGTAGGGGGTTAAGGGAACGGTTTGGTAAAGGTCTTGCCATTGTTCAGCGTTTAGAGGTCCTGCAATGGACCTGGGTCAAATTTAGTAGGACCTCCTTCAATACTTCACGGTATTGGATGGCGGGGGTCCAAACTCTTTGATCCCCTCATAAGTTAACTACTATTAATACTATAACCCGGCTATTTAGGACTGTATCCCTGCTGACTCAGACTACTTAGTCGAGGGTAACGTCACCGCCAAAAGCGGGGCCTACCACAATACTGCATTAATAACTTAATTCATTATCTTCCAATAATCCACCCCTTTAGGATTGTATCCCTGCTGACTCAAACTACTGGGGTGAGGGTAACGTCACCTTCAAAAGAGGGGCCTACTACAATAACTAAGATAATCTCTTAATTATGTGCAAAAGTGCGGAAATAATCAAAGGTTATACTAGATACGAGTCGGAACCAAGTGATTCATCTTGTCTATCTGTTTTTATTTTATTTTTATTTTCAGCATTTTAGTTAGTTTTTATTTTTCTTAGTTTAAAACATTTTTCCAAACTTTTATTTTGGTTAGACGTTGAGGATAAACCGGTACTAAAAGCTCTTGTGTCCTTGGACGACCTCGGTATCTTACCAACGCTATACTACACTCAACGATGGGTGCACTTGCCCATATGTGTGTTTAGTGTTAGTAAAATATCGTGTTTTATAAATTTAAAACTTGGCTAAAATAAGTGTTAAAAAGGGCTTAAAATATATACCTAAAATATACGACACTTTATCGCACATCAAGTTTTTGGCGCCGCTGCCGGGGACACAAGGATTTTAAGAAAGTTAGGAATCAACGGCCTAATCATCTTCTATTTTTCTTTTTATTTTTTTTAGGATTTTTCTTAGTTTTTCAGCTTCTGCAGATCTCAGCACGGGCCGTGCCCGCTGAACACGCCCACGTGCTCAATCATTGGAACTGGCAATCCTGTTTTACATCAGACAGTAAGCTGAACACGGGGCCGTGTCCACTCAACACGCCCCCGTGCCCAAGTTTCAGTTACTGAAAACAGAACCGTTAGATCCCGACGGTTGGTAATTTCTGACATAAACATGAGTGATAGTAATTATTTTTACTTTCGGCACTCTTATGGTACGTGGTGTCAATTATGTGGAGGCGAACATGAAGAAGTAAAATGCTACTTCCTAAATTATATGCCCCACTACATGGACCCACGATCTTTTCACAACCTTAAGAGGGGCGAAAGTAAAAATAAGCACTATTTCTCCCTCGAATGCGCCCAGCCAGATATTCTAGGGGAAATGTTCCTTAGCGAATTATTTCAACTAGAAGAGCTAATTCTGAAATGGATAGAAGAACTTAGGAAGGATTTTATTAATCCGCCCCAAGACGATACCCATGAAGAAATGTTGGAACCGCATTCCGACAACCTCGTTGCTCCCGAAAATACCTTCGTACCTAGCAAAGACTTGGACGATAGTCGTCCCTGTGTCGATTGTGCCGTGAAGGACTCCCCATCGACTTCGTTCGGTGCATACATAGACCTGAGCGATTCGGCATATACCTTCTTTAACGAGAGCCCGGAAAAGGGTTGGACTTATCCACCTAGAATGAAAATAGGAATTACCCTCACCGACAACCTCTTGCGTTCTCGCCTTAGTCTAGGACAATTAAGGTATATTAGGCACTTTGGGGTTGTTCCAACCAGTCAGGAACCACCCGATAAAAACAAATTCCTTAAAAAGGCTAGACAACTTCATAAATCAGTCCGTAGACACGGGGCCGTGCCCAGCCAACACGCCCCCGTGTCCATCGAAAGATTCCTTTCTGATCAGTACGTCAGAATACGGACAAACTGTGTCAGAGCTCCACCTGCACACGGGGCCGTGTCCACTGAACACGGGGCCGTGTCCAGGTTGCTGTCATTTTCTATAAATGCAGCCAAGAATTCTGCACATTTGGACCAACTTGGGGCAGAGATTTGCAGGAATCTTCTCTCAAACTATCCTAGGTAAGTCTAAAAGAAGGTTCCAACAACCCATCTTGTCCCTTCCTCTTTTAGTAATTTCCTTCTTCTTCATCTTTCTCCAAGAACTACCATTGAAAGTTTGGAATTCCTCCAACTCTATGGTAGGGACAAATGAGTTTTGTTCAAAGAATCTTGGTAAAAACATGTTATGAAACATGGTTTTAAGTTATTAGCAGCCAAAAAGGGCCTACAACATTCAGAAAATAACTTAAAAATACAAGTTTCCTTGTTCCAAAACTCTGCAGAATGATGGACACGGGGCCGTGCTCAGTGAGCACGGGGCCGTGTCCGATTACTGTTTCATTAAATAAGCTATTTTTAGTTTATTTTTCGTAGGATGTCGAGTGAAAACAGCAATACATCTTCTGTGCATTCGTCAAACAACCGAAGAGGAAGAAGACCCTCCATTGAAGCTACACTTGTTCACTAGGTGATAGCATTAAGGGAGGCTCTAGATGAAATGACTTCAGTAGAGGAGGTCCTTATCGACCGTATTAACGATCTTACGATGGGACTTGAAAGCAGCTTCCAAGAAATTAACCTCTTGCACCAGAGGTTAAATATTCTTGTAGCACCTCCAATGGAACCAGTCCTTCCTCAGCAGGATTGGAACCTGGCTCTCGGAATTAACAACCCTACCGGGTGGGAAGACTTTCCGGCGGAACCTCCCATGGAACACCAACAAGAGATCCTGGTGGAAGTTGAAGCCCCTCAAACTAATGCCAATGAGCCTTCTTTTCTCCTTCCAAGGGAGATAGAAGAATGGCTCGCCGACATTTGAGGAAAACCGCACTCGGAAGAAGGAGTTCACTAAGGCCTTGTTTAACCAAGATTGAGTATTTCTTGGAAATTTTGCTAAATTAAAATAAATTAAAGGCTAGGACTCCATGGTTTGTTATTTCTTTTATCTAGTTTTAATTTAGGATTATGTAAGTTCTCTCTATGATGAAATGAAATGATGGTTTTAATGTTTGGATGGTTTGTAATGAATAAAACACACTCATGGTGGTAAAGGATGAAAAGGGGAACGAGAAAAATGATCCCATGCACAAGAACAAGGCAACCCGACAATTTTCTCCCTTTCAGAAGGTTCAACACGGGCCGTGCCCAACCAACACGGCCCCGTGTTGAACCACCTGCAGAAAACGCCCAGTACAGGTAACTGGACACGGGCCGTGTTCACCCAACACGCCCCCGTGTCCAGACTTCTGTTTCTCTTATTTCAATTTTGTTACTGGCACTTGAACACGGGGCCGTGCCCGGATAACACGGGGCCGTGCTCAGTGCCCAGTAACACAAATTTTTGCTTTTTAAACACTATTTTACACATCTAATCAACCTAAAAATTTATTTTTGGGACACATTGAGGACAATGTGTAATTTAAGTGTGGGGGGGATGCTAAAACCTTGAATTTTGCAAGTCCTAAATACAAGCCTTACACAAAACTCTATTGGAACCGCTAATCACCCCAAATTTTTTTCAAAAATTTCATTTTTTTACTTGTCTAGGTTTAACTCGGGAAATTCAAGCTCTCAAAAAGGTTATATTTTTACAAATTTACAACCGATAGCGTAGTGATAAAAAGAACCAACATAAGAAAATTATGAAAAGGCATGACAAACTTATTTAAAATTTGATTATATATACTTGATCACATAAAAACCCATTCCCACAAAAGTGAGTTTTGAGCCTTTATTGAGCACTCAATTTCATACCATTTGACTAAATGCTCATTTTTCGTTTCTTGTGTGAATAGCCGCTTGGTTCTTACGACTCTAGAACTTGCCATGACAATACATTCCCGGTCCTTATCAACTTAAACCCGAGTAAGTAAATGATAGAGGCATTAGGACTAACCTTTTTCATTTCCACACCATTATTTTTCTTTTTCTTTTACCACCTACCCAAAAATCCCCCTAGTTAGCCCCTTTGAGCCTAAACCTTTTCGTTTCATCACCCAAAACAAAAACCATTTCACCCACCAAAACCTTTTTCATTTTTTACCCTTTATTTTAGTAACAAGTTCGGTTCTTCGAAAAAAAAAATATGAAGCAAAAAGAAAATAAACAAACAAAGTAATCAAAAATAACTTTGTTTGAATAAAAGCTTCATCAAAAATAAAAGGTTGCAAAAATACGAAAACCGACACTTGTTACGCTTTTTAGCCCTTTTTCTACTAACCACTAACCCAACCACCTACCTTTAACCCTAGCCAACCCTTAACCCACAAAGTCCTCTTGATATCTACAAAGGTATAAAAGTTAAAAAGGAGGAGGATTGATTTCTTGGCAAGCCTATGGTAGGAGTAAGTTCCATGCCGCTCTCGAGTGATTCACTAAAAATACACCTTCGGCCGAGTGTGAGTGATTTCCCCGCGAGGTATGTAAACTTGTATATAAATAGAATTTTAAAAAGGCATGTTATGCCCAAATAAGTAATTTCTTTTATGAACAGTTCTAAATAAATCATTACGAATAGGAGTGTAAATAAATAAAAATAAAACCCTAAAAAGATCTTGGAAATCCCGACACTCTATGACAAGCCCAAAACCTTCTCTTCTACCTATTCCATTTGGGAGTGTAAGCCAAATATTAAAGAGTTTTGCTTGAGGACAAGCAAAAGTTCAAGTGTGGGGGTATTTGATGTGTGTAAAATGCAACATATAAATTACATCAAATGAGGCATAAAACTAACCCTTTTTTAGTACTAATATTGGAAAAAGAGTGTTTTTGTCTTCCTTTTGTATTTTCAGGATTAAATGAGCTCAAAAACGCAAAAGAAGCAAAAAGACAGCTAAATCCAACATAAATACAAGAAAAGGAACATTAGTGGATTGCCCGAACCCTCAACGGCACCTTCCAAAGCAAAATAGAGAAAGCAGAAGGCTGAACACGCCCCGTGCTCAGCCAGCACGGGGTCGTGCCCAAGAAGCAGCAGAAAAGACAAACCTATAGAAGCTTCTATTGCCCACCACGGGCCGTGCTCAGCGGACACGGGGGGCGTGCCGAAAGTACTGCAGGCGCATTAATTGTAATTGCGAATTACAATTAATGAAGAGAGAGAGTGTCAGACAGGCACGGGGCCGTGCCCAGCGGACACGGGGCCGTGCCCAGGCCTCTGTTCAGCCTATAAATAGGAGTGCTTGGTTTCATTGCAACTCATCCCTTGGCACACCACCTCTCTCACACTTCATCCACCACCCACCACCATCACAACACCATCATCCACCACCATCATCCATTGTCCATCATAGAGTGTGTGAGTCGTCTCGGGATCCAAGATTGATCGTAAGAGTTCTTGACAATCAAGGCCATGTTTGCCTAAGTCTCTTACATCACTTGGTGAAGACAAAGTGTCTAGTATAATACTTTTTATTTCTAATCTTTTGCACTTTTTATTTGGTTTTGTATTAATGACTTTAATAACTAGTTACTTATGTTGAAGGTGATCTTTCCTTATCGTTTGTCCGTGGTGTCTTGGCATTATTTTACTGTCTATATAAAATAAAGGATTTTCACCATTCATATCTCCACGGTCTATATGGAGGTATGTTGGCTACCTGGTAGGGGGTTAAGGGAACGGTTTGGTAAAGGTCTTGCCATTGTTCAGCGTTTAGAGGTCCTGCAATGGACCTGGGTCAAATTTAGTAGGACCTCCTTCAATACTTCACGGTATTGGATGGCGGGGGTCCAAACTCTTTGATCCCCTCATAAGTTAACTACTATTAATACTATAACCCGGCTATTTAGGACTGTATCCCTGCTGACTCAGACTACTTAGTCGAGGGTAACGTCACCGCCAAAAGCGGGGCCTACCACAATACTGCATTAATAACTTAATTCATTATCTTCCAATAATCCACCCCTTTAGGATTGTATCCCTGCTGACTCAAACTACTGGGGTGAGGGTAACGTCACCTTCAAAAGAGGGGCCTACTACAATAACTAAGATAATCTCTTAATTATGTGCAAAAGTGCGGAAATAATCAAAGGTTATACTAGATACGAGTCGGAACCAAGTGATTCATCTTGTCTATCTGTTTTTATTTTATTTTTATTTTCAGCATTTTAGTTAGTTTTTATTTTTCTTAGTTTAAAACATTTTTCCAAACTTTTATTTTGGTTAGACGTTGAGGATAAACCGGTACTAAAAGCTCTTGTGTCCTTGGACGACCTCGGTATCTTACCAACGCTATACTACACTCAACGATGGGTGCACTTTCCCATATGTGTGTTTAGTGTTAGTAAAATATCGTGTTTTATAAATTTAAAACTTGGCTAAAATAAGTGTTAAAAAGGGCTTAAAATATATACCTAAAATATACGACACTTTATCGCACATCAATTCTTATAACTGAAATTAGTGGGAAATTGATTGATGTTATGGCTAAATTATGATTAGTATAAGTCTAGAACAAATCCTAGATGAGAAATTAATGATTTCATCTTATAACTTGGTGATTTGAAGATTTATCATAAGTGGGTTATATGGGTATTGTGATAAATACTTGAATTATTGTGATAATTGATGTTAGTTGATTGTTATGATGCAAGTTCAAGTGTCGTTTATGGTATTCTTGTCAAATTAGTATGAAATTGACGTTTTGATGTAAGGACTCTCAAAAATGTCATAAATCAAATTATAAATGAAAACCTGAGCCCTGAAACCCTACCATACAAGAAAAACCAAGAAATCAAGAACTTAGGGTCTCAGGCGGGCCGCGTAAGAGACAAGGCACATCTTACGCGGGCCACGTCAAACCTGTGTTGACCGGATAAGTGTTCCGGATCCACGTAGCAACCACCTGGCTAACCTACTCGTGGCTGGTCAAGCCTATTCGTAGACTGGGCGGCCACGCGGGCCGCGTAAGATGTATGGGATAAGTTACGCGGGCCGCGTAAGGCCCTAATTTTACCTATAAATAGCCCGTCACTTGCACAATCCACTGGTGTCAAAATCTTTTCGTAAAAAAACGAATTGATAGCACTCTGAAGTCGAAAATAGTAATTATATTAGTGAGGCACTGCTCCGATACCGGGTATTAACTCGATCGCTGCTACGATTCAATGTCCGATCGATTAAACTATCCAATGGATGTTTAAGTGCTGCCCACATTAGGGTTTATGCTTTGTCATTCGTCGTTAATTCGATGGATATTTAAGTATCGCACTTTGTCATTCGTTGTGAAGGTTTTAATCTCGTGAGTTATCGTAAATGCTGTATTAGTTACTAACCGAGTTCGTGTGCATGTTATTAATTTAGGTTAAAAGGCTAATCAGTAAACTAGGCTCTGCTCAATTAAATCTGCAATGTGAGTCATTCTCTTTTATCAAATTTATTTACAAAAGCATGTTTATTTTCAAAGGTTATAATTACGGTGATTAAGTTTATGTAGTCACCAAATTACAGCCGGTATGTGGGGTTTTGTATACATTACTTGATAATCTTCACCATTGGGGCAGCCAAGGGGTGATATGACCATAGTCACAGACACCATTGGACAACGGGAGGGCCAATGGGTCGAGTGACAAAATACCGTGGGTAGTTGGTTTGATATTTGGAAACATTGTAATCTCTCTTAATACTGTAAATTATAACAAACGGGTCATTTTAAATAAATAGAATGATTCACCAGTATTTCCCGCTGACAAAACCTTTTTCAAACATGTTTCAGGTGATCTGTTGTGATCAAGGAAAAGTGCCGTGAAGCACTACAAGCTTAAGGAAGTGGCTCAATATAAAATAAAGAAACATGTTTTGTAAAAATAAAGATTTCTCCATGAAATCCTATGATTGTAAATTACCGGGGTTTTATCCCGAGGTGTGAAATAAAATAATCGGGAAATTACAGTTTTGAAAAGATCCTGAAGAAAACTTCCGCTGTTAAATAAATACCACGGGATTTTCTGTCCCGCGGCTCCTGAAACAGGTCAAACCGGGTCGGGGGCCGTGACAGAAAAAGGTGGTATCAGAGCCACTGATTTAAGCCAATTAAGTATTTAGAAAATACTTAATTTTTACTAATTACAATTTTGTGATTATGTGTTTATTATTTGAATATTTGTGTACAATATGGGTAAGCAAAAGCCTATCTTAAATTAGATAGGTCATCAAACGAGAAGGGAAGTTCATCCCAAACAAATTCCTCAAAATCCTATGTAAATCCTGATGAAGGAATATTTGTCCGTAAGGCACAATATGAGGAACCACTTTCTCCTAATAAAAGAAGTTTGATTATTAGGAAAACTCAAGAGAAACAAAAGAAATCCAAAGAAGGGAGAGTTAATCAGAAAACCCAAGAATTAGGCAGTAACCCTCCATGGGAGGACAAGTTAGATGAGAAATGGACAAATCTTTATATGCTAGCCACTGTAGCAGTTAATGCAAATCTTTAAATAATCTGACTCAAGTTTTAGCACCCTTATCACCTACAGTCTAGAAACCTTACCCAGTAAATAAATAAGTTACAATAAACCTTAGTGTGTTTTAATTTTCAGTTGTTTTGTAGTTACCTAGTATGAAATAATATTTAAAGGTTATCTATGAAATTTTGTTATAAATTTTTTAACTTAATATTTGTGTATATTTTGCTAAACAGCATGAGTGACTTGTCTGACGCCCTTCAGAACTTAAATCTCTATCCGGTAAAAATAGAGGTATCCAGAGATTTCAATAGGTATATACCCGACATAGAAGAACCTATGGAATTCAATACTCCACCTCCAGAGAAACCCAAGCCCAAGAAAAGGAGAAGATTCGTGGGATGGAGGCGTGTGCGTAGGAGGAAACCCGCCACTAGAAAGATTCCCAAAATAGAAAATCCCTTAGACAAAGGGAAGGGGATTGAAGTCAGGGAAGAGTCTAGGCAAATGGGAATACAGTTTGAGAAATATTCTAAGCAAATAGAAATGGAGATTGGAGGAGGTTCTAAACAAACCTAGGTAGAAATTGGAGAAAGCTCTAAGCAAAACCAGGAAATGACATTGCAGGAGGAGCTGGATTTTATATTGGCAAGCTGTGATACTATTAAGCCTGTCAATGAAAATGTTTCTACTCATCCTATTGAAACTCAACTTCCAATAAATTTGGAACCAGCAATCCCAGAACCTATAATACACACCCAACCTCTAGGAATGGATGAATGGTGGACTAATGATTGGCAATTCCAAAACCTGCTCAACAGTCCTTATTCCTTTCTCCCACAGTTTGACCCGGAACCTATACCAAACCCACCTATGAGCAATGAGAATTTAGCTGAACTCCGCCACTTTGGCGAGGAGTTAGTGGATGCGGGAAATAGGATCAGGGAAGTAGGAGAACAGATCTCCTGGAAATACGACGAGAGGGAACGTCGTTATTAAAATTCCAACTGACGAATGATAGTGGGGTTGTGAAACTGTAGTTGTATAATAGCAATAATAATATAATCTTGTAAATTAACCTAAAATAAAACTTTGTAAGATATGGTGTGTATGGATGCATATTATAAAATATATAAAAATGAAATCGAGAAATCGATAAGTTTTGACAATAGGTGTGTTGTGAAATTTGTATGATTGTTTTGTGTATAATTATTATTTATTCGCTACTAATAAATTATATATATTAATTATCAGATGGAAAACGCTAATAATGAACCAGTTAATGAGGTTAATCAATCTGAGCAACATCCGGAGGATCAATTTATGAATAGGCAGGATATAGAAAATATCGTTGCTCAAGGGATAGCCAATGCTATTCCAGCAATAGTTGCTGCTGTTAGAAACCCAATCGAACCTCAACAAATCATTCCTAGTAAACGTATTTCTGAAGATAACTTCAGCAATAGCGTAAATGGAGGCGGTAATCATACTAATCACGATAATAATCCATGGCAGGCTCCGCTCCCTAAGAAAATGAAAGCTGCAACACCTGGTTGCACTTATAAAGAATTTCTTGCTTGTAAACCATCTGAGTTTGCAGGCAATGAAGGAGCAACTGCGGTACTGCGTTGGTTAGAGAAAACCGAGGCAGTGATTACAATAAGTAAATGTGCCAAGGATGATCAGGTCATGTACGCGTCAAATCTTTTTAAAGAAGGGGCGCTAGAATGGTGGAACACGGTGTTACAAGCAAAAGGAAGGATAATGGCGTACGCTATGAAAGAGTCTTGTAGAAAGAAAATTATGTCCCGAATATGAAAAAGATCAAATGACGAATAAGTTCTTAAACCATCGAATGATGGGTGTAGATTGTCGCGGTTATACTTCGACATTCTTTGAATATGCTAGAGTGGTACCAACACTGGCTTCGCCAGAACCGGTACTCATTTCTCGCTATATTTGGGGATTGATTGGTGAAATCCGCAATATCGTTAAAGCTGCGAGACCTCGTACTATTGACGATGCAGTGGAATTAGCCAATACCCTAACTGATGAACTAGTGCGCACAAGAGATGAAAACAGGAAGAAGGAATTGACTCAGAAAATTACCCAAGGATTTCGTACGGGTAATAATAGCAACTTCAAGAGAAGAGGGACAAGGCAATCCTCAAATCCGCCTTTCTGCAGGAATTGCAAAAGGAAACATTATGGAAGATGTAATGTAACCTGTAACTTTTGCAAAACTGTAGGACATCGTGAAGAAAACTGCAGAAAACTATAACCTGCTTCAACTGTGGAGAAAATGGGCATTTTAGAAACAGAATGTCCTAAATCGGTCAAACCAGCAGACAACAAAGCTAAGACAGCCGATGGAGCTACTAAAAAGAATGTTAGAGCATTCCAGCTGACCACTCAAGAAGCAGAACTCATTCCAGATGTGATAGCTGGTACGTTCTTAGTTCACAACATTTACGCAAAAGTATTATTTGACTCTGGTGCAAACCAAAGTTTTATCAATACTTCATTCTGCCAAGCTCTTAACTTACCCTTAACCAAACTTAGGCAAATTTTTACAGTCGAAACGGCAGACGGAAATTCTGTTAGCATAGATAAAGTTTTGCAAAAGGAAAATATAGAACTCTCAGGTCATAAATTCTCTGCAAACCTATTACCTATGAAATTAGCCGAATTTGATGTTGTGTTAGGAATGGATTGGTTAGTAGCCAACCATGCTCGAATTCTTTGTGATCAGAATTCCATAGAAATTCAGGCACCCACCGGAGAAGTAATTATGATTACAGGAGACAAACCACGTAAGCCCATGAAGTTCATATCAGTAATGAAAGTTGCTAGTTATGAACGAAAGCAAGGAATAGTATATATGATTTCAGTAATCATTAGTACTAAGGATAAAGAACTTAAGGAGATTCCTGTAGTCTCAGAATACCCAGATGTATTTCCAGAAGAGTTACCAGGATTACCACCTGACAGGGAGGTAGAGTTTAGGATTCATCTAATTCCAGGAACTACACCGATAGCCAAGGCACCTTATCGGTTAGCACCCACAGAAATGTTAGAACTGAAAAAGCAATTAGATGAATTACTAAGTAAAGGTTTCATACAACCTAGTTCATCCCCGTGGGGAGCACCAATATTGTTTGTAAAGAAGAAGGATGGTTCGATGAGAATGTGTATTGATTATAGAGAATTGAATAGGGTTACAATTAAGAATCGATACCCATTACCTAGAATTGATGATCTTTTCGATCAACTTCAAGGAGCTAGATATTTTTCTAAGATAGATTTACGCTCCGGATACCATCAGTTGAAGGTACAAGAAGAAGACATACCTAAAACTGCTTTCAGAACTAGGTATGGTCATTACGAGTTTACAGTCATGCCCTTCGGATTAACGAATGCACCTGCAGCATTCATGGACATGATGAATAGAATATGTAAATCGTATTTGGATAAATTTGTAATTGTTTTTATTGACGATATACTTATTTATTCAAAAAGTCAGGACGAACATTGTCAGAACTTGCATGCACTCTTAACTTTGTTAAGAAAAGAAAAGCTTTACGCCAAATTCTCTAAGTGTGAATTTTGGTTGCAAGAAGTGCAATTCTTAGGACACATGGTGAATCACGAAGGTATTCATGTAGATCCTGCTAAGATAGAAGCAATTACCAAATGGAAGGTTCCGCAATCCGCAATGGAAATTAGAAGTTTTATAGGTTTAGCTGGATATTATAGACGGTTTATTAAGGATTTTTCCAAGATAGCTGTACCATTAACTAAGCTAACCTGTAAAGCAGTTAAGTTTGAATGGGGACCTAAGCAAGAAGAAGCTTTTAGGAGATTAAAGCAAAAGTTAACAAATGCCCCAATCCTAGCTTTGCCAGAAGGAATTGAAGATTTTGAAGTTTACTGTGATGCTTCAAAACTAGGATTAGGATGTGTGCTAATGCAACGCAAAAAGGTAATTGCGTATGCTTCAAGGCAATTGAAAAAGCACGAAGAAAACTATACGACTCATGACTTAGAGTTAGGCGCCATAATTTTTGCTCTTAAGATTTGGAGACATTATCTGTACGGAAGTAAATTTACTGTCTATACGGATCATAAGAGTTTAAGATATATATTTGGACAAAAAGAATTAAACATGAGACAAAGGAGATGGATGGAAATTCTAAGTGACTACGACTGTGATATTCAATATCATGAAGGAAAGGCAAATGTAGTTGCAGATGCCTTAAGTAGTAAATACCATGAGAAACAACGACGGGTTCGTGCTCTTAGATTAAATCTACAGTTAGATTTAATGAAACAATTGAAGAATGTACAAGAAACAGGCATCAATGATGATGCTGAAGGAATGAAGGGACGAATAAAAGAATTAGAACAAGGAGCTGATGGAATTTGGAGATTCCACAAAAGTAGAATTTGAATACCTAAGCAGGGAGAATTAAGAAATAAGATTTTAGAAGAAGCCCATAAATCTAGGTATACCATGCACCCTGGCAACAATAAAATGTACCAAGATTTAAGAAATAACTTTTGGTGGATAGGAATGAAAAAGGATATAGCCCGATATGTTTCTAAGTGTCTTACTTGTTCACAAGTTAAAGCAGAACACCAGAAACCTTCAGGTCTACTACAACAACTAGCAATGCCTGTATGGAAATGGGAACTTATAACAATGGATTTTGTTACCAAGTTGCCTAAAAACCAGAAAAGGTAACGATGCGATTTGGGTAATTGTGGATCGATTAACCAAATTAGCTCACTTTCTACCAATGAAAGAAACCTTTAGTATGGAAAGGTTGGCAAAGTTATATGTAGATGAAGTGGTATCCTTACATGGAGTTCCACTCTCCATTGTATCAGATAGGGATAGTCGTTTCACTTCCCATTTCTGGACAAGTTTCCAAGAAGCAATGGGGACTCGATTAAATTTAAGCAATGCATATCATCCTCAAACAGACGGACAAAGTGAAAGGACAATCCAAACTCTAGAAGATATGCTCAGAGCATGTGTAATAGATTTTGGTGGAAATTGGGACGATCACTTACCCTTAACTGAATTCTCCTATAACAATAGTTATCATTCAAGTATTGAAACTGCCCCATTTGAAGCATTATGAGGAAGAAAGTGTAGAACTCCAGTTTGTTGGGCAGAAATAGGAGAAAGTCAATTGTCAGGTCCTGAAATAGTGCAAGAAACAACCGACAAGATTACTCAAATCAAGGAAAGACTGAAAACGGCTCGAGATCGTCAGAAAAGTTATGCAGACAATCGACGCAAGCCGTTAGAATTCCAAGTTGGAGACAAAGTACTTTTAAAAGTTTCTCCTTGGAAAAGAGTAGTTCGATTCGGTAAGAAAGGAAAGCTAAGTCCACGATACATAGGACCATTTTCAGTAATCCAACGTATAGGACCAGTTGCTTATCGTTTACAACTACCAGAGGAACTGGCAGGAGTACATGATGTATTTCATATATCTAATCTCAAGAAATGCTTAACAGACGAATCTTTGGTAGTACCTCTCCAAGATATAGAGGTAAACGAAAAGTTAAAATTTGTGGAGAAACCTCTTCAAATAGAAGATAGAAAGGTGAAATTCCTCAAGCACAAACGACTAGTGCTAGTTAAAGTCAAATGGGATTCAAAAAGAGGACCCGAATACACTTGGGAGCTGGAATCAGAGATGAAGCGAAAGTATCCTCACTTATTTCGGTAAATCTCGAGGACGAGATTTTAAATAAGGTGGGGAAAATGTAAGGACTCTCAAAAATGTCATAAATCAAACCATAAATGAAAACCTGAGCCCTGAAACCCTACCATACAAGAAAAACCAAGAAATAAAGAACTTAGGGTCTCAGGCGGGCCGCGTAAGAGACAAGGCACATCTTACGCGGGCCGCGTCAAACCTGTGTTGACCGGATAAGTGTTCCGGATCCACGTAGCAACCACCTGGCTAACCTACTCGTGACTGGTCAAGCCTATTCGTAGACTGGGCGGCCACGCGGGCCACGTAAGATGTATGGGATAAGTTACGCGGGCCGCGTAAGGCCCTAATTTTACCTATAAATAGCCCGTCACTTGCACAATCCACTGGTGTCAAAATCTTTTCGTAAAAACGAATTGATAGCACTCTGAAGTCGAAAATAGTAATTATATTAGTGAGGCGCTGCTCCGATACCGGGTATTAACTCGATCGCTGCTACGATTCAATGTCCGATCGATTAAACTATCCAATGGATGTTTAAGTGCTGCCCACATTAGGGTTTATGCTTTGTCATTCGTCGTTAATTCGATGGATGTTTAAGTATCGCACTTTGTCATTCGTTGTGAAGGTTTTAATCTCGTGAGTTATCGTAAATGCTGTATTAGTTACTAACCGAGTTCGTGTGCATGTTATTAATTTAGGTTAAAAGGCTAATCAGTAAACTAGGCTCTGCTCAATTAAATCTGCAATGTGAGTCATTCTCTTTTATCAAATTTATTTACAAAAGCATGTTTATTTTCAAAGGTTATAATTACAGTGATTAAGTTTATGTAATCACCAAATTACAGCCGGTATGTGGGGTTTTGTATACATTACTTGATAATCTTCACCATTGGACAACGGGAGGGCCAATGGGTCGAGTGACAAAATACCGTGGGTAGTTGGTTTGATATCTGGAAACATTGTAATCTCTCTTAATACTGTAAATTATAACAAACGGGTCATTTTAAATAAATAGAATGATTCACCAGTATTTCCCGCTGACAAAACCTTTTTCAAACATGTTTCAGGTGATCTGTTGTGATCAAGGAAAAGTGCCGTGAAACACTACAAGCTTAAGGAAGTGGCTCAATATAAAATAAAGAAACATGTTTTGTAAAAATAAAGATTTCTCCGTGAAATCCTATGATTGTAAATTACCGGGGTTTTATCCCGAGGTGTGAAATAAAATAATCGGGAAATTACAGTTTTGAAAAGATCCTGAAGAAAACTTCCGCTGTTAAATAAATACCACGGGATTTTCTGTCCCGCGGCTCCTGAAACGGGTCAAACCGGGTCGGGGGCCGTGACATTTGATATGCTTAACTAGTAAACCATGAACATGATAATAGTCTTATAAGGATTACGCCTTTAAGGTGTTCGACAAAATGTGTAAGTGAATCTAGAAATATTGATTTATATGAAAGAATCACTTATTTGACTAGTTGAAAACATTGGATGTTGAATATAGAAATATGAATTCTAAACAAGATGTTCGAATTGAATTCTATAGGAAAATTTGGTGGATCGTCAAGTAGTCAAGGCGGAGCGGATAGTCGTTTGAAAGGAATGCTTTAAAGGTACGCGACTCTACGCTTCGTAAAATTTCGCTAGTATCTTATGTTTAATTACTTGAATGATAAATGAATCGTTATGAAGTTTGGTTAATACTAAAACGGAGGATTCCGTATGTATTAATCGATCTAAATAATAGGAGTATAGCGAAAAGTAAAAACATAGAAGTGGCGGATTCCACTATGATGTTCAAACGGGTCAAAAGGACTCTAATTATACATTTTTGGTTTGATAAAAGCGATGGTTTTCGCTAACAAACTAAACGGGTCAAAATAACCAAAGTGATGAACTTTGGTTAAATAAGGCGATGGATGTCGCTAGGGAAGTTAAATGGGTCAATTCATTGTCTTGATGTGATCCGGGAAGGTCACACGATAAAAAGACTTCAAATAATGCCCGGATTCTTGAATAACACGCATTATAGTCGTTAGCCTAGAAATGGTTACCGATGAATATACGTCATAAACTCAGGATTGAGTATGGCTAAAAGATTGCGAATTCAAATTTAAGGATTCGTGTTAAATTCATTTAAGTAAATAAGATTGAATGGGTCGAATAAACATACATATATAAATAAACGCGTATAAATTATATGTATAACGTCTCATCATTTTAATGTGTATGTAGGAGTAAATCTCATAGAAGTTTGGAGGTTAAGAACCAAATTATTGTACATCAAACACAAATGGGTCAACATAACTTGGAATTTATTATAGGCCGAGGGCTTAAAATTAAGAAAATTGTTCAGGTGAATGTAGGATTTTGATTCTATGTTATAGATTACCGAATTACGGTCACGTAGGAAGAAACGAGACCTAATTCAGATCAATAACGGGCAAGTTATGTCCGTTTGCGTAAAACATAGACTAGCTGGAAAAATGCAGGTTTGAAACAAAACCTGCTGTTGAATTGTACTCGTCGCGTCACGCGACGGAAGAGACCACGAGTGGTCGTGGCATGCGACAGGTTTGAGAAGCAGCGTCGCGACACGCAACGGGTCCCCAGTATCGAAATTTTGTTGCTGGTTGTTGTTTGTATCATATAAACTCATATAAACAAGTATTTAGCATTCATAACTAATAAGTTTGAGTGTTTTTTATTATAGGTAACTCTCTTAAAGAGACGGGTGGCGGTCAAGCAAATGAACGAACCGAATACACACGTATATGAAGCTTCCGCAATTAAATTAGTACTTTTGTTACCAAACTCTTTGGAGTTGTTTTGTCCAAATGTTGAAATTATGGAACTAATGCTTTACAAGTTAAGTGTGCGTTAGTAAAATAGAAGGTTCTAAAGCTTTATAAACTCGGTTTTAAGGCTATGAAACTTAAGCAAAGGTCGTTATATTAATGTTTTAACAAACGACATTTGGATGCGCTATATAAAATATACAAATTATTAAATTAGCGCCAGGGTCTTACAAGTTGGTAATCAGAGCCTCGTTAAGACAAAGTGTGTTCGGTTCAAAGCTTGATCAAGACATCCGGTAAGAGTTACTTATAAATGAGTCTAGACTTATAGTATTAGATGATGTAAATATATGAAAAGTGTATGGGAGGAGTGTATGAATACGCTCAAGCCCGGGAAATACACTAAGTAAGAAAGGTAAGGCAAGATATGTACTTGACCAAACCGAAAAAGAAATAACACATTACTTATGATTAAGTATGTGTGACATAAATTTCCATATAATAAGATGGAAATGAATTAAATAGTTATTGATTAACTATTATGAACATTTCAGTTAAAGAAATGTCTGGAATAACCGGAGGTGATGCGACATCTCAATTAACTGAACAAATGAAAGCTAAGATTTCCGAGGAAGTCGGAAAAGCCTTAGAAAATAGTCTATCGCAGTTTATCGATAGATTACAAACCACAATCGTGCCGGTGGTGGACGACATGATGGCTGAACTGAAAGACAGTATCTTACAAGAGAGAGATGAAAGGAGGGTGTTGGATGTGAATCCAAGTCCCGTAAAGAAATCCAAGTCTAATAAAGCTCCCAAGAAAGGAGTTACAAAAAGGGGGTTACATCAGTGTAAATTTTGTGGAAAAATTCACAAGGGTAAATGCTATAAGCCAGGACATAAGAAGTCTAAATGTCCAGAGTGGCTTGGAACTAAAGGAACAACTGACACAAAGTCTGATGCCCAGAAATCGAGGGCAAGGTCATTCCACATGATAGCCACAGAGGCTAAAACTGAACCTGATGTTATTTCAGGTATATTCTTTTAAATTTAAATTCAGTACGAATTTTAATTGTTACGGGTGCAAATAAATCTTTTGTTTCACATCGATTTATTCAACACCCTACAGTCACGTTAATGAAATTACCTATGCTTTAAGAAATAGAAATAGGTAATAATAAAAAGTTTTGTTGGTTATGATATGTGTTGAAACTGCAAATTTAATGGTAACGATGAAGATTACTTCGTCGATCTAATTCCCATGTTAATGGGAGAAATCCAAGTGGTAATCGGGACATATAGGCTAACTCGATATCACGCAAGAGTAATATGCCACCGTAAGGAGACACGACTAATGTCTCTGGTGGAAAATATATTACTATTTATGGGAAGAAAAGTTGTAGTCCCCTAATTCGTTCATTTATTTAAGCTTATAAGCTTGTTCAACATGGATGTAAGGTGTATATGGCTTACATACATGATTCAACTAAAGAATTTTTAAAAAATTAAGACATATTAGTCGCACGAAAGTAGAGGATGTTTTCCCGGAAAATCTACCCGGGATACCACCTGAAAACGAGGTGGAGTTTGGCATCGAATTAGCTGTCGGGCGCGACACCGGTAGCCAAGGTTCCTTATCGATTGAGCCATCAAAATTATAAGAATTGCTATCACAATTGTAAGTTCTCCTCGATGAAGGATATATACAGCTGAGCGTTTCGCCGCGAGAGCGCCGGTATTATTCATAAAATGGAAGGACGGAAGCAGGCGAATGTGTATTACTTACCGGAGGGTTAAATCAACTCACGGTAAAGAATTGATACCGCTTCCTTGGATCGACGACTTGTTCGATCAGCTGCAAGGCGCGAATTGGTTTTCAAAGATCGACTTAAGGTCGGGTTATTACCAGTTGAAAGTAAAAGAAGAAGATCTACCGAAAACAACATTCCAAACGTGTTATGGACATTACGAATTCTTAGTAATGTATTTTGGAATAACTAATGCACTTGCGGCCTTCATGGGTTTCATGAACCGCTTTTGCAAACCGATGCTAGACAAGTCGGTGATAGTATTCATCGATGATATTCTTTTGTATTCAAAGAGTGAAACGGATCACGAGTGTCATTTGTGTGAAGTACTTGAAACGCTTAGGCGTGAGAGACTTTACGCAAAGTTTTAGAAATATGCCTTTTGGCTATGTGAGGTACAGTTTCTAAGACATGTTATCAGAGCCGATGTAGTATCGGTGGGCCCGTTCCAATTAGAAGTTGTGTTTAAATGGAAACCTCCGAATAATCCATCTGAGACTAGGAGTTTCCTACGCTTTGCTGGTTATTACCGGAGATTTATACAAGACTTCTCCAAAATCGCAACGCTATTAACCAAATAGACCCGTAAAGATGGGAAATTTACATGAGGAAGCGCACAAGAAGATGCCTTTCGAATACTTAAAGAAAAGTGACCAGTGCCCGGTATTTATGTTACCAGAAGAGACTGAAGACATGGTCATCTATTCTAACGCATCCCAGCTTGGTCTCGGATGTGTACTATGCAACGAGGAAAAGTAATCTCTTATGCTTAGAGATAATTAAAGGATTAATGAAAGGAAATAGCCGACCCATGATTTTGAATTGGCGACAGTGGTTTTGCCTTAAAGATATGAAGGCATTACCAGTATAGCGTTAAATGTATAAATTTCACTAACCATAAAAGTCTCGATTTCTTCTTTGAGCAAAAGTAGTTAAATATGGGACAATGACATTGGTTAGAGACGGTGAAAGAATGGAAAAACCGGTTCGATTGAATCTGGGTTCTAAACACATGTAAAGTTAAAACTATTCTTCTAGATGAAGCTTACAAGTCTCGTTATTTTATTCATCTAGGAGCTATTAGAATGTACCAAGATTTGAAACAAAATTATTGATGACCTGGAATAAAATGAGACATAAATTAAATATGTAGAAAAGAATGCTTAACTTGTTTGCAAGTAAAAGCAAAACACCAAAAACCTTAAGGTAAATTTTAGCCATTAGACATTCCGGTGTAGAAATGGGGGCACATTACTATAGACCCGTTAACTAAACTACCAGGAACAACATGTGAATATGATATCATATGGGTAGTAGTTAATAGATTAACCAAGAGGATTCCTATTCGCGAGATATACACTTCGGAGGAGATATCGGAAGTATACATGAATGAAATTATATCTCGCCAGAGAATGCAGATATCTATCATATTGGATAAAGATACACGGTTCACTTCAAACTTTTGGCACAAATTCCAAAAGCAAATGAATACTAAGTTGTTCGTTAGTACCACATATCATTCGCGGACCTATGGACAAAGCGAAAGAACCATTCAGACGCTCGAAGATATGCTTCGAGCATGTATTATCGAGTTTGGCGGTAGGTGGGATGTCTATCTACCACTAGTTAAATTTTCATATAATAATAAATACCATCCCAGTATTGCAATGTTTCTGTACGAAATGCTTTACGACATGAAGTATCAAACCCAAGGGTGTTAGGATGCAGTGGGTCCACTAGAATTAGCCCACAAATACATAGACAGGAGCACTAATAAAAAGATTTAAGTGATCCTGCCCAAGATCGATCAAAGTCTTACATGACTAAAAGACTAAGACCAATCAATTTTCATGATTGGTGATATAATTACATTCAAAGTATCCCTGTGGGAAGGGGTTATCCGATTGGGAGAAATTAAGTCCGAGATTTATTGGGTCATTCAAAATCATAGCACAATACTTTCTAGGTTTCACCTTTGCGAAAGTGCTTAGCTGATGAAATAGCTTATATAAATTATGACAACATCGAAGTTGATGATAAACTAAACTAATATCGCAACTCTTGATCGACATGTTAAAACCTTAAAGAATAAAGAAATAAATCAAATAAAAGTCAAATGGGAACATCGGAAGGGATCAGACACCACTTGAGAGTCCGAGGAAAAAGATACGACGCTTATACCCTTCCTTAATTAGTACATATTACGATTTCAAGGACGAAATCCTCTTTAAGGGGGTAGACTTGTAACACCCCTAAAAATATTAAAATATAGTTATAAGCGGGTACACACGTATAAATGTGTATACATATTTAAAATAAAATAGTGAGATGTACAATTAGTTAATATCTTGTCATGAAAAATGGGGAATCAAAGGATTTTAACTAATTTATATACATCTTAAATTAGAGGGACTAAAGTTGGTCAATTTGAAACAAGTGTTTTAAAAACACTGGATAAGTATAACTTCACACATCTTGTGTGAAGCTAAGATCGACCAAACACCCCTGGGTAATACTTCATCTTCTCCAAAACCCTAATTCATCATATTCTACTCAAAATCAAAGAGAGAAACTAAATTTCAATCGATTCCAAGCTAGAATTGTGATCCTACAAGTGAATAGATCACAAGGTGTGTCAAATTCTTAGATTTGGTGATGTTGTGAATTCACATGAATTCTTATAACTGAAATTAGTGGGAAATTGATTAATGTTATGGCTAAATTATGATGAGTATAAGTCTAGGAACAAATCCTAGATGAGAAATTAATGATTTCATGTTATAACTTGGTGATTTGAAGATTTATCATAAGTGGGTTATATGGGTATTGTGATAAATACTTGAATTATTATGATAATTGATGTTAGTTGATTGTTATGATGCAAGTTCAAGTGTCGTTTATGGTATTCTTGTCAAATTAGTATGAAATTGAAGTTTTGATATGGTTAACTAGTAAACCATGAACATGATAATAGTCTTATAGGGATTACGCCTTTAAGGTGTTCGACAAAATGTGTAAGTGAATCTAGAAATATTGATTTATATGAAAGAATCACTTATTTGACTAGTTGAAAACATTGGATGTTGAATATAGAAATATGAATTCTAAGAGAGATGTTCAAATTGAATTCTATAGGCAAATTTGGTGGATCGTCAAGAAGTCAAGGCGGAACGGATAGTCGTTTGAAAGGAAAGCTTTAAATGTACGCGGCTCTACGCTTCGTAAAATTTCGCTAGTATATTATGTTTAATTACTTGAATGATAAATGAATCGTTATGAAGTTTGGTTAATACTAAAATGATGGATTCCGTATGTATTAATCGATCTAAATAACAGGAGTATAGCGATAAGTAAAAACGTAGAAGTGGTGGATTCCACTATGATGTTCAAACGGGTCAAAAGGACTCTAATTATACATGTTTGGTTTGATAAAAACGATGGTTTTCGCTAACAAACTAAACGGATCAAAATAACCAAAGTGATGAACTTTGGTGAAATAAGGCGATGGATGTCGCTAGGGAAGTTAAACGGGTCAATTCATTTTCTTGATGTGATCCGGGAAGGTCGCACGATAAAAAGACTTCAAATAATGCTCGGATTCTTGAATAACACGCATTATAGTCGTTAGCCTAGAAATGGTTAACGAAGAATATACGTCAAAAACTCAGAATTGAGTATGGCTAAAAGATAGCGAATTCAAATTTAAGGATTCGTGTTAAATTCATTTAAGTAAATAAGATTGAACGGTTCGAATAAACATACATATATAAATAAGAGCGTATAAATTATATGTATAACGTCCCGTCATTTTAATGTGTATGTAGGAGTAAATCTCATAGAAGTTTGGAGGTTAAGAACCAAATTATTGTACATCAAACACAAATGGGTCAACATAACTTGGAATTTATTATAGTCCGAGGGCTTAAAATTAAGAAAATTGTTCAGGTGAATGTAGAATTTTGATTCTATGTTATAGATTATCGAATTACGGTCACGTAGGAAGAAACGAGACCTAATTCGGATCAATAACGGAACAAGTTATGTCTGTTTGCGTACAAGATAGACTACCTGGAAAATGGCAGGTTTGAAACAAAACCTGCTGTTGAATTGTACTCGTCGCGTCACTCGACGGAAGAGACCACAAGTGGTCGCGGCACGTGACACCTGTCGCGCCACGCGACAGGTTTGAGAAGCAGCGTCGCAGCACGCGACGGGTCCCCAGTATCGAAATTTTGTTGCTGGTTGTTGTTTGTATCATATAAAATCATATAAACAAGTATTTATCATTCATAACTAATAAGTTTGAATGTTTTTTATTATAGGTAACTCTCTTTAAGAGACGGGTGGCGGTCAAGCAAATGAAAGAATCGAATACACACGTATATGAAGCTTCCGCAATTAAATTAGGACTTTTGTTACCAAACTCTTTGGAGTTGTTTTGTCCAAATGTTGAAATTATGGAACTAATGCTTTACAAGTTAAGTGTGCGTTAGTAAAATAGAAGGTTCTAAAGCTTTGTAAACTCAGTTTTAAGGCTATGAAACTTATGCAAAGGTCGTTATATTAATGTTTTAACAAACGGCATTTGAATGTGCTATATAAAATATACGAATTATTAAATTAGCGCCAGGGTCTTACAAACAGACAGATATTATATGGTTCGTATTATTGGCACACCTTGGGGGATTAAATCGACACCCTCAATACGCATCATGTAGGCCTATACGATGCGTATTGAGGTGGGTTCAAACTTCTATGTCTGCCAAAGGCTGCCATTGTCCCCTACCAAAAAGTAATACGCATCGTATAGGCCTATACGATGCGTATTGAGGGTATCGATTTAATTTTTTAGTTTTTGTAAGGTAGCTTCCAGTCACGCGGTAGCTTTCCGTCACGCGAACGAAGAAGCAACACTTTGGACATTTGTCGGTCTTCATACATCTAGGAAACGCTATTTGAGAATACCCCTGATTTTATCGAAGCTGTAGAATGAGATCCTCCACTGTTGGGTTATCATCTTTCAACCCCATTTTCCTTAAATTTATCGATTCTATTTTTCAACAGGGATGTAATGCAATGATTCCTCTCAATTGAATAGTCCGACACTTGCTTCATAGGACTCACTTGAATAGTCTCGGATGTAATAACATTGTATTTATCATGAAAGTACTGAACAACCGAGATAACAGCTCCTGTTTCATCAGCGGCATTTGGTACAGGAGAGTTGAGAAAACTGCAATTGGAATTAATCTTAGAACAACATACTCTTGTTACCATATGACACATGATAAAAGCGTTTCTCTAGACAAACTGGGATTATGTTCCGCAAATTGGGAATCACATATTTGCTTCAAGATTTATATCTGATGTCCATGTTTGATCACATTTGACTTCATCTGCGGCAGTCGACTGAGAACCTGATTCAGATACACAACGGTTCTCCAATTCAATCTTCATTACCAACTCATCTTTAGTAGTGTTTGTCTGAGAACCTGATTCAGATACACAACGGTTCTCCAATTCCATATCAGTAATGTAAGGAGAAGCGTTGAGATAATGGACATCCATCAAGCTCAAAAAGAAAACTTGTGTTCCCCATAGTCACAAACGATTGCGGTTTGTATTTCGCATAGCCACCGTTCCCATAGTAAAAAACGGTTGCGATTTGCACATTCAATCTTCATTGCTTCATTAAAATTAACAGGGCGGTTTCTTTGCTTTGTCCACTAGAACTATTTGTGTATGCATTCTTTTGGTAGTTAATAAAACGGAAGCTATCAACGCGGGGATGGGTACAGAGCCCGACATGTCTTCCTGAATCTGAATCTGAAAATTAACTTTGACTTATAAAACCCACTAGCAAAATAAGCGCTTTTATCATGTTAGGGAGAATGTTCTCGAAATTGAAGGGAAAGGAAAAATGGTTGCTGATGTTTTTCAGTATTCAGATTTTGTTGGTTTGTTTTCAGATAGGGTTTAGAATGGTTGAAGGAATGTTGGGCCCATGGATCTTCCATGGAGTGACAGATCCGACAATAGGGCCCACGGATCTTATGCTCACCCGAGACCAACCTCTGGATTACACGTGTTGAATGATGGAGAGAAACTTTTTCGAGCTAACTGCCGATATCTCATCCTTCTTATCTTACTATTAAACGAGGCTGTTCTCCACAACGACGATACGCTTGTTGACTGTCACATGAATAAGTAGTGTTTGTTTGAGAACCTGATTCAAATTAAAAAGGCGGTCTATTTTCTTCGTCCACTAAAACTATTTGTGTATGCATTCTTTGCTATAACAGGATGGATGTGACACACACAGATAGATAAACTAAAATTAACAAACTGTGGAGAACTTGTTTGCGTTATCCATCAACATAAGCTAAAATACTCTAAAATTAACAAGGCGGTCTCTTTGTTGCGTACTGAATATTGAAAAGATTTGTTGAAATCGAAGAAAAGAGTAAAAAAGATGAATTGAGGCGTACATTAGGAACAAGAAGTCCAACAATCCGTTCATTATCTGTTGTTGTCTAAAACAATATGAATGCACACAACGAATTTGACAACTGTGGAGCGTGATCAACTACTTTGGGTATATTCGAAACCACCTAAAATACGTTAAAATACGCTAAAATTACGTTAAAATACCCTAAAATACGTTAAAATACGCTAACTTACGTTACAATACGTTAAAATACGCTAAAATACGCCAAAAATACGCTAAAATACGCTAAATTACGCTAAATTACGTTAAAATACGCTAAAATACATAAAAATACCCTAAAATAGGTTAAAATGAGCTAAAATACGTTAGAATACGCTCAAATACGTCAAAAATACTATTAAATACGCAACAATATGTTAGAATACGTCAAAATACGCAAAAATACGTCAAAGTACGTGACTAACGATATTTACACACACGTATACATATAACACGACACTATGGAGTCCAAGTGGATTTCTAACAAAACTGTACGTAATCATGGAATACGATATTCGCACGTAACCGAACGACACCGAAATGACTTATGTTGAAGGTATACGTCATAAAACGACAAAATATGCGAAAGTTCAGCAAAAAAACGAGATGTATACGCGTCGAACCGAGGGAAAAATGATAAAACTAAATTTGAAATAATGCCCAATACAGTATAGGCCTATGTCGTATCGTATATCAGCTTAATACGCATCGTATAGGCCTATACGATGCGTATTAAACTTTGAATTTTCTCAAAAATACCCCTGAATTTATCAGAAAAACAGGATTTCAGTAAATTCATCGTTCAATACGCATCGTATAGACCTATACGATGCGTATTGAACTATAAATTTCTCAAAAATGTTTTTCACATCAAGGGTTCCATCATTACAACCACTTGTTTTCAACGGGGATGTAATGCAATGATTCTGCTCAATTGAATAGACAGACACTTGACTCACTTGAATCGTCTCGGAAGTACTGAACAACATAAATAACAGCTTCGGTTTCATCAGCTGCATCGTTTACCGTCGAATGCATCCTTATTTTTGTAAATCGCACAAACAAGCATGCCTTGAACGAGTCTAGAACACTCGTAATCCTCAACCGGCTTTGAAACCGGACGGAATCTACGAAGAAACTGTTCGATTTCACGGTGAGTGGAGAAATTAGCGACGGAGAAACTGTTCGACACAGACATGCATCAGGAAAGAAGCATATAATGATTCCTCTAAATTGAATAGTATTATTACAAGCAACTATGTAAACATTTAACATCTCATTAACGCAAATGCAATAATTACAAAATTTGAGAGGGACTAGTTGTCAATATAGAAACTTAACAAGAGAAGCAACAATTTGTTGGAATTTGTAGACAGACACTTGCTTCATAGGACTCACTTGAATCATCTCGGAAGTACTGGTGGGCTTGAATGGTTTTAATAATACTTGAAAATGGAAATAATCGTGTTAAGATCTTTATCTATCATATCATCGACCAACTGCTCGAAATCCTTTTCGTTTCTCGGGTTCGCATTCGACACAACACAACAAAAAATAAATTCAAAAAAACAGTGGCCTGATACGCATCGTATAGGCCTATACGATGCGTATCAAGCCCGCCGCCAGACATAACCTGCACTTGTCAGTCTGTCATGTATTTTACTTTATTTCAATACGAATCATATAGACCTATACGATGCGTATTTAATTGAAGAAGTGTGCAGATAGACAGACAGGGGGATGTGCCATTAGGGTGTAGGGAGTGGTTAAACACTTTGAGTGGCAAACCAAAAAACCGATTAATCAGAGCGCGCCATGTCAATCAGTCAAAAGGGTTTAAACTTTGGTGAAAAGTGTTGGCAATGGTTTAGACACTTGGTAAAGTGGTAAACTATTTTTTAAAAAAAAGAAAAAGGTGTGATTGGTTGAGATAGGAATAGACCCCACCCACAATACCCTCCCTCTCTCTCTTTCCTCCCTCTTCCCGAATCGGTGTTCCCTCACCGATTTTCTCCCCTTTTCGGTAATATGTTTTTGGCAAACATGTTGGCGATGGATATCATCGCGGTGCCGAGTGGATTTACCGCCCCCACTCCGGACACCCTTAGAAAATCCCTATTATATTAATACCAACCGAAATCCGAGAAAATCCCACTAGTATAGACCATAAACCATCAACACAAATACTAGTCACTTCACACACAATAGACCAAGTCACTCTAACCACTTTCCTTTCCCGCCTGTTACTCCAAAATGGGAAAACGCCGGCGAGCAGACTCCGATTCCGACTCCGACGACGACACCACCACCACCACACGCCTCCCCTTCAAAAACCGTCTAAAACCAGACTCCGTCATCTTATCCACCCTCAAAACCCTATCCGCCGCCACCAAATCCGCCTCCACCTCTAAAACCCTAACCCTAACCGACCTCTCTCTCTCCTCCACCTGCCGTGAAGTCACCGACCTCCCGTTATCCTCCGTCCAAAACCGCATCCTCACCCTCGCTCTCAATCTCACCAAATCCATCCTCGCCGGTAACGGCTTCTCCTTCTCAGTCCCTTCACGCGCCGCCACGAACCAGCTCTACGTGCCGGAGCTCGACCGCATCGTTTTAAAGGACAAATCATCCGTTCGTCCGTACGCATCCGTATCAACTGTACGGAAAACTACGATTACGACGAGAATATTGTCGCTTATACATCAATTGTCGTTGAAGAATATCCACGTCACCAAGCGTGACCTGTTTTATACCGATGTGAAGCTGTTTCAGGACCAGACGCAATCCGACGCCGTTTTGGATGACGTGTCGTGTATTTTGGGGTGCACTCGGTCGTCGTTGAATGTTGTTGCTGCTGAAAAAGGAGTGGTTGTTGGGAGACTTGTGTTTAGTGATAATGGTGATATGATTGATTGCACAAAAATGGGGATCGGAGGTAATAATATTGTAATTTGTGTATTACTAGTTTTTTTTAACGTATAGACTACAATCGACCAGACTGGTTTCCGAACTAAATTTACGTCAAAACATATGATAACTCAAATTTATACTGTTGAATCAAAACTTATTACATTTGGACCCGATTTGTTTTCAAACAAAATCTACGTCAACACGAAGTCCAACTCAAAACGTACATAAAAAAACATTTTAGAATTGACCGACCTGTTTTCAAACAACGAGTCTGAGGCGCGCCTCATGGGGGTTTTATTGTATATGCACCGAGGCGCTAAGAAAGGCTGCCCCTCAGGGGATTCGCGTTTTCAAACAATAATTACGTTAAAGCGTAGACCAGGCGGAACGGCCAAAAAACGAGTCTGAGGCGCACCTCATGGGGGTTTTATTGTATATGCACAGAGGCGCTAAGAAAGGCTGCCCCTCAGGGGATTTTGATATTTGTTTTGATGTTTTTGACTTTTTGTGTCAATTTCAAGCATTTCATGTCTTTTTTATGTGTGGTTATGATGAATCTGATGATGAAATTAGTTAGTATTATTATTTTATAATATATATATAATTTTATATTTATTTATTAATATCGCCTCGGCTTTACGCCTTGTTTCGCCTCGAGGCTTACGCCTTGTGAGGCAAAGGGAAAACGTCTCGAAACTCGTTCCGTTCTTTTAAACCTTGGCTTAGACGAACTCGAATTTATACCGACATGTTTTTAAAAATAAAAATGTAAGAAATTAGTTTTAGGGTTACCTTTGACATTATAGCCAAGTTTTTGGGTAGAATGAGTTACATGTCAAAAGTTTGAGGGTTAAAGAGAAGTTAGAAAGTATGAGGGCCTTTTCTTGTCAAGTTAGAGTCAAAAGTTTGAGGGTTAAAGAGAAGTTAGAAAGTATGAGGGCCTTTTCTTGTCAAGTTAGAAAGTAGGAAGGTCATTTTTGTCAAGTTAGAAAGTTGGTTTTTGTCAAGTTAGAAATTTGAGGGGTGAACTTTGTTAATTTAGAAAAGTTAGGGTGAATTTTGTCAAATCAGAAAGGTGGTCGCACCGACTATTCAATTTAAGATTATATATATAATTATCTTAGGTATAGCGGTCAATAGCGATAAGCTATCTATATGCTATCTTTAGTGACGAAATAGCACTTTCATGTTTAGCGATAGCGATTAAGTAGAGACAGAAAAATACATTTTATTAAGTAGTGGAGATGAAGAAAATGCAGAAAATACATGTTATAAGATCAAACCTGAGTTGTCGAACAGTGGGGATGAGAAAAAAAATACGAAAATAAAAATGTCGCTATTTATCGCTATATGCTATATATCGACATATGACCTATATGCTACGTAGCACGCTATAGCCGCTATTGACATCTATGATCTATGGGTATTAGACTAATTACTACGAGTAAAATTAGGTAATAGGTGTAACAACTCAAGTAAACCATGGTAGAATATTGTTTGTATTTGCTCCCGATAGCTTGCCTATTCAGGAACTCATGGTTTTGTTTTCACCTAATGAATTGCTCATCTAAGCAAAACACGTCCCTCAATTGATGTGGTGGGACTTACAATAGGGGATCGGCGGTAATAATAATATAATTTGTGTATTAGATTAATTAGTAGTTTAGTACAAGTTAAATTAGGCGAGGTGTAACATCTTAAGTAAACCGTGCCAAAATATCATCTGCCTTAGTGTGCCTTTGCCCCTGATAAGTAGCCTGTATAGGAACTCATGGTTTTGTTTTCACTTAACGAATTGCTCGTCCAAGCAAAACGCGTCCCCCACGTCTCTCAACTGATGCCAGACCTACAATAGGTCAATTAAAATGGTCATGCTATTATAATATGTATATTATTATCTTAGGTATTAGACCATGCGTTGTGGAATGGCGAGGGGGTGCCACATCACACGTTAACAGGTTGAACACCGCCCCCTTTGTTATTCGGTTTAGTTATTGGAGTCATAGCCATTCCAATAACGGCGCCATTGAGAGGAAGGTGGGGCTCACGGCCTCACCCTAATCTAAACCAATCACATGCTTTTGTTTTTTTAAACGTTTGCTTTAGTCATTCCACAATACATTGTTAATGGGTATTTCGTTATTGCTCAAGTTCTTATGTGGCGGTGATGTGGCAATGCTTTAGTTATTCCACAACACATAGCCTTAGATCAATTAGTACGAGCTATGTTAGGTATAACAGCTCAGGTGAATCGTGCCAGAATATTGTCCGCTTTTGTCCTTGATAGGTTTCCTATCCAGAAACTCATGTTTTTCTTTTCAGCTCAAATTGCTCGTCCAGGTAAAACGCATCCCTCAACCTATGTGGGACTTATGATAGGTTAATTGAAATAGTCATGCTGTCAACCATAATTTCGTTATATATGGGGTAAGTCGGTTCGGAATGCTTATATGTAATCGATTTGCCTGTTGTTGTGATTATTTATTCATCATAGAAATTTCTATACATAAACTGTTTCCTGCATATTTCTTCATAGTGATTTGATTTTGTAGTGATGATTTGATTTGTGACATCCAACAGGTAAAGCGATTCCTCCAAACATCGATAGAGTAGGTGATATGTCTAGTGATGCATTGTTCATACTATTGGTTGAAAAGGACGCTGCATATATGAGATTAGCTGAGGATCGGTTTTACAATCGGTTTCCATGCATTATCGTAACAGCAAAAGGGCAGCCTGATGTGGCCACAAGGTTGTTTTTGAGGAAGATGAAGATGGAGCTGAAACTGCCTGTGTTGGCTCTTGTGGACAGTGATCCATACGGGTTGAAGATATTGTCGGTCTACGGTTGTGGATCGAAGAACATGTCGTACGATAGTGCTAATTTGACTACACCGGATATAAAGTGGTTGGGGATTAGGCCTAGTGATTTGGATAAGTATAAGATACCTGAACAGTGTCGGTTACCGATGACGGAGCAGGATATTAAGACCGGTAAGGATTTGTTGGAAGAGGATTTTGTGAAGAAGAACCCGGGGTGGGTCGAGGAGTTGAGTTTGATGGTGAAGTCGAAGCAGAAGGCGGAAATTCAGGCTTTGAGTACGTTTGGTTTTCAGTATCTGTCGGAGGTTTATCTGCCGTTGAAGTTGCAGCAGCAAGATTGGCTCTAGTGATTGTTTGTAACCTCTTTGTTTTTCATTGTAGCAAGTTTATTGTTCTTGAAGTATAATATGTTGTCTTGAATTTATAAGAACTGTCAAGAACCAAGTTTTACATGTATTCTGTATTTGAAATGATGTATTATTAGTCTTTTGTCTTTCTTTAACCAGTTTTCTTTTTACCTATGTTTCACTTTTTCTGCCAACTACAAGACTATATAGATTATGATCATAAAGGAACAGATAAGTACATTCCATTGTCATGTTTTGTACATTTATAAAGTAGGATGCCTATAGTAACATGGATCACAATATGTCTCGTTTATTGTCCCTAATGGGTTTCTTGGATAGTTATCTATATGTTCTTGCTACAAGAAAGCTGTTTATCATCAAAATATAAGTCTAGTGCAACTGACTTCAGTTGCCTTCATTCTAAAACAATCCCCTAACTATTTCTTTTGTATTATTAGCCTGTCTCCAACGCATCCGAACTTCCCCTGCCCGTAGCAATCTTCTCCGACGTGGACGGTGAGGTGGAAGAGAGATGGTGGGGAGCCACACTTTTGTGGGATTGTATTTACTGATCTTGTGAATTTCGATTATCTGGTTCACTAATTTTACTGGTTTCTGTGTGTTTGTTTGTATGTATATTTCTTAACGTGCGCTATATTATTGTGTCCTATACTAGAAAGAGTGATCCGGGATAAGTCGTGTTGTGATACCCGCCAAAAGAAAGGGGGCCTTTCGTACGAATTGGAGTGCGAAGAGAATTTCAGCACACTTAAATGTAGTGAATCTGCTTTAGTATTCATGAAAAGTCAGTGTTGAAAGTTGAAACATGTTATGAAATCAAGACAACTTATCCATAATAATGAGTTAGGTGTTTCCTGCCTTCCAAGGCCTACAAATAAAGCTTCTTTTAGTCTATATTTTCAAAGAGAGATAGAAGTCAGAAAGAAAGACTTTCAGTAACACTTATTCCAACAAAAAACTCTTAGGTAGCGTTCGTTTCATGGAATGGAATGGGATGGAATTGGAAAGCTTTTCTTTGTAAAATTGATCTTGGTTGGGGGAGGGAGGAATTTGAAATCCAATGAATTTCTTTAATCAATGAAATTTGTGACTATTTCAACATTCCATTCCATTCCTTCATTAGAGTGAAGGATTTCTAAGGAATGTTGAAATAGTCACAAATTTCATTAGAGTGAAGGATTTCAAATTCCTCCCTCCCCCAACCAAGATCAATTTTACAAAGAAAAACTTCCTAATTCCATTCCATTCCATGAAACGAACACTACCTTATAGAATCATCAGAAGACTTGCAAGAATTTGATTCAAGCAAGTTGACCATTAAATCTGTTAAACTGTGCCGCTTCTTCCCCCTCCGCAGGAAGAAACATCCTTTGCCCAGGTTGAACTAGGGACCTCGCTTCTAAGAAGCATATGCTTTACCAAGCGGGCTAGCCTCACGTTGGCTAAAGTTAATACATATTTTATGATATTTTACTTATTATAGATTTAGCATGTCTTTAATAATAAAGTAAACAACATATACACTTAGATTGGTGGGTATGAGGTGTGGGTTGTGGCGTTGAAGGGGGTTTAACGTCGGCTACACCACCCCGGCTTGGCGTGGATATTCTACCTGGCGTGGGCCGGGGGGCTTGGTGACGTGGCGGGTTGTGGTTGGCTGGTTCAAAGTGTGTTATTTTTATTAAATGAAAATTTTAATAGTTTAAACAAAAAAAATCCACATGGCTGGTCACGCCTAGCTAAGCGACGCCCCAGCACACCCCTAGTTTTTGAGTATTAGCTTGTGGATCCCACCCTCGCCACGTGTCGAGCAATGCCCCCAACCCAAACCCCTCCACACTAGGGCTGTTCACGAGCCGAGCCGAACCGAGCGGACCTTTGCTCGTTCTTGGCTCGTTTACAAACCGAACCGAGCGGAGCGGCTCATTTAAAACCGAGCCACAAATCAAGCGAGCATTTTCCGAGCAGTAAATATTTCGAGCGAGCGGCGAGCGAAGTTCGAGCGATGTGGACAACCGTGTCGCCCGATTTAAATTTGCTGAGAGAGATAGTGACAATGTAGGGTCTCAGGTTTTTATGTCTTAATAAACAAGCACATTTCATGGCTTAGGGGAACGGCATGAAACATTGAGGCGATGAGTAGACTGTCGTTTATCTGTTTAGGGTTTAACTTTTAGATTTGATATTAATTTTTTATTGGTGTGATCAGGTTAGTACGTTTGATATAATTCTAAATTTGTATATAGTTGACCAAAATCTAATAGAGTATATATAAAACTATAAATTTAATTTATATTTAAGAATATATGTATGTGTGTATATATATATAGGTGTGTGTATATATGTATACTTTATATTTGTGTATATACATGTTTATATATGTATATATATACTAAATAAAAATAATAATTCGAGCCGAACCGAGCCGAGCGGACCTTTGCTCATGCTTGGCTCGTTTACAAACCGAACAGAGCAGAGCGACTCGTTTACAACCGAGAGTCAAATCGAACGAGCATTTTCCGAGCAATTTCCGAACGAGTGTCGAGCGAGTGACGAGCGCCGAGCGGTTTGAACGACCCTACTCCACACCCCATATTCTTTTAATACAATAATACAGATCTAAACCATAATCTACCATGTGAAAAGAATCCATTGACAAATGACAATCCACGAGATTTATGCTTCTTGATTGTTAGCAAATACTTTATACAATCAAATTAAGTTTTGATTTTAATTTGCAAAAAGATAGGGCTGCAAACGTGAACTGTTTGGCGGAAAGTTCGTTTGTGTTCGTTCGTTTTTAAAACAAACGAACACAAACAAGAACTTTTATTCGTTTAGTTAAATGAACGAATATAAACAGAGGCCGTGTTTGTTCATTTATGTTCGTGAACGTATGGTAACATTTTTGGTTGTGTTAGATAGTTAATTAGTGTTTTTAGTTTTTATATTATATTTAAATACTCCAAAATTCCGACGAATAAAATATTTTTTTTGAACGGCCAACAGAATCAATCCCGAGCACTCTCGGGGCACCCACTGGACAAACGGAGTACTCCGAGAGTAACCCGAGTCCACCACCAATTCCGGGGAAAACCCGGTAACCTACCCGCCCGTAGGCACAACGATGAAATTACTGGTAAAACCCGTTTGGCTCAAGGATCCAACCCAGTTTCCCTGGGTCTCCTATCATTGCCCACCAGTGCCTCACTCTGCACCAAGTGAGAGTTGAACTTGCATTTCTCAAGAAAAAATGCAAGTCTTCCACCACTTGATCTAGAGATCATTGACAAATATTTAAGAAGTGTTAGTGTATTATATATTCTGTTCATGAACGTTTATTTGTGTCTGTTTGTTTCCATATGTATTCAGGAAAATTAGTTTGTGCTCATTTGTGTCATCAACGTTCGTTGCTTAAAATTAACAAATAACCACAAACGAACAAAAACAAGTTCATTTTCTTAACAAACAAACACAAACATAAAATCTCATTCGATAAGTGTTCATGAACAGTTCGTAAACATGTATATTTCTTAACAAACGAACACGAACAATGTCTTATCTGTATTCGTTCGGTTCGTTTGCTGCGGTACAAAAAGATATTAACAAAAATCAAGAAAATGAGTAGATTTAGGGACCACACCGCATCCGGGCTCCAACTCATCCGGACTTTACCGAACCAAAACCCAACTGTCACTCATTCGATCCTGTCTCCTTAATTTCACATTTCACCATTTCATCCACAAGATCTGGTTTTCTTCCTCAAAACATTCCAAAAAACTGCCAATTTTCAAGAAAATCAAGAAGCTTTCAAAGAATCCAACTACATTCACCGGTAACTTTGACTAAATTCCCATTCTTTCAAGTTTCTTCAACTTTCTTTCCAGTAAAAATATGTTCTTTTAAGTGATATTACTGAATCTTGTTCAAGTTTTTCATGTTTTGGCATCTGGGTGTGTCAAGAATCACTTGGATCATGTTAGTTTTCTTGTGTTTGAAAATGGGTATGAGCGGTTATTGTATAAAATTACCTACATTTATCTGAATTTTGAATATTATTTGTTGAATTTCTTGAAGTTCATTGTCAATTGGCTTCTGGGTATGAATTATCTTTTGGATTTAATTCCTGGATTCATAATATTTTTTTTTTTCTGGTGAATTTTGGGTTTTTAAGTAGTAATTCAACAGTTTTTCTGGATAACTTACCGTTTGACTTCTTGGTCAAACGGACCATTTTTTTACTTCAAATTGACATGAATTTATTGAATTTCAGAGGATCTTGATAAGTAATATGAATCTCATGATCATTTATATACTTCAGGAATAATATTGGTCTCAAATATGTAATGCCAGTCTAAATTATGAATTTAGATTGTTGTGAATGTTTGACTCTCATTGTCAAAGTGCTTCTCTTGTAACTGTAACCGAAAAAACTGAAATTTGTTGAAAACAGGATAATTCAGTAATGGGAAAGAAAGGAAGCTGGTTTTCTTCGATTAAGAAGTCGTTTAGTCCGAGCTCCAAAGAAAAGAAAAGCCAGGTTCGTTACAACTCGTAAATCATTACACTTTATCGATTTATTAAAAATATTATCGTTATGTAACGATCTTTTTGCTGATCATACAACACCAGAAGTCGGAACAGCAAGGGGTTATGGAGGAGCAAGAGCAACCTTCAGTACCCGATACATCAATTGTCGAAAATGTCGACGGTTCTTGCGACTCTCATCCATTTTCTCCACCAGAAGAGATGAGACCGCTTGAGGTGCAACCTGAGCCGCCACAGACCGCCAGTGTTAATATAACCGTTGCTGAATCGACTGCAGTGGCAGCCGTCATGACCCAATATGCAGGAAAATCACGGGAGGAAGTAGCTGCGATCATAATCCAAACAGTTTTTCGCGGTTACTTGGTATTTAATTATTGAATTAAATCAAGAATATCAAGTACATTCTACATTAAAACGTATAATGTGTTTAGGGCTGCAAACGAACTGAACGTTCAGCGAATAGTTCGTGAACTGTTTTGGCGTAAGTTCGTTTGTGTTCGTTCGTTTAATATATGAATGAACACAAACAATAAATTTCGTTCGTTTAATAAAATGAACGACATGAACAGAGGCCGCGCTCATTCATTTATGTTCGTGAACGTTCGGTGACATGTTTGTTTGTGTTCAATAGTTCATTAGTATTTTTAGTTTTATATTTTATTTAAATACTTCAAAATTCCGACAAATAAAATATTCAATAAGTTTCAGTGTACTATATATTCTGTTCTTGAACGCTTGTTTGTGTTCGTTTGTTTCCATTTGTGTTCATGAACATTAGTTTGTGTTCATTGTTCATTTGCATTCATGAGCAAAATTTAATGTTCATTTCATTTCCTTAACGAACGAACATGAACATTAAATCTCGTTCGGTAAGTGTTCATGAACAGTTCGTGAACACATACATTTCCTTAACAAACGAACATTTGTGTTCCTTTGGTTCGTTTGCATCCCTAAATGTGTTGTTTGTTGATATTTTCCTGTGTTTATAGGCACGAAGGGCGTTTTGGGGTCTGCGAGGGCTAGTTAGGTTGAAAACAGTGATTGAAGGGCCGTGTGCCAGACGGCAAACGGTTAACACGCTCAAATGCATACAGAGTTCATCTCATTTGCAATCGCAAATCAGTTCTAGAAGATTCCGGATGTCGGAGGAGATTCAAGCGCTTCAGAAACAACTTCTAAGGAATAAAGAAACCGCAAACATGCAGGTTCGTTTTTGTTACAATTCATTTCGCTCTCGCCCTGCTACGTTTTATGTAACAATTATCTTTTTTTTATATTTTTTTGTTATAGACCGGAGATGAATGGGATGATCGCGTTCAGTCTAAAGAAGAGATAGAGGCAAAGCTTCTGAGCAAGTATGATGCTGCTATGAGAAGAGAAAAAGCCATGGCTTATTCCTTTTCGCATCAGGTAACGACATACGGGCTTTAGGTGTAGGGGTGCTAAACGGGCTGTGTTTGCAAGTTCCAAAAATTGTGTCACACACGACTAGTTGTGTACATTTCGGTTAATTTTAGTAACCGGTTTAGGTGGTTATTTTCTCATTTTAGCCTTAACCGGTTATTACTTTAACTGGTTCGGTTATTCACTTTAAACGGTTCGGTTAATAACCAGTTATTTTTGGTTAATTAACCGGTTATTTAAAAAAAATCGGTTTTACCCAATTAACCGGTATATTGGTTTAAAAATAACTGGTTACCATTCTAAATATCTATAACCGGTTACGAACTGGCGGTTAATATTAACGAGGAACCGGTTATTAACAGGTTCCACTCCACCTCTACACACGACCCATTTATCCTGGATTTTTTTTTTTTTTTTTTTTGCATATTAATACTCTAAAAGTACAAATTTATAACCATAAACAGAAATGTGTATACAACAGTTATGTTTATACTATAAAATACACACCAGTTTAAGTTATAACATATTAACATTAAACATTATTTTTTAAAAGTGTAAAGAAACACGTCAGGGTGACCCGAACCCAACTATAGCTAAATGTATTCAAGGGGCTTAGCCTGAAACTGGCCCGAGTCTGTTTAGACTAGATTCAAACCCGCGAATTGCGTATCGTAAAGTTGTATAATAGAGCACTATTAAAGGACATGATTTGAGTTGTTTGGTGATTCTACCGAAACAGCAACCGTGGAAGAAATCAGGAGGGACGGCGACAAAGATGCTTTTCATGAACCCGACAAATCCTCAATGGGGTTGGAGCTGGTCAGAGAGATATAAAGATCATGAAACCGATCATCTTTCGGTTAGAAGTGGTATCGACAATGGTAAAAGTGAAATTGCAAAATCGTATGCTCGTCACCAACTTAATTCCGCACCTTCAACTCCTCGGTCAAAAGGAGCTAATGGTCCGGTAGCATCACCAACGCCCAAGACTGGTCCTAACCCACGAGCTATCGGTTTGGGGCCCGAGGCTAACTTGGATGATGACTCGAAGAGTGTGTCGAGTGTTAAATCTGAGAGGATTAGAAGGCATAGTGTTGCAGGGTCTATGGTGGCTGCAAAGTCTGCAAAGGTGAAATCACGGGGACAGGGTTTGGCGGAGAATGGTGGTGCGAAGAAACATCTTTCTTTTCAGGTGAAACCGAGGCGGCGTTCTGGGCCGCCAAAGGTTGAACCGATCATTGGTGATGGATTGGAGCAGGGAGGTGGTAGAGTGATTTCTTCTTTGCAGAACTAGCAAGAGTCACTTAAATCATACTTTTAATGGTGCAATTTGGATCTATGTGTTTAGTTATTGTATGAAAATTTTATGTAATTATCGGTTATATGCTACATTTCTTATCGGTTAATATTATTCTTGCTACAACGAAAGTCGTATATGGTCTTGTTGTCGTGTTAACTGTTAAGTAATATCTAGTATTATGGAGTCCGGACTGCAAAATGTGGATAAGCCCGTTAGAAGGTGGCACAACGCTAAAGTAGGGGCGTAACCACATGTAAAGGACGGCCGCTTGAAAAAAAATGTAGTGTTATTTTTAGGCGAAAAACTCGATCACCCCCTTAAAAGTTTGGTTAAGCCCCTCTGGAACACCATCTTATATGTTGTATCAAAATCCTAAGTCACCAATGTTGTATTGATTTTTAGTTTAAACAATAATAAATATATGATTTTAAGTTGAATTTATAATTATTCAATACATTCGGATTTAATGTTATTACAGCCATCATTATATTATTAATTGTATTTTGATGATTTAACTAACCATCAAGAATATAATTTGAAAAATCTTGTTATTACATAAAGATACGTATTATTAATTGTATTTTGTTGCGCATACTTTATTTTTGGGTCTTCTTTTTCGGTTGTTATAGTGAGTGCCGATACTGTACCTTAAAAAATGGAACTGAGTTTCCGTCAAGTAAGGCAAAAAGCGGTTTCCAATAAATCTTGACTTGGGCAAAAGCAAACTCCATTAATCAATCAAACTTATTTTACAACCAGCATCCATTTATTACATTAATAATAATAATACTAGCTCTTAAGATAACTAACATGCTTTGGTGCAAAAGCATCGTCCACGAACACCACGACAAATGCCACCGGAAAAGCCTTCGTTTATACAGACGAGACCACAGTTGTGGTTGCTCATACACATCCCTTCGAACCCATGGCTCTGTGACTCGCATATCCTCCCCTCCACCACCATAGTTTCTTCTTCAACTGCGCGCACACACACACATGTATATTTATTCCACAACTCAACGTGCTTAACGACATAACAAAGCTAGAGATATGGAAACTTACATGGAACTAAGAGGAGGAGAAGGATGAGGAAGATTATATTGTTGTTGCTTTTCTCCATTGATATCAAATATGCCTATGCATGTTGTGTACGTCTGGATTTATATAGGCATCAATGCAGATGGATCATGTGAATGAAGACTGAATATACTTTAGTAATAAATAATGTAGAAAGAAACAAACAAAAAACTAATTCCACAATGTTACATTCACTTTTTTCATGTGTTAATTCACATTTATCATAACATTCTTCTATATATTAAAAAACCAATGTTTTGAACAGTATAATAATATATATAGTTTTTTTAATAATTTTTATTATTTTCTTTACTTTTTAAGTTAGATAAGCTTGTGTCAACCGGTATTGGTATCGAAAATACCAGTTACGGTTATCGGTACATGAAGGTAAAAACCGACACCAGCCTAGTACAAAAAACACCAAAAGTCGGTATCGAATTGATTTTGAAAATCTTTTAGTTCGGGAAATTCGGTACTGCTACCCGGTACCATTTGCTCATCCCTAATCACGGGTGTCGCATGAACAACAACGGTATCGTGCAATTTTTTTTGATGATTTTCTTCAACTTTTAATGATTTCTTTTTTTAGTTTCAGTGGTAAGGATGAGCTCGGTGCCAACCAATACCGAATTGGTACTGGTACTGGTACTGAAAATACCAGAGTTACGGTACCGGTATATGAAAGTAAAAAACGGTAGTGAACCAGTACCGGGAACGCCAAAAGTCGTACCGAATTGGTACTTAAGATCTTTCGGTTCGGGAAATTCGGTACCGGTACCCAATATCATTTGCTCATCTCCGACCATAGGTTTCATACGAACAACATTATTACCGTATAACTTTTTTGGTTGATTTTTTTTTTGTTATCTTTTAGTGGTTTTTTCTATATTTTCTTTTTATTCTTGTCAGCGGTTTCTGTACGTAACGCGCTCGTAGTGATTTCAAAACACATGTAAACACAGACTAGACAACAAAAGACGTTCGCCGCAACGCGGCGATAGTAAAAAACTAGTTTTACTTAAAAGAGTTGTTAATTCATATTTATCATATAAATTTAACTAGGTTTAAAGAAGTTTGTCGCGTTGCGACGAATTTCTTTTGTTATTTAGTCTTCGTTTACATGTGTTTTAAAAACTCTACGGGCGCGTTGCGAACGGAACTGCTGACAAGAATAAAAAGGAAATGTAGAAAAAAACACTAAAAGATAACCAAAAGAAAATCAACCAAAAAAATTGTATCGTAACGATGTTGTTCGTATGAAACCCGTGGTCAGAGATAATCAAATGCTTCTAGGTACCGTTACCAAATTTGCCGAACCAAAAGATCTTAAGTACCAATTCGGCACCGACTTTTGGTGTTCCTGGTACCGGTTCACTATCGTTTTTACCTTCATATACCGGTACCGTAACCGTTATTTTCGGTATCAGTACCGATTATGTATCGGTTGGCACTGAGCTCATCCCTACCCCGAAATTAAAAAAAGTAAAAAATTAAAAGTTGAAGAAAATCAACAAAAAGAAGTTGTACGATACCGTTGTTGTTCGTACGGTATCCGTGATCAGGGATGAGCAAATGATACCGATTAGCAGCACTGAATTTCCCGAACCAAAAGATTTCCAATATCAATCCGGCACCAACTTTTGGCGTTTTCTGTACTAGTACTAGTTTTTACCTTCATGTACTGATACCGAACAGGACCGTACATGTATTTTCAATGTCAGTACTGGCTCGATACCGGTTGACACCAAGCTTATCCCAACCCGTGATATTAAAAAAATGATTAAAGTTAAAAAGTAAAATAAATATTATTATAATATTAAAATAATAAAAGAACAAAAACTATATATTATTAAAATTTTAACATTACTATTCATTAGCTTCTAAATTTAATATATGTTTTCCAATATCAATCCGGCACCAACTTTTGGCGTTTTCTATACTAGTACCGGTTTTTACCTTCATGTACTGATACCGAACAGGACCGTACCTGTATTTTCAATGTCAATTAGCTTCTAAATTTAATATATGTTTTCCAATATCAATCCGGCACCAACTTTTGGCGTTTTCTATACTAGTACCGGTTTTTACCTTCATGTACTGATACCGAACAGGACCGTACCTGTATTTTCAATGTCAGTACTGGCTCGATACCAGTTGACACCAAGCTTATCCCAACCCTTGATATTAAAAAAATGATTAAAGCTAAAAAGTAAAATAAGTATTATTATAATATTAAAATAATGAAATAACAAAAACTATATATATTATTAAAATATTAAAATTACTATTCATTAGCTTCTAAATCTAAATTATTAATTAATTAATAATAATTATCCTCCACTTGTGGCGGAGTGGTGGAAAGAGTTTGGGTTTCCTTGGAGACCCAGGTTCGATCCCCACCCGCTGCATTTGGGGGAAAATGACCCCAACCTTGATTGAGGGGTCATGGCAATGATGGATAAGAGCCTTGAGTGCGTAATAGCCCGGGTTCGAGTCTTGAGCCGCACACGAGTTTTCTATTACCCAGCGGTTACTCCGGCTCTTGAGTGCGGAGGCCGCAACTGCAGTCAAGTGGCTGCCGGGGGGAAATTTTCTCGTGGAGCGCCTATGGTCAACCTCGGATGCCTCGCCCGAGGGGGACTAGGGACCCATGCAATGTGGGTGTGATCCTCTCGTCTGTTGGAGTCAATCGCCGTTCAAAAAAAAATTAATTAATAATAATAATTAATTAATATTAATATTAATTAATAATAATAATATTATTATTATATATTATTATTATATTACATTGTTAAAATATGAAAATTACTATTCATTAGCTTCTAAATTTAATATATGTTTTCCAATATCAATCCGGCACCAACTTTTGGCGTTTTCTGTACTAGTACCGGTTTTTACCTTCATGTACTGATACCGAACAGGACCGTACCTGTATTTTCAATGTCAGTACTGACTCGATACCGGTTGACACCAAGCTTATCCCAACCCGTGATATTAAAAAATGATTAAAGTTAAAAGTAAAATAAGTATTATTATAATATTAAAATAATAAAATAACAAAAACTATATATTATTAAAATATTAAAATTACTAGCTTCTAAATTTATTATATGTATATAATTCCACAATTTTACATTCACTATTTTCATGTGTTAGATTCATATTTATTATAAGAGTTTACTTCATGTATTAGTTGTTAATTCATGTTTATCATAAAAATTCAAATTCACAATATTACTTTCACTTCATCCATGTGTTAATAATTCATAGTTTCATACTTATCATTAGGGATGAGTTCGGTACCGACCGGTACCTAAACCGAAAGTATCGGTACCGAAAATCCCCAAAAGTAGGTACCGGTACCGAATGTACCCGGTACGGTACGGTTCGGTACCTTTTGCTTATGTCCTGTTTTCTTACAGAACTTGAAGTAGGGTTTGCCTAAGGAGCTCTTAGAGCTGGAAGGTGTACTTGTATTAGGATTTGGCTTTTGGACTTTAGAAGCATCCTTCCTTTGATGATTGTTCTTCCTCTTCTTAGAGTTGGAGGTGGTGAAGTTAGCAACATCAGTAGTGCGATCCATCTTCATACGCTCTTCCCCCTGTACGCACATAGCGACCAGCTCACTCATCGTCCATTTATCCTTCTGAGTGTTGTAATTGATCTTGAATGCTTCATAGGAAGAAGGAAGCGAAGTGATGATGAAGTGAACAAGAAAACCATCACTGATTTCCATCTCTAGCCCTTTCAGCTTATTGGCCATGTCATGCATCATCATGATGTGCTCGCGAATGCCGCTCCTCCCATCATACTTGTTGTCACCAGCTTGAGAATAAGAGTGCTATCGTGTGCTTTTGATGTTTCCTTAAATTGTGCCTCCACAGAAGCCAGGTAGGTTTTAGCATCTTCAGAATCAGGAATGGCTCCTCTAATTGCATTATGTATGGACTGCTTCATGAACATGAGAGACATGCGGTTACACCTAGTCCATTTTTCATGAACTATCTGCTCAGCAGCAGTACTTTGAGTGGTAAGGTCCGCTGGCTTATTCTCTCTAAGAGCATAATCGAAGTCTAGCAATCCAAGTGTAAGCATGAGGGCATCCTTCCATTCAGCAAAGTTATCACCAGTCAAAGGTGGAATCCCGTAATTGGGTGCTGATAGTGGAAATAAGATGAGCAAGTTATGATACTAAGAAAGAAGTCCTAATGTGATCTAAGGGCATGTTATACTAAGGCATGCATAAACAATGACCATTTTAATTATGAAGTTGTGATATTGTCTATTACTAACATCAAAATAATAGACTTAGTTAAAATTCTACTTAAACGAAGACAAATCAGCTTTGGCCAGAAGTGTAACCTTTTAAGTATGTGTGCAAAGTAATCGTGACAAATCAGCTTTGGTCAGAAATGAGACAATCACTTTAGTTATGCACTTGTCAAGTATGCTAGACATAAATGAATTAAAATCAGCTTTGGCCAGAAATTAAAACATTTCAGGTTTGTAATGCATACTCAACATAGCTTTTATAATACTTGAACAATAAATAGATGTATTAAATCAGCTTTGGCCAGAAATGATACATCAGAAGCTCATTCAAGTTAAGCTATTTTGGTTTTGTAAAAAAATATCTGATTCTGATTATGTAATTAAGTGTTTACAAAACCAAGTATTTAATAGCAAACCACCTGTTAGCGTGGATCGAACTCCGCGGTGAGTTCGCTGGGGGTGTAGGGGGACAGTGTTATGAGATCTCGATTCAGTTATGAGGTCTCAAGTGAGGTCTCGAGTCAGGTCTCGACTGAGTTATGAGATCTCGATTCAGTTATGAGGTCTCGAGTCGCAACCTTGGTCTCGAGTCGCAACCTAAGTGTCTCGAGTCATAATCATGGTCTCGACTACTGTGTTTTATGAGATCTCGACTCCATAATGAGATCTCGAGTCGCAACCACGGTCTCGAGTTGTGAAGATTGAAGCCTTTAGTCGAAACCTCAGTGGTCTTGAGTCGAGACTGTTGTCTCGAGTTGTAAAGATTTGAGGACCCTTATGATTTCGAGTCGAGACCTTGTGGTCTCGAGTCGAGATCTGATGGTGTCGAGTTACAATCTGATGGTCTCGAGTCCACTGTTAACAGCTGTTATTGTGATAATAACTGAAAACTCAAAATTTTAGGGATTGTGGGATAATGTTTACTGTTTTATTGCTGATCTAAACTTATCAAAAGATTTCGAAAATTATAACTGATTATCTCTTTAACAGTTTTTGAAAATTTTAATAGATGCAATTCAGATCAAAACAGTAAAAACATCCACTAATCCGGATTATATTCCAAAACTTAAGGAATTTTCGAGTTTTTCTTAGAACAAGTGATGAACCCTAGAAAATTAAAATATAATTATGGGATCCGAAACCTTAATTTTAAGAGTTCTGTTAACCGATTTCGGACATTAATATACCCATATTGGTTTCGAGTCAATATATTAAGCAACATCTTCCGAAAACAGTGATTTCGGCACAAAAGTACTCGAAACAGCCTTGATTTTTTTATAAACTTTCAAAAATTCCGTTTTCCAGATTTTGATCCCAGAATAATGGATACGAAAACATAACTGATTTATCAACATATGCTCTGATACCACATGTTGATCAGTTCGGTTTAAACATTATGGAAAACATTAATAACATACCTGTTACAGCAGACAGGCCAGCAGAGAATCCAGTCAGAGAAGCAGCCATTGAGTTCGACATGATTGTCAGGATGATCTGGTTCCTCCTTAGGGTGTAACGTTATGATGGTGATGAACCGAAACATGGGTTGGAATCAGTTAGGAGAGAGAGCCGAGAATGATGTTATGAGGGTTGTGTAGAAGTCTAATCGTCTAACTGTCTAACCCTTAAACTCTCTAATAATCTCCTTATCTATACACCCAAGAGGAAACCTAATTAGTTAATAAGGGTAATATTGTCACACCCTGGCTTTGCGGAAGCGTGGTTAATTTGGTGTGACTTCTTAATACCATAGCTTAATCACAACAAAGCTATATGAGTTAAAAACATGCAAGATCATCCATTAAGTTTTGAAAACCAAATACAGTACCATTGTTTTAACGGGAACATACCCTAACAACCATAACCTTGTTCAACAGACATTACAAACTTAGAACATAACGTAAACATGGTTCAAGGATTGTGTCTTGTCCAGGAAAGAGACACATCCCCTGAACCCCGGATGACCTCGGAAACTAGTGCAGCGGAAAACATGCCATACCGTGCCAGATCTCGTTAATTTCCTGAAATACATGTAAGTTGAAAAATCAACAATAATGTTGAGCGAGTTCATGTGCAAGTGAGTAAGTAAAACACTTGTAAGTATAAAAGTTCCCTGGTATGTAGCAGTGTAAGGAAAAGAGATCACCAATGGTTTGCAAGGCCATTAGCATGTGTGAAATGCAAGTAGGAAGACTCAACCCTAGCCGATTTTTGCGTCGGGCAACCAAGTCACTCAAGGTCCGTTCTGTTGGTCCTCTTAGAGGTCCGTTCTGTTGGGCCTAGAGTTGGGCTCGCTACACCCAGATAGATCTACCGCTTAAGTCCCTCGGTGTTCTGCCTACCCATTCACATGATCTAAGTAGTAAACCTCCTTACGTTAACATACCGTGTATAATAGTACTTGTAAACAAAGTAACATGTATTTCACCCCCGCAGTTAAGAAAACTGAAAACAGTTAGAGAAAAGGGGGACATGAACTCACAGTGAAGCGTCTCTACCAAGTGTCTCCAAATCGGAAAGCTGTGCGACGACCTACAAGTGCTAATTCTATTAGACGGACGGCCGTGCCTTAGCTTTATAGTTTAAGTTTTTGGGAAATAGTTAGACAACTATTTCGTGTTTACATTTTGTATATACTTGGTAGTTAATTTCCTTCCCAAGGATGGGGGATACAATACATGTGCGTAAGTTACGTTTTAATAATCGAGTGGTAATATAATTACCGGTGTAACTTATATATTCATGTGAAAGCGTTTGTATTATTTTGGATCTGATAATGTTCGTAAATATTATTTTTACTCTAAAAATAATATTTATGTCTTTTCACAAAATAATCATAAACAGTGTTGTGACAATATATATATATTTATCACGTTAAATTTTGTGATAATCCCACCTCCGTATATTTAGTAAATAAAGTCATGGCGAAATTTATATTTCGAAAACATGTCAAAAATAATTCTAACACTCGTGGTGTAAATAATTCTAAGTGTTAGGTTTTTAGAAAAATTTCGCCAGAGTTTCCTCTGTAACTGGAGGTGGCCACGCTTTCAAGCGTATCATTTTCTTTTAACAAATCAATCAATCAATGTTCTCAACATTATCAAACAACTTTCCAACATTTTAACTAGTCAAAGATAGACATAATCGCAAAAATATACGAATTGTGGTTTGTCTAAAAATATGTAGTAAATCTCTTTACTTTTACCGGATCTTTTGTGTAAATAATCCGATTTCGTAAAAACCTCGTTTTTAGAGAAAATCCATCTTTACAACTTCTAGTAACTTTTGACAAAACTAGTTCTTTGTCGGATCTTTTCATTTCACAGGTGTTTACACACTTGTGGTTTATAAAATATGCTTGTTGTTGTAAGATCCATCTTTCAAAATACATGGTTTCCTTGATATGTGGTCCTTTGAAAATACCACTTGCAGATACGTAGATCTGCTAGTTTTAAACACTATTGTACATGTTAAAACACTTTTACACAAATAAAGCATTTTTACACAAGTTCATGCTTCGTGTGTGGTAGAGTTTCACCTTTTAACCCTTGTATCATTCAAAAACGAGCTTATGTTAAGATCCATGATCTTACCAAACCGGGTTAAATGGTGATCCGAGCTACCACATCATAGATCGGGTCTAGATAACCACATATTTCAAATACTACAACTTTTACACCACTTATATGCTATTAACCACCATTTTTTCATACTTTTAGTAGACTTTAATGCTTCAACATATAAGATTCCGAGTTTTAACCGACAAAAATTCTTTTAACCACTTTAGATAAGTTCAAATATGAGATTCAAGTGTTATACCTCTAGCTCAAGGCTAGGGAAGATTCTTGGCGAAAATGGCGTGGATAAAAGCTAAGCAACGAGGTCCTTCGCGTTCCGTTTGCTCCAAGGCTCCTAATACGTAACCTTTGATGCTTGTATAACCTTGGAATGGCAAGATCAAGAACCGAAAGTGGGTGTGTGAATGAGGGGTGTTCGGCTGAGAGTTAGAGGGCAAGGGAGAGAGAGTTTTGGGTGGTGATTATGTGTGGGTTATGATGTGTATTTGCATGTTCTTATAGATAATCCAATTGTGTATTACCCAAAGGTAGATGTGTTATGTAGATATTAAGCAACCAAGGATTAAAATATTGATTAAGTACAAGGTATTGTCTCCCCATAGTTACAAAGGGACCGAAATCGGCCATGGGGGGGGGGTCTAGTTCGATCTCAAGTAGGTAGTTAGGGTAACTAAGTTAAGTTAAGTAGGTTAAGTGTTAAACTTAGTTTCTTGTATGTTATGCGTTATGGCGGGTGTTAGGGTAATCAGGGACCCTAACTGGCTCAGAAAAATATAATTAGTGAAAATAATAATATTTTCATGTTCCGGGTAAAGTCCGGTTGTTTGGTTGGATAGTAATCCGTTAAAGCGTTACAAAAGCTTTAAAGTGTCGTTATATTATTTTTAGTGACACATTTTGTTTCCGACACTTTGGAAAGTGTCTAGTAGTATTTTCCCCATATTTTGGCACTTTACTAGTCAGTTAGAAGCTGGATTATTTATTAAAGTGCTGTGTTTTGTACATAAAGTACGTTTTAGGCACACCCAGTCACTGTGACTTATTTCTAGAGACGCAGTTCTACAACCCTTGTATCCTACACTCACTATTGGTGTAGCAAAATATCTCAGGCTCTTACAGGCCTTAGAGGCAGTGTCTGCCTGATGCTGGCTTTATCAGCATGTTCAATAGGTTATCCGTTATCGTGCTACTGTGCTTTTTGTGCATCATGTTTGTCACCATGGTTCAGTATGTAAGTATTGTAGTGACAGTAAGCAAGTATGATGCAAGTAAGTACATGTATCAGTATTCAAGTAGTAGTTTATCAGCTAGTTCAAGCAAGCACAGTAATTAAGCAGTAATTAATCATTAATTAAATCGTACGGATACCTGGTTTAGTGAGGGTTGTCACATTCTCCCCCCGTTAAATAAATTTCGTCCCGAAATTTAAGTTCTGCTTGTAGATGCAGAGTTCTTAGGAAAAAGGTGGGGGTATTTCTCTTTCATCCGGTCTTCACGCTCCCAGGTGAACTCAGGATCATGTCTGGCATTCTAACGCACTTTGACGAGTTTGACACTGCTCCGGCGGGTCTTGTTAACTTTCCAATCTGTGACCTCGACAGGTTCTTCAACGAAGTGGAGCGTGTCGTCAATATGAATCTCGTCGATGGGAATGGCAACGTCAATTTGAGTTGGACTTTTCTTCAGGTTGGATACATGAAATGTATCGTGAACACCATTCAGTTCAGCAGGTAGGTCCAACTTGTATGCTACTAGTCCTATTCTTTCCAGAATTCTGAAAGGACCAATGTAGCGTGGATTTAACTTCCCACGCTTTCCAAAGCGTGCCACCCCCTTCCAGGGTGAAACTTTCAATAACACCATTTCTCCAACTTGGAAATCCACATGTTTCCGGTTTGGATCCGCATAGGCCTTTTGTCTGTGGCGAGTTGCTTCGATGCGTTTAAGAATTTGCGCAATCTTGTCTGTCGTCTCTTGGACGATCTCGGGACCAGCAAGTTGCCTATCACCTGCGTCAGACCAACATAGGGGTGATCGGCACTTGCGTCCGTATAGGGCTTCAAATGGCGCGACACCAATACTGGTGTGGTAGCTGTTGTTGTACGAAAATTCGACCAAAGGTAAATGTTTATCCCAGCTACCGCCCAAATCCATAACACACGCTCTCAGCATGTCTTCCAAAGTCTGTATCGTTCGCTCGCTCTGGCCGTCAGTTTGCGGATGGAACGCAGTGCTCAGATTCAACTGTGAGCCAAAGGCTTCTTGGAAGGATTTCCATATCCTTGACACAAACCTTCCGTCTCTATCAGAGATGATTGAGAGAGGCACTCCATGACGTGCGACGATCTCTCTCATGTAAATTTCCGCGAGTTTACTAGTGCTGTCTTTTTCCTTGATTGGCAGAAAGTGTGCGGATTTTGTTAGGCGGTCAACTATTACCCAAATCATATCATGGCCTCTTGGCGTTCTTGGCAATTTTGTAACAAAATCCATTGAGATTTGTTCCCATTTCCACTTGGGAATCTCAGGTTGTTGCAGCAGCCCTGAAGGCTTCTGGTATTCCGCCTTAACCTTAGCGCACGTTAAACATTTGCTCACATAGACAGTTACGTCGCCTTTCATCCTAGGCCACCAATAGTAATCTTTGAGATCCTGGTACATCTTATCCGCTCCAGGATGGATAGAGTACCGTGATTTGTGAGCTTCGTCAAAAATAACTTTCCTTAAATCTCCAAACAAAGGAACCCAAATCCTCTTTTCAAAACATAACGTTCCTTCCTCGTTTGGTACCAGTAGCTTCTCCATCCCACGGAGATATTCTTCTTCACGGTTTCCTTCCTTAAGGGCTTCTTTTTGTGCTGCACGAATGCGTAAGGAAAGATCGGTTCGTATAATCATTTCCAAAGCCCTAACCCTTATGGGCTTGATTCTCTCTTTACGACTTAGGGCATCAGCGACTACATTCGCCTTCCCTGGGTGATACTTAATCTCGCAGTCGTAGTCGTTTAGCAACTCAACCCATCGTCTTTGCCTCATATTCAACTCCTTCTGGTTGAATATGTGCTGTAGGCTCTTGTGATCTGTGAAGATTGTACATTTCGTACCATACAGGTAGTGTCTCCAGATCTTTAGTGCAAAAACCACTGCGCCAAGTTCCAAATCATGTGTGGTATAGTTCTTTTCGTGCACTTTCAGTTGACGCGATGCATAAGCAATAACCTTGTGGCGTTGCATCAACACACAACCCAATCCTTGACGCGATGCGTCGCAGTATACCACAAAATCGTCAGTACCTTCTGGTAATGCTAAGATTGGCGCATTGCAGAGCTTATCCTTCAGTATCTGGAATGCTTCTTCCTGTTTGATTCCCCAATCAAACGTCTTATCTTTCTGCGTGAGGAGCGTCAATGGTTGAGCGATCTTTGAAAAATCCTCGATGAACCTTCGATAGTAGCCAGCCAAACCCAAGAATTGCCGAATCTCGGTTGGTGTCTCTGGCGTTTCCCAATCCTTGATCGCCTCGATCTTTATTGGGTCCACGTGGATTCCATCTCCATTTACCACGTGCCCAAGGAATTGGACTTCACGTAGCCAAAACTCGCACTTAGAGAATTTGGCGTACAATTGTTCCTTCCTTAGCAGCTCCAAAATGGTTCTAAGATGTTGCTCGTGTTCAGCCTTCGTCTTTGAATAAATTAGAATGTCATCGATGAATACAATTACGAACTTATCCAAGTACGACTTGCAAACTCTATTCATCAAATCCATAAAGACTGCAGGTGCGTTTGTCAAACCAAACGGCATAACTAGGAACTCGTAGTGTCCATAACGAGTTCTGAAGGCTGTCTTTGGGATACTTTCTTCTTGAATCCTCAACTGGTGGTATCCAGATCGAAGATCGATCTTAGAGTAAAAGCTTGAGCCTTGCAGTTGGTCAAACAGATCGTCGATTCTTGGCAGTGGATACCTATTCTTGATCGTCAGCTTGTTCAATTCTCTGTAGTCAATGCACATTCGAAAACTACCGTCCTTCTTCTTGACAAACAGGACCGGAGCTCCCCAAGGCGAGAAGCTTGGTCGGATAAAACCCTTGTCTAACAACTCTTGAAGTTGTGTTGACAGTTCCTGCATCTCAGACGGAGCAAGTCTATAAGGTGCCTTAGCCACAGGCGCGGCGCCTGGAACTAAGTCGATGTGAAACTCTACTTGTCTCTGAGGTGGCAGTCCGGGTAAGTCTTCCGGGAAAACTTCTGGATACTCCCTTATGACAGGGATGTCTTCGATTCTTGGCTCGGCAGCCTTCTTATCCACAATGTGTGCCAGGAAGGCAACACATCCTTTCTGTAAACACTTCCTTGCTTTCAGGCAGCTGATAATCCTCAACGGCGTCTCATGCTTCACTCCATGAACAACAATGGTCTCACCATCATCGGTTGGGATACGAACAACCTTTTCGTGACAAACTATCTCAGCTTTGTTGCTTGATAACCAATCCATTCCTACCACCACGTCGAAGCTTCCCAACTGGACTGGTAGTAGATCTGGAGTGTACTCATGCTCTCCCAATTCGATCACACAGCCTCTGATAACTTCATTGGCTTCTACTAACTTTCCATTAGTCAATTCGATTGAGTAGGGAATATCTAACTTATTAGCGGCTAACCCAAGCAATTTCTTAAATTCTAATGACACGAAGCTATAATCGGCACCAACATAAAAAATAGACGCAAAAGTTTTGGTTGTTAGAGAACGTACCAGAAATCACATCTGGATCCTGGCATGCCTCACAAGCTCCGATGTTGGATCTTCTTTCACGGTCTTGTTTCAACTTCGGGCATTCCCTCTTAAAATGTCCAACGTCCCTACAATGGAAACATCCTAGCATTCGGCCATTTCCTTTCCCGTTTCCACCTAGAGCGTTGTTACTGTTTTCTCCTTGTATGGGGCTCTTCATCCCACAACCTCCTTTGTCGTGTCCTTTCCTCCCGTGCCTAGGCTTCTGGCATCCACATTCGTGGTGATACTTGCACCCAGCACATCTTGGTTTAGTTTCTAAATAAATCTTATCACTGGCCTGTTTGTTAGGGCAATCTTTCTTGAAATGCCCTTTGTCCCCGCAGTCAAAACAACCTCGAATAGATCTTTGTTCATCATTATTCGTTTGGGTATCTTCGGTAAGCTTCCTTTTGTTCTTTCCAGACGACTCTACCTGAGTTTCCTTGTCAGGGTTTGCAAGTTTTTCTAGTCTAATTGCTTCCGTAACGAGTGCCAAACCCATCTTACTTGCAACAATAGTTGTTGGTGGCGTAGATGCTGTCATCAAGCTCAAGACTTGAGGCGCCAGTTCCCAAATGAATTGTTCCAATTTCTTCAGTTCTGGTTTTACCAGGTACGGAACAATTCGTGACAAATCATGAAGTCTTTGCACGTACTCCAATACCCTTGGACCTTCCATCATCAGGTTCCGAAATTCATCTTCCCACTTCTGGGTTTCCGTTTGGGGGCAATACTTCTTATGCATCATTCCTTTCAACTCATCCCAAGTTAACGCGTATGCTGTAGTTAGGCCCATTATTCGAACCTGAAGATTCCACCATAGTCGAGCTCCATCTTGAAACAGCTCAGAAACGTATGGGACTTGTTGTTCTGGCGTACAACCACTCATTCGAAAGATGGATTCCATACTTTCCATCCATTTTACAAAAGTTATGGCACCCCCAGTGCCGTCGAACTTCGGAGGCTTGTAGTTGAGGAAGTGCCAGTAGGAACAACCGTTATTTTCTGAGGTGCCTTTGCTGGGTTCGGAGCGTAGGGCCTCGTGCTGTGCTATAGCTGTAGCAATTATCTCCTTAAGTTCTGCCTCAGAGGTGGGCATGCGCATTTCGCGTCTTGGCGGCATCTTCTAAAAGATGTTTCACATAGGTTAGGTCATAGCAAGTGAAGTGTACGTATGCCTTCAACAATACCAACACATAACATCTCATGCTATCAACAAATCAATCACATAACATCTTATGTTATAGGACATAAACAATAGATTGAATCATCACAAGTGATGAGAATACTGCGATTGTATTGCCACAATTCGAGACCACAAAGTAAAGCTTACAAGTACACCACTATATCATACAACATCAATGACTTAGTAGGGGACGACCCTAGACAAGTCGTGCGATCGCTGGACATGTTCAGGAGTCTCTGGTTTGTCCATTTTCAAATTCCAGGACTCCACGTCAAACTTCTGAATTTCAGTCCTAAGACAACATTTCTTCTCAATCGTTTCCTTGAGCTCGTCCCAGCTCAGTGTATAAGCAGCGTCTGCGCCAAGGGTCTGAACCTGGAGGTTCCATTAAGAGAGTGTGCCATCTAGAAATATCCCCGAGATGTAGGTAACACTCTGTTGGGGCGATCAGTTACTCATCCTTAGAATAGAGTCGGTCTTTTCGGACCGACGAACAAATGCAACGGTGCCTCCTGTTTTATCAAAGTTCAAAGGCTTGCAGTTCAGGAACTGTTTATAGGTGCAGCCAGTTGGATGGTTATTTCCAGTAATGCCATCGTTGTACTTAGAGCGGAGGGCTTCATGTCGTGCATTTATCGGTGAGATGCGTTCTTGCAGCTCGGCTTCTGTCCTTGGCAACGTACTGGTGTTTGTGTCATGTCTAGGTGACATTCCCTTTTGTCGAAGTGGTGTGAAGCGGGTTAGACAACGTTTCAATTGTCTATGAGGTGTATATAGCAACATAAGCCATCATGTAATCACCCAATTTCACATGCAAATATACTCACTGTATGAGTGGGGAAGTAAATTTCTGAGCCTTCACATAGGCCTGCCAATTTGGCTTGTTGCTCGTAATGGAATGAACTCGAGGCTACATCGCCCTGGGTCATTCGTGTTTAAGTTATTTCCTGCTGCATTGGTTATCATTAGCTTGACCTGCAGAGTCCACCAGGATTCCTGTGCACTACAAATCGTTATTACGTGGGCCCCCGTAATAATAAATCGTCTTGCACAGTTACCCCAAATTTTCTCTCATCCAAGCAGATGATCAATCAAGGAGCAACAGCAGGTGCATCGGCATGAACAGGGTCATGCTCCAATGCGGGGTCAGGAGCAACGCCTGGCTCAGGGGCCACGGCTAGCTCCGAATCAAAAACTCCATCTCAAATCAGCTGGATCAACAAACACAGGGGTCGACAGGGCTACAGGATCCCCCAAGGGCTGGTCTAAGTGCATGAACTCAATGTCATGGTCTGGATCAACACCAGGCGGAAAAACAGAATTGTCCTCATTATCGCGATCAAACTCAAATCTGTGTGCGGGATCCGGTGCAGCTGATGATGCCATATCAGGGTCGGCGTCGTGTAAGTGGTGCTGCATTCCCTGTATGTGCGAAGATGCAGATGTTTAGAAACTCAAATGAGTCTGGGATAGGGGAATGGACATGAGTTTCCCTTACAGGAGCGTCCGCATGCAGTAGTCTAATACCAGCAGCAATAGGGCCTTGCCCTCAAGTGGGTCCTCCTCTTAATAGTTCGACATCGTCTTCAGAGACAACGTCGGGGGCATATCAACAACGAGATAAGCGGCAAGGGGCACAGGAGCAGGGATCACTGCGAGTGGCAAGTTCCCAACAAGATGGCCATCAGTAGGCTCTGCTACGACTTCAGGCAGCGTAAAAGGGCTGAAAGTCGTCATTGTCTGTGCCGGTAGTATCGGAAATGTACACCTCGTGCTTCGATGAAACTATGTCGTCTGATACTATGGCCATGGGATTCGTAGTGTCCATCTTTCTAGTACTTGATGAAAGCATGACGTTTGTAACACAAACACATATACGTATAATAATCAGTCATATAGTCATATAACATGTAGTCACCACGTAAACATTCAATTCATCCTCCTAGTCTCACTAGCCAATCCTCCTAGTCTCACTAGCCAACTACCTCGATCTCTCAGACCAAGCCTCGGCCTCTCAGACCGAGCCTCAGCCTCTCAGACTAAGCCTATAATAATGAATAAAATGTGCTCAACATTTGTCTGTAAAAAGTTTTGGATCTGGACTTAAGTGGTATGCAGTAAAATGTTTTCGTGAGAGCCCTAGTGATCATAGTCTAGACTCGAGAAAGAATCCTAGTTCGCTATGATCAGAGCTCTGATACCAAGCTGTCACACCCTGGCTTTGCGGAAGCGTGGTTAATTTGGTGTGACTTCTTAATACCATAGCTTAATCACAACAAAGCTATATGAGTTAAAAACATGCAAGATCATCCATTAAGTTTTGAAAACCAAATACAGTACCATTGTTTTAACGGGAACATACCCTAACAACCATAACCTTGTTCAACAGACATTACAAACTTAGAACATAACGTAAACATGGTTCAAGGATTGTGTCTTGTCCAGGAAAGAGACACATCCCCTGAACCCCGGATGACCTCGGAAACTAGTTCAGCGGAAAACATGCCATACCGTGCCAGATCTCGTTAATTTCCTGAAATACATGTAAGTTGAAAAATCAACAATAATGTTGAGCGAGTTCATGTGCAAGTGAGTAAGTAAAACACTTGTAAGTATAAAAGTTCCCTGGTATGTAGCAGTGTAAGGAAAAGAGATCACCAATGGTTTGCAAGGCCATTAGCATGTGTGAAATGCAAGTAGGAAGACTCAACCCTAGCCGATTTTTGCGTCGGGCAACCAAGTCACTCAAGGTCCGTTCTGTTGGTCCTCTTAGAGGTCCGTTCTGTTGGGCCTAGAGTTGGGCTCGCTACACCCAGATAGATCTACCGCTTAAGTCCCTCGGTGTTCTGCCTACCCATTCACATGATCTAAGTAGTAAACCTCCTTACGTTAACATACCGTGTATAATAGTACTTGTAAACAAAGTAACATGTATTTCACCCCCGCAGTTAAGAAAACTGAAAACAGTTAGAGAAAAGGGGGACATGAACTCACAGTGAAGCGTCTCTACCAAGTGTCTCCAAATCGGAAAGCTGTGCGACGACCTACAAGTGCTAATTCTATTAGACGGACGGCCGTGCCTTAGCTTTATAGTTTAAGTTTTTGGGAAATAGTTAGACAACTATTTCGTGTTTACATTTTGTATATACTTGGTAGTTAATTTCCTTCCCAAGGATGGGGGATACAATACATGTGCGTAAGTTACGTTTTAATAATCGAGTGGTAATATAATTACCGGTGTAACTTATATATTCATGTGAAAGCGTTTGTATTATTTTGGATCTGATAATGTTCGTAAATATTATTTTTACTCTAAAAATAATATTTATGTCTTTTCACAAAATAATCATAAACAGTGTTGTGACAATATATATATATTTATCACGTTAAATTTTGTGATAATCCCACCTCCGTATATTTAGTAAATAAAGTCATGGCGAAATTTATATTTCGAAAACATGTCAAAAATAATTCTAACACTCGTGGTGTAAATAATTCTAAGTGTTAGGTTTTTAGAAAAATTTCGCCAGAGTTTCCTCTGTAACTGGAGGTGGCCACGCTTTCAAGCGTATCATTTTCTTTTAACAAATCAATCAATCAATGTTCTCAACATTATCAAACAACTTTCCAACATTTTAACTAGTCAAAGATAGACATAATCGCAAAAATATACGAATTGTGGTTTGTCTAAAAATATGTAGTAAATCTCTTTACTTTTACCGGATCTTTTGTGTAAATAATCCGATTTCGTAAAAACCTCGTTTTTAGAGAAAATCCATCTTTACAACTTCTAGTAACTTTTGACAAAACTAGTTCTTTGTCGGATCTTTTCATTTCACAGGTGTTTACACACTTGTGGTTTATAAAATATGCTTGTTGTTGTAAGATCCATCTTTCAAAATACATGGTTTCCTTGATATGTGGTCCTTTGAAAATACCACTTGCAGATACGTAGATCTGCTAGTTTTAAACACTATTGTACATGTTAAAACACTTTTACACAAATAAAGCATTTTTACACAAGTTCATGCTTCGTGTGTGGTAGAGTTTCACCTTTTAACCCTTGTATCATTCAAAAACAAGCTTATGTTAAGATCCATGATCTTACCAAACCGGGTTAAATGGTGATCCGAGCTACCACATCATAGATCGGGTCTAGATAACCACATATTTCAAATACTACAACTTTTACACCACTTATATGCTATTAACCACCATTTTTTCATACTTTTAGTAGACTTTAATGCTTCAACATATAAGATTCCGAGTTTTAACCGACAAAAATTCTTTTAACCACTTTAGATAAGTTCAAATATGAGATTCAAGTGTTATACCTCTAGCTCAAGGCTAGGGAAGATTCTTGGCGAAAATGGCGTGGATAAAAGCTAAGCAACGAGGTCCTTCGCGTTCCGTTTGCTCCAAGGCTCCTAATACGTAACCTTTGATGCTTGTATAACCTTGGAATGGCAAGATCAAGAACCGAAAGTGGGTGTGTGAATGAGGGGTGTTCGGCCGAGAGTTAGAGGGCAAGGGAGAGAGAGTTTTGGGTGGTGATTATGTGTGGGTTATGATGTGTATTTGCATGTTCTTATAGATAATCCAATTGTGTATTACCCAAAGGTAGATGTGTTATGTAGATATTAAGCAACCAAGGATTAAAATATTGATTAAGTACAAGGTATTGTCTCCCCATAGTTACAAAGGGACCGAAATCGGCCATGGGGGGGGGGGGTCTAGTTCGATCTCAAGTAGGTAGTTAGGGTAACTAAGTTAAGTTAAGTAGGTTAAGTGTTAAACTTAGTTTCTTGTATGTTATGCGTTATGGCGGGTGTTAGGGTAATCAGGGACCCTAACTGGCTCAGAAAAATATAATTAGTGAAAATAATAATATTTTCATGTTCCGGGTAAAGTCCGGTTGTTTGGTTGGATAGTAATCCGTTAAAGCGTTACAAAAGCTTTAAAGTGTCGTTATATTATTTTTAGTGACACATTTTGTTTCCGACACTTTGGAAAGTGTCTAGTAGTATTTTCCCCATATTTTGGCACTTTACTAGTCAGTTAGAAGCTGGATTATTTATTAAAGTGTTGTGTTTTGTACATAAAGTACGTTTTAGGCACACCCAGTCACTGTGACTTATTTCTAGAGACGCAGTTCTACAACCCTTGTATCCTACACTCACTATTGGTGTAGCAAAATATCTCAGGCTCTTACAGGCCTTAGAGGCAGTGTCTGCCTGATGCTGGCTTTATCAGCATGTTCAATAGGTTATCCGTTATCGTGCTACTGTGCTTTTTGTGCATCATGTTTGTCACCATGGTTCAGTATGTAAGTATTGTAGTGACAGTAAGCAAGTATGATGCAAGTAAGTACATGTATCAGTATTCAAGTAGCAGTTTATCAGCTAGTTCAAGCAAGCACAGTAATTAATCATTAATTAAATCGTACGGATACCTGGTTTAGTGAGGGTTGTCAAAAATATGGTCCATCAACAATTACCAACTAATTATTAATAGGTTATTAATATATTTTGATCTATATAATATAAATGATTATAATGACTACAAGATTAAATATTATAATATTGATATATTTAATCTCACAAAATAAACATTTAAATTTCTCAAATCTTTGATGTATGCTCATTGATACTCTTTATTTTTATTAACACGTTACATAACTTACAATTCATGCAACTTGTCACATAAATAACTTTTATTGCTTTACCCCCTCTAATATGTCTCTTCATCAAAACTTTACATGCTAAAACATTTCTCTCATGACAATTCATAAAAACCAATGTTTACACTTGCTATAAACATTCTTAACTTTCTAAACTTTTGTGTTCACTTTTGCACGGGATTTGAAAATTCTTGTGCCTGACTCCTGTCAACGTGAGGCCTACACTCCTACCACCAAAGTCGACTTTAACCATGCCACCTCACGTGGACTTTAACTTACGAACACGTGAACTTACCCTTAGCCCTTAGGCAACAACTCGTGCCAAAATCCCCTCAGTCCAATATCTTACATTCTTACCCAAAAACTTATCTCAAATTAAATTCAAGTTCTTCAACAATTCTTCAAAATCTTCTTCATCATCGCCACACTGCCACCAACGATCACCATGAACCACCACATAAACATGTTTGGAACAAATCCGAACACAAATATAGTAACTAAAAAACATATAAACATTGGATCTTAAATTCTTAACGTGTTCTTTTTTTTTATCAGCTTCATGATTTTTTTAAAATACATATAGATTATATATATGAACTGGCCGAGTTACATCAATATCGCAGGTAAGCGAGCAACAAGCTGCGCCGCTTCCCCTTTCTGAATAGCAAACCCTAGCCTATTAAAGACAAACCCCTGCTCCCCTGTTGATGAGCAACTGCTGTGGACAACCTTTTGGACCCTAGTCAACAAACGGATAGCTTCTGGAGCTAGGGAGCCAAAGGTGTCGAAGGCGAAGGGGACAAATGCATGTTGGTTATCAGCACAAGCTTTTGCGTGTTTATCCACCTTTTTTGATTCCGCTTTCCTTATAGCTTGTCCTGCTACAAACCCACTTCCCCTTAAACCAGCTAAGGGGGAGACTCCTGTGAGATCCACACAAGCATGTTTCCCTCCCGCCCAGCCAAAGACGAGCAGATCTGCTGGCCTCAATGTAGATCTCCCTTCCATGGGATCTGTAAGGAAATTCACAGGGGCCTCCTTCTTGGCAGAAATCTCCGCTCTCCTCAAGATGTCCCCTAAAACATCCCTCACCCAGTCATGCCGATATTTGAACCCAGGGAGCTCCTCACCCAGTCATCCCCGCTCTCCTTACTAAATATAAGAACATGTATTATAGTAAATCAAACAAAGCCACAATCAAAACCAATTTAAAGCAATGGAACCAAACAAGTTTAAGTGAATAAAGTGGACGAATGTTCGTCTAAAATAATAAGTAACATGTATTTTAGAATCAGTTAGGCTTTTGTTTGTTTTGTTGACATTGTTGATGGCCTGTTATTTAAGATTTACAAATAGTATGTTTGGTGACTTATATTTTTTGGCTTCTGTAGTTGTTTTTGGTTTGTCCGATTCAGCAACGCGTCATGATAAAGCACCATGGTGGCATCAAAAATACGAAAAGCGTTTCTCCCTATCAGACACGCCGCTACTTAGGTTGATGGTTCGTGTTTTAATTTCTGGCTATTTAGGCAAGGGATAAGCTAGAGAAATACATGGTTGCTGACTTTAGCACTGGTAAAAGCGTTTATGGATGCAGTTGATACGCTTTCACTAAGTGAAACGTCGTTCAATAGTTGTAGTGCAAGTGGTGTTTGGGTTAGGTGTGAAACCATCTGGGTTTCTTCGGGCTGAACCAAGAATAAGGGAGTTCATGTTGTTGTTTAAAACCTTACATAATGTTATGTTCCGCAAACCTATTGCAATTCACCTATTTTCAAGCATCCAGCCAAAATGCTCGCGCAGCAACGCGCGAGAGGCTAATTTCTAGTTGAATAAAAAATAAACAAGCTCCATAAATCAATCAACTTATTTTACAACTAGCATCCATTTATTACATTAATAATAATAATAATTATAATAATAATAGCTCGAGGTAATTAACAAGTTTTGGTGCAAAAGCATCGTCCTCTAACACCACGACAAACGCCAGCGGAAAAGCCTTGATTTCTGCAGACGAGATCGCAGTTATGGTTACTCATGCACCTCACTTTGAATCCATGGGTTTGTGACACACAACCCCTCCCCTCCACCACCATAGTTTCTTCTTCAACTGCGCACGCACACACATACATACATATATATTTATTCCACAACTCAACGACATAACAAAGCTAGAGATATGGAAACTTACATGGAACTAAGAGAAGGAGAATGATGAGGAAGATTATGTTGCTGCTGCTTTTCTCCATTGATATCAAATATGCCTATGCATGTTGTGTATGTCTAGATTTATAAAGACATCAGTGCAGAAATCAAAATTAAAGATGGATCATGTGAACACACATGTAACCCCCAATGTGCTTACATGTTTCTAGGGCTGGCAAATCGTGTCTTACCAGGTTTAACAGGTATCTGAGCACGAGAACAACAAAAGTTTTAAACATGAATACGACTCGTTTAACTACTTTATATCCAATGTCAATAAGACAGATGTATATTTTATGCACCTAGAGAGAGAAATAATGGATCCTAACTTTCAAATTTTGATTATTTTTAAAAACGTAAAAAATCACATGGTGTAATTTTCTGTTATCGTGTCTTAGCAGGTTACCTACATGTTACCTATTGCCAGCCCTACATGTTTCACATGTAAGATTAAATATATTATGTAACAATATTTAATCTATAGCCATTATAATCATTTACATAATAAAGATCAAAATATATAATAACCTATTATTTAAATTAGTTGGTAATTGTTGATGGACCATATTACCCTTAGTAACTAATTAGGTTTCCTCCTGTGTGCTTATATAAGGAGAATTAAGTGGAGGTTAAAGGGTTACTCAGTTACACACCCCATAAGCATAACATCAAATTCGTCCTCCATCTCCTAACCGATACCCTTTTCGGTTCTCTAAGCCCCATCATCAGTCAGCACCCTAAGGAGGAACCAGATCACGATGACAAGCATGTCGAACTCCATTACTGGATTCTCCACTGGACTTTCTGCTGTGACAGGTATGTGTTTTACCGTTTTCCCTCATGCTCAAACAGAACTGAACCAACATGTGGTATCAGAGCATATGTTGATTAGTCGGTTCTGTTTTCGTATCCATTAATTCTGGGATTGAAACTTGGAAAACGGAATTTTTATAACTTAATGAATATGACAGCCGTTTCGAGTCACATAAATCCACTCGAAATCCCTGTTTTCAGAAAAGGAATAATCATATGTTTACTCGAAATCAAATGGGTTTATGTTTTACAACCGAAATCTGTTTAGAAGTATTAAAAGTTTCAGGTTTCGGGTTCCATAATTTTATTTTTATGTTTAGGGTTCATCACATGTTCTTAGGAAATTCGAAAATTCTGTTATGATTTGGAATATGATTTGGATTATGAAGTGTTTTTTTCTGTTTTGATCTATTTTGTCCTCAATAGATTTTCGAAAAAACTGTTATTAGATAAACATATCACAATTTTCGAAATATGTTGATAAAATTAGATCATCTTAAAACAGGAAACAATATCTCATAATCCCTTAGATTTCGAATTTCAGTTATGTTATCACAAGAAACAGCTATCAACAGTGGACTCGAGACCATCAGGTTTCGACTCGAGACCAAGATCTCGACTCGAGACCACAAGGTCTCGACTCGAAATCATAAGGACTCTCAAAAGTTTTCAACTCGAGACAAAGGTCTCGACTCGAGACCATAACGTGTCAACTCGAGACCACTGAGGATTCGACTAAGGCCATTAAACTATTACAACTCGAGACAGAGGTCTCGACTCGAGACCATTAGATCTCGACTCGAGACCATAACGTGACAAGGCGAGACCATAACGTATCAACTTGAGGCAGAGGTCTCGACTCGAGATCATTAGATCTCGACTCGAGACCATAACGTGTCAACTCGAGACAAAGGTCTCGACTCGAGACCATTAGATCTCGACTCGAGACCATAACGTGTCAACTCGAGACAAAGGTCTCGACTCGAGACAACAAGGCTGTGACTCGAAACCTCATTATTTTTGTAACGTGTCAACTCGAGACAGTTCGATCCGCGCTAACGGGTGGTTTGCTATTAAATAAATGGTTTTGTAATTTACTTAGTTAATTAATCAGAATCAGAATCAGATAATGTTTTGCAAAACCAGAATAGCTTAACTTGAATGAGTTTTTGATATATCATTTCTGGCCAAAGCTGACTTGATACATCTACTTATCGTTCAAGTATTACGAAAGCTATGTTGTGTGTGCATCATAAGCATGAATGTCTTAATTTCTGGCCAAAGCTGATTTAATTCATTCATAGATGGCATACTCGACAAGTGCATAACTAAAGTGGTTGTTTCAATTTCTGGCCAAAGCTGATTTGTTACAAACACTTTGCACATATGCTTAAATGATTACACTTCTGGCCAAAGCTGTTTTGTCTTCGTTTAAGTAGAATTTTTTTTAGCTAAGTCTATTATTTTGATGTTAGTAATAGACAATATCACAGCTTCATAATGTAAAATGGTCATTATTTATGCCTGCCTTAGTTTAACGTGCCCTTATATCACATTAGGACTTCTTCATTTGTATCATAACTTGCTCATCTTATTTCCACTATCAGCACCCAATTGCGGGATTCCACCTTTGACTGGTGAAAACTTTGCTGCATGGAAGGATGCCCTCATGCTTACACTTGGAGTGCTGGACTTTGATTATGCTCTAAGAGAGGATAAGCCAGCGGACCTTACTCCACAGAGTACTGCTCCTCAGCAGTTACTTCATGATAAGTGGACTAGAAGTAACCGCATGTCTCTCATGTTCATGAAGCAGTCCATTAATCACTCTATCAGAGGAGCTATTCCTGATTCTGACGATGCTAAAACCTACTTGGCTTCTGTGGAGGCTCAGTTCAAGGGGACGTCTAAAGCACACGCTAGTACTCTTATTCTAAAGCTGGTGACAACTAAGTATGATGGGAGGAGTGGCATTCGCGAGCACATCATGATGATGAATGACATGGCCAATAAGCTGAAGGGGCTGGAAATGGAAATCAGTGATGGTTTCCTTGTTCATTTCATCATTACTTCGCTTCCTTCGTCCTTTGAAGCATTCAAGATCAATTACAACACTTAGAAGGACAAATGGACGATGAGTGAGCTGGTCGCCATGTGCGTACAGGAGGAAGAGCGTATGAGGATGGATCGCCATACTGATGTTGCAAACTTCACTACCTCCAACTCTAAGAAGAGGAAGAACAATCATCAAAGGAAGGATGCTTCAAAAGTCCAAAGGCCTAACCCTCATCCTAATACAAGTGCACCTTCCAGCTCTAAGAACTCCTTAGGCAGTATCCGCTGCAAGTTCTGTAAGAAGACAGGACACATGCAGAAGGAGTGCCCTGACTTTAAGGAGTGGCTGGCTAAGAAAGGTAACGATTATTTTATGATACTTGAGTCCTATAATTTAAGTGTTCCTGCTAATTCTTGGTGGTTTGATTCTGGTTCTATGGTTCATGTTACCAATTCTACTCAGGGATTCCTTTCAATCCGGAAGCTGGAAAGAAACCAAAGAACGCTTAAGGTTGGGGATGATCGAGAATTAGAAGTGAAGGCCATTGGAACATTACAATTAGTTATGAAAACTGGTTTATGTATTAAACTTTATGATACCTTATATGTTCCTGAGGTAACTCGGAACCTTGTATCAGGACCAAAGTTAGACATGGACGGTTTTATTGTTTCCCATGGTCATCGCAAACTCTCTATCCATTATGATTCTGTTCTTTATGGTACTGGTATTCTGGATGGTGGTCTCTATAGATTAGAACTAGAAGATAACTTTTCCAAATCTTTGTTGTCATATAATATTAATGAATCACTCACAAAGATGGAAGAGAAACGAGACTTAGAAACTTCATCCATGTTGTGGCATCAGCGTTTAGGCCACATTTCAAAAGAACGATTAAATCGTCTTGTGAAGGATGAAGTCTTACCTCCTCTCGATTTCTCTGATTTTGGAACATGTGTCAAATGTCTTAAAGGTAAAATGACATTAGCGAATAAGAAAGGTGCCACTAGGAGCTCTAATTTATTAGAACTCATTCATACTGACATCAGTGGTCCCTACCAAATCGCTGGCATAACAGGACATACTTCATTTATCACTTTTATTGATGATTATTCTCGTTACATGTACTTGTATCTAATTAAGGAAAAATCTGAATCTCTTACAACTTTTAAAGATTATAAGGCTGAAGTTGAAAAGCAATTAGATCGTCAGATTAAAGTTGTGAGATCAGATAGAGGCGGTGAATATTATGGAAGACATACTGATGTGGGTCAAGCTCCTGGTCCATTTTATGAGTTTTGTAAGGGCCAGGGGATTGTGAACCAATACACCATGCCTGGTACACCTCAGCAGAACGGTGTTGCTGAAAGAAGAAACAGTACCCTTATGAACATGGTGCGCAGTATGTTAGCCAACACTAATTTACCATTATTCCTCTGGACTGAAGCGTTAAAAGCAGCTGTTCATATACTCAATAGAGTTCCTTCTAAGTCTGTCCCTAAAACTCCTTATGAACTTTGGACAGGAAGGAAACCGAGTCTTAAATATATGAAAGTATGGGGCTGCATTGCTGAAGCGAAACTTTACAATCCTTTCCTAAGGAAACTTGACCCTAAAACTGTTACCTGTTTCTTTATCGGGTATCCTGAGAACTCTAAGGGTTATCGTTTCTATTGTCCTTCTCATGTCACCCGTATTGTTGAAACCAAGCGTGCCGCGTTCCTGGAGGATTTCAAGGTCAGTGGGAGCAGTACCAACCCTTATGAAGAATTGCAAGAAGTACAAGACGCGGGGGGGGGGGGAGACTCGTCGCTTACCATTACTCCGATTACTCCTCTTGTACCCAATGCAACTACTGTACCTGAAGCTACTGCACCAACTCCAAATTTACCTCTACAATCAGAACCCATTATACCTCATGACGAAGGCACATCAAACGCTCAACACCAAGACAACGCTGAACCCGATAATCCACTCAGGAGGTCATCTAGGCAAAGAAGGCCTACTAATTGGGATGATTATGTTACCTACCTGACTGAAATGGATGCCGGAAAGCTCAATGATCCTATCTCTTACAATGAAGCCATTAGCAGTGATCAGTCTTCTGAATGGAATAAAGCGATGATTGATGAGCTTGAATCCATGAAGAAAAATGACGTTTGGGATTTGGTAGAATTACCCAACGGAGCCAAACCTGTAGGATGCAAATGGGTATTCAAAACAAAACTGGATCCGAATGGGAACGTTGAACGCTATAAAGCGAGATTGGTTGCAAAGGGCTACACTCAGAAAGAGGGAATTGATTATCAAGAGACGTTTTCACCTGTCTCTCGTAAAGATTCATTAAGGATCGTCATGGCCCTAGTAGCTCATTTTGATTTGGAGCTGCATCAGATGGACGTTAAAACTGCTTTCCTTAACGGAGATTTGGACGAAGATGTTTACATGAAGCAGCCTGAAGGCTTTGAACCTGAAGGTGAGGAGCATCTAGTCTGTAAGTTGAAGAAATCCATTTACGGGTTAAAACAAGCATCACGTCAATGGTACCTCAAGTTTGATGAAGTCATGAAGAAGCAAGGTTTTATGAAGAATCAAGTGGATCAATGCACCTACCTCAAGATGAGTGGGAGCAACTTTACTATACTTGTCCTTTACGTAGATGATATTCTATTGGCAAGTAATAGTTTAGACATGTTGCATGAGTCGAAGCGGTTACTTTCGCATAACTTCGACATGAAGGATCTCGGAGAGGCTTCTTACGTCATTGGCATCGAAATTCACCGAGATAGACACAAAGGGATCTTAGGATTGTCCCAAAGGGCCTACATAGATCGTGTCCTTACGCGTTACAACATGCAACAGTGCAAACCCTCCGTCGCTCCAGTAGTTAAGGGAGATGTTTTCGGTTCATTCCAGTGTCCGACAACAGAGGTTAAGAAGGAGCAAATGAGCCAGATACCTTACGCGTCAGTAGTCGGGAGCTTGATGTATGCTCAAGTCTGTACTCGCCCAGATATCGCTTATATTGCTGGAATGTTAGGCCGTTATCAGACTAATCCTGGCCTAGATCACTGGAAAGCAGCTAAGAAGGTACTTCGATATCTGCAAGGGACGAAAGACTATAAACTGACTTATAGAAGAAGTGATCATTTAGAAGTGGTGGGCTATTCTGATTCTGACTTTGCAAAGTGCAAAGATGACAAGAAATCCACTTCGGGCTATATCTTTATGTTAGCAGGCGGCCCTATCTCATGGAAGAGTCATAAACAACAGTTGACCACAACTTCCACAATGATGGCAGAGTACATTGCTGTTTATAACGCAACCTGTCATGGAATGTTGCTTAGAAATCTGATCACTGGACTCAAAATTGTTAATTCCATTTCTAGACCATTGAAGCTTTATTGTGATAATTCAGCTGCCGTTAGTTTCTCGAACAGTAACAGTTCGACTGGAGCTGGTTTATATCTTGATACAAAATATCTGTTCGTACGTGAACGAGTTGAGGAAAATAATCTTTGTATCGAGTATATTAGTACTAAGGATATGCTTGCGGATCCGATGACTAAAGGTCTCCCTCCTAAGGTTTATGAAGAACATGTTCGTAATATGGGATTTTGTAAAGACCTTATTTAAGCATATCGTACTAGCTTATGTTTTATGTTAATGAAATTTCCTCAGTTTGATTTTGTATGTCTCTTAGAATATGTTCAACCGGTATAATGGCATATTGACAAATAAAGTTACAAATCAAACAAAGGGCTTACGCGTATTTTGATCATGACGATTAGGTTTTAAATTAAGGCTATAGTATGATTAATGGGGGTCCTGAGTCGCATAATGATTCAACGGCTGTATTTCTCTGCTATAGTACTTGTTTAAGGCTAAAATGAGTGTTAACTCCTGATCAGGCTTATCTAATACTCATAGTAAATGATTACTCGGCTAAGTGGGAGAATGTAAGATTAAATATATTATGTAACAATATTTAATCTATAGCCATTATAATCATTTACATAATAAAGATCAAAATATATAATAACCTATTATTTAAATTAGTTGGTAATTGTTGATGGACCATATTACCCTTAGTAACTAATTAGGTTTCCTCCTGGGTGCTTATATAAGGAGAATTAAGTGGAGGTTAAAGGGTTACTCAGTTACACACCCCATAAGCATAACATCAAATTCGTCCTCCATCTCCTAACCGATACCCTTTTCGGTTCTCTAAGCCCCATCATCAGTCAGCACCCTAAGGAGGAATCAGATCACGATGACAAGCATGTCGAACTCCATTACTGAATTCTCCACTGGACTTTCTGCTGTGACAGGTATGTGTTTTACCGTTTTCCCTCATGCTCAAACAGAACTGAACCAACATCACATTCGTCTCTCAAAACACTCCAAATTTGCTTCTCCTTTTCAAAACCAATATATTTATGAATTTCAAACTCTTCACAGCTAAATATACTTATATACTTTAATAATGATATACAAAAAAATTAATTCCACAATGTTACATTAACTTTTTTCATGTGTTAATTCACATTTATCTTAACACTTTACTTCAGAGAGTTGTTAATTCATATTTATCATAAAAATTTAATTTCACAAACTTACATTCACCATTTTCATGTGTTGATTCGTATTTATTATAACAATATACTTCATATATTAGTTGTTAATTTATGTTTATCGTAAAAATTTAAATTCATAATGTTACATTCACTTTATTCATGTGTTACTTCATATTTATCATAACTTCAGATAGCGGTCCCCCGTCCCTATAACACTAACAATTGTCACACCTCTAAAACTCAAACGTGCCACTTTTTGGTTTTCACATCACACACGTCGGAAGACTTCGAATCATTTACATAAGTTTAATTAACTTTAAAACATATAAAAAATAAGTACTAAACTAGTCTATAGCTGCCCTATCACTTTTCACTACGACTCAGGCTAAAACTTGTATTAAAAATAAGGCACAAACTATCTACACACCAAGTGTGTAGATAGCTAACCCAAAAAGAGTTTTTTGTCTTATATGCATACCCTGTAGTGTAGAGCTGTGGCCAAAGTGCGGCGTTTTGGTCCGGTCAACCAGACAAAAGACTGACGGGTCTGTTGACCGGACCAAAACGCCGAGATTTGGCCGCGTTAACCAGACAAAAGAGTGACACCCGGTCAGTCTTTTGTCTGGTTGACAGGACCAAAACACGGCCAAAGCTCGGCGTTTTGGTCCGGTCAACAGACCCGTCAGACACCCGTTAGTCTTTTGTCTGGTTGACTGGACCAAACTGCCGCTCTTTGGCCACAGCTCGACACTGCAGGGTGTGCATATAAGACAAAAAAAATGTCTTTTTGGTGTGCAAATAGCTTATTGGGTGTGCCAATAGGTACACCCAAAAATAAACAATCTAAGTTGGTGTGTCTATATTTTAAAAAAAAACTTGCAATGCTTTACTTTGAAAAAAAAAAAGCATTTAAATTTCTCAAATCTCTTTATTTGATGTATATTTATTGATACCAACTATTACAATTCTTCATTTTTATTTCACACATTACATAACTTACAATTCATGGAGCTTGTCACATAAATAACATTTGTCGCTTTACCCCTTCTAATTAATTTGTTTTCTTTATCAAAACTTTGCATACCAAAACATTTCTCTCATGCTAATTCATAAAAACCAATGTTTATACTCACTATAAAAATTCTTAACTTTCTAAACTTTTGTGTTGGCTTTTACATGGGATTTGAAATTCGTTGTGCCCAACTCATGTCAACGCGTGAGGCCTACGCTTCTACCACTAGTGGACCTTAACCGTGCCACCTCACGTGGACTTTAACTTACGAACACATGAACTTGTCCTTAAGCAACATGTCCCAAAAAACCTTGAGTTCAATATCTTACCCAAAAACTTATCTCAAATTAAATTCAAGTTCTTCAACTATTCTTCAAATTCTTCTTCATCACCGCCACATTACCACCAACGATCACCATGAATGTAACACCCTGAAAACGGGTTTGTTAATCAAACCATATTAATACTAAAAGACGGGTAAATTACTGTAATGGTAAAAGTAACCCGGTGAATATTATGATTTTTAAATAAACAAGCCTAATATTAAATAAAAGCTGAAAGAAAGCTTTTAAGAAAATAAAGTTATAGAAGCCCGAGTTAACGGGATTTAAAAATAAACTAAGTCAAAAATTCCCCGAACCCACTAAATTAACTAGGAATGTTTAACCTAGTTAAAAAGCGAAAATATTGTTAGAAATTAAGTGGGTTGTGACCTACTTAATAAACCAACCAAACAAAAGGGGCTAAATTTGGATAAACTTGAAAGTTAAGTATAAAAATAAGATAAATACAAAACACACACATGGTGTGTGTATCGATCAGGAGAGCTCCCCAGGAGCCAAAACCCTAGTTTCAACCTTTTCATCAAATTGAAGGCTCAATTGAAGCTTAAATTCACAATTGAACGTGAATTAATGATCACCCAAGCTAGGGGATCATAAGGTATGTCAAATTTTGATAATTTGTGAAGTTGTGAAATTTGGATAATCATCATAATCGCGAATTATGAATGGATTATTGATGCTATGACTGAATTAGTGATGTATATTTGTGTAGGAATCAAACCCTAAGTGAAATTTTTACATATGATGATATAATTTGAATGATTTGATGATTTACCACACTAGGATAAGTGGGTATTGATCATATAATGAATTGATGATATAATTATGATTAGAATCATCATATCTGATAGTAATCAGGAAATACTTGAACGAATTGTGTGTTGAGTATGTAATCCTACTTACTAGCATATGAGTTTAGTAAGATATGATAAAAATTGATGATAAGTTCATGTTGAATGAGGTTTAATATCATCAAGTATTAATGCGGTAATTTATAGTTACAAGAACTTGGTAAAATAATTGAATAAAACGGTAACATATGTGTGATGCTTACCGGATAATTGGCTAAGTTCTTAAACGAGTAGTGAAGTTACTTAGTGAAATCAATTATGTTAATAGGCAGTTGACTTTATAAAGTCAAACTGACCCATGATATGATCGAATGATAATTTCGACATAAAGATCGTAGGATGGAATAGTCTTGAATGATTATGACTAATCTAACCATCTTACAATTTACAATGATAGTTTGGCGCTTAACAAGCTAGGTGGAAGCTTGGAAATGAAGCGGGTCAAACGAATCAGGAATGAAGGAAAAGCATAATCTGGATGCTAGGTAAGTAAAGCTTACATCTTTTATTTAATACCTATTGGTTTTATAAGTTATGAATAATATAAAGTTTTGTTTGAATTATGATGTTCCGACACGACATGTGCGGTTCGGAACAAAATACAATGATAATGAACCATGTTTAATGGTTAAAAAGAGTTAATACGGCTATTTAGTCATGAAATGACTAAAATATAACGAGTTTTAATGAGTATCTTATAATGGTAAACCAATACAAATAATAAAGGTAAAACGGTAAATTGGTCACTCGTTGACTAGAACCGTTAGTGTTGAAAGACACTTTATGGCGTAAGTCATAATGGGTCAAGAGAATTAAGAAAATTGGTTATAAGTAAATTGACTGTACGGTGTAAACCGGTGCTAGTCGTGTAGACGAGATTATAATAAATCCATCTAGCGAAGATATACGGTCACTTAGACCAAACGGGTCAAATGGTGAAATTATCACCCTTTGACAATATCGACTAATGGTTTGTCTAGTTGTATGATTTTAGGAATAAATAGCACATGGATGTTTACATCGCTATTACTTAGCGGCCACTAAGGCAAGGTATCGAAACGGGTCAATATATTGATCCGAGCCAGGTATGTATAATGATTCAACTCATCATGTAGAACTTGAGGTTCTATAAGAGTTAGACAAGGTTAAAATATAGATATTCGGTTATCTTTTAGATAAACCGAATAAATTGAGTTATGATTATGGTGTTTTAGAAACATATTGGTTTCTAAACAAGATTATAGTTAAAAGGTCAGATTTTTGGGTCAAACAAGTATTTCAAAGTCCTTCCTAGTAAAAGAATGATGAAAATTGACCAAAATGCCCTTGTAAGCTAATTCAAGCGAACAACCCTTAAAGGTGGTTCGGAAACGAGTTTTATGATTAAATAAATACTTAGAATAAGTATAAAAAGTGAAAGATGTAAATTCTTGGGTCGAATGACTTTATATGAGTCTTTGCCGTAAAACGATAATCCGAGGGGTAAAACTCGGAACATATAGATATTCACATTAAATCCACCACACATATAGTTGTGGTGGAAGATTACTTGATAAGAAATGTAGGAATAAGATGCTAGAAATGAATGAAAGCGATTTTAAGCTTTAAGGTGCTTAAATACCTATAATGGGTCAAAATAAGTACTTGAGCGTAAACGGGTTTTAATTATGTAAGAAACTCGTGATTTGAGATTAATATGAAAGGAGATATTGAAATATGTTTGTTTGATAAAATCACGAACGGGTCAAAATTTGGTAAAAAGGGTTATAAGCCGAAGACTTAAAAGTCTGAAATTTTGTTAATTCGGATGTTGGATTTTAACTCCATATGATGGAGAATTAAATTACGGTCACGTAGGAAAAAAAACGTGACTTAAATCGGATTAAAAACAAGCAAGTTATGCTCGTTTCCGTAAAAGATAGGCTAGCTGGAAATATGCAGCTGCAACAGCAAACAATTTGTGATATTAGAGGTGTCGCGCCACGCGACGACAAAGGCCAGGGGCCGTCGCGCGACGCGACGGGGTCCTTGTCTGGCGAAAAACTGTTATTTTAATTGTTTTGTGCTTAGAACTTGTTTATACGCGTTATAAACTACCTATAACTAACTTATTTCGTGTTTTATGAAATATAGGTACTAATCGAGTTACGGGAAGACGATCAAGCTCAACGATGAACCGAACACATAAAGAACAAAGCTTCCGCGAATAGTTTCGTCGTCACGTTTTAAACGGAAAATTAAATTACAAAATGTTGAAATATTTTATATAGTAAAATGTTTTAACAAACTTGCATTTTTAAGTGTATGTTTAATCTTAAATACACTATTATAATCGAAATTTATTTGATAATGGTATAAAACGGACTAAGGGTCTTACAATGGACCACCATATCATCTTTGGATCAAATCCAAACACAAATATAGTAATGGAAAGAAAACACATAAACATTGGATCTTAAATTCTTAATGTGTTCTTGAATATAAAAACATGTAGCATAGTAAATCAAACAGAGCCACAAATCATCAAAACCAATTTAAAGCAATGGAACCAAACAAGTTTAAGGTTTATTTATATTTTTACGTAATTTCTATATTTGATCGAGGTAACGGTCATACATTGGTCGTTATAAAATTTAAATCAATTTTCATTTTGCTTATAAAGAGGTGGAAATGGTTAGGATTAACCCCCATAGTCGATATTTTTGTTTAAGCTTTGGGTGAAAAATCGATCTGAGGAAATGACCTTGACATGAGAAACTTGGAGCAAATTTCATAATTGTGTTTAAGTTTTGTTACGATGTATAAGACTAAACCCAATTCAATACATTTGAGACATGGATGATGAGTTGGAAAAGAGAGAGTAAAGAGAGGGCAGAAATGTTCTTGGCTAAGTGCATGCATTTGTAGAGAGAGAATGAGCTTTGTGAGTGGTGATGTTTTAATTGAAGAAATAGAAAGATGAAAGAGAGGGAATAAGGAGATGATGTGGCAAAAAAAATTTACAAGAATTTTTCATCTTGTATTGGAGATGGTTTTTTTTAATGGCTAACTAAATCACCGGATAAACATCTTGGTATGCCCTTAATCGAGCAAATGTTTCCCCTCCTCCATAACGGTCAGTAGGGCTGCAAATGAACCGAACAAACACGAACAAGAGCTTGTTCGTGTTCGTTTGTTAAGAAATTTTTATGTTCACGAACGGTTCATGAACACTTGTCGAACGAGATTTTATGTTCGTGTTCGTTTGTTAAGGAAATGAACTTGTTCGTATTCGTATTCGTTTGTGTTTGTTTGTTAATTTTAGGCAATGAATGAAAACGAACGTTAATGAACACTGTTTTGGTCAAAAATCAAGCAATGATAATGCAACCAAACTTTCTGTTGTGAGGTGTGATGCTTGAATCAATGAACAATGCTAAGGATCACTCAGAAATGAAATTAACAAGTGACACAATGATTTATACGAGGAAAAAGCCCTTGATCAAGAGTTGATCTCCGGCATAAAAAGCCTCGGGTGATGGAAACTACCGATCACCAACTCAAATTAAACAGAAAATGTATTACAACCTCGGATGATAGCGAGCTAGTTACAAGGATCACTATAGTGTAATGTGCAAAAAAGTGTGTAATCGCCAAGTAAACTGTCGAGAGCTGATGAGAGCGGTTGCGAGTGTGTGTGTTAAGCTAAAAATAGCCAAGTGTTCTAATTTAGCTCGCTATCTCCTTTTAAAAATGGAAAATATCTAAGCTAACAAACTATCCGCATTTCATGCAAGTCTCCCACGAACTCCATAACGTCCATTTCAGTCATGCACATGCAGAATAAATATGGAATATGCTCCAGGAATATCGCCAAGACCAAGTCCAAGCTCGTACTCCTGCAAAACAACTTCATATTCAAAGTAGACAATCGTTAGTGTAAGGATCACTATGATGATCCATGATCCTGATCCCACAATAACTTCTGAGGATCACTAATTCAACAGAATTGAGGATCACTAAGCCTGACAGTAATTGAGGATCACTGACCATTGGAAAATCTTCCCCTAACAATTGCCCCCAAAATATAAGGAGTAAGTGTAAATAAACGAGTTATATTTTCTCGTTCTTATCCGTAACCAACTAACGGATATATAGCCGTTGTAATCGAACTATCCGTTGCTAATTCTGACGTCATTGAAGTGACAATCCTGCAAAATCATGATTATAAATTCAGGTTAGAGATAAGGATTATGAAGCATTTAAATTCGTGCGTTTCATCCTTTAAATCCTCATTCGAAGATCCGATCAGGTACTTCTCTCTCCTTTCTCTCTTTATCTTCTTTCTCTGTTCCTTTTTTCTTTATCTTTATCTGCGATCAAGATGATGTTGAGATCTTCGCCGGCTAAGGATCATCGTAAGGACAGTCCTCTAAAAAGCCAGGGAATCATCAAAGATTCTGTGAAACACTGTTTTCAAACCATTTAATCCCACCGTTCTAAGTGACTTTGTTTCTGAAACATGGGTAGCTTTTCCGGTCACCCCATTTACGATAGGATACTCGTATCCTTTTCCTGATTTCACCCAATCCTTCTTCTCTCTCACTGGCATCTCCTACATCCAAGCAATGCCAATGATCTGGAGGGTCTTGTATACCCTTGAAAGAATCATTGAGCGTGAAGGTATCGATCTGGGAATGTCGGAGTTTGCAGAGATGTACGACTTTGTGAGCCATGGATCTCACCGATATCTACTCAAACATAAACCTGGTGAAGAACACCCCATCTTCAAAGCCACTAAGAATGACACCAACTGGAAACGGCGATTCTTCTTTATCAGAAGGGATTCTATCCCTGATGGAAAGGATCTGCCTAGAAAATGGACCACTCATGGTAGGATAGAGGATCCTGAGAAGGATCACCAGATGACCTTGTTTCTGCTGAGAATCACTAACATCCTTTTGTTTCTATTTTGCAGCTATCACTGTCGCACATCTTATTACAACACCTGCAACGAAGGAAAGGCTTGCTGCTTTCCGGAGACTTGATCCTGCAATAAGATCATTTCAAGCAAATACCCAGGATTCTCAAGAAGTATCCTCAGGTTCTGTCACTACGTCGAGTAAGTATCCATGTTGATATGTAATTAAATGCTTAAATTTAAATGAAATAAGGATACTTATCTGTTTTGGATGTGTAGGTGCTGGAAAATCTTCAAGATCTGCCTCCAAATTCAGTGTCACTGACCTTGACACTGTCCGATCCTCAAAGAAGAAGCTTGCTGCCAGTCCAACTGTCACGATCCCCAAGGCAACCACTTCTAAGGGCAAGGGTGGCAAGAAAAGGAAGACTACCGACACCCTTGAAGGCCTGCCTCTGATCCGCCATCAGTTCCTTGAGTACTTTGCTGATGTAAGGATCACTGACTTAGCTTAGTTATCCTGCCCACTTGAGGATCATGTTATCCTAAGCTTTACATTGTCTTTTTGCAGAAATTTGCTGAAATCGAGGACTATGTAGGCAGTATTGAAGAGGTTGAGCAAAAGTGCGTGGATCTCCAAAAGATGATGCTGGCCAAGGATCAGAAGATTGCCTCCCTTGAAAACGACGTCAATCTGGTGAAGAGGGAACTTGTCCTGGCTCATATCACTGCTGACCAGGAGAAGAATGAAATCACCAATGATGCCAAAGTCTTCGCTGCCATTGCTATGTACAAAACCAAGTTGCAGATGGCCCAAGAAGCTCTGGATCCTGACTTTGACAAGAGCAACTGGGACATAGAGGGCTGGAAGGCTAGGTTGGCTGAGCTGGACGACGAAGAAGAGGCTGGTGAGGTCCTAGCAATCGAGGCTGGCAGCAGTGGGGTTAAGGATCATGCGGATGATACTGGAGCTAGAGGTGATGGTGAAGGTAATGCAGCGAAGGTGTAAGCTGCAGGAATGGGCGATGAAGGACATTTCTAGACGTAGCCAGAGCCCATTTTTTAGAATTTGGTAGTTTTATTTTGGTTATGGTGTTTTGAAACAATCTTGGGTTGTAATAACTTTAGACAATAGTTTCTAGGGTGAAGGATCATGGATCCTTGGACAATAGGCAGGATAATGGGTGGTGGATGGATCCTCTGTTTGGGGGATGAAGCCACTCGTTATCCTTCCGTCTTTTATTTCCTGCACTACAAAGACTCGTAAACAATGGACACCCTTTGCCAACCCATGTGGACGGGCCACGTTTTGCTGGTAGAAACGTGGGTTGGCAATTTTGACAACCTTAAAGGGTTTGACGTTTTGTGAATAAAATAACTTTAACTTTTTGGCTATTTCTCGTGTTGTTATCCTCGTAAAGACTTTACTTTTCAATTGTTGTGATATACATTTTGTCTGAATTTATTAAGTAAAGAAGAAAAATTTAATAAGTAATCTCAAAAAGTTTAGGATATGATCAAGGATCACATATCCTATAGTCGACATGTTCTGAAAAGTAGTGTGATATTCGTTAATTTACACATATTTTAGTCCCCCGTTTTACCCCTATTTTATGCGTTTTCGGCCGTAAAACCGTCATTCGGATACTTAATTATCTACACTTTTGTTTACAGGCCTAAAACAGCATACCAGACAAGATGATAGCGAAAACGAGGACTTTCCGGATAAAACGACGAAGCTGCGGACATTCTGTTAAGGAAACTGACCTGGGCCTGTGGAACGGTCGTGCGACTTGATGCACGACCGTGCATCTCCGACAATTGTTGATTAACCCGACAATGAACGAGGGTGCGACTAGGAGTGCAAGGCATACAAGGTCATCCCGTGGACGCACGGACGTGCCATCTAATGAACGACCGTGCGGCTCCGAACATCAGCAAAAACCTCGGAATTGCACCACCAGTGCAACAGCTCGTGCAACAGAGTCCCGGTGATGAACGACCGTTCCATATGAAGAACGGTCGTGCGATATCGAATCTGGTCAACGATCTGCTGACGTCATGCAGTATGGTGTGCCATGCCCAATAATTGCTTAAAGTGCACGGTCGTGCCATCTGAAGAACGACCGTGCAACATCGAAAAAATATAAAAACAGAACAGAAACATTCTGTCGATATTCTGGAATTTTGGGAGCTTCACAGGCGATTTTACAGGCTCCGGAGGCTTTGCTTTTGACCCGGATTCAAGCCACATTGTGCCGTTTAGCTCCATTACTATCCGGATTCTTAGTCTAGTGCTTGTTTATGGTTTGGTTTTCTAATCTTTCCATGATTTTGTTAATCTTTCAAGTACTTAGATTAATGTTTAGTATTATTGTAGCCTTTGGGCAAAAACACAACAATCCCTTGCTTGATTATAGCCATTAGTGTGTTAAGCTTTGTTTGTAACGACACTTTGAAGTATTTTCTATGTTAATCTTTGATGATTAGTTTGCAACCTTGTTATTGATATTGATTTCTTGATTATAAGTAATTATGTTGGATGATTGATGCTTGGTTAGTTAAGATAGTTGAAAAATGAAGCTTAATTAATCTTGTATTAGTAAACTTTGAACTTGGTTAACTAGATTAGCTTGGTTTAAATGTGTGCATCATGATACTAGAAATGTTTAGTGATTTAATAAAATGTAATTATTGTTAATCAAGAGAGCATGCCGTCACGTAAGGACCTTAACGGGTTAGATGGTGTCGTTATAAATTCTTGCCATGATTTGTTAGCTTAGTTAGTAGTTTAGGCCAAAATTGCTATCTTGGTGAATTATTGTGCAAGATTTGTAAAATGAACTCGGTTGTGATTTAATCTAGCTTATGCTTGTCTCGGTGGTTGCATTGTGTTTATCGGTGTCGCTTTCCTTGATTAAGTGCGGTTAGAAAACTCCTAACGGATGACTAACTTATTTTTAAGAGATTTTCATAGACATTTATCAATTGCACGTTAAAGAACAATTTTAGGTGGTTAAAGTGTGTTTATCGTTTTAGCTTTCCGAATGATTGTCAGGTTAGGATTCCCGAAAGGGATACTAATTGTCTTAAATTGGAAAATTGACCGAATGCTTCTAGTGCCAAAACCGACTTAGTTGACATGCTGTGGTTGTGTATTAAGCAAGGCTTTTTATCTACTATCTATTATGTTTTTATTATGCTTTCGTTTATGCTTAGTTTAGTTTATAAAAATCACAAAACTTATGTTTTTACCGGTAATTTAGTGACAAAGGTCTAGTATTATTTCTCCGCCCATTTCCTTGGATCGATACTTGGTTCTTACCGATACTTTACTACATATATGACGGGGTACACTTGCCTCTTTCGTGTGTGTTTTGATGTAAAAGTAATAATCACTTTTATAAATTTAAAACCAAATCGTGTGTAAATTCATTGCAAAATTATGTATATATACGCACACGTCAAGTTTTTGGCGCCGTTGCCGGGGAATATGGCGAGTTTTAGGAACGACCCGAGTCATTGTGTTATCGGCGTATATACTTGTTTATATTTGTGAATATTTTCATGATTATTTATTTGTTTATTTATTTGTGAGTATTTCTTGTTTTAATTCGATTTATTCGTTTTCGTGTATATTTCTGTCCATTTATTTATTTGATCCGGATTTATTTATTCACTTATTCTTTGGGTTTTCGGCACCCTAAAACTATTTTTGTATTAGCCGATTCATTTATTTTATTGTGTTGATTTTTATAAAAATTTCGGGCTCATTTTCGGATTTTTATAAAATTTTCAGCCCATTTTTAATAAAATTCTGCTTCTATTCAGCTGAAAAAAAACAGCATTATTTAATTAATAAAATATTCATTGTGTCAAATTTTCGTTTGCAGGTTAATGTTCTCGACCCCCGCTCCAGAAGTTGTTGAACCGTCAGACGAGCCCGAACGTGATCTTAGGAGACGCCTTCGTGCGAAAAGTCGGGCGGTTGGGCTACTGCTCGCCAGTGGTGAACCGGAGCCGGTGGTACCTGTTGAAGCCGAGGGCTCAGGAGGAGACGTAATCATGGCAGACGATGAGCGACCGTTGAATGAGACAAATCAGCCCGGAAGGGCAGGCCTGGAGCCGAGTATCCTTCAACCTACTATTGATGTACCTACTTTTGAAATTAGATCTAGTATTATTAATATGGTACAAAATTCAGTACAGTTTGACGGACGTGAGCACGAGGATCCCGGGAGGCATATTGCTGCTTTTCTCCATGTTTGTTCTACGTTTAAGATTACAGGTGTTTCAGAGGATGCAATTCGGTTGAGGTTGTTTCCGTTTTCGTTACGTGACAAAGCTAGAGCTTGGCTTATGTGTCTTCCAGCCGGGTCAATCAGGACCTGGAATCAGTTGGCGGAGCAGTTTATGCAGAAATATTTTCCACTTGAGAAAACGAACAAGTTACGGAACCGAATTGTATCTTTTCACCAGGACGAGGGCGAGTCGTTGCATGCGGCTTGGGAGAGATTCAAGGATTTGTTGATTGATGTGCCACATCATGGCTACTCCAAGAGACAGCTGGTTTTGACGTTCTATCAGGGGCTCAGTTACAACACACAGGAGCGATTAGACGTGAACGCGGGAGGCGATCTAGGAACTAAGACGCCGAATGAGGCGTATGATATTATAGAGAAAGCCGCGTTGAAATCCAGCTCACGTCGGGAAGGAGATAGAGGCCGGGCATCATCATCATCATCTCGCGCAGGAGTCCATGCTGTAGACGACTATACGGACATTACTGCACAAATCTCGGCTCTCGCATCGAGATTCAACAGGTCCCAGATGATTGCGCATGCGGGCTCGGGATGTGACCAGTGTGGAGTGTCACACGAGCCTGGGGCATGTTTTCAGGGAGTCGTATACGAGGGCCACGAAGAGGTAGATTTCGTGAGTAATCAGGTAAGGCCGCAGAACAACCCGTACAGCAACACCTATAATCCCGGTTGGAGAAATCACCCAAATTTTGGGTGGCGAGCGAATACAGGCAATCAAAATCCTTTGGGATTTACTCCGCGTGCTCCAGCGCAACAGGGTCAGGGTCAGCAGTTCCAGCAATACAACCAACCGTACCAGCAGCGTCCATATTCATATCAAAATCAGGGTTCTGGGAGTAGTTCCCAGCAGCAGGCCCCTCAGTCTAGTTCTAAGCTGGAGGATATGATGGCCCAGCTTCTTACTAGCTCCTCGAGCTCGAATCAGTTAGCTGAAAAACGCTACCAGCAGAGCGAGGATCGTTTTCTCTCTCATGAGGGAGAAATGAGGAGTCACAAGGCCTCGATTCAGAATATAGAGAATCAGGTTGGTCAGCTGGCACATATGATGTCTAAAAGACCCAGGGTGGTCTTCCGGGTAATACCGAACCTAACCCGGGCGGGCACAGGGATGTGAACGCTGTGATGACCAGGAGTGGAAAACCTACCGGACCCGTCATATCAGACTCAACGCCGATCACTGAAGCGGTCCCGACTGACACACCGGACGAGGTGCATGCCAGGCTACGCCCAGCAAGTACAGCACAAGTCCAGGAGCCGGTCAAGGGTTACATGCCTCCAGTGCTGTTAGTGCATTATCTGTCTATCGCCTTCGTCAATCCAAGCAGTAGCGAGAAACCGAAGAATTAAGCATTTATTGTAATATCTAGTAAAAAGGGCAAGGTGGCAAACTTGTAAATAAGGAGAAATCCTTATATTCCTTGTGCCTATAAATAGAGAGTTATGTCATAGTTTAGAAGACTTTTTGCTCATTTGGTGGTTTAGGGAGCTAATCTTAGAGAGAGAAAGTTCTCTCGTGTGATTCACGGCTTTGTACACGACATCATATCAATAGAATCACGTTAATTTGTACGTTCTTGTGTGTTCGGTCACGCACGTTCACGGATTCCGCACGTCGAACGTTCGTTACGCAATCGAACGGTGTCAAAACCGGTCCTACAAGTGGTATCAGAGCTAGGAGCTCGATTGCTTGATCAAACACATCGTTTTCGTACCAGATTTCAGCCGATTCAGATCCGATTTCATCTATTTCTTCATCTTCTACCTATTTCTTACGTTTTTCACGGTTTTTAGTCAAATTGAACGTGTTTTCACGGTCCAATTTGTCTGAATTTTTGATATTGTGTGCGAAAATACTTGTTTTAAAACCCTACAAAGTTTCTTGTTCAAACTCCTAGCCGTTTAGGAGTTATCGAGGTTTTTCGGTCCGATTTCGTATAGATTTTCAGCTTGATTTCGCTCAAAGGTCACACATACAGGTTGATTTCGCTCCTAGGTCATCTAACTTAGGGTATCGCTCATAAGTCAAGTGATTTCGCTTATACGTACACCCTTACACTTGATTTCGCTCATAGGACCATCCTTACAAGAGATTTCGCTTATTTGTCACGTGATTTCGCTCTTAGGACAATCCAAAACGTCTGATTCCGCTCATGTGAACCATCTGATTCCGCTCATGTGAACAAGCTGATTCCGCTTTTACGTACATCAGTTGATTTCGCTTTTATGTCACAGTTTGTCAATTGATTCCGCTCATGTGAACCATCTGATTCCGCTCATGTGAACAAGCTGATTCCGCTTTTACGTACATCAGTTGATTTCGCTTTTATGTCACAGTTTGTCAATTGATTCCGCTCATGTGACAAAATTTGATTTCGCTTTTGTGGTCAAATAAGGTTTTGCTTGTTTGTCATTTAGTGGTTTCATTTTTAAGAACAATCAGATAGTCATCATCTTGTTTGATAAGTGTTGTCAGTTTATGTGAGCATGTGATTTAGTGTTTCAAGAGTTGCATGTGAAACGATAAAGTGTGGCACAATTGAAGTTGTTTGAAAGTTGTTAAATATATACCTCAAGTGTCGGCCATTCACATTAGAAAACAATTAATCACCGATTCATGTTTGACAGCTTGAGTTTGATGACCCATGTGAAAGGATTAATGCACCGACCCACTACAAATGTTAAAGCCCAATCACAAAATTTTGATTTGAGTCATCATTAAAAGGATTGTCGGTTTAGTGATTTTGGAATAAAATTGAATTGTATCTGACATTGTCGGTCAAGTGGAATTGTGATCAAATCAGAAATTAAATAGTATTCTAGGTGTCGGCTTGTGTAAATGGAAGTTTAGTGATAATAGAGTTTATTGAGAGGCCCAATCATTGTCAGTTTATTACATGTGAAATTGTATTGAGACATGTGTATCTGATCGATATATCTAGGTCCAATCACAATTTGATTCAGTTTTTGAGAGTTTTATATTTTCAAACTAATCGTTTGATTGTGTGTTTGCAGGTGATTCGAGGGATTTTTACAAGGTGTAAATATCTAGAAGTTGAAATTGTGTGAATTTTGAACGAAATTTTTTTTTCATGTCACTTAACAAAGAAAGTGAAGTCAAAATGTTTGATGAACAAGAAAACAAGAATCTTGAAAATCTGAATAACTGGAAAAAGGAAGCTTGGAATGAAACGAGATATGATAAAGAGGTTTATATTAAAAGATGGGAAAATTTTGTATGTAAGAAGAATGAATCAGTGGAGGAGTTGAAAGAAAGGTTTTATGATCTAATCATCAAGTTAGAAAGACATAAGATATATCATTCAAATGATGAAAGAATTTCAAAATTTGTTGATGCTTTACCTTTGGAATGGGAGAAATTCGTGAATGGACTAAGAAGGGATTCTAGTTTATCACGCTTTGATTTAAGAAGTTTCATCAATACAATAACAAATCATAGGAGTGATGAAGATTCAAGAAAAAGGAAATTATTGGATGAAATAAAAGAAGAATCAAGAAAGATAGATTTGGATGTGATCATTGAAATGAGAAAACGAATCACTGTGTGTCTTGCAGCAAAAAATGTTATGAGATATGATATTAAGAGGGGTTGTTATATTGATGAAAATATGAATCCTCTTGATTTTGTTAAAATTTTTTGTGCAGGAACATACAAGATGGAAACAAAGAAAGAAGTTGATAATGGAGAGATGAATGGAAAATGCTTGAAATGCAAAAAATCAGAAACAGACAATGTCAAACTTCTGAAAGATGTGGAGAATTTGACAGTGGAAATCAAAAGCTTGAAGGATGAGAAAGAATCTGATAATAAACAGATTCTTGAAATGAGAGAAAATTGTGAAAATTTGACGTCTGAAAATGACAAACTGTTGAGTGATGTGGACAGTTTGACATTGGAAAACAAAGGTTTGAAAGAAAAAGAAAAAGATTTTCAAAATCAAATCAAGATTTTAGAAGATGAGAGAGATATTTTTGGTAAAGATAATCTTGGAAAACAGATTGAAATCAATTCTCATCTTGCTAAAATCATTCAGCTTGAAAAAGAAGCTGAAAAAGCTCAGATTAAAATTAAAGAGCTTGAGGTGAAATTGAAAGGTTTTGAGAATCTTACATCACATGTTTCTTCAAAACTGATCAATTCAGATCCAATAAGTGACAATGTCACAAATTTTGACAAGGTCAAAATTAAAGATTGTGATGACAAATCTGTTGATGAAAACGAAAAAGAAAAGAAAAGAAAAATATTTTTAGATTTAAAAGAAAAATTTAAAAATACTGTTCTACATTCTACTGAGAAAGGTGAATGCTCAATGCACAAACCTGTAAAGAAGAATGTTGAACAGAAACAAAAAGATAAAAATTTGAAAAAGCCTAAAATTGAAAATAAAAGCTTATCAGATAAGTCATCCAATCGTTATGAAAAATCACAAAAATCGAAAAATGAAAACTCACAAAATGATGGTAATAAGTGGTGCAGGTTTGACCACAGTGCTTCAAAGCCAAAATCAGTTTTCAAGAAGAGTGATGATTACCACAAAGCCAGACAATGTTATGATCTAAGCATATGGTGTGAAAGTGGTGAATGGAACGATAACAGAGTGTGTTACACATGTGGTGTGAGAGGACATATTGCTGTTAACTGTCAGAATTGGAATTATGAAACAAGAAGATGCTATAATTGTCATATCAGAGGACATATTGCCAGAGATTGCCCAAGGAGATCGATGGGAAGATCGAGGGTTGAATCTCAGAGAATGGTAAAGAAGTCAGTCAACGTCAAGCCCTATGAACAGAAGGTTCTAAAACCTAAAGTTCAGGATCAGACAATTCAAGAAAAGAAAGTTAAACTTTCACAGGGGCAGAAAGACAAACTGCGAAAGAAAAGGAAGAAGGCGAGAGAGTATCTCGAGAAAATTTTGTCTTCGGGTTCACCGGACAGATTAAATAAAAGTTCTGATGAATCAACTCACTCGACTGCAAAGTCAAGTAATTTGAATTCTTCAGATGCAAATTTGAGGACAAAGGAGAAAAAGAAGAAGAAGAAAATGGTCGGCGATGAATCTGATGTGTTAAAGTCAGACAAGCCACCATCAGGCAATGAATCTGATGTGTTAAAGTCAGACAAGCCACCATCAGGCGATGAATCTGGCTCAACAAAGTCAGACAAGCCATGTGCAGGCAATGATTCTGGTTCGTCAAAGCCAAAAGAGCCTGTTGTTGAGGTAAAATCTGTGAATTCAGGTTTAACAATGGATGATGCAAATTATCCACCATTGTTGAACAAGAATTCAAAATCATCCAAGGCTGGTCAGGCTTGGGTGAATCTTTTCAAATAGAAAAACCTGACTTGCCGGAGCTTCCAGGTTGGTAAGTGTGAAGCAGGTATCGGCATCATTCTTGAGAAATTCACAGGATGGTAACTGTGATATTTCGATTTACAAGTGGTAAATCAGGGACATTAAGTTGTACTTGATTTTCTACTAATGTTTGTTATTGACAAGGGTCTTAATTGTTAAATCTTTCAAAATGGTTAAAGAAGAACAATGTGATGAAACCCCGAATTTGTAAAATGACACACAAAACTAATTTTCCGGAAAAACCATTTGATTAAAATAAACTTAAGTGTTTTGAAATCTAAATGGGAAAATAGTTTGTTGTCAGGGGGAGTTCTGATTGTTTATGCCAAGTGGATGGCGAATTGAAGTGATTTGATATCAGTTTGTCACGTTTCTTGTATAGTCTGTTTTTCAAATTTTCCCAGAAAATCAAAATTGAAACATATTTTGATTTTAGGGGGAGAAATTTTTTTTAAAAAAATTAGAAAATTTGAAAATGCCAAAAACATTGAAAAGCAAAAATGAGTTTTGTTGTGAAAAAGAGGAAATGATAGTAAATCAGTGAACTATCACAGCATGCTAAAGATATGAAATGTCAAATGTGATAAACGGTCTCACTGATGATGTGTCAGTAGGTTTTTGCACATTTAGTAAATTGTGACGAGATATAAACCTAAATTTCAAACTTGCTTATATCGTGGGTAACATCTCTTGGATATATGGGTAACCCCCGAAATCTTGTTTGAAAGGTCTCGTATTTTGATATACTAGGTTTTTATACTCAGTTGATATCTGGGGTATTATTCCGGGACTTCTGCTGAACGGTGGTTCTGACCTAGTCCTCGAATAATACTTTCTGCAAATGCTTGAAACACAGCATCACCCTCAGCATCAATGATAAGACAATAAAAGTGCTTAGCAATGTTGTTGTAAAAAAGATCCTCTAAAGGGGACACACCAACAAGTTGAGTCATGATCTCTCTGCTGAACGGTAGTTCTGACCTGAGCTCTCATGATTCTTCATAATTTATTAACCCCTTACAGATATCATTTGTGTTATACTTACTTGTAAGACTGAATATTAGGATCTGGATACGGGAGTATATTCTGAGGTGGGATACGCGATTAAGTTTAAGTATCTAAGACATTAAACTCGTATCTCGAAGCAGTTGAACTTTGTGTGAAAATTTAAGTGGATCAATATACTGACAATCTAAGTGAATCGTTTAGAACTTAAAATGATTAAAGCTTAACGGTGCTAGTGATTGGTCTCAAAAACTGATATGATCCTCTTACACAAACTCACAAAAATAGTGTCTGTATATATTTCTTTACTGCATTTCTTTAAAATCAAAAATCCAAAAAGATTTTCGGAGTGTTTTAGCATAAATTTTTGAAAATACAAAAAGATTTTTGACAACTGATGTTGGAAAGCGGATTTTCAAAATTTCAAGTGCTAAACATGATGAATTGGGTTGGGAAAGTTTGTTGAAAAACTTTGAATGTTAAATGCAAATGTTTTGAAAGATTGTGTGATTAGTTAATCAAGATCATTCACTTGAACTTGATGTAACTAGTATGTTTGTTGAATAATTGATTTCTATCAGTAAGTTTCTTAAATCTAACTGTTATAAATTTGTGAAACTTATGTTGAGGTAGAGGATGTGCAGGTTAACCAGGTTTCAAATCCTGAGCATATGCAGAATAGAGCCAGGAATTGATCCTGAATTTGTGAACTTGTGAAAGCCAGACTACGATCCCGGAAGCTGAGTCTAAGGGGGAGTCTGAAGACGAGCTTGAAGCAAAGGGGAGCTTGTAATCTGAAAGCAAGGTGTCGATCCCTAAAAGCACGGAAGCTTGAAGAAAGGGGGAGCCTAAAGAAAAAGAATCTGAAGGAAAGAAGAGAGCAACGGAAAGTTGAAGACAGATCCACGGGGATTCTGTTCAAGATAGAGAAAGACAAGACGCTATGAGATTGACTACGGCAATATCCAAGGGGGAGTCTGTTAGTGCATTATCTGTCTATCGCCTTCGTCAATCCAAGCAGTAGCGAGAAACCGAAGAATTAAGCATTTATTGTAATATCTAGTAAAAAGGGCAAGGTGGCAAACTTGTAAATAAGGAGAAATCCTTATATTCCTTGTGCCTATAAATAGAGAGTTATGTCATAGTTTAGAAGACTTTTTGCTCATTTGGTGGTTTAGGGAGCTAATCTTAGAGAGAGAAAGTCTTAGAGAGAGAAAGTTCTCTCGTGTGATTCACGGCTTTGTACACGACATCATATCAATAGAATCACGTTAATTTGTACATTCTTGTGTGTTCGGTCACGCACGTTCACGGATTCCGCACGTCGAACGTTCGTTACGCAATCGAACGGTGTCAAAACCGGTCCTACAAGTGCCTTATCCAGAAAGGCTGAAGAAGCAGAAGAATGATGAACAATACGGTAAGTTTCTCGAAATGTTTAAGCAATTGCATATAAACATACCGTTTGTTGAAGCTTTGGCCCAGATGCCAAAGTATGCAAAGTTTCTGAAAGACATCCTCTCAAACAAACAAAAGCTCGAGGACATGTCTTGTGTGGTTATGAATGAAAGTTGCTCTGCTATTCTCCAGAATCGCCTGCCTACAAAAATGGGAGATCCAGGCAGTTTCACGCTTCCTTGCCTCATTGGCAATATGTCTGTCAGTAATGCGTTAGCAGATCTAGGAGCGAGTATAAACCTTATGCCCTATAAGGTTTTTACAAAGTTGGATCTAGGTGAGCCGTCACCTACGAGGATGAGTATTCGACTTGCGGATCGTTCTATCAAGTATCCACGCGGGTTTGTAGAGAATATGCTTGTTAAGATTGACAAGTTTGTATTTCCCGTGGATTTTGTTATCCTGGACATGGATGAGGACTCAAGAGTGCCTCTGATACTTGGACGCCCGTTTCTGAATACCGCCCGGACCATTGGGGACGTGGCGGCGGGCCAAATCACACTCCGAGTAAACGATAAGCATGTGACGTTTGACATTAAACGTTCTATGCAGCATCCTCAGAGTCAAGACGACGCGCTCTATTATGTCGACATCGTCGACACTTATGTGAGAACGCATTTCCAGGGTACGATCGAGGAGATAGATTCGGACACACATCTGTTGTGTGGGGACCTAGATGGCATTACGCAGGAGGGCCATGATTTAGAGCAGCCAGTCTATGAGATTGGTGACGATGGTCCCCAGAGTCCGGATCGATTCACATAAATTGATCGCGAAAGTGAAGTGAAGTCGAAGCCTTCAGTGGAAGATCCTCCTACCTTGGAGCTTAAAGAGCTCCCACCGCACCTGGAGTACGCATTTCTGGATGAGGAGCGTCATTTGCCTGTCATTATTTCATCTGGATTGACAGAAGAAGAGAAGAGCAGACTGCTTAATGTGTTGAAACTTCATAAGAAAGCAATCGCCTGGAAAATCATGGACATAAAAGGAATAAACCCCTCCTTCTGTACACATAAAATTCTAATGGAGGATCAGTTCAAGCCGTGTGCGCAGCACCAGAGGCGGTTGAACCCAAACATGCAAGAGGTAGTTAAAAAGGAAGTGATTAAGTTGTTAGATGCTGGTATGATCTATCCCATTTCCGACTCTGTTTGGGTCAGTCCTGTGCAGGTAGTGCCCAAAAGGGGGGCATGACTGTGGTCACAAACGATAGGAATGAGCTCATTCCAACCAGGACGGTCACTGGATGGCGGGTTTGCATTGATTATCGCAAACTCAACGACGCCACTCGCAAGGACCACTTCCCGCTTCCATTCATTTATCAAATGTTGGAGCGTCTGTTAGGGAAGTCATATTATTGTTTTCTGGATGGGTTCTCTGGTTACTTTCAAATTCCTATCGCTCCTGAGGACCAGGAGAAGACCACATTTACCTGTCCCTTCGGTACATTCGCCTACCGGCGTATGCCATTTGGGCTGAGTAATGCACCGGCCACTTTCCAGCGATGAAAATGCCAAAACCTTAGCTAACGTGAAAACGCCAAAACCTTAGCTATCGTGAAAACGTTAGAGACCTTAGGAACGGATGTATGGTACGTCTACCATTATACGTAGGATCCTAAATATAGCCGGTACAATGAAATTGTCAACCCCTAAAGCGAGTACTGGTCCCATTGCCTTGAACTATACCAGGATCATCGTGCGCTACTGGCGAAACTGGGGACAGACCCAAACTGGGGTCAAGCCCAAATAACTGGGGTCAAGCCCAAATAACTGGATACTTCTGTGGATACTCAATCCTTAGTTAAGGATACCTGAACCTTCAAAACTCAGAATCAAGTGAAAGGAGGATAATTAAAAAATGAAATAGTTTGAGATTAGATCATTACCAAAATGAGGATCATCTGTCCTATAAGGATCCTTCAAGGATACTTGTCATGTAAGGATCATGGATCCTTGTCACATGAAATATTTCTTCAAATGGACAGCATTTCAAGCTCTTGGTAGCAAATCACCTTCCATTGTTAGCAATCGATATGCCCCCTTTCCTGCTTCAGCTTCAATCAAATAAGGGCCTTCCCACTTTGGTGCCAACTTTCCATCAGCAGGATTTGTGGTATTCTGAAATGCTTTCCTCAATACCATATCACCAACTTGGAACTTCCTGATCCTGACATTTTTATTGTAAGCTTCAGCCATCCTTTGTTGATAACTGGCCATCCTTATCCTTGCCAAATCCCTGATTTCTTCTATAGTATCCAAGTCTTGAACCAAGTTTTTAGCATTTTCTTCAGGATCACGAATGCTTGTTCTTGCAGTTGGAACCACCATCTCTGTAGGGATCACTGATTCTGCCCCAAATACCAAAGAAAATGGAGTTTGGCCAGTAGCATTCTTGGGAGTTGTCCTATCAGCCCACATCACATAAGGTAGTTCTTCTGCCCATTTTCCTTTCTTGGATCCAAGCTTCTTCTTTAAATTGTTGATGATGATCTTGTTGGATGATTCTGCCTGACCATTAGCTTGTGGGTGGACTGGTGTTGATGTTATCATCTTAATCCCCCAGCTGTCACAAAAGTTAGTAGTTCTACTCCCAATAAACTGGGATCCATTATCACAAACAATTTCAGAAGGAATACCAAATCTAGTAATAATGTTTCTCTTAATAAAGGATATCACTTCTTTTTCTCTAACTTGAGCAAAGGCTTCAGCCTCTATCCACTTGGAGAAGTAATCAGTCATAGCAAGCATGAATACTTTTCCACCAGGTGCCTTAGGAAGCTTACCAACTATATCCATTCCCCATCTCATAAATGGCCAAGAAGAGGATATAGGATGCAAAAGTTATGCTGGTTGGTGAAGGATATTACTGTGTCTCTGACAAGGATCACATTTCTTGGCATATTCCACAGCATCCTTCTTCATAGTAGGCCAATAGTATCCTGTCCTCAGGATCCTTGAGAACAATGCTCTGCCCCCAGTGTGGTTTCCACAATCTCCTTCATGGAAATCCTTTAGGACTTCTTGGATTTCAGGATCCTCAATGCATCTTAGATATGGTCCTGCAAGAGATCGTTTATACAGCATATTATTCAATATTGTAAATTGAGATACCTTAATTTTGAAAGCCCTAGGGTTTTCTCCTGTAGGAATCTCTCCATGTTGTATGTATCTCATGATTGGGAGGATCCATGATCCCGAATGAGATTGAGTATCATCACTAGGGATGATTACAGAATCCTCTCCTATTTCCATAGCTATATGATCCTTGATAGCAGGGGTTAGGATGTGGATAATAGGGATCTTGATATCCTCCGGGATCTTCAAGGATGATCCTAAGTTGGCTAATGCATCAGCCTCTGCATTCTCTTCCCTTGGTACCTGTGTCAAACTAAAGGAAACAAAAGAGAGTGCCAATTCTTTGACTATCTCTAAATATTTGATTAGCTTTTCACCTTTAACAGCATAGGATCCATTAAAGTGATTAGTGATTAATAAAGAATCTACATGTACCTCAAAATACCTGATCCTCATATGCTTGGCAATTTGCAAACCAGCTATCAAGGCTTCATATTCAGCCTCATTATTAGTAGTTTGAAACTCACAAGCTATGGAGTGGGGTATTATGTCCCCCTGTGGTGATTTTAGTAGTATTCCAAGCCCTATTCCTTTGATATTAGAGGCTCCATCAGTGAAGAGTATCCAATGATCCTTAGTTTCTTCAAGCTGTTGGACTTCTAACTCAGCTTCCTTTTGCAAGTCACTACTGAAATCTGCCACAAAGTCAGCTAAGGCTTGGGATTTAAGTGCAGTCCTTGGTTCATATCTTATATCATAAGCACTAAGCTTCACTGCCCACTTAGCCATCCTTCCTGACATTTCAGGTTTCCTGAGAACATTCTTAATAGGAAAATTAGTCTTAACAATAATGGCACGAGTCTCAAAATAATGTCTTAATTTAGTTGATGCCATAATTAATGCAAGGATAAGTTTCTCTAAGTGTGAATACCTGGATTCAGCATCAAGTAAACTCTTACTTACATAATAAACGAGATGTTGTGTACCTTGGTGATCCTTAACAAGGACCGCACTTACTGCTTTTGAGGATACTGCTAGGTATAAGGATAATATATCCTCCTTTTCTGGTTTCATCAAGGCGGGGGCTGAGGATAGGTAATCCTTAAGAGCTTTGAGGGCACTTTCATGCTTCTCAGTCCATTCAAATTTCTTGTTCTTCCTCAGGATGTCATAGAATTCCTTGCACTTTTCTGAGGATTTGGATATGAACCTGTTCAAGGTTGCGATCCTTCCTGTCAATCTTTGCACATCCTTAGCATTGGCAGGAGATTTGATATTCACAATAGCCTTGATTTGCTCTGGACTTGCTTCAATGTCCCCTCTTTGTCACCATATAGCCTAAGAATTTACCTGCCTTAACACCAAAATGACACTTTGAAGGGTTTAGTTTCATATTAAATTTATCAAGGATATTGAATGCTTCCTCCAAGTCTTTAAGGTGATCCTCAGCTTTCTTGGATTTAACCACCATGTCATCTATATAGACTTCCATAGTGTGTCCAATTTGTTCCTTGAACATCATATTGACTAGCCTTTGATAAGTAGCACCTGCATTCCTTAGTCCAAATGGCATAGCAATATAACAATATATACCAGTTGGGGTCATAAAGGTTGTATCCTCTTGATCAGATGGTCAATCTGAATTTGTTGAAATCCAGATGAAGCATCCATAAAAGTCAACAACTCATGACCCGCGGTAGCATCCACCATGGAGTCAATGTGGGGTAATGGGAAAGGATCTTTGGGACATGCCTTGTTTAAATCAGTAAAATCGACACATACCCTCCACTTTCCATTTTTCTTTTGAACAACAACCACATTGGCTAACCATCTTGGATACTTAACCTCTCTTATCATACCTGCCCGAAGTAGTTTATCTACCTCTTCCTGGATAATAGCATTCCTTTCAGGTGCAAACTTCCTCCTCTTTTGATATATAGGCTTGAATGACCTGTCAATGCCAAGTTTATGAGTAATTATATCTTTGGATATACGTGTCATGTCCTCATACTTCCAGGCAAAGGTGGATTTCCTCCTCTTAAGGAAGGATACTAGATCATGTTCAATGCTGCTAAGGATCCCTGATCCTATGAATACTGTGGATTCAGGATCATGAGGATCCAAGAGGATTTCTTTTACATCCTGCTCTCTTGCCTCCAAGACATCTCTTGAAGGATACTTTAATTGTTATTGCTCCCTTGGTCTTGAGGCTGGCTTCATTGATGATGTGTAACAATTCTTAGCCTCTTGTTGATCACTCTCAATTTTCACCACTCCCCATGGACTTGGAAGCTTTACACATTGATGATAGGTGGATGGGACTGCCTTCATGTCATGTATCCATGGCCTGCCAAGGATAACATTGCAACACGATAAGCAATCTATAACACAAAATTTTTGATAAGAATGCAATCCTTCAATATAGATTGGGAGTTTGATGTCCCCCAATGTGTTCTTGGTTTCCCCGCTAAATCCCACAAGGACTGAGGATCTTGGGACAATATCAGACTCCGGGATATTCATCTTCTTGAGGACATCAAGCTGAATGATGTTCACAGAGATTCCTCCATCTATAAGGATCCCGCGAACAAAGTGGTTAGAAATAAATAATGCAATTACAAGACCATCATGATGAGGATCCTGGACATCAAGATGATCATCCTCATCAAAAGTTATGATCTTATCCTCGGTGACAGTGGACGTCCGGATGAGTCTATCTCCATTATCCATCTTGGTTTCCTTGGCATGTCTTTTGGCTGCTGAAAAGGAAGTACCACAAATGTCTGATCCACCGGATATGAAGTTTATAACTTGTGCATCTGCTGGAATCCTTTCAGGATCATGGATCCTTGACTTCTTTCGTCCCAAAAGCTCTTTCAAATGCCCCTTGCTCAACAAGTAACCAATTTCCTTTCTAAGTGCAATGCACTCTTCAGTGAGATGCCCGAAATCCTCATGATATGCACACCACTTGGACTTATCCTTTGTAGCAGCTGGTTTATCACTTTTTCTTGGCCACCTAGCTTTCTCACCTAGATTCTGCATTGCAAGAATTAGTTCATTGTTATCAACAGTAAAACAGTATTCATAAATGGGAGGATAATCCTTATCATCCTCTTCCTGTTCCACTGCATGCACATTCTGGTTATCAGACTTGTTGTAGGACTTTGATTTGTTGTTCCTGAAGTAGGATCCTTGCTTTTCCTGTTTTGAGGATCCTGTCAATCTCTCCTGGATCCTTGTGTCATCCTCTAGACGGATGAACCTAAGGGCCCTGGTTCTTACTTCATCAAGATTCCTGCATGGGGTCATAACAAGATCATCATAAAATAATGAATCCCTAAGCAATCCCATTTTAAAGGCTTCTACAGCCGTAGCAATATCCAAGTTAGGAATATCTAAGGATTCTTTACTAAACTTAGTGATGTAATCTCTAAGTGATTCATTTTGACCTTGTGTTACCCTATATAGATCACTAGTTAATCGTTCAAACTTTCTACTACAAGAGAATTGACTATTAAACAAATTAACTAGATTAGCAAATGAAGTAATAGAGTAAGGGGGAAGACTTAGCAGCCACTTAAGAGCAGATCCTGTGAGTGTGGATCCAAAACCCTTGCATAGACATGTTTCTTTTAACCTCTCAGGAATCGGATTGATTTCCATCCTCTCCTTGTACTGAGCTATATGCTCTTCTGGATCCGTCGAACCATTATACAGCTTCATGGAAGGTATCTGGAATCTTTTGGGTATCTCAGCATCACAAATAGGTGGTGCAAAACGAGATATCCTATGGCTACCGTCTGCAATTTCAGGAATGGGTTTAACCAATCCTGGTACGCTGGATATCATATCCTTAAGCTTCTGTAGCTCCCTAGCCATAGCCTGATTGATACCTGTATCCTACATAGAGCCATGTTGACGGGGTTCTGGTATGATTGAAGGACCAGAGGAAGCAATGGTCTGCATTGGTATGAAGTCTCCTTGATGTACATCTGAGCTTGGAGGCTGCATACTTCTGAAGAATCCTTGATCCTGGGAGGATCCTAGGACCTGGGAGGATCCTTGGACCTGGGAGGATCCTTGGACCTGGGAAGATCCTTGGACCGCGTGCATTCCCAAATATCCTCCTGAGTTGAAGGATCCTTGATGCTGAAAAGAGGATCCTGATGGCTGAAAATAGGATCCCTGAGGCTGGGAGTGAGAGCCAAATGCCTGACTCATAGTTGCCGTTCCATAACGCCTTTCTGATGGACCACTTTGATACCGGATGACCGGAACTGCCGATTGTAGGGTAGTTACAACAGGAGTGTCAAAATTCAATGACCTTGGCATCAGAGGAGAGTGATCCTCCACTGATTTCTTCTGTTTCTTGATATCACCAATCTCTTGGAGGATCCGTTCATTGGTTTTATCCTGCTCTTGCATGCGATCCCTCATCTTGTGAAGAACTGATTGCCGGCAACTTGAAGTGTTCTTCGCTGAGGAAGCCATCCGCTTGGTTGTAACGAACCGAAATGATCACAAGAACAATAATTTCTCAAGAATGAAGCACCAATTGCCCCACGGTGGGCGCCAAACTGTTTTGGTCAAAAATCAAGCAATGATAATGCAACCAAACTTTCTGTTGTGAGGTGTGATGCTTGAATCAATGAACAATGCTAAGGATCACTCAGAAATGAAATTAACAAGTGACACAATGATTTATACGAGGAAAAAGCCCTTGATCAAGAGTTGATCTCCGGCATAAAAAACCTCGGGTGATGGAAACTACCGATCACCAACTCAAATTAAACAGAAAATGTATTACAACTTCAGATGATAGCGAGCTAGTTACAAGGATCACTATAGTGTAATGTGCAAAAAAGTGTGTAATCGCCAAGTAAACTGTCGAGAGCTAATGAGAGCGGTTGCGAGTGTGTGTGTTAAGCTAAAAATAGCCAAGTGTTCTAATTTAGCTCACTATCCCCTTTTAAAATTGGAAAATATCTAAGCTAACAAACTATCCGCATTTCATGCAAGTCTTCCACGACCTCCATAACGTCCATTTCAGTCATGCACGTGCGGAATAAATATGGAATATACTCCAGGAATATCGCCAAGACCAAGTCCAAGCTCGTACTCCTGCAAAACAACTTCATATTCAAAGTAGACAATCGTTAGTGTAAGGATCACTATGATGATCCATGATCCTGATCCCACAATAACTTCTGAGGATCACTAATTCAATAGAATTGAGGATCACTAAGCCTGACAGTAATTGAGGATCACTGATCATTGGAAAATCTTCCCCTAACAAACACAAATGTGCATATGCTAATGTTCATTGTTTTGGTCAAAAAATATGTTGAGGATATTGCAACCAAACTCTCTGTTATGGGGTATGATGCTAATAATGTAGAACAATAACAAGGATCACTTCAATGTAAATTGCACAATTGACACAAGGATTTATACAGGGAAAAAGCCCTTGATCAAGAGTTGATCTCCGGCACAAAAAACCCCGGGTGATGGAAACTACCGATCACCAAGCTCAAATAAATGAATAAATGTTTACAACTTCGGATAGTAACGAGCTAGGTACAAGGATCACTATCGTGAAATGTGTAAAAGTGTGTGAAAATGAATGAATGTTCGTCGAGAGCTTCAAGTGTGCGAGTATATGAGAGTGTGTAGCTGAGAAATGACTAAGTGTTCTAATTCTAGCTCGTTACCCCTTTTAAAATAGAAGTTAACTACAATAACTAACTATCCGACTTTTGTGCCAAGCTCCCACGTTCTCCACAACGTCCATTTCCAGTCAAACGTGTGCGATATACCCGTGAAATATTCCATAGTAACGTTGTCAAGACCAAGTCAAGCTCGTAACTCCTGCGAAGTAATACAAAACACAAACAAACAATCGTCAGTACGAGGATCCTTAAAGTGATCCATGATCCTGATCCTGAAGCTCTTCTGAGGATCACCATCTGTCACAGAAGAAAGGATCATTAATTAGGATAATGTGTAAGGATCACTAATTGTTAGAAAATCCTCCCCTAACAATTGCCCCCAAAATATAAGGAGTGATATGTAAAATGAGCGAGTTATGTTTTCTTGATCTTATCTGCAACTAACTATCGTAAATATAGCCGTTATTGTTGAACTATCTGTTGCAATCGTGACGTCACAGAAGTGACAACCTGCACGATCATGATTATAAATAGGAGATAGAGATAGGATCAAATGCATTTAAATTTTCAGAGAGACTCCCTTTATAACTGCATTCTGAAGACGATCAGGTACTCTCTCTCTCTATCTTCTTCCCTCTATTGCTCTGTTTTCGTCTCTTTCCATCAAAGATGTTGCTCCGAAATTCCCCAGCCAAGGATCACCCAAAGAACAGCCCTCCGAAAAGCCAGGGGATCATTGAAGACTCCATTAAAGAACACTGCTGTTTCAATGATGCTCAGATCGATAGGATCCGCCACTGCTTCCCGGCGAACACCGAATTTAGGCCTTTTGACCCCAATGCCCTGAGCGATCATATCTCCGAAAAGTGGGTTGCTTTCCCCGTCACTCCGTTCACCATAGGCTATACATATCCTTTTCCAACCTTCACCCAATCTTTCTTTTCCCTAACCGGCATCTCTTATATTCAAGCCATGCCGATGATTTGGAGGGTTCTGTACACCCTTGAAAGGATCATCGAGCAGGAAGGTATAGACCCAGGAATGTCAGAGCTGGGAGAGCTGTATGATCTTACTACCTTTGGTTCTCATCGCTATTTGTTTAAACGTAAACCCGGTGAGGAACACCCGATCTTCAAAGCCACCAAGAACGATGCTAATTGGAAGCGGCGTTTCTTTTTTATCAAGAGAGATTCTATTGAGGATGGAAAGGATCTACCCAAGAAATGGGCTACCCATGGTAGGGTGGAGGATCCTGAGAAGGATCACCAGAAACTTTCTTTTGATGTAAGGATCACTTATATTTTTGCTTTCTTATTATGCAGCTATCACCGTCTCACGCCTCAGATTGTCCCCCGCTGCTAAGGAGAGGCTCCTTGCTTTCAAGAAACTTGATCCTGAAACAAGAACTTTCAAGACAACAACCCAAGATTCACAGGAGGTATCCTCAGGCTCTGTCACAATGTCAAGTAAGTATCCTTGTTTAAAATTTAAATAAATAGTGAAATGTAAATTAAGAAAAAATACTTATCTTGTTTTGGTTGTGTAGGTGCTGGAAAATCCACCAAGTCTGCTTCCAAGTTCAATGTTGCTGATCTCACCACTGTCAGATCCTCCAAGAGAAAAGCTCCTACCAGTCCGACAGCTTCGGTCCCCAAGGCACCCCTCAAAGGAAAGGCAATCAAGAAGAGAAAAGCCTCTGAAGCTGAGGATCTGCAGGGTCTGCCTCTGATCCGCCACCAATTCCTCGAGTACTTTAATGAGGTAAGGATCACTGTCTCTGCTCGTATATCCTGTTGACATATCCTGCCGATATATCCTGCTGATTTAAGGATCACTTAATCCTGACCTTATCCATTATCCTTTTTGCAGAAATTATCTGAGATCGAGGATTATGTTGGCCACGTTGAGGATCAGGATAAGAAAATTGCCGACCTCCAGCAGGTCGCAGTGCTTAAAGACCTTGCAATTGCTGATCTTCAGAAGGAAGTCCGGGATGCCAAACAGGAGACGGCCAAGGTGCTGATCAATGTTGACTATGAGAAACGTGAGATCACCGACGACGCCAAAGTCTCTGCCGCCATAACAATGTACAAGACCAAGCTGCAAATGGCCTTGGAAGCTCAGGATCCTGCTTTTGACAAGAGCACCTGGTATGTTGAAGGCTGGAAGGCAAGGCTGGCTGAACTGGACGATGAAGAGGCTGAGGAGGTTGAAGAGATCCTGACAATTGAAGCTGTAGGCAAAGGTGAAGGTGGTGAAACAAGTGGAGCTGGAGGTGATAATGCAGCGAAGGTTTAGGCTGCATGATTGGGCGATGATGGACATTCTTAGACGTAGCCGGAGCCCAATTTTTAAATTTGGTAGTAACTTTTTGTGGTTGTGATGTTGAACAATTTAATGGTTGGTACTTGAACAATAGGTTTTAGGATTAAGGATCATGTATGATCCTTTGGACAATAGGCAGGATTGCATTTGGTGGAGGGATCCTCTGTTTGGGGGATGAAGCCATTGTGATCCTGCCGCTTTTATATTCCTGCACTACTTTTGAACTTATTATCATGGACACCCTTTACCTACCCCAGCGAACGGGCCACGTTTTGCTGGTAGATGCTCGGGTAGGTAATTTTGACAACCTTTTAAGGGTTAGTCTTTTGTTAATAAATAAAATCTTAACCTTTTGTCGCTTATCTTGTATTGTTATCCCTTTATTTCTCAAATTCTCCTTTGTTTTGATGCACATTTATTGAATAAACAATATTGAACAAGTCAGATTAAAAATGTTTAGACCATGATCCACGATCAAATATCCTATAGTTAACGAATCCCAAAAAGCAATGTATTTTAAGGATCACAACTCTAGTTGTCAAACTTTAAGGGTTATTCAAATAAATAATGAATAGAATAAAAATTAGTTAAGGATCATACCTGAGGATCCAAGTTAGGATCCTAACCATAATAAGGATAACTGCAAGATAAACCTTAGAAAGAAGTAAGGATCAAGGATCCCTAGTTGCTTATCTTCAAGGACCTGAAATAGATCATAACTTGGGACTAAGCCAATATAAGATAAGAGTTAGCAACTGGGGACAAGCCCAAGGAGAACTGGGGACAAGCCCAAGGATAACTGGGGACAAGCCCAAGGATAACTGGGGACAAGCCCAAGGATCGTATGTAAACTGGAGTATGGCCCTAACTGGCGACTATCCAAACTTAGTGACATGAAAATGCCAAAACCTTAGCTAACGTGAAAACGTTAGAAACCTTAGCTAACGTGAAAACGTTAGAAACCTTAGGAACGGATGTATGGTACGTCTACCATTATACGTAGGATCCTAGGCATAGCCAGTACAATGGAATTATCAGCCCCTAAAACGAGTACTGGTCCCACTGCCTTGAACTATACCAGGATCATCATGCGCTACAGGCGGAACTGGGGTCAAGCCCAAATAACTGGGGTTAAACCCAAGGAACGGATTGCTTCTGCGGATAACCAATGTTATGCTAAGGATACCTGAACTTTCAAAACTCAAATTCACGTGAGAGATGGATAAAGGATACATGATCCTTATTCTTATATGAGGAAATAAAGAAATAAAATAGTTAAAGTTTAGGATATTACCTAAGTAAGGATCACTGATACTTTAAGGATCCTTTAAGGATATCCCTATCGTGAGGATCATCTGCGCCATGAGGATCATGCTCACATGAAATATTTCTTCAAGTGGACAGCATTCCAATCTCTTGGTAGCAAATCACCTTCCATGGTTAGCAATCTATATACCCCATTTCCTGCTTCAGCTTCAATCAAATAAGGGCCTTCCCATTTTGGAGCCAATTTTCCATCAGCAGGATTGGTGGTATTCTGAAATGCTTTCCTTAATACCATATCTCCAACTTGAAATTTCCTGATCCTGACGTTTTTGTTGTAAGCACAAGCCATTCTTTGCTGATAACTGGCCATCCTTATCCTAGCCATATCCCTGATTTCTTTAATAGTATCCAGGTCTTGAGCTAAGTTCTCATCATTCTCCTCAGGATCACGGGTACATGTTCTTGCAGTTGGAACCACCATTTCTGTTGGGATCACTGATTCTGCCCCAAATACCAAAGAGAATGGCGTTTGACCAGTAGCATTCTTAGGGGTTGTCCTATCAGCCCAAAGCACATAGGGTAGTTCTTCTGCCCATTTCCCTTTCTTAGATCCAAGCTTCTTCTTCAAATTGTTGATGATGATCTTGTTGGATGATTCTGCCTGACCATTAGCTTGTGGGTGGACTGGTGTTGATGTTATCATCTTAATCCCCCAGCTGTCACAAAAGTTAGTGGTTCTGCCCCCAATAAATTAGGAACCATTATCACATATAATCTCAGAAGGAATTCCAAATCTAGTTATAATATTTCTTTTAATGAAGGATATAACTTCCTTTTCTCTGACTTGGGCAAAAGCTTCAGCCTCTATCCACTTGGAGAAGTAATCAGTCATAGCAAGCATGAATACTTTTCCACCAGGTTCCTTAGGGAGCTTACCAACTATATCCATACCCCATCTCATAAATGGCCAAGAGGAGGATATAGGATGCAATAATTCAGCTGGTTGATGAAGGATATTGATGTGTCTCTGACAAGGATCACATCTTTTAGCATACTCCACAGCATCTCTCTTCATGGTTGGCCAGTAGTATCCTGTCCTCAGGATCCTTGAGAATAATGCCCTGCCCCCAGTGTGGTTTCCACAATCTCCTTCATGGAAGTCTTTTAAGACTTCTTGGATTTCAGGATCCTCAATGCATCTCAAGTATGGTCCTGCAAGAGATCGTCTATACAACATATTATTTAAAATTGTGAATTGAGATACCTTAGATTTGAAAGCCCTAGGGTTTTCTCCTGTAGGAATCTCTCCATGTTGTAAGTATCTCATAATTGGTGAGATCCATGATCCTGATCGTGAATGGGATTGAGTATACTCACAAGGGATCATTGCAGAATCATTTCCTATCTCCATAGCCACATGATCCTCAATAGCCGGGGTCAGGATATGGATAATAGGGATCTTGATATCCTCCAGGATCTTCAAGGATGATCCTAAGTTAGCCAATGCATCAGCCTCTGTATTTTCTTCCCTTGGTACCTGCGTCAAACTAAAGGAAACAAAAGAGAGTGCCAAACTTTTGACTATCTCTAAATATTTGGTTAGCTTTTCACCTTTAACAGCGTAGGATCCATTAAAGTGATTTGTGATTAACAATGAATCTACATGTACCTCAAGATACCTGATCCCCATATGCTTTGCAATTTGCAAACCAGCAATTAAGGCTTCATATTCAGCCTCATTGTTAGTGGTTTGGAACTCACAGGTTATAGAGTGGGGTATTATTGTTTTGGTCAAAAAATCTGTTGAGGATAGTGCAACCAAACTCTTTGTTACGGGGAATGATGCTCAAATTGTATAACAGCGATGAAGATCACTTCAATGTAAATTGCACAAACAACACAAGGATTTATACGGGGGAAAAGCCCTTGATCAAGAGTTGATCTCCGGCACAAAAAACCCCGGGTGATGGAAACTACCGATCACCAAGCTTAAATAAATGAATTAATGTTTACAACTTCGGATAGTAACGAGCTAGGTACAAGGATCACTATGGTGGAATGTGTAAAAAGTGTATGTAATTGCTTGGTGTTTGAACGAGAGCTTGTATGAGAGCTTGTATGAGTGTTTGTACGAGTATGTGTAACTGCAAAAAATGACTAAGTGTTTTCTACTAGCTCGTTACTCCCTTTTAAAATAGAAATAACCACCTAAACTAACTATCCGACTTTCGTGCCAAGCCTCCACGTTCTCCACAACGTCTATTTTTGGTCAAGCACGTGCAGAATAGCTTAGGAATATTCTCCAGGAATGTCGCCAAGACCTGGTCAAGCTCGTCATACCTGCGAGATAGTATAATACATAAGTAAACAATCGTCAGTACGAGGATCCTTAAAGTGATCCATGATCCTGATCCTGAAGCTCTTCTGAGGATCACCACCTGTCACAGATGTAAGGATCACTAGTTAGGATAACGAATAAGGATCACTAATTGTTAGAAAATCCTCCCCTAACAATTGCCCCCAAAATATAAGGAGTGAAATTGTAAAATTAGCGAGTTATGTTTTCTTGATCTTATCCGCAACAAACTAACGGATATATAGCCGTTAAAATAGAACTAGTCGTTGCGATGATGATGTCACGGAAGTGACAATCCTGCAGAATCATAATTATAAATAGAGATATAGATAGGATCATTATGCATTCGAATTCGAAAGAAACTCCCTTTAAATTCTCAGTCGACGATTAATCAGGTATTTCTTCCTCCTCTTTCTTCCTCTCTCATTCTATTTTTCTTTCTTTATCTCCATCACTTCGAAAATGTTGCTCCGAAGTTCCCCGGCCAAGGATCACAAAAAGGATAGCCCTTTGAAGGGTCAAAAGATCATCAAAGACTCAGTGAACGAAAGGTGTTGCTTTAACGATGCACAAGTAGATAACATCCGTCATCGTTTTCCGGCGAATGCCTTTTTCAGACCTTTCGATCCAACTGCCCTGAGCGACTATGTTTCAGAAACATGGGTTGCCTTTCCAGTTTCTCCATTTGCCGTAGGATACACCTATCCTTTCCCAGAATTCACACAATCCTTCTTTTCCTTGACCGGCATATCTTATATTCAAGCCATGCCGATGATTTGGAGGGTTTTATATACCCTCGAGAGAATCATCGAGCAGGAAGGCGTTGATTTAGGAATGTCAGAACTGGCGGAACTGTATGACCTTACTACCTTCGGTTCCCACCGTTATTTATTCAAACGAAAACCCGGTGCAGATCATCCTCTTCTCAAAGTCACCAAAAACGACAAAGATTGGAAACGTCGCTTCTTCTTTGTAAGAAGGGATACCATTTCAGATGGAGAGCATTTACCAAGAACATGGTCCACCCATGGTAGGCCGGAGGATCCTAAGAAGGATCACCAGATGGTCATGTTTTTGTAATAGGATCACTAACCCTTTTTGTCTTGTGTCATGCAGCCATCTCTGTTTCACATCTCATCACAACACCCGCAACCAGGGAAAGACTTGCTGCTTTCTGGGGACTCGATCCTGAAACTAGAACTTTCAAAACAACAACCCAAGATTCTCAGGAGGTATCCTCAGGCTCTGCCACAATGTCAAGTAAGTATCTTTGTTTGAAAATTTATATAAATAGTGAAATATAAATATAATGAAGATACTTATCTTGTTTTGGTTATGTAGGTGCTGGAAAATCTACCAAAGCTGCTTCAAGGTTCAGTGTCACCGATCTCACCACTGTCAAATCCTCCAAAAGGAAGGTTCCTACTAGCCCGACAGCCTCAATCCCCAAGGCACCCCTCAAAGGAAAGGGAATCAAGAAGAGAAAGGTCTCCGAGGCTGAGGATTTGCAGGGTCTGCCCTTAATTCGCCACCAGTTCCTCGAGTACTTCAATGATGTAAGGATCACTGTCTCTGCTTGTATATCCTGCTGATCTAAGGATCACTTGGTCTTGAACTGCTTTATCCTTTTCTTTTGCAGAAATTTGCTGAGATTGAGGATTATGTGGGCCACGTTGAGGATCAAGATAAAAAGATTGCCGATCTCCAGCAGGTTGCTGTGCTCAAGGATCTTGCACTCGCTGATCTTCAGAAGGAACTCCAGGATACCAAACAGAAAATGGCTAAGGTACTGGTTAATTTTGACTATGAAAGGCAGGAGATCACAGATGATGCCAAAGTCTCTGCCGCCATAGCAATGTACAAAACCAAACTTCAAATGGCCCTGGAGGCTCAGGATCCTGCCTTTGACAAAAGTAGCTGGGAAATTGAAGAATGGAGGGCAAGGCTGGCTGAATTGGGTGATGAAGAGGAGGCTGGAGAGATCTTGACAATCGAGGCTGGAAGCAAGGATGAAGCTGGTGAGGCAAGTGGAGCTGGAGGTGACAATGCAGCGAAGGCTTAGGCTGCATGATTGGGCGATTATGGAAACTTCTAGACATAGCCGGAGCCCAATTTTTAAATCTGGTAGTAGTTTTTTGTGGTTGTGATGTTTAAAACAATGATGGTCTGTACTGAACAATAAGTTTTTTAGGATTAAGGGTCATGTATGATCCTTTGGACAATAGGCAGGATTGCAATTGGTGGAGGGATCCTCTGTTTGGGGGATGAAGCCATTGTGATCCTACCGCCTTTATATTCATGCACTATCTTTGAACTCATTATCATGGACACCCTTTACCTACCCCAGCGGACGGGCCACGTTTTGCTGGTAGAAGCTCGGGTAGGTAATTTTGACAACCTTTTAAGGGTTAGTCTTTTGTTAATAAATAAAAACTTAACCTTTTGTCGCTTATCTTGTGTTGTTATCCTTTTTAATATCTTACTTTCCAACTGTTGTAATGTTCATTCTGTTTATAATTATCAAGCCTTGAAAATTATTCAAAAAGCTTAGGATATGATCAGGATCACATATCCCATAACCGATAAGTTCTAAAAAGTGATACAATTTAAAAATCATAAGTTCAGTTGTCAAGTATAGGGGTTATTTAAAAGAATAATGAATAAAATCAAAAGAGTTAAGGATCATACCTGAGGATCCAAGTTAGAATCCTAACCATAATAAGGATAACTATAAGATAAACCTTAGAGTGAAATAAGGATCAAGGATCCCTAGCTGCCTACCTTCAAGGACCTGAAATAGAGCATAACTTGGGACTAAGCCAATATAAGAAAAGAGTTAGCAACTGGGGACAAGCCCAAGGATAACTGGGGACAAGCCCAAGGATAACTGGGGACAAGCCCAAGGATAACTGGGGACAAGCCCAAGGATCGTGTGTAAACTGGAGTATGGCCCTAACTGGCGACTATCCAAACTTAGTGACATGAAGATGCCAAAACCTTAGCTAACGTGAAAACGTTAGAAACCTTAGCTAACGTGAAAACGTTAGAAACCTTATGAACGGATGTATGGTACATCTACCATTATACGTAGGATCCTAAGCATAGCCAGAACAATGGAATTATCAGCCCCTAGAACGAGTACTGGTCCCAAAGCCTTGAACTACACCAGGATCATCGTGCGCTACAGGCGGAATCTGGGGACAAGCCCGAATAACTGGGGTTAAACCCAAAGGATGGATTGCTTCTGCGGATAACCAACATTATGCTATGGATACCTGAACTTTCAAAACTTGAACTCACATGAGAGATGGATAAAGGATACATGATCCTTATCCTTATATGAGAAAATAAAGAAATGAAATAGTTCAAGTTTAGGATATTACCTAAGTAAGGATCACCGATACTTTGAGGATCCTTTAAGGATATCCCTTTCGCTAGGATCACCTCTGCCATGAAGATCCTGGTCACATGAAATATTTCTTCAAGTGGACAGCATTCCAAGCTCTTGGTAGCAAATCACCTTCCATGGTTAGCAATCTATATGCCCCCTTTCCTGCTTCAGCTTCAATCAAATAAGGGCCTTCCCACTTTGGAGCCAACTTCCCAGCAGCAGGATTGGTAGTATTTTGGAATGCTTTCCTTAATACCATATCTCCAACTTGAAACCTCTTGATCCTGACATTTTTGTTGTAAGCACCAGCCATTCTTTGCTGATAACTGGCCATCCTTATCCTAGCCATATCCCTGATTTCTTCAATAGTATCCAGGTCTTGAGCCAAGTTTTCATCGTTCTTCTCAGGATCACGGGTACTTGTTCTTGCAGTTGGAACCACCATTTCTGTTGGGATCACTGATTCTGCCCCAAATACCAAAGAGAATGGTGTTTGACCAGTAGCATTCTTGGGGGTAGTCCTATCAGCCCAAAGCACATAGGGTAGTTCTTCTGCCCATTTCCCTTTCTTGGATCCAAGCTTCTTCTTCAAATTGTTGATGATGATCTTGTTGGATGATTCTGCCTGACCATTAGCTTGTGGGTGGACTGGTGTTGATGTTATCATCTTAATCCCCCAGCTGTCACAAAAGTTAGTGGTTCTACCCCCAATAAATTGGGAACCATTATCACATATAATTTCAGAAGGAATTCCAAATCTAGTTATAATATTTCTTTTAATGAAGGATATAACTTCCTTTTCTCTGACTTGGGCAAAAGCTTCAGCCTCTATCCACTTGGAGAAGTAATCAGTCATGGCTAACATAAATACTTTCCCACCGGGTGCCTTTGGGAGCTTGCCAACTATATCCATACCCCATCTCATAAATGGCCAGGAGGAGGATATAGGATGTAATAATTCAGCTGGTTGATGAAGGATATTGCTGTGTCTCTGACAAGGATCACATCTTTTAGCATACTCCACAGCCATCTCTCTTCATTGTTGGCCAGTAGTATCCTATCCTCAGGATCCTTGAGAATAGTGCCATGCCCCCAGTGTGGTTTCCACAATCTCCTTCATGGAAGTCTTTTAAAACTTCTTGAATTTCAGGATCCTCAATGCATCTCAAGTATGGTCCTGCAAGAGATCGTTTATACAACATATTATTCATGATTGTGAATTGAGATACCTTAGATTTGAAAGCCCTAGGGTTTTCTCCTGTAGGAATCTCTCCATGTTGTAAGTATCGCATAATTGGTGAGATCCATGATCCTGATCCTGAATGGGATTGAGTACCCTCACAAGGGATAATTGCAGAATCCTTTCCTATCTCCATAGCCTCGTGATCCTCGATAGCCGGGGTCAGGATATGGATAATAGGAATCTTGATATCCTCCGGGATCTTCAAGGATGATCCTAAGTTAGCCAATGCATCAGCTTCTGTATTTTCTTCCCTAGGTACCTGTGACAAACTAAAGGAAACAAAAGAGAGTGCCAAACTTTTGACTATCTCCAAATATTTGGTTAGTTTTTCACCTTTAACAGCGTAGGATCCATTAAAGTGGTTCGTAATTAACAATGAGTCTACATGTACCTCAAGATACCTGATCCCCATATGCTTTGCAATTTGCAAACCAGCAATTAAGGCTCCATATTCAGCCTCATTATTAGTGGTTTGGAACTCACAAGCTATAGAGTGGGGTATTATGTCCCCCTGTGGCGATTTTAGTAGTATTCCAAGCCCTGTGCCTTTGACATTTGAGGATCCATCAGTGTGGAGTATCCAAGGATCCTTGGTCTCCTCTAGCTGCTGGACTTCTAACTCAGCTTCTTCTTGTAAATCACTACTGAAATCAGCCACAAAGTCAGCTAATGCTTGGGATTTGATGGCTGTCCTAGGCTCATATCTTATATCATATGCACTCAGCTTCACTGCCCACTTAGCCATCCTTCCTGACATTTCTGGTTTCCTGAGGACATTCTTAATTGGAAAATTAGTTTTAACAATAATAACATGAGTCTCAAAATAATGTCTTAGCTTAGTAGATGCCATTATTAATGCAAGAATAAGTTTTTCAAGGTGTGAACACCTGGACTCGGCGTCAAGTAAACTTTTACTTACATAATAGACAGGATGTTGTGTACCTTCATGATCCTTAACAAGGACCGCACTTACTGCTTTTGAGGATACTGCAAGATACAAGGATAACACATCGCCTTTTTCTGGTTTCATCAAGGATGGGGCTGAGGATAAGTAATCTTTGAGGGCTCTCAAAGCATTTTCATGCTTCTCGGTCCACTCAAATTTCTTGTTCTTCCTTAGGATATCATAGAATTCTTTGCACTTCTCCGAGGATTTGGATATAAATCTATTCAAAGCTGCTATCCTGCCTGTTAGCCTTTGAACATCCTTAGCATTGGCCGGAGATTTGATGTTCACTATTGCTTTGATTTGTTCCGGGCTAGCTTCAATGCCTCGCTTTGTCACCATATATCCTAAGAATTTACCTGCTTTAACACCAAAGTGACATTTTGAAGGATTAAGTTTCATGTTATATTTGTCAAGGATATCGAATGCTTCCTCCAAGTCTCTTAGGTGATCCTCAGCTTTTAAGGATTTTACCACCATATCATCTATGTAAACCTCCATAGTTTGTCCGATCTGATCCTTGAACATCATATTCACCAGCCTTTGGTACGTTGCACCTGCATTTCTCAATCCGAACGGCATAGCAATATAGCAATATATACCAGTTGGAGTCATGAAGGTTGTATCCTCTTGGTCGGATGGTTCCATTTGGATTTGTTGAAATCCAGATGAAGCATCCATAAAAGTTAACAGTTCATGACCCGCAGTTGCATCCACCATGGAGTCAATGTGGGGTAAAGGGAAAGGATCCTTGGGACATGCCTTATTTAAATCGGTGAAATCGACACATACCCTCCACTTTCCATTTTTCTTTTGAACAACAACCACATTGGCCAACCATCTTGGATACTTGACTTCTCTGATCATACCTGCCTGGAGCAATTTCTCTACCTCTTCCTGGATAATGGCATTCCTTTCTGGTGCAAACTTTCTTCTCCTTTGATGGATTGGTTTGAAGGATCTGTCAATGCCGAGTTTATGGGTAATAACATCTTTGGATATACCAGTCATGTCTTCATGTTTCCATGCAAAGGTAGTCTTCCTCCTTTTGAGGAAGGATACGAGGTCTTCTTTCATTCCGCCAAGGATCCCTGATCCGATATAGATTTTGGATTCAGGATCATCCGGATCCATAAGGATTTCTACCACATCCTGTTCACTTGCCTCCAAGACATCCCTTGGAGGATACTTTGATTGCTATTGCTCCCTGGACTTCGAGGCTGGTTTCATCGATGAAGTGTAGCAATTCTTAGCCTCCTGCTGATCACTATCAATCTTCACTATTCCCCAAGGACTAGGGAGCTTCACACATTGATGGTAAGTAGACGGGACTGCCTTCATATCGTGTATCCAAGGCCTGCCAAGGATCACATTACAACAAGATAAACAGTCAATAACACAAAACTTTTGGTAAGAATGTAAGCCTTCAATGTATATTGGGAGTTTAATGTCCCCCAGGGTATTCTTAGTTTCTCCACTAAATCCCACGAGCACAGAGGATCTTGGTATGATCTCTGATTCAGGAATACCCATCTTCTTTAGGACATCAAGCTGGATAATATTCACTGAACTTCCTCCGTCTATAAGGATCCTGCGGACAAAATGGTTAGATATGAAAAGAGTAATAACTAAACCATCGTGATGAGGATCCTGGATATCAACACGATCTTCTTCATCAAAGGTTATGACTTTCCCTTCCGAGACACTTGATGTTCGAACAGGTCTTTCTCCGTTATCCATTTTAGTTTCCTTTGCATGTCTTTTAGCTGCTGAGAAGGATGTGCCGCAAATGTCTGATCCTCCAGAAATGAAGTTTATCACTTGTGCATCCGCTGGAGGGGCTGGAGCCTTTTCAGGGATCCTTTCAGGATCCTGAGTCCTGGACTTTTTTCTTCCCAACAATTCTTTTAGATGCCCCTTGCTCAACAAGTATCCAATTTCCTTTCTTAGTGCAATGCACTCTTCTGTGAGGTGCCCAAAATCTTCATGGTATGCACACCACTTTGATTTATCCTTAGTTGCAGCTGGCCTATCATTTTTTCTGGGCCATCTAGCTTTATCACCTAGACTCTGCATCGCAAGGATTAGCTCATTATTATCAGCACTAAAACAATATTCAGAAATTGGAGGATAATCCTCATCATCCTCCTCTTGATCAATAAAATGCACGTTCTGGTTATCAGATCTATTGTAGGATCTGAACTTGTTGTTCCTGAATGAGGATCCTTGCTTATCCTGCTTTGAGGATCCTGCTAACCTCTCCTGGATCCTCTTGTCGTCCTCTAGCCGGATGTACCTAAGGGCCCGGGTTCTTACCTCATCTAGGTTCCTGCATGGTGTCATAACAAGATTATCATAAAATAACGAATCCCTAAGCAATCCCATTTTAAAGGCCTCAACCGCCGTGGCTATATCTAAGTTGGGGATGTCTAAGGATTCTTTACTAAATTTGGTAATGTAATCCCTTAATGATTCATTATGACCCTGGGTTATCCTATATAAATCACTAGTTAATCGTTCAAATTTCCTACTACAAGAAAACTGATTGTTAAATAGATTAACCAGATTAGCAAATGAGGTAATAGAATAGGGAGGAAGACTTAGCAGCCATTTGAGAGCTGATCCAGTAAGAGTGGATCCGAATCCTTTGCACAGGCATGCTTCCTTTAACCTTTCTGGGATTGGATTGATCTCCATCCTCTCCCTGTATTGTGCTATGTGTTCTTCAGGATCTGTCGAACCATCATACAGCTTCATTGTAGGCACATGGAACCTCTTAGGTATCTCAGCATCACAGATTGGTGATGCAAAACGAGATATCTTGTGGCTTCCATCTGCAATCTCTGGGATAGGTTTGACCACTCCCGGAACACTTGATATCATATCCTTTAGCTTTTGCAGTTCTCTGGCCATGGCATGATTGATACCTGGATCCTGCATGAGACCATGATTAGTAGTATGAGAATTATTAAGAGTGTTACCTCCCATTGGATTCAAGTTAGGAAGAATGGATGTTAATCCATATTGTTGAGGGTCTGGAAGGATCGAGGGACCAGTAGAGGCGTTGGTCTGCATTGGAATAAAATCTCCCTGATGGACATCTGAACTTCCTGTTTGCAAACTCCTCAAGGATCCTGGCATCTGGAAGGATCCCTGAAACTGGGATGATCCTGGAATGAAGGAGGATCCTTGAACCTGGGATGATCCTGGAACGAAGGAGGATCCTTGAACCTGGGATGATCCTGGAACGAAGGAGGATCCTTGAACCTGGGATGATCCTGGAACGAAGGAGGATCCTTGAACCTGGGATGATCCTGGAACGAAGGAGGATCCTTGAACCTGGGATGATCCTGGAACGAAGGAGGATCCTTGAACCTGGGATGATCCTGGAACGAAGGAGGATCCTTGAACCTGGGATGATCCTGGAACGAAGGAAGATCCTTGAAACTGCTGCATTCCTGAATATCCTCCTGAACTCGTGAGGGATCCCATATGCTGAGGATAGGATCCCGCTGGCTGGAAATATGAACCTGATGCCTGGGTCATTGTTGCTGTTCCGTAGTGCACTCCTTTTGGTCCACCCACATATTGGATGTCTGGGACCACTGATGGCTGAGAAGTAATCACCAGAGTATCAAAATTCAAAGATCTGGGCATCAATGGGGAACGATCCTCCGCCGTTTTCTTCTGTTTCTTAATTTCGTCAATCTCCCGGAGGATCCTTTCGTTGGTCTTATCCTGCTCTTGTGCATGATTCCTCATCTGCAAAATCAAGGCATAGAGATCATTAGTAGTAGGATTAGTTGAAACAGAAGAAGTAGGTGGTTTTGAGAAAATGGGGGTTGGTTTCTTCGCGGCATTCTCAGTATTCTTCTGGGATCCAGAAGGTGGTGGAGGCAAAGGAGGGACGCCTTGTGAAGTGGTGAATGAGGGCATCAAGTTTGAAGCACTCTTCGCTGAGGAAGCCATTTGCTTGGTTGCAGTGAACCGGAATGAGCATAGAAATGTGTATTCTTTCAAGGATAAAGCACCAATTGCCCCACGGTGGGCGCCAAACTGTTTTGGTCAAAAAATCTGTTGAGGATAGTGCAACCAAACTCTTTGTTACGGGGAATGATGCTCAAATTGTATAATAGCGATGAAGATCACTTCAATGTAAATTGCACAAACAACACAAGGATTTATACGGGGAAAAAGCCCTTGATCAAGAGTTGATCTCCGGCACAAAAAACCCCGGGTGATGGAAACTACCGATCACCAAGCTTAAATAAATGAATTAATGTTTACAACTTCGGATAGTAACGAGCTAGGTACAAGGATCACTATGGTGGAATGTGTAAAAAGTGTATGTAATTGCTTGGTGTTTGAACGAGAGCTTGTATGAGAGCTTGTATGAGTGTTTGTACGAGTATGTGTAACTGCAAAAAATGACTAAGTGTTTTCTACTAGCTCGTTACTCCCTTTTAAAATAGAAATAACCACCTAAACTAACTATCCGACTTTCGTGCCAAGCCTCCACGTTCTCCACAACGTCTATTTTTGGTCAAGCACGTGCAGAATAGCTTAGGAATATTCTCCAGGAATGTCGCCAAGACCTGGTCAAGCTCGTCATACCTGCGAAATAGTATAATACATAAGTAAACAATCGTCAGTACGAGGATCCTTAAAGTGATCCATGATCCTGATCCTGAAGCTCTTCTGAGGATCACCACCTGTCACAGATGTAAGGATCACTAGTTAGGATAACGAATAAGGATCACTAATTGTTAGAAAATCCTCCCCTAATAATTATGTCCCCCTGTGGCGATTTTAGTAGTATACCAAGCCCTGTGCCTTTGACATTTGAGGATCCATCAGTATAGAGTATCTAAGGATCCTTGGTCTCTTCTAGCTGCTGGACTTCTAACTCAGCTTCTTTTTGTAAATCACTACTGAAATATCCCACAAAGTCAGCTAATGCTTGGGATTTGATGGCTGTCCTAAGCTCATATCTTATATCATATGCACTCAGCTTCACTGCCCACTTAGCCATCCTTCCTGACATCTCTGGTTTCTTGAGGACATTCTTAATTGGAAAATAAGTTTTAACAATGATAACATGAGTTTCAAAATAACGTCTTAACTTAGTAGATGCCATAATTAATGCAAGAATAGCTTTTCAAGGTGTGAATACCTGGATTCGGCATCAAGTAAACTTTTACTTACATAATAGACATGATGTTGTGTACCTTCATGATCCTTAACAAGGACCGCACTTACTGCTTTTGAGGATACTGCAAGATACACGGATAGCACATCGCCTTTTTCTGGTTTCATCAAAGCCGGGGCTGAGGATAGGTAATCTTTGAGGGCTCTTAAAGCATTTTCATGCTTCTCAGTCCACTCAAATTTCTTGTTCTTCCTTAGGATATCATAGAATTCTTTGCACTTCTCTGAGGATTTGGATATGAATCTGTTCAAAGCTGCTATCCTGCCTGTTAGTCTTTGAACATCCTTAGCATTGGCCGGAGATTTGATGTTCACTATTGCTTTAATTTGTTCCGGGCTAGCTTCAATGCCTCTCTTTGTCACCATATATCCTAAGAATTTACCTGCTTTAACACCAAAGTGACATTTTGAAGGATTAAGTTTCATGTTATATTTATCAAGGATATTGAATGCTTCCTCCAAGTCTCTTAGGTGATCCTCAGCTTTTAAGGATTTTACCACCATATCATCTATGTAAACCTCCATAGTTTGTCCAAACTGGTCCTTGAACATCATATTCACCAGCCTTTGATATGTTGCACCTGCATTTCTTAGTCTGAACGGCATAGCAATATAGCAGTATATACCAGTTGGAGTCATGAAGGCTGTATCCTCTTGGTCGGATGGTTCCATTTGGATTTGTTGGAATCTAGATGAAGCATCCATAAAAGTTAACAGTTCATGACCCGCAGTTGCATCCACCATGGAGTCAATGTGGGGTAATGGGAAAGGATCCTTGGGACATGCCTTATTTAAATCGGTAAAATCGACACATACCCTCCACTTTCCGTTTTTCTTTTGAACAACAACCACATTGGCCAACCATCTTGGATACTTGACCTCTCTAATCATACCTGCCCGGAGCAATTTCTCTACCTCTTCTTGGATAATGGCATTCCTTTCCGGTGCAAATTTTCTTCTCCTTTGATGGATTGGTTTGAAGGACCTGTCAATGCCGAGTTTGTGAGTGATTACATCTTTGGATATACCAGTCATGTCTTCGTGTTTCCATGCAAAGGTAGTCTTTCTCCTTTTGAGGAAGGATATGAGGTCTTCTTTCATTTCACCAAGGATCCCTGATCCGATATAGATTTTGGATTCAGGATCATCGGGATCCATGAGGATTTCTACCACATCCTGCTCTCTTGCCTCCAAGACATCCCTTGGAGGATACCTTGATTGCTATTGCTCCCTTGACTTCGAGGCTGGTTTCATCGATGAAGTGTGGCAATTCTTAGCCTCCTGTTGATCACTATCAATCTTCACTATTCCCCAAGGACTAGGAAGCTTCACACATTGATGGTAGATAGATGGGACTGCTTTCATATCGTGTATCCAAGGCCTGCCAAGGATAACATTACAACAAGATAAACAGTCAATAACACAGAATTTTTGATAAGAGTGTAGGCCTTCAATGTATATTGGGAGTTTAATGTCCCCCAGGGTATTCTTAGTTTCGCCACTAAATCCCACAAGCACGGAGGATCTTGGTATGATATCTGATTCAGGGATACCCATCTTCTTTAGAACATCAAGATGGATAATGTTCACTGAACTTCCTCCGTCTATAAGGATCCTGCGGACAAAATGGTTAGAAATGAAAAGAGTAATGACTAAACCATCGTGATGAGGATCCTGGATATCAATACGATCATCCTCATCAAAGGTTATGACTTTTCCTTCGGAGACACTTGATGTTCGAACTGGTCTTTCTCCATTATCCATTTTAGTTTCCTTTGCATGCCTTTTAGCTGCTGAGAAGGATGTGCCACAAATGTCTGATCCTCCAGAAATAAAGTTTATCACTTGTGCATCTGCTGGAGGGGCTGGAGCCTTCTCAGGGATCCTTTCAGGATCCTGAGTCCTTGACTTTTTTCTTCCCAACAACTCTTTCAGATGCCCCTTACTCAACAAGTGCCCAATTTCCTTTCTTAGTGCAATGCATTCTTCTGTGAGATGCCCAAAATCTTCATGGTATGCACACCACTTTGATTTATCCTTAGTTGCAGCTGGCCTATCATTTTTTCTGGGCCATCTAGCTTTATCACCTAGATTCTGCATCGCAAGGATTAGTTCATTGTTATCAACAGAAAAACAATATTCAGAAATTGGAGGATAATCCTCATCATCCTCTTCTTGATCAATAGAATGCATGTTCTGGTTATCAGATCTGTTATAGGATCTGAACTTGTTGTTCCTGAATGAGGATCCTTGCTTATCCTGCTTTGAGGATCCTGCTAACCTCTCCTGGATCCTCTTGTCATCCTCTAGCCGAATGAACCTAAGTGCTCGTGTTCTTACCTCATCTAAGTTCCTACATGGTGTCATAACAAGATCATCATAAAACGACGAATCCCTAAGCAATCCCATTTTAAAGGCCTCAACAGCCGTGGCTATATCTAAGTTGGGAATGTCTAAGGATTCTTTACTAAATTTGGTAATGTAATCCCTTAATGATTCATTATGACCCTGGGTTATCCTATATAGATCACTAGTTAATCGTTCAAATTTTCTACTACAAGAAAACTGGTTATTAAACAAGTTAACTAGATTAGCAAATGAGGTAATAGAATAGGGGGGAAGACTTAGCAGCCATTTGAGAGCTGATCCAGTAAGAGTGGATCCGAATCCCTTGCACAGGCATGCTTCCTTTAACCTTTCTGGAATTGGATTGATCTCCATCCTCTCCCTGTATTGTGCTATGTGTTCTTCAGGATCCGTCGAACCATCATACAATTTCATTGTTGGCACATGGAACCTCTTGGGTATCTCAGCATCACAGATCGGTGGTGCAAAATGAGATATCTTGTGGCTCCCATCTGCAATCTCTGGGATAGGTTTGACCACTCCTGGAACACTTGATATCATATCCTTTAGCTTTTGCAATTCTCTGGCCATGGCATGATTGATACCTGGATCCTGCATAAGACCATGGTTAGTAGTATAAGAATTGTTAAAAGTGTTACCTCCCATCGGATTCAAATTAGGAAGAATGGATGTTAATCCATATTGTTGGGGCTCTGGAATGATCGAGGGACCAGTAGAAGCATTGGTCTGCATTGGAATAAAATCTCCCTGATGGACATCTGAACTTCCTGTTTGCAAACTCCTCAAGGATCCTGGCATCTGGAAGGATCCCTGAAACTGGGATGATCCTGGAACAAAGGAGGATCCTTGAACCTGGGATGATCCTGGAACAAAGGAGGATCCTTGAATCTGGGATGATCCTGGAACAAAGGAGGATCCTTGAACCTGGGATGATCCTGGAACAAAGGAGGATCCTTGAACCTGGGATGATCCTGGAACAAAGGGGGATCCTTGAACCTGGGATGATCCTGGAACAAAGGAGGATCCTTGAATCTGCTGCATTCCTGAATATCCTCCTGAACTCGTGAGGGATCCTATATGCTGAGGATAGGATCCCGCTGGCTGGAAATATGAACCTGATGCCTGGGTCATTGTTGTTGTTCCGTAGTGCACTCCTTTCGGTCCACCCACATATTGAACGGCTGGAACCACTGATGGCTGAGAAGTAATCACCGGAGTATCAAAATTCAAGGATTTCGGCACCAGTGGGGAATGATCCTCTGCCGTTGTCTTTTGTTTCTTGAGATCTCCGATTTCTTTGAGAATCCTCTCATTTGTCTTATCCTGTTGTCGTATCTGATCCTTCATCTGCAAAATCAAAGTAAACATGTCACTAGTAGTGGGAGTGTAAGAAGCAGAAGAAGTTGGAGGTTTTGAGAAAATGGGAGTCGGTTTCTTCGCAGCATTCTCAGCATTCTTCTGGGATCCAGAAGGTGGTGGAGGTAAAGGGGGAACGCCTTGTGAATAAGTGAATGAGGGCATCAAATTTGAAGCATTCTTCGCTGAGGAAGCCATTTGCTCGGTTGTATTGAACTGAAATGAGCACAGAAATGCGAATTTTTCTAAGGATGAAGCACCAATTGCCCCACGGTGAGCGCCAAACTGTTTTGGTCAAAAAATATGTTGAGGATATTGCAACCAAACTCTCTGTTATGGGGTATGATGCTAATAATGTAGAACAATAACAAGGATCACTTCAATGTAAATTGCACAATTGACACAAGGATTTATACGGGGAAAAAGCCCTTGATCAAGAGTTGATCTCCGGCACAAAAAACCCCGGGTGATGGAAACTACCGATCACCAAGCTCAAATAAATGAATAAATGTTTACAACTTCGGATAGTAACGAGCTAGGTACAAGGATCACTATCGTGAAATGTGTAAAAGTGTGTGAAAATGAATGAATGTTCGTCGAGAGCTTCAAGTGTGCGAGTATATGAGAGTGTGTAGCTGAGAAATGACTAAGTGTTCTAATTCTAGCTCGTTACCCCTTTTAAAATAGAAGTTAACTACAATAACTAACTATCCGACTTTTGTGCCAAGCTCCCACGTTCTCCACAACGTCCATTTCCAGTCAAACGTGTGCGATATACCCGTGGAATATTCCATAGTAACGTTTCCAAGACCAAGTCAAGCTCGTAACTCCTGCGAAGTAATACAAAACACAAACAAACAATCGTCAGTACGAGGATCCTTAAAGTGATCCATGATCCTGATCCTGAAGCTCTTCTGAGGATCACCATCTGTCACAGAAGAAAGGATCATTAATTAGGATAATGTGTAAGGATCACTAATTGTTAGAAAATCCTCCCCTAACATTCATAGACACAAATGGAAACAAAAGAAAACAAACAACCGTTCATGAACAGAATATATAATACATTAACACTTATTAAATATTATTTGTCAGAAATTTTGAAGTATATAAATAAAATATAAAAATTAAAAACTCTAATGAACTAACGAACACAAACGAACACGTTACCGAACGTTCACGAGCATAAATGAACGAACACGACCTCTGTTCATGTTCGTTCATTTAACTAAATGAACGAAATTTCTTGTTCGTGTTTGTTTGTTTAATAAACGAACGGACATAAACGAACTTCCCGTCAAACAGTTCACGAACTGTTCGCCGAACATTTGGTTCGTTTGCAGCCCTAACGGCCAGAGTTGGATGCATACCCGAGCCACCAGCTCCGGGGAAACCCACTCACCCGAAGACCCACTACGGTAAAATCCGGTTCGGCTCGGTTTCGAACTGACGACCTCCAGAGAGACCTAGTTCTAAACTTCATTGCCATCACCAATGTCCGTTAAAATTATGCTAGTGGAAGTTGAACTTGACCTCAAGGAGAGAAACCAAGTTTTTAACCATTAGACAACTTGACTAACCATTAGACAACTTCTCATCTTTAATTTCCTTTGTAATTGTGGTGCCTAGCTGTCTAGCACCTTGCTAGTTTGTTTAATAACTTTTTGAGAAAATTACTTTTTGAGTTCTTATGTTTTAGGGGTTTAACTACTTGAGTCTAAAATCAAAATGGTTAACGCCCTGAGTCCTTAAACGCTATTTTCATAACCCTTTGAGTCCAAATTTTTAACTTCATCCACCAAGTCTGTTAGGTTTTAATGAAAAGACTAGAATGCCCTTGTATTTAAAAAACATAAATATAAATATAAATAGACACAAAACTTCCTCTCTCTCCTTCAAACACAAAACCACCCGGACAACCACCGACGAGTTAACCACCGTCATTACCATCAGAGCCAAACTCTAACGTCGCCTACAACGCACTACCACCATTACCACTGTGGCCTGACCCTTTAAAGCTGTTAAATCAGAACCCTAAATCGGCCCTGGCGGACCTGTTAAAGCTTTTTTTAATTCAGTGTTTGGGGAAGCTGCTACTGAATCGAAACCCTAACGCCGCTTGCAACGGCCCTGTTAAAGATGTAGGGTTCCAACGTACCCCTTTGAGAAAATTATCCGAATCGATTGTATGTTATGTGATTTATACTAGATTTATGCAGTAAAAATTTTTATGAGTTGTAGTTCGTTGAATCGTAATGGGGATGTTTATGCATTTTGTTTGTTGCAAAGTTTTATCGAAGGGGGTAAAGAAATGTGTGCAAAGGGATTTCAAGCTTTTTTTAGCCTTATGTAATATGTATCATATTGAAATTGGGTTATGTATTTCAAATTAGCTTATTTTGTTGCATAAACACAGAAACCATTTTAGATGTAGAGCATTATTAAAGTTTATTTGATTAATATGTTGTTTGGGTTATGATATAATAGAAAGTTTTTTTTGCTAGGAAGTAATTTTTACCATCAATATTTTTAATCAAGTGCTAAGATTAAATTAGTGAAATTGAAGAGAAAAAAAGAACCGCATCGGTTTATGTAAGGATATTCTAGTCAATCCAGCACAATAGTTTCTTTTTCCTCCAATCCCCCCCCCCCCCCCCCCCATTTTTTAAATGGTAATAACTTTTTTTCATACGACATTATTTTTTTTATAAAAATTGCACAAAAATCGAGCGTTTTTTATCTTTAAAACGAGTATACTATTGCTATATTTTCGATTTTTTTTAAAAACTCAGTTGCGTAAAACGCAATGGAAAAAAACGTAAAAAAAATGATTTTTTCTAAAACGCAACGCACAAAAAACACAAAGAAATGTCTTATTTCTAAAACGCAATGGCCAGAAAACACAAAGAAATGTGTTATTTCTAAAACGCAATAGCCTAAAAACACAAAGAAAGTTAACTTTCTAAAACACAATGGACTGAATGTGTTTTACTTAAAACGCAATGCACAAAAAACACAAAGAAATGTCTTATTTCTAAAACGCAATGGCAGAAAAACACAAAGAAATATGTTATTTCTAAAACGCAATAGCCTAAAAACACAAAAGAAATTGTATTTTCTAAAACGCAATGGACTGAAAACAGATAAAAATGTGTTTTACCTAAAACGCAATGCACCAAAAACACAAAGAAATGTCTTATTTCTAAAACGCAATGGCCAGAAAACACTTAAAATGTCTTTTTTCTAAAACGCAATTGCCAGAAAACACATAAAAATGTCTTATTTCTCAAACGTAATGGCCTAAAAACACAAAAGAAACCGTTCTCTCTAAAACGCAATGAACTGAAAACACATAAAAATGTGTTTACCTAAAACGCAATGACTAAAAACACTTCAAAAATGTCTTATTTCTAAAACACAATGACCATAAAATACTTAAAAATGTCTTATTTCTAAAACGTAATGGCCTAAAAACACAAAAGAAACTGTTGTTCAGAGAACCAGCTCAACCCCAGCCAGGGGCTCTGCCCCTTGGACCCCGCCAGGGGCTGCCGCCCCTTGGACCCTGCTCCCAGGGGCGCTGCCCCCGGACCCCTGCTAAGATCGTAAAACGCAATTACTCAATTCAAAAACCCAGATCGTAAAAATGCAATTAAAAAATTTCTTACATAGATCGAAGCCGATTTTCTTCATATTTCTTCACCGATTGACGAAATTTGAATGTTAGAAACACTTATCAGCGATCAAGTCGAACGAATCGAGTGATTCGCTTCAAAATCACCGGGAAAAAATGAGATATTGTATGAAATTAAACTGGGTTTCTTTAAAAAAGATGAAGAACACGTTGATCGGGTGTTTGAATCATTGATTGGTGACGAATATCGCACTATAATTGAGTGATTATTGAGATAGAAAGTGAAGAAATGGTTGAAGATGGTGAGTTTTGAAAATGGTGGGGTTTGAAGTTACAGAGAGAAGAAGAATGGAGAAGATTGGGTAAAATTGACTAAAAACTCTCTTTATTTTAAATTTTGCCACATGTCATAATCATATTGCTTCCTATCATTCCTAGCCAAAATAAACTTCATATTTGATCATCACCCTATGTTGTTTTCCATAATTGAACTTCTATACTTTTTAAAATTGTTATAGTCGTTTAATGATTAGAAGGTACTAGCATTTGGATTGCAGAACTTTATTTATCAAAAGGTACAAAATGCAACGACAATGTCCCGAAGGACCTGTTAAAGTTGTTGATCTGGGATTTCACCGGCGATTTGGTTGGTGCGGCTATTAATGAGTCTCAAAGGGGGAAGGGATGGTGGTGGTGCGGTGGTGGGTATGGTGGTGGTGCGGTGGATAGTGGTGCTGGTAGGTTGTCTAGAGAGAGAGAGAGGTGGTGCATTATGTGAAAATGTGTGTAATGAACGTATAACTGTTTTTTATATAATATTAAAATATTTATGCATTAAAGACTTGTTTCTAATACTCATGTGCATATAAGACTTGTATTTTGTGTGTAAATGACTAAATTGCTCTCGTAACAGACTTGGTGGATGGAGTTAAAAATTTGGACTCAAATGGTTTTGAAAATAATATTTAGGGACTCAGACGTTAAACATTTTAATTTTGAATTCAAGTGGTTAAAACGCTTAAAACACAAGGACTTAAAAAGTAATTTTCTTTAAATTTTTGGCAAATTGGATTTAAATAATCCCAACTTTCTCAATTTGGCCGATAATAATCTCAACTCAGTTATTGGCCGATAATAATCCGAACTGGTCCACTTCTGGCCGATAATAGTCCGCCGTTAAAAATAGCTTAACGGAGTTAAGTTTTTTTCCGAATTACAAACCGATGTTTTATGGATTTTGATCAAAACGAGGATACCGTTCGATTTATGTAAAACTTACCTCGGAACGGTGCTTCAAACGACTTGATTTTTGTTTATTGGAAGTTTAAACACACGAATTGAAGCACCGTTTTCGTCGTTTAGGGCAGTATTTCGAGGTAAATTTTATATCAATCAACTCGTATCCTTGTGCTGATCAAAATCCATAAAACATCGGTTTGTAATTCGGAAAAAAACTTAACTTCGTTAAGCTATTTTTAACGGCGAACTATTATCGGCAAAAAATGGACCAGTTCGAATTATTATCGGCCAATAAATGAGTTGAGATTATTATCGGACAAATTGAGCAAGTTGGAATTATTTAAATCTAATTTGCCTAAATTTTTCTCTGGACCGTTAAAATAAATGATTTTTTTTAGGGCTAATCACGAGAATAGCCAACATTTGGTCAAATTTGCAAAAATAGCCAGTTGACACCCCATTTTATGGGCTTTCACGAATTCCCACACGGCTCAAATAAAAAGTTAAGAGCTTTCCTCCTAACCAATCACCTTTTGCCACGTGTGCTGGGTTGTCATCACCATGTTCCCATAGTCTCTCTCTTTGTCATCTTGTCTGTCATCTTGTCTGCTAAAATCACTACCCACTCAGAAAATGCACACACCATGACACCAAACCTTCATTACCGCCGTTAATGGCGGCATCTACAGATACAACGGCAGCAACACCATTGTCGACTCAAACTTCATTCTCGTCAGTTGAACCAAGTAAAGTCCGTTTCAAATATGAAATAAATACCTCAAAGAAACTTTTTTCCCACAATAATTATTTCTTCATAAACACACAAAAAAAATCATACCTAAAATCGAGAGCAAACAACCTCATCTACTTCAAGCAGGCATTAGTTATACATTTAATGAATTTGGATAATCGAGAGCAAACAACCTCATCGAGCACCACCACCCTCCACCCACCACCACCACCACCGTAAACCAACCACCGCCCTCACCGAGCACCACCACCCTCCACCCACCACAACCACCACCGTAAACCACCACCACCCTGCAACCAACCACCACCCTCACCGAGCACCACCACCCTCCACCCACCACCCTCCACCTTAAACCACCACTCAGAATTTTGGGGTTTTGTTGTTTGCGTTCTCCCAAGGGAAGGGAATTCAAAGAATAAACTAGTGAGTATTGTGTTGGGATTTAAAGTATTGTGTTGGGGTTTAAAGAATTTTGCGTTCCCAACACACCCTTTTCTTCTTTGAATTTTGGTGTGATAGAGCTGGTGTGATGGAGTTGGGGTTTAAACAATTTTGGGGTTTTGTTGTTTGCGTTCTCCCATACATAAAAAATGAGCTTATAGAGAGTAGGTGAACATGATGAGAGAGAGAGACAATAAGGCAGACAAGATGAGAGAGAGAAAGAGTGAGACTGAGGAAACATGATGATGGCAGTAGCATACGTGGCAAAAAGTGATTGGTCAGGAGGAAAGCTCCTAACTTTTTATTTGAGCCGTCTGGGAATTCGTGAAAGCCCATAAAATGGGGTGTCAACTGGCTATTTTTGCAAATTTGACCAAATCTTGGCTATTTTCGTGATTAGCCCTTTTTTTAAGGCAAATTGGCCTGTAATAATCCCACCTACACCTTTTTGGCCAATAATAATCCCACCTCAGAATATTCCCCACACCAGTCCCACTTTTCAGAAATTTTGCCCACACTGGTCCTCCGTTAAAAATCCCTAACTCAGTTAGCAAAATGGCTGATGTGGCAGATGATGTGTTAAAAATTGATTATGTGGCAGATGATGTGTTAAAAACTGATTACGTGGCAGATGATTATGTATTCCCTGATCCTTTACAACTTAATGTATTTATAACCCCACACTTGCACTTCATCATCACCACTCCACAACCGCACCTCCACCACCACTCGTCCACCACCACCGCACCTTCACTCACCTGCCACCACACCGATAACAACAGCGCAATTTCAAGAGCTTTCGGATCTCTAAACGTCACAAAGGCAGTCTTCTTTCTTCCAGATTCACTAAACAAAGCAATCAAAGAAACATATCTTATATTCCTATAACAAAGGCAGTCTTCTTTCTTCCAGATCTGGATGCTGTGAATGTCACCGGAGAAGGAGAAATACTCATGAATTTCTCGCTCGGTAGCTAGATCTGAGAGTTGATCCACTTGAACTGTTCGTGTCTATAACAAATTCAGCAATTGAGGTTGTGAAAATTAGGTTAAAATGAGTGAAAATCAGATGTATGAATGAATGTTGAAAGAGTGAGAGAGAGTTGAAAATGACTGAATGAATACCTGCATTGTTGCTTGCATAGAGTGGTGGAGATTCAGGTGGTGAAGGTGGATTCAGGGGATTTAAAGGTTGAAGAATGGAATGACGCTGTAAAAGTGTTGACAAGTGATGTTGAAGATGATGATGACTGGCATGCTTGGCGCTTTATCTGGCCGTATCTGCAGGGGACTGGATGTAGATTGAGCCTGGAAACTGAGGGGTTCTTTTTTTGGCCATTGAGAGCTCCAAAAGCTTCAAGATTTCATTTTTATGATGCCCATTTAAGGTTTGAGATTGTGGGTCGGTTTGGAAGAGGATTGAGGTGGATCTTGCGTTGTGGGTTCGAAGGATTTTGGTGTCTTGGTTGGGTGGGTTGGTGGGGGGTGGGGGGTGGGTGGAGGTGCGGTGGTGGTGGACGAGTGGTGGTGGAGGTGCGGTTGTGGAGTGGTGATGATGAAGTGTAAGTGTGGGTTATAAATACATTAAGTTGTAAAGGATCAGGGAATACATAATCATTTGCCACGTAATCAGTTTTTAACACATCATCTGCCACATAATCAATTTTTAACACATCATCTGCCATATCAGCCATTTTGCTAACTGAGTTAGGGATTTTTAACGGAGGACCAGTGTGGGCAAAATTTCTGAAAAGTGGGACTGGTGTGGGAAATATTCTGAGGTGGGATTATTATTGGCCAAAAAGGTGTAAGTGAGATTATTACAGGCCAATTTGGCTTTTTTTAAGTAACGAGAAACATCTTACCAACTTGGACAACAAGAAATAAAGTCGGCGTCCCCGATTTAAAACCCCCAAATCACCTTCTTCATTCAAACCCTAATTTCACGATCGACAACTTCATCATTGCACTTTCAAGATCTTTAATTTACCATCTCCCCGAAAACTTAAAACACAACCTATATACTTTCAACCATTCGATTCCTTCAAGTTCCGAGATACCCGTTTAAGATCTTAAATGGTTAGTCCTCAATCCTATTGATTGATTTTTTGAGATCATTTATTTACTCGTGTTAATGTTTGTTGTGATTGTTAATTATAGCTTTTGGTTCTGTTTGTGCGTACACAATTCAATTTGTGATATTAGGGTTCTTACTGGCGAATATAAGATAGTTTATGTTTGTAATACGTGTTGAATAATTTCACTGCTTTTTGCACACAAAAAAATAAAAAAATAACTTTGGGTATTAAAATTTTCTTCAGATGAATTTGAACATATTAAGGAATGATAACTGTTTACCAATCAATCATGTTAATAGGATTTTGTTTGTTAAAAGCTTAACGTATGAACATGTACGATGCCTCCGTTCGTTTATAGCCCTAGTTTTTAGGCTATTATTGTTTTTATTTATGAAGTTATGTACATTTATTATTGATAATGCAAACTAACGATTTTAAAAAATAATTAAAAAATAAGTTCAACTCGTCAAAACAGCCGGTCTGGCCAACCCACTTAACCCGTGTTACGGACTGAAAGCTAGGTATAGGACTTGTCACACATCGGTTGTATGGACCGTGAACGCCATTAGATGCAACAAGGTGATCAAGATTATTACACATTGTTTTAGTCATTTACCGTGCCTTTCAAATCGAGTAGTGCAATGTTCAACAATCATAATGAGAACAAGATTATTCGTTGCAACAAATGAAGTTGTGTGTTCTGTTTGATTTTAGTACTTGTAAATAGGGCTGCAAACGAACCAAACGAACAGTTTGTTAGAGATATATGTCATATGTGTTCACGAACTTTTCATGAACACGTACCAAACGGGATTTTATGTTTGTGTTCGTTTGTTAAAGGAAATGAACTTGTTCATGTTCGCTTGTGTTTGTTTGTTAGATTTAGGAAACGAACGTTGATGAACACAAATGAGCACAAACTGATGTTGATGAACAGAAATGGAAGCAAACGAACACAAACAAGCGTTCATGAACAAAATATATAATACATTGACTCTTACTAAATATTTTATTTGTTGGAATTTTGAAGTTTCAAATAAAATATAAAAACTAAAAACACTAATGAACTATCGAACACAAACGAACACGTTACCAAACGTTCACGAACATAAATGAACGAGCGCGGTCTTTGTTCATGTTCATTCATTTAACTAAATGAACATAATTTCTTGTTCATGTTCGTTTGTTTAATAAATGAGCGAACACAAACGAACTTCCTGCAAATGTTTAGTTCATTTGCAGCCCTACTTGTAATACCAATTTATGAATATGGAGTATGACACTAAAGTCTAAAACCATCAACAGGCAACTCCGCTCGTTGTAGGACTTGCAGTTGCTGGTGCTGCTTATGCAGGTCGGTATAGCATCCTAGCTTGGAATGCATTCAAGGCTAGACCAGCTACACCCGCCTTTCGCAAATTTTATCAAGGCGGTTTTCAACCTCAGATGACTAGAAGAGAAGCCGCCCTTATTCTTGGAGTCAGGTGCTTACTACAAAAATCATTATGGCTGCTGCTCACTTTTCGTTCATTTGAATTAGGGGTATTTGGTTGCGCGAGTAAAGTTATTAGTGCTACTTGTTGGCTTTGGTGTTTTGTTTAGTGTGATCATGACCTTAGGGGTTGGATCTCTGGCACGACATGAATCTAACATGCAATTCATAGGTTTGGGTTTAATCTAAACTGGTTAATCGGGTCGAAACCCGTGAACATGTTTAGCCAACTGGGGTTGTGTCCAGATCAACCTGGCGGGTTCTAGGGTTGGCCTGTTTAACATGTTTTATGAACTTAACAGTTTTAGTATTTTATGGAGGGGTGCTAAACGGGTCGTGTTCGCGGGTTGGCGGGTTCAACCCGGCCCGAACCCGAAAATTTTAGACGAAACCGAACCCGAAAATCGTGTCATACATATGAACCCGAACACGACTCAAATATTCACGGGTTGACCCGAACACGACCGTTCTACCCGAATTTTTTTATTTTTATTTGAGAATATATTAAAATTTACTAAAACAAAACACAAATGTATTTAATACAATTACATTTAAATTATAAAATCTTATGCCAGTTTCTCTTTTAAGTTATAAATATGGCATAAAATACACAATTTAATTTATGACAAAAACGTATTGTAAAAAATATAATATAAAATAAACGGGTCAACCCGTGCTGGGTTGACCCAAACCCGACCCGTTCAGCTAAATGGGTTCACGAGTTCAACCTGAAACTGGCCTTATGCCACGATTTAAGAGACGTGTTTTGTAGCTTAAACATAATTATGTTATATGCATTCGTATTTTTTGTTATAACTTGTGATTTTGGAGTATCAATAAGCAAAACAATAAAAAAATAAAGCTCGGGTTAAACGAGTCGTGCTCGTGTTTGTGTGAGGTTCGACCCACCCCTCCATGAGCGGCCCATTTAACACCCCTAATTACGAATGCAATTTTCTAATGATTTTAAGGAAGCGCAGAGAAGGGTAAGTGTATATATATTATTATACTTTTATATGATGAAATGGTTTGTTGCTGTTGTTTAGGGAAAGCAGTGCGCTTGATAAGATAAAGGAAGCACATAGAAGGGTGATGCTTGCAAACCACCCAGACGCTGGCGGCAGTCATTATCTCGCTTCCAAAATCAGCGAGGCTAAAGAGATGATGTTGAGGAAGAGTAGCAACACCGGCTCGGCTTTCTAGTTATCTCCAACAAGGCCATTTTTAACCCAGAAAGAAAACAGACAACATTAATTTTGGTTATACCTTGATTCTATTATTGATCTGTGTACCATTATAAGTTTAGTGTTTCTTGAAATGATTCATGGAATGGGAGTAACTGTGTCCATTTAGGTCTGGAGTTTATGTTCACTTATTGCTCATGTTACACTTCGCGGTAAATAAATGAGTTGTTTTGGATTTTTTTTTCTAGCAAAATAGGTTATGTTACAATATATAGAGATCAACAGGGAACCCTATAAACTTAACCGAGTCCGTGGCTCGTACTAATAAACCATAGTCTAATAATACAATCCAATAAAAAATTGGAACGTTTCTATATGGGCGAATACCGCCATACATCACTGTTTACCGAAACAACCTACATGCCGATCTAACAGGCCGCATCCTCTGTAATAACCCCTACTGTCGTCATTATCCATACTGCCGTACACCATCGCTTACGATAGTCTGTTGCTGTCACTAGCCGCCACAAAAAAATAATAATAATAATAATAATCTCTGCAAGTAGCGGACCTGTTGCTGTCAACAACCATTTTATGAACAAAACACCCGTAAAAGCCACATCAAACTTCAGAAAAATCTATAAAAATTACCAAATATCCATTACTATATTAGGTAGCTTCTCAACAAAAATCTTGCCAAAATAGAATGGTTAAGACCTCGAAACAGCGTCTTCAACAGGGTTGACCTGCCATTGATAGCAAGTGAAAACCAGAGTTTTGAACATATGTTATGACATCTTAATCTTGTTTTTCTTGTTGAAAAGTAGATTTTTAGATCAAAGTCTTGTTTTATTGATTTAATTTTATTATAAATATATACACTTAGAATCATCTAAAACTAGGATCAATAACCATCATAAACACTTGATAACCATTAATGAATCCATATACACCACCCTTTTCAACCCAAACAAACATCGCCCTAGTAAAACTAGAGTTTCAACCTTAAGTTAATGTTATAACAACAAAACTATAAATGAAAACATGTGTTCTTGCAAAACAAGAAACCTTTTCATAGGAGCAAGGACTGAACTACTGAGGTCAACAGACACTAAACCAGTGAGGTATCTACTTTGAAATCAAAAACTTTCTTTATGTGGAAAAGGTCAAAAGTCAAAGTCAAAGCCAGTATGGCTGAGAGTTTAGTTAGGAAGTATTGAAGTAGTTTGACTTTGACCATCACCATCTTCTTCTTCTTTTATAACTTCTTGATCAAGGACTTCAACAGGACCTTGAGGTTCTCCAAACAGGGTTGACAAAATCTCTCTATGACATTCATCACAAAAGTAAAAATACGAAAAGTGGCCTTGATTCGGAACTTTATGAACAACAGCATTCGGTAGTACACGTGCCACGTAATCGGTCACGACAGGTGGCACGACCAAATCCTCCATTCCCTGTTCACCAATACAATTTCATACAAACAGTTATTAACTTATTACCAACTTCTCAAAACCGCAACGAACATGAGTTGCGATGAAATTACAAACCTGCCATATGTGAATCGGTTCAAGAAACCCGACCAACTCACATTCTGGTTCATCAGACATGAAGTTGAACCAGTGAAACAAGCCTTTTTCGGGACATTTCTTTTGCACTTGTAGATCTGTTATACTAAACGGCCAGTTTGACACTTGTAGAACGGTTTCCTCGACAAACGGTTTCACGTTTCCTTGTCGGATTGATTCCTCTACATCCCTTCGCCAGAATTTTTTAAATATAGGATCTTCAGTCACAACTTTATCCTGCAATAATCAAGATTATCGATATATAACTGATCGTGATTTCTGACCCGTTTATTGCGTATAGGTTGATTCGGATTATGTTTCATCTCCAACACGCAAATAAGTGAAACAACAAAATAGATCAAGAGGAATGGGTCAAACTAGTCAAAAGTCCCTCCTAAATTATTTTATTTAGAAGAGTAAAATGCCATTTTCATCCATGAGGTTTTGCCAGTTTTGCACTTTCGTCCCAAGGTTTGTTTTTCCGCATCTGAATCCAAAAGGTTTGAAATCTTGCCATTTTCATCCAGCTCGTTAACTCCATCCATTTTTCTCCGTTAATTCAGGGGTATTTCCGTCTTTTTTGTTAACTTAAAGGGCAATTCGGTCTTTTTCACTTCATGTAAAAAGACCGAATACCCTTGAAAAAGCCAGAATTGCCCTTTAAGTTAACAAAGAAGACAGAAATACCCTACTTAACTCAGAAAAATGGATGGAGTTAACGTGCTGGATGAAAATGGCAAGATTTCAAACCTTTTGGATCCGGATGTGGAAAAACAAACCTTTGAACGAAAGTCGCAAAACTAGCCAAACCTCTGGGACGAAAATGGCATTGTACTCTATTTAGAAAAAACTAGATTGTTACCGAAAAATACAACTTTATCTAGAAAAACTAGATCGCATAGGTTGTCACCTTAAGTTGCCATGGATGAGATCAAATTCTCAAAAATGAAATATGATTGAAGTTTAAAATAAAACTCACCTGCTCCGAAAGAGTTAAGGACAACCACTTATCAATAGGTCCGTGTTTTCCCGAAAGGAAAGTTCGACGATAAAAGTATCTCAAAAATCTCGGAAATCGACGCGCTAAAAAGTAATTAAATTTCCTTTTTCTTGTCCATTTTTCCCAAATTCCCAACTTTTCTTCTTTCGTCAAACCCGGATCATACGGATTAACCATTGGAGCAAATATCACTGCACCTGTATATAATGATATATAATCACCCAGATTTAAGCTCAGCATAGTAACCAAATCACTTAGTTGCTCAACTCGTAACCATTTCCTTTGCCATAAACGTCACTAAACTATCATAATTAAAAGAGTAAAATACCATTTTCGCCCTTGAGGTTTGACCGGTTTTGCGACTTTCGTCCAAAGGTTTGTTTTTTCGCATTTGGATCCAAAAGGTTTAAAATCTTGCCATTTTCAACCGACTAGTTAACTCCATCCATTTTTTTAACGACAAGTCAGGGTATTTCCGTCATTCAATCTTGCCATTTTGATATGAATAAACAAAACAAATAGCTAAAATGACGAAAATGCCCCTGACTTAAGTAAAAAAATGGATGAAGTTAACGAGTCGGATGAAATTGGCAAGATTTCAAACCTTTTGGATCCAGATGCGGAAAAACAACCTTTGGATGAAAGTCGCAAAACTGGCCAAACCTCAGGGACGAAAATGGCATTTTACTCTAATTAAAAAGTGGTAGTCCAAATATCTAACCTGCAATTTTATGTGGTATGTACTTTAGGGCAGCCCAAGCATGAATAGCACCACTTGAATATCCAACCATCCAAAACTTATCGATTTTAAGCGCATCTGTTAAGTGTAAAAGATCCATCGCTGATGATTGAAGAGTCCGGTTAGAATGCGGATCACTTTCCCCAAACCCGGGAAGATCATAAGTTACTAATCGAACCCCGAATTCTTCCAAAAGTGACAGTTTGATCCCTGGTATTCCTGTAAAACAAAAGTTAAGTTCACAAAGTACAACGTTCGTAACAATTATGCTAATTTTGTTGAAGAGTTTTGTAGCCAGCATCGGAACCTGCGAGCCGAGAAGACAGAAAGCTATGAGCGGCGACTAACGTATATCTAGCTTTGTCTGCAGAAACGCCCTGTTCGTGATACGACATATTTCTACCATCCGGAAGTAATATACGCGTGGCGCTTGGAGCGTGTAGTTGAACAAGTGGAACGGGTGTATTTTCGTGGTTAATATTCACACATAAAACTGCAACATGTAACAAAATTATTACAATATCAATAATTTTATAATTCCATTAACCAAATCGATATATACCATATGCAACAAACTATTGTAGCTGTATACAATATACAGACACCGCCTTTGCGGCTTTGCATGACTCTTGACCCATTTGACACAAAAAAAACAACCTAAATTGACCCGTTTACAGCTACACGGGTCAAAATTACTACCTCTACAGTAAAACAATATAACAGCATGGAACTGAGACTAATTATTGTGCCTGTATAGGCACTACTGCATTTGGGTGACTCTTGATTAGACATGTAGATAAAAACCAGTTCGAAAAACCGGAAAAAAAACCCGATCCGGTTTGAGAAAAAAAATGCTTTTTGAAAAACCGGTTTCAACCCGACTTGGCCCAACGGTTTGGATACGAGTTCGTATTCTCGATCTTTGAAACCGGTTTATAACCTGAACTGAATCGGTTTAATAGTTTTGGGGTTTGATCCTTGGAAACCAGTTTAAAACCCGAACCGGTTTGGAAAAAAAAACGGTTTGTTTACCACTCAAAAAAACCGATTCGGTTAAAAAAACTGGTTTTGTTTGTAAAAAAACGATTTGTACACCTCTACCGCTCTACTCTTGACCCGTTTGACATAAAAGACAATCCAAATTGACCCGTTTACAGGTACACGGGTCGAAATTGGTACTTCTAAAGTAAAAACAATATAACACCATGAAGCTGAGAATAATCAGGGTCCACTACTTCATTGATAGCATCAATAATGCAACAATCTAAATATTTATCATCTAAATTTATATGACATGAACATGAACATAAACATAAACTACCTGACAGAGTGATGAGAATAACGGACAATATCACCGGCCACGCGACCACCGGATCACGATCCTCGGGCAAAAACTCATTCAACACACTGAATTTTTCAACAACTACTCTACAAGGGCCTCTAACTTTCTTCACTACATAACTATCATCAGTCAACACACTCTGCAACACAACATCCTTACATCCTTTACCTAATTCAACCACTATTTCCCCCCAAGCTTTCGCAAAACCTTTCATCTGATCCCTAAAACTCTCCGATTCCGCTTTTTCCCCTTCTAAAACCGCCTTTAATTCAAACGAAGGCGTCGATAAGCTGCTAGTGTGATCCTCGCCGGTGTATCGTATTCCAGTGTCCTCCACTAGACTTGCAAGCTCCTCCGTCCATGATTTTGACCTTCCGACGTCCTCCGCCCATGTTTCCGGCCTCCGGACCGCCTCCGTCCATGATTTCGATCTCCCGGACTCGTCCATTGTGGTTGTTGTTCACGGATTTTACCAGCAAACAAAGCTCGGTTGGTTGTTCAGGATTTTCCCAGCAAACAAAGTTCGGTTGGTTGTTCAGGATTTTACCATGTGTGAATTAATTGCTTGTGAACGTCACTAATACCTACAGCAGCTGAATATGATTGTGTATGTAAAGTTCTCATTAAGTTGATGAAGAAACGAATGTTTCCACAAGTAGGTGAGTTTACAAGAAGTTGAGATATGTAAAGAAAACCTCAAAAGGTTTATGAAGAAACAAATTCTAGCCGGATGGTTTCAGATCGTGTTTCAACAAGTGAGTGAACTTATGTATGATAATAGAAAAAATATGAAACAAAACCTCAAACGATGTGTGCAGATTTGAAAATATAGAAAGTAAAACCTGAAAAGGATATGTGTGTAGCTTTGCTTAAGTGGGAAGATTTGAAATCTGAGTAAGAGTGATGAAGCTTTAGAAGCGTGAAATTCAATCTAGGAATATTGTTATTATTATAAATTAATTTATTAAAAGGAAAATGAATAAATCCTACGCAATAAAGGGAGTAATATTCTCTGCTTTTTGCTTTAGGACAAGAACAGTGTGACATGTTGAAACAGTCATCTCAGAAGTGGTCGGTGTGAAGAAGACAGATTCAAAATGGCCTGGTCTATTCGCACACGGCATTAGTCTATTTGCACACTCGAAGCGCCCCGCTTTGGCCATAGCGGGGCGCTTTGGACAAGGTCAACAGACAAGGACTGACTTTGTCAGTCCTTGTCTGTTGACTTTGTCCAAAGCGCCCCGCTATGGCCAAAGCGGGGCGCTTTGAGTGTGCAAAAAGACAAAAAGTGTTGGCTGTAATTTGTGTTGTTTTTTTTTTGAAATAGGTGGGATGTGGGTTAGTTTGGTAGTGTTTTTTGGAGGAAAAAATTGTATTTGAGTTTTATAATACGTTGTTTTATAATTACGTTTTTTTACGTCATTATTTTTATAGAACGTATATAATATAAGTGCGTCTTTATAAACTGTTAACCTAGTTTATTTTGTTAAATTAAACGAACACGTTAAATAAATTGTACAGAAAGCCATAAGAATTAAACGTAAACAATCCAAAACCAACGGGATGTAAATATATATCAGTTTGTACATACAAAACAAAAAGGTACAACTGACTACATAATACATAACAAAACACTATACAAACAAACTAAGGTACTAATCCTCGTGCGGTGGGGACGGTGGGAGGGGAAGTGGAGGCAACCCAGCGGCCTCTCGTAGAGAAACGAGCGTCTCGATGATCCAGTCCTGGCGTGCGGCCTGGCGTCTCAGGCGCCGGTCGAAGTCCCGAGCCACCTCACGCGCTACCGGAGGCAGGTCAGCGTAAACGTGCTGCGGGTACTGTGGCGGCTCCGGAGCTGGCTGAACTGGTGGTACCAGGATCTCCTCGATATGCTCCTCCTGAGCCGGATCCTCTAATACAGGCTCAGGCTGAGCCTGAGCCTGAGCCTCAGCCTCAGCCTCAGCCTCAGCCTCAGCCTGAGGCTGGCCCGGGAACTCATCGAGTCCCAGAGCCTGTAGCTGAGCCTGCCGAGCGGCCGCCTGCTCAGCAGGAGGAGCCAACACTCCAGGCCTCAACTCAATAACAACCGGGATGACCTCCGGCACCGGCTCCGGCTGCCAAATCTGCCCGTCCATGCCCCTAAACCTCAGACCAACATCAAAGCGACGGGTGATCTGCATGCTAGAAACTGACGCGCGGCCCAACCTGGTAGACGGGACCGGATCGGACAGCAGCGGATCTCCCTCGAGCACGATCCCGAGCGAGCGAGCGATGGCGGTGATGAATGAGCCAGTGTGCACCCACCCGTGGAGCTGCCGGTGGTATGCGGTGGCAAAGTAATCTGCCAGGCAGGCTGCTAGATTGCAGGGCTGGCCCCGCAGTAGGCAGTATAGAAAGAAAAGGTCACCGAGGTTGACCTTCTCCCTGCTGGCACCCCGCGGCACGATAGTTACCGCGATAACATGCTGCAAGTATCGGAACAAGGGGTCTCTAATGGAGGTGGCCTTTTGCCAGGATTTCCCAAAGGGTCTAGTGGAAATGGACCTCCAGAAACTGATAAGCGTCTGCCTGTCCATCATCGTAACCGCCTGCGTATATAAATCAGTATCAAGCTCGGCCTCTGTGTACAAACCTGTATAAACAAATAATATTAAATAAACAAATGATATTAAATAAACAAATAACATTAAATAAATAAATAATAATAATAAACAAATAATATTAAATAAACAAATAACATTAAATAAACAAATGATATTAAATATAAAATAATAAATAATATTATTTAAACAAACCTGTATGCACAACAAACTGCCGCACACTCATCTGAAACTCCTGACCGGCGAGACGGAATGTAACCTCGTGGACTGGAAAATCCGGGTCCTCGACGTAATCCGCCGGATGCGGCGCGTATGTAAACGTGGAAAGAAACTCCCACGTAACCTCAAGATACGAGTCCTCCATCGCTAACTCAAATAGGCGCGACCAAGGAGTATCTAGTCCAACTATCTCACGCGCCCGCGCGGCCTCTCCCACGGTGTCCAGCAGGCCCCAGTCTATCCCTACATGCTCCCCAATGGGGATGCCGCGCAACCTCGCGCATCTCCTCCTCGCCCGTGACCCCGCCGGAAACTGCAGGTACGGACATGCCGGCTGCTCTCCCTCATCTCCCACCACTCCCTCAGCCTCCATATGCTCAATCTCATCATCGGAGGAATCCATCTCTGCACGTTGAAATAAAAAAATAATATTAAATATAAATAATAAATAAATTATATTATTTAAACAATTTAAATAATAAACAAATAATATTAAATATAAATAATAAATAAATTATATTATTTAAACAATTTAAATAATAAACAAATAATATTAATTATAAATAATAAATAAATTATATTATTTAAACAATTTAAATAATAAACAAATATTATTAATAAAAAAAAAAAAAAAAAAAACATGAACCAAGGCGCCGCGCTTTGGCCTCGGCGCGGCGCTTTGGTTCTTCGTGATGAAGAACAGCGGACCGGATCGATCCCCAGCCCAAATCAAACAAAAATCAAACAATAATACACACATAACTTGAACCAAAACATGAAATGAAGTTCGATCGTACCTTTTAGCGGGTGAAACGGATGAAATGATGTTCGATCCGGTCTAGTGTGTGTAAATCGCACTGGTTGTGTGTGTTTGGGTGTTTGGTTTGAAATGGGGGAGAAGGCCCTCCGCTTCAGCTATAGCGAGGGGTCGAAGCGCCCCGCTTTGGCCATAGCGCGGCGCTTTGAGGTCAAAGCGGGTCGCTTAGGTCAAAGCGGGGCGTTTCGGGCCTTTTTTTATTTTTTTTAAATTGTTTTTAATTCACAAACGCGTCGATAATAGTCTAAATTTTACGTTTTTTCCATTATACATCATTTTTTATTATATATGAACTATATTGCAAGTTCCGGATCAAATCGGTTACGTGTGATGTCTTATTCCGTTATATCGTATCATTTTGGTTTGAAAGCACAAGTACTCCTGTGAGAGGTGTTATGTGTATCAGCCGCCTACCGTACATGAACATGACGTATTTTTTCATTAATTGTAGTATTATGATGTATATTGTCATTTTGGGTCGTACAAGTGCGTATTGAATCTGATTGGGTCGCGCAGGTGACATTCGGTTTTTAACGTGATGTAACGCATATATTGAACAAGCACAAACGTGATTATTATTAAACACATTTAACCTACATCGTGAACATATGGGGTTACATTAAGGTCAGGGGCACGATACATAAGCATTTCGTACGCGTTGATCTGATCCCGGTACAATGTATGCCAGGCTGCTGCCCGATCTGTTCTGTGTGCTGTCCAGAGTGGGTTTGGGGGAGGCATTGGATAACAACCTCTAAGCTCTACATGTATGAAATGCCCATGGTCGACGAACACAACCGCAACCACCAGGTGAGGTTCCTCAGCTTCGTTTGGCCCGCCCAGCAGAGGGAAAATTGTACAGCTCCCACGCATGTCGAAGCTGTGAACAATCACACCGTATCGTTGGGCAATAAGAAACCCCGTCTCAGGCATCGTCATGTAATTTTCGATATCTGCTCGTCCCACCCCCTTGAAATTGATCCGTCTAAGCAGCGCATCATAATGTCCTATGTTTTCCGGATCGAAAAACTGCCTCCAAAGCGATTCGTTCCTACGTAACTCCTTTATAAGTTGTTTCCGGATCATCAAATATGAATTCTGTTTCACTCCTAACCCAACAGCCACCGATCGAAACCCACAATGACCATCTGGTTTCACGTCCTTTATTCTAACGATGTATGGATGGATCACTTCGGGAATCTGAGATGCGTAGTGGCGGATCGCTATATCCGTCTTAGGACCGAGCTTGATCATCGGGAAATCAGGGTGCAGGTTGATCGGTTTGGTATTCTTTTGTCTTCTAGAATCTTCGAGTGATATGTACGAGCTGTGACGGGGAAGATCATCTGAGGCCTCGACCCAAGTTTCTTCCGACGGAATGTACGAGCTTTTTCTAGCGGCTTCAACCTTTCTTTCTTCCTGCGTTTTCAATGTTGGGCGACCACGAGTTTTCTTCAGAACAGCAGGAGGTTTTTTGTTATTGTTCCCTGGATTGAGGATTTGCTGAAACTTTTCAAAGAAGCTCCTTTTCACTTGAGGGGGTGTTGGATCGATCTTTTGTTTCAATTTTTCAAATTCCGCGTCTACATCGATATCCTCTACGTTTTTCTTTGCAGGCTTGAAGTTAAGCTTCTTCCAGAACACGTCTATGTGTGTGATCCGGAGTTGCTGACCTGTGGATGAAAACAAATTAGGTGGCAGAATCATAACGAGAAAGGTCAAAGATATTAATTACCATGATTTTCCAACTTTTCCAAACGACAGGCACATGGCAAACCACAGCTGGTAAAAAGTTGGCAACCACAGCTTGCACCGTAGGCTCTCAACCCGTCTTCCTTACGTTTTAGTTCCCTACTCAAAAGCTCAATAGCATATATTGAAACCTTTCTGAGAATATATGCAAGCATGGGCTGCTTCTTGTGGTGCGTCATCACTTTTCGGAGGCTTGTTTCAAAGCTTGTACTAATATCGGTGTATTGTCTATCAACAACATGATCAACATACAGTACAAGTTTATCCAGAGTGTTGCGATGACTTAGAAAGTGACTTTTTAGTGTTGCATGCATGCCCTCAACCCTGTTGGTCGTAGTTTGGTGAAAGTTAATAGTTTTGTTAATCCAACATGATACAAACTTTTCACGGTACGGATCCAACCAGGATTTCTTCATATAATCAAAAACCTCTAAAATTAAAAAAAACGTAAATAGTCAGTTTTTGTTATTATATAAAATTTGAACATAATTATGTAAGAAATACCTACGTTCACGGTCATCTTCTTTCAGCTGTGCTTCAAGGTTTTCCAAGTTATACCTGTATATTTCCTCGGTCGTAGACTCGCACAATAACCAAAAACTACGTACGAATTCTTTCCAATCCTTGTCAGAGAATTTCTTCTTGCTGTTCTTATTAATATTTTGTTGAATATGGAACCGACAAAGATACTTATGCGCTTTTGGAAAAACTTGTTCACACGCGTTCATTAGCGCAAAATCCCTGTCTGTTAAAATCACGCGCGGTTCCATACATCCTACCATCATAGACTTGATCCTCTGTAACACCCATAGGTAGTTCTCTGACTTCTCAGCGGAAATTACCGCACAAGCAGCCGTAAACGATTTGTTTGTCGACGTCATGCCTACGACCTGAACAAATGGCAGGTTGTACATGTTCGTTTTGTAGGTGGCGTCAATAATTAGCACATGCGGGAAGGCACACCACATCTTGAATGATCTTTCGTGAACAAAGAAGACATCTTCAACTTCGTTTGATATCTCATTCGTGCGCATGTAATAAGTGTAATTTTTTTCGAGAAGAATGCTTTCAAGTTTTTGCATCGGAGACTTACCGACATTTTTTTCGGCGTTGATCTTCTGAACAGCGTTGTGTATATCTTTCGGAATAAGCTTTCTAGCCGGATTGTTTTTTGTCAGCGTTCGCCAGATACTTTGGTTGGGAATGTCTTGCTCTGCCAGCTCCTTAACCAGTTTTGTATCCTCCGAAGAAAGCCTTCTCGCATACGCGTGACCCTCTAAGTTTTCAATAGGAGTGTGGTTATGCTTCGCCTTCGTCACCTCGATCCTCCAAACACTTCCGGATGATTCCGAAAACCCGATCATCTCGAACGGGCAGCCTATTTTCTTGCTACCCGTTTTCCTCTGTGTAGCTATACTCTTATGCTCCCCACCAAAAGTACATTGAAACCAAATCTTGTAATTCTCTCCTCTTTTATTCGACCTCTTAGTCACAATGAGGTAACCGTTGTCTTTTGCCGTGTCTTGTACCCAACGCACCAACTCTTTACGTGACGAAAAGGTCTGCGTCGTATCAAACGAAAACGTAACCGGGTAACACCCTTCCTCGTCAACAGACACATCCCCCGGCTCACCATCGTCACCGAGGTCCGAATATACTTGATGTTCAAAGTTGTGCTCGCCACCGTAACCGAAATTCGAATAACCTTGTAAGCTCTGTTGACAACCGTAACTGTCGTTTGGACCACACTCCTGCTGTACAAAGCTGTACTCGCCACCGTAACCGAAATTCGAATAACCTTGTTGTGCGTAAGGGTCCTCCACAGGGGTATTCAAATCCAGCGTCACCGTGTTATCACGATAATGAATGCCAGATACAACCTCTGCCTCCCTCAAGTTGGACGAGACCGGTTTCTCATACGAGTCAGAAATAGCGGTCCCCTCGTAAGAATCAGGAACAACTGTCTCGTCAGAATATTGACCGAAAATATAGTTGTTTAACCACGACATCGTTTTTTCAAGAGATGTAACTAATACAGCAAAACCGCGCGTTATTTTGAGAAGAAACACAACGGATCTGAAATGTGGAAAGAAATATATATCGAAGACAGTGTGTGATCGAAATGTATGTTCACAGGTTGCTTTTAAAAGGGGAAAAAGGGTGAAATTTGGGGTCGAAGCGCCGCGCTATGGCCACAGCGCGGCGCTTAGGGTTAACGACAAAACATCATGATTAGCTTTATGTCTGTCAAACAGTATCGAATGTTTCAAACGTCAATCGAAGCACGTTTTGTCGATCGAAGCGTCGCGCTTTGGCCATAGCGCGGCGCTTTGGGGTGTGAAAATAATATTGGGCGTGTGCAGCTAGCATGACCCTTCAAAATTGATATGATTTTAGGAAGCTGCCATTTAATGGAGATTTTCTCGAGGGGGGGTTTTCAGTTTTTCACTCGATTGAAGGTTTGATTTCTGGGTTTTGGGGGTGGGGTAAAGAAGATGGTGGGGTCAAGGTCGTAGGATCTGATGTTATCACATGTCAAACGGCGTGCCTTGGTTATCCCTTTACTCTTTTCGTTTTCATTTTAATAAAGTCGTTATCATTAACTCATTAAGGGTGTCCGGTGTGGTGCGTCAAAGGGTGTCGGCAAAGGCTTTTGCCGCGTGACAACACCGCCGCCAACCCTTTGCCGCTGCGGTTTCGATGATCACGCGGTGAAGGGATGCCGCTCGGGAATCATGAGAGAGAGAGGGTAGTGTGGGGTGGGGTCCATTCCAATCTCAACCGGTCACATCTTTTTCCTTTTTTTTTAAATAGTTTACCAAGTCACCAAGTGTCTAATCATTGTCAACACTTTTGAGCATAATTTACCACTTTGACATGGCACACTCTCATTGGTTGATTTTTTAGTTTGTCACTCTCAAGTGTCTAGCCACTCCTTATACCCTAAGATTGACTAATTATTAATTAAAACTTAGAAAACTAACAAAACCTGAATCCGGATCCATACTCCCAAAGAATCCAGACTCATGTATTATAAAAACCTGGTATTGATAACCTGAACCCAACCTCATCTTATGGGTGTGGACCAGGTACGGTATTTCAGTTGAGAACCCAAACCCAACCCTATCCTATGGGTGTGGACCACGTACGATATTCCAGTTGAGAACCCGAACCCGGATTTTTTGGACCAGCTTTATACCCGGGTTTTTTCAATACCCAAACCGGGTTTAATAATACCCGTACCCAGGTTTTAGGAATGCCTGCACCGGATTTTATGAATACCCGATACCAAGTGTTGGGAATGTATGCAATTTCGAGGGTTTTTTTATACCATGTCCGGGTTTTTTTCCATACTCGAGCCAACCTATACTTGAACCCGAAAATAAGGTATTTTAATACCCGAGTATAGAAAACCCGAACCCGAGTACAAAGGGTATGGATTTTCTGGCTAATACTCAGACCCAAATCCGACCCGGGTATTGGCAATACCCGAAAATTCAAAACCAGGTGATACACGAACCCGGGTATTAAAAAACCCCAGTTTTGTGCACCTCTAATCAAGGTGTGTAGTAGTAAGGTGTTCCTCTAAAATAGTTGAGGGTCTTAATTTTACTGAATTCATTGTTTATGATTTAGAGCAGAACACTCTTCAAAAATGTTTAAAAAAAAATAAGGCCCTTGACGAGATTAAAAATCAGGCCCTACCCAACTTTTTTGCAGTAAGTAAGAATACAACGAGAAACAAATAAGCCGGCTAAACAAAAGAACACCAAACACGTACACTCGAACCCAACACCTAAACTTTAGAAGGCAACCGGTTGTGTGACGCCCTGCTTCTTCGTACTTTCCATAATTAGAAGGTCTTGTTTGTATTTCTATTTTTGGAAGTCCTATGTCCTTGTAATCGTATTTCGTTTCGAGCCATTGTAAAAACGAGACTTTAATCGTAATGAAATGAATCTTTTATACATCGTTTATACATGTTTATACATTGATATGTGCATTCGTTTGATACATGATTCGTAATTCACATAAACGGAAATTTAAATCATAAATAACTAGCATACATTTGTAATTCTTAAACGTTCCATGCTAACAAAACATTTGGTTATTCAATTTTGAGACTTATACACATTCAACACTTCATTACTTGCTACATATACTTGTTACATCATTTCAACACTTCATTCGTTCTTACAACACCGAATCCATGTTCAATTACTTAATTAAACTCTTACTTCAGGTTGATTATGTATGTTAGGACATGATACTTGACACATATACAATTGATACACCTTAAATACATAAAATACACAATGATTAATCATCTAATATGTTACATATACTTCTCACTTACAATCATGTTACATACTTATACATCACACTTTTTGTCTAGTTAAATCGTGTTTTATTTCATGTTATACCTTGTTACAAGTTAGGGGAACATTGTTACATATTAACTCTATAACAATTAGGAAGTCGGATGAACAGTAGGTATAAAATATTTTAAAGATCGAAATTATAAGTATGCCCTTAGTTATTAAATTTGGACTAAATCAATTTACTATTTTGTCCCGCTTTAAAATTACGATTTTGCCATCAATTTAAAATTACGCTTTTACCTCTGTTTCAAAATAAAATTATGTTTTTGCCCCCCAGTGAAAAATTACACTTTTGCCCTCGGTTCAAAATTACCATTTTGCCCCGTTTAAATTTAAAGTTTCGCTATTAGTTTTGTTTTCTTCCTCCCAGGTAAGTTACGATTTTGCCCTCAATTTAAATTTACATTTTTGTCATCGGTTTTATTTGCTAAAATTACGATTTTTCCATCAGTTTAAAATTACGTTTTTACCTCTGTTTCAAAATAAAATTATGTTTTTGCCCCCAGTGAAAAATTACACTTTTGCCCTCGGTTCAAAATTACGATTTTGCCCCGTTTAAATTTAAAGTTTCGCTATTACTTTTGTTTTCTTACTCCCAGGTAAGTTACGATTTTGCCCTCAATTTAAGTTTACATTTTTGTCATTGGTTTTGTTTGCTTTCCCAGTCAAATTACGATTTTGCCCCGCTTTAAAATTACGATTTTGCCATCAGTTTAAAATTACGTTTTTACCTCCACTTTAAAATAAAATTATGCTTTTGCCCCAGTGAAAAATTACAAGGTTCAAATTTATGATTTTACCCCGTTTAAATTTACAGTTTCGCCATTAGTTTTGTTTTCTTCCTCCCAGGTAAATTACGATTTTACCCTCAATTTAAATTTACATTTTTGTCATCGATTTTGTTTGCTTTCCCAGTCAAATTACGATTTTGCCCCCAGTGTATAACTACAGACACAAAATGAGGGCATAGTGCGAGGCAAGTGCCTGGAACTCCCCCATTGGCCCAACCAATTTACGATTTTATCCCCGCTTTAAAATTACGATTTTGCCATCAGTTCAAAATTACGTTTTTACTCCCAGTTCAAAATAAATTTATGCTTTTGCCCACAACAAAAAATTACAATTTTGCCCTCAGATCAAAATTACGATTTTGCCCTGTTTAAATTTACAGTTTTGAAATTAGTTTTGTTTTTCTCCTCCCAGCCAAATTACGATTTTGCACTCAATTTAAATTTACATTTTTTGACATCGTTTTTCTTTGCTTTGCTGTTTTTTTTTTTTGCCCTTTTCCGCTTTATGTATATATTATAGTTATTATTGCGCGAAACTATTAAGAAAAAATTCCATAATTCAGTTGGTTGTATAAACATTCAAATATAGTGAGCGTCTCGGGTTCGAAGCCCTTCATTAGAAAGAAATTTTTTTATTACCTTCTGCTAAATAAAAGTTTGAGTATCTATCATTCTTAATAATATTTTCTGTGATTTATTCCTTCTTCTTTTTCCACTTGTATATTGTTTTCTCTGCTTCTAAATTGGTAATTTTTATAACCAACCGGTATGATACCGGTATTTACGGGTAAAACACCGGTAAGTAACGAACCGAACGGATACCATGCTCATCCTGTTACAAAACGAAACGAAATGAATCGATAACGTTCGAATTCCCCACCGCGTAGCGCGGGGAATTTCACTAGTTAATTACATAACTTAATCAGCAAAAATTACACATTTTAATATTTAAAAAAATAAATATAAAGGAAATATAGGGCTGAATTCAGCACCCAAAACAGCTCCCTTGGGCTGAGTTTTGTGGGCTTGTTTCATTGATTAACCCTTCTAAACACTTCCAAAGCCCAACCCAATGAAACCCTAATCCATCCCCTATATAACCCAAGCCTCCTCCAAGCATTTTTCACTTTCTAAACACTCTTTATTCACCCTCAAACACACAAAACCGTAGCTGATTCCAGGAGTTCGGACAAATTCAACACATCATACAAAAGTGAGCATAACTCACTCACTTTTTAACCGTTTCACTTGATTATTTTTTCCTACTTACTTGGATTAACCTTAGGAACATTTCCACAGGTTTTTTCATAGAAAACCAAGGTCTGGAATGTCACCAAAAGGCTCCAAAGTTGATTGATTTTTCTGTTCTTGATTCATACTTTGTTAAACTTGATTAAACTTGAGTTATCTCATCTCAAACCTATGTCCTTATGCTTATAACCACATCTATGGTTAGTAAGGCTTAAAATAAGTTTGAGACATGTAAAATTAGAGGTGTAAACCTCACAAAGTTTCTGTTTTGTTCAAGGGTTTAACCCACAAGTGATGTTCAAGCCTAAAGGTTGATGATTGTGTGATTTAGGATTAGCTTGGGCTATCCTACTTGAAAATCCACACATTGCTTAATTTTTTCTCTTAGATTGGTTGTTCTTATTCCATTATTACTTGTAAGTTCATGACCCTCCTTGAATTTTCATAACATCAAGTGTAGTGGTGAACATCTAGAGGTACCTAAATGGAAGACTTGTTCTTCCTACCTCCAACATGACTTCCATGATACAAAGAGGTTCCTAAATGGTGGATTTATCCTCCTACCTCCTACTTGACCTATATGATATAATGAACACTACATACTACTTATATGTATATTCCAAATAATCGAACCTTTGATGATGAATTTGTGTTCATTTGTCAAAGTACTAGGTTACATCATCTAAAACATTATGTGTTAAAGATGATTACTTTATGTTATATGCTATTTTATGTACTTTGAACTCCAAATCCTTAATCTTCCGTTATCATACACCTTGTTTTCTTCGTGTAGAAGGACTTGGTGTTCCAACCTCCTAATCAACAAACAACTCTCGCGGATTTATCAAGTGGAAGCTTGCAAAACCGTGAGTACACTTGACCCATTTACCTTTAAAAACACTTTGGGTTGTAACATGTTATTATACAAACTTCACATTCACACACTTAAAACATTCTTTATGCTCTCAATCCATTATACATGCTACTTGTTTACTTAGGTTCATGCTAGATTATACATGATTTATGTCATTAACTTTGCTAAGCCCCAACTTAACATATATAGCGCTATAGGAGTAGCACACCACCCGTCGGGGTCTTGTTAAGTTTTTATTCTAAAAACGGTCTCGCTACTTTTGTGGCGAGGGATGCTAAATACTAGTGGACACTTGGGTTTGACGTATTGTTATGCATGCTAGTTACCTTGTTTACAAATTGCCATGTGCATTCGAGAAAATGCTTTTATACTTATGCTATATTTAATTTAAACCTTGTGTACTCGCCTTTGCTTTTGCATTGAACTTTATTTTAAACATGTTACAGGTTGAGGATGATGAATGCTATGAAATGAAGTAGCGACGATGCTTAGATACACATATAGACGTGCTAGGTTTAATATGTTGTATCAAATTTTGTTATTGTTATGTTTTGAACATGTTGTTATTTGAAATTTATATAATGTTTGACAATGTGAGATTATGAAATGAAACGGGTTTATTAAATATTGTCACAAATAGTGTTATGAAGTCTCTTGCAATCTATTTCGTCCCACTTTGATGATTCCGCCATTGGTTGGGGTGTGACAGGCTGAGCTATGGTTGATGTCGACACAGTCTTTTAGTTCACACTTATCCGCTTTACAAATACGATCTTACTTAAGCTTTTACAATTTTTTTGTTGACCTAAAATTACAATTATTAACTAAAAACGATGATAAACAAAAAATAAGAAAATAGAAGGAAAAAACATTGATAAATGAAGTTGGTGATGGTAGAAGAATTAGAGAGTAATCCTCTCTAAATTTTATGAAACTTTTTAACAAATAGTTTCTCTAAATTTATAAGGTTCTTTTATACTCAAAACCAAATATATATATATATATATATGAATAATGTATCGTACAATTACCCTTAACGTACATTACGCAAGTATAAATCTCATGTTATAAAAAAGCGCGTTCATGAATCTGGGAAATCGCACGGGGGGATGAAATCGCATGTTGTGTTTTATGGGGTGAAATCGCATGGGGGTGAAGATCTGACGGCTAGGGTTATCGCGTAAGCAATGTACGATAAGCCATTTTGTACATTAACTGACCTCTATATATATACACACACACACACAATTAGGTTCATTTGTGAACAACTTCTTGAAAGTGAACTGAGTGAACTAATCTTGGTTCTTAATCAATTTTTAGACTAAAAGGGTAAGATTGACATTAGCCAAGTATTTTTAATTAAAATCCCTTAATTTTCTTATCTCTTAACTCTCTCTCCCTCTCTCATTATTAATTATTTCTCCGTTATTGAAAGGCTAATTTTTTTTAATAAGCTCTTATGTTCTTTTTAAAATTAAATATTATACCTAATTAAATTATGTTTTTAACACATGTGTATACAAGTCATTATATACAAGACTTACACACTTGTGTATTATTATATCTTGTTCCCACAGGTCGGTATAAACCAGATTTATACGCCTATGTATTATTTAAGTACATATGTGTACACAGGTCGGTATATACCATACGTACACACCTATGTATTATTCAAGTACATAGTGTATACAGCTCGGTATATATCAGACTTATACACCTGTGTATTATTGCATTTTGTTTCCACTATGCATCTTTTCATCAAACACTGATCTGATACATATATGTATAGAGAATGTAATTAAATATTTTAAATCGTATTCTAGATGGAACAATATAATGTAATTAAATATTCTTTTAATTGGAAAGAAAAATCAGAAGAGAGAAAAAAATCAATTAATTAAATGAAGAGAGAAAAATACAATTATACCCTTTTGTCTATTAAAATACATATAAGTTACAAAAGATAATTACAATCTTGCCACTAAAAAAAATTTAGATCTACAAAATCAATGGTCAGGATAAGTTCATTTTGTTCACAACTACAACATTGTTCACTCATGAACCCTACCCTATATATGTATTTAAAGTGTTTTTTTATTTATATGGAAGAAAAAAAAGATGAAGTTGGTGATGGTAGAAGAATTAAAGAGTAATCCACTCTAAATTTTATGAAACTTTTTGACAAATAATTTCTCTAAATTTATAAGGTTCTTTTTATACTCAAAACCATATTATATATATATATAGGGTCGGGATTTAGAGAAAACGGTAGAAAGTGTGAGAACGGTGAGAACGCTTAACGATCGTCCGATCAAAACAATCTATGGACTAGATTGGCGCGGTAGCGTTTTCGTAAATAACATCAATTTTATTACGTGGACACGTTTCATTAAGGGTAAAAGGGTATTTTGACTACTCCACACAAAACGCCATCTCATGAAATAAAACGTCAAAAACAAAAATCACAGACCATTCTAAGTAAAACGCCATTAAATATAAAACGCCAAACTTAATTATAGTAAAATCCCGCCTAAAAAAACCGCCAAAAAATCCTATATTTACAACATCTCAGACCTTCAATTAAAAACACACACAAAAACCCAAACGCCATATTTTATATAACCCATTCGCCTTAGAAACGCCAAAAAAAACCAAACATCAAATATCTTCCTACCCCAAAACGTTTTTTTGAAATTCAGTTTGCCTGTCAGTAAAGATTTCGCTCAATGAAATAGACAAAATCCTTAAGTGAGGATATTGTCCATTTCATTGAGTAAAATATTATTGACTTATCCTAAACTTCCATCCAATTTATAACGCCAAAACATACAAAAACATTATTGAGGTTTGTTGTCAATAAAGTTTAGCTGTATGGGGTGGACTACATTGTCAGTTATCTTTCTTGACCGAGGATTAACAATGTTGTCCATCTCATACAGCAAAAATTATTGATTTTAGCATGATCAAAATTTGAGGTTTAAGGTGATCTTATTTCGTGGCGTTCTTTTTATCGGTAAAACGCCAAAAAAGTTAAAAAATCAAACATCGTTGATTGTAAAAATTCAAGATTGTAGGCTGAAGGATCTAAACTCAATAACATTTTGCTGCATGAGATGGACAAATCTTCAAGAAAAAGATGCTGATGTCAGACTGTGTGCTTCCAAACAGCAACACAAAAAACTACTTGAAAAACAAAAAAACAAAATGAAATACGAAAGTCGAACCAGCCAGTTAACATGATTCAAAAAAGAAGAAAGAGACTGGTGACAGAGAAGATTTGGAAGATCAATTGTATATGTATTATTTTTTTTTATTTTCCTTTTCAGTTAATTGTTATATAATAAAAACGCCATATATAATAAAAACGCCAAAACAGCCAAAATGCTTGTTTAAATGATATCATCCAGTTAAACGCCACCAAAAAACTCCCAAACTATAATAAAATTACTTTGAAAAATTATTATAAAAAACCCAAAAAAATTAATAAAAAATAAAAAGCAAACTTGAAAATGTAACTAGAAACGGTAAATACAAAATCAGTAATACTGAAGAATCTAAAACGCCAAACTTGAAAGATGGGACGTGTTACAGACTTCAGAGATAAAGCTTATCAAAAACATTAATTACAAAACAGTAACTGAAAAGACGATTACTTTATTATAATAATGCACCGCCTAATTTAGGCGCCAAAAACATATCCTATAAAATGAAACGACTCAGCAACTTCCATTTGATTAAACCAAAAAAAACAAACGCCAATACTACTAAATACCACCCACTGTAAAACGCCAACAAATAAACTGAATGAATTGTTATCAGAGGGGAGTAACTCAGAAAGATTTTGCTGCATGAGATGGACAAAATTTCAAGAAAAAGATACTGATGCCAGTCATATGGCATTTTGTATTTTGTATTCTTGAAGAAGGTTTGGATGAGGAGAAGAGATTAATGACACTGAAGAGTGGGTTCACTATAAAGATGAAGATCCAGATAAAGAAAAAGCCAAAAACCCACTCACACGCCATAGATCTATGTCCCCAAACATCCACAAAAAAGCCAGTTCAACAGACGAGCAGGCAAAAAAAATCAAACCGATGGGTTTGTTAAGTTTTACATAAAACACCATATATTCGGTGACAGTCCTTGTACTATTAAAGAAGAGAGAGACTGATGACAGTGAAGATTTGGAAAAGAGATCCGATTAAGATTTTTAATTTATTTCCTTCCCTTGTATTTTGTTTCCTGTGGTTGAAATATAATTTAACAATAGTAAAACGCCAAGATGCCAGAAACGCCAAAATGTTTATAAAAAATAATAGAACAATAGGCCATCTTGTTTAAAACCCCTTGGAAAACGCCATTCAAATAGATTTCCTTCCCCCTGGGTTCCAATGGCATACGATGTGAATAAACGCCATAAAAGCCATAAACGCCAAAATGTTGATACAATGAAACCATTAAAACACCATTAATTATTGAATTTGGTTAACGCCAAAAATCTTAAAAACCAAAAATTAAAACAACATTGGGAAAAAGCGGAACTGGAAAAGCAGAAGATGAAAGGACAAAAAAGCCCCTCCGCCCTTTTCTAAGCGGCGTGACACGTATTAGGCCAGGAAGCGTTCTCACCGTTCTCACACTTTTGAGCGTTTTCTCCCGATCCCGTTTCTATATATATATATATATATATATATATATATATATATATAGGGTGAGGTTCGGCTACAAAGTCCATTTTTCCTACAAAGTGTACAAAGTCATAAAACACTACAATTTCAGCCATAAAACACACTCAAAACCCACAAATAACATAATGAAGATCACTAAAACACAATATCCAAACCCTAACGGTCCTTAAAAACTTCAAACACATCATCGTACAACTACGAATATAAAACACAACATGATAATCAACATAAAACACACTAATGTTAGTCATTCGATAATCAAAGCCTTATCATCCAAAACATAACACAAAACTCACAAATATGGTGTTTTAGTAATCTTCACTATGTTATTTGTGTGTTTTGAGTGTGTTTTATGGTTGACATTATGGTGTTTTATGACTTTTTACACTTTCTAGGAAAAATAGACTTTGTAGCCAACTCTCACCCTATATATATATATATATATATATAGGGTGAGGATCATTTCAGAACCCTAAATATTTACAGAACTTGCAGAACTCCTAAAAAACAATCTTTTTATTTATATATTTTTATATTTAGGATAATTTTATCATTTATTATATGTAGTTTTATCATTACATACATCGTAAGAGTAATTTTATCATTTTTTATATGAATTTTTCTAATTACATATATGTAAACTAGTATTTTTACATATATGTAATAAATTATTACACATTTACACTTATATATAATTTGACTATTATACATATGTAAATTACTCTTAACATGTATGTAATCATAAAAATAGATATAATAAGTTATAAAATGTAACGCCCCAAAATCCAAATGTTATAAACTCGAAATATGCCCTTATGTGTTATATTATGAAATAAATAACTAGGCCATTTAACCTAGTTAAATGCCCGGTTTAGACTATTGAAAGAGAAAAGTAGTGCACGTTATGTTTTAAAGGCAAACCCGAGGGACTAAAGAGGGATAAAATGAAAGTTTAATTATGAACTTAAAAGAATATATCCACACACATTACACACACTTCGTGTGTGAATGTTCTGGATCGATCAAGAGCTCCCCAAAGGAGCCAAACCCTAAACTCAACCAAAGCATCAAATTGAAGGGTGAATCGAAGCTCAAATTCACAACCGAACACGAATAAATGATCACCTTCACGAGGGGATCATAAGGTATGTTAAATTTTGATGTTTAATGAAGTTGAGAAATCTTGATAATCATCACTAGTGGTGATTTAGGTATGAATCATGAAGGTTATGGCCAAATTAGTGATGTATGCATGTTTAGGAACAAACCCTAAGCGAAGACTCTGAGTAAATTGCTAGAATTTAGGTGTTTGGATCAATTACCACAATTAGTTAAGTGGGTTTATGTTTAGTTCATGAAATGGTATGAACTTGATTAGGAATATGTGTATATGTGATGTGTATTTGTATATAGAGTGATTATGGTATGTAATTTGTATGATGTTTACTTGAGATGATAAATGAAAGTGATAATTAGGAAGAAACACATGAAATACTTGTACATCATGCTTAGAAAGCAGTACGCACACCAAGTGTTTGATGAAATGTCTAAATGACAGTAATATGTGAAATTGTATGCAATTAATGGGTAAACATGTATAGAGTGTGGTAATAATGAAATTGATAGTAAACTAACATAAGGAATGCATTTTAGATATAGTTCATGAGAAGGTTATGTTAGGTCGATGTTGAGTATGCTTCATGCTTGTTTGAATTGACTAATGAAAGTCATACATGAGATATGAATTTGAGATGATCGTTCATACGTACTATCATGTATGCTAACAAGAATGAGAATGTAATGACATGTACGGATAGGAGTCATATCAACGCGGACATAAGCATGGAAGGGCAACGGGTCAAGGATAAACACGGAAGCTATGCTTGAACTCGGACGCACAAGGTAAGTGATTTCCGTAATCACTTCTTAGTTTGTTTAAGTAATATAGTGTTTTTAACAAAATAAACATGACGTTTGAGGTTAGTTATATGTTGAAGCTCTTCGTTGTAAATGATGAGGTTAAAGTTGACTAGAACGCCCTTGATGGGTATATCGGACAAACGACCTTTAAGAGATGTTAGAAGCAAGTCATTTGGTCAAGAGAATGTTTTAGGACAAGTATGAGAGCGTAAGGTATGATTTTTAGGGCCAAAGACACTAAAATGCACAAATACCCTTAACGGGTCAAAATAAGCAATTAAGCGTAAACGGAGTTTACCACGTAAGGAACCCGTGATTTGAGATTAATATGATAGGAGGTATGAAATAAGGAGTTTCACGAGTTAAAAGCTTAAATAAACATGTTGGTGTGATAAGATTATGAACGGGTGAATTCTTGGTAAAAAGGGTAGTAAGCCGAAGACTTAAAAGTCTGGAATTTTGTTAATCCGGATGTCGGATCTTAACACCATAAGATGGAGAATTAAATTACGGACGCGTAGGAAAAAGAATCGGGTAAAACGGACCAATAATGAAGAAATTATGACCGTTTCCGTGAAATCGGATCGCGCTGGAAATATGCAGCAACCAGTTGCATTCTGTCTGTCGAATTGGGGGCGTCGCGCCACGCGACGGGGGGTCGCGCGACGCGACGGGTCTTGTTTCTCCAAAAATTTGTTTCGTGCCTCGTTTTGTCTTGGGGACTCGTTTAAACGCGTTTCAAGTTACGAATGACTAATTTAACTTACGTTTTATGAGCGATAGGGTAAGCACACTTGTAGGTAGGTATGTATGTATGTTTGTATGTCTCTATACATGTATGTATTCGTTTAAATACGGATTTAAACACTTGTAAGCTATTTATAACCCTCATATGTTATGTTTTAAGTATGGCAGGTATGTACGATGGTATGTATGTATGTATTAAAATGCGTATGTATGATTATATGGGTGTAAGTAAGTATATGCGGACGTATGCGTGTAAGTAAGAATGTACTAGGGTAAATACGAATGGATTCGATATGTGGGTAGGCATGTACGTGGGTAGTCATGTATGTATGTATGTATGTATGTATGTATGTATGTATGTATGTATGTATGTATGTATGTATGTATGTATGTATGTATGTGTGTGTGTAGGTATGCATGTAGGTATGTAAGTACAATGGTATAATTGTAGGGGTGTATGCAGGTTGTTAATATGATTGACTACTAATGTTATTAATGATGTACCTTGAGTATAAAATATAATGCAGGCATAGGTCGAAATATCACCAGGAATTGATGGTCAGATGGAATGTTTGAAAGTAAAGAGATAACGGAACGAAGAATGTATAAGGATAAATCTTGTCTTTATTTCTGATATGTACTAATGTTACGACCATTTATGATGAGTGCAGGTTGTACAAGACATGGGGAATCATCGAAGAGCGGAGATCGAAGATCGAGTCACTTAACGGATTGTACGGAAGTTATTGAGGGTGTAGTTAATAAGTATAAATTATGTTTTCTTATTGTAGATGAGTGTAATAAACGTATTTAAATAAAAAGGTTTAACCTTAGAATTGATTTCAAGCGCGTCAAGGTGTTGTAATGCAAAGAAAATTTTATGGTACGAATTTCCGCTGTGACTTTAGTCATATATGAATTAGGGTCTTACATAAAAGTGCCCTAAATATAAAAATATATTTATAAAAAGATTGTTTATTAGAAGTTCTGAAAGTTCTGTAATTATTTCGAGTTCTAAAATGAACCCAACCCTATATATCTATACTTTCTATAAAAGGAGAGATCCCAGTGACATAACAAAAGCTGATGTGTCAGCCAGAGAGGCTGTCCAACAATGCTTTTCTTATGTCATCAACGTTGAGGTGGCAGCCATAGAGGAGCCATAGTGACATCATAAAGTTTAATATTAAAACACTTTAAAATTCAAAACTCTAGCCCACATTCATCAAACCTCTGCCTTCCATTCATGCTTCAAACCTCTGCCTTCGATTCATGCTTCAAACATCTGGCCAGATTCAAATTTCAAAATTCAAACCATATATATATATATATATATATATATATATAAAGTTCTTTTTAATTTCAAATTATCATAACAAACATAAACTCTAACTCTCTCTCTCTCTCTCTCTCTCTCTCTCTCTCTACGGTTTCAATTTCCCCTCTCTCTCTGTTTCTCATCGGAGCTTGAGAATTCCATCAGCAAACTGCGAAGAAGGAGATGACGAATCTCCTAGGTCAACACACAGCCTACGTCGCCAATCTTGACCCTCAGGTACTGTTTATTCAATATGTTTACCATCGATTTGAATATTATGCAGACCATTCAAGGCAAATATTGATTCAAAACCCTCCTCTCACCAAAATGCTATACCTCAGCTGAAGGTTCATATAATGCTATATCTCAGCAGATGTTTGGTTGCCGGTAATTTCAAATTCAAAATGCCTGGGAATATGTAATGCAATTAATGCATGTCACTCACTCACTTCTGTCAATCATCTGCCTATATAAAGGTTTTTTCCTCATTTCACTCTTCATATTTCCACTCTCCTGTTCTCTGCTTTTTTATTTTGAAATTTGAATTCATGCCGATTTCCGATTTAGAAGTCAGCGTCAGTTGAAATTAACAATTTTAGTTCAGTTAATGATTTGAATCCTGGGAAAGATTTGTGGCATATGAGGGCGAAGATGTTCCGAAAATGGAATGAAGGTTATAGAATGGATCTCAACTTCATTGATGAAAAGGTAATGTATGTTTATGTTTAAAAATAGAGTTTTATATGGTAGTTTAAAAATAGATATTTTTTTATTTTTTCTTTTTATCACAAACTGTAGGTTTGTATGCTAAATATTCTTCAGGTAGATCTTGTTGGATTTGTTATTTGGTGTGGAAGTGTTGAGTTCGTTGGCCGAACTTCAAAATGTAATCAAGGTTATAAAATGGATCTCAACTTTATTGATGAAGAGGTAATGTCTGTTTGTGTTTAAAAATAGATGTATATGTGTGTATTCTTTATTCTATGCTTTGTAGGTTTGTAATATAAATGTAATCAAGGTTATAAAATGGATCTCAACTTTATTGATGAGGAGGTAATGTCTGTTTGTGTTTAAAAATAGATGTATATGTGTGTATTCTTGATTCTATGCTATGTAGGTTTGTAATATAAATGTTCCTGAGTTTTGTACCGTCGTTTATTGAGTATGTATATTCTTTGATTTTTTCTTTTTATCACAAACTGTATGTTTGTATGCCATAATGTAACATCCCTACTTTCATCATAAATAAAAACTGGCAAACCTTCCTAACTATGTATTTTATCTATGATAAATAAAACAATATTGTTGTAGCATATAAGGTTTTAATTAAAAACCTTATTTAGAAACTTAGTAGGGAGTATTTTGTAAATGATCAAGAAGGAGGGGTGAATGTGGAAATATGAGTTTTAGTTAACTAAATAAGTCAACGAGGAAAAGAAATCTCCAGAACCTTGATGCGTGCAGTGAGGTGTTTGACAATAGAGAAAAAGAGACCAAGAGAAAGTGGTTTCCAACTTGAAATTTGGAAATTCAAAATGTAAATCTTGTTAATTCAAGTTTATAATCTGATTTCTAGCATCATCATCTCTTTTTGTAAGTACATATTCTTCTTGTTCATCTCCTTTTTCTTTTATGTGAAGATACATGTGGGGTTTGATGATAACATGAGAAATTGGATGATTTGTTATGCTATTTTTGTTTAGAAACATATTTGTATGTGGTAAGAATTCATCAATTTAATTGTCTACATTGTGTCTTAGATGGATGAATAATCTAGGGTTCATGATGAAATTGGGGCCTTTGTATAAGTTGTAGTGAGCACATGACATGATGACTCTTGAATGGATTTTAAATGTAGTTTGGTTCATAATCACTAAGTTTGATGTTTCTAACATAATGTAAGTGTTTAATTGGTGTTCGAGCCATGAAATAAGGGTGTATATAAAAGGTTGGGTCGAACTGAAGAAGAAACTAAACCTGGATTTTCGCAGCTTTTAAACTGATTTTAGGCTGTTTTGTAAAAATCATATAAAATCAGCCGAGTGTCCGTTGTGAGTGTTCTTTATATGCTCGAAAACCTTGTGGAGTGTAGATTGTAAAGAATTTTAGAGCAAGGTAAAACATGGCCGTTAAGTGGGTCAAAAAATGTGAAATACTATAGGGCTATACATGCTGTGTAAAATGTTAAGTTCAGCTAATGAATCTAAAAAAAAATTATGTCTCAATTTAGGTAGAACTTGGGTTATAGGTTCCAATAGACCAAACATGTTTACAAATACATGATTTAGTTATTGTGAATCCAAAAGTGTGGTAAACGAACGTAGTATGCAATATGAACTTTTGAAACGGGTCAAACATGAAGCAAAAGATTCATAGTTTTTATAAGTGTTTAATTGACACCACTTATGTAATGATGATTGAATATGTGGGTTTTACCTAGTTTCCTTCTTATTGGCTAGTTTGAATTTAGAAGATTAACTAAAATCCAACAAGGAACGCAAGGTGGAAGCTTTGGGCAAACAAGGTAAGTGTTTTATTCTTCAATACTACATATAAGATTGTGCATTACAAGAATCCTTTACAGATATACTAAATTCTTGTTTGAAGTTAAGTATTGCTAGAATATTAAAGGTTAATTAAGGAGACTTTGAGATCTTAGATATCATCAGGGAGATAATATTCTTTTAAAGGGTTGGTTTATACAAATGGATTGAAGTTTACTAAGGTAAGTAGCTCTATGAGAATTATATATATATTCACGAACATGATTCTATACCAATTTGCAGGGTTACCGATCCAAGTATAATGAATGGTTTGGAAATATTGTGCTACTTAAAGGGATACAAATTCAATTGTTATTTTGAAATTGAAAGGGGTGAGGTTTTATGAGTACCATGGATTGAAAATGTTATATACTCCCTTGCACGTCTAGAATGAGTTATAACAAGCAAAAGTTTTGGTAAAATGAAGTAACGGGTCAAAATATTTCTAAACAAGTAGTTGTCCAGGTTTGCGCAGGACTCAGCGTAGGATATGCCGAGTCTAACATAGCCTACGCTAGTACGGATTGTGATGTCGTGTTGCCTCTGTGTTCCACCGGTTAATTATTTTCAAAAGATGTTGATTTAGTTTCGGTATTAATATATGTATATACATGATTATACTAACCCTTACATTGTATAATCATGAATAGGCAAGGCATGGCCGAAGTGAAGCTTATGATACAAGTCTCGGATCGAATCTAAGAAGAACATTTTATATATGATATTGTGAAGACCCAATACCACATAGGTTGTAGGGGTAAAATGTGTTTACTTGTATATATAAAAAGGCGTTTCATCAAAACCTGCTGAACATGTATGTTATGGTCGTTTTTAAATGGTGATAATCTATTTAGTGGTTATCTCAAATGACGTGCATTTTTTTACAAGTTTAATAATGAAAAATACGGGACCGTTTTCCGCTTGTGTATAAAAATGAGTTTAAAGTTATGGGTGTTTCAAGTTGGTATCAGAGCACCGGTTTGAGGGATTTAGGTATTAATTTGATACTTATACTCAAACCTTGTGTGCTCATGATTCTATAATAGAATTTTGATCGGAGACTTGAGCAACAAAGGTATACATGTTTGAAAGTATTAAAGAGGTAATATTTGAAATTTTACCTGTATATTTGTAATATTATACGGTAGGTATAAGAATACTTAAGTATATCATGTTAATTTCTACACAGGGCCCGTGTAATAATCAATGTGATGCATTCATGTATTCTTATGATCGGCTCTATAGTATTACAAAATAACAAGGGGGAGATAGTTGGCTTATAAAGTCTTTGACTTCAAGGAGTTATGTGAAGTCATTTGACTTTCACAAAGGAGGTAGTGAAGTCTTTGACTTCAAGAAGTTATGTGAAATCATTTGACTTTCACACAGGATGTAATGAAGTCTTTGACTTCAAGAAGTTATGTGAAGTCATTTAACTTTCACGAAGGATGTAATGAAATCTTTGACTTCAAGGAGTTATGTGAAGTCATTTGACTTTTACAAAGGAGGTATTGAAGTCTTTGACTTCAAGGAGTGATGTAAAGTCATTTGACTTTCACAAAGGATATAACGAAGTCTTCAACTTTAAGGAGTTATGTGAAGTTTTTGACTTTCACAAAGGAGGTAATGAAGTCTTTGACATCATAAAGGAGTTGAAACAAAGTCTTTGACTTTGTAAAGGAGTATTGTGGAGTCTTTGACTTCACAAAGGATTCATAAAAGTTTTTGATATCATAAGAGGAATAAAATAATGATTTTGACATTAATTTACCAACATGATAAAGGTGTTCAAAATATAACCCGTACTTGGAAATTATAAATGAGAAGGAGATTATGTCTTTCATGCATGGGTAAATAAATGAGTTTGGTACTTAAATTACCAAAATTGATCAAATATGCACGGCATTACCCGTAAGAGGTAGTTATAAATAAGAAAGAGTTGTTTTATGATAAACATGATGGAATGAGTATTCCATAAATGTAGTGGTAATAATTAAGTTACTAAACGTTCAGTTGACAATCAAGAGTTATAAGTCAAGAGCAAGGAAAAGGAGTTAATAAACAAAAGACTTTATATTAAAACTTGTATGTAATAGGTATTCTTAGTTTTAAATACATTTACGTGGAATTTATACAGGTGGAATGAAGATTTGCCGGTGAAACGGGAGGTCTTGGACCTCATACAGGAGATGGAGAATCACGTTAATTGTGATCAAGTGGAGGTAATATACAAATATCATAAGGTGTGGGTAACAAAGGTCAATAGGCAAGTTATGCTAATTTATAATATAAATGATAAACCTCTGAAGGTGTAAGTTATTTAAGCTGAAATCACAACTTAAACACATTATATGATAACAACACGAATGCATTTATATGGGGTGTTGAGATTTCATTTCACGAATGAAATCTAAAATGCATAATACAAGTATGGTCTTGAAGTAATCATATTATGTGGATGGGTTCTGATGGATTGAAACAGGATAACATCATATGGTTTTGGTCATTGTGTAATTAATAACCCTTTGGTTTGCGTGGGCTGAAAATATGTGATTGTATATACCCACCAATCATCCGGGATGATTTATATAGAATATTCACAAACTGATTTGATTATACCGTTAAAATAAAAATGGTGGACTCAAGGCTAGGTAAGCTTTGATAGAGATAGTGGTCTCAAGAAAGAAAGTATGGTACTTGAAGACTTCGAGCCACACAAGTAAGTTGAAATGAATTATTTAATATAAATTTAGGTAACCAATAATTTGAATAATCACAAGTTGTTAAATGGCTAAAGTCGATCATAAGATGTTTAGAGGCCCTAAGCCACAGGGAAGGTATTAATAAGTCTTGACTTCTTTAAAATTGTATAGAAGTCTTCTGAGATAAAATAATGATAATTATATTAGTATTGATTTAAAAGAAAGAAATATTTATTTAGTTGACCCCTACTAATATATTAGGCTTGGATTTGCTTATTGGAGCCATGATGATCATCGAACCATTTTACATTTTCCTGAAAGTATATAATGGTCTATAAACCATATAAGGAGCCTAAAAGATGTATAAGAAATACTATGACTCATTCAAGATAGAATGAATTATAAGGTTTATCAATTCCCAAAAAGAAAATTTTGTGGTTTGCAAATTTGTGAACTTGCAAAAGTGATTTGAATAAATGAATCTGGATGTGTATGATCAAATAGGGAGGTTTTGAATGGTTAACGGTATGTTGGGCTTTAAATAATGGACAATGACAAATTGTCGATAATATAGTATAAATCAAAATGAAAACGGTAGATGGAGTTATGAAGCTATAGTGCGTGTCGTTAAAAGTGCAAACTATGATTTGTTACACACCTTATAAATTAATGTGGATGAGCATATATCAAGATGATTTGAAATTTTAATCATTTAGCATGAAATTATGATTGTAATGAGGTGTTAATTATGATGGGTGCCTCATACTCAAAATTTGAAAATTGGTAAGTGAAACCTATGGCTACAATAGGTTGATATAACAATGATGCTAATTTTTTTTTATTATAGATTTAAATAATAGAAAGTGGAATTACAACACTGATGGAATGATTAAAAGTATATAATGATCAAGAATGATGTGTGTACAGAAGACGAGCATGCAGGAAACTCTTTGGGATGCAAAATAATGATATAGTGGCACTCGAATACATGTTGGGTGACATGCAACGAGCATTCCCCTGCAGATGGCGAGGTATTGTAGGGTCGATGATTCGTCCAAACGAGTCAATCAGAGTCAGATCTAGCTTCTAGAAAGGCGGAATCAGACTAGAAACCTTGCATCAGTGTTAGAACAGGAGTAGAAGAGTAGAAAGTCACTTTAAACATGTTCTTCATTGATTTTAGACGTTTTGGTACAGAGAGAATCGGACAGCACTTCGGTACAAAATTCTCCAGAAAGTTACAAATGAAGAACACTACTGGCCTATTTATAGACCTGCCAGACCGCACGGGATAACATACCCAGACCGCACGAGTTGGACAACTCACTTCGTGCGACCTGACCATTCAGGTCGTGCGACCTGGCTAATACACATAAACTTTAACATTTAAAACCTATTACATACTAATGACACGACATAGACTGATGACGCAGGCGATAGACATTATGCATCAACAAACTCCCCCTTGGATATTGCCGCAGTCTTCAGTCAGCCGATCTTCAAAACATTCTTCACAGAGACTTGAAAAATTCTTCCCTTTGCTTCGGCTTTTTCAATAAAGCTTTCCTGAGCTGTTCCTTTTCTTTGGCAGCTCTCTTTTCTTCCTCAGCTAGCTTTTGCCTCCATGTAGCTCGAGCGATTCTGTCTTTTTCTTCACGCTCTTCCCTCTCCTTCTCTGCTTTCAGAAACTCTTCTCTTTCAATCTCTCTCCAACTTGTTAACCACGCATTTTCAGAATTTATACCCTTCTGAAAACATACTGTAGCTACCTTCTGAAACTGCAAAGCTTGTTCTCTATCTTCTGCCTTATATCCAATCTTGTTCACAAACAGACATTCAATATCCTTTGCAGAACAATTTACTATCCACATCGGATCGTACAGGTGAATATTTCTGATTTCATTCCCAACTCTGTACACAATCACTGCTTCGGTCGTCATGCAACTATAAACCCAGCATACAAACCCTTCATGAAAATTATATTCCATCTTTGGAAATGGAATATTCTTCATAACCCTTGGCTTCTTGATCTTCAGAATTGTTTCTACAATACCTGTAACAGGATCCTTCCTCTTGACTTTCTTAGGATAATGTGGCTTCCAGTGTCGAAATTCTCTAAATGCTTCAAATTTCATCAAGCCCCACGTTGGCATATCATGAACTCTGACTGGATATGATAATGTTCTGACTTGGGACAACTCTTCAACATCCCACCAAGGTAGAGACATTATATCTTGAATATACTGGAAATATTGAACACCAAATTCTCTTCTAATAGCATAAGCGTTGACTTGTGGCAAGTACCCCCAGCTTATGATATCACCCAGAGAAACATCTATATCCCTTCTGTAATACTGTAGTGGTCTTTTGAATTTTCTTTCCGTATCCTTCCTGAACCACTTCTTTCGTTCTTCACATTGTTCTTCTTTAGACATTTCTCTAAAACTCTTATTCTTAACACTTTCAGCAACTTTTCTTCTCAATTCATCTTCATTTGCTTGACTGAAAAACTCAGCAAGAGTTGGAAAGCTAGAAGTATCAACATTAACATTCTCAGACTGATCATCGTCACTCCAATCTTCTACTTCCACTTTATCATAATTATCAGCTTCTTCAACATACTTGTACTGATATGCAGGTTGATGATTGATATCAAACTCGTTCAACTCTTCTTCAAAATCGAAGTTAAACTCACCTTCTTCAACATCCATCATCTTAATGATCTCAGCTCTAGTGTAAGTATGTAATAACTCACCTTCCTCTACATCATGTTCAAGACGTAAAATCAAACCTGCACCCTGATCAACAATCTCATCAACATTTTCAGCATTACCATGCTCCCCCTCTCCTCCTGCATTTTCTGGTTCTTCGTTTGCATCATCTTGAAGATACTCGTCAATATTTTCTTCTTGTGACGCTTCAGTTACTTTTATACCAGAATTACCTTGACCAACATCATCATTTCCATCATCATCACTATGAACAGAATATACTTCATCTGCATCATCTTTCAGATTATCATCTTCATCATCTTCGATCGTAATCATACCAGAAACTGAAGTTAATGGACAAGGATCTGGAATAGACGATTCTGGAACTTTCTCAATCAGAACAATTTCCCTTTCAGTCACTTGAACATCATCTTTAACTAGAACACTTTTACCCTTATCTTTCATTTCAGCTTCTATTTCAGCTTTACGTCTTGCTCTTACTTCCACAAGTTCTATCTCTTCAAACCTTTGTTCAATCGGCTTACCAATCAAATCTTCCAACACTTTCTTTAACATATACTCTTCATGTTCCTTTCTAGCATTCTTGGCTTCTAACTCTTGATTTTTCAACTTGAAGTACTCATTCTGCTCATCCCTTCGAGACTTTTCTTCTTCCAAGTCAGCTATTCGAACTTTCAGAATGTCTATGTCGACTTGAGCAGCTTCAATCTTTTTCAAAAAAGACGAATTCTCAGATTCAACAGACTTGACACGTTCCTCTAACTTCTTTTTCTCACTTAACACCTCATTCACCTTCTTTTGCAACTTCTTCACAAGATCATCATTCACAAAGCTAAAATCATCAAGCTGTTCAAGAACTGTACTCTCTGGAATATGTGGAAATTTTTCAAAACCAGACGATCCAGGAGTAGTATGAACTGGTGGTTGTGTGGTTGGTGGTGTTTGTTGGACATGTGGTAAAGTTATTGGTGGTTGTTCATGAATGGGTAATGAAATATGATGTTGTGGTGGTGATTGTGGTGATTGTAAAGGATCAGGTGATGGTTGTTGTGGTGGTGGTGATATTGGTTGATTTTGTGGTGGCGATGGTGGTTTAGTTTGTGGTTTTGGTGGTGGATTTATTTTCAGCTTGAATTATAACTTTCGCGCTGCTGGAGTTCAGACATGTTTTCTTGATGTTGATTTCTTTCTACCTCCTGAAGATGGTGATTTCACAATCTGAACATTCTCTGGTGGAACATATGTTTCATCATCATCATCCGAACTCCTCTTTCTCTTCTTTTGTTTTTCTCTATCTTTTGGATCATAGTTTTCTTTGATCCAACGTTCAACTTCAGCATCAATATCAACTTCTGAACCAGATGAACTCTTCTCTTCATCATCAACTATTATCTTACTAGCTGATTTCTCAGCTTCTACAGTATCACCAATATCTTTCAACAACTGCTCAGTTTCAGGAGTTAACGGTTCTTGATCTTTTTCAACATTAGCTTCTGTCTCATCTACTTCTGGTTCATCAACCAGTAATGTTTCAACCACTTTCTTTTTACGTTTCTTCTGTGGTTGAGAAGATGATCCTTCTTCAGCTTGAACTTTCAATGTAGGATTTCTCTTTCCACCTTTTTTCTTCTTTTCTGTTTCTACTTTTGTATACCAATCATTTCGAGTTTCACAGAAATCTTCTAACTTCTTTAATTCATCAATTGCACTCTGATCTTTCATTTCAGCATCATTCCTCCACTTTAAATGATTAACTGGATCTGGATCCTCATACTTATCACTTTTGATGAACCCGAAAAACTCTGTCTTCTTCGGTTTAGGCCAATTCTTTGTATACTTGGATAATCGGATTAACGTTTCATTATCCATGTGATGCAACAGCATTAGATCATTTTGTTCATCTTTCTTCAGATTTGGATACGCATGATCCAACATCATCTGTACAAACCTTGGATACACCCAACTTCGACTACCAGAAGTAACATTATCTTTCATGTAATGAAAAACAATTCTAGAAAAGTTGTATTTCTTGTTCAGTACCAATGCCATCACCATACACATTTGATAGTCTTTCATAACATCGTATCCACCTTTCTTGTGACTTAACGCTTGAATCACTGACTGAATAAAGAATTTGTATGGCTTCATAAAACAGGCTTTCAAATAATTTGCTTCATTCAACGGGCCGTTATAACCCATTCTAAGCATACATCCTTTGACCATCCTTTCCGGAAACCCTGTTGGCGAATTATCATCATCTGGAAACCCTAAAACTTCTCGTACAAGCTGTTCTGTGATTATGATTTCTTTATCTTCATTATCTATCCGAACACTTGAATTAATAACATCATTCACTTCATCATAACTAGCATTCTTCCAAAAATAATCAACATGAGATTTGAATACTTTGTGCTGATCCGTTAAAGCCTTTTTGAATTGGTAAACGCCTCATGAATGGAAAAATCTCCTTAAGTACACCCATCTTTGGTAGTGTTTCATCGTAAACACAACAAGTATTGTGCGATGGTTCAAACAACACATTCGATGCCTGAAAAACAAACAGAAACAAACAAGTTAAACAATTTGCACAAGTTTCAAGACAACACTAATATTCACACGATCTGGCCTCATGCGATGTGACCAATTCATGTGACCTCATGCCAAAATGATTAGACTTTTCATACGATCTGGTGTTCACACGATCTGACCAACTCATACGGTCTGGTGGTCAAACGAACTGACCAACCCAAACGAGTTGAATAAACTCAAACTGTGTGGAACTTCAAACGATCTAGCCATCTCAAACGGTCTGGAACATTCACACCGTCTGGCCATCTCGTGCAGTCTGAATCAATAAAACATCCACATCGTGTGGACTTTGTTCACCTCGTTTGAACACACATTCATGAACAGTGAAATTGCAGGTTTTTAAAACGTGTTTTTATTATGAAATTGAAACACTAGATCTGTTCTACAACACAATCCGAGCATGTTGATATGATTTTTATTCAATTTAATCCACTACATAAGCCTAGATCTAAGTTCAAACATTATGTTCATTCGAGTTCATACGGGTTCATGTGATTTGGTTCAAATTAATCAACAATCTGTACCTTTCCCATGATATAAGTTATGCGAACCAACTTATACAAGGAATCCGAACACCAGATCACAAGATTAAATCTTGAAAAATAAAGAATCGCTCAAATTGCCTGAAGTATGTGTGTGTGATACGGTGTGAGAGATGAAACAGTTTCACGCGAACTGGGCTCTCCTTTATATAGAGGATGCCAGTTCGCACGAGTTGAATGTTGAGGCGGTTTGAGGTGTTCATGCGGTCTGGCCAGTATTTGACACGGTTTGGCCAGCTTGCACGAGTTGGCACCTCGTGTGAAACTTTTATTTTTTCAAATTTTGAATTTTTAACATTTTAACTTTTTACCAACGTAATCAGTTAACCAAGTCCAATTTAATGACCCTGGTCAACTGTTTAGCCTGCCAAATCCAAATTAATGACTTTGGCTGACCAAATTATGATCTCGCTGACAATTTTGAAACATTTTAAGTTCAAATTAATGAACTTTTAAGCATTTTGAGCAATTACCAACACTTTTCTCAAACTTTTCTTATCCAACCCAAATGATCCAACTTGTTTAGCGCTGTTGGACTTTGATCATCAGATCCCCAACGTCTATTGTCGAAAATAAGATGAAATGACAAATCTTTTTGAATTTTTTTTAACATTTTAGCTAAACAAACAGAAAATCTTTTGGATTTGAAGAAACTGGAAACTGTACAAACATATTTACAGACATCTTTTTATGAGTTTGTATAAGAGGATCATATCAGTTTTTGAGACTTATCACTAACACCGTTGATCTTGTTTTAACTTTAAGTCTTAAACAAATTCACTTCTGATTGTCGGTATTGTTGTCCACTTAAACTTCTACACAAGTTTCAATTGATTCAAGATACGAATTAGTGTTTTGAGGACTTAACTTATTCGCGTGTCCCACCTCAGAATATACTCCCGTATCCAGACTTCTATATTCAGTCTTACAGGTGAGTGCACACTAATGATATCTGTAAGGGGTAAATGTGAGGCCATGAGAGCTCAGGCTAGAACTTCCGTTCAATCAGAGAGATGATGGCTCGACTTTAGGTGGGTCCCTCTTGGGGATCTTCTTTTCAACAACACATGATTAGCATTTTTCAATGTTTCATCATTTTTTATGCTGAGGGTGAGCTTTAAGAATAAAGCAGTGCAGAGTATTATACGAGGACTAGGCTATTGCTCCCGCAAAATCAGAAGTCCCGGTATAATACCCCAGATATCATCACGTACAAAGACATAGTATGTCAGAAATAGAAAGCCTTTCAAACAAGATTTCGGGGGTTACCCATATATCCGAGAGATGTTCCCCACGAGATAAGCAAGTATTTGTTATGTTTATATCTTAAACTCAATCTACTAATCGTGTGAAGCCTACTGGCACATCATTAGTGAGACTTGTTTAAAAACATTTTGACTTATCATTTCCTCTTTTTACACAAACCTCTTTTTGTCTTTTTCAATGTTTTTGTATTTATGAATTTTTATCATGTTTTTGTATTTTCTATAAACTTTCTCCCCCTAAAATCAAAAACATATTTTTGTGTTTTTGGTTTTATCAAAAGCAGTAAAGTAACTATACAGAAAACATGATAACTAGACGCATATCACTTTTGATCGTCGTCCGCCTCTGCCACACACTCTACCACCCTCCCAGAAAACAAATTCTTTAACCCGTTCAATTTTAAAAGATAATTAAATCTTGTTTTATCAAAGGGTTTAGTGTAAAAATCAGCTCTCTGATCATCGGTGTGAATATAATCAATTCGAATCAATTTTTTCTCGTAGCAATCACGAATAAAATGATGTCAAATCTCAATATGTTTTGTTTTTGAGTGTTGAACCGGATTTTTAGTGATATTAATGGTTGCCTCGTTGTCCACAAAAATTGGTGTGTCTAAGAATTGCAGACCATAATCCCTCATTTGCTGTTGAATCCAGAGAATCTGGGAACAACAACTGGAAGCCGAAACGTATTCAGCCTCACAAGTCGAGAGAGCGACTGTGGTCTGTTTCTTACACTGCCAAGTGATTAGCCGAGTTCCGAAGAACTGACAACCAGCAGTTGTGGACTTAGCATTCAACTTACAGCACCCAAAGTCAGAGTCAGAATATCCAGTTAGAAAGAAGTCACCGGATCGGGGATACCACAAGCCGGTGCTTGGGCAACCTTTGAGATACCGTAAGATCCTCTTCACTATCATCATGTGTGATGCTCTGGGACTTGACTGGTACCAGGAGCAGAGGTAGGTTGGATACATGATGTCTGGTCGTGATGCTGTCAGATACATTAGCGATCCTATGATTGACCGATAATGCGTTTCATCCACTTTCTCACCACTTTCATCAGGACATATGCCATGATTCGTAGCCAGGGGGTTAATATGGGAGATGATTCGGACATATTGAATTTGTCCAACACATCATTCACATACTTGGTCTGGTGTATGAAGATTCCATCGGGCAGTTGCTCAACTTGAAGCCCGAGGAAGAACTTCATCTCCCCCATAGAACTCATTTCAAACTTCTGCTTCATGACCTTCTCAAACTCCTTACACAACTCATCATTCGTTAATCCGAAAATTATATCATCAACATATATTTGCACGATCAGTAGATGTCCTGCAACCTCTTTAGTGAACAGGGTACTATTGACAGTCCCTCTGGTGAACCCGTTGGTCAGCAGATGCTGGGAAAGCGTCTCGTACCAGGCTCTCGGGGCCTGGTGTAATCCGTATAATGCCTTATCGAGTAGATACACCTTGTCCTTATGTACAGGATCGGTAAAACCCGGTGGTTGACCGACGTACACCTCTTCTTTAATCTTGCCGTAGAGGAATGCAGATTTGACATCCAGTTGGTAGACCTTGAACCCTTTCCATGACGCGAATGCCAAGAAGATTCTGATTGCCTCAAGTCGAGAAATGGGAGCATATACTTCAGTAAAGTCAATCCCTTCTTGCTGACTAAAACCTTGGACTACCAACCGTGCTTTGTTCCTTACTATAACCCCTCTATCATCTCTCTTACATTTGAAGACCCACTTGGTTTTGATCAACTTCTGATCTTCTGGGAGATCAACCAACCTCCACACTCCAAGCTTTTCAAACTGTTGTAACTCTTCTTGCATGGCATTTATCCAACTCTCTTCAGTCAATGCTTCTTTGTACGTTTTCGGCTCTAATTGCGAGATAAAACATTTTAATGAGAAGTCTACTTGTAAAGGTACTACAGAGGAGTAAAAACATGTAAGCCCTTTGTTTATTTGTTCGCGGGTTTTCACGCCGCTTTGAAGGTCACCAATGATTTGCTCCGATGGATGGTAAGATAACGTTCTTGGCATGACCGTATCCGGTACGCTCACTTCCGATTGCAAATTTGTTATATTCTGATCACCCGTGTGATCAATAGCATTTGAAGTCTCAATATTTGGTTCCTCGTCATAAATCGGATCGGTTTCCGATTCTGAGTAGTCAGATTGGTCAAATATTGGAGCTGTTTCTTCTGGGGGTACATGTGCAGTTCCACTAGGACCAGCCTCATGATCATTTGAACCCACGATGGGCGAAGAAACCACCAACGGTCTCGGCACTTGCTCTTGTGAAAGAGACGGCTGTTGTTGGTATAAGAACGCCAGTTCCTCCTCATTCGGCTCTGTCGGTAAATGGAATGACTCCTAGAGATTGTCGTAATCAAATAGCAACCTGTTTCCGGGAAGTTGATTTGGAGCGGTAAACTGTTGACAGTCAACGTGTTGAACTTGTATGATCTTCCCCAAACTCGGAACAAAAACTCTCTTCAACGGACTAGCGTATCCTACAAAAAAACCTTCATTAGCTTTCGAACCAAATTTACCGTCTGGATCAATGAATGTGCATGGTGATCCGAATGGTTCTAAATATTTCAGATTCGGTTTGTAAAGATGAAGCAATTCAAAACAAGTTTTCTTGTACTTCTTCACTGTAAGAACCCGATTGAGTGTGTAACATGCCGTGGCAACCGCTTCACTACAAAAATATACCGGTAATTCCGAATCTGCTAACATGGTACGAGCTGTTTCGATCAACGTATGATTTTTTCGTTCTGCGACACCGTTTTGTTGAGGAGTATACGGTGCGCTGAATTCATGAAGAATGCCCTTATCGTTGCAGAATTCGAGCATATGGTTGTTCTTGAATTCCATGCCATTGTCGCTTCGAATACGTCTAATCGGCAGTTTGTAAACATTATCCATCTTTTTTAATAGCCTCATCAAAGAATCAAACGTTTCCTCTTTTCTCTCTAGAAACAACACCCAGGAAAATCTTGTAAAGTCGTCAGTAACAACTAAACAATATAGATCTCCACTTATGCTTTTCACATTTACCGGTCCGAAAAGATCCATATGGAGTCTTTCGAGCAGTAATCTGATGGAGTTCAAGAGCTTTTTCGGGTGCGATTTCTTCGTCTGCTTCCCTTTCTTACATTCAATACAGTCATCGTTAAGATGGAAGCTTTTCAAATTAACACCGTCTACAAGATCATTATGAACTAAAAAGTTCATCTTTCTCAAGTGAATATGACCCATTTTACGATGCCACATGATGGATTCTTTTTCAGTCGCCTTCGTCTTACTCACAAAGCATTGTGCCTTTTTATCTATCGTTGTTGCAACGCTCATGTCTAGTACATAAAGATCGTTTTCACGAGGAGCGCGCATCAACACCATTTCTTCGGGTATTTTAAACCCTGGTTTAAGAATCAGACATTCATCTTTTGTAAAATGAACAGTAAATGACTTATCACAAATCTGAGAGATGCTCAACAGATTGTTTTCTAACTCAGCAATGTAGTTCACTTTATCGAATGTTACGACCCCGTTAGTAAGTATTCCTTCTCCAACAATTCTTCCACCTTGAGTTCCAGCAAACCTGACATAACCTCCATTGATTGATTTGACGTCGTATAGTAGTGCTAACATCCCTGTCATGTGCCGTGAGGCGCCGCTATCCATTATCCATTTAAAAATGATAGACCTTGGAAGCCCCTACACACATCAAAAGACATTTACTTAAACAATGATACCCAAGATTTTTCAACATTTGGTACACTACCAAAAACAATATCATGAGCTACTATGTCAACTTTTGGAATGTTAAAAACAACATTTGGAACATCAGATTCTGGTTTTGATTTTAGAGCTTCTTCCTTGATAGGTGGGAATTCTTCAATCAAGTTATCTAACTCAAACTCAATTTTCTCATCAGTGGTTGCAAAGATTTTTGGTTCAGATTTTAAAACTTCTTCCATTTTCTTTTCCTCAAAAGAATGTTTAGGTTTCTCCACCCATGATTGACTTTGGGAAGTCTTTGTTTTAGAATAAACCTTTGAAGTCTTTTGTGATTTTGAAGATTCACCAATTTCAAAAGTTGATTTTGGTTTGTCCTCTGACTTCAATGATTCACCGCGTTTAAGAATACGCACGGGGGATACCATAGGTGATTTTCCCTTAACATCCTTTGAAATTTTTGGTTTTGGTTTATGGAAAACTGGTTTTATTATCTTTTTGACACATTGTTTGGCCACGTGACCGATTTCATTGCATCGATAACAGATTCTTTTGTCATATTCAACAAAAGTGGATCTGTTGGCCTCGTCTCTTATCTTTTTGGCCGCAATAAAATCGTCAATTGCTTGCTTACTAAAGATATAATCCTTTTCGACTTCTGTATTATTACCAGACACAAACACTTCACTCAATTTTTCTTTTGGCTTAACTTCTTACTTAGCCATTTTCGTCTCAAACCCAACACCTTTCTTTTTGTAATTATTACCATGTCTCTTGTTATTACCATTGTTACGCACCCATTCATTTTTCTTTCCCGGGTTGTTTGTCGGTTGTTGTTTAACAAAATATTTTTTCGGTTTTGATAGAAACGAATTGTTGTTAACTTCTGAGATATCAATTTCCATGAGTTTAAATTTTTTTTCAACATTTTCCAGGTTCGCATTCTGAATCGGGTACTCAAAATCAGTATACAGTTTGTCAGTTCCAGTCATCGTGTAAACCACAATGATCGAATCGTCATCCAAAACTTTATCTGACTTTGGGACAAACTTATCAAGAAAGTTTCCTTCATCTTCAGAATCTGAACTGGAATTCTCAAAATGAGTTTTAACCGTTTCGAAATCAGTGTTATCACTCTCTTCATCCAACACTTGGTCTACAACTGTTTTAACCAGTTGTGACTCGTTGTCGGTGTCAGACGGAGAGAATGTAACATCTATGTTTTCTGGTAACTCATTCTCCTCTGTTCTCAGTTTGAGATTCAATGCCTCCTCCACCCTGTCTGGATATTTCTGAGAATAATGATTCCACATTGGGGGTGGAACATTTTTGAAAGCTGGTTTAACTTCAGTTTGTTGAGGAACGATCTGATCAATCACGTATGAAGATGAAAGATAACTGATCAACTTTTTGTCGACTCTTTCTGTCTCAATATGCATCAGTTCAAGTTCCTTCTTTAGAGATGCGATTTTGTCCAAATGGATGTTAATCGACATTTGCTTTTCCATGACCGTAGCTTTGAGCAAATTAGAAATTTTATCATTTTCTTTACTCTCAGTATGAATCATTTTAATTGATCGTGACAGAGTGTCATATTCTTCTTTAACATCATTAAAATCAAATTTTAATTTGTCGTTAAACTTTTTCAACTCTTGAAACTGTTTGTCTTTTTCAAGACAATCCATGCATGGTTTCAAACAGTTTTCGCATGGCTTTTCAAGAATTGGATCAACTTTTTCAAAAACATTTTCTTGTTTATCATTTTTACTTTCCGATTTACCAAACTCTCCGGACTCAGACTCAGATTTCTCTTCGGATTCGGCCTTCACATTTTCTGATTTGTCATCGGACTCGGACTTCTCTCCTGACTCATACGTATCACAAGTCTCGATAATTGACTCCTTTTCAACAGACACTGACTCTTGAATTGCATCTTTGGTCTCATTGTTATCAGAAGGTGTTTTAGTTTGTTCTACCTCTTGCAGCTTGACCATAAGAGCTTTGTCTGCTATTTCTTTCAAAGTCTCTTCATTCATTTCCTTTGAGACATCAATGATCTCTTGAACCGGAGTTTGTTCAACTTCGTACTGTGGGCAAAAACCCGTAGTCGGTTTACTAAAGAAACCTGAAAAAGAATCAAACACATTAGCTGGCATTATAGATTTAAATGCATTAGTAATAACCTCCTGTTCAGACTGATAATAGTAGACCGCTGTTGCCTCCTCTTCTAAATCTGCAAAACTTTCTTCATTCACCACTTCACTGACTTCTTCAACTTCAGGAACACATTCCTTGATTTCCGGTTCCGGCTCTTCAATAATTTCAGCCATCATTGCAAGGCCACCTCCTGGAACGTACTTATCCCAACTGAAACCTTCTGGAATCTTTTCGTCATCTTGATTCACCAAAAGAGCTTTTTCTGTTTGTTTGGATTGACTGTTCTCGATTTGAGGTCGTGGAATGAATGGTTGTTGACTATTTTTATGATAGATGGCCTGTCGGTAATAATCGTTGGCGAATGGATTCTGGTGATTATTAACTTCTCTGTTCGGACATTCGCGCTTGAAGTATCCCTTCTCTTTACACTTGAAACAAGTCACCTTCGATTTTTCGAATCCAAGTTTACAATCAGGACCTGCGAGACTACTTCTTCCGGTAATTTCCATGAACCTCTGAGCTCTTCTCACAATGCTCGCCATACACCATTTTATGTCGATAAGTTCTAGTTCCTCGGGATCATATTGATCGTAATCTTCTTTAGTCATGTCTGGATTACCAATTCGTCCGGCTACTAGACTCTCGTAAGACTCAAGTACAAAAGCTAGAAGTGCTATATGCTGTTTTGCGGCTGTCTCGGTAAAATCTTGATCGTTCTTGATATTAACAGCAATATTGCACTGTATCCCATTACTATAAATCTGATTGTTCGAACCTGAAGAACTTTGAGAAGAAACATGTTCTTGAAAACTCTGAACCTTAGGATTCGGTTCGTAATTTGAAACGGTGAAAAGTTGTTGTTAGGCATGCTTTGAGGTACTCCCGATGAAGAATCTGCACTGAATGCCATTTAAATCTTTGGACTCGGGGCAGATGTGGCAGATGAGTTTCCTTTGTAGTAAAGCTGGACATCTTGTTGTACGTTTGCAGATTTCATTTTCCTCATCTTCCGAAGTTCAAGCTCATGAGCTTCAATTTTCTCTATAAACGTACTCAAATTGAAACCTACGTATTCCAAATTGTTCTTCAAAACTAATAAGAACGTACCCCACTCTTCTTGTGGTAGTGCGTCAGCCAACTTATCAACCCACTCTTCGTCTGATTTATCTATATTCAAACGTTTCATCTCCACTACCAATTGACAGTACCTCTCAATCAACTCTTTCGTTGATTCTCCACTGATACCAGTAAATATGTCGAATTCTTTTTTCAGTAGCGCCTTTTTGCTTTTGATCATTGAAGCATTCCCAAGAAATTTGATTTTAAGAGCGTTCCAAATAGATTGCGCGTCACCCTGATGCTGTAATAGTACCAAAATGTCTTCCTTAATTGCCTGTTGCAATATACTGACCATCTTCTTCTCGGCTTTAAAGTTTTCTTGTTCAGCCGGAGTTAATGTGTTAAGTGTTTTCGGAAGACCAACATCATTCATAGGAACTATATATTTCGTTTCAACTTTCAGCCAGCATTCGAGGTTATTCGCCTGAACCTACGTGCGAAATATATCCTGCCACCCCGAATAATCTTCAATATTGAGCAGTTTCGGTGGTTTTTGCATGGTTCCTAGCTCATTCTCCATATTCACATTCTGGGCTATACTTGCTGGAGTTTGAGCAGTCATACCTCCTCCGAAAAACGCATTGTAAAACTCTTGATTGTCCATTTTTATACTTTGAAAAATGTTTCGAAAAATTTCTAAGTTTTGAAAATTTTCAATTTCAAGCGACCTGGACTTTCAGACGACCTGACTTTCAAACGACCTGATTTCAGACGACCTGAGTTTCAAACGATCTGGACTATCCAAACCGTGCGAGGTGACAAATACCAGTTAAAAATTTTTCCAGTTCGTGCGGTTTGAACAATTTCACATGATCTGATCTTTTCACACGATCTGAATACTCAATTCATGCAGTCTGGTCCAATTCTGTGCGATCTGGACACAAACTCAAATGATCTGGTTCATTTTACACGATTTGGACATCATTTTCATACGATTTGGACAGTTTCACCTCGTTTTAAGACTTAGATTATCAAAATTTCAAGTTTTTGACATTTTTGGATCAGTTATAGTTTGATTTATGGTCTGCAACTTTGTATGATTGATCAAAATGATGTTTTACACATAATATCTAAAATTCAGTCCATTTTATCCGTGAAATCGTCTGAAAATCCAAGAAAGAGTAGAAGAATATGATTCTAAATCGTTCAAAACACTGATATCAACAGATTTGACTCATCCTGAGCTCTGATACCACTTGTAGGGTCGATGATTCGTCCAAACAAGTCAATCAGAGTCAGATCTAGTTTCTAGAAAGGCGGAATCAGACTAGAAACCTTGCATCAGTGTTAGAACAGGAGTAGAAGAGTAGAAAGTCACTTTAAACATGTTCTTCATTGATTTTAGACGTTTTGGTACAGAGAGAATCAGACAGCACTTCGGTACAAAATTCTCCAGAAAATTACAAATGAAGAACACTACTGGCCTATTTATAGACCTGCCAGACTGCACGGGATAATATACCCAGACCGCACGAGTTGGACAACTCACTTCGTGCGACCTGACCATCCAGGTCGTGCGACCTGGCTAATACACATAAACTTTAACATTTAAAACCTATTACATACTAATGACACGACATAGACTGATGACGCAGGCGATAGACACTATGCATCAACAGGTATGCAACTCATCTTTAGTATTGGTGGTATTATATGTAATTATAATCATCTATAAAATGTGCAACCAGAGTACGTATGTTTATCAGTCACATTTGCGTATAATGTATGAATTGCCCAAAGTTAGGTCATAGAGAAGTGCGACATGTTAATTAATTTGATACGAGTTTTATGAGCCTTGGGGTTTTGATTGAAATAAGAAACAAATAATTGGACTATAAAGGTAAATTGTAACAACTGTGCTTGTAATCACTATGAACAGTTCCGTTATCAATAAAACAATGTTATTTGATCACAATGTTTGTTTTGTTATGTTATACATTTTTCATGTTTTGACTTTTATGTAATTTCAAACTCTATATCACTTTCTGGAGAGTTATACGCAAACTAGTGCGTAAACGTACTCATTTTAATGCGAGAAATACTCCGGAACATCAACATATACTCAACATACCTTAAATAACCTTTACATAACTTAGAAATAAGTTTTGAAGGCTTTGGTATGGCAAAAAAACAAGTTATTTCGCTTACAGGGACTAAATATGACAAACTGCGAAAGTATGTCAATTTGAACTGTAACGAACATTCCGGAACATGACCATAAGTTAAACACACCTTAAATATCCTTTACATAGCTTAGAAATAGGCTTTGAGGGGTTCGGTGTGCTAAAATAAACTTTTGGGACATTCAGGGACTAAAAGTGTCAAAAAGTGCACAAGTTTGCATTTTCGCGCATAACTTACGTTCTGAATACATCTGGACATCCAAAAATTTATGTAAGCATGACTACATTATATTTTAGTGTTCTCCTTAAGAAAAATCCATTCGTCGCGTCATTTGGATCGTTTTTCGCGCTTATGCGTATTCCGTCGTAATTAACCGAACAACGCAACCGTACGACTAAATGAACTGACATCTGAGATATTTTTGAGCATGTTTTAAGTTCCCTATACTTTAACTTCATTTTAGAGCTTTGAAATGGGGTTAACGGGCCTTAAACGTGTCAAAAATGGCCTAAATACAGTTCAGGGACCAAAACTGTAATTCTGCCAAAGTTCACCCATACGATGCGTATGGTATATATACCATACGATGCGTATGGGGTCTCCAGACCAGGTGCAATGTTTAAACAGCCTGTTTTCAGCAGATTTAACCACAACCACATGTTCTCAATTGCTTAGTCACTAAGATAAGGAGCATATGTAGCCACCATAAGGTTGTGACAAGTGTACGGACTAGATCTTTTCCCCTTTTCCAAGAAACGATCTCAACGGTTACCCGAATACTATAAATACCCATGCCATCCAACCTCATTACTTACAAGAATCTGATCTATTTGACTCTAAGTTGGAACCATTGTTCCATACCTGAGTTATTGTGATCACGATTAGCATTCGGGGACCCTTCGTAAGTATTCTTTCGTTCTTTTCCTTATTTTTACTGCTTTTCGAGTCAGAAAGTCAAACTTTGTTTGACTTTCAGCGTTGACCAGTAATGGTCAATGCGAAGTTCGATTGAACTTCGCAACGTGATTGTGATCACGATGGTCATAGTCCCTTGGGACTATGCCTACTGATTACCACGTTGTCTAGGGTCGTAGGGTAAGCGATCTGATCCATCGCTTATACCTTCGAACCCGACCCAGTTTGGTCGATCATTAGGATCCGACCAAATACTTTAGGTGACCATAGTGTAGGGAATAACCTTCCGAGGTTATACCTTATGGTCACGACGTTTAATTAGTTGTATGATAGGTAGTTTATATGCCTTAGGTAAATTACCAGAATACCCTTTTCATGCATAATTGGTAATTTAGCATATGTAACCTAAACTTTTGTCACGTAACTGATTATGTAACATGTTTAGGCATATAATACCTGTCATAGGACTAGTTAGGCGGTCCGAACGCGTTTCACGCGCACGACACGTTAAAGTAGCATAAGCTTCCTAAACGGGTCGTAATGGGTCGTAAACAATTATGTTAAGTTTCATTTAGTATGTAGGCTTTGTTAAACCAAATGACACGAGTCTCTACACTCGTTTGGTTTACAAACCCTCATGCTACCCAATCTTCCGATTTAGGTCCGGTTTATTAACATAGTTACCTATATTAGGTGCCGTTTGATTCCGAGATCTATAGCATTACTTGGTGGTTATCTTTAGACAACTGAGCAATCTCAAGTGAGTACATAGACCCCTCTTTTACTGTTTTCCAAACTGTTTTGGGGTGGAACACATGTGCCTACTTGTTACTTTCATGCTTTCCTGTTTTCACATCATATACCGGCTATGTTTGTTAGTACATTATAGTACATGATTTCATTACAATTCATGCTAGGTGTGCCCATTGTGTGCATTACTTGGTACATCGTTTTACATTACATTTTATGCTAGGTGTGCCCATTGTGTGCATTACTTAGTACATTGTTTTACATGACATTTCCTGCTAGGTGTGCCCATTGTGTGCATTACTTAGTACATCGTTTTACATGACATTTCACGCTATGTATGTTCATTGATTACATACTTAGTGCATTGTTTTCACATGTTTACCTTTTGGTGTGACATTTGGTTTGTTTACATGGGACAATACATTCATTAACATTAGCTACGCCGTTCGTTAGTAGGTAGTGGTACCATAGGAATTGACAACTCCCGTTCCGGACATCCCAGGGAAAGGGGACAGAAAGGAATGACCGAATTCGATGTTATAAAGACAGATAGACCTTTAATTTGTTTAAAGGGTTTATCACCACAGTCACAAGGCTTGGATGTATGCATATTTACAATACCGCATAAATGTTCATATTGAATAGTTGCATGCATTTACACAAAACATAGCTTTGATTTAAACCAAGTTTTACTTCAATACTTTGTTTTTGTGCATATGGTTTAGTTTGAGACATTTCACTTGCCATACATGACATTTTGACATAGACATTTGACATGGATATTTGACATAGACATTTGACATGGATATTTGACATAGACATTTGACATGGATATTTGACATAGACATTTGACATGGATATTTGACATAGACATTTGACATGGATATTCGACATAGATATTTTGACATGATTTACATTTGACACAAACACTTTTGACATTGGTTTTACATACTACATGATTTACATCTTGACATGAACACTTTGACATATTATTCAATACATTCTGACAATTGGTTTAAACATAGACTTCTTACATTGGTTGGTTTGGTTTGATTAAGTGATTGAGTAACGATGCGTGTGTAATATGATACAAGCATGGTGGATACGCCGCTGGTACTTCCTATATATAAGTGTTTGTATGGTATTATATGTCGTAACGTTATTTGAATCATTTCTGTTTGAGACATAGAACATTTTATACAAATAACATACTTTTCACAAGACATTGATTTACAAACAACTTGTCTTATACAAACACATTTTTACATGGTTATTTATTTAAACCTGACATTTACTTATACATATCATCTGGTCTTATTGTTTTCAAATGATTTACAAGACAAAGCAAATTACAAGGTTCATGACTAAACATTTTATCAAATACAAGTCATGAATCCTATTTTCACAAACCTATGTATCTCACAGGCATTTTTATGCTGACGTACCTATTTTCACATGTGTTTTCAGGTGCTTTTCCATAGGATGTTGATCATGATACTAGGGCGGACCTGTGCCTTAGAGACTTTAAAAGAAGATAGACTATGTTTAATTATGTTCTGAACTCTTAATTTACTATTTCGAGACAATGTAACACCCTTGTTTAATAAATAAAAGACAACTTTGTGTGCCATGGTTATGAAACAATTAATTCTGTCGCAACACGCCCCGATGTTTCCGCCGCGATTTGTTGTTTTACGCGGTCGGGGTGTGACAGAAGAGTTGGTATCAGAGCCAATGGTTATAGGGAATTAGGTTATTAGTAATGCTTTGACCTAGACTATAACTTTTCTAGGAACCTAACACAAGTTATCTTGTGTTTAGATCTTAAAACATGTACATCACCTATCCTTAGGTGATTAACAAAACAAGGAACCAAAATTTTTCCGAAACGATTTTTGAAAAACAATCATCTGTTTTTGAATAAATTTTTACAAGGTTTTGAACCCTCAATTGTAAGGTTTTGAACCCTCTGTTATATGGTTTTGAACCCTTTTCAGTATTGGTTTTTGGCCTTGTGCCTTCAAAATTTTCGAAATCCCGTCAAACGTTTTGGGTTTTAAATAATGTGAACATGTGCAAACTGGAAGGGTGAATGCCTGTATTCTGGGTTTTCTGTCTAGGCAAGCACTTCGTATACATCTCAACCAGACGCGAGACCAGTTGTGCTTACCTGGGAATTCTTGGAGTGAGTGTTCACTTATTGGCGAGCATGTCTTCGATAATACATTATTTTTGACCCATTTACTTTGATTAGCCACTGTGAGTCGTTTGTTTGCTTTGTGATACGGATGAATGACCACCATCTATGCTGTTTGCAATTCTTGTTTTTATCATCTCATTCTTTTCATCCAATCGTCTCACTCGTTCCTTTTCATGTTTTTCCTCTTTTAGAATGCCTCCTCGACGCGAGAACCAGATAGCTACTGCCGAACTGGCAGAAATTATTGCGCAGCAGATGGCTGCTCAATTCCCAAATCTCTTTGCTCAATGGCAACAAGCCAACAACAACAACAATGGTCCGTGCAAATACAAGGATTTTAATCAGGCTAAACCACTCAAGTTTAGTGGTTCTGAAGGAGCGACTGGGCTTCTTCAGTGGTTTGAGAGCATAGAGAATACTTTTCGCCACGTGCAGTGTCTCGAAAATCGCAAAGTCGAGTTTGCTTCGAGCGTATTTCAGAAGAGGGCTTTGACATGGTGGAACGGGGTTATGAGGGACCAAGGTGCAAAAGTTGCTCTTGCACAGACATGGGCTGAACTTAGAGCCCTTATGATGAGGGAATTTTGTCCTCGTCATGAGCAGCGAGCTTTGGAGAAGGAATTTGATGATTTGAAGCAAGATAGTGGTGAGCACAGAGCTTATACTGATCGGTTTGAAGAGTTGAGTCTGCTTTGCCCGACTATGGTTACCCCACTCGACAAGGCTATCGAGAGATACATCGATGGTCTACCTGACTCGGTACAAGACATTCTTACTGGTAGTGAACCTGCCACACTCCGTCAGGCGATCGAGTTATCAGCGACGCTGACTGAGTCGCAGATTAGAATGGGAAAGCTACACAGGAATGGTGACAAGGGCAAGAAGCAGTCGGCTGACAAGGAAGATAGCAAGAAAGGTCAAAACGGGAATGGAAAGAACTCTGGTTCTTCGAAGAGGGCAAAGAAGCGTAAGGCTTCCCAAAACTATGCTGTTACTGCCCAAGCTAACCAGGCAGCTCTCAACCAACCCGCACAGCCACCAGCAAAGAAACCCTATACAGGGAATGCACCTTTGTGCAATAGATGCAACAGTCACCACCAGCCGCAACTTCCATGCCGTTTCTGTACTAACTGTGGGAAGTCAGGCCATCTTGCCAATTTTTGTCGGTCTGCTCAGAATCCCGCGGTTCAGAACCCGGCTCAACAAGTTGCTCAGCAACAGGGTCAAGCTGCAAGACCACAATACCCACCTGGTGCTTGTTACAATTGTGGGGATCTGACCCACTACAGAAACCGGTGCCCAAGGCTAGCCAACCAGAACCAGAACCAGAATCCGGCTCCGGCTCGAGGCCGAGTCTTTAACATGAATGCCCAAGAGGCGAAGGCGGATGAAAATGTGGTGAACGGTACGTTCTTTATTAATAATCAGCCTGCATCTGTTCTTTTCGATTCCGGTGCCGATAAGAGTTTCGTGTCTTTGTCTTTTGAGCCAATGTTTCGCGTGTCTAGAACGAAACTAGGCAAATCTTTGACAGTAGAGGTTGCTAGTGGTGAACCCATTATTCTTGATTCTGTTCTTCGCAACTGCCAGTTGAATCTTAACGACCATCTTTTTCCTATTGACCTCGCGCCTATGCAACTTGGAAGCTTCGACGTTATTGTGGGAATGGATTGGTTATCCAAGCATCACGCAGAGATAGTTTGTTCTAAGAAGATTGTTCGTGTGCCGCTTTCGACAGGCGAGATCCTGCAGGTTCAAGGTGAGAAGCCTATCGGTGGTCTCAGACTCATGTCTTGTTTTAAAGCTCGGAAGTATCTGCAGAAGAACTATGTGGCTTTCTTAGCACATGTTACAGAAGATAAAGGCAAGGGTAAGTCTATTTCAAATATTCCTGTCGTTCGGGATTATTCTGAAGTGTTCCCTGAAGATTTACCTGGTCTACCTCCAGCACGCCAAGTCGAGTTCCGCATTGATCTCGTACCTGGTGCAAATCCCATTGCCAGAGCTCCATATCGTCTTGCACCGTCTGAGATGCAAGAGTTGTCTAAACAGCTTCAGGAGCTCTCTGACAAAGGTTTTATCCGTCCCAGTTTTTCACCTTGGGGTGCTCCCGTTCTTTTTGTCAAGAAGAAGGATGGATCCTTTAGGATGTGTATCGATTATCGTGAGCTTAACAAGCTTACCATCAAGAATCGATATCCCCTACCTCGCATCGATGATCTCTTTGATCAGTTACAAGGCGCTTCTTATTTTTCGAAGATTGATCTGCGATCTGGATATCATCAACTTTGGGTGCAAGAAGAAGACATTCCGAAGACAGCATTCCGTACTCGTTATGGACATTATGAGTTCACAGTCATGCCATTCGGTTTGACTAATGCTCCTGCTGTTTTCATGGACTTAATGAATAGGGTCTGCAAACCTTATTTGGATCAGTTCGTCATTGTTTTTATTGACGACATCTTGATATACTCTAAGACGCGAGCTGACCACGAGCAACATCTTCGTCTTACCCTTGAACTCCTAAAGAAAGAGCAACTTTTCGCCAAATTCTCCAAGTGCGAATTTTGGCTTAAAGAAGTTCAATTTTTGGGACACATTATCAACGAACGAGGTATTCATGTAGATCCCTCCAAGATCAATGCGATTAAGGATTGGGATACGCCTACTACTCCTACTGAAGTTCGTTCATTTCTTGGTCTAGCGGGTTATTATCGCCGCTTCATTGAAAACTTCTCTAAAATTGCAGTTCCTCTAACTGCTCTAACTCAGAAGAAAATGCCCTTTTACTGGGGATTCAAACAAGAGGAAGCTTTTCAACACTTGAAGCAGAAGCTTTGCGATGCGCCTGTTCTATCATTGCCTGAGGGTGATGATGATTTTGTCGTGTATTGCGATGCATCTAAATTAGGTCTTGGCTGTGTTCTGATGCAAAGGAACAAAGTCATAGCCTATGCATCGAGGCAGTTGAAGATTCATGAGAAGAACTACACCACTCATGATCTTGAGTTGGGTGCAGTTGTTTTCGCTCTCAAGATCTGGAGACACTATTTGTACGGTACAAAATGTGTGGTTTTCACTGACCACAAAAGTCTTCAGCATATCTTCAACCAGAAAGAACTCAACATGAGACAGCGACGTTGGGTTGAGCTTTTAAACGACTATGATTGCGAAATTCGCTACCATCCTGGTAAGGCGAATGTCGTAGCAGATGCATTGAGTCGTAAGGAACGTACTAAGCTTCATTGTGTACGTGTTCAGTCTGTTATTCAAGCTCGATCCGATATTCAAGCACGCATTGCTCAAGCTCAACAATCTTGTGTTTCACAGGGTTTGATGGATAAAGAATTTCCTTACCACATAACACCTGCTCTTGAACTGAAGGACAATGGATCATATTATTTCATGGACCGTTTGTGGGTCCCAAGCCAGGATGATCTTCGTACCTTGCTTATGGATGAAGCCCATAAGTCTCGTTATTCTATTCATCCGGGCTCAGATAAGATGTATAAGGATCTTCGTATTCACTATTGGTGGCCTGGTATGAAGAAAGACATTGCCTTATACGTATCAAAATGCCTTACTTGTCTTAAGGTTAAGGCTGAACATCAACGTCCTTCTGGTTTATTGGAGCAACCAGAGATCCCAGTTTGGAAATGGGAAAACATTACTATGGATCTTGTTACCAAACTCCCGCGCACAAAGAAAGGTCATGATGCCATCTGGGTAGTCGTTGATCGTCTTACAAAGTCAGCACATTTCTTGCCAATCCGCGAGGATTTTCCTACTGACAGACTTGCTCAAATCTATGTAGATGAAATTGTAGCTCGACATGGTGTTCCGTTGAACATCATTTCTGACAGAGATGCTCGTTTCACTTCTCATTTTTGGAGAACCATGCAATCTGCCATGGGGACCCAACTTAATCTGAGCACAGCTTATCATCCGCAAACGGATGGTCAATATGAGAGAACAATCCAGACTCTGGAGGATATGCTAAGAGCTTGTGTGATCGATTTTGGTGGTAACTGGGATTCACATCTTAAATTGATTGAATTCTCCTACAACAACAGTTATCACACTAGCATCAAAATGGCTCCTTTCGAAGCTCTCTATGGTCGAAAATGTCGTTCACCAGTCTGCTGGAATGAGATTGGCGAGGCTCAACTTACTGGACCTGCCCTCATTTTAGAGACAACTGACAAGGTCAAGAAAGTTCGTGATAACCTTCAGGCAGCTAGAAGCCGTCAGAAGATTTACGCGGATCCAAAACGCAAAGCCTTGGAATTTCAAGTCGGTGATCGAGTATTACTTAAGGTCTCACCTTGGAAAGGTGTGATCAGATTTGGAAAGAAAGGAAAACTTGCACCTAGATATGTTGGACCATTCAAGATTGTCGAGAAAATCGGAAAGGTAGCCTACAGACTTGAGTTACCTCTTGAACTGGGAAATGTTCATCCAACTTTTCACATATCAAATCTCAAGAAGTGTACAGCTGATGAGAACTACTCCATACCGCTTAACGAAATTCGTGTTGGCAAAACACTGAAATTTGTTGAGAAACCAGTGGAAATCATGGAACGTGAAGTCAAGTGGCTTAAACGCAAGCGCATTCCTTTGGTCAAAGTTCGCTGGGAAGCTAAACGTGGACCTGAGTTTACTTGGGAACGCGAAGATCAAATGAAGGCGAAATATCCACATCTTTTCTCACGAGTTTCCTCTAAATAAATTTCGGGACGAAATTTCCACAAGTAGGGGAGACTGTAACAACTGTGCTTGTAATCACTATGAATAGTTCCGTTATCAATAAAACAATGTTATTTGATCACAATGTTTGTTTTGTTATGTTATACATTTTTCATGTTTTGACTTTTATGTAATTTCAAACTCTATATCACTTTCTGGAGAGTTATACGCAAACTAGTGCGTAAACGTACTCAGTTTAATGCGAGAAATACTCCGGAACATCAACATATACTCAACATACCTTAAATAACCTTTACATAACTTAGAAATAAGTTTTGAAGGCTTTGGTATGGCAAAAAACAAGTTATTTCGCTTACAGGGACTAAATATGACAAACTGCGAAAGTATGTCAATTTGAACTGTAACGAACATTCCGGAACATGACCATAAGTTAAACACACCTTAAATATCCTTTACATAGCTTAGAAATAGGCTTTGAGGGGTTCGGTGTGCTAAAATAAACTTTTGGGACATTCAGGGACTAAAAGTGTCAAAAAGTGCACAAGTTTGCATTTTCGCGCATAACTTACGTTCTGAATACATCTGGACATCCAAAAATTTATGTAAGCATGACTACATTATATTTTAGTGTTCTCCTTAAGAAAAATCCATTCGTCGCGTCATTTGGATCGTTTTTCGCGCTTATGCGTATTCCGTCGTAATTAACCGAACAACGCAACCGTACGACTAAATGAACTGACATCTGAGATATTTTTGAGCATGTTTTAAGTTCCCTATACTTTAACTTCATTTTAGAGCTTTGAAATGGGGTTAACGGGCCTTAAACGTGTCAAAAATGGCCTAAATACAGTTCAGGGACCAAAACTGTAATTCTGCCAAAGTTCACCCATACGATGCGTATGGTATATATACCATACGATGCGTATGGGGTCTCCAGACCAGGTGCAATGTTTAAACAGCCTGTTTTCAGCAGATTTAACCACAACCACATGTTCTCAATTGCTTAGTCACTAAGATAAGGAGCATATGTAGCCACCATAAGGTTGTGACAAGTGTACGGACTAGATCTTTTCCCCTTTTCCAAGAAACGATCTCAACGGTTACCCGAATACTATAAATACCCATGCCATCCAACCTCATTACTTACAAGAATCTGATCTATTTGACTCTAAGTTGGAACCATTGTTCCATACCTGAGTTATTGTGATCACGATTAGCATTCGGGGACCCTTCGTAAGTATTCTTTCGTTCTTTTCCTTATTTTTACTGCTTTTCGAGTCAGAAAGTCAAACTTTGTTTGACTTTCAGCGTTGACCAGTAATGGTCAATGCGAAGTTCGATTGAACTTCGCAACGTGATTGTGATCACGATGGTCATAGTCCCTTAGGACTATGCCTACTGATTACCACGTTGTCTAGGGTCGTAGGGTAAGCGATCTGATCCATCGCTTATACCTTCGAACCCGACCAAGTTTGGTCGATCATTAGGATCCGACCAAATACTTTAGGTGACCATAGTGTAGGGAATAACCTTCCGAGGTTATACCTTATGGTCACGACGTTTAATTAGTTGTATGATAGGTAGTTTATATGCCTTAGGTAAATTACCAGAATACCCTTTTCATGCATAATTGGTAATTTAGCATATGTAACCTAAACTTTTGTCACGTAACTGATTATGTAACATGTTTAGGCATATAATACCTGTCATAGGACTAGTTAGGCGGTCCGAACGCGTTTCACGCGCACGACACGTTAAAGTAGCATAAGCTTCCTAAACGGGTCGTAATGGGTCGTAAACAATTATGTTAAGTTTCATTTAGTATGTAGGCTTTGTTAAACCAAATGACACGAGTCTCTACACTCGTTTGGTTTACAAACCCTCATGCTACCCAATCTTCCGATTTAGGTCCGGTTTATTAACATAGTTACCTATATTAGGTGCCGTTTGATTCCGAGATCTATAGCATTACTTGGTGGTTATCTTTAGACAACTGAGCAATCTCAAGTGAGTACATAGACCCCTCTTTTACTGTTTTCCAAACTGTTTTGGGGTGGAACACATGTGCCTACTTGTTACTTTCATGCTTTCCTGTTTTCACATCATATACCGGCTATGTTTGTTAGTACATTATAGTACATGATTTCATTACAATTCATGCTAGGTGTGCCCATTGTGTGCATTACTTGGTACATCGTTTTACATTACATTTTATGCTAGGTGTGCCCATTGTGTGCATTACTTAGTACATTGTTTTACATGACATTTCCTGCTAGGTGTGCCCATTGTGTGCATTACTTAGTACATCGTTTTACATGACATTTCACGCTATGTATGTTCATTGATTACATACTTAGTGCATTGTTTTCACATGTTTACCTTTTGGTGTGACATTTGGTTTGTTTACATGGGACAATACATTCATTAACATTAGCTACGCCGTTCGTTAGTAGGTAGTGGTACCATAGGAATTGACAACTCCCGTTCCGGACATCCCAGGGAAAGGGGACAGAAAGGAATGACCGAATTCGATGTTATAAAGACAGATAGACCTTTAATTTGTTTAAAGGGTTTATCACCACAGTCACAAGGCTTGGATGTATGCATATTTACAATACCGCATAAATGTTCATATTGAATAGTTGCATGCATTTACACAAAACATAGCTTTGATTTAAACCAAGTTTTACTTCAATACTTTGTTTTTGTGCATATGGTTTAGTTTGAGACATTTCACTTGCCATACATGACATTTTGACATAGACATTTGACATGGATATTTGACATAGACATTTGACATGGATATTTGACATAGACATTTGACATGGATATTTGACATAGACATTTGACATGGATATTTGACATAGACATTTGACATGGATATTCGACATAGATATTTTGACATGATTTACATTTGACACAAACACTTTTGACATTGGTTTTACATACTACATGATTTACATCTTGACATGAACACTTTGACATATTATTCAATACATTCTGACAATTGGTTTAAACATAGACTTCTTACATTGGTTGGTTTGGTTTGATTAAGTGATTGAGTAACGATGCGTGTGTAATATGATACAAGCATGGTGGATACGCCGCTGGTACTTCCTATATATAAGTGTTTGTATGGTATTATATGTCGTAACGTTATTTGAATCATTTCTGTTTGAGACATAGAACATTTTATACAAATAACATACTTTTCACAAGACATTGATTTACAAACAACTTGTCTTATACAAACACATTTTTACATGGTTATTTATTTAAACCTGACATTTACTTATACATATCATCTGGTCTTATTGTTTTCAAATGATTTACAAGACAAAGCAAATTACAAGGTTCATGACTAAACATTTTATCAAATACAAGTCATGAATCCTATTTTCACAAACCTATGTATCTCACAGGCATTTTTATGCTGACGTACCTATTTTCACATGTGTTTTCAGGTGCTTTTCCATAGGATGTTGATCATGATACTAGGGCGGACCTGTGCCTTAGAGACTTTAAAAGAAGATAGACTATGTTTAATTATGTTCTGAACTCTTAATTTACTATTTCGAGACAATGTAACACCCTTGTTTAATAAATAAAAGACAACTTTGTGTGCCATGGTTATGAAACAATTAATTCTGTCGCAACACGCCCCGATGTTTCCGCCGCGATTTGTTGTTTTACGCGGTCGGGGTGTGACATAAATCATAGTTTTTATTTGACGCAAAGATGTTTACGCTAATTTGGAATCATGAATGGAACTTGATATTGATGAGAAGATTATTGTCTTTACTTGTTAACATTTACAAAGATTATTAATGCGATAGAAATTTGTTTAGATTGATTTATGAAGTCGAACCTGAGGAAACAAAAGGAGTTGATAAAACAACAGAGCATATGAGTTCCAAACCTAGCAAACATTGATGTTTGCTATAAGAAGGTAACAAGTGTTTCAACCTTGATGGTTAGTTTGAAAAGAAGAACTTACAGACTCAAAATCAATAAAATCACATGATCAAAGTAAGTGTCTTTATCCTTTATGATCTTGTAGTGATAATAAAGGGTCTAAGCAAATGGGTCTTTTGACATGTTTGGTTAATAGCTATTTGAAATTCTTTATATAAGAGTTATGCTTTGTAATTTGAATCCTGGTAGATTAAAAGATGACATGACATCACACACTCACTATAAGTATTGGTGTATAACATGTATGTAATTACTTGAGATGAAAATGTATAAATGAAACTTTGCTGAAAGTAACCTTTAAAGTGAGGGAAAGAAAAATTAATTAACTTTATTTTTATAATTTTATATACAGATAAATGTTGATATTGATTATAAGTTGTAAAGGACCAAGTAAATAGTAGTAAATGAATCAAGCATATCATTTTGGGTGCTTAATTTGACCACATGAATCACTAGATTAAATGAGAGTTGTGGCTAATGTACCCATTGACCGGGTGAAGGAAGTATTTGCAAGATTGAAGATGGGAATTTTACTAGTGTGTCTTTATGATGCAATCGCATTGTAATACTTGAACTATATTACCTATTTTGGATTACGAAATATATGGGAACGTGAAAGGTTATTCTAAAATTTGAATAGGGTGACTTATTTCATAAGGAAGATGAGACCAATGGATAATATTTGCAATCCTAGTAGATAATTCTCTAACCATTGGTCAGATTGAAGGATAAAATTGATGCCAAGCAAATGTGTGTGAAAAGATTCATATCTATCAGATAATCACAATAGAATAAAAGACCATAGGGTAGGGTTTCAACTTCTATAATATGTGTAAATTGGTTTCGAGGACGAAACCTATTTAAGAGGGGTAGAATTGTAACATCCCTATTTTCATCATAAATAAAAACTTGCAAACCTTCCTAACTATGTATTTTATCTATGATAAATAAAACAATATTGTTGTAGCATATAAGGTTTTAATTAAAAACCTTATTTAGAAACTTAGTAGGGAGTATTTTGTAAATGATCAAGAAGGAGGGGTGAATGTGGAAATATGAGTTTTAGTTAACTAAATAAGTCAATGAGGAAAAGAAATCTCCAGAACCTTGATGCGTGCAGTGAGGTGTTTGACAATGGAGAAAAGAGACCAAGAGAAAGTGGTTTCCAACTTGAAATTTGGAAATTCAAAATGTAAATCTTGTTAATTCAAGTTTATAATCTGATTTCTAGCATCATCATCTCTTTTTGTAAGTATATATTCTTCTTGTTCATCTCCTTTTTCTTTTATGTGAAGATACATGTGGGGTTTGATGATAACATGAGAAATTGGATGATTTGTTATGCTATTTTTGTTTAGAAACATATTTGTATGTGGTAAGAATTCATCAATTTAATTGTCTACATTGTGTCTTAGATGAATTAATAATCTAGGGTTCATGATGAAATTGGGGCTTTTGTATAAGTTGTAGTGAGCACATGACATGATGACTCTTGAATGGATTTTAAATATAGTTTGGTTCATAATCACTAAGTTTGATGTTTCTAACATAATGTAAGTGTTTAATTGGTGTTCGAGCCATGAAATAAGGGTGTATATAAAAGGTTGGGTCGAACTGAAGAAGAAACTAAACCTGGATTTTCGCAGCTTTTACACTGATTTTAGGTTGTTTTGTAAAAATCATATAAAATCAGCCGAGTGTCCGTTTTGAGTGTTCTTTATATGCTCGAAAACCTTGTGGAGTGTAGATTGTAAAGAATTATAGAGCAAGGTAAAACATGGCGGTTAAGTGGGTCAAAAATGTGAAATACTATAGGCTATACATGCTGTGTAAAATGTTAAGTTCAGCTAATGAATCTAAAAAAAAATTATGTCTCAATTTAGGTAGAACTTGGGTTATAGGTTCCAATAGACCAAACATGTTTACAAATATATGATTTACTTATTGTGAATCCAAAAGTGTGGTAAACGAACGTAGTATGCAATATGAACTTTTGAAACGGGCCAAACATGAAGCAAAAGATTCATAGTTTTTATAAGTGTTTAATTGACACCACTTATGTAAACATGATTGAATATGTGGGTTTTACCTAGTTTCTTTCTTATTGGCTAGTTTGAATTTAGAAGATTAACTAAAATCCAACAAGGAACGCAAGGTGGAAGCTTTGGGCTAACAAGGTAAGTGTTTTATTCTACAATACTACATATAAGATTGTGCATTACAAGAATCCTTTACAGATATACTAAATTCTTGTTTGAAGTTAAGTATTGCTAGAATATTAAAGGTTAATTAAGGAGACTTTGAGATCTTAGATATCATCAGGGAGATAATATTCTTTTAAAGGGTTGGTTTATACAAATGGATTGAAGTTTACTAAGGTAAGTAGCTCTATGAGAATTATATATATATTCACGAACATGATTCTATACCAATTTGCAGAGTTACCGATCCAAGTATATTGAATGGTTTGGAAATATTGTGCTACTTAAAGGGATACAAATTCAATTGTTATTTTGAAATTGAAAGCGGTGAGGTTTTATGTGTACCATGGATTGAAAATGTTATATACTCCCTTACACGTCTAGAATGAGTTATAACAAGCAAAAGTTTTGGTAAAATGAAGTAACGGGTCAAAAGATTTCTAAACAAGTAGTTGTCCAGGTTTGCGCAGGACTCAGCGTAGGATATGCCGAGTCTAACATAGCCTACGCCAGTACGGATTGTGATGTCGTGTTGCCTCTGTGTTCCACCGGTTAATTATTTTCAAAAGATGTTGATTTAGTTTCAGTATTAATATATGTATATACATGATTATACTAACCCTTACATTGTATAATCATGAATAGGCAAGGCATGGCCTAAGTGAAGCTTATGATACAAGTCTCGGATCGGATCTAAGAAGAACATTTTATATATGATATTGTGAAGACCCAATACCACATAGGTTGTAGGGGTAAAATGTGTTTACTTGTATATATAAAAAGGCGTTTCATCAAAACCTGCTGAACATGTATGTTATGGTCGTTTTTAAATGGTGATAATCTATTTAGTGGTTATCTCAAATGACGTGCATTTTTTTACAAGTTTAATAATGAAAAATACGGGACCGTTTTCCGCTTGTGTATAAAAATGAGTTTAAAGTTATGGGTGTTTCACATAAAATACAAAAGAAGTTTAAATGTTCTTCAGGTCGATCTTGCTGGATTTGTTATTTGGTGCAGAAATCTTGAGTTCGTTGGCCGAGCTTCAAAACAAACTAACTGTATGAAAGGTGCGATTCAAGCCTTGGAGTAAGTGGTGGCTTACATGTTCATTGATTAATTCAAATTATTTAAAGGGGAATCAGGGTAATGCTAAAAAATGAGATAAGGGCTGTTGGTATTTAAAGGGGAATCAGGGTAATGCTAAAATTGACAGCTCTTGAGTATGTGATGGCTGTTATACAACATGTAAAGTGTAAGGAAATGGAAAGGTAATTTTTGTTACCTTCTGCAAATCATAACTATAGTCTTTATTTTTGTTTATATAATAACAGGTTGAATGAATATTCATTAGTTCTTTTGTGATCTGTTGCATGGAAGTTGGTGATGTTACGGAAGACTTTTCAGCAGCCTTCGGTTGAAAGGGATTCTGGATTAAGTCTAAATGGAAAGTGAAAACTACTTATTTTGAAGACTAAAATTGTGGTTTTTAGTTATGTGTGTTTTAACCTGTTGTGTTTGAAAGTTTGGTATGTTATAGCTACAATTTGAATTATCTAAAGTGATGGATTTTGTATGTAATTGCCACAATTTCAATATTATTGTTATTATATTATTGTTAATGTTCGTTTTTTGGACAAGTAGTAGGGTTATATATTATTTTTAGTGACTGAGTACTACTTTAATGAATTGGTTAGTAGGAAAACTGTTAGAATCTGTTGAGCAGTCTTCGCTTGAACAAACCTTATCATTTGTTTATCATGGTCTATTAAAGCTCTGCTGTTAAACATTCTCTGTTGAACTGCATCATCTGTTAGTCCATAGCAGAGGTTCTCTTTGGCAGACCTTTGCTTGAACCGTCTCGGTGTTTATCAGCAGATGTTCATCATGATCCGTGTGTAAACAGATGTTTGAAATCCTCTGTTGAACTGCATCATCTGTTAAGGCACAACAGATGTTAGCAATCTATACTGTGGAATGATCAGCAGAGGTTGTGTTTGGCAGACCTTTGTTTCAACAGTTTTTTTGTTTATCAGCAGAGGACCTTTGGTTCGATAGACTTTGCTTCAATAGATGTTGTCTTGAAGAGAGCTTTGGGTTTGGCAGACTTTAGCGAAATAGATGTCGAGTGTGTCCTTTTAGTTTCAGATGTTTAAAGACTGTATCATCTGTTAAGTAACAGCAGATGTTAGCTTGATGATGCTTTCGTATTCATATTCAGCAGCAGAGGTTGTGTTTATCAGCAGAGGTTGTATGCTACAACAGTCTTTGTGTTTATCAGCAGAGGTTGTTTGGAACAACAGACTTTGCTTGAACAGATTTTCTGTTTCACAGAGCTTTTGATTTGGCAGACTTTATCTAAATAGATGTTGAGTTCATCCCTTTTGTAGATGTTAAAAGACTATTATTTGTAATTAGAGGTTAATTCAAGTGAAGTTATGACAATGATCACCCGTAAATTTGTTGAAGCCTTTTAAGTGTCGATAACTGCCCATAAATTTGTTGAAGCCTTTTAAGTGTCGTTGACTGCCCATAAATTTACAGAGTATAATTCAAGTTGTAATTTATCATGAAGAGCCAATTAAAATATATGGATAATGTACAACAAAAGTTTAAGTTAATATAAATAACAAGATAAGCATACATGATTATAATTTAAATATTCGTAAATCGTAAGTTTTCAAAATATAGAAGTTTGATACATCACCATCCCATAAATTATCTCAAATGAGATAATACCAACAACCCCAACTATCTGTAGACTTTCTTTAAGATCAGCTTGGCTTTTTCTGTAGAGTAGACAAATTTGCATCTCATATTTCCGTAGATACCATTGGGCTTCGTGAACTTCTTGGTCCATTGACAAGCTGCGTATCTAAATCCCTTGCCATGCTTCTCCCGTCGAAATCAATTACAGTGTCAACTTCATTCAGATTTTCAACTGTCATCTTCAATGATCTATGAATCCTTGATAAAGATGCTACTTTCACATTCAGACGCTTAAAAATAAATATAAAATACCAATAATTAATAAGAAATAAATAATGTATTTAAGGAAAGTAACAAAAAAAAAACAGCTTAATTGTAACAAACATTTAACATCCAAAGAATGAGGCATAATATATTAACAGAATAAACTTACAAAATGTTTGCTGCAGTACCATACGAATTGTAAGGGGTATACATCAGGATCAGCTTCATAATCTGAGATAGCAGCATCAAAATCCGCGTCGTCACCATCATCGGATGATTCATCCGATACAACATAATCACTATCAGAATCTGCATCATTGGATTCTTCAACATCCGACTGGTGATCCAAATCCTCGGTAATTGGAGCAACTTCTAAATTGGGTGAGGAAGTATCGTCTTTCGGACTGTCATTGGCTTTGGGTGCAACAATCTCACATCCATTCAAATCAAAGACAGTAAGCAGAAAGATGTAATCAACTACGTATCTTAAAACAAGTACAATTCATGTTTGCATACCCATGCAGTGTACAACCTTTTCCCATCCATCGGTTATAAAGTAACAATTCTGAAGAGGATCACGTTGAAGTACTACATCAAAAGAGTCCCACTGATTCACATAGATCTTAAATGTCTCTTTAAGTTTACCAACTCCAATACTAATGTTAACTAAGTCCTTGGGTATTAGCTAAACAAAAAGATATAAAATTATGAAATCAACAAAGGTACAGTTTCCGGGATATTATGTATGGAAACCTAAAAATCGCAAATGGGATCGAAGAAAGCATCCGTATGGATCAATTGGGAGGATACATTATGTGCCACCATCACTTGGTGATTGTTATTACCTAAGGATTTTACTGAATCATATTAAGGGACCAACCTGTTTTGAAGATATAAAAACAGTTGATGGACATGTTTTTGAAACATTTAAAGATGCATGTTTTGCACGGGGACTGTTGGATGATGATAAGGAATATGTTAATGTTGTCAAAGAAGCTAGCACATGGTCAACCGGAGATTTCTTGAGGACTTTTTTTGTAATGTGGTTGTTGTCAAATTCGACATCTCGTCCTGGTGTTTTTTGGTCGGAAACGAAGTCCCTGTTATGTGAAGACATTCTGTATCAGCAACGAAAGATAACTCGTATTGCAGGTAGTGTGATTATTTTATTAAAGTTATATAAAACTACACTAAAATTATGCAATAACTCTGTTATTGGGAAAAAACTTATACTTTTTTCAACATTTGTTTTAGATTTGGATCTTCAACAAGAAGAACTTGAAATATCTGTCTATCTGAAATTGAAAAGTTGCTACTTACCAATGGAAGTACAGTGAGAAATTTTGATGATATGCCAAGTGTTCCGGACAATTATGTTTCATCGTCGAACAATCGATTGATAATGAAAGAACTATCGTATGACAGACTAGATCTTTAAAGGGAACATGATGGTTATGTAAAGTGTTTAACTGCCGAACAGGAAAGGATATATAAAATTGTTATGGAAGCGATTGAAAAAGGTGATGGAGGTGTGTGTTTTGTATATGGTTATGGTGGAACTGGAAAGACGTTTCTTTGGAAGACATTCTCAGCTGCATTACAATCAAAAGGTAAAGTTGTATTGAATGTTGCATCCAGTGGAATTGCTTCACTTTTGCTGGATGGGGGTAGAACTGCTCATTTAAGGTTTGTAATTCCAATCAACATTAATGAGAATTCAGTATGTTCGATAGAGCCTAATACTGAGTTAGGTGATTTAAATTAAAGAGCAACTTTGATTATTTGGGATGAAGCACCAATGACTCACAAGCATTGTTTCGAGACTCTTGATAGAACAATGAGAGACATATCACGTTCCAGTCAACCGAACATGGAATCCAACCCTTTTGGGGGAAAGGTCATTCTATTTGGTGGTGATTTTATACAAATTCTTTGAAACGTCCCTAACTTTACAATTTCAAAAGATCTTAACATGGAGGATAAATTTTTTTTTTTAATTTTCGGCATGACGCATTCATACATAGACCACTAACACCTGTTTTATACGGTAAACCACTTCAACATAAAACACCCTTGACAAAAACCCAAAACGGACGTGTTTACATTGTTTACAACAAGACTACTACTACTACTAAGTTTTTATCCAAACCATAAAGACATCAAAATACTACATAAGTTGAAGTACATAAGACCAAAAATTAAGACCACGTTAAAATAACTTATGACGGAAGCGTGTAGCGGGCGTAGATCAAGTGCGGTCGTTCCAAATTGTCCGACCGCCTAGGTTGAAGATTTACCTACATCAACAACAAAACTTTAAGGATTAGTCTTATTATTTATTTCACTTTAGAACACTAAAATTTCCGGCTTCATTCCTTTCACATGCTTTCTTTTCATTTCTACATTCGGCTACCCACTAAACGGGTCTAACACATAATCTCATAAATGAGATAATACATACCATTCATAACCCGATAACATCGGGTTATTTTTCTTGCAACATACAACATTCGTTCGATCCGTGTAACGGATTGAACATCATACATTTTACATTCGTTATTGCTTTCATGATTACCCATACATGACGGATCGAATAATTCCTTTCTTACTTGACTAGTTCAACTCGAACCGGTCAATTTACATAACTCATTATGGCTTTCATTTACATAATCCAATCCACAAGGGATTTGTTATCCACTTATTAACCACCGTAAACCAATGTAACTAAGGATTGTATTTTGAGAACATTAGCTTAATATAAGTAAAGTTTGTATGCACATTATAACATACCTCGATCTTGCGTGCCTTCCGTTTTCCTAGTGCTTGTACCTTCTTCCTTCACGCCTACATTACAACATTCATTCATTCATTCATTTATTCTATCAAATTTATTCTACCATTTTCCATGTCACCCATACATTCATCTTTTAAGCATTTCATCAAACACACTTGGTAGGCATCATAATTAAGGTATAAGGTACAAGTCTACAAAGCACATCTCTACTAGTTCATCATCACACAACATACACATTTATTCGAATTTACATAACTATTTCATCTTGCATCAATTTTTATTCATCATTCATGTATCACAACAAGCTTATACATCAAACTTTCTAGTTATATGATTTTACTCAATCATCCTACTCTTACTAACTTCTTAACAATTGGGTTTTTGCTAAAATCATATCAATTCATCAAAATCAAACATAAATTCTGCCATTATTCTTATCCTACTCCTTAATCCTAACTTAATTTCATGATTTTCATGTCATGCACTCATGCTTGGGTTAAGACCCACTTCCTACAATTTGACAATTCATAAAATTGAACTTACCCCCTTCAAGAAACAAGTTAGGAGCTTGCAATTTACTGTTTATGCTTTCAAATTCCTTGAAATTCTTATAGAAATTGATGGAGTTGATGAAGCTAGGGTTTCTTCTTCCCTGGCTCCTGTTCGATCGACCAGACCCAGCACACACCCACTGTGTGTGGGTTTTTTATCTAAATTTTCTTTTTAGTATTTAGTTTTTGACGTGTTGCACTTTTGGTCCCTCAAGGTTATTTACTTATTTAATTTAGGCACTACCCATTTATTATTTGATATTTGCATTATGTTCCATAAACCAAGATAAGCTTTTTAAATACATTTTTAACTAATGCCTAGTTGACACTTTTGGGGTGTTACAAGTCTTCCCCCCTTAAAAGAGGTTTCGTCCCCGAAACCTAGACACATAATAAATTCAAACGTTTACATACCGAAGAGAAAAGGGTAGTGCTTCCTCATTTCATCTTCCGCTTCCCATGTAAGTTCCGACCCCTTTCGGTGTTGCCATTGAACCAACACTTGTCTAACGGCTTTGTTGCGAAGATTATTTACCTTAACGTCTTTAATGGCTATTGGTCTCTCTACATAATTTAACCCCTCGTCCAACTCAATGTCCTCGAGCAGCACTAAAGCTGTTTCATCCGCAAGACACTTCCTCAACTGCGATACGTGGAAGGTATTGTGAATCCCGTCTAGTGTAGACGGTAATTCTAAACGATATGCAACCCTTCCGACTCGAGCCAAAATTTTAAACAGTCCAATATAATGAGGACCTAACTTACCCCGTTTGCGGAAACGGATTATACCCTTCCATGGAGATACCTTCAGCAGAACATAATCTCTGACCTGAAACTCGATAGGACGCCTTCTCTTGTCCGCATAGGCTTTTTGCCGATCATGGGCTGCTTTCAGTCGAGCCCTAATCAAATCAATCTTTTCATTGGTCACTGCTATTAAATCACTTGGCGCAAGCTCCCTCTGCCCTACTTCACCCCAACATACAGGAGTCCTACATTTCCTCCCGTATAACAGTTCATAGGGAGCCATTTGAATACCACTATGATAGCTATTATTATAAGAGAATTCCGCTAGTGGTAAATGGTCATCCCAATTCCTGCCAAAATCTAAGGCACAAGCTCTTAGCATATCAACAAGCGTTTGGATGGTTCGTTCTGATTGACCATCAGTCTGAGGGTGATAGGCTGTGCTTATGTGTAGCTTCGTGCCCATACTTTCATGAAACTTTTTCCAATAACGAGAGATGAATCTTGTATCCCGATCTGAGACGATTGACACGGGTACCCCGTGTCGAGAAATTATCTCGTTCATGTAAACCTCCGCCATTCTTTCCGAAGAATAAGCTTCTCGAATAGGTGGGGGGGATGTAACATATCAATTTTTTTATCATATAAGAATTATAGGTTGTTTAAATTTATTAACCATTAGTAACTAGTTTTATTTTTTAATAAAATTATTCGATCCATATAGTTTTAAAAAACTATTTTATATATAGTTGGTTGGAATGTTAAACTAATTAATTGGCTTATATATGTGTGACATTTCTATTTTCTATATTAAAATAAAGTATATAAAACTTATATTATTAAACGGGTAGATTACAGGTAAGTTGACTGTTAGAAATATGAAGTACCTAGACGGGCCTAGGAACCGTTTAATAATTTAATTATAAAAAATACATTATATTTTAACTTACTCCGTTTTTAATGAAACTTAGGCCAAAATGTAGACACCAATATTCTCGTCCTAATGACATATTCATTGTTTTATAAAACGTCATATTTTGGAAGTTATACGCGCTAAATGAATGAAGCAACTGAATTAATTATAATATATAAATTAATAAAATAATAATAAAAAAATTACATTTAACTAAAGAGTAAAGACATACGTTCCCTATTTTGGGATAAAATAATAAAATAAAATATAAACTATAATTAATGCATGAAGAAACGTGTCATATACAAATTGAATTTTGAGAATGAGAAGGTGTGTACGTGTATAAGATGCATGTTTTCCAATGTTAAAGGAAGGCAGTATAAATAAGAATTAGCCATTTCCACTTTTAGAGTGTTAAATTCCTTCTTCTCCATCGCGCTCTCTCTTTCTATATATTTTCTTTTTCTTTAAATAATAATAATAAAGTGCTGCCTCGTTTTAAGTGTTTTAACTCCCGATCACTGATACCCTCTTCGATTGATCTGGAGCCCCATAACGCATGTCAAGGCTCTGCCCGACTAAGTTCGTTGGGGTTCTGTCTCGTGACATAGGGATAAGGTTGAATTAGGGTTACTATACTTAACACGAGTGCAAATATATATACATATATAGTTTTAAAATAGCTCAGAAGTTATACCCAAGATTCTACCAGGAGGCTTTCTGGTTGAACCCTAAAGTTACAAAGTGAGTCATTCTCCTTTTTATCACCTTTTTGTGATACAATTATATTTAAAAATGTTTTCCAAAATCCTAAATGTTTACTAGTTATACTTACAGTGATTAAATTTTTATATTCTGTAATAACTGCCGGTATGGGAGGTTTTATACATTACTTGACCCTCGTTACTATTGGCCAAAAAGTTAGCCAATAGTAACATGACCACAATCACAGGGAGGAATTGTGCCCCAGTAGCCATAGTCTATAACTAATATTATTTTAACATTAAATTATTAATAAATTTAATGTATGATTGAAATAAATCTAAATAGTGTGTATATAAAATAGAGCTTTATTAATCATTATTAAAATATATATTAAATAAACCTACATTACTATTTACATTATAAAATAATGTTTAGTCCATAAATGTATACCATAATAAAATAGTCAAAAATAATATATTCTACTATACTAAGATTATATTTTTAGTCTTAGTCACGTTAATATATTAAATAATAATATTATAATTAATAAATTAATATATTATATTTGATAAGTTATAGCTATTAGTTTGACAGAAAATTATATATTTCATTTTCTGGGATAAGTGGTTTTGTGTCATAGAAAATATAATTGACAAAGTAATGTCACGGGACACTACTAAGTCCAGAGTCACTAGTTGAGAGAATGATCAACAGTGATATGACCAGAAATATGACCAAAGGCACTAGTTGAGAGAATGATCAACAGTGTTATGACCAGAGACACTAGTTGAGAGAATGATCGACAGTGTTATAACCAAAGTCACTAGTTGAGAGAACGATCAACAGTGATACGACCACCGGCACTAGTTGAGAGAATGATCAACAGTGTTATGACCACAGTCACTAGTTGAAAGAATGATCAACAGTAATTTGACCACCGTCACGGGAACCGCCTAGTGACAGATACTTTGAATAATAGTAAAATATAATTACTTGATAAATTCACTATTGGACAAAAGAGAGCCAATGAGTGATATGACCACTGTCACATCGGAACTGCCACTATGTGACAAATATTGATTGAGTTGGGTAAATATAAACAAATATAAAAACCTTTTATGCTGTAAAGTATAACAATATATTTTTATAAAAATGGAATGAACTCGCTAGTATTTATTACTGATAAAATGTTTTCAAAACACGTTTCATGTAACTTGATGTAAGGATAGTAGAAGCTAACTATGGAGCACTGAAGGCTTAAATAAAGTGGCTATAATAAAAGAAGAAAATTATGTTTTATTTATTTGGGTTTATCCCTATAAAAACAATTGAATTGAATATGGGTTTGAGCCCATTTATATAATATTAAAAGTTCGGTGTTTTACAAACTCTGAAATTATTTCCTAACTACGATCCTGATGAAAAAAAATTCCGCTGCGTAATTAATAAACACCGGTACCACTTGACTGGTTCACGGCTCCCGCTCCCAGGGTGGGGTCGGGGGCTGTGACACGTTCCGTCAATTTCGCATTGATTTAGTGCCTGGAGCTACGCCTGACGCTAAGTCTCCCTACCGTTTAGCACCCTCTGAGATGCAAGAGCTCTCGAGTCAACTTCAAGAGCTTCTTGATAAAGGCTTTATACGCCCTAGTACTTCTCCTTGGGGCGCTCCCATTTTGTTCGTTAAAAAGAAAGATGGGTCATTCCGTATATGTATTGACTATCCTGAGCTCAACAAGCTTACTGTCAAGAATCGATACCCTATTCCTCGTATTGACGATCTCTTCGGTCAATTGCAAGGCGCGACCTGCTTTTCAAAAATCGATCTCCGTTCTGGGTATCATCAACTTCGAGTCCTCGAAGAAGATATACCTAAGACTGCTTTTCGTACACGATATGGTAACTACGAGTTCGTGGTCATGCCCTTTGGTTTGACCAATGCACCTACTCTTTTCATGCATTTGATGAACCACGTGTGCAAAGCGTACTTGGACCGTTTCGTGATCATCTTCATCGACGACATCCTTATCTACTCCAAGACTCAAGGAAAGCACGAGCGACACTTGCGTCTTATCCTTCAACTTCTTCGTGCTAAATGTCTATACGCCAAATTCTCCAAGTGCGAATTTTGTTAAAAGAGGTTCAATTCCTTGGTCATACTGTCAACGAACTTGGTATTCACGTTGACCCCACTAAGATCGAAGCTGTGAAGAACTGGATCGCACCCAAATCTCCGTCTGAAATTCGTTCTTTCCTAGGTCTTGCTGGTTATTATCATTGTTTTATCTCCAACTTTTCAAAAATCGTTGTTCCTTTGACCTCCTTGACTCAAAAAGAGAAACCTTTTGTTTGGGGTCCCGAACAAGAGAAATCTTTCCAAACTCTCAAGGACATGCTTTGCAATGCTCTTATTCTCGTGCTTCCTGATGGTAACGACGACTTCGTCGTGTATTGCTATGCCTCAAACCTTGGTCTTGGTTGTGTCCTTATGCAACGAGACAAGGTTATCGCTTATACTTGAGGAAACTCAAGATACAAGAGAAGAACTACACTACTCACGACCTTGAACTTGGTGCAGTTGTTTTTGCGTTGAAGATTTGGCGACACTACCTTTATGGTACTAAGTGTGTGGTCTTCACCGACCATAAGAGCCTTCAACATATCTTCGATCAAAAGGAACTGAACATGCGTCAACGTCGTTGGGTGGAATTGCTAAATGACTACGACTACCATCCTGGTCAGGCGAATGTAGTGGCCGACGCTTTTAGTCGTAAAACTCATGTGAAGAGTATTCGTTATCTCCAACTCGTTAACGATCTTCAATACCGCATTCGCGAAGCTCAATACGCCTCCATTAACGTGGGTAGCCTCACTGTCGAGATACGAGGTGGTGTTGAAAGAGATCTCGTGTCAAAATCTGATGGTATTCTGTACTATTGCAATCGTATCTGGATCCCCAATCGTGAAAACCTTCGAGACTTTCTGATGAACGAGGCACACAAATCGAGATACTCTGTTCACCCTGGTGCTGATAAGATGTACCACGATATGCGTACGTCCTATTGGTGGCCTGGAATGAAGAAGGATATCGCATCTTACGTTGTGAAATGTCTTACATGCTCGAAGGTTAAAGCTGAGCACCAACGTCCCTCTGGCCTACTCGAATAGCCAGAGATCCCTGTCTGGAAATGGGAGAGCATCGCTATGGATTTCATCACTAAACTCCCTCGTAGTTCTTCTGGTCACGACAGTATTTGGGTGATCGTTGATCGATTGACCAAATCAGCTCATTTTCTCCCCATTCGTGAAGATTTCAAAGTCGAGAAATTGGCTAGAATCTACACTGATGAGATCATATGTCGTCATGGTATCCCCATTGACATCATTTCTGATCGTGACGCTCGTTTTACGTCTCGTCTTTGGCAAACCTTTCAATTTGCTATGGGTACTGTTCTTAACCTTAGCACTGCTTTTCACCCTCAATCCGATGGTCAAACCGAGCGTACAATCCAAACCTTAGAGGATATGCTTCATTCATGTGTAATAGATTTTGGTGGCAACTGGGATTCACACTTGCCTTTGATTGAATTCTCGTACAACAACAGTTATCATGCGAGTATTCAAATGGCACCTTTCGAAGCATTGTATGGTCGCAAGTGCCGTTCGTCTATTTACTGGCACGAGATTGGTGAATCTCAATTCACTGGTTCTGAGCTTATACAAGAGACGACAGACAAGATTTTACAGGTTCGAGACAATTTTCTGAAAGCCAGGAGCCGACAAAAGAGTTACGCCGACAAACGACGCAAGCCCTTGGAATTCGAGATAGGTGACTTCGTACTTCTCAAGGTATCCCCTTGGAAGGGTGTGGTTCGATTTGGTAAGAAAGGTAAACTCGCACCTCGCTACGTAGGTCCTTTCAAGATTTTCGAAAGGATTGGCAAGGTTGCGTATTGACTGGACCTACCTGAAGAACTCAACAACGTTCATCCTGTCTTCCACGTTTCAAACTTAAAGAAGTGCCTAGCTGATGAAGGACTTCAAGTTCCACCAGAAGATCTTCAAATTAACGAGACCTTGAACTTTGTGGAGAAACCTGTCGAAATCATGGACCGAGGAGCCAAGAAAATGAGGCGCAGTCAAATTCCTATCGTTAAGGTTCGATGGGAAAGAAAACGTGGCGCTGAGTTTACTTGGGAACTCGAAAGTGAAATGAAGACTAAGTATCCGCATCTGTTCATTGCATCTTCCTAAATTTCGGGACGAAATTTCCTAAAGGAGGGGAGACTGTAACGCCTCGCTTTTCGCAGCTTTCTGTTTTTAGAAAGTTCATCTTGTAATTCTATTTTCGGAAACTCGTTTCCTTTGTAATCGTATTTCATTTCAAGCTATTGTAAATCCGAGACTTGGTCATAATGAAAGGAATCTTTTATATGAAATATACATCGTTTATACATTATTTATACATTGATACATACGTTTGTTTGACACATGATTCATAATTCGCATAAATATAAGCTTAACTCGTAAACAATGATCGTGTATTCGTAATCCTTAAATCTTCATACATTCAAACACTTGGTTATTCGATTATAAGATTAAGTTGTATGTTTTTTTCACTTGATCATACCAAACTATAAACCATACATACTTGTTATATTTCATGTGTTATACACACCTATGTTATCACACTTTTTGCTAAATTAAAACATGTCATTTATGCATTTGGACCTTGTTACAAGTTATATACATACTATACACCATGTAACACTTTATTAAAAATCAAATATATACCTTCTAATGTCAAAAAAATAAAATAAAATAAAAATTATAGGGCTGTTAACAGCCTTGCATCAGCCCACTTAATTTATTTGTTTTGAGTTATTCAGCCCACTAAACACTTCCAAAGCCCAACCCAATGAAACCCTAATCCATCCCCTATATAACCCAAGCCTCCTCCAAGCATTTTTCACTTTCTAAACACTCTCCATTCACTCTTAAACACTCCAAACCGTAGCTGACTTCTGAAGTTCGAGTAGATTGATACTACTTCACTAAAGTGAGCATAACTAAATCAATTCTTATTCGATTCACTCGATTTTTTTCCTATTTCTTTGTATTGACCTTAGCTACATTTCCATGGTTTTACCTGGAAAATCAGAGCCTGGAACGTCGCCAAAAGGGCACCAAAGTTGATTGATTTTTCTGTTCTTGATTCAAACATTGATAAACTTGATTAAACTTGAGGAAACTCATCTCAAACCTATGTCCTTATGCTTATAACCACTTATATGGTTAGTTAGGCTTAAAAACAAGGTTGAGACATTCAAAATCAGAGGTATAAACCTCACAAACTTTCTGTTTTGTTCAAGGGTTTAACCCACAAGTGATGTTCAAGTTCAAGACTTGATGATTGTGTGATTTAGGATTAACTTGGGTTATCCTACATAAAATCCACACATTGCTTGATGATTTCTCATAGATTAGTGGTTCATATTATTGTGTTACTTGTAAGTTCATGACCCTCCTTGAATGTTCATAACATCAAGTGTAGTGGTGAACACTTAGAGGTGCCTAAATGGAAGACTTTTCTTCCTACCTCCTACATGATTTCTATGACACTTAAGAGGTTCCTAAATGGTGGATTCATCCTCCTACCTCATGCTTTATCTATTTGACATATTAATATATATTCTATATATTATCTAAGTAATTGTCACACCCCAACCGATGGCAGAATCATCGGGGCGCGGCACTAGGCGAATCAGATTGCTCAAGAGAATCCATAACAACTATATTGCGATAATATTTAATACATTCGTTATCCAATACTAACAAATAATACAATCACATAAGTTATCACAGATTTCTTGACCTCTCGAACAATACAAATCCGACAACCTAGATTTTAGTTGAGTTTCTAGACCTCCTAGCTTGATTTGATATAGTCTGCGATCTAACCTGCAACATACGTTAAAAATATTTGTCAATACAAAAGTATTGGCGAGTATACAGGTTTGATATGTAAAGCGTAATAGATAAAAAGTGTAGCGAATTTCCATATGCAAGAACGTAACACACGACATATATACTCACAAAGCTGATACTACCAACTAAGTCCTCGATGCTCGAATATGCGATGGCAAACTAGACCCCGTCGGGCGCAATAGTACTATACTAATCATGGTGGGACGTTGCGAGTATAAGCCCTAGCACATATGCAACTAGCATCACGTATATCTATGCATAACAGTTATTCGTTTGATAAGTTCGATTTGTTAGAAACGTATGTTACACCCAAAATACGATAAAAAAAGGGTTTAAGTATACTCACAGTGCGTATTTAGCGGGAATACAACTTGATTGAGTCGGTTGCGAGTACGTCTGCGTTAATTATTGAAGGATATAGTAAACGATGTACGGTTAAGCGAGATTAGCATCGAAAAGTCAGTCGTCTGGTCGGATAGTGCTCATCCGTTCGGATGGGCTCATCCGATCGGATGACAGTCATGGGTCGGATGGTGCTCATCCGTCCGGGTGACATGTTATCCGTCCGGATGACATGTGATTAGTCCGGATGACATGTGATCCGTCCGGATGGCATGTGATCCGTGCGGATGACACGTCTGTTTCGCATTCTGACACTGTTTTTGAGTGTTTATCGGAAGGAATACGTGCGGAGTTACCGGGACAGTGTAATTTCGCACTAACACTTGAAATTCCATCAGTTCCGACCCGCTCTGACGGCCGGGAATCACCCCGCTCCATCAGAACTGGCCGTTCTTGACGGTTTCTCCGGTTTAGCTCGAAATCGCACAGTTCCTTGGTTGAATACATAGATTTAGGTGAGATTCGTTATCAAAACATGTGGAAATCACTCAGATCTGAGGCGTTTATGGTGGGATGAGGTCACAACTTGAAGTTCATATGAACTCTTGGTGACATCACCTTAAAACACTTTAAATCAGTAGATTTCACGGTTAGAATTTGAGTTTTAAAAGATAGAATGATGTAGAATTTAGTGTAGATCATAGAAGTACGAGTTTTTAGGTTGAAATCTTACCGAAATCGCGAGGAATCGAGGAAAAAGGGTCCTAGAGCGTGTTTGGTCGAGTGGGAGCTGTCACATCACTTAAACAGTGGTGTGACATGCTATTTATAGGCACAGAGAAGGCTGAAGAGGGTTTTGGGTCGGATGGCCCATCTGTCCGGATGGCTATCCGTCCGGATGGCCCATCCATCCGGATGGCTATCCGTCCGGATGGCCACCCCGACGCAATGGATTTCTCCGTTTTCGAGCGTTGCGATCGACTTTGAAGTGCGTGCTTTTTATATTATTATTATATATACCTATAGATATCACTAGGGGTCGTATTTACGTATCCATAATCCACAGTTTTGATAATTACAGCCGGTTTTCGTTTCGAGTATGCGATTATTAGCGACGTTTCACGGCCATCAAGGAGGGTAGTATAGGTCCTTTCTTGATGTCATTGTGAACGTTATTGTGTTTTGTGCCACAAAGACTGACGGGGTACCACTCACTCGTATTGTCATCATCGTCACGACGACTGGAGTTATAGCACTCACCCGAGAGTCTTTGTTGGCGTTAATTATCTGCGTTTTGACACATCATGGTCACCGAGGAGGGTAGAATATGTCCTCACTCAATGCCTTCGTGAGTGTTAGTGTTTGTGGTGTGGTATAGTATAGCGATATTGTATTTCGAAAATATGCGATTATCCTTCGAATAGTGATATATGCGATATAGTTCATTATGATCCGAATCTCTGGTGCTAGGTGTAACGAGTATATCGAGTAGTAACAACGCACGAAAGTGCGGGTTGTTACAGTCTCCCCTACTTTAGGAAATTTCGTCCCGAAATTAATCCAATAGGTAGACTTTTGAGGTTTGATCTTACGTAAGTAGCGATACAGCGAGTGATTTGTCCGAGAGTTAATAACCAGAGCGTTTCGAATAGGAGAGATCGATTGTGATAGCGAGAAGCGACGTAATGACCAAAGGAGTATCCCACGAGTTAGCGATCCAAGAGTACCTCGAGTCGCGAAGAATTTGTAAGTTCGATGCAATTGAAATCTTAAAGAACTTTGAAAGGTTTCTCATAACGTAGGGTTAACTGAGCCGATTGTTAACCAACGTTGCAAGAAAGTTTAGGTTTCAAACATTTTAAGGAATTCGAAAATGAAAACTGGGGTTACGGAAACTCTCCTAGGACCCGGGTTCAATGCTGAACTCGATGTCGACCCAGCGTCTTAAGAAAGATTTCGTTTTGATATTGCAAAAGTTTTTTTAAAGAAAAACTGGACTTACGAGACTTCCCTTGGGCATGGAGTTAAGCTGATTCGATGTTACCTCCACATTGTGAGGAAATTTCACTTGTCTAATGGTTTTAATAAAAAATTTATAAAAATCAGTTTTTAACAGTTTGAAGAGTTAATTAACATCGAGCCCCACTTGGAACTTTCTCACGAAAGTTTGGTAATATGGTTAAAACATTTATATATAGGAAGTACCAACGGCGTATCCACCATGTTTCTCCATATCACTTCCGTTTCGTGTGGCGGTGTCATGTGGGCCGATATGACACAGATAGAATTTCGCTACCTCGGTCCAATCGATAGGAAGTCGGACCAAGTTGAAGATAGAATCGAATAGGTTAAACAAGCGAGTTGAATTGCGAACGTTGCTATAACAGCGTGCGCGAATAGCCTGGTGACACGAAATGCTTATGCGTCGTGTATGGTTAGGCGTCGAACGGTAGACGATAAGCGATTAGCGCGATGTCGATTAGATTCCACATTGAACCCGCATGGCACGTTTCCACGAGAGTTTGCTAACATGGTGAAACACCACGTTTAACCAGGCTAGTTTTGCCTCGTGAAGCAATGTCATGCGTGTTATTACCACATAGGTTGTACCAAACGAGCGAATAAGCGGTAGATTATACACGATAAGCGATAAGCGATTAGGTGATTTAGCGATTACCGCAACACCAACAATGACGGCGATGATGAATGAGTTACGATGAGCGGCAGTTGTTGCGTTGCAAGCGATGAAGGTATACGCGATTTATGCGGTTCGATTCGATTGATTTACATCACAGAGGTTAACTGACATCAGATCCCACATGGCCTTTTTCCACGAAAGCCCGCCGATATGACTAAAACACCTTGCTTTAATCATATGAGCTTCATTTCGTGAAGCGAGGTCATGTGTGCTAACTTAACACGAACACCACAGATAACGGTAGGCGACAGCGATAGATTGATACACAGCAAGCGATATAGGTTCACATAATAAGCGATAGAGATTGCGAGATACACATGACAAGCGATTGCGATTAGTCGAGTTTTGTTTCGAATAAGCTTAACGTTACGTTGCGACGCATCACGGTTATCGAGGAGGGTAGAATAGGTCCTCACTCAACAATATCGTGAGCGTTTACGTACTTGATGAGATTCGTTGCAACAGACTTACGACCAGTCTTGCGTCGATGCAATTGCCCTGCGAGGTAGACTCCCCAGAGTCCATCGATGAGGCGATTGCACTGCGTTTGCAGACTTACGACAAGTCTCGCGATGATACGGTTTGTTACGCCTTGCGATTGAGTGTAGTGTGTTGAAAATAATCACAATAGTATAATAGGTCTAACAACGTTCAACTCCATGTGACACTTTCTTCACGGAATTTCGGTAGTATGATAAAGCACACCTTGCTTGACCCCTACTACTTAGATCCCGTGGTTTGGTGTCATACTTCGTTGTAACGCTTGTGGCACCTTAGAATTTACTACGATCTCCGTGCACTGACCCAAATAATCCCGTGTGCACCCGTGATTAGTCGTTCCTTGCACGTTTATCGCACCTCGTTCTAAGAGTGTAGCGAGGGTAAAACACATTATTTCGTGATATAGTATTTAGTATTTGTGTGAATCTAGTCTAAGTGCGACGATTAGAGAGCGGAAGAGAAAACGAAAACGAGAGTTAATGTTACGCACAGTGGCAACATCGAGTAATAGAGTAGGTTCAAAACTTAGAAATTAACGTCGAAAATCGTATCATTACAACTTTATCCTACGCTTGCTAGGTGTTTGATGTTGAAGACTTTTGCCGGAGCTGTTGTTGTTGTACTCAGGTTCACGGTTCGATGCGGCAGTTGTGGGTGAAATGACCGTAACGGTTGCAGTTACTACAATAGCGACAGTCAGCCCCAACTGGATGATGATAGGTGCATGAGTAACACTGGGGGTGAGCTCCAGTGTAAGCTCGTTTTGGACACACCAGAACTGTTTGAAGAGGTTTCGGTCGCAGCAGTTCGGTTGTTGATGAACTCGGGCTTGAAGTCTTTCGTTTGCGGTTGGATTTATCGGTGTCTTGCGACGAGGTGTCGTTATTGGAGGATTCGTCTGAGGACTCACTTGCAGAATCTTTGGCCGAGTTGTCGGAAGGTCCGTTGGCAGATTTGTCAGAAGAATCGGCAGCAGATTCGTCAGAAGAATCGTTAGCAGATTCGTCAGAAGAATCGTCAGCAGATTCGTCCAAAGAATCGTCAGCAGATTCGCCCAAAGAATCGTTAGCAGATTCGTCAGGAGAATCGTTGACAGGATCGATTGAAGAATTTATGGCGATTGCTTGATAAGCTTGCTTGACGGGATTCTTTGAGAAGAACCCTTCCCTGAGTCGTTTGTTGTTGATTTCTGCGGCTAAGCGGTAGGTTTCTTCGAGGGTAGCTGGTCTTGCAGCTTCGACAAAGTTACCCACACACTCAGGCAAGCCACGAATGTACTTCGAAATGGCTCTTTCTGGTGTGTTGACTTGACTTGGGCAGATTATGCTAAGCTGTTTGAACCTTGCGGTGTAGCCAGCGTTGTCACTTTCGACTTGCTGGATTTTCCAGAATTCGTCTTCCAGCTTCTGTATTTCGTAAGGAGGACAGTACTTCTTCTTCATGAGCTCCTTCAGCTCTTCCCAAGAGAGAGCGTAAGCTGCGGAGATTCCACGTTTGTTACGTTCGGCGGTCCACCAGTCGAGTGCTCGTGATTGAAATACTCCGGTAGCACAAGTAGTACGGAAACTATCGGGACACCCACTTTGACGAAGGGTAACTTCGATAGAATCGAACCACTGGAGTAGTTGAGATACACCTCCTTCGCCCGTGAACTCCATCGGGTCACAGGCTTTGAAGTGTTTGTAAAGAAAAGTAGATTGCGGCGCTTCCGTCTTGGAGTCTTCCGAGGCTCGAGAGTGGCTGAGAGAGTGCACTCGAGCGGCAATTTGAGGAATAAGCTTAACCACTTCCTTAGTCACAAGTGATGCAATCCTCTTATCGGCGCTTCGTTTGGCTCTTCTCCTGGCTACTCGTCTCGAGGTAGAGTTGTTGGAAGGCATCTAGACAGGAAGAGACTTGGAATGAGATTCTATCATAATGATTTTTGATTTTCGCAATGCGATTGAGCGCGTTCAAAACTTGATGCGATAGTATATTAGTAATGCGAATCACATAGGAGCCACATAGGAGACACGAAATCCCTAAGTTCTCACGCATTGACTTGTTTGTTTAGACGTATTTATATACCTATATAATTGTAGTTTGTAATCATACACGTACAGGTCGATTTAGAATAAGCGAGGACGCGTTGAGGTGAGAAAACGATAGCGAAGGCGATAGATTATGCATTAGTTTTGTTGCGAACATTCGGGTTTCGTTTTAGATTGTGATGGCTGTGCGAATTGTGTGTTTATAAAGCAGGGAGTGGAAATCGTTAAATTGAGAAATCGATAAAGCGTAAAGTTTCAAAATGTAAATAAGTCCCAACCATTTGTAAGATCGGCAGTTCGTATGTTAGATTGCCTTGGGTGTTTAGGCGTCGACTACCCAAGGTAACCCAACTATATTCAACAAGTTCGAGCATGCGCGTTGACCTAGAAGACTTCATGCTTCCACTGGGATGCAGCTCATGGCATTTGCCTTCCTAGTCATTGCGTGGCTCGAGTTATCGTGATAGTCGAGTCCTTGGTGAGAGCTTTTTGGAAACCAATTTATAGAGAGTGGAGCGTCTTATTAAGGTACGGGTTTCACCCCTGACTTAGCAGCTTCGTTCCTAATTGTGGTTATGCTCTTCGAATAAATTCGTGAGTTCCACTAGATTTTGAAGTGGAGACTTTCGTCGAGATGTGGATGTCACTCCTAACTCGATGAAAGGTTCTCGTCCTAGAAAAATGCGCTGAGTGAGCGATCTCGTTGAGAGTTCTTGGTTTTCACACCTGATCTCGACTGGATCACTCGGTTTCGTTATGCGAGTATTTTTGAAAACACGTGTATTGTGTTGGCCTTAGGAAAGGCTAAGTAGTATTCCGGCCTTAGGTAAGGCTCCTTCGTGTGAAGTTGTAGTATGCGGTGTTCACACAAAGTTGTAGCTTTTAGCAATTTCGATCGAGAGTATCAAGTAGGCCCGATACAAACCCTACTGAGTTCGTACGAGTCGGCCTGTTGGTACTTAGACTATAGACTAGGTCAATTTCTAAGACGTCGACCCGGACTAGGTCGAGTCTGGCCTAATTCCCTATAGTTATGGCTCTGATACCAATCTGTCACACCCCAACCGATGGCGGAATCATCGGGGCGCGGCACTAGGCGAATCAGATTGCTCAAGAGAATCCATAACAACTATATTGCGATAATATTTAATACATTCGTTATCCCATACTAACAAATAATACAATCACATAAGTTATCACAGATTTCTTGACCTCTCGAACAATACAAATCCGACAACCTAGATTTTAGTTGAGTTTCTAGACCTCCTAGCTTGATTTGATATAGTCTGCGATCTAACCTGCAACATACGTTAAAAATATTTGTCAATACAAAAGTATTGGCGAGTATACAGGTTTGATATGTAAAGCGTAATAGATAAAAAGTGTAGCGAATTTCCATATGCAAGAACGTAACACACGACATATATACTCACAAAGCTGATACTACCAACTAAGTCCTCGATGCTCGAATATGCGATGGCAAACTAGACCCCGTCGGGCGCAATAGTACTATACTAGTCATGGTGGGACGTCGCGAGTATAAGCCCTAGCACATATGCAACTAGCATCACGTATATCTATGCATAACAGTTATTCGCAAGTGATAATTCGATTGATTGAATAATTCGTTTGATAAGTTCGATTTGTTAGAAACGTATGTTACACCTAAAATACGATAAAAAAAGGGTTCAAGTATACTCACAGTGCGTATTTAGCGGGAATACAACTTGATTGAGTCGGTTGCGAGTACGTCTGCGTTAATTATTGAAGGATATAGTAAACGGTGTACGGTTAAGCGAGATTAGCATCGAAAAGTCAGTCGTCTGGTCGGATGGTGCTCATCCGTTTGGATGGGCTCATCCGATCGGATAACAGTCATGGGTCGGATGGTGCTCATCCGTCCGGGTGACATGTTATCCGTCCGGATGACATGTTATCCGTCCGGATGACATGTGATCCGTCCGGATGGCATGTGATCCGTCCGGATGGCATGTGATCCGTGCGGATGACACGTCTATTTCGCATTCTGACACTGTTTTTGAGTGTTTATCGGAAGGAATACGTGCGGAGTTACCGGGACAGTGTAATTTCGCACTAACACTTGAAATTCCATCAGTTCCGACCCGCTCTGACGGCCGGGAATCACCCCGCTCCATCAGAACTGGCCGTTCTTGACGGTTTCTCTGGTTTAGCTCGAAATCGCACAGTTCCTTGGTTGAATACATAGATTTAGGTGAGATTCGTTATCAAAACATGTGGAAATCACTCAGATCTGAGGCGTTTATGGTGGGATGAGGTCACAACTTGAAGTTCATATGAACTCTTGGTGACATCACCTTAAAACACCTCAAATCAGTAGATTTCACGGTTAGAATTTGAGTTTTAAAAGATAGAATGATGTAGAATTGAGTGTAGATCATAGAAGTACGAGTTTTTAGGTTGAAATCTTACCGAAATCGCGAGGAATCGAGGAAAAAGGGTCCTAGAGCGTGTTTGGTCGAGTGGGAGCTGTCACATCACTTAAACAGTGGTGTGACATGCTATTTATAGGCACAGAGAAGGCTGAAGAGGGTTTTGGGTCGGATGGCCCATCTGTCCGGATGGCCACCCCGACGCAATGGATTTCTCCGTTTTCGAGCGTTGCGATCGACTTTGAAGTGCGTGCTTTTTATATTATTATTATATATACCTATAGATATCACTAGGGGTCGTATTTACGTATCCATAATCCACAGTTTCGATAATTACAGCCGGTTTTCGTTTCGAGTATGCGATTATTAGCGACGTTTCACGGCCATCAAGGAGGGTAGTATAGGTCCTTTATTGATGTCATTGTGAACGTTATTGTGTTTTGTGCCACAAAGACTGACGGGGTACCACTCACTCGTATTGTCATCATCGGCACGACGACTGGAGTTATAGCACTCACCCGAGAGTCTTTGTTGGCGTTAATTATCTGCGTTTTGACACATCATGGTCACCGAGGAGGGTAGAATAGGTCCTCACTCAATGCCTTCGTGAGTGTTAGTGTTTGTGGTGTGGTATAGTATAGCGATATTGTATTTCGAAAATATGCGATTATCCTTCGAATAGCGATATATGCGACATAGTTACATTATGATCCGAATCTCTGGTGCTAGGCGTAACGAGTATATCGAGTAGTAACAACGCACGAAAGTGCGGGTTGTTACAGTAATCAACCTTGATGATGAACTAATGTTCACTTATCAAATTGTTGGTAATATCATCTAAAATATCATATGTGTTAAAGATGATTATTTTCGTATGTCTAAGTTCATGTTGTTTAAATTCCTAATCTTTAATCTTCCAAATCCCCAATACTCATACACTTTCTTTCTTCATGTAGAAGGACTTGGTGTTCCTACCTCCAACAACAACTCACTCGCGGATTCACAAGTTGAAGACTTGCAAACCGTGAGTATACTCGCAAATCCCCTTTTTATGTTTACCACTTTTGGGTGTAACATGTTATATTATAAAATCACACTTAAACTTTAATCTTTATACTTGCATGAAAACAATCCAAATACATGAATGCTATGTTTGTTATACTTGATGCTTATACTTGGGTGATTCTTATGTGATACAATAGTCATTAGCTTATTACTAGCCTCCATTTGACATGTATAGCGCTATAGGAGTAACGCACCACTCTTAAACGAGAGGTCGTGTTGAATTATATCATTTTTGCGTAAACAGAGGGTTGACTAGAAATATTGCATGCCTTGTATGATGCTCATGTATAAACTAAGTTGCCATGTGGATTCGGTTTAAACTTTTAAACTTATACTTATACTTATTCTTAAACTTGTATACTCGCCTTTGCTTTTGCATTTAATTGTATTTTAAACATGTTACAGGTTGAGGATTGATGATACTATGAAATGGATTAGCAAAGATGCCTAGATACTCACTTAGATGTTTAGGTTTAAAGTGTTGTATCAATTTTGTTATGTTTATGTTATGAACAATGTTGTTATTTGAATTTCCTTGTAATGTTTTGACAATTTGATTATGAAATGAAATCGGTTGAATTAAACATTGTCACAAATAGTGTTATGAAGTCTCTTGCAATCTCGAACTAGTCTCATTCCGATGATTCCGTCATTGGTTGGGGTGTGATACAACGTCTGCTGGGTATAATGGAGGAACTGTTGTTAGGAAATGTTTGTTGGAAAGCAATACAACTTTTTGAAAGCATCTGATACTTGCTCTATATTAAGCCTATCCTGAGTACACATGCCTCGAAAAATGTTTATATCTGGCATTGTAGTAACAAGTTTGCAGGTCTCATTTTTAATGAGAGTACTAAATTATTTGTTAATAACATTATTCGCTTAACATCTGTTTACTAACCTTTGTAATTTCTGTTGACTGACCTTTTTAATATGGGTTGTCTAACATCTGATACTTACTATCTATTCATCTGGCAAGCTCTGTTGGAGATAATGGATGACAGTTTTTAGGAAAGTTTGTTGGAAAGCAAAGTTAATAGACAACAGTGGTTTGGTTATCAACACAATGAAATTCATGTTGAATAAACCTATTGACCATTAGTTTATATCAATTTTGTAAGTCTGCACTAATTATTTTTTTAGTTTCTGTCAATATATGTTATGCATGGTTTTATCAGAAACCACCCGTGTTTGCACACATGTCTTACCGCTAGTATATATTTAAAGACCATTATATCAATTTTATGAGTTAAATAAAACATTCATTTGATTCATGATATGCCAATGTCAATTTAAATAAAATCATCACACATAATCAAAACCTTCATAGTGATTATTGAAAGAGTTAAAACAATACAACTCTTTTATGATAAAGATTAAAATTTCTAACATAGTCAGTAAAGTTTAAAAATATTCAATTCAACCACTTAAATTCGAGCATTGATATCTCATTCATCTTAGCTCCGACTTGGGTGTGATTTGGTTCGTTCGTTCGTCAAACTCTCACATCATAGAACACAAACTCATAAATAATTATTTTATATAAGTATATTTCCAACAAATTTCCTGTTTAATTTTACCCCTTTTCAATTGCTATTTGTTTATGTAGCCCATTTAACATGAAGCCCAAACAATGGAGAAAATGGTATGACTTGGCCCATTTTGCCACCCACAACCCACCCATATAACAAAACAAGAATCAATCGCTTACCCCATTCCTGATTAGGGTTTTGGGTTTTTCTTCAAGTTTTCACCACTCAACCGATGTATGCATCACTTTCATTTATCTTCTTCTTTACCTGTAATTGTTCTTTTATTTTTTTTTGTTAGATTCTCAATTCATAAATAATTGTTAGGGTTTTAATCGTTGAAAATTATACATGTTTAATTAATGCTTTAATTGTAGCTGCTGAAAAGCTTATATCAAAGTTTAAGCTTAAATAGGTTTATCAACATGACATATCATGCTTAGATTGCAGTTGAAATAAGAGAAGATGAGGAGGGGTGTGGTTTGACTTTGACTTGTTGTTTCTTTTGGATTTTTGAGTAAACTGCCAAAATGGTCGTTTGATCACTTTTAACACTTTAGTCCAAAACTCAAACCTTTTGAATCTGGGTCATTTGGTTTCAATTTTGTTTTTATTTTCATCCAAAATCAAAATCTGTTCAGATTTTTCAGTTAACGTCCAGTTTTTTTTGTCTTTTTCCTCTCTTTTAACGAAGGACAAAATAGTCTTTTAATGTTTTATTATAACAAATTAAAAAAATCTAACCGTTTTGCCCTTCATTAAAAGGGAGTAAAAAGACAAAAAAGTTGGATGTTAACTGAAAAATCGACCAAATTTTGATTTTGGATGAAAATGGCAACAAAACTGAAACCACGGGACCCAGATTTAAAAGGTTTGAGTTTTAGACAAAAGTGAAAAAAGTGACCAAAAGTTAGGGACCATTTTGGCAGTTTACTCAGGATTTTTTCTTAAGAGTGGCAGTGTTAGTGATTAATGTATTATTATGTATGAGAAGATGTTTAGTGAATGAACTGTTGGTTTCGAGTAAAATGCCAAAATGGTCCCTGAGTTTCGGCCACTTTTGCCACGTCAGTCTAAAAATGAAACTTTTTGTATATGAGTCTAGAGGTTTCATTTTTGTTGCCATTTTCATATAATTGACAAACTGGGTTAGAATTTTTTGTTAAATTCGCCCCTTTTTTGTCGTTTTTCTCATTTAATTAAAATATATTATGGCATATAATGACGAGTGTACCTTTCATTAAATGAGGAAACCGACAAAAAGGGGAGAAGCTAACAGAAAATTCTAACTCAGTTTGCCAATTGGATGAAAATAGCAACAAGAATGAAACCTCGAGGACCCAGATACAAAAGGTTTCATTTTTGGACTGAAGTGGCAAAAGTGGCCAAAACTCGGGACTATTTTCGCATTTTACTCTTTGGTTTCAAAAACTCGATAAAGAAATCGTTTCACTAGTGATATTTTTAAGCAGCCTCGTGCACTTTTTGTATACTTGGCTTTCTTTTGAAAAAATTGTATCGTTGATGACCGTTTATGTCTTGTGCTTCTAGTCGAACTGCAACCACAAAGCTTTGTCGAAAACTGTAATGCCTGATATGACCCTGTACAGTCTCACATCTTATACGTGCATTTTTAAACCAAACTATTAGCTGATTGATATCTCCTCTGCTCTAAATGCAACAATAATGTTTTTGACAAAAACACAAGTGAATTCAATGACTCTTTACGTGTCTTGGTTTTTGTAGATGTGACTTTTTTTTTCTGTAGCGTATATATGATTATAAGATATTATTTCAACAAGCAGTACGCAGCTTCCTGCTATTTAAATAATACTAGATTAAACTTTGTAGTAATTGAGAAACTTGAGAAGCATTCTGGACCACACATTTTCTTCAAGCTTTTCGTAATATACACATATGTATAATTTAAAATTGACTATATACACATGTGTATAATTCAAGATTTGACAATATACATATATGTATATAGTTGATTTTAAACTATACATATGTGTATATTACGAAAAGCTTAGGAAAATGTGTGGTTCAGAATGTTTCTCAAGTTTCTCAAATAGGGTGGACTTCTCTTAGGATCCCTACCCTGCTGTGATATATATAACATATATGGTATACCCAACTCAGACACTCTATACTTCCATCTTTTTATCTTGTAAATCACATTCTTTTAGAAAGGTAGTTTTTCTAAGTTCTAACACTACACTCTATATTATATATGCCTTGGTTTGTAACTTTGTGTTATGGGCATTTATGTTTTTTTTTTTCAAGAAGAGTGTTATACGCCTGCTGAAACTAGCCGGTGAGAACTTAGTGTAGTAGAATGATATCTGGTTATGCTTACAGTACTTTGCGTGTTTTACTTTGTTGCAGCTATATCATGTTGCGTATAAAAACACCTAAATCACTGAGAGCCAAGAGGGAGCTCGAGAAACGTGCACCAAAGTTGGTGATTATCTAAATCTTTTTGTTTCTTTTTTTTTTTTTTGTAAATTGATCAGATAGTCTGTCATGAAGTTTAATCTTGGTAATAAAAGCTCACAAGTGTTCGTGTGTTTTTGCAGGTGGAACTTGGGAAAAAGACACTCATATTGCATGGGACAAAGACCAGCAACACCTTAAATGCCGTATTGACAGAAATACATCATCTTAAGAAGGATAACTCTGTGAAATATACCCGTAGAAACGATAACATTAGACCGTTTGAGAGCGGTGGTGAAACTTCACTAGAGTTTTATTCACTCAAAACTGATTGCAGCTTGTTTGTGGTAAACTAAATGCTATTGCTTATTATCAAATGAGTAAAATGCCATTTCCGTCCCTAAGGTTTGGCCAGTTTTGCGACTTTCGTTTGAAGGTTTGTTTTTCAGCATCCGGATCTAAAAGGTTTGAAATCTTGCCATTTTCAGCCGGCTTGTTAACTCTGCATTTTTCTTCGTTAAGTCAGGGGTATTTTCTTCTTTTTTGTTAGTTTAAAGAGCAATACAATCTTTCGCTTCATGTACAAGCATTTAGCATAATGTACGAGTATTCAAAAGATCGAATTGCTCTTTAAGTTAACAAAAAAACGATAATACCTCTGACTTTAACGGAGAAAAATCGATGGAGTTAACGAGCCGGATGAAAATGACAAGAATTCAAACCTTTTGGATCAAGATGTGATAAAACAAACCTTCGGACAAATGTCGCAAAACTGGCCAAACGGCCCAAACCTCAAGGATGAAAATGGCATTTAACTTTTTTTATGAGTAAAGTACACGAATTTTCATTGTGGTTGATTAAAGTTTAGGATTTGGTCCCTATCTTTCCAAAAGTACACAAGTGGTCCCTGTGGTTTGCACTTTGTAACACATGTAGTCCTCAACTTTTGCCAAAAGTACATGGATGGTCCCTGTGGTTTGCACTTTGTAAAGCATTTAATCCTTAGCTTGGACCTGCTTAAACCTTTAGATTTGTTAGCTGGGGACTAAATGTGTTACAAATTGCAAACCACGGGGACCATTCGTGTACTTTTGAAAAGCTAGGGATGAAATCCAATTTGATTAACCATAGGGACCATTCGTGTACTTTTGAAAAGCTAGGGATCATATCCAATTTTGATTAACCATAGGGACCATTCGTGTACTTTTTTTTTAAATAACCATTAATATTATGTTTTTTGATAAAACAAGCTTACATCGTAGGAAATGTTAGTCATCCAAAATTAAATAATAAAAAAACATTTTCTGCCTGTTGCAGTATGGTTCACACTCAAAGAAAAGGCCTGACAACCTCGTGATAGGGCGAACATACGATCATCACATTTACGACCTCGTGGAGCTTGGAGTCGAAAATTTCAAAAGCATGTCATCATGTTCATATGATAAGAAACTAGCTCCATTAATCGGATCAAAACCTTTTTTTGCTTTTATTGGAGAAGGGTTCGAGAATGTTGAAGAACTAAAACACCTAAAAGAGGTTTTGCTCGATCTATTCAGAGGACAGGTGTGTATTAGATTGTGCTTTTCGTAGTGCTTAAAGAGTAGTGGTTTAAGTGGGACCCGTAATCTGTTATTGCAGGTTGTGAGTAATTTAAACCTTGCGGGATTAGATCGTGTGTATGTTTGTACAGCTGTGTCTTCTAACAAAGTGTTGTTCACGCATTGTGCGTTGAGGCTTAAAAAATCTGGCACGGTTGTTCCACGCGTGGAGTTGGTTGAGGTGGGCCCTTCGATGGATTTGGTAGTTAGAAGACACCGGCTTCCTGATGAAGGCCTAAAGAAAGAAGCTCATAAAGTTCCTCATGAGTTAATTAAGAAGAAGGTTCGTTTATCTTTTTTTATTCACACCCATGGCCCACCCCAAAACAAAACGAAAAAGAAATTAGACCTAAACGTTAAACACAGATAAATCTTGTAATACGAAGAAATTAGACCACCAACACTGAAGTTGTGGCGTATTAATGCGAAAAAATTAGACCAAAACGTTAAACACAGAAAAAATAACTAAGTCGATCTAGGACCCGCGTGTTGCGAAGAACTTGTCAACAGAGAAAAAATAGACATAAAAACGTTGAACCACGAACGCACGTTGAACTGTGTTAACTCACAAAATTTAGAACAAAACTTAAAACAAAAATTTGCGAAAGATGAAAAGTATAGGGGACCAACACCATTATGCATCTTGATTTAGATTATTTAGTCTTTATTTGTATGGCAATGCGTTTGGATGCTTGTACTTCGAAACTATTGTTTATGCTTTCTTGTTTGTCATACTTTCAGGAGAAAAATGTCAGCAAAGATGCAATCGCAGGGAAAATCGGGAAGATTTACGTTCCAGATCAACAGGTGAGTGAAAACAGTTTATTTCTATTTTTTAGAAAAAAAATTGTAAATATGGATGAAAACAGTTTATTTCTACTTTTTAGAAAATGTTTTGTAAATATGACATTTTTTTTTCTTAAAAAGGATTTCAGTCAGTTTGATAGTTAAGTCGGGTAGCAGGTCTGCTCGAATGCAGTACGGGTCTGTTTGTTTTTTTACTAGATGTTCAATGGTAAAGTATCTATATGATGTGAGTTGACGTTAAACAATAAATGAATATCACTGATTAACTGTAAATGACCATTCTACCCCTATGACCGAAAGGAGCAAGGGCCTGTTTGTTTTCTCTTCTCGTTAGATGTTATAGCGATAAAGTGTGTTGAGGTCTGTTGACGGTAAACTGTAAATGATAGTTTGTTTTTTGCGTGGGTTAGAAACGTAGAATGAACACACGAGTGACATTAAATGACCATTTTACCCCTCTAACTGGAACCATGTTGGTATGGTTATTGTGTTTTGTAGGTTGGAAGTGCGTCTTTACCGTTTACCCCAAAGGGGGTGAAAAGGGAGCGTCGTGAAGCAAAGGCCAAAGGCGAAGACAGCAAGCATGCAGAAAAGAAGCAGAAGCAGAATGACGATGCTTCTGCTTGATTATGGTGTCTGTATCGTCACCTTTTAAACAATTTTGTTTTTTTTTTATTTTCTCTTTTGTCCTACTGGCATGATTAATGTTATAATTATATACTGGGCTTTCTTTGGCATCAATTTTTGTACATGTGAGATGGTAAAAACAACCGTCAGCTTTCTAAAGACTTTTTAATAGAGTTTTACGTTCTTATTTATATGTACGTGTCGGTATAAATTTGTGATAAATTGCGTTTCGACGTAAATTTTTTCACAAATAAGCTGTGTTAAATATACTACGTTTTCGTGTTTATTTTAGGTACGTTTTCATGTAAGTTTTCTTCGAAAATGAGTTATGTAAATATAATACGTTTTCATTAGACAATATAAATTGAAGTTACTTTACGTTTTGATACCGCTGCAAACAAGAAAAAATTACTAGTTTTATATAAAATGCCAAGTTTTGTAATTAGAAAAACCAATGAATTCTATGTGCAATGTCTCCAGTTTCAAAAGCGATATCTAACGTCTTAAATTCCAACAACCTTAAAATTCTGCTTGTTTCGTTTTTGATAATGAGTTTACATGAATAAAAAGAAATACAATTGGCAAAGCTAGAAATTTTTTGAATGATACAAAATGGCAAATTAGTTTTAACCTTGTACAAATTATTTAAACTTATTGTTTAGCACACAAACATTAAAAGACAATACACTTTTTGGTCTCACTTTTCCCTTTCACTTAATTGCAAATTCTGTTTCACATGATTATTGTCTAAGTAAATTATGCCTTTAAAACAAAGCATATAGCAAATAAAGAGTAATAGGGAAGTCAAACTAATATAAATATATATATATATATATATATATATATATATATATATATATATATATATAACTATGTTTGTAATTATCCTTGTGTTTCTTCACCCTTTGTCCATTTTAGGCATTTATTAATTTTCCTTTGGTTGTTGGGAGTGGGGTTAGTTCCAAACATCCAATTAGGTATGGAGTTCATTTCATGGTTTATCTTGTTTCTTGCATTAAAACCAACTTTCCAGAACCATATGCTATAATGGTTTGTAAGTTATGTATTAAAAATTGTACTTTTGTCTTGATTTGTCAACTTCAACTAGGTGTAAAATGGGTGGATTTTGACCTTTTGTTTCTTTTCTTTTAATGGGTATTGATTAAATTGAGGTTTTCATGATGACTTCATTCATTGGTATCCTTTTACATGTACATACCTTATATATGTCACAAAATCATTCTCCTTCTAAAGAAACCCATTATAGGTACTCTACCTAAAGGGTTGTATTTTAGACAATGCAACATCCCAAGACAAGGTATGACCTCCCATCTTCTTGCATTTTACATTTGAAAAAGTATTTTTTGAGTGTCTTTTCAACTCGTTTAAACAGAAATATGTCAGTCGGATTGAAATTTATATCGGTTTTGTTCTGATGGTCTGGTGGTATAACGGTTCGTCCATCAGTTGAAAACTTAATATATGCAGTTATACGTATATATTCATGAATCTATCTTTTATCATTTTAAAACTTCTATCACAAACCAACGCTTTTGGAAAAAAAAAAAAATATTCTAACGATTGAACCACTAAAACCAGCCAGTCACCTGACCCACCCGACCCGATCAATTTTGTTAGTCATTTACCGGTAAAAGTTTAGCGATCTAGAATTTTCATCAAACCCACCCGAACCCGATTTTGAACTACTATAATACTTATTGTTCCTATTTTTTATCCTTTTCCAAAAAAAAAAAACAGAGGTGGAACTACAGGATCCGGCACAAAACCCAAGAACCCGGTACCAAAACCCGTTGACCACCGGCGCGCTACGACATCCGAGGTAATATACCATGACCCGTTAACGTTTTTTGGTCTCCCAAGGGGACATTCTGGTGGTAAATGTTGTACTTCTTGGAGAGTGCAAGTGTCGTGTATTTATTCTATAAAATCTAGAAATTGTCGTTAATTATTATTATTATTTTTTTTTTTTGACATTTTTAAGTTACAGAAAAAACGTGTAACGAAAGCACCCGAATTGGAAACTCAAATAGCTCGGCTTCAAGAAGAGCTCAAGAAAACAAAGAGCCAGCTGATCGAAGCCGAGTCATGTACAAAACAAGCTCAACATGAAGCCGATGAAGCCAAGAAAGAACTCGCGGCTATGACCGCGAAACTCGATGACTTATGGGCTTGTGAGGAGTCTAAAATTCAAGAACTCCGGAAAATATCGCAGGACCGGGATCGAGCCTGGGAGGCTGAGCTGAAAGCCGTGCAGAAACATTTAGCCACGGCTATAAATGAGAACCAGAAGCTCAACACTCGGCTTGAAAAAGCGGCTGAAGCCGAAGCTGTGCAGGCTAAGCAAGCTGAATTGGTTAATGAGGTTATAAGTCTAAGATTGCAGCTTTCGGAATCTGTTAACGCGGTTGAAGAGGTTAAGATTCGGCTAAACGAATCGAAAGAAGCCGAATCGCGAGCGGTGGAACAACTGGAATCGGTGAAATCGAGCATGGAGGTATTTGATATAATACAACCCCGTAAGATATTATGTATTATTGATCATTGGGGTTTGTCAAAAAACGAAAATCGAATTGTGAATCTGGTTTTCGGTTTCAAAAATCTTGCTTATCCGGATAGAAATGAATTCAATCGAATAAACCAAATTATTACTGGTTTAATCGGATAGCCGGACCGAATTAATTGGTTTAACTGATTGGATTCGGTTAGTTTAGACATATTTCTAATTCGGACCCGAACTAATGTACACCCCTAATTAGAGGTGGACAAATCGGGGTTTAAAAAGAAACGGTCTGTTTTTTAACCAAACCGTTGTTTTAGCAAAAAAGAAATATGTTCATCAAAAACCGGTTCCTTCTTTTAACCGGTTTGATGTGATGAAAACTCAAACTAGTAACAACGGGTTCGAACCGGGTTTAAAACCGGTTTGGACAAAAAAACCGGGTTTAATTGGTTTTTTTTTTTTGGCTTATTCTATTCCCACATTCCTAAATTCTTATTTTTACATCTTTTTCACTCTATCTCTCTCTATATATATATCTATATCTATGTATATATAGAGAGAGAGATAGAGGGAGGGGTGTATGAATATTAACACCCTTTTTTTACAACCGGTTCGGGGTATAAATCAGTTTCAAAGATCAAGAATACGAACTGGTCTACAAACTGCTGGGTTGGATCGGGTTGAAACCGGTTTTTCACAAACCAGGTTTTTATTTCAAACCGGTCCGTTTTTTTTTACACGAGTTTTACATCTAGTTCAATAGGAATAAACTATAAATAAAAAATAGAATAAAAATCATATTTACAAACTACTCGTGTTTTTACACGAGTTTTACATCTAGTGGCAATAATATAAAAATATATTGTTTCTTTCTGGCAGGAGGAAGCCAGAAAGGCGGAGGCGGTGTGGGTGGAGGAGTTGGGGGCCACTCGGGCCGCAAACACAGAGATGGAAAATGAATTACGGCGGTTGAAAGTGCAAATGGAGCAGTGGAGGAAGGCGGCGGAGGTGGCAGCCACGATGGTTTTGGGTGAAGTTGGCTGCAACGGGAAGTTTGAAGAGTCATTCGAGTGTAACCCAATGGCCGAAAAGTCGAATTCGGGTTATTTGGAATATACAGAAGATGAAGCATCGATCAAGAAAACTAGCAACATGTTGAAGAAATTCGGGGTGTTGTTAAAAATAGGCCAAAAGTAATTTTTTGTATGATATTAGTTTGTTTAGTTTAATAATCAATGGATATAAACCCTTAATTTACCATAGGAAATTGCATATACATTTTCGTAAGTAAATACGGGTGTTCATGGTTTGATTTGAAATCATATGTTGGATCTTATATTTTTTAGAGTTAAAAGTTCGTTTTTAATCTCTGAGATTCGGCTAACCGAGTCCCAAATCCCAAATTTTAGCATTTCATGGCCCGAAGCTCCATTAATTAACTAACTATTTGCGTTAAAATGCCTGACTCAATCTATGTTCTCTGTTAAATGCGAAAGCAGTTACATCCATTTTAATTTTATTTAACTTTTATATTTCTTTTAACAAATAGACGGAAATGCCCTCGCATTTAATAGAGATAATATACTACGTTACACAGTTGATGTAAAGGGTTTAAAAAATGGAACCTCAAGCCATGATACGTTAAATATTTAGATCTGAGACGCGTCTAGGTAATCTGACCTAACCTCATGAACGAAAAAACCTTTTTTATATGACAGTTTAGGAACTTTCAAATCATACCAAACGTTTGGTTAAAAATTTATAAAAAAATATATTTACATTAGTTGCGTTGATTGTGGTGGTGGATTTTGTTGGTGGGATATGATTATTGAACAATAAGAGTTGGTGGAGTTTGATGATGGTTGACTGATCATTGTCACAACCACATACGTGTGATGATGTTAGTCCTTAGTTGAGGCTTTGTTTATTTAAGATTATTATGCATTTGATTTGTAAAGATTTTTAGACATGGAAGGCAAGTTAGGGATGAACATGAAACAAGATTATGGATTTTAATTTAGATCCTTTGCCTCACTTTCTGTTTTGATTTTTTAATATTTTGTTATAAAGTATACTTTGCATAGTAATTTTAGAAGCATTAAAGCGCAAATGTTGCGGCCAGGCGTGAGAAAAGTGCATGTCCGAAATAAGAAAAACGTAATAAAGTTTTTATATATAATAGGTATAGAAATTAATAATTTAGTACTATACTACGTATAATACATAAAATATATATTATGGTTTCTTTTTAATCCGAAGTTTAAAATGCTTTTTTCCCCACAATGGGGTTTTCATACCACATTGCTTCATGTGAAGAAATTAAAATAAAGTAGTTAAGTCTATAGAAGCAGTGGCAAAATAATTGGGGGACAATCCTATATAATTTTAAAATTTTCGGACGAAAAATAGGAAATTTTACACTTCTAACCGAAACATTCGAGGGGGAACCCCACTTTACACTAAGCTACCTATGTATAGAAGTAACCATAAGGTTGGTGCATACTCGTTCAAGCTTGTGCAACCAACTTTAGTACGGTCATTTTTGTCTAATCCAGGTTTTTTTTTTTTTTTTTGTCTGAGTGTGTTTGAGGCGTTTAAGTTGGGCCTTATCTCGTTTGAGAGTCTACGTCTGATGTGCTTTTGACTACATAGATAAGATACTAATGGTATATATTGTGAAAAATATGTATCATATGAGATAAAAATGAAATGGCATTTTAAACCTTAACATCAATGTGTAAGGAGAAACATTCACGTTGAGTCGGATGCTTGTGCATTATGTGGCGAAGTGATCGAAGAGCTGGACTTGTAAGGAGAAACATTCACGTTGAGTCGGATGCCTGTGCATTATGTGGCGAAGTGATCGAAGAGCTGTACCATTTATTTTCGGCCTGTCCGGTGGTGAATAACGTTTGGAGCAGATTCTGCACGTGGATTAAACTGCCGCCGTTGTTCGCTTTTTCGTTTAAAGACATCCTCGAATTCCATAATAATTTCGGTGGGGATAGATGCTCGAAGGAAATTGTCCGAGGCCTCGTTGCTGTGTTGGTTTGGTGCATTTGGAAAGAGAGAAACGCTAAAATCTTCGATAACGGTAATGGTGATAGTAATGGTATTTTTGAGGATTTGAGGTCGCTTGGTTTTTTTTGGCTGAAATATAGATCGAAGTATAGGGATATTGAGTGGCGTGAATGGTGTAAATTTCCTTTGTATATGTTGTAAGGGGTTGTGGTGCGGTCCTGTTTTTTTTGTCAGGCCGGCCGGTTCTTAATAAAGTTTTCCTTAAAAAAAATCAATGTGTTATGGTGACAAATTATTTAGGGTGGTGGGTTGGATTGTTGAAACTTGAGAAGGTGACATTAGAGAAACGTGGGTTTGACTCGACTATCTTTTCAAGTTTGATACGTTAGACTTTCTGGATCATTAGTTGTTAATTGACATTTGACAGGTTTGTGTGCATTTGGTTTTTATCCGAATGTTACAATATTTAAGTTTATAAAAAATAATAATAATATTTATGAAGATCGCATAGAGTAGGTCTAATAAATCCATTTCTTTCTTCTTATCTTTTGTCTTTTTTTTTTCTCTCTCTCTTCAATTATGTGTCTTTCAAGTTTCAACCCTATTTGTAGGTTAAACTTGTTTTATTAATTTCTTTAAACAAAAAATCTCTATGTATTTACACATTTGTTCTTTAAAAGTTACAAGTACATCTATGAATAACATCATCATTGATAGAATTTGCATTGTAGAGAGATGCATATAGATCAATTGTGATGTGCAATGTATATCGCACTAAAACAAACTGATTAAAACTAGTTTTTGTACGCTTGCACATTGCAATGACATAAATTATATCGAATCCATCATCGGTAGGCAAAATATAGTTGTTAATTGTGTCACTTGTAAAGTTACATGTGATTATAGATGTTTAATATTGTAACAAAACATGTGAAATGTCCACATCGGATGCACACATCTCTAACTTGCGTTTTTATTATTTTTGAGACATGATAGTTCAACACAACAACCTCTCACCCGCGTGTCAACGACCTTAACACTTACGAAAGGCATTGTTATTAGTTTTTATTTTATTTTTTATTTTTTTATAAAAGAGATGGTTTGAACTTTGACAAAACTAAGTTGGTTACCAATTGTATTTCAAATAATTGCGACATTCTTCCTTGAACTATTGTTTATAACACCAATTGTGTGTATTATGTGGTCACACTCACACATGGATTTCGTCCCTCCATTTTAACAAGGTGAATAAAGGATATTTAAGTGGGACATTATGCCATATGAGGGCATTTTTATCTTTTTACACACAATCTCTATTAACTCTGTTGTATATTATAAATTCCGTTCATATGTTCTAACAAGTTTATATTCTTCAAATTTTCTTAAAGGCCCACCTAAGTGGAAAATTGGAAATATAAACAAATTAATAACCATGATCCCAGAAAGAAATATAAAATAACTAGGTTATAACCCCGTGTATTACACGGGTTGAATAATAAATTTTATATACTAAATAATAAAACAATATATTTTTAAAAACCTCATTTATTGCACGGGTTGAATAAATATAATTTTATATATTAAATAATAAAAGTTATATCTAGAAGAACCATATTGTACTGGTTGAATAAATGTAATTTTATATACCAAATAAAAAAGTTATATCTTTAAAACCAGGTGTATTACACGGGTTAAATAAATGTAATTTTATATACTAAATAATAAATAAATTACATCTTTAAAAATATGCGCATTGCACGGTTTGAATATATGTAATTTTATATATACTAAATAATAAAATAATATGTATCCTTAAAAAACCCCGTGTATTATACGAATTGAATAAATCTAATTTTGTATATCAAATAATAAAAAGTTATATCTTATAAAACCTCATGTATTACATGGGTCGAGTAAATGTAATTTTGTATAGTGAAAATAAAAAATATTTAATATATTAATACAAAGTTTGGTTTTCGTGATAAAAATATATTATCATGTTGTAAAATTTGTTAACGAAGTCTCAATAAATTTAACCCTTTATTTAAAACTCCGTAAATGTATAAATGATAAATAATATTAGTTAATTTTATTTTAAGTTTCGTAAAATCTATTTGATAACAAACTAAACTAAACTAAACAAAACGTTGAAATATAATTAATTCAAATAAATAATATTATAAATGAGAAGGATATTAAACTAAATAATAATTATCCATAAGATATTAAACTAATAATATTTAGTAGGAGGGTTATCTATAATTAGTTAGAAGAGATTAAACTAAAATAATAATTATAGTCTATTATGATGACAAGTGTCCTTAAAGTGGTTTCTTTTATTATACAGTAAAGATATGTTTACAAAAATATATGATTATAGGGGTTGAGTTATAATACAAAGTATTTAAAAATAAGAAGGGTAAGAAGCCACCAGAGAGTGACAAGTGTCCTAGAAGAAATTAAATGGAAAGGGTAATTTTGTCTACAAGAGGAAAGAGAATATGCACATGCAAGTCACATGTTATCCCCCCCCCCCCCTCAATTTTTAAACGTCAGTAACTTTTTTATACATCATTTGTTTTTAAAAAAAAAATTATACCATAAAATCGAGCGTTTTTTAATCTTTAATATGAGTACCATATTATTATATTTTTCAAAAAAAAAATTCAAAAACCCAGTTGCATATTACACAATGGGCATGATATAAACACAATGTAAAGTAGATAAAAAACACAATTAATGACAACAGATAAAGACACAATGGACAACATACTAAAACACAATGACCGTAACGTATAACACAATGGTGATAACATATAACACAATAAGTATCAGACTAAATAAAAACACAATTGATGACAACAGATAAAAGACACAATTAATGACAACAGATAAAAGACACAATGGAGAGCAGATGAAGACACAATGGAAAACAAACTAAAACACAATGAACAAAGATAATAAAAAATTGAACAAATTATTAAAACACAATGGACAACATATTAAAACACAATAAATAACATATTAAACACAATGACCTGAACTAATAACACAATTTATAGAAAACCCAGATATAACATCATCTTCATTGTGTCATATATTGTGTTATAGGTTCTTATAAAAACGCAATGGATAGAACCCAAATTAACATTGTGTTATAGGTTTTGATAATAACACAATGTATAGAAACTCTACTGACCAAAACCCAGTTAAAAGACACAATGACCTGAACCTTTAACACAATGCAAAAAAAAAAAAAAAAAAAAAAAAAAACCAGTAAAAATGAAATTTTTTATTTTATTTTTATATGATAATATGGTACTCATATTAAAGATAAAAAAACGCTCGTTATTATGGTGAATTTTAAAAAAAAATTTGTCGTATGAAAAAGTTATGGACGTTTTAAATCGATTGGGGAATTGGCATTAGGGGTGTTCAAGATCGGATAATCCGGTTTTCGGATATCCGAAAATCGGATATCCGAAATTTCGGATAGTGAAATATTGACATCCGAATCCGAAATTTCGGATTCGGATTCGGATATCCAAACGGATATCCGAATTTAAAAAAAAACAAAAAAAAAATCTGTTTCAAGCATATGATTAAATCTTAAACCTATATTAAACACAACTAAGTTTTCTAACATCAAAAATAATAAAACATTCAAACTTAAACAATTCAAAGTTTAAAACAACCACAAATATTCAAAACAAATCAAAGTGTCAAACAACCACAAACATTTAAAACAAGTTTGGAGATAAATCTAAAAGTAGTTCGTGAATAATTAAACATTAAAAACAAAAAATCCAGCCATAAGCACTTGTAAATATGCATTATCCATCATCCCTTGTTAACCTACAATTCTGCAATTACATGATAACATTATATTATATAGTTACACACACAATATATCAATAATACACATATATTAGTTAAAATATTTAAAACCTAACCATATTAGTATTCTGCCATAACCAATCTTCATGAAAAATGCTTCCATGGCCACTTCTACCTGTGATTTAGTAACATACATTACAAATTAAAATCTTAGATAAATTAAAATTATTGTATATCAACCATAATCTTCATGAAAAATTATTGTATTCTGCAAGTGAAGGTACAATAAAATGAGGATTAACAGTCTTACAAAATTTCTGAAACCCCGTCCGCTCAACAAAAGAAAAGGGCAACTCATCAACAATCAACATTTTTACTAACGCTTTCCTAATCCGTTCTTGATTACATTCCTCATTCTTCGAAACTAGCTCACATTTTGAGTTGTTTTCATATGGAATACCCATTGGAACAACTAACCCTATAACAACAGGTTTTACAATATGTTATTAATTTATGTAGAAAAGCCAAAACAACAAAGTGGCAAACTAATAAAAAAGCTTTAACATATGCTATTACTTTACTAAAACTTGAACTGTTACTATATGCTTATTACTTTACTAAAAACCTACTAAAAGATGAACTTTATACCACAACCAAAACAACAAACTAATATAAATACACCTGATTTTATATGCTAATGAAAGCTCAAAAACTAGATCTATACTGATGAATAATGATTAACAGTTAACAAAGCTATTAGCCTTTACTTTTCTTAATACATTAATGAAAAGTGAACATTAATGAAAAAATCAGTAGATCTAATATATTTGTAATACTACATCATATAATCGACCAACATTTTTCATCATATAAAGTCTAATCGACCAACATCATATAATCGACCAACATCATATAATCGACCAACATTAATGAAAAAATCAGTAGATCTATTACCTTTTGAAGATCTGATGAAGATGTGAACTCAGAACAGAAAGCAATCTGATGAAGATGGTATCTACATGAGAAAATCGAACGATCTAGATGAGAAAATCGAATCTTAACATCCGAAAATAAACAGTTAGATACAAGATCTAGATGAGAAAATCGAACCTGGGAAGACGGGAAGAGGGAGCTGAGCGGAGAGGTCGATGTCGCAGGGAAGAGGGATCCGATCGGAGAGGTCGATGTCGTAGGGAAGACGGGAAGAGGGAGCTGAGCGGCGCTGGTTTGAGATCCAAAGAGAAACTAGGGTTTCTCTAAGTGTGAAATGAGTGAACTGAATGCGTGGTGTGGTGTATTTACTTACTGAACATAGAAAATTGCGATATATATTTAATATATCTATTTTTTTTATTTTTTAAGATTTCGGATTCGGATAATCCGAATATCCGAAAATCTGTAAAACTAACATCCGAATCCGAACCCGAATTTTCGGATTATCCGATTTTCGGATTATCCGATTTTCGGATATCCGAAATTTCGGATATCCGAAATTTCGGATACGGGTTTTCGGATATTTCGGATTCGGTTTCGGATTTTTTTGAACACCCCTAATTGGCATGGCCTTGCATGTGGAGAGAGAAAATCCATAAATACAGGATTCCCTTTATGCCCTTCTATTATCTTCTTTTCCCTACAACTAATCTCAACCCTCCAAATCTAAGATCAACGGATTAGAATTCTTCTTACCCTTCTTATTTATTTTATCATTTGTATTTGATCCTAACCCATGATTATAGTATTCTATCAAGTTCATCTTATCCATTTTTTTCTTAGTTGATGGCACTAGAAATATAACCACATTACCAAAAGACCTATTGACGTTTCAAGTGGATCTTTTGTGACCTATTCATAGAGGTTTTTTTTTTATTTATTTATTTATTTTTTTTTATGTTAAGTCATATTTTTACCATTCTGGAATATAGTCTAAAAAACATAATATGAAGTATACAAATCAAGCATATGCAATAGTTAGTTTCGGACTTTTTTTTACGCACATGAGTGATGGAGGAGTGACCGTTTTGTTGAAGAACACCCTTGAACGACTTTAGGGAAAAAGAGAGGAGATAGACTGATAGAGCATGAAAAAGGATGAGCGTTTTTCGAGCCAGTTTTAATTGTAAAGAGTAAAAACAACACCCCAAACAAGTGGGCAAGGGTGATGTGAAGTCGGTTTTACAGTCTTCTATTTTAAAGATGCCGAAATATTTCCATTACCCACTTTCAATCCGATACAACAAAAAATAAAAGATGGTTCAAAAGTGTGACGTGAGTAGGGGTGAGATTGGTACATTACCCTTTTTCTTACCCATGCCCATATCAGTACCGAATTTGAACAAAACTAGGTACCAAATACCATACCGAATATATTGGTACGGTACGAGTATTTCGGTACGGTACCCGCTTTGGTACCACTTTGATTTTAGTTTTTGAGCACCCGTACATGTACTAAATAGGTCAGCACAAATACCAATATATGACGAGTACCAAATAGGTAAAATTGATAAGAGTACCAATACGATAATACGATACGGACACCAAATAGTTAAAAATCAATACGAGTACCATAAATACCATAATACAAAATAAAACATAATATACATTTTTTTGAACTTCTATATAAAATTGAGTAAATTACAAAAATAGTCCTTTATGTATGTCACTTATTGCAAACTGTTTCCTTTGTCTTTAATAATTACAGAAAACGTACTTGATATTTGTAAACCCTTGCAAATTATGTCCTTTATACCTAACTCAGTTAATTTTTGTGGTTAAGTCTGACCAAATGAACCCCACATGAGGGTATTTTTGTGGTTAAATCAGACCAAATGAACCACACATGAAAGTAAAATCACCAAAATACCCTCACGTGGGGTCTATTTGGTCAGATTTAACCACAAAAATTAACTGAGTTAGGGCTAAATAACATAACTTGCAAGGGTTTGCAAACATCAAGTACGTTTTCTGTAATTATTAAAGACAAAGGACACATTTTGCAATAAGTGACATACATAAAGGACTACTTTTGTAATTTACTCTATAAAATTTGATACCGGTACCTTTTTTACCCTGAATACCAAAATAAATAAAATTAGGTATCAAATACAAGTACCGATTACCTAAAATTGGTACACGCGTACACGGGTGGTAGTTGGGAAAAAATGTCCATCGTATAGGTTTATTTTAATCCTTATGAGCCCATTTGAGCTGAAGCCCAAATGAAGAAACAAACAGTGTGATCTGGGCCCATTTTACCCATATAACAAGGATGAGTACCCAATCCCTAACAAGAAGTAGGGTTTTCATCACAAGGCAGCCGCTTCTTCTTCTTCTTCAACATCTCACCGGAAACCTACCCTCAATCTCGCAAACATGGGGTATGCATCATCTCCATTGATCTACTTCATCATGTTCTTTAACTGAAAATGTTAGCTTATGTTTTTTCGGCTTCACAATTCATTAATTACTGGTTTATTGCTAGGTTTAGTTTTTGAAACTTAAGCATGTTTGATGCTTTAATGGTTTCTGATTAAATGCCGTTGCAAAGATTAGGCAGTGTTGGTTATTTGATTATAGTTTGATTTCATGTTGGTGTTGGTTATTTAATTGTTTGATATAACATTTGAAGATTAGATGTGCTCAGCAAAGATAATCAAAATACAATTAGCTTATAAAATGTTATAGTATTACATTTCGAATTTGATCTGTTACATACTCAAAAAAAGTTTGTTTTTTTTGTTTTTTGTTTTTTGTTTTTTTTTTTTTTTTGCAAATGTTTGGATAAAATATTGAGCTTGTTTTGAGATGATATCAATTGATGGCATTCTGATTGATAAAAACAAGGTGATTTCTCTGCAAATGTAGAGAGTGGTTAAGAATTTATATTACATTATTACATAAAAAAATGTTGAATTTCATGTTCTAAGTAAGAGGATAGTGAATTAAACAAAATAAGTAACTAGGTTGTATTTATTTACATAAAAAATAATCAAAATAAAGTCTTCAAGAATAGTATACATGGGGAATGAAGTAAACGGGTGTTAAATACTTAAATAGAAACCTTGGTTTTAAATTGCGTGATGCGCTCCGATGCGTTTGGTCCAAAAATCTGATGTCGATGCGAACTCATCACGTATGTGATGCGAGCTCTTTATATAAAATTATTAAAAATATTCATATATAAAAACCTATAAAGCATACTTAAAGTAAAATAATCAAGGATACTAAGATATTAATTATCGACTAAACTGAACTCGGTTCATAAAATCTGAAAAAACATTAGAAACAATGTTGCGTGCATCAGAGCGCATGTGCGCAATATTCTCGCATCACGTAAATGCAATGCATCAGATGTCGCAATGCGCTTAAATTAGTGCCTCGGGCGCATCGCGCGTTATGCACACATAATGCGCACGTTTTAAGACCAAGGTAGGAACTTAATCGATAGGAGCTTAAGCATCTTTAAGGTAGGTTAAAAGAAAGGGAATGGAACCGTTTTTGGTCAATGTAGAAGTATGCGAAGTTTTAATGTATTGTTATGGTCATAGTTGTCGATAGTGAGCATAGCGATCGCTAAAGCGCGCTACGTAGCGTATAGGTCTAGCTGTCTAGGCTTGCTATTAGGGTTGTAGCGATAGATAGCGATAATAGTCCTTTTTTTTTAAATATATATAGCAGTTAAATATAGTTATAAAGTAGCTGGATTTTAGTTACCTTGTTGCTATTCGCCATTAACAACTATGAACTGAAACCTGATTATAAAGATTTTGAATACGGTACTGTTAATTAATAAAAAACAAATGCTTTTGTGATTATGGTTTATTAATTAAGGTTAAATGTTTGTATTTTAGAAAGACACATGGAATGGGAGCCGGTCGAAAGTTGAAGTCCCACCGCAGGAGGCAAAGGTGGGCCGACAAGTCATACAAGAAATCCCATCTTGGTAACGAGTGGAAGAAACCTTTCGCTGGTTCTTCTCATGCTAAGGGCATTGTTCTTGAAAAAATGTAAATTCATTTTAGTCTTTAATTTTCAGATTTCTTTATCACTTTATTAATTGTAATCTTGACAATTTGTTGTACTATCTTCACAGTGGTATTGAAGCTAAGCAGCCTAACTCTGCTATCAGAAAGTGTGCCAGAGTTCAACTCATCAAGAACGGCAAGAAGATTGCCGCTTTTGTTCCCAACGATGGTTGCTTGAACTACATCGAAGAAAATGTTAGTTTTAATCCTTTTTGTATTAGAAAGAAAGTATTTTTATCATGTTGAGTATTTTTATATTAACAATCTTTAAATGTTATTGTGTCAGGATGAAGTTTTGATCGCCGGATTTGGGCGAAAGGGTCATGCCGTTGGTGATATTCCCGGAGTAAGGTTCAAGGTGGTTAAGGTTTCTGGTGTTTCTCTTTTGGCTCTCTTCAAGGAGAAGAAGGAAAAGCCAAGATCTTAAATTATAAAAGGGTTATTTTTTTTGATGATTTTGAAATGTTTGTTAAGGAGTTTTGATTTGGTATCTTAAACATGTAGTTTGTGATAAGTTATTTTGTTCCCCAACTTTATTTACTATATTTTTACTTTCATGTTCTAAGACCTCTAAGACCACCCGTAGTGGGGTTTTCTGCCCCCCCACCCCCCCCCCCCCCCCTCCCAAAAAAAAAGCCCCTTAACGCCGCCGGACCGCCACCTTGGGCGATTTTTAAAAAAAGGGGGGGGGGGGGTGGTTTAAAGAACGCTGGTGCATTGTTCCTCCATTTTTGTTTGTCCAACAAGAGGCTTCCAAGTAATATTATTTGTTTTAAAAGATAATAATTGGGTAATCATTGATGGGACATTATTGGGCATTATCCCACTACACTCATATATGAAAAACTCCCTATAAAGCCTCTTTGCTGACTAGGAGCTTGTATAACAAAAAAAAATTTATTTGTAGCATGGTTATAACAAAAAAGTTTATCCCGAGTTTGACAAATGTGAGGGCCGGCCCTAAGAATTCATGTACCCTGTTCGAACTCGAAAAAATGTGTTCTTAGGTCTTAACGAAATTGGGTATTGGGCTCCCTAGAGGTCTAAACCTAATGTCAAAGAGGTTAATAACTAATCTAAACCATAAAAATAGTTTTGTAAGGGGGCCTATGTTAGTGTATGGGTGTACCCTATTAAATTTTTTTTACATATACATATCAGGTTTTTTTCATAAAAAAATGTGCGCCCCTTAAAATATCGGGCCCTGACCGGTGGTCCTCCCCGCCCACCCAAGGCCGGCTATGACAAATGTTATTTGTATTATACGAGTTTGATTAGTTGTTTAAAAAATGCTTAAGATCTAAGATAGAGATTTTTGAATCGTAATTATAATTTTATTTTTTTGTTAAGTGTAACATGTAATATGTAACTTGAGTTATAAGTAGTTTTTAACTTTATTGAATTTTATATGTTATACCATGTCACACGGATAGATAGCCTAGTTTCTTTTATTAAAACCAAACAGAAGTACTTTCATTTTAAGGATGTCTACTCATTATTTTGATCTAATGTACAAACAACAAACTTCTATATAAATTTACGGCGGTTCAAAAAATATATATACAGTCTTAGGTTTCTATAAAAAGGTCATCTTTCATGAGAAGTGTGAAAAACATAGGAATTGGTATGTAGGCATCATGTTTTGAACTTAATTTGTTAAAAACTAGTAAATTTCCTATGCGTTGATGTGGCGTCGAAACGTAAAGTAGCTCGAATTTATATCGTTTAATGAAAGCATACCAATTAAACACGTACATAAAAGTAAGTACAAAAACGTATAATATCTGAGCCTACTCATTTAAAAAAAAATGATGTCGAAACATAAATAAACTTAAATTTATACCGACACTTACATCAAAATAAGGACGTTAAAACTCTATAATAAGACCACCCGTAACCGGGCGTTTTTCATCAAATATATCGCCCAAACACGCCCAATAACGCCCGTACGCCGCCCCTTAGGCGTTTTCGGGCGTGATCTCGCCTGAATTTGTGTTTGGCGTTTTTTGAATAACGCTGAACAAGCATTTGACTGACCAATAGGGACTTGTTGCAACGGCTCGTTGGGGGTAACGGCTAGCTTTTATTTTTCTTTTTTAACCTCTCACCTATATATATACACACATACTTCTAAAAATTTTCAAACCAAAACTCTTAAACACTCTCATACAATACTACCATTTAATAAAAAACATGGATTCCCCTAGTTCCTCGTCTATCGTGAATTATTGCTATAGGGAGTTTTTTGCGGATGGCGGTGAATCCACCGATGAGGAGGTCGAGCAAGAGGCGGTTACGAGTGCTTGTCAACTAGCGGTGAGATATGTGAAGCATTGTCGCCGGCCCGAACCTGAAACTAAAACAAGAGATTATATTGAACGAGACCGACGCACGGCACACGATCGGTTGATGAAAGATTATTTTGATGAGGCGCCGACATTTTCGAACCCACAAGTTTTTAGGCGTCGTTTCCGAATGAGCAAGCGTTTGTTTCTACGCATCGTCGACGACTTGGAAACCAACTACGATTATTTTAAACAAAAAGCGGATGCGAAAGTGACACTTGGATTTACCGGTATTCAAAAGTGTACGTCGGCGCTATGAGTCCTTGCTTACGGAAACACAACCGACATCAACGACGAGTATTTAAAAATGACCGAGAAAACAACACGAGACATCTTGGAGCATTTTTGTCGTGGTACAATTCCTATATTTTACATAAAACATTACAAGTGTTTTTTTAAGCTTATGTTTGTATACGTTTTTTTATAAATGTATTATTGATTTGTATGGTGCGCGTTATCTTAGAACGCCCGCATGGGACGACCTTCAAAAGATTTACGAGGTACATTCGGCTGAGCATGGTTTGCCTGGTATGATCGGGAGCTTGGATTGCATGCATTGGCGTTGGGATAACTGCCCGACCGCATGGCGAGGTCAACACACACGGGGTGACCAAAAAGGACCTACTGTTATTCTTCAGGCGGTTGCCTCACAGGACCTTTGGGTTTGGTCGGCATACTTTGGCGTGGTCGGGTCATGCAATGATATAAATGTTTTTGAATAATCTCCGTTGTTAGAGGACTGGATTTCTGGAAGAGCTCCAAAAGCGTCTTTTTACGCAAACGAAAACTACTACCCTCATGGATATTATTTGTGCGACGGAATTTATCTTAGGTATTCGATTGTCGTGAAGACGTTTAGTGATCCTATCGACGAGAAAAGAGCACACTTTAAGAAGGTTCAAGAGTCTTCACGAAAAGACATTGAGAGATGCTTTGGGGTTCTTAAACAACGATGACAATATTTGAGAAATCCTTGTCGTGCATGGACCAAACAAAAAATGAGAGATGCTATGTACGCTTGTATAATCATGCACAACATGATTTTGAAAGACGAAGGAAAGACGATATGCCAGAATTATGTACCGGAAGCCGTTCAGGAGGAGCATCCACAGGCGTCAATGGAAGAAAGAGTGAATAATGCACGAGAATTGTGTTACGAACCGTACCATTCCGCGTTAACGGTTGATTTGGTACAACACGCATGGTCGGTTCGGTATGTCCCACCTGAGGGTGAAGAAGAAACGGAGGATGAGGAAGACGAAGTTGGCGAGGATGAAGAAAGCGAATACGAAAACTAATGTATTTTTTTTTAATTTAGTCGGTTTTTATTATTTTTATTTCTAGTATTGTATTTTTTTTTATTTAATGAAATAGTTTAAGTTTTTAATTAAAAAATAATAATTGTGTAATGATTGGAAGGGGCGTTATTGGGCATTATTCCCACTACGCCACTTTTGCAATAACGCCCAATAATGCTCCCATACTGACTGGACTGCCACATGGCAGAAAACGCCCCAGGGTGGGGGCATTATTGGGCTAACGACTACGCATGGTCTAAAGTCTTTAGAAAGTTGAGGGGTTAATCCTGAAAGTTGAAAGATAAGATAAAAGTAAAAGAAAAAAAAAAACCCAATGAGTAGAAGTACCATAGAAGGAATCTTGATAAACAATTTTGACAAGGCAAATACATACTCTAGTTATTGGAAACACGAATGCTTATTGTTGCCACATAAATGCTTTCACGTTCATCACTCTTTCTGAAATTTCATACAACTATATCATTGTAGAAATTTCAAGTGAACACACCATGCATGAATGCAAGCTTATTAAACATTAGTTATATCTAGATAAGGCCTGATCTCTTTGCAAATTCAAGACAATCATTAAGGATCTTCTCGGTACTATATTTGTAAGCAAAACCTTTATCCTCTAGCTTCTTCGATCCCCATTTAATTTCTCTCCCATGTTCTTCTAGACACCTGAAACAAGAACTTCATAATAACTTGGCATATATTTATTTTTTTATGAATTAGATACACTTTTATTTCAAAACTTACTCTTTGTTTAATCGCGGGTACATTTTCTGATAATACCTTGCAATATCTGCACTTGTTACATACGAGCTAGCACATAAGAACCTTCCATTAACCGAAGGCGTCTCTGCACAAAAAATATGTGCTCGACAAACGTCCTCGATGTGCACAATTGGAATTTTCCCTAGCAACTCTTCTAGGTACCTTAATGATTGGTAATTTGTGCAATTGTTGACAATTTGCGATATGAACATCAACACAGTGACTGTAGGGTATGGTAGACGTCCTTCACCACCCACGAGCCCACAACTTAATGTCACTACCTCCAACTCATTCACCGTCTCTTCCTCAATTTTCAGTATTTCTCGCTCTGATTTTGTTTTGGAGTTTGTGTAATCCTACGGTAAACATAGTCAAAAGAATTTTAAAAATATTAAGAAAATTAAAAGGATAGCATATATAAATCTAATGGCATTATATAAAGAGTAAAATGCCAAAATCGCCCCTAAGTTTATGTCACTTTTGCCACTTCAGTCCAAAAATGAAACATTTTGTATCTGGGTCCCTGAGGTTTCATTTTTGTTGTCATTTCCATCCAATTGACAAACTAGGTTACAAATTTCTGTCCTTTTTGTCGTTTTCATCATTTAAAGGGAGGGTATAATTGTCATTTTATGTTTGAACTCATCAAGAACTCCATCATTTAAATGAGAAAAACGACAGGAATGATAGAAATTTCTAACCCAGTTTTCCAATTGGATGGAAATGGCAACAAAAATGAAACCTCAGGTACCCAGATATAAAATGTTTTATTTTTAATTTGGACCGAAAGTGATATAAACTCAGGGACCATTTTGGCATTTTACTCTTAGATAAAAGTAAGACCTCTAAGAAATCATTTGTGTAAGAGACATTGAGATGAGGAGATGTCCAACAACTTTCATCCATGGTGATCTTATAACCGCTCGCATCATCTTTTAAAGGCGAAGCCGCAACAACCGAAGCAGTGTAGATGAGGCGCTTCACTGTCCCCGATTTTTTGCAAGCATCAATGATCTTTTTCACCGCATTAACAGCCGCCTCAACAAAATTATTGTACTGTAAATATGTAACATAATAAAAAAAATGAGATTTAAACCTTTTTTGGGCATTGAGAATCTTGATTATTGGTTACAATTTCAAGAATGTTACACCTTGTAGCCAGTTGTGTGTTGCATGGGGGTTGCAACATGGAAAACATAGACACAACCTTGTATTGCCTTTTCGAACTCTTTTGGCTTGTAAATATCAGCTTCAAACAAATGTAGCCTTTCTTGTGCCCATGGAAAACTTTTCAAAAGTTCCACCTTTGATTCATCACCTACCATGAAAATAATATCAACTAAATAGTTGCATGCATCTTTCAACTAGGGCTGTCCAAAAAGCTCGCGGCTTGGAGATCGTTTGGAAAAAGCTGGCTCGGTAGCCAGCTCGGCTCGGCTCGGCTCGTAACAAGCCGAATTGGCTCGCTTGGTAGCTCGGCTTGGCTTGGCTCAGATTATTTTACTTTTAATATATTTTAGTTTTATACATTATAATGTGAAAGTGTAAACTACAATATTCCTTAAAGTGAGATGCGTACGCGAGAAAATTATAACATGCGTAATTATTTTTATAACATGCGTGATTAGGGTTTACCCGGCGCATTTGTGATTTCTGATTTTGCTCGTGCGTTATTTCTGATTTTGTTCATGTGTGATTATGTGTTTTTGTTCATACATGATTAGGGTTTGATTTTTATAACATGCGCGATTTAATATCGTACGCATCACACGTTAAGAAATATTGTATGTTAAACTTTCCCACATTATAATATATTACAAAAAGAACTGATGTATTTAAGAGTGTAATTTGACATCTATGACATATTTAAAGGTTGATTACTATGCTCATGAACTTATATTGTATTTCGTTGAATCGTGCTCTTGAACTTGATTTTGGCCTGTAGTGTATTAGGTTGGATTTATTTTGAACCTATTCTTTTGACTTATTGAATAATATTTAGACTACTGAATTTTAAGAGCAATCTTTTAATTTTTCTTTTTAAAATTGAGCCAAACCAAGCCAGCTCAGTTTAAAACCAAGCCGAGCCCATTTTCAGCTCCGTTTCAAATCCGATCCAAGCCGATCCCAAGCTAGCCCTGGCTCGGCTCGACTCGTGAACAACCCTACTTTAAACCACTTTACCGAAACAAAGGTTACGTACCCAGGTTTCTTAGAGTAGCATGGACAATGTAACCATTTTGAAGAAGTGAGTGAACTAGAGCTGAACCAATGTAACCTGCACCTCCAGTCACACAAACCTTGCAATTTCCTTCACTCCTCATTTTCTGATTAAAACAAACAAACTCTTAAAATGATTATGATAAGCGGGAAATGTGAAGCATATTTAAAGTTGAAAAAACATGCCATGGAATCATATTAATTAAATATGAAAATTCAAAGTCTTATTTTTTTATTTTTATTTTTTTAACTTCAACTGAGCGGTTGTTAAGAAATGCTGCCGCTTTGCTCACTTGGGTGGGTTGTTATAAAATGCTGCCGTTTTGCTTACCAATGTTTTTTTTATTTTTTTTTAACTTTTTATTTTTTTATCATTCTAATATTAGAGTAAATTACTTTTTGAGTCTCTGTATTTTAGTGGTTTTAACCACTTGAATCCAAAATAAAAAAAATTAAACGCCTTGAGTCCCAAACCGCTCATTTTGTAACATTTGAGTCCAATTTTTAACACTTAAACTTTTGATTTTGGACTCAAGTGGTTAAAACCACTAAAACACAGGGACTCAAAACGTTAAAAAATGAGCGGTTAGGGGCTCGGAGCGTTAAACTTTTTGATTTTGAACTCAAGTAGTTAAAACCATTAAAACACTAGGACTCAAAAAATAATTTACTCTTAATATTATAACTAGTTTTTAGCATATTTTGTTTTTATCTAGCTCAGAATCATTGGTTCCTGAGCCATTTTTTCTCCAGTCTTGGTTGGAAATGTTTCGGGTTCGATTGAAGGGTAGTTAGTGGCTAATCTTGTTCCCTTAAGATACGATCTTTATAAAATCAATTGATGTTGTTTACACTTTTAGATATTCTAAAAATATAATGAATGACTTACAGAGTTACAGATCTGAATATGCCGTTGCGACGTTCTTGTTATCATCAATGTTTCAATAAGTTTGTAAAAACTTGAACGGATTACATATAACTATTTTTTACCAATGGGGTGGTGGTCTATTAGGAAAGACAAAACCTTTAAACACCTGGGTTTGGGAAGGGGAGGTCTTGGGTTCAAGTCATACAGACGACTTGGATTAAAAGAAATTTGTCATTAAAAAAAATATATTACTGTTTTTTTGTTCTATAGCATGACGAACCAAATCGTACAGTCCTCACAACTTTGATAGCGGTACCAATATTCGTTTTTATGGTGTCTTGTAAATTATGTTCTGATTCTAGTCAAATAATGTTGAAAGTGGAGTTGTATTCAATATATACTGTTTATTTATTATATGCTATAACAAGTGACGTTAAAGTACTGTTGTCGTGACGAACAACCGATTATGGCCGAACAACATCAATACTCGTGACGAACAATTGATTCCGGCTGAACAACAACAATAACGGTATCGATACTATTAGAAGTGTTACTGATATCAATTATTATGATTTTCGATCAATGTATAGACTTGGCACTCCCATAACAAACTTCTATTTTTTGTTATCTTTTCTACACTACAAACAATTTCGGTCAAAACGCTATATGATGAAATTAGATGTACACTATTTAATATAAGAGCTGGATTACCTTGTTCAACTTTGGCTTGATAAATTTAATTTGGGAAAGGTGAAAATTAACAGAAGCGCAATACTAGTTAAAAGTATACAAGGCTCGACGAGCTTAAATGATCTTCACATACAAGGCTCGGGCTCGACTTGTTTCGAGGTTTTTATGGATCCGATCTCAAGTAGCTCATAAGCGACTCGACTTGTTTGCACCCTTAATATACAACTCTAATTAACGAATAAAATGGACCTCACATGAGGGTATTTTTATGGTTAAATCTGACCAAATGGACCTCACATGCGAGTAAAATGACTAAAATACCCTCATGTGGGGTCCATTTGGTCAGATTTAACCACAAAAAATTAACTGAGTTAGGACTAAAGGACATAACTTGCAAGGGTTTGCAAACATCTAGTACGTTTTCTATAATTATTGAAGATAAAAGATACAGTTTGCAATAAGTGACATATATAAATGACGATTTTGTAATTTACTCTAAAAAAAATCAACTAATGCACCATAAACGATCCTATTTGACAGTAATTGAAGATCATTGGCTATAATTGACCATAACTCGAACCACGTTACCACTAGTTACCTTAATTTACTAATTAACCAATAATCACCCTAAATAATCGTAAATGACTAATAATAAATACCCTAACAATTTAGTCTATAATGGTCTTTTGTTGTAAGGGGGGTGGGAGTGGTCACTAGTGATAGAATTCTATCACTCACAATATCCAATCATGTTCCGCCATGTCAGCAACCATTTTTCCATCACTCACAACCTTTTTTGGTGGCGGTGGTCATCACTCACCACCACACCCAACAATTTCCTCCCAACCAACAATTACCCTCACAAAAAAAACCATCATGCCGTGAAGAAAATAACGAAATCGGATTTACCGTTGAACTATCACGCGTGACACTTGCAGTGGCGGTGGGAATTTGGTTTTTCCACGCGTTGAAAACTCCCCATCACGGAACAATAACGTTCCAGCCCGCCTCCCCTAAGGCTCAAAATCTCCAAACCCTCGAGACCTCACAATTGGATCCAAAAATCAAATCATAGCAACTGATTAAATCCATACATTCGCAGTGGAATGAATATTTAAGGTTATCCAGTACATTAAGTTTAAACAAAACAATTAAAGTGATATAATAGGTCAACTAAGGGCATTATGATCCCATACTTCAAGATAGGGTAGCATTCATTCCATGCTAAGTGACATCCTATCTGTTGATGCAACAAATACTAGACCGATGGTAGTAGCTGGGCTGGTTAGGCAAAAGGGTTGAAGGATTTAGTTTTGCCTAACGCAGGTCGTGGGGTCCCCCCACGTTTGCAAGACGTGGAGAGAGGTTCACTAGTTTGATTTTGTTGTTTGCTCGGGATCCTCCACTGAAATGTGTTCAGTCTCGAATGTGAGAGCAATAAGAATGTGTGTGTTGAAAGTGATGAAGAGTGACTTGCATAGAACAAGTACTTAAGAGCAATGACCAGAGATTCACGTAGAATCAGAGCTGATCCAGAATGTCCTGAGCACTAAATGAAGTGTCACATTTATAGGGAAGGTTATCGCTCAAAGAGGAAACCATTGACTAGTGAACATGCTTGCAGTGGGGGACTTACCCTTTTGGGGGTTGAAGTCTTTTGACTTGCGGGTAAAAGACTGCATTCTGTGCACTTGTCTTACTTTTGCGGCTAGGAGAGTTGTTGGGGTAATCAGAGATATGACCGATTACTGTTCACGTGTTGCTTTATCTTGGCTCCAGGGTTTTCAACCCTTGAACCCTTTAACATTTTGAGTATTCATATATTTAAGTCACTTTATTTGGTCTTGGGCTACCCCGTCATCACTATCAAACATCAATACATGTTTATGTAACACCCTAAAGTTTTACAAATAAGGGAAAAATATGGTTTATGGGGTTTTTATGTTTTAAAGGGTAAGTAGCCCATAAAAGAAACCCATGAAGGAGTTTGGGCCATTAAACCCTTCTATAAAAGGAAAGCGATGGAACCATAGCATCACAATTGTCATCTTTACCAAATTGCTAGAGAGAAAGTGGAGTTGAGGAAGAGAATCGAAAACTAGGAATTAAGATTCTCTTCCTCAACTCCAATTTCTCTCTAGCAATTTGGTGAAGAAAACAAGGAATTCAGCTTTGGAAGCTTGGAATAAATTGCTGAATGTTTGGGGATAATCATGACATCATCATGCTTGAAATCTAGATAACAATCGGCCATAAGACCATGTGTAGTGGTTTTATCAATAATGCCCCCACCATGGGGCGTTTTCTGCCATATGGCAGCCCAGTCAACATGGGGGCATTATTGGAGGTTATTGCAAAAGTGTCGTAGTGGGAATAATGTCCAATAACGTCTATGCAATCATTTCACAATTATTATTTTTTTTAAATTTAAAACATAAAATTCTTCATTAATTTAAAAAAGATTACACTACTTGAAATAAAAAACGGAAAAAAAAACAGAATATAAAAAAACGAAAAAAAAAATAAAGTAAAAAAAAAGGATGATGCTCTAGAGTCCATATTTTTCCCGAATTTTTTGGCGATGCATTTGCGCAAGGATCAATGCGTCGCCTTGGAGGTGGTCGATCGGTTTTGACAAAAACTCAATGTCCTTTTCCATTTGCCTCGCCTCTTGCATCTCGTTAAACTTTTTGGTTTCGGCCACTCGTTCTTTCATAATCTCACAACGTTGGTGGCCGAGGTCACGAATGTCTTGGAGACGACGGTTCATCTCCTCGAAATCTTCCTTCAACTCGAGATCGGAAGACGACTCCACCGTTTTTTTCTCGGTTCGCTTATCCTTTCTTCTACCGGGCGGTCGGGCCAACTCTTCTTCAAGTTGCTCTTCGTCAACCTCCACAACATCATTTAGATCGACATTGCGGGCATCCGAAGTTGGTGTTTCAGGGTCAACGGAGGATGATGTTTTTGACCGTTTAGCTCGACGTCTACTACTAGACGTCATGGTACCTACTACCGCCCACTTTGGACTTTTTCGTAGTAGATCCCAACACTTATAGTAAGGGAAAGGGCATTTCGTTCTCTCGTACTCTTCCAAAGACTTTGTTAAAACCCCGTCGTCACCTTCTCCGCTCGGGCGATTATCGTAGTTACGTTGGTACACTTCTTGGAAAGAGTGACACTTGTTGTTGATGTCGGTCCATTTGCTAGAAATGGAATCTTTGTCCCGATGCTCGCCTTTACCCCACATGCTATAAAAGAGTGCACGAACCCTATCCTAAAAAACGGGGCCCGTTTGAAAGTTTGCTACAAATTGAAAAAATAAAAGTAAAATATAAGTTGTATGTTAAAAATAAAAGTAAAAAATAAGTAAAAAAAATATAAAAGTTACCAATTTCGTGGTCCTCCGAAACGTCGAGCCACGCCCGAGCCAACGTGAATTCCTCCTCCTTCGTCCAATTAATGTAAGAATGTTTACGTCGAGGTTCGTTCGCTTCATTCTTCTTATGCGACCTTCTGTCGCGTTTCGATTTCTCTGGCACCGGTTCGGGTTGCGTCTCCGGCACGATATCCACATCGGGTTCGGCTTGTTGTTGTGAAGGTTGCGACCCGCCGGCTTGACCAAAGCCGAAGGTGGGAGGCACGAACGGAGTGGCGCCACTCAAGTAAGCCGCGTACGTTAACATGCTCGGGTCCATGTCTTGAAGGTTAAACGTGTGTTGCGGTTGGGTTGTGTTCGGGTTCATGGGTCTTGAGGGGACACCAAATGGGGGTCGGAATGGATGCATCTTTTTATAAAATATAGAAGAAGTAGTAGAGAAAGTTTGAGTTTTTTTTATAAAAAATATGGAAAAGTGGGTAATATATATAGTAGGTGAATATTGGAATTAAAAAAATAAAATAAATAAACAATTGACCGTTTGGCAACGGTCATCTCGAGCCCAATACAAAATTCAGCGTTGTTTTAAAAACGCCAACCCAATTTTTTTCAAAAAAAACGCTCGAAAACGCCCATATGTAATGGTTATGGGGCGTGTTTCGGCGTTTTTTTTTTTGAAATTAAAAAAAAAAACGCCCCACTACGGGGGGTCTAAATATATATGTGATTATAGAGGTTTTGGGTTTTTTGGGGGGAAACTTGGGTTATTTTAGCATAAAGATTGATTATGTAAGTTAAACAAATGATTTGGACGTAAAAATGTGATTTCGGGTTTTACCAAGTTCTTACAAGTGACTTTGTTCGTACATGGTGACTTTGTCGGGTTGGGGTTGAAAATGAAGTGCATAGACACTAAAAAATGCCACTAAGTGGCATAACAAAAGCGCCACTAACAACCCTCGTGGGAATGAGCGGCACACAAAAAAAAGTGTCACTAGAAGCGGCGCCGCTAAAGCCTTTACTTTGTCATTTTTCAAAACCATTCAATAGTCAAACCGACCAGTTGACCGACCCACTTAAACCAAGCAGTTTAATTTGTCGTTTTTCAAAACCATAGTTAGCGACTAGACCAACAATTCTTATCGAAACCGGTCTTAACAAACCTTTTACACCCTTAATTTTAGGTTTAACTAAATATTTATGTGATTTATCATTTATGGTTTAAGATTTAATAAGTATATAGTTTATGTGTAATCTTTGTACAAGTATTTAATTTCTTAGATAAAAAAAACTAAGAGTGAGTAAACTATAATTTTTCATCTATTTGGTTTGTCTAAAATAACACTAAAATAGCACCAACAGGGGCGGACCCAGGTAGAGCCGTGGAGGGGGCACTCATTAAAAAAAAGTTTTTAGTGTATTTTCTAGTTAAAAATCTCGTTCGCACCCTTTGAAAGTCTGTTTAAACCCCTCGTTGCACCCCTTGAAAATATTTTTTGGGTCCGCCAATGACTACACCACCGCCGCCTTCCTACAACGATATTAGTTGTTTGGACTAAAAATGAAACAAACCCTAAAACTATTAGACTATAGTATGAGGGGGGTGGGGGCTTAAATATTTTTTAGTGTATTTTCTAGGTAAAAAATCTCGATCGCACCCTTTGAAAGCTTAGTTGAACCCTCATTCGCACCCCTTGAAAATAATTTTTCTAAGCCCGCCACTGACTGCACCACCGTCCCCTTCTTACAACGATCCTAATTGTTTGGAATGAATTTGAAACAAAATCTGAAACTATTAGACTCTAGTAATAAATAAACTATTAAACTAAGGGTTTACGGGGTGGGTGCGGGAAACGCATCGGTAAATTTTACCGTCGGGGAACACTGGCGCCGAGATAGTTTACCGCGAGAGTGGAGTTTGTATCGGTGAGTCTTTATCGCGTGAGGGGAGGCATTTTTTGACGGTTGGGGATATTTTATAAACGACTTTATAGCCGTTAACTCATTAAAAAATTAATTTGTTTTTCTATTTAAATTCCATTTATCCATCTCATTTTTCACCCAATCTACATACTCACAATCTCAAATTCCTCATACACTATGGATAGACAAAACAAGGGTGATGGCAAGAAAAAAGTTTCGTGTTCCAGTTCGAAGGGGAGGGGGTGCGGCTCGCAAAGTAGACGAGGCGGATCGAGTGGTTCAAGTGTGTCATTTCAATCACAACTCGGTTATTCCCCACACTCTCAACCTCTATATTTTTACCCACAAACTACACAACCGGGTTTCTACAACACCCAACCCCAACCCAATTTTCCATCAAAATCATTTTCACTCCCACAAGGTCCCACGATGGTTGCACCCGGTCTGTATGAATATCCTATGGATGCCTAAAACTCTTTTGACCCGTTTGCTTATCAGAGTCCACCAACTAAATCACCAAGAGATAATGTTGAACACATGCTTCTGATATACGATGATAACAAAGAAGAAGAATTTGTGCCCGAGACTCAAAACTTAGATGAAGACGAAAATGAAGATTATGTCGAAGAAAAAGAACTTGAAGACGAAGAAGAATCCGAAGATGAACCGAAAGGAAAGGGGGGTAGGGCGGATCGTCAAAATTGGACGAAGACACAAGAAGAGGCGTTAGCCAAGACATATGTTCATTGTAGTTTAAACAAGACAAAAGGCAATCAACAAAAATCTGATGATTTTTGGAAAAAGTTCTCGAACATTAAAATACAACGGTTGGAGGAAGTACCCGAAACGTTCATCAAGTCTGTTCAAAATGGAAACCTATAAAAGGAAAGTTGAACTTATTCAATGGTTTTTGGTATCAAGCGGTATATTTTTTTACGTTTACATACTTTTTATTTTTTACCTTTATACATTGTTGTTTTTTACCTTAATATAATTTTTAGAGTAAACTGCAATTTTACCCCCTGAGGTTAGGGGTCATTGGCACCCTTACCCCCCTAAGGAAATAATTGCAATTTTACCCCCCACTGTTTGCTGTTATGTCGCAACCTTACCCCCGGCCTCAAATTTGTTGACTAATCTGTTGACTATAACTTGAAATGACTATAATGCCCTTTCATATTACCCTCTGTGTTTTGTGCACTCTGTGATATTACCCCCTACAACCACTGCCACCGCCATTCACCACCACAACCACCACTGCCACCTCCAGCCACCACCCTCAACCATAGATTTGAGGAAAAAGGGACGAAATGTAATGGCACCACTTATCTGTTAATTGCGTAATTACTCCCTCTCTCTATCTTTTTCTCTTTATCTTTCTCTCTCTAAACCTGAAATTGCATACGAATTCGTAAACCTTTTCGCACACAGACCTAAATCGCGTATTGTGCTTCGCAATTGAAATGCAGGTGAGTTTTTAACAACTTTTCTATTCATATATCAATTTAGAATTTGATTCTCTATAATATATGTTTTTGATTAAAACTTGTTGCAGACGAGAACGGTACAAGTAGGACATCTTTCAGATCTAGCAACCGAGAGAGAAATTCACGAGTTTTTCTCCTTTTCTGGTGATATCGAGAATCGAGCAAGTTGAGATCTGTCGGTGAGTAAATTATGTTTCAAGTTTGAATTGATTTAACTTTTTTTTACCGTTGTTATGCGTGTTTGGTTGATTTTGATTGTTCTTGAGGGTTTCAGTGATTCGGAACAACATAAGACCGCATTTGTCACGTTTAAAGATCCAAAGGCTCTTGAAATTGCGTTATTGTTATCGGTAATCTCTTAATTTTTGTCGCAACCCCCGATCCCTTATCTGTCCCGGGAACGGGCGGACGCGAACTCAGAGTTTTGGTGGTATCAGTTCGTTTAATCTCGCAGCGGAATTTACATCAGGACCGTAGTTAGGAAATATTTATCAGAGTAAAACCACCATATTTCATATTAATAATAATAACATTGGGCAAAACCCACGTTTCTTATTACAATATACTTATAGGGACAAAACCCTATTTTATTGAATTTAAAACATCTTGTTTTAGATAACTTTTATATCCACTTATTTTCCAAGCCGTCAGTGCTCTCGAGCTGGCTTTATCCCAGTTGGCTTTCACATTGTGTTACCTGAAACATGTTTTAAAAATATTTTGTCAGCGGAAAATACTGGTGAGTGAATCCCAGTTTAACCAAGAAACATTTTATCAATTAACACAGTATTGAGAGCGATCACATTGTTTATTTCTACACAATTACTCATTCAGTACTGTCAATCCTTGACTTGTGGGTCATATTACACATTGGCTACTCGTCGTCCAATGGTAACGTACTGTCATTCCGACTTGCTACTCGCAGGTAATAAATTTTGTATACAAAACCCCATAATACCGGCAGTAATTAAAGAACTACAAAGACTCAATCATCGCTTAATCACATTGTAAAATAATTAAGGTTTTGTAAAATATCCCAAAAACATTAACAAAAAGAGGATAAACTCACATTGCTGTCTTAGGCTTTTCGTAAGGGTTTCCTGGGTATAATCTATAATTTATACAAATGTACATTGGTTAGTACCATAACCCTTTGAAATTATTAATGATACCCTCCCCGAGACGGCATTCCAACAACTACGTCGGGCAGAACCACGACAGTTGTTACGGAACCCTAAATCAATCGGGCAGCGTAACTACTATGAAACCAGGGTTATAATACTTACAACGGAGCAGAACCTCGCTAATTAGGGGTATAATACCCAAATATTATAACTTTCCTACAGAATTTCGAGTTTGAGAAGTGTGAATGAGCGACGGAAAACGAAGTCTGATAGCCTTCTTATATAGTTGCTGATTCTAGTCCTGTCGCGGCCCGCGCAAAAGACAAGGGACCTTTACGCGGCCCGCGTCAACACCGGTCAACACAATAGCTTAGCTGGGTCAGCTAGTAGACTCGACACGATGTCGACACGTGTCAGCACCGGATGCATCCGCGTATCACGAGTTATCGCGGCCCGCGTAAGATTGAGGTGAGGTCTTTCGCGGCCCGCCTCAACTTACATTTTCAGATTTTTATTTTCTTTATATACTATAATATAATTCAGGCTCGGTTTTCACATACGGGGTGTAATATAAAACATATTGGGACAATTTAAGATATAATCAATGTTGTAGAAGGCGCTAGGCGCTAGTCGGGCGGTGAGGTACCGCCTAGGGATTAATCGGGATTAATAGGGATTAATCGGGATTAATCGGAATGGACTTTTTATGTATATTTTTAAAAATTATATAAATATATAGTTAACTTTATACTTTTTATATACAAATTTACAAGTTTGGGAGCCATATGTAAAGTTGTGAAAGATAGAAGGGGTTAAATATTAAAATACCTAAACTTAATTAAACCTAATCCTCCATCTCCTTCATTATACCCACGCCGCTCTTCACTCCTCATCAAACAGGCGCACAAAAAGAAACCCTAGCGATCGATTTGGTTCAATTTTGGTTCCAAACAAGGTCTTCTTCTGATTCTTCATCTGAGTTTGCTTCGTTATCGTCGTCTTCATCGGAGATTACGACGATTGAGGGTTTCATAACTGGCTTCTGCAACCACAATCCAACCGCTCTACACAAATTTAGGTAAGAACTCATTCCACTAGGTCCGATTTTTGATCGATTTGGTCCAATTTTGACCGATTAGGTCCGATTTTTGACCGATTTTCCTTGATTTTGACCGATTTTGACCACCACCGCCTAGGTTGACCGATTTGCCAAAAACCAGGCGGCAGCCTTCCGATGAGCGTTTAATCGCCGCCTAGGCGGCGCCTAGGCGCGATTTCTGCAACATTGGATATAATAGAGTGTCAAAAATATTATGAGGGTGTCGGTTTTACCGAGGGTTGTTACATTCTCCCCACCTTGTTTTAGAGCTCGTCCTCGAGATCTATTGAAACAAATGCGGATATTTCCTTTTCATTTCTGACTCAAGCTCCCATGTGTACTCAGGTCCTCTTTTGGAGTCCCATTTCACTTTGACCAGAACTAATCTTTTATGTTTGAGATTCTTGACTTTCCTGTCTTCAATTTGTAGATGTCTTTCTACAAACTTGAGTTGTTCATTTACCTCTATATCCTTAAGAGGTACTATCAATGATTCATCAGCTAAACACTTTTTAAGATTTGATACATGAAACACATCATGTATTCCTGCCATTTCCTCTGGCAGTTGTAGCTGATAGGCTACAGGTCCTATTCTTCTAATAATCTTAAAAGGTCCAACATACCTGGGACTTAGCTTTCCCCGTTTGATGAATCTTACCACTCCTTTCCAAGGAGAGACTTTCAACAATACTTTATCTCCTACTTGAAATTCCAACGGCTTGCATCGGTTATTAGCATAAATCTTTTGTCGATCACGTGCTGCTTTCAGTCGTTCCTTGACTTGAATGGTCTTGTCGGTTGTTTCTTGTACTATCTCAGGTCCAGATAGTTGCTTTTCCCCAATTTCTGCCCAACAGACTGGGGTTCGACACTTTCCTCCATAAAGTGCTTCGAATGGTGCAGCATTGATACTTGTGTGATAGCTATTATTATAAGAAAATTCTATTAAAGGTAAGTGATCGTCCCAATTACCTCCAAAGTCAATTACACAAGCTCTAAGCATATCTTCCATTGTCTTAATTGTCCTTTCACTTTGTCCATCTGTTTGTGGATGATAAGCAGTACTCAGCTTTAACTTGGTTCCCATTGCCTTTTGAAAACTTGACCAAAAATGAGATGTAAAGCGACTATCTCTATCAGAAACAATTGATAAAGGAATGCCATGTAAAGAAACAATTTCATTTACATACAATTTAGATAATTGTTCCATACTAATTGTTTCCTTCATTGGTAAGAAATGAGCTGACTTGGTTAGTCTATCTACAATCACCCAGATTGTATCATTTCCTTTTCTAGTTTTGGGTAATTTAGTAACAAAATCCATTGTTATCAATTCCCACTTCCAAAGTGGCATTTCTAATTGTTGTAACAAACCTGAGGGTTTCTGATGTTCAGCTTTAATTTGCGAACAAGTTAAACATTTAGAAACATAGACTGCTATGCCCTTTTTCATTCCTATCCACCAGAAATTTTTCCTTAAATCCTGGTACATTTTATCACTTCCTGGATGCATCGTATATTTAGATTTATGGGCTTCTTCTAATATACGATGACGTAGATTTCCTAATTTAGGTATCCACATTCTCTTTTCATGGAATCTCCATATTCCATCTGTTCCTTGTTGTAATTCTTTCAACATACCTTTTAATTTTTCAGAATCATCCTTGATTACTGATTCTTGTGCTTCTCTTATTTGATCATTTAAATCTACTTGCAGATTTAATTTAAGAGAACGTACCCTTTTTGGCTTTTCATGATACTTTCGACTTAAAGCATCTGCTACTACATTCGCTTTTCCTTCATGATACTGGATATCACAATCATAATCACTAAGAAATTCCATCCAGCGTCTTTGTCTCATATTCAACTCTTTCTGCCCGAAAACATACCTTAAACTCTTATGATCAGTAAATATGGTAAACTTACTACCATAAAGGTAATGTCTCCAAATCTTAAGAGCAAAAATTATAGCTCCTAACTCTAAATCATGGGTTGAATAGTTTTCTTCATGATTCTTAAGTTGTCTAGATGCGTAAGCTATAACCTTTTGGCGTTGCATCAATACACATCCATAACCTAATCTAGAAGCATCACAATAGACTACAAAGTCTTCAGTTCCTTCTGGTAATGCTAATATAGGTGTATGGGTTAATCTTTGCTTAAGAATTCTAAATGCTTCTTCTTGTTTTAATCCCCATTCAAACTTAACAGATTTACAGGTTAGCTTAGTTAAGGGAATAGCTATTCTAGAGAAATCTTTAATAAATCTTCTATAATAACCGGCCAATCCTAAGAAACTTCTAACCTCGGTTGGTGATTCAGGGGTTTTCCATTTCATAATTGCCTCGATTTTCATTGGATCTACATGAATTCCGTCATGATTGACAAGGTGTCCAAGGAATTGTACCTGTTCTAACCAAAATTCGTACTTTGAAAACTTAGCATAAAACTTTTCCTTTCTTAACAGACTTAAAAGTGCGTGCAAATGTCTTGCATGATCCTCTTTACTCTTAGAGTAAATTAGAATATCATCTATGAATACAATTATGAATTTATCCAAATATGGCTTACATATTCGATTCATCATGTCCATAAATGCAGCTGGGGCATTGGTTAAACCAAATGGCATGACAGTAAATTCATAATGACCATACCTTGTTCTAAATGCGGTTTTAGGAATGTCCTCTTCCTGTACCTTTAATTGATGATATCCTGACCTTAAATCGATCTTAGAGAAAAATCGAGCTCCTTGCAGTTGATCAAACAGATCATCGATTCTCGGTAATGGATACCGATTCTTAATCGTAACCTTGTTTAATTCACGGTAGTCAATGCACATTGATGTGTTAAAAATGCAACATATAAATTTCATCAAACGAGGCATAAAACTAACCCTTTTTTAGTACTAATGTTGGAAAAAGTGTGCTTTTGTCTTCCTTTTGTATTTTCAGGATTAAATGAGCTCAAATTAACAAAAGGAGCAAAAAGACATCAAAATCTAACATAAATACAAGAAAAGGAACAAGACGTGACATGCCTGACCCCACGACAGCATCTTCCCAAGCAAAACAAGAGATCAGAAGCCTGAACACGCCCCGTGCTCAGCCAGCACGGGGGCGTGCCCAAGTGTCAGCAGAAAAGACAAAGTGGTAGAAGCTTCTATTGCCCACCACGGGGTCGTGCTCAGCGGACACGGGGCCGTGGTCAACTATAAGATTCGCACAATCTAGCAAATCTGCATAGTACAAAGATTCTTCTGCACCACGGGGTCGTGCTCAGCGGACACGGGGGCGTAGTCAACTAAAAAGACAAAACTGCATTAAATGAAGAAAGAGAAGGATGTGGACACGGGGCCGTGCCCGAGCTTCTGTTCAGCCTATAAATAGTAGTGCTTGGATTGAGCTCAAACCATCCCTTGGCACACCACCTCTCTCACACTTCACCCACCACCCACCACCACCATAACACCATCATCCACCACCATCATCCATTGTCCATCGTAGAGTGTGTGAGTCGTCTCGGGATCCAAGATTGATCGTAAGAGTTCTTGACAATCAAGGCCATGTTTGCCTAAGTCTCTTACATCACTTGGTGAAGACAAAGTGTCTAGTGTAATACTTTTTATTTCTAATCTTTTGCACTTTTTATTTGGTTTTGTATTAATGACTTTAATAACTAGTTACTTATGTTGAAGGTGATCTTTCCTTATCGTTTGTCCGTGGTGTCTTGGCATTATTTTACTGTCTATATAAAATAAAAGATTTTCACCATTCATATCTCCACGGTCTATATGGAGGTATGTTGGCTACCTGGTCGGGGGTTAAGGGAACGATTTGGTAAAGGTCTTGCCATTGTTCAGCGTTTAGAGGTCCTGCAATGGACCTGGGTCAAATTTAGTAGGACCTCCTTCAATACTTAACGGTATTGGATGGCGGGGGTCCAAACTCTTTGATCCCCTCATAAGTTAACTACTATTAATACTATAACCCGGCTATTTAGGACTGTATCCCTGCTGACTCAGACTACTTAGTCGAGGGTAACGTCACCTCCAAAAGAGGGGCCTACCATAATTTGCATTAATAACTTAATTAATTATCTTCCAATAATCCACCCTTTTAGGATTGTATCCTTGCTGACTCAAACTACTGGGGTAAGGGTAACGTCACCTTCAAAAGAGGGGCCTACTACAATAACTAAGATAATCTCTTAAATATGTGCAAAAGTGCGGAAATAATCAAAGGTTACACTAGATACGAGTCGGAACCAAGTGATTCATCTTGTCTATCTGTTTTTCTTTTATTTTTATTTTCAGCATTTTAGTTAGTTTTTATTTTTTTCTTAGTTTAAAACATTTTTCTAACTTTTTTTTATTTTTGAATAGACGTTGAGGATAAACCGGTATTAAAAGCTCTTGTGTCCTTAGACGACCTCGGTATCTTGCCAACACTATACTACGCTCACGATGGGTGCACTTGCCCATATGTGTGTTTAGTGTTAGTAAAATATCGTGTTTTATAAATTTAAAACTTGGCTAAAAATAAGTGTTAAAGGGGCTTAAAATATACACCTAATATATATAACACTTCACACGCATCAAGTTTTTGGCGCCGTTGCCGGGGACACAAGGATTTTAAGAAAGTTAGGAATCAACGGCCTAATCGTTTTTCTTAAATTTTCATTTTTTTAAGGAATTTTTTTTAGTTTTTCAGCTTCTGCAGAACTCAGCACGGGCCGTGCCCGCTGAACACGCCCCGTGCCCAATCATTGGAACTGGCAATCTTGTTTTAAGTCAGACAGTAAGCTGAACACGGGGCCGTGCCCACTCAACACGCCCCCGTGCCCAAGTTTCAGTTACTGAAAACAGAACCGTAAGATACCGACGGTTGGTAATTTCTGACACAAACATGTGTGATACTGATACTTTTTACTTTCGGCACTCTTATGGTACTATGTGGTGTCAATTATGTGGTGGTAACCATGAAGAATTAAAATGTTGTTTTCTAAATTATAAACCCCACTATATAGACCCATCATTTCCTAGTATCCTTAAGAGGGGCGAAAGTAAAAATAATCCCTATCGCTCCCTCGAATGCGCCCAACCAGATATTCTAGGAGAAATGCTTCTTGATGAACTATTTCAACTAGAAGATCTAATTAATAATTGGTTAAAAGAACTTAGGGAAGATTTCAATAATCTTTTCCAAGACGATAACCAAGAAAAGAGGTTGGAAACGCATTCAAACAACTCCATTGTTTCCAATGATACTTCTAACTCTAGTGAGGACTTGAGCGATAGTCGTCCCTGTGTCGATTGTGCCGTGAAGGACTCCCCATCAACTTCGTTTGATGCATACATAGACCTGAGCGATTCGATATACACCTTCTTTAACGAGAGCCCGGGAAAGGGTTGGACTTGTCCACCTACATATAGCATAGGAATCACCTTCACCGACAACCTCTTGCGTTCTCGTCTTAATCTAGATCAATTAAGGTATCTTAGGCACTTTGGGGTTGTTCCATCTAGTAAGGAACCACCCGATTCGGGAAAGATCCTTGAAATTCGAAGAATTCCTTAAAGACAGCTTCTAGACATGGGGCCGTGTCCAGGTCAGCACGCCCCCGTGTCCACCCAAAAGATTCCCTTCTGATTTTGTCAGAATGCGGACAAAAATGTGTCAGGATTCCATCTGCACACAGGGCCGTGTCCAGCCGACACGGGGCCGTGCGCAACGTACTGTCGTTTTCTATAAATGCAGCCAAGAATCCTGCACATTTGAACCATTCCAGGGACAAAGATTTGAGGAATATTCTCACATACCATCCTAGGTATTTTCTAAAAGAAGTTTCTCAACTATCTTCTTGTCCTTTCCTCTTTTATCCACTTTCATCTTCTTCAATTTTCCTCATACTTCCATTAAAGCTTGAACCTTCTATAGTTTCAAGCCTTATTGAGATGTTTGTTAGATTTTTGTTCATGGAATCTTGATAAAACTAAGTTTTATAACAATGTTTTAAGTTGTTTAAGTTCAAAAATGCTTCAAAAATCATAAAAAAAATTTGAAACCCCAAGATTCCTTGTCCATAAATCTTGCAGAAATCTGAACACGGGGCCGTGTTCACTGAACACGGGGCCGTGTCCGAAGTACTGGACCCATAAAATTGAACTCTTTTCGGCATGTTTTCTCAGAATGGCAAGCAGAACAAGCGGAAACTCTTCGTCGCATTCCAGGAACAACCGGCAGGGGAGAAGATCATCTACGGTTGAGGATTCTCTTGTAAACTATGTTTACGCCTTAAGAGAAGCCCTTGATGAAGTAACAAGTGTGGAAGAGGCATTGGTCGACCGCATTAATCATTTGACGGTGGGACTAGAAGGATGTCTCCAGGAGGTCAACCTTTTGCACCAAAGGTTGAACATTCTCGCATCTCCTCCTTTGGTACCGATTATCACCCAAAGGGCATGGAATGTGGTGCCGGAAGTCATCATTCCGCCCGAATGGTACGCCCTACATCCGGAACCTCCTCGAGATATACTACAAGGGGTTCCGGTTGGTGTCGCTCCTCCTCCTCAAGATGTCGAGGAACATGAAGCCGCCTCCCTTCTCCCGAGGGAGATAGAAGAATGGCTCTAACAACATCTAAGGAACACCGTTCGGCTTGGAGCTCTACGAGGCTTTTAGACCGGAAATCTATTTCCGGAAATTTGGTTCTTATTGTAGAAGTAGAACTCCTTAGGAAGATTTTACGGATCACTTGACCTATTTAATATTAGAACTTTTAAATTTTATTTTCTGCTTTATTTTTCATTTTTAGGACTATTATGTAATTCTCTCTATGATTAATGAATGATGGTTTGGTGTTTGAATGGTGTTGAATGGAATAAAACACACTTGAGATGGCAAAGGATGCAAGAGAAACTTGAACCAGCACTCTATACAGGAAAACAGAACCGTCCGACAAATTTCTTCGTTTACAGTAAGTTCGGCACGGGCCGTGTCCACCCAACACGGCCCCGTGCTGCACAGTCTGCAGAAAAAGACCCAGTTCAGGTAACTGGACACGGGCCGTGTTCAACCAACACGCCCCCGTGTCCAGGCTTCTGTTTCTCTTGTTTTAATTTTGTTACTGGCACTTGAACACGGGGCCGTGCCCGGACAACACGGGACCGTGTTCAGCGCCCAGTAACACAAAAATTTCGCTTTTTACACCTTTTTACACATTCAATCAACCTAAAAACTTATTTTTGGGACACATTGAGGACAATGTGTAATTTAAGTGTGGGGGGGATGCTAAAACCTTGAATCTTGCAAGTCCTAAATACAAGCCTTACACAAAACTCTATTGGAACCGCTAATCACCCCAATTTTTTTCAAAAATTTTCATTTTTTTTACTTGTCTAGGTTTAACTCGGGAAATTCAAGTTCTCAAAAAGGTTATATTTTTACAAATTTACAACCGATAGCGTCGTGATAAAAAGAACCAACATAAGAAAATTATGAAAAGGCATGACAAGCTTAGTTAAAATTTAATTATATATACTTGATCACATAAAAAACTCATTCCCACAAAAGTGAGTTTTGAGCCTTTATTGAGCATACAATTACATATCATTAGAACTAAATGCTCATTTTTCGTTTCTTGTGTGAATAGCCGCTTGGTTCTTACGACTCTAGAACTTGCCATGACGATACATTCCCGGTCCTTACCAACTTAAACCCGAGTAAGTAAATGATGGAGGCATTAGGACTAACCCTTTTTATTTCTACACCATTATTTTTCTATTTTTTTACCACCTACCCAAAATCCCCCTTAGTTAGCCCCTTTGAGCCTATACCTTTTCATTTCATAACCCAAACCAAACACCATTTTTACCCACCAAAACCTTTTTCATTTTTTTTTACCCCTTTGTTTTAGTAACAAGTTCGATCTTTCGTATGACTTTTCAAAAAAAAAAAAACTGTGTTGATGATGAAGCAAAAGAAAATAAACAAACAAGTTCATCAAAAATAACTTTGTTTGAATAATAGCTTCATCAAAATAAAAGTTACAAAAATAGAAAGTTTTACGAAAACCGAAACTTGTTACGCTTTTCGCCTTTTTCTACTAACCACTCACCCAACCACCTACCTTTAACCCAAGCCTAACCCTTCACCCACAAAGTCCTCTTGATATTTACAAAGGTATATAAGTTAAAAAGGAGGAGGATTGATTGCTTGGCAAGCCTATGGTAGGAGAAAGTTCCATGCCGCTCTCGAGTGATCCACAAAAATACATTTTCGGCCGAGTGTTGAGTGATCCCCGTGAGGTATGTGAACTTGTATATAAATAGAATTTTAAAGAGGCATGTTATGCCCTAATAAGTAATTTATCTTATGAAAAGTTTTAAATAAATCATGACGAATAGGATTGTAAATAAATAAAAATAAAACTAAATAAAGAATCTTGGAAATCCTGACACTCTACGACAAGCCAAAAACCTTCTTCTCTACCCATTCCATTTGGGAGTGTAATAGCCACATATTAAAGAGTTTTGCTTGAGGACAAGCAAAGATTCAAGTGTGGGGGTATTTGATTTGTTAAAAATGCAACATATAAATTTCATCAAACGAGGCATAAAACTAACCCTTTTTTAGTACTAATGTTGGAAAAAGTGTGCTTTTGTCTTCCTTTTGTATTTTCAGGATTAAATGAGCTCAAATTAACAAAAGGAGCAAAAAGACATCAATACTTAACGGTATTGGATGGCGGGGGTCCAAACTCTTTGATCCCCTCATAAGTTAACTACTATTAATACTATAACCCGGCTATTTAGGACTGTATCCCTGCTGACTCAGACTACTTAGTCGAGGGTAACGTCACCTCCAAAAGAGGGGCCTACCATAATTTGCATTAATAACTTAATTAATTATCTTCCAATAATCCACCCTTTTAGGATTGTATCCTTGCTGACTCAAACTACTGGGGTGAGGGTAACGTCACCTTCAAAAGAGGGGCCTACTACAATAACTAAGATAATCTCTTAAATATGTGCAAAAGTGCGGAAATAATCAAAGGTTACGCTAGATACGAGTCGGAACCAAGTGATTCATCTTGTCTATCTGTTTTTCTTTTATTTTTATTTTCAGCATTTTAGTTAGTTTTTATTTTTTCTTAGTTTAAAACATTTTTCTAACTTTTTTTTTTATTTTTGATTAGACGTTGAGGATAAACCGGTACTAAAAGCTCTTGTGTCCTTGGACGACCTCGGTATCTTGCCAACACTATACTACGCTCACGATGGGTGCACTTGCCCATATGTGTGTTTAGTGTTAGTAAAATATCGTGTTTTATAAATTTAAAACTTGGCTAAAAATAAGTGTTAAAGGGGCTTAAAATATACACCTAATATATATAACACTTCACACGCATCACACATCCGCATTGATCCGTCCTTCTTCTTAACAAACAATATTGGCGCTCCCCATGGCGACGAACTAGGTTGTATAAATCCTTTTTCCAACAATTCATCTAATTGTTTCTTCAATTCTTGCATTTCAGCAGGTGCCAAACGGTAGGGTGCTTTGGCAATTGGCGATGTTCCTGGTATTAAATGGATTCTGAATTCAACTTCTCTATCTGGAGGTAGTCCTGGTAATTCTTCTGGAAAGACATCTGAAAACTGAGATACTACGGGAATATCTTTTAGTTCTTTTCCTTTAGTGTTAGTGATTATAGAAATCAAATACACTATAGAACCTTTTCTCATACAACTTGCAGTTTTCATCACAGAGATAAATTTAGTGGACCTAAAAGGTTTATCTCCTTTAATTGTGATCTTTTTACCTTTCGGTGAACTTATTTGAATTAACTTTTGATCACATAAAATACTTGCTTTATTGGCTATTAACCAATCCATTCCTAAAACAACATCGAATCCTGCCAGATTCATGGGATACAGGTTTGCAATAAATTTCTGATTTAAAATTTCTATTCTTGCTCTGTTATGGCTCATTTTCTAAGCATACATATCCTGACCAATATCCTGCCTTTATTTGTTTATTTGTGACCAGGATGCTGGAAGAGGATATTGCTAACATCTTGGGCGATATCCTAAGGTTTATTGAATTAACCACGTGCAGGTTAAAGGCTGAGACTTGCTAACGGTCAAGTGGACTTCTTCTCCTCAAGACTCGGACGTGTTTGTTGAAGGAGAGACGTTGAACCCGAAAGACCAGGTCTACAACGTTTGATTAAGGAATATTCGGTGGATCCCGGAAGTTTAGGATAGTTTGTTATATTATCTTTACTATGAATAGATGGGCGCGGATCAGTTTAAGGCACACAATTTTTTCACTAACACTCTCGAACACTTTCACTCTCTAGCTCATTGCAAACACCACCCTTGGGACGTAAAAAATTGCCTATACAATGGAAACTGACATTCAGTAGATTTCTAAGGTATTTGAAGACATTGTACACAGGAGACATCCCTACCAAGGTGGTGATGTTAAAAGGATAAGGCTCGGAACTAATGTACTAAGTACCTCGCACAGGGGACATCTTCATTGAAGAAGTTGCAAAAAGATTGAGGCTTGGTAATAAGGTTGTATACTACTCCGGGTATGATCTTTCCTTTGTAAACATCGTCTAAATTTTTAGTAACACTATGTTTTATAAAAAGTTAAGTATCCTGATATATTCTCAAAGTCCTTTTCGGATATTTGATTAAGGTGTTTGAAACTAGTATTAGTTTGGAACTTTGATCATTTAAGTATTATTATAAACTGGTTTTGGAAAAATAGATTGTTTTTCAAAAACTTTCTACAAAGTTGAAGGAATGTTTGGAAGTTCTATCTAATAAAAAGTTTTTACAATATATCGCTGAACATATTGATCAGGATATTTTCATAAGATAACAATATAAAATTTTTTGCAAAGCTAAGAATTACACTAAGTAATGCAAGGCAATAGCAAATAAGTCAAAAGATAGTTATATTATTAACAAGTCAAAAGTTGTGCTTTTGGTTTCACCTCAAACCGAGGCCCATCCGCCAAAAGCACAATTAGTTTTTACCATACTTGTGTAACGGTTGCAGGATATATCTCAAAACAGGACCTGTCCACCTACAACCGTTATCGCATTCAAAACGTGTTATACTAATTGATGACCAAGGGCTTCGTCCTAAAACCTAGGACCCATCCACCTTTGGTCATCACATTGTTCTAGTGCAGGAAATGTAAATTGTTCGAAGACAGGAAAAGTAAATTGTTTATGCAACCACAACCATGAAATTTAAAAGTGGGCTCCGGCCTTGGCACGTATATCCATCATCGCCCACTTCGCTGCCTAAGGGGCAGCACCCTCTTGAACAACAACCTCCTTCCCAGCGTTCGCACCAGCATCAGCCTCAGGATTCTTCTCGGCATCATCACCAGCATTGGCCGCTTCCTCTGCCACCTTAGAAGGCTCTTCACCAGTATGTTTTGCAGGATGAGCAACGGGATGACCTCCGAGGCCTTGAAGTTTCTCCTCCCAAGCCTTTACATTCCAGGAGGGGCATTCAAAACCCAAATCCATGGCCTCATAAGCCATCCTTATCCTGGCTTGGAGAAGAGAGACGACCACGGATGCTTTGAGGCTATCCCGATATGAACTCATATTCTGCTGATATTGGAGAAGGGCGGCATCTAGCTTGGCTTGAGCATCCTCATTGGCTTTGTGGAGGGCAGCTTGATGTTCCTGAGTCATTGCCTTGTATTTGTCTTCATAATGCTGGGATTTGGCAGCCGCAATGGTTCCTTGATCAGCTATGGTGGCTTCAGCTTTCTCCAGCTTGATCTCCAACATCTTGTTAAGCCCGCAGGCGTCTTCATACAAGTGCATAAGGCGGTCCAAACCCTATAGATAAAGACACAGGTATCGATGTGAAAATAGGTAGGATAAGGACTAACATACTTGTGCAGGATATTGTAAAGAAAATTCTACCTGTTTGAGGAATGAGGTGGCTTCGTTGAACCCATGATTCTCGAGAGAGAATGTTTCAGAAACAGCTGGGGAGTCCGTCTCCTTTCTCTTCCGAGAGCTAGATGCCCGGGTCCTGGATGCCGGAGGGCCTTTGGGAGCAGAAACAGTCTTCGAGGAGGTAGGCTTTGGTGTAGCAGACGGCTTTGGCTTGGATCCTTGTTTGATGGGTTCGAGGCTGGAGTAGCAATCCAACTCATCAAGTTCGAAACCTTCAAGGTTGACGACTGGTACTACACAAGGGAAGATATTCTTAAACTCATCATACTTTTAAAAAGTAATTAATATATGCTGAGAATGTGCTTACCAGACATTTCTGAGCTTGATTTCTGGCTTGAATCTGTAAGAGACAGGGAGAAAGTTCTTTCACTGGCAGGAAGACGGTAGATTTCCTTGATCTTGGATTCGGATTCTGCACTGGGAGGCACTAAATCTCTGAAATTCGCTGCATAAAAACATCAGGATATAAGTCCGGGATACAGTTTGAAGATATAATTGGGGATATTCCTAAAACCCTAAATCCTACCCTTGGTTAACCATTTAACCGGTAGATCGAAACCCTTATCAATAGAATCTCTTTTTACGAAAAAGAATTTTCGTCGCCATCGATCCTCGTTCTTGGAGGCCTTAAGAACCAAAGGGTTCTTGGAGGTAGAAAACAGAAGAAAACGATGATCGCCATGGGATCTCAACCGGTATGCTATAGGGAGGTCTTCAATAAACAGGTTGGGAAAATGACGAGACTTGATTTGATCCAGCACTATTAAGACTCGCCAGACCATTGGCATAACCTGGGCGTAACTAAGGCCGGTGAGGTCGAAAAAGCTAGAGATAAAGGGTGGAAACGGGTACCGGAGTCCAAGAGAGAAAGGGTAAGCGAAAAAACAAACCCACTCGTCGGATGACGCGTCCGATCGGGCTTCCCGGTCGAAAGGGCGAAAGACTGTTCCGGTGGGAAAGGCACCGGAATCTTTAAGAGCAGCGATGTCGGCATTGTTGAAACAGCAGACTTCCTTTAATGGGTTGCGAATAAGGTTTTGACTTACGAGGGCTGAGGCTGGTCGGTCCGATCGGGATTTCGTTCGTGGTGCCATGAAAAGTATTGTGCAAACTAAAAGAGATTCAAGAAAGAAGGATAGAGAGGAAAATACCTGATGTCTGCTTGAAGATAAGGATAACCGTAATAAGGAGTCCCTCGGTTAATATAGGATGAATATAGGGGGTAAAGAGTAGATAATGCTTTGGAAGTTGCACCGCTGTCATTTCAAGGGTCTAGTCATATTAATTGCCTTAAGTTATGAGGTGAAACTTTTGAAATATATCCGTTGGATTGGTATCCCAACCGATATATTTGGGGACAATTGTTATGGCTCATTTTCTAAGCATACATATCCTGACCAATATCCTGCCTTTATTTGTTTATTTGTGACCAGGATGCTGGAAGAGGATATTGCTAACATCTTGGGCGATATCCTGAGGTTTATTGAATTAACCACGTGCAGGTTAAAGGCTGAGACTTGCTAACGGTCAAGTGGACTTCTTCTCCTCAAGACTCGGACGTGTTTGTTGAAGGAGAGACGTTGAACCCGAAAGACCAGGTCTACAACGTTCGATTAAGGAATATTCGGTGGATCTCGGAAGTTTAGGATAGTTTGTTATATTATCTTTACTATAAATAGATGGGCGCGGATCAGTTTAAGGCACACAATTTTTTCACTAACACTCTCGAACACTTTCACTCTCTAGCTCATTGCAAACACCACACTTGTATTCAAATTTCGTTGTAACACATAGTCGATCCGCACCACATCCTGCACTGTATCCTAACGTTTGAAGTAATAAGAAGAACAAGGCAGCTGCGATTGTCAGCTCCCGAGGTTTTATGTCGGCGATCTAGATTGATCAAGGGCTTTCCTCGTACATCTCGTGTCGTTTACCTTACTTTTGCTCATAGTTTGATCATAGATACAGCTCTATATCCTGAGCCGTATCCTGAATACTGATTTTCTAAATAACTTAACAAGTATATTTTTCACACATATTTCTAGCACACTACCTCACTTAACTAATTTGATCACTAAATTGCTTAGGTAATTTTTGACCAAAACATGTTCCATGCAAGATTTTAGAAATCCTAACGGTTTCTCCATTGGCTGTCTCTACCAAGCATTCATGTGGTAGTTTAGTTAATGATTGATTTAGAAATTTGCAAAACGATGTATTAATAAAACTTTGGTTTGCACCAGAGTCAAATAATACTTTAGCAAAAACATCATTAACTAAAAACGTACCAGCTATGACATCTGGAATCATCTTGGCTTCTTCTGCAGTCAGAACAAATGCTCTAGTATTTTTAGTATTCTTGTTATCTGGAGCTGGAGCTAATTTTGGACAGTTTGGCTTGATGTGACCTTGTTCTCCGCAGTTGTAGCATATCCTGCTGTTTTTCTTCCTGCAGTCTTCTTCCTTGTGTCCCGATATTTTGCAAAAATTACAGTATATGGAGCATCTCCCTGAATGCTTTCTTTTGCAATACCTACAGTAGGGTGTAGAGGTAGATCCTACATTTCTCCCACGATTAGAATTTCCAGAACGAAATTCTTGAGTTAACTTCTGGGTTAGGTTCCTCATTTGATCCTCTTCTCGGGTACGAACTAACTCATCAGTCAAGGTATTTGCTAGTTCTACAGCTTCTTCTATTGTTTGAGGTCTAGCTGCCTTGACTACGTGTCTAATCTCTCCAATTAATCCCCAAATATAACGAGAAATTAACACTGGTTCTGGTGAAGCAAGAGTTGGCACTATCCTAGCATATTCGAAGAATAACTTTGTGTACCCTTTGCTATCCACACCAGTCATCCTAAGGTTTAGGAATTTGTTTGCTATTTGTTCCTTCTCATTGGGTGGGCAGAATTTCCTTTCTACCTTGTCCTTAAACTCTTCCCATTCCATATTATAGGTTCTATCACTTCCTTTTGTTTGGAGGATAGTGTTCCACCATTCTAGTGCTGCATTCTTAAATAAATTAGAAGCAAACAGTATTTTATCTTCTTCAGCACACTTGCTTATCCTTAAGACTGCTTCAGTCTTTTCTATCAAACGTAAGGTTGCAATGGCCCCTTCATTGCCCGAGAATTCCATTGGTTTACAAGACCAGAATTCTTTATAAGAACAACCATAAGGCATGGTTCTTCTTCTTTTGGGAATAGGCATTTGAAGTACAGGTCCATTGTTTACACTGTTTTCTGGTTCTACTGGTCGCTTACTGCTATGCTTACTTTTATTTTCAGCATCTTTAACAGTTTGAAGTATAAATGGCATCGCATCTATAATTCCTTGTGCTACTATGTGTTGGATAGCACTATTGTCCACTTGATTTCCATTGTTATTGATACTCGGATTATCATTAACCACGTTAATGTTACTCTGGTTATCGTTATTCAGATTCCCTTGATTTTCTTCATTGGCCATCTGAATTTTAGACATTTATCCCATATTAATATCACAATTAATATTTTAATATAGTTAATCACATAACACACAGTCTAACCAAAAACGTAGATCATTGCTACTTTTACTCTTTTCATATACTTATGTGTCTATTACACACTAGTACAGAAGTAAAGATTACAATACCAACAGAAATAAAATAGTAATATGCATCCATACACACATCTTTTATTTTATTTTAATATATTATTATTACTACCGCTTTCTCCATTCTAACATTCACGGATATGGATTCATCCAAAAATCCATATTGCGCTCATCGTATTTCCATACGAGACGCTCTCCCACCTGACGCATCCTCTCACTGCTTTCTAAAATTTCCTCCCAAAAAGTCCTAAGTTCTTGGACATTTTCTGCACTCATTGGGGGTGCAGGTTCTAGGACTGGGTTTGGAATCTGGGGTGCGGGTTCCTGATATGGAGGTAAAAGTGCCTGAAGTTGGTAAGGATCTTCCAATATTCCCCTAATGTAGTTATCATGGTAATAGGGATCTAAAGGGTCCATACCTGGGTAGACTCCTATAGTTGTGTCTTCAGGAATAGAGTAACGTTGCACATAGTCCCTATTCTCGTCCCACCATGGGTCGTAATTTGGGTCTAGAGGGTTTGGTGCAGTTACTCTAGGGATTTCTTCAGGGTTAAAGTTGTACATCTCTTCTTGGTTTTCCTGATTTTCTATCTCCATGGGTTGTTTTGGGTTTTGTGGTTGTGGGGCTACTAGTTGTTCCAGACTTGGGTCAGCAGCAATTGTAGCTAAGATATGGAAATTAGCTAAGCTTCTATTTAGCATATCTTGAGTATGGGCATCTGTCTCTCGCTTAATAGCTGCTAAAGCCCTTTGCTGTTGCAATTTTCGCATCCTCTTCCTACGAGCAAAAACTTCTTTACTGAACCATCCTCGTTTCTTAGTAGGAAATGGTTCCTCCGACTTAGCTCTAAAGGCAAATATCCCGTCTTCTTGATCAGCAGTATACCCCGAGAGGGCAGGCTGTGACGATGTACCTTCACTCCTAGGTGAATCAGATAACTGACGATTCATATCTGATGGTTCTTGATCACTCATACTGTAAACTAACAGATAGTCAAATAACACATAACACATAACACATAATTACAGTTATGCAGGTATTTCCATAATTTATTTCCTAACACAAAATTTTAAAATTTTAAGTGTCAGCAGAACACTTCTTTGGCTCAGACCAGTGGCTAGGCTCTGATACCACCTTCTGTCGCAACCCCCGATCCCTTATCTGTCCCGGGAACGGGCGGACGCGAACTCAGAGTTTTGGTGGTATCAGTTCGTTTAATCTCGCAGCGGAATTTACATCAGGACCATAGTTAGGAAATATTTATCAGAGTAAAACCACCATATTTCATATTAATAATAATAACATTGGGCAAAACCCACGTTTCTTATTACAATATACTTATAGGGACAAAACCCTATTTTATTGAATTTAAAATATCTTGTTTTAGATAACTTTTATAGCCACTTATTTTCCAAGCCGTCAGTGCTCTCGAGCTGGCTTTATCCCAGTTGGCTTTCACATTGTGTTACCTGAAACATGTTTTAAAAATATTTTGTCAGCGAAAAATACTGGTGAGTGAATCCCAGTTTAACCAAGAAACATTTTATCAATTAACACAGTATTGAGAGCGATCACATTGTTTATTTCTACACAATTACTCATTCAGTACTGTCAATCCTTGACTTGTGGGTCATATTACACATTGGCTACCCGTCGTCCAATGGTAACGTACTGTCATTCCGACTTACTACTCGCAAGTAATAAATTTTGTATACAAAACCCCATAATACCGGCAGTAATTGAAGAACTACAAAGACTCAATCACCGCTTAATCACATTGTAAAATAATTAAGGTTTTGTAAAATATCCCAAAAACATTAACAAAAAGAGGATAAACTCACATTGTTGTCTTAGGCTTTTCGTAAGGGTTTCCTGGGTATAATCTATAATTTATACAAATGTACATTGGTTAGTACCATAACCCTTTGAAATTATTAATGATACCCTCCCCGAGACGGCATTCCAACAACTACGTCGGGCAGAACCACGGCAGTTGTTACGGAACCCTAAATCAATCGGGCAGCGTAACTACTATGAAACCAGGGTTATAATACTTACAATGGAGCAGAACCTCGCTAATTAGGGGTATAATACCCAAATATTATAACTTTCCTACAGAATTTCGAGTTTGAGAAGTGTGAATGAGCGACGGAAAACGAAGTCTGATAGCCTTCTTATATAGTTGCTGATTCTAGTCCTGTCGCGGCCCGCGTAAAAGACAAGGGACCTTTACGCGGCCCGCGTCAACACCGGTCAACACAATAGCTTAGCTGGGTCAGCTAGTAGACTCGACACGTGTCAGCACCGGATGCATCCGCGTATCACGAGTTATCGCGGCCCGCGTAAGATTGAGGTGAGGTCTTTCGCGGCCCGCCTCAACTTACATTTTCAGATTTTTATTTTCTTTATATACTATAATATAATTCAGGCTCGGTTTTCACATACGGGGTGTAATATAAAACATATTGGGACAATTTAAGATATTATAGAGTGTCAAAAATATTATGAGGGTGTCGGTTTTACCGAGGGTTGTTACAATTTTGTTATTCTTCTTTCATCTTTTATTGAACTAGACATTCTGTATGATGCCTGTTTGATGATTGTGTTATTAGATTTTATGCATCAATATTCAATAGGTCCTCTGTTAATTATGCTGCTTGAGTCTCTGAATATGAAATTTGTATTTACTAATTTTATAGTTAATTAGTTATTATTCTATTTGCAGTTGTTTTATTATTCGGAAATAACCAGATCAAGGATCGGAAGTGAAGAGTGACTGGAATGGTGGGTATGGTGTTTCAGAGAGTGATGTTTAGTGAATGTGTGTGGATACTTATTTATATGGAGATTTGTAAGAACCAGCCACCCTCATTGTGAGCCATCTTCCAATCATCACTGGGGTGGCAGTGGTGGGAATGGGCTGGAGGTGGCAGAGGTGGCAGTGGTGGCAGTCGTTGGAGAAGATGACCGGAGTTGCAGGTTTCCGGCGACGGAAGTAGTGGTGGTGTTATATATGAAAGGGATATTAAGTTGTGGTGGTGGCTGGAGGTGGCAGTGGTGGTTGTGGTGGTGAATGACGGTGGCAGTGGTGGCAGGGGGTAAACATGCGACATAACAGCAAACGTTGGGGGGTAAAATAAAAGGGTAAAATAGTCATTTCACCCAAGTCAACAGACCAGTCAACAAAATTGAAGCCGTGGGGTAAAATTGCGACATAACCTCAAACAGTGGGGGGTAAAATTGCAATTATTTCCTTAGGGGGGGGGGGGGGGGTAAGGGTGCCAATGACCCCTAACCTCAGGGGTAAAATTGCAGTTTACTCTAATTTTTATCTTTATTGTAGGATCGTTTATGTCATAGCGGGAGTGACGATGCTTATGCCATAAAACAAGCGCTAAAAGATTACAAAAAAAGACATCGGGGTGGCTTTCCTTATGTTGAGGTGTGGGAGGTGGTTAGAAAACATGAGAAATGGGCCCGATACAATTGTTGGGTGAAGAAAGTGGTAGTTCATGGCAAAAAAGAAAGTCTTTGAATTCGGGTAACTACAAAGCGGGTACACTGAATACCGAATTCACTAGTGGTATACCCAACATAAACTTAGACTCCTCTCCAAGAAGGCAAAAAAAGAAAGAGAAAAAAGATAAAGGAATCACAACGACGACTGAAAGGTCAATTGGTTTGTCCGACAAGTTCGAAGAATACAAATTTATGAAAAAAGAGTTGATGGACATTAAAAAGAAACGAGAGGAAAAATATACGGCGTTGGCGGATGAACATCGAGAGGTGGTGAGATCACTTTTGTTTGATAAAGATTTGGAGACGTTTAACAGGCCACATGACAATGTTCCACCGGAGATGTTGGAAATCACACTAGCCCGAAAACGCGAGATCGCAAAAAAAAAATATAACTGGCCATAAAATTTCTAATTTTTATGGTTTTAATTTATTTTACTAGTTTTAATTTTATGTATTGTTTTTTTTTTCAATTTAGTTTAATGTAATGTCTTTATTTAATTAATGTCATTTATGTTTTATTTATTTTGTATTAAAAAAATAGTTACTTCTACCCATGAGAGGTGACCACCTCTTAGACCATGCGTAGTGGGGCGTTTTTTTTAAAAAAAAATTGCCCAATCACGCCCAATAACGCTCCATCCCCACCACACCTAGGCGTTATTGGGCGTTATCTTGCAAAAAAAGCTCCATGGCGTGGTTTGAAAAACGCCGAAGGGGGGAAATGTTGGCCAATCAGATTAAAGATTCCATTTGCTTGGCCAATAAGATTTTTAGGTGTTTTTTCTTTATTTTATTTACTACAAAACATATTGCCCAATAATGCCCCATCCCCACTACACCCATTTTAGAAAACGCCAATAATGCCCTTTTGCTGACTGGACCGTCACATGGTGTAAAATGCCCTAGGGTGGGGGCATTATCTTTCTCTTCCACTACACATGGTCTTAATGTTTTTGGGCAAAAATTAGAAAAGGTAGTTGACATGACAAGGGATGATTGAGTGGGTAGAAACTTAACATTTTCCGATCTTAGTTTAGAGAAATCACATAGTTTAGTGAAAAACTAATGAAACTTCAAACTCCCCCCAAAAGTGTAGCATTTTTCATTTTCAAACACAGGAAGCACGTGAGTTTCAGCCCCTTGTTCAACACTATCATGTGCTCCTGCAACTTCCATGAGTCAATAAATTACTCTTTCCTGAAATCTTCTCATTCTTCACTCACTCACACCTTTTAAACTTCTTCAACTTCAATCTCCAAACCCCTATTATTTTTCTTCAACCTCAAATCATACAATGTGGCAACTTCTGCTAGCAGCAGCAGTTGCAGGATCTGGGTATGTTGCAAGAAACATTCTTTACAAAGATCAAAACAAACCCACAAATCTTTTCTCACATAATCATGATTTAGCCACAGATTCACCAAAGAATGCTGAAGAAATGTCACCGGTTTTTAGGTTTTGTAGTGCTTCAAATGGGTCAAAGAATGTAAGGAAGAAGGTGGGGAGGAGTGGTGGAATGAAGGGTTATCGGTTGAATAATGAAAGAAGAGTTGTTAATGTTGATGATGATGATGGTAAGAAGAATGGGAAGAAGTTTGGTGTTTGTTTGAAGAAGAGGCGTGTAGGGAGAAATGGGTTTGCAAAGTGTCAGTCTTTTGATGTTAAAGGTAGTTTCTTTCTTTCACCTGTTGGTTTTATGTTTCTTTGATATAACAAATTTGATTTCGAGCCGAGGTAAGACTGTCTACATCTTACCCTCCCAGACCCTACCTTAGCTGTGCTATTGGTGGGATTTACTGAGTATGATGATGATGATGATGTAATAGGCTAGAGTAATTATAGGGAACTTTGGTTATGGCTTTTTGACCTTATTAAAGTGAAATAAAGAAGATGATAGCTATATTATATAGTAGATTTGTGCATCAAGATGTTGTACAATAAATCTTTTAGGTTGTACATATAGGTTATTTTTAGGGCTGTAAACGAAACGAATGAACACGAACAAGGCCTTGTTGTTAAGGATATAATGTGTTATGAACGGTTCATGAACACTTACCGAACGAGATTTTTTGTTCGTGTTCGTTCATTAAGGAAAGAACAGGTTCACGAATGGTTCACGAACACAGATAAAATCGGCGAAGACGATGGTAGCTAGAGGTGGATGGTGAGAGGGAGCGGCGCTAGGTCTTGACGCCCTAATCGTTGAACGAAGGTCGATAGTATTTTTTCGATGTGAATAATGAGAATGAAAGTGGAGTAGTGCATAAATAAGGTGGAGATAGGGTTTCCTATTTTATTTGTTAGGATAATGAGATAAACAAAGATTTAAAGAATATAAAATGTTTGGATAAAATAAATAAATGCTAAAAAAACTTTAATGAACAACATAAACAAACGAACATGAACGAATGTTCACGAACACATTACCGAACGTTCACGAACGTAATTGAACGAACGAGACATCTGTTCGTGTTCCTTCATTTAACTAACCGAACGGAATTTCTTGTTCATGTTCGTTCATTAATTAAACGAACAAACATAAACGAACTTCCCGCCGAACGGTTCACGAACTGTTCGCTGAACGTTTGGTTTGTTTGCACCCCTAGTTATTTTGATATTAAACCTTATATAGAGCTTATTTATGTCTAAATTTAGGCAAATGATGCTAGAAACCTTTGAGAAGTATAAAAAGAATTATATGAATAAATTGCGCCTTGCGTACTAAAAGTGGTGCGTTTTTGCGCCTAGCACCTCGGCTCGGGACCGTATCGTATCGCCACGTCGAGTCTCACGCTTTTTAAAACCAAACGGGTGACTTTATGAAAGTCTCCACCTAGGCAACCAAAAATGAATCTGTAAGCTCTTTATGGGCATATTGGACAATATTGGTTGTTATGAGCAATTTTGAAGATGAATATATTGTTATCTGTTGTCTCTTTGCCGTTTAGTGCATAACCATCTGTAATTCTGAAAATTTACTGTTTCTGGTTTGTTATAATTGTTATCAGACAAATCATCTTTCAGTTATGGAGTAGGAGTTGGCATAATGTACATGATGTCAGCCGGGAAAGCCGAAATCGAGAGGCTAAATGCAGCAGTAGACGAGACCGCTAAAGTTGTTCAAGAACTAAAAGCTGAAATTTCCAAAAGAAAATCATCCTACGATTCAAAGGTTGAAAATACCGCGAATATCAAACAATCTGTTTCCGAGAAATCCAGTGAGGCTCACAATAATATTGAAGTTTACGGTCTTTCCATGAATGATGAAGGTGAAAATGCAAGCAGCATTATAACAGAAGAACCGCATAGAGATGTGGTGGAAATGGAGCAATTAGAAGCCGAACTTGAATCCGAGCTTCTAAAGCTTCAAGTGTCCACCACATCGTCTTCTTTTCAGGTATTTTTTTTGTAATAAATGGGAATTCGTATAAATCGACATATGGTTTATTCAAGGTGGCAAGATGGGCTCGCTTGTTTAACTCTTTATAGGTGATTAATGAATGAATGATGATGGTTCTATAAACAATTTTATTACAAAGTCAATATGAAGTTTTAAATAAAACGATTTAGGAGGTTGTATGCAGTTGATGCGATCTCATCACTGCATCGTGCGCGTGGTACATCATGCGTTAGTTTGATCGCTTGTAGTTATAAGTCATAAGCAATCTTACTTCATATGTTCGCCCATTTTTTTGTTGATGTTTCCAGAACAAAACTACAACTGAAGACCTTGATTTGGAATATAATCAGTGTAATGGTGTAATGCCATACGAACTTGATCAGAAACTATGCCATTTGCTAATCGAACAGCAGGAAAGTCAAATCGTTGACTTGGAGTCCGAATTGCAACACACTAATTCCAAACTCGTGGAGAAAGAATCCGAGCTCCAAGCATTAAAGGACTGTGTTAAACGCCTCAGTGACTTATCTGTAACATGCCCCTCAGGTACACTTTTGACCTTTTGAGTCGAACTTTTGTATCGCGGTTGTAACAAGATGGTTTTTCTGAAACTGAAACCTTGTCTTGTTCAGATGAAGAAACAGAAGGCGCGTTAGATGAAGCTCATAACAAGATGATATATGGTAACAGAAGATCAATGGCTGGGATCAAAAGGGCAATTGACTTTGATTGAAATGTTTTTGTGCATATGCTAACCTAGCTACATTTTGTTCAATGATAAAACTGTACATTTTTAGAAATTTAAATCTTTATCATAGGTATTTGATGATAAGATTTTATGCATGTAACAGACTTTTTTTTTCTTTTTTACTTATGGTTTTTAAGGAATATTTTGTCATTTAAAATTGTGTTTTTGTCGTTGGGGATCATTGTCAAGTAGGCCAATCAAACGTCAATACGGTCTAATGGCGTCCTGATAAGATTTAAAATGGATCGTCAAAATTGGACGAAGACACAAGAAGAGGCGTTAGCCAAGACATATGTTCATTGTAGTTTAAACAAGAGAAAAGGCAATCAACAAAAATCTGATGATTTTTGGAAAAAGTTCTCGAACATTAAAATACAACGGTTGGAGGAAGTACCCGAAACGTTCATCAAGTCTGTTCAAAATGGAAACCTATGCAAGGAAAGTTGAACTTATTCAACGGTTTTTGGTATCAAGCGGTATATTTTTTTACGTTTACATACTTTTTATTTTTTACCTTTATACATTGTTGTTTTTTACCTTAATATAATTTTTATCTTTATTGTAGGATCGTTTATGTCATAGCGGGAGTGACGATGCTTATGCCATAAAACAAGCGCTAAAAGATTACCAAAAAAGACATCGGGGTGGCTTTCCTTATGTTGAGGTGTGGGAGGTGGTTAGAAAACATGAGAAATGGGCCCGATACAATTGTTGGGTGAAGAAAGTGGTAGTTCATGGCAAAAAAGAAAGTCTTTGAATTCGGGTAACTACAAAGCGGGTACACTGAATACCGAATTCACTAGTGGTATACCCAACATAAACTTAGACTCCTCTCCAAGAAGGCAAAAAAAGAAAGAGAAAAAAGATAAAGGAATCGCAACGACGACTGAAAGGTCAATTGGTTTGTCCGACAAGTTCAAAGAATACAAATTTATGAAAAAATAGTTGATGGACATTAAAAAGAAACGAGAGGAAAAATATACGGCGTTGGCGGATGAACATCGAGAGGTGGTGAGATCACTTTTGTTTGATAAGGATTTGGAGACGTTTAACAGGCCACATGACAATGTTTCACCGGAGATATTGGAAATCACACTAGCCCGAAAACGCCCGAAAACACGAGATCGCAAAAAAAAATATATATAACTGGCCATAAAATTTCTAATTTTTATTGTTTTAATTTATTTTACTAGTTTTAATTTTATGTATTGTTTTTTTTTTCAATTTAGTTTAATGTAATGTCTTTATTTAATTAATGTCATTTATGCTTTATTTATTTTGTATTAAAAAAATAGTTACTTCTACCCATGAGAGGTGACCACCTCTTAGACCATGTGTAGTGGTTTACTCAAATAATGCCCCCACCATGGGACGTTTTGCGACACGTGGCAGTCCAGTCAGCATGGGGCATTATTGGGGGTTATTGCAAAAGTGTCGTAGTGGGAATAATGCTCAATAACGCCCCTTCAATGATTACCCAATTATTTAAAAAAAATAAAAATAAAATAAATAATATTTGTTGGAATGTTTTTACTGGCCAAACAAGAATGGAATTGGTTTACCCTATGCACAATTCAGCGTTATAATTAAAACGCCAAATCACTTTGTAATGGGGGGGGGGGGGCGTTTTTGGGCGTTATTTTTGAAATTTAAAAAAAAAAACGCCCACTACATATGGTCTTAATGTTTTTGGGCAAAAATTAGAAAAGGTAGTTGACATGACAAGGGAAGGGATGATTGAGTGGGTAGAAAGTAAACATTTTCCGATCTTAGTTTAGAGAAATCACATAGTTTAGTGAAAAACTAATGAAACTTCAAACTCCCCCCAAAAGCGTACCATTTTTCATTTTCAAACACAGGAAGCACGTGAGTTTCAGCCCCTTGTTCAACACTATCATGTGCTCCTGCAACTTCCATGAGTCAATAAATTACTCTTTCCTGAAATCTTCTCAATCTTCACTCACTCACACCTTTTAAACTTCTTCAACTTCAATCTCCAAACCCCTGTTTTTCTTCAACCTCAAATCATACAATGTGGCAACTTCTGCTAGCAGCAGCAGTTGCAGGATCTGGGTATGTTGCAAGAAACATTCTTTACAAAGATCACAACAAACCCACAAATCTTTTCTCACATAATCATGATTTACCCACAGATTCACCAAAGAATGCTGAAGAAATGTCACCGGTTTTTAGGTTTTGTAGTGCTTCAAATGGGTCAAAGAATGTAAGGAAGAAGGTGGGGAGGAGTGGTGGAATGAAGGGTTATCGGTTGAATAATGAAAGAAGAGTTGTTAATGTTGATGATGATGGTAAGAAGAATGCGAAGAAGTTTGGTGTTTGTTTGAAGAAGAGGCGTGTAGGGAGAAATGGGTTTGCAAAGTGTCAGTCTTTTGATGTTAAAGGTAGTTTCTTTCTTTCACCTGTTGGTTTTATGTTTCTTTGATATAACAAATTTGATTTCGAGCCGAGGTAAGACTGTCTACATCTTACCCTAGACCCTACCTTAGCTGTGCTATTGGTGGGATTTATTGAGTATGATGATGATGATGTAATAGGCTAGAGTAATTATAGGGAACTTTGGTTATGGCTTTTTGACCTTATTAAAGTGAAATGAAGAAGATGATAGCTATATTATACAGTATATTTGTTCATCAAGATGTTGTACAATAGGTCTTTTAGGTAGTACATATAGGTCACTTTTAGGACTGTAAACGAACCGAATGGACACGAACAAGGCCTTGTTGTTAAGGATATAATGTGTTCATGAACGGTTCATGAACACTTACTGAACGAGATTTTTTGTTCGTGTTCGTTCATTAAGGAAAGAACAGGTTCACGAATGGTTCAAGAACACAGATAAAATCGGCGAAGACGATGGTAGCTAGAGGTGGATGGTGAGAGGGAGCGGCGCTAGGTCTTGACGCCCTAATCGTTGAACGAAGGTCGATAGTATTTTTCGATGTGAATAATGAGAAGGAAGTGGAGAAGTGCATAAACAAGGTGGAGATAGGGTTTCCTATTTTATTTGTTTGGATTATGAGATAAACAAAGATTTAATGAATATAAAAAGTTTGGATAAAATAAATAAATGCTAAAAAAACTTAAATGAACAAAATAAACAAACGAACATGAACGAATGTTCACGAACAAATTACCGAACGTTCACGAAAGTAATTGAACGAATGAGACATCTGTTCGTGTTCGTTCATTTAACTAACCCAACGGAATTTCTTGTTCATGTTCGTTCATTAATTAAACGAACAAACGTAAACGAACTTTCCGCCAAACGGTTCACGAACTGTTCGTTGAACGTTTGGTTTGTTTGCATCCCTAGTTATTTTGATATTAAACCTTATATAGTGCTTATTTATGTCTAAATTTAGGCAAATGATGCTAGAAACCTTTGAGAAGTATAAAAAGAATTATTGAATAAATTGCGACTTGCGTACTAAAAGTGGTGCGTTTTTGCACCAAGCGCCTCAGCTCGGGACCGTATCGCCACGTTGAGTCTCACGCTTTTTAAAACCAAGTGGGTGACTTTCTGAAAGTCTCCACCTGGGCAACCAAAAATGAATCTATAAGCTCTTTATGGGCATATTGGACAATATTGGTTGTTATGAGCTATTTTGAAGATGAATATATTGTTATCTGTTGTCTCTTTGCCTTTTAGTGCATAACCATCTGTAATTCTGAAAATTTACTGTTTCTGGTTTGTTATAATTGTTATCAGACAAATCATCTTTCGGTTATGGAGTAGGAGTTGGCATAATGTACATGATGTCAGCTGGGAAAGCCGAAATCGAGAGGCTAAATGCAGCAGTAGACGAGACCGCTAAAGTTGTTCAAGAACTAAAAGCTGAAATTTCCAAAAGAAAATCATCCTACGATTCAAAGGTTGAAAATACCGCGAATATCAAACAATCTGTTTCCGAGAAATCCAGTGAGGCGAACAATAATATTGAAGTTTACCGTCTTTCCATAAATGATGAAGGTGAAAATGCAAGTAGCATTATAACAGAAGAACCGCATAGAGATGTGGTGGAAATGGAGCAATTAGAAGCCGAACTTGAATCCGAGCTTCTAAAGCTTCAAGTGTCCACCACATCGTCTTCTCTTCAGGTACTTTTTTTTATAACAAATGGGAATTCGTATAAATCAACATATGGTTTATTCAAGGTGGCAAGATGGGCTCGGTTGTTTAACTCTGTATAGCTGATTAATGAATGAATGATGATGGTTCTATAAACAATGTTATTACAAAGTCGATTGAAGTTTTAAATAAAACGATTTAGGAGGTTGTATGCAGTTGATGCGATCTCATCACCGCATCATGCGCGTGGTACATCATGCGTTAGTTTGATCGCTTGTAGTTATAAGTCATAAGCAATCTTACTTCATATGTTTGACCATTTTTTTGTTGATGTTTCCAGAACAAACCTACAACTGAAGATCTTGATTTGGAATATAATCAGTGTAATGGTGTAGTGCCATATGAACTTGATCAGAAACTATGCCATTTGCTAATCGAACAGCAGGAAAGTCAAATCGTTGACTTGGAGTCCGAACTGCAACACACTAATTCCAAACTCGTGGAGAAAGAATCCGAGCTCCAAGCATTAAAGGACTGCGTTAAACGCCTCAGTGACTTATCTGTAACATGCCCCTCAGGTACACTTTTGACCTTTTGAGTCAAACTTTTGTATCGCGGTTGTAACAAGATGGTTTTTCTGAAACTGAAACCTTATCTTGTTCAGATGAAGAAACAGAAGGCGCGTTAGATGAAGCTCATAACAAGATGATATATGGTAACAGAAGATCAATGGCTGGGATCAAAAGGGCAATTGACTTTGATTGAAATGTTGTTGTGCATATGCTAACCTAGCTACATTTTGTTCAATGATAAAACTGTACATTTTTAGAAATTTAAATCTTTATCATAGGTATTTGATGATGAGATTTTATGCAAGAGACTTTTTTTTCTTTTTTACTTATGGTTTTTAAGGAATATTTCGTCATTTAAAATTGTGTTTTTGTCGTTGGGGATCGTTGTTAAGTAGGCCAATCAATCGTCTATACTGTCTAACGGCGTCCTGATAAGATTTAAAATGGATGATCCAATCATCTATAGTTGTAGATATGCACAAAATGATATTGGAGGGTCGTTCAATACTTATTTTAAGTAGAGAACTGAATAAACACTTATACATATTGTTTTAATTGTGATACATAAGGTGGTAACTGTTCAAGTATTCTCATGTTTGCGTTTGCTTCACAATCGAACATAAAAGAAAACACAACTAATGTACATCTCCCAAACATCGTATCATTGTTCACAAAAGTTTTGCAATAGGATCATATGATTTGATTCGTGGTTGAATAAACACTTATACATATTGTTTTAACTGTGATACATAAGGTAGTAATTGTTCAAGTATTCTCATGTTTGCGTTTGCTTCACTATCAAACATAAAAGAAAACACAACTAACGTACATCTCCTAAACATTGTATCATTGTTCACAAAAGTTTTGCCTCACAAAAGGTTGTAGCAAATGATCTTTAAAATCTGGTTCCATTGTTCTTCTATGTCAAACTTATAGAGCTTCTTTGGCTTCTCATACCACCAATATTATCCGTTTTGCTCACGAAATTGTAGAGTTCTCCTCTCATCCACTAGCAATAAGCCCAAAATGCGTTGGTGATTTAAGAGGTGGGGTTTGCCTTATAAACCAAGAATCTCTACTGGTTACGACCCATGTGAGATTTGCCTAGGGTGTTACAATGATCTATGTTAATCTTTTTTGTATTGTACATAAACAATTCAAAGTAACCACGCAAATCACACACTAGGTGAATACATGATAAGTGACTTTTAACCTAAGATAAGATAAAATATAATATAATAAAACAAAATAAAATAAAAAATTCGGTTCGACTGACTAAACCAGGTTACTAGTTCAACCGCCAACCTTCCCAACCCGATCGTGTATACTTGATGGACCGTGTTCTCGAGTTCAGTTTAAGCTTTAAAGTTACTTTAAATGGCCGGTCCGATAACATACAAGGAGAATCTCACGTCTGAAATGTACATGTATTCACGAAATTGATATCTTTTTCTTGAAGGGGTCCCACAATTGGTTTTAACTAAATTCACCACATTAATTGTATTTCAAGCCATTGATTAGTTTGTCATAAATTTCATAATTAATTAAGATGAAAATATCTATATATCTATATATAATCAAAAATTTAGTTGCATCTTCTGTTTTAAAGTCAAAATTTATGATGTTATAAATTCAACACTTAAAACAATATTGATTAAAAAATATATTCCAAAATCATAATCTAAAATTTAGTATATATTCCAAAATCATAACTCCGCCTCCATCGATGATGAACCCACCGCCCACCTCTGCTGTTCGCGATCCATCTTCCTCTTTACTTCTCCTTCTTCTTCGTTCCCCAATATCAAAAAGCTCGGCACTCACCGTCGCCCGTCCGCCCGCCGCCTGTCGCCCGCCGCCCAGCCCAACCATCTCGCCTCAAAGAGGTAAACTACTAATTTGAAATACTTTGAACTTTGAAATTGTTTGAATCTGGAAACTCCATTCCTGCTCCCGGTATTCCCCAAATTCCTCCATTAATCTTCTCAATTTCATTCTCCAATTAATATTATGTTTCTCCCCGATTTTGCAGACGCGAACCAGGTTTTGGTCTCCTCTCTCGCCGATGAATCCCCCATGGTTAAGCAAGCGTCCATGGCGTCTCTCAAATCTCTCGCTCCACTGTAAGTATTTGTGTTGTTTATACGCATATGCAAGACTTGATTGATTTGGTAAATTGGTGAGTTGAGATTGAGACTGTGATGGAATTGCAGGAACAAAATCATAAGTCCGACTCCATCCACCTTATTCCTTTTAGTTAGGGTTTTGAACATGGACAAGGTTTTTTTGTAATTTCACATTGAAGTCTAACTTTCTGTTTTTCAATAATTGCCTTTACATTCCATTTTTGGTTATTCTAATTTGCTGTTTTACGATTCTGCTTTATGTTTTTTTTTATTTGTTGTTCATGACGAAGGTTTTTTTTGTATATCAGTATTCGATTTAATCCCTATCAATGTTCCTAATCCAATCCTGGTTTGAATGTTGATAACTATTTAGTGTTTTGTTTTGTGAGAATTTACAAGAATAGGTTTTCTACTAATATTGGTTTAATTATACAACCATACAACTATGGCTGAAGTTCTGGCGTATTTCACGCAACCATCAATACCGGTTTCGAAATCGACATGGACATCCAATATTAGCTCCGAAGATATGCTGTCCGAAGTTCTGTTGTATTTCACGCAACCATCAATACCGGAGAGGACGGAGCGTATCTGGTATCAATACCGGAGAAGACAGAGCGTATCTGGTACTTATTCAGCCTTCATAGTTTACATTATCATACATTTTAACAAAAAAAAATATGAAATGGTTTTTGTTTATTTACCTAAAATTGTTTTTTTTTTTCATTTTTCTAGGAATTTTAGCTCCCACCCCTAAAAAGACCCCAAATTGGGCCTCCCTTTTCCTGTATTCTGCTTTTATATAACTTCATATACAACTACCTGCTTATAAACCCACCCCAAAAGACTTTCTTTACATTAACATGCTAAAGGAGAAACATGGCGAATATCAATAGTAATCACAATAATAATGGTGAACCTCAGAAGCAGCAGCAGCAGAAAGAGAGGCATATAGTTTCTTGGTCTCAAGAGGTTTGTTTTTGTTTTTGTTTTCATCATTGAATTTTAAACTGTTTTTTTTTATTGCTTTGGGAATTTTTTTAAAAAAAACCTTTCAGGAAGATGATATATTGAGGCAAACCCGGGCTGTTGCCCCAAGTGGCACGAACGTTTACATAAAACGCATTGAACGTAGCACAGGCTGAGATATCTACAACAATGGGTATGAGTGTAAACATTTTCTATGTAACGGACGCGGTTGGAAACCTGGTATTGCTTGGACATTATTAGTTGATAATGGAGCTGATGTTAATTCTAGGCATTATTCTGGTCAGGTAATCGTATTATTTAATTAGTAAGATTTTGGGGTTTTAGTGATGGATATTGATTAATGAGGCTATTTACATATGACAATTGCATGATCATTTAATGAGGCTGTTTACATACCTCCACAATTTACGGTCGGCTTTAATTCCATTGATTAGTCGCTGGCTTCTTTCTAGGAAGGTGAATGGACTGAAATTCTATTATATGAGCTCCACCTTCCCTATTGTTGTAGGTCCATATTCAGACTTGCTGCTCTATTATCATGGCTAGCTCTCTTAGTGTGAATACAGCGGGAATTGGTGTTGGCAACCAAATGGTACTTGCTGACCTCCGTGAAGGGACTACCGGGCCCATCACTGTTATGGTTTGCAGAAAGTGGGACGTCACAAATGTCAACGGACGCTACATGAGCACCGACTATGTCGTCAGTGATATAAAGGTAACTCTCACCCTTTAACCCCCATACCCTTTCCCTTTCACGAGTTTCATCGTTACTGAAAGTCTGCTGTTTGGTTTGCATAGGGAGGTGTGATGCATTGTACCGCGCGGAATAACATTGCACACTACTTCTTTGACAAGCTCAAAGAGGGCGGTATATATTTACTCAAGGGTTTCACAGTCCAGCGCACCGATCAATACCGTATTTTAAAAGACAGCCCCTTTGTTATCTGGTTGAATGGCTCCACGACTGTTAAGAGGGTTGACGATACCAGTGGTTCATTTACACGCTACCCGTTCTTACTTATTGCGTTTGAGGACCTCGAACCAACAGAGGGCAAGTATTTTGTAGGTATGTTTACTCTTCTCATGCTGGTCTTACGGTTGTTTGCTTTTCTTATATTAAAAAATGGTCTAATAAAGGTTAGAGTACTTATTGGTTACTAACTAAACACTCATGTTTGTAAATTGCATATTCCATTAGCCGCTCCATGTTTATACTTGACTGTTGAATAGTATCATTTACAAAAATGAGTGGCTTATTACATTGTTTTGTGGGCCTATTGATAGCTGATTATTTAGTCCCCATTGATAGTTGGGGATTGAGATATCATTTTATTCATAATAATTAGTATACTGGCTAACATCTATCTATGTATTTATGAAATTATGGGTTACCACAGATAGGTACTTAGTGTGTCCCCGGCGATAAAAGTTGGCCAGCTATAACACTCGCAAAATACAGGAATTTGCTGCCAAGGTTTTTATTAATATTTTGAATGCAAACCAGGTTTACTTTAAAAAAATAAAAAAAATATATTAAGAATGTTCTATAGGTGGCGAATCCAAGCAATTTACTTATGAACAGGTTGATGCAAACAAGTTAAAAATTGCCCAATATGCATTATGATAGCAGCACAGATCGACTCAGCCCTATCCCTTTTTAACCAGCACTAGAAATGACCCGTTTCACAGCTGAACCACCTTTTGCCCAATTACCCAAGCAACTATCGGCCTATGATGTAGTGTGGCCATGGGCAGTACCGTGTTTAAGTTTTTACACGAGTTACACAATGATCTATTTATACAATGAAAACTAGTGAGGAAACCAGTTAACTGGTTCGATCAAATAACTGACCCGAATAAATTAGTTTTTTCAGTTGAATTTGGCTCAAATCTGACTCGGTTTGACTATTAGACACGTTTCTAATTCAGTCTAAGTTAAAGTTCTTCCTAACATTTCCTTTCTTTATTTCACAGCCCTACTTATGAAGCTTCTTATTCAGATGGTTCTGTGGGTAGCGCACCAGGTGAAAGGTATATATTTTGCCTATAAGCATATAGATATTTGATTTGACTAGCTCATACCCGTTGCTTATGTTTCCTTCCTTAAACCTGTTGTAGACAAGAAACTACTAAGGGGAACGTCGACTACATAGCCATGCATTAGCGGCAGAAGATTTCGTGAATTATTGAATAAAACCGGGAACTTCATGAACTCCTTTTAAGTTTTTTTCGCTGTAATGTATGTTTTTAGACTTGGCATGCATGTTTGCTCTTAAACAGATTACGCAACAAATTTTCCTATTCTATGCACGCCTTAATTTTTTTGTGGCCGGCTCATGGTACATGCTCTTATCACGTTTTGTATGGCTTCTCTTACATTGTCTTTCTACTAATTATCTTTTATCCATACATAAACATTTTCCCCAAACGCACAGCAAAAAGGACGCTAAATATTGGTCATGCCGTGCATCGCACGGGCCTACCCTCTAGTATAAACTAAATAATTAAAAAGAATAGACGAATCAAACCCACGCTAAACTCGAGCTTTAAAAACTACTTACGAGCTTTAAAAATTAAGTTCCAAATGAGCCGAGCTCTCTCAAATTTAAACAAGTCGCTTGAGCCTATACGAGTTTGGGCTTGGCTTGTTAACACCGAGGGCCGTCTCCGAAAATCTCAAAAAAAAAAAAAGGCCCTGTGCTGCGAGATAAAAAAATTAGACCCCATTCGCAAATCTTCATACATTCAAATCCAGGCAATTGGGCCACAAAATCACAAATCCAATATTCTGAAAAGGCCCAAAAACGATTTTGGTTCATAAACCCAGGCCCTTTTAGATTTTTTTAACAACATACAAATTTTTTTAGATATATATAAAAATTTTGGGCCCTATTTCGATTTGGGCCCAGAGCGGTCGCCTACCCGACACTTGCTCTAGGCCTGCCCTGTTTACACCCCTCAATGCGGGCTCGGGTCGATTATTTTTTCAAGCACTCAGCCTAATTAAGGCTGTAAACGAGCCGAGTCAGGGTGAGCTTAGACTTGGCTCGTTTGAAAACCTAGTCGAACTGAGCCAACTCGTTTTTCTTATTGAGCTAAAATGTTGGGCTCCGTACAAACCTAATATAATCTTATGAGTAGGGTTTGAGCTTCAATTATACACGGGTCTTCTAATTTCACAAACCTAATATAAACCTCTTTGTGTGGATAATCTTTCTTCTATCGGTACAACTTAGTTCTAGGACGTTTCAGTTAAGCTTATCTTTAAACAAAACTAGTGATATTTCCCCCGCGCTTCGTCGCGGGATTTCGATCGGGATCTGTTCGGTTAGTTACGGTATCGGCACTCGCTATAGTAGTCGAAAGAAAAAACCTTACATTGATAGAAAACAATAAAAACGAATATCGATACTGATGTTTTTCAGTTGTAATCGATTTAGTTGGTTTGGGTTCTATGCTTATTTTTTCAACACAGTCATATAAACTTTATTGAAAACGGCTATTGTGACACTATCGTACCAAACCAAATCGACACAAACTGAGTTGTTCGGTACCATTATTTATTTTTATTTTTGATTTTGCCTTCGATAAACTAAGATCGTATCGCTACCATACCGAACCAAACAACAGCGGTACATATATGTATTATCTTTTATGGTTTTTTTGTTTGATAACATATATCATGCTGCTACCCTAGGGAACCGAACCAAAAGCGAACGAACAACATCGGTTAGGTACCAATATTTATTTTTACTTACTTTTCTTTCAAAAACTGACATCGCATCTCTTGCGTACCATACCAAACAACATCTATACTGATACCTGTATTCATTTTATGGTTTTCGGTTTCAATTTTTTCATTTATACAAGCGAACGAACAACATCGGTTAGGTACCAATATTTATTTTTACTTACTTTTCTTTCAAAAACTGACATCGCATCTCTTGCGTACCATTCCAAACAACATCTATACTCATACCTGTATTCATTTTATGGTTTTCGGTTTCAATTTTTTCATTTATACAACTCTGTTTATGACGATAACTAAATATTGTACTGGTATCGTGACAATTTGAACTGACCGATATCGTTCGAACAACATCGGTGTCGGTACCTGTGTTTTTTTTTATCATACCGGTACTATAATGAACCAAACTGATAGTTAAATAAAATACTACTAACTAAAAAAAAACAAAAACCTAAGAATTAATATTTACTATTTATTACTAAAAAATCAAACAACAATTAGTTACTATTTATTATTAAAAAATCAAATTAAACAATAATAAATAAAATATTATAAAAAACAAATCAAATACTTCAATTACTATTCATCAAAACTATGTTTTAATATGTATAATATGTATAATAGTTGTAAGTGGTATAGTGGATAGGGATTATTACCAACAATTTTGCTTATACTTATTAACTATACTCAGTATTTATTAATATTATTAATATTATTTAGGCGAAACAAAAACCGATAGTTCGGTTTTCGGATTTTTAATAACCGAAAATTTCGGTTCGGTTTTTGGATAACCATTTTCAATAACCGAAAAAACCGAAACGAAAAAAAAAACATATATTTTTATGTTTAAGTTTAGTGTTTAACCCATGCTATTAGAAATTATTAATTTTATTCTTGAATATTAAGTACTTATAATAAAAACATTAAGATGTTTATTTATAATTGAGATGATTTATTTATTGCATATAACAAATAACAAAATTTAATATAAAAATTAAACAATCTTCAAAGTATTATAAAAGAAAAAGTCCTAATAAAAACTTTGAAGAAACATAAAAATAGATTATAATGTTAGGTTTATGTAAACACTAGGTTAGAACCCCGTATATTACACGGGTTGAATAAATGCAATTTTATATACCAAATAATAAAAATATATCTTTAAAAATCTCGTTTATTACACGGGTTGAATAAATGCAATTTTATATACCAAATAATAAAACAATACATATTTAAAAATCTCATTTATTACATTGGTTGAATAAATGTAATTTTATATATTAAATAATAAAAAAAGGTTATATCTTTAAGAACCGCGTATATTGTACGGGTTGAGTAAATTTAATTTTATATATTAAATAATAAAAAAGTTACATTTTTACGAACCTCGTCGAGCCGAGGAGCGAGACTAAGTTCGACCGTTAGGGATAATAAAGCGGGAGACTGTGTTATACGGGTTGAACACATGTAATTTTATATACCAAACAACAAAATGTTATATCTTTATAAATCCTATGTATTATATGTATTAAATAAATCTAATTTTATGTACTACATAATAAAAAAAGTTATATTTTTAAAACCCCGAGTATTACACGAGTTGCATAAATGTAATTTTGTATAGTGAAAAATAAAAATGTTATATCTTTAAAAAACCTCGTTTATTACATGGGTTGAATGAATCTAATAAAAAATTATATCTTAAAAAAAACTAACAGATATACTCGATATACGATGGATGGGGTGATTGCGGTGATTGTTCTTATAAATGTCACGTAAACATAGGGATTACCGTATTTGAGTTGAGAATTGAACATGAAAATATAAGTATAGAACCAGTAAACACCTTTTAAACATTAATAGGTTCTACCCTTAACTATTTTAGTTTAATAAAATAAATAAATCATTTAAATTAACTGAGTTAGGGCTAAAGGACATAACTTGCAAGAGTTTGCAAACATCAAGTAAGTTTTCTGTAATTATTGAAGACAATGGACACAGTTTGCAATAAGTGACATACATAAAGGACGATTTTCGTAATTTACTCTATTTTAAAATATTATATATATTATCTCCTATATGAATTGTTTAAATTTATATTAAATTTAATTGTATAATTACTTTTTAATTGATATTAATTATCTATAAAAATAGATGGCTTTAATGAATGACACGTGTCCCAAACTTGGTTTCTTTTATTATAGTAGATAGATAGATTTTTAGTTAAAAAGATTAAGTATAATAACTTAAATGTAACCAGATAAGAAAGATTCTTAAAATTTGAATTATACTTTTTTTATTTTTTAATCTTACTTACTTTTGTTTCAAAAACCGAAAAAACCGAAAAACCGAACCGAACCGGTGTAAAAACCGAAACCGAACAGTTTTGAGAAACCGAAAACCGACATTTCGGTTTCGGTTTTGATTTTGCCCAAAAACCGAACTGTACACACCCCTAGGGTTATGTAACTTTCTTTCTATTTATAAGGTTCATAATTAATAGAATAACCTAATCCATATGTAAAGCCCTTATTAGTTAGACCACCCGTAGTGGTAAACAAGAATAATGCCCCCAACATGGGGCATTATACGACACGTGGCATCCTAGTCACACATGGGGCATTATAGCAAAAGAGGCGTAGTGGGGCATTATTCCAATAACGCCCATTCAATCATTTGACAATTATTTTTTTTTAATTTAAAACATAAAGTCTTCATTAATTTAAAATAAAAATTACAATACTTGAAAAAAAAAAAACCAAAAAAAACAGAAAATTAAAAAAACAGAAAAAAAATTAAAAAAAAAATAGATGATCTAAAGTCCATATTTTTCTCGTATTTTTTGGCGACACATTTGAGCCAAGATCAACGCGTCGCCTTGGAGGTGGTCGATCGGTTTGGACAAAAACTCAATGTCCTTTTCCATTTGTCTCGCCTCTTGCAAGTCGTTGAACTTTTTGGTTTCAACCACTCGGTCTTTCATAATCTCCCAACGTTTGTGGCCGAGGTCGCGAATGTCTTGGAGACGACGGTTCATCTCCTCGAAATCATCCTTTAACTCGAGATCGGAAGACGACTCGATCGTTTTTTTCCCGGTTCCCTTTCTTCTACCGGTGGGTCGGACCAACTCTTCTTGAATTCCCTCGTCAACGTCCACCGCTTCATTTAAATCAACATTGCGGGCATCCGATGTCGGAGTTGACGGGTCAGCGGAGGATGATGTTTTTGACCTTTTAGCCCGACGTCTACTACTTGACGTCATTGGATTAACTAGCGCCCACTTTGGACTTTTTCGTAGTAGCTCCCAACACTTATAGTACGTGAAAGGGCATTTCGTCCTATCGAACTCCTCCAAAGTCTTTGTTAAAACCCCGACGTCACATTCACCGCTCGGGCGATTATCGTAGTTACGTTGGTAAACTTCTTGGAACGTGTGACACTTGTTGTTGATGTCGGTCCATTTGCTAGAAATTGAATCTTTGTCCCGATGTTCGTCTTGACCCCACGTGCTAAAAAAGAGTGCACGAACCCTATCCCAAAAAACGGGGCCCGTTTGAAAGTTTGCTACAAATTAAAAAAAATAAAAATATAAGTTGAAATTAAAAAAAATAAAAAAACAGAAAATAAAAAAACAGAATAAAAAAACAGAAAAAAAAAAACAGAATAAAAAATAAAAATATAAGTTACCGGTATCTTCATCCTCCGAAATGTCGAGCCACGCCCGAGTCAACGTGTATTCCTCGTCCTTCGTCCATTTAATGGTTTTTTCTGTACGTCGAGGTTCGTCCTTTTCCTTCTTCTTATGCGACCTTCTGCCGCGTTTCGATTTGTCTTGCACCGGTTCGGGTTGCGTCTCCGGCACGACATCGACATCGGGTTCGGATTCGGGTTCGGGTTGTGACGGTTGCGACCCGCCGGCTTGACCATAGCCGTAGGTGGGAGGTACAAACGGAGTGGCGCCAGTCAAGTAAGCCGCGTACGGTAAAAAGCTTGGGTCCATGTCTTGAAGGTTATACGGGTTTTGCGGTTGCGTTGTGTTCGGGTTCGTGGGTCTTGCGGGGCCACCAAAAGGGGGTCGGTATGGATGCATGATTGTATAAAAATAGGAGAAAGTGGGTGTTTTTTTATAAAAAAATAGAAGAAAGTGGGAGAGAAAGTAGGAGGATTTTGTATAAAAAATTGAAGAAAAAGGGTTGATATATATATAGTGGGTAAAATTTTGAATTAAAAAAAAAAATAATAATAAAGTTTTGACCGTTTGACAACGGTCGAATTCGCAAACCCAAGATCAATTCAGCGTGTTTATTAAAACGCCGGAGCAAATTTTTTTTTCAAAAAAAACGCCCCGTAACGCGGCATGTAATGGAGGTTTAGGCGTTTTCAGGCGTTTTTTTTGAATTTTTTTTTAAAAAAACGCCCCATTACGGGGGGACTTAGGGTTATGTAAGTTTCTCTCTATTTATAAGGTTCATAATTAATAGAATAAACATGGAATAGTTATATACTTTTAATATTGTGTAGTTTTCTTCGTAACTCTTAGAACATGTTATTGAAAGCTCACGAACCCCTACTAATAAGATCAGCTAAACCGTAGCTAGTGATATAAATTTGACTTTCAAGTTTCAAGATAGTTAAAATGCCAAAAAAAACTTATAGAAGCTGAATTCGAACCGCTAGAGGCTCTATATTATGTGAAGTTGGTTACAACCTAACGCTACTTGACCCGAACTAACCCGATTTAACCAGAATTTGTTTTGATAAATCCTAAGCTATTCCACTAACAGAGTTCGATTGTCAAATAATTGATGGTGTCTCTAGTGTTGTTGGTTTTGATAAGGGGCCTGTTTTATTGTGGGGTCAAAAGACAAGTTCTTGATTGAGTGCAAGAAAGGAAATAAATTCTGAAACCCATGGTGACATTTTGTTTTCTTGTTGATTGGAGTGATGGGTAAACTCCTATATGATATGTCATTTCATAGTTAGTGGAATTTCCTAAACTATACCAGTTTTTGGGATGCTAAAGGTTATGTGCACAAAGGGTAGTGGGGGTAGTTTTGTAAAAATACCAAAACTTAACTCAACCATGTAAATGCTTTATTGGATTGTATAGGAAAATAGATGCTATAAAGGAGAAGGTGGGAGCCATTTCTTGGTTTTAAGAAATTTGCTCTTTTCATATCAAGTTTTATGGTGTTTTATGTTATTTATACCCCTTTTCACAAGAGTACAATAATATTTTTTTAATACTTGGAAAGTCTTGCATGAAAAATAATATACCAAATGAGTTATAACTTTCATACATATTATTATATATAATTGATCAAGTTGTTAGCTACACTAACTAACTTGATTTTTTTATTTTTTATGAATTTCGCTCCTCAACTTTTAATATTAACACTTAAACCCTCTAAAATTTCTAAAAACTTTGTAACATGTCATTTTAACCCCCTCGAATTTTACGTGATTATCTTTATGTACACATTGGGTATAAATTCAGGTTGTTTTACTTTTCAACATATTTTTTATCGAAAATGATTCATGTCAAATATTATACGTTTTGGTGCTTATTTTATAGACGTTCTCAGTTGGTCTACATTTTCACGTAAATTTTGTTTAGAAACGAATCGGGTCAATATACTACATTTTCGTTATACTTTATAAATTCGAGTAAGATTACGTTTCATGAGTAATGTCAAATATAATAAATTTTCGTGCTTATTTTCATGAACGTTTTCCTTTGATCTACCCTTTGATCATTAAGCAATTACAAAAAAAAAAAAATCAGTACGCTCAAATCACGTTAAAAAAAACAACCCTGCAATATGGGGGATCAATTCTAGTTAATAAATAATAATTATATAGTTAAAACTTTCAAAGATATTCATATATAATAATTATATTATTGTTGTTATTGTTATTTTTTATAATGATTTTAAAATTTCAAATGATTTTTTCGTTGGTGTTGTCAAATCCATAAGACCATACATAGTCCCATAAAAGCAACCAAGTATATCTTGTTAAAGTGAGTCCAAACATAACCTTACAAGAAGTTTTCAATTTTACATTGCTTGTATGATAGATAACATTCTATTTCTGTTTTTTTTTTTTTTTTTTTTTGTTTATTACCAAATAAATAACTTTTTATCTCAAATTGAGCATGATAAATTTATATAGTCAAACAAAATGTCATTTAAACTCACTTATATGAAAATGATCTAATCCATGTTATCTAATCTAACTTATAATAAAAAATGCCACATGGCATTCTCTCCTTCAATCTTATAAATTTTATTTATATTTGTTTAATAAATTTCTTTTAATATTAATATTAATCAATAACCAATATATAGATATCACTCATCTTTATCTTTATCTAAAACTAATAATAACTTCAATTTTGTAATTTAGACCCTTTGTTTTTTTTTACTTTTTAACCCAAAGTTTTTCATCTTTTGCAATTTAATCCCAACTCTTTTTTATTTTCAATTTTGGTCCACCATGCTTCTCATTTTCCCAAGTTTTTCGTTTCGTTCTAAATTTTGTGAGTTAACGCACCGCAACGTGCGTTTGGGGTTCAACATGTTTTCGTATATCTTTTTCCCGTTTGACTGGCTCGTCTTGACAAGTTCGTCCAACGTGCGGGTCCTGGATGGACCTAGTTATTTTTTTCTATGTTTTACGTTTCGGTTTAATTTCTCAGCAACGAGCGTGCGTGATTCAAAGAATTTTACGTCTGCTTTTCGCTCGGCGTTATTTTTTCCCGTTTTTATTTATTTTGTATTTACGAGCTTTTCCGGTGTTGGTGGTCGCTGACAATGGTATAGGATTGCTACTAATTAACACAGTTTTATGACAAACGATGTAACGCAGGGGCTTAATACTAGTATTAAAATAACGTAGGATACTAAGAGTAAAAAAAAAAGACTAATGATAATAGAAAAAGAAATCTAATAAATCAAGTGGCTTGATAACTAGTAACGCCTATTCCACTCCTTTCGTAATCAGACGGGAACTAGCTACATAATCGGTCCACTTGAGTCCTTGAATTGATCAGACTAGTTGAACCAGTGTCCGGCAAACCGGACTAGGTAGCTCGACCGGATTTTTTATTTGTTTTTTTTTTTTTTTGCTTTTCTTCTTCAAAAATCGTATTTACTTATTCATTTACTATCTATCTTCATTTTTTACTTAACCATAACCTCATATTTTACTAACAATTTGAATTCACACCAAGGATAAATTGGTTTCATTCTTTCATAGATAACGTATATTAAGTTATTTATGATCGTCACAAGGTTAACTTTTGTGAACGGTAAAACAACTTATTCGATGACATGTACGATTAATCGGTTATAAAACATTGGTCTATCTAGGTGTACAATTATAAGCCTATACATTAGTTATACAAATAATATTAATTTAAAAAAAATAAACATTGTAAAAATCTAAACAATTAATGTGAAAATAGAAAAAAAAAAAAAAAATTATAAATCACATAGGTACAAACTTCAATGGAAAAAGTAATAAAATAATAAATATTCTTGACACACAAATCTGCTGCCTTTTCAAGTAAAAAGTTGTCTGATTACATCCAATCGTGCAAATTCAACCTAAATTATAGAAAATAATATTGTAAATATCAATACCTTTTTTCATTTTTTTTCACAAGAAAAAACAATACTATCTGATTACAAGTTTTGATTCATGAACTGTCATTATGAAATGAAGAAAATATGGCAAATTTATACATCTTTGAACAATTGTACCTGACTTTATGAATGAAAAAAAATGCCTTACATGTATAAAAACTAAACATCCTTTAAGTTTTTTCTTTTATTAAAGGTGATCGGGGTGGGCAAGTGATAGGAGCAAGTGATGACTGATGGGTAATAGCACACTGTCGTGAGTGTTCTATCACGCGTGATGGAGGCCAAACCCGTGATGTTCGTCGCGTAGTAATAGGAGAATGTGTGTGTAAGACTTTGGTGTTGAGGTGTGATTGGAACATGTGTGTGTGTTCGACTTTGATGTTGAGGTGTCAAGTTGTGATTGGTGTGAGTGATGACATAGAGTAAAATGTGATGGGTGATAACCACCTCTTCCACCCAGTGTTTTCAGACTCGGAGGTTGAGCCGGTCCGGGTCATGGTATCGGGCCAGAAATGCATTGAACCGGAGTTAAACCGGTGACCCGGCGGTTGGACCGGGAAACCGGCCGGTCGGACCGGTTTTTGGAAGGGTTGGTCGGTTTTTATATATTTTCTCAGATTTAACCCTATTAATTTTTATAATATTTACGATATCTTCCGGTTCTTACGTCCGGTCCCATTGAACCGGTAAGAAGACCGGTTCGACGTCCGGTCCGGTTCTAAAAACATTGCATCCACCTTATAAGAAATATTAATTTGAATAGAGGACCTGCAAAACTTTTTTCGGGAAAATCGCACTTGGGTCACTTTTGACAACTAGGTAAACTTTGAACTTCACATACTAATCCGTAAAACTCATGTAGTCCAAGCGATTTCATACATATATTTTTAGGCCTAAGACTTACGAAATTGTAAAACGTATCGTTTTATGTTAACCGGGTTGAATTTACCCTAAATGCTAACCGTGTTGAGAATTGAATTCAAGATTTCTTTTTGGACAATCCCAAACCTTGCGGTTCATCTACTTTGGTATAGTATATTGGTGTTCCAAATAAATGGGTGATTTTAGTTAAATGGCAATTCTAAATATTTAAATGGGTGATTTTAGTTAAATTACAATTCTAAATATTTAAAAATTTAAGAAAAACAATGTTGTATAGTCCTAAAAATTATGTATACTAAATTCAAAGTTACATACGTTTCATTTAATTACCATTGTTTCGATGAAAAATCAATAACTAACAATTGTTAACTTTTTTAATGAACGTCAAAAAATAGAATGAAAACCAATTAAAAGTTGTTGAGCAAGTATAATTACAACGTGTGCAAATGTTAAAATCAATCCACAACTCTCATGTTAACGAATCAGAATTGGATCTATTCTTTATCCCAAAAAGAACTCTTACGTAATAACTCTATCATTTTATCGACATAACGTTATTTCCATTGAATTCTTTCTCGTTTCTACTTTTTTTGCTATCTCCAAAGAGTAGGCAACACAACAACACTGATCACCTTCTTCCAAACCTTCGACTAGACCCGCGTTTTAACATGATCCAACACATCCGCTACATCAATATTTTCATTCAGACCAAAATTTGCCACCCGACAACCACAAGGATGTGGTCGCCGTTCTCTGAAATAAAAACACACCGACAACATATGGTAGAAGTTATCAGGATTCCATTAGCCATTATCGCTTCCTTTGATGGGAACATTCCCATGTAAGCTCTCCATGCAAAGTAGTTAATTTTGAGTGAGGTTTAGTTATTCCAAACAACCCCCCCCCCCCCCCCCCCCCCCCCCCCCCCCCATATCGATTGAAAGTCTTCTCCACAGTCACTCTACAAAGGATTTTAATAGAAAAAAATCACATTCTGGCCACTAATTCACATCCACCTATCTTTGGCTTCTAACAAAGAGATATTATGACGCATATTCATATTCATTAACTCCCTGACTTTAGCCCATTCCTAAGTAGAACTCGGACCCTTGTTGGGTTTCGTACATGTGTTTTCAAAATTTTAATTAGAATAGCAGAAACGTGTATATAAACAAATCCAAACTGAACTTTGGATTGCTTACCAAGGAGTTTAGATGCAAACCAAATAGAAACAATAAAACCCAACCATATAATGTTATACGAGAATATACATTTTCGTAAAACATAGCTAACCAAGTTGCAATACCTTGATTCAACAGCTGGTTGCTAAATCCAACGACACGAATCACCCTTGAAATCGAACACATTCGACATCACCTCGAGAGAACACCCGAAAATCGGTCTCCACCGATTTTGGACCATGGCAGAGAGGTGGCGATGAAAAAAAGTGTCCGACGGTATGAGAGGCATTTCTCCACAATAAAGTTTTACGTTGTTACTAAAATGCATGTTAGCTATACGATAACTAGCCTATGGTAAGTCTCTTGACTCGCTTGATGATTGTTTGCATATGTCCGAGAGAACATCACGTGAAAGCTTGCAAGATTTTGTGATGGCGTTATTAGTTTGTACAGTATAGAATTTCTTCGTAGGCTGAGTTACCACGAGATTCAACGTTTGTTTCGGCACATGAGATCTATCATGGCTTTCCAAGAATGTTGGGGAGTGCAAATTGTATGCACTAGCCTTACAGGAATTGTCCACGAGAATGGTGAGGTCAATTCATGAGGGGTGATCATAATGGTTCGATGATTGTGTTTGAAGCGGTGGCATCACGAGATTTGTGGGTTTAGCGTGCCTTTTTTGGACCCCCTGGGTCAAACAACGACATCAACGTCCTCGACCAATCGTATCTGTTTAGTAAATATTTGGATGGATCGGTCCCACACTATCCATTCGTGTTAAATACTTAAATTGAGTCCAGTATAGATTTGGTTATTATCTTGTGGATGGGATATACCCTACATGGGCAACTTTAGTGAATACATTATCGCATCCTCCTGAAAACGATGCAAAACGTTGCCTGTATAACAAAGTAAACGAAGCGACACGAAAGGACGTTGAAAGAACCTTCGGGGTTTAAAAGGCGGGTGGTACATTCTCGCACAACTTGCAAGGCCATTGCATCCCTGAAAGATCAGAAAAATCATATACACATGTGTTATTTTACATAACATGATTTTGAAACACATGTGTGGTGATATCTCCCGAACACATAGAGGATCTGCCAAATGAAGGAATAATTGAAGACACTATTCTTTCATTGTTAAGATCACGAGCTATGCATCGATAAGCAGATCTTATCGAGCATTCTGAACATCGGCACCAACTCTACCTCCAAAGTTTAAAATCAACGACTAGGTTTATTATATTGTTTATTTCATTAAAAAAATGTAGGTTAATTCTTTATTTTATAAGTTTTCTTATTTATTTATTATTTTAATTATGTATTTTTATTATATATATATATATATATATATATATATTAAATATTTAAATATCTAAAATGTTTTAAAGTTTAGGTGGCTTTTGGCAACTTCTGATGGTTAAGTGTTGAACCAGTAAGAGGTCTAAATCATTAAGTGCTGAACCATTAAGAGCCAGTATAATTATAATGCTTAACCATTCATATGCAAACGTTTGACCAATTCAAATTAGAGGTCTTAACCATTCAGACTTAGTATAATGTTTACCATACAGAGGCAATTATCTGAACCATTCAGACATCTGCTTGCAAAACAAACAGTCTGAACTATTAAGTGCTAAATTGTCACACCCCAACCGATGGCGGAAACATCGGAGTGAGACGAAAACGAGATTGCTCATTACTCATAACACTACATTGTGACAAGTATTTAAATAATAAATTTCATTTCATTGCTAAAAGAATCAATTTCATAGTTTGGAATAGAATACAACAAGTTGAAATAAAACAAATTACATTACAACAAATATTTAAAGTTTAAAATGCGTTTCTAGGTATCCTACTAAGTTCCGTGCATCATCAACGTCATCATAAACCTGCAACATGTTTTAGAGCGTAGTTCAATACAAAAGTATTGGCGAGTATACAAGTTTGGTGTACTAGCATATAAGTATAAAAATGAACAACCCACATGGCAAACCTAGTTATCAAGATTAACGTATAAACTGGCATACGATTTATAAGTCAACCCTCTGATTACCGCAAGTATAAAGAATGAATAAACTTAACATGACCTCTCGTTCATGGGCGGTACGTTACTCCTATAACGCTACACATGTTAAGTGGAGGCTCGTACGAAGTTAATGACAAGTTTATCACATAAGAATCACCCAGAAAACACGAATCAAGCATAACATAATTGTAAGCATGTATTGGATTGTTTGTATGTATGATTGCATAAAAGTATGTATGTTGAGTGTGTTTTTGTATATGTAAACATGTTGCACCCCAAAAGTGTAAAACGGTAAAAAGGGCGTCGAGTATACTCACAGTTTGCGAAGAAATTTCCACTTAGAGAGTTTGATGAGTCTTGAGTTGTTGGAACACCGAAGTTACCAATTTTGGTTCTTGAACTTTTTGCCCAAAGTTGAAAATCTTGGGGATTTGAGAGAGTTTGGAAGTAATTTGGAGTTGGTGTAAGTGTTTGGAAGGTGTTAGAGTTGGTATTTATAAGAGAGTTAAGTGGTTGGGGTTTAAATGAAGGTGGTTGGTAGGGCTGTTCAAATTGCTCGGCGCTCGACGCTCGTTCGATGCTCGCTCGGAAAATGCTCGAAATTTGCTCGTTCGATTCAGCTCGTTAAAAAAATGCTCGGTTCGGATCGGCTCGGTTTGTAAATGAGCCGAGCACGAGCAAAGGTCCGCTCAGTTCGGTTCGGCTCGGTTGGCTCGATTTATCTTTTAATATATATATACATATATATTTGTGTTTGTGTGTGTATCATTTTTAATGAAATGATTAGAAACCAACATTAATAATGTTTGGTCCAAGATCCAAATGGAGCTTATTTAAGTAATTAGAATTGAAATCCAATACCAATAGTCCATTATCCAATACTTAAATAGTTAAATGTCCATTTAAGTAATTGAGTCAAAATTTCAAATACTAAAATGTGAAACGTCGATAAATACTCAAGTCTCAACCCGCCATTTGATTCAGTGTGCAAGAGCCTAATCAAAACCCCCATTGGCCATCGTTATTCGATTTCTCCATCGCCACTCGCCAAGACGCCAACTCGCAAAGTTTAGCTTCAATTGATCCATTCAATTTCAAACTTCCGATAGAACAAGGGTATGTTTCAATCGGTCGACGATTTATCTTCCCGCTTAGTTAATCTCGATAGAACTAGTTGAGTGTTTTTGTATTCCTTGTTATTTGTTAAAATTCTATTGGACGAAACATCAGAGACGGAGCCTGCACTTTATTCTAATAACTAGCACTTCCATCGTCACTTTCCTTGTTTATTCTACAACGCTCGATACTCGCTCGACGTTCGTTCGAAAAATGATCGGATCGAAAGACGCTCGCTCGACTTTGGTTCGGTTGAAAAAACGCTCGGTTCGGTTCGGATCGGTTTGTAAACGAACCGAGCACGAGCAAAGGTCTGATCGGTTCGGTTCGGCTCGTGAACAACCCTAGTGGTTGGGATTTAAATGAAGGTGGTTGGGAGTTAGAAGGGGTATTAAATAAGTTGGTTGGAGGTTAGGATATTAAAAAAAGTGGTTGGGGAGATGAAAATTTTCATTTTTAGTCTTTGCACTTGTATTGTTGGTTATTTTATGCTATAACTTGTATTATTTACACAAAACTAAGTATAAATCATGTATATAAGTGTAACTCAAGTAAAGTGAAGGTATAAATAAGTATTTGAATGCATAAAGAGTCCTAAAACGCGTATTTGTTCGTGAAATAAGTATGTGTTTACGAGAATGATGAGCAAGTATCAAGTATGTGAATAAGTCGAATGTAAAGCAAGTACGAATAATCAAGGTATAGTCCGTATAAAATGCTCGAGTTTTATTACGAGCCAAGTTTTATATTATAAGCTCGAGCTTTGCTAGTGAGAAAATTTTTAAATTAAGACTCGTCTAGTTTTATCATCTATTAGTTATTTAAACTTGTTTATATACATTCGTACCAATTTGGTTCGAGCTCTTTTACGTCTAGTTAGATTCGAGCTTTCAATAAACCGATCTGCAACTCACGAGAAGCTTAACTCGTTTAAACGTCTATCATTACTTATTTATCATAACCCTTAGCTGATACGGTGAATTACTAAATATCTAAGTTTGATAGTTGCTTTAATTAAGTTTTGATATAATTTTTTGGGTTTTTTTTGCATATTTCCCCTTAAAAAACTTTGAAATTGCATATATACCCGAGCCAAAAATTAAATTGCATATTTCCCCTCTATTAACTAGTAAAATTGCAAATTTACCCATTTTGATTTAATTTACTAAAATTAAATTATAGAAAGACTATTTTACCCTTATTTTTACCAACTCCTGAGCTTGATCAACCCGACCCGCTTTAAAATGAGCCTTCAATACCAGATTAAACGACTTAACACTCGGCGAAACACCCGTCTTTTTTACGAATGTTTCATAAATCTGATGAAACTTATCATCGTGAATCTTGTTATCCAGCATCACATAAAGCACCCCACAAAGCTATTTTTCAGTCAACGTGCAGGTTTTTCTCTGAAGCATTTTGTCGAACACCTTGAATGCGTTATCCACCATTCCAGCTTGTGAGTTTAACATGACAATTCTGAGCCAAAACCCTTCTGAAGCGAGTTGTGGGGCGGGTGAATCAGTGATTGATTTGGATAATATACTTTGAACACTTGAAGACCCGAGTTGTGCAAATGGTGCAACACCTGGAACACTTGAAGATTCCACCAAGTGATGTATCGGCGGCCACGGAGAAATTTTCCAAACAATATCTTATTGGGTCAGGCAGATACAGCAGGGTTTATAAAGCAAAACTTAGCCATTTTAATGTTATAGAGATTGGAGGAAACAATAAAGGTGATCTGAGGAAGAGACAAAGCACTGTAGCCATTAAACGCATTAATAAAAGAGAAGACGAGCAGGGGGCAGAAGGATTCTTTGCAGAACTTCAAACACTTGGTAATATATCAGCCTTATTGCCAAACGGTTCGATAGCAAGTCTGATAAACAACATCATCATTTTATTAAAGAGCTTGAAATTCTTTCTAATTATAAGCACGAGAATGTCATTGGTCTAGAAGGCTATTATCAAGATAAAGATGAAGCAATTATCATTTATAAGCGTGCGTCAAATGGAAGACTTAATGAGCATTTAAACGATGCAATGTTACCTGGATGAAATGCCTTAAGATATGCATTGATGTTGCATGTGGATTTGTTGATTAAGAGGATTGAGAAGAAGATGTATTCAGAGTATTGAGAAGAAGACGTATGATTCAGAGAGGATTTAGAGGTGGGTAGTTTTGTCATTTTAAAAGAGAAGGGGAAATATGCAATTTTTATTTAAGTTTGGTTAAATATGCAATTAAAGGTGTTTTTAGGGGAAATATGCAATTATTCCTAATTTTTTCGTTGTTATTATTCTTTTTTACAATCTGTTAAAGTGAGTGATAAAAATTAAAGCGTTACAAAACTTCAATTAATATTAGTTACTCATACAATCATTATATTATATAAATATTGTTGACAAAAGACGATAAATAGTAACTATATTTTTATAATAATATATAGCCTTTTGGTTTTTTTTATTTAATATATTATGATAGTTTATTATTATATTACTTTTAAGACCATGTGTAGTGGTAAATCAAAATAATGCCCCCACCATGGGGCATTATTCGACACGTGTCATCCCAGTCAGCATGGGACATTATAGCATAAAGTGGTGTAGTGGGGCATTATTCCAATAACACCCATGCAATCATTTCACATTTATTATTTTTTAATTTAAAACATAACATAAAAAACTTCATTAATTTAAAATAAAAATTACACTACTTGAAATAAAAAAAAAAATAAACCGAAAAAAAAAACAGAAAATAAAAAAACAGATGAAAAAAAAACCGAAAAAAAAAATAAAGTAAAAAAAAAAGAAGATGATCTAGAGTCCATATTTTTCTCGAAATGTCCTTCGAAAAATATGTCGAGCCACGCCCGAGTCAACGTGAATTCCTCGTCCTTCGTCCATTTAATGGTAGTTTTTGTACGTCGAGGTTCGTCATTTTCCTTCTTCTTATACGACCTTCTGCCGCGTTTCGATTTCTCTTGCACCGGTTCGGGTTGCGTCTCCGGCACGACATCGACATCGGGTTCGGATTCGGCTTGTTGTTGTGACGGTTGCGACCCGCCGGCTTGACCATAGCCGAAGGTGGGAGGCACGAACGGAGTGGCGCCACTCAAGTAAGCCGCGTACGTTAAAAAGCTCGGGTCCATGTCTTGAAGGTTATACGGGTGTTTCGGTTGGGTTGTGTTCGGGTTCGTGGGTCTTGCAGGGACACCAAAAGGGGGTCGGAATGGATGCATGATTGTATAAAATATAAAAGAAGTAGGAGAGAAAGTGAGGTTTTTTTTATAAAAAATGGGAGAAAGATGGTGATATATATATATATATATATATATATATATATATATATATATATATATATATATATATAGTGGGTAAATTATGGATTAAAAAAAATTATAAAACAATTGACCGTTGTCAAACGGTCATCTCTTGGCCCAAAGCAATATTCAACGTTTTTTTTAAAACGCCATGTTCATTTTTTTTCAAAAAAAAAACGCCCCAAAACGCCTAGCGTAATGGGGGGCGGCGTTTTCCGGCGGTATCAAGGGGGGAACGCGCCCCAGTACAGTTGGTCTAATAACATATTTTTATTTTCCCTCATTTTTTAAAACCATATATTTCCTTTACCATTTTTTAATATTTTTTTATTCTTTAGAACATATATTAATTTATCAAAGATACTTCTTTAATAATTTAAGTTTATAATTTTTTTTTCTAAAAACCTAAGTACGTAGATGTGTTTAATTTTTTTCCCTCGTCATTCCATTATAAGTTTTGTTTAAAACGAAGTTGTACTTAAAATAAAATATTTATTTGGTATCTTAAATGGTACAATGATAAACTGAACCATTCTAATGATTTGACTTTCTAAACAACATTCTTTATTTTCAAATCACGTTTGTTTACATTATCATTTGCTTGATTTCGTCGCAACGCGCGACGTAAAAAAACTAGTTTTATTTAACTCCTTTAATTATCCGGTCATTATAACAATAAAATATAACCAGAATCATTGATTACTTTCGTAATGCCCAAAATATTATTAGCTGTAATTAAATTCATATATATTTTCCATATGTAACAGACTAACCACAATTTATATAATCTTATTATAACTCAACATCTATACTATATAATAAAAGAAACCAATATAGGGACACTTGTCATTATTCTAGACCATCATTAATTATATATAATTATTATTATTTAATCTAAATTATTAAATTTAATATGTTTCAAACATTTAAGAAATTACGGATAAAGTTTCATAAAATATCTTATAATTTATTTACATTAATTACTAGGTTACAAATTATATCTTAATTCCTTAATTGTAGATAATTATTATTTAATTTAAATTATTAAATTTAGAGTAAAATGCACGGATAGTTCCTGTAGTTTTGTAAAATAACACCTTTAGTCCTCAACTTTTGGAAATTACACCGGTGCTCCCTGTGTTTTAACATTTTTTTACTCGGATAGTCCCTAGCGTGGGGGTTAGTTTTCTCGGTTAAGTGGGTGTGAAATGACCTTAATGCCCTTACTGTATTAAAAAAATATTAAAAGATAAAGTTAACTCAAGTGGCCCCACCCCACCCTCACCCTCACCACCTGCAACTCCCTCATCGATACACGTCTTCTTCGTGCATTTTACAAAAGTTGGGACTATATGTGTTATTTTACAAAATCACATCGACTATCCCTGCATTTTACTCTTAAATTTAATATATGTTTAAAATTCAAGAAGATTAATAATTACATTTATCATACTAATAAATTTATCAAAAAACAACCATCCTTTTAAGATGCAACTCACGTCCAGATATTTAAATTTTAGAGATATATAATTTAATAATTACCGATAATTTATACTTATTTAAATAATTTAAATTGAAACATTATTTTTTTTATATAAGTTTATCTAATTGGATAATTGCTATATGCGGTATGCCCAATCTGGACATTTCAACATTTTTTTAGAACTAATAAATTAAGACCACTATTATTTAAATAAAACTTGGGTTATTAAATGTATGTTCACATGACTGTTAAAACTCCTGAGAAAGTCGATGATACAGTCTGTCTTCTAATTGATGGTTCAAATCCTTTCATATATACAAACTTTACAAACATCACAGTTTTGATCATACATGACACAAAATTTTGTTTGAATTTCAGAAAAGCATCTTAAAAATATTGTTTTATAATTGTTAAATCTTCATTATTAACTATTTGATTTTTTATTTACTTAACCCGTGTAATACACGGGGTTATAACCTAGTATTAGTATATATTAAGGTAGATCTTTGTCACAAAGTAATTATTTCAAACCAAAGCAACACTCCTATATTAACCACCATCAACCCATTATCCCCCTCCCCACTTCCCCTACCCACTCTCTCTCTCTCTCTAAAACCTCCATTGTTGAGGCTAGAGAGAGAAACCAAAACACACCTTTAACACACACTCTTTTGTGTTCTTATACCCTTCTTCATTTGAGTGAAAAAAAAGTGAGGTTTCTTTTTTTTTTTTTTTTTTTTTGAATTTAAAGCACAAAATGAATAAACCAACAAAACCAATATCAAGCCCAGGAAGAACAACAACAGAGAAGTTCCCACCGCCATTGATGAGGTTTTTAAGAAGCAACGTGGGAAACAAGAGCAGAAGAAGGTCACGTGCCAGCCCTATGTTCGTTAGAAAGAAAAACACACTAATCGAGACCACACAAGAACCATCTTCACCTAAAGTCACGTGCATCGGCCAAGTCCGTGTCAGCCGCTCCAAGAAAAAAAACCACAAAACCACCACAGCCACCGCCACCGCCACCGCAACCAACCACCACCACCGCAACCGCAACCGCCTCTGCCGTTGCCTTAGAACCATCAAACCGTTCTCGTGCACAAACGTTTGGTCCAAATGGGTAACTTTATTTCGATGCTGGAGATGCGGAAACTCCAGAACAAACACAAAAGACGCACACCAACAAGGAGAAAACCACCAAGAAAATGAACGGGTCTCGTTCTTTCGATGCTGCGGGAGTTATAAAAACTCCGGAAAACACAAACAACACCAGCAGAAGCAACATCTTCACCAACAAGAGCAACACCAACAAAAAGAAAACCTCCAAGAAGAAGAACAAAAACAAGAACTGGTCTCGTTCTTTCGATGCGGGAGTTATAAAAACTCCGGAAAACACAAACAACACCAACAGAAGCAACATGTTGAGCAACACCAACAAGGAGAAAACCACCAAGAAGATGAAGAACAAAAAAAAGAACTGATCTCGTTCTTCCGGAGTTATAAAAACTCCGGAAAAATCAAACAAGAACACCAAAAAGAACCAGAAGTTGATGTACAGCATGTAACATCAACAGAAGTTGATAATATAAATGAAAGTTTGATATCACGGACGCCGCCGAAGAACGCGTTCTTGTTGACGAGATGTAGATCTGCACCGTACAGGTCGTCTTCATTGGCGAACATATTTAGGGAATCAATGATGGAGAAAAGTGATGAAGAAGTTGAAGATACAATGAAAGAGTTGAAGATTGAAAAGGAAGATGAAGATGATGATGAAGAAGAAGAAGATGAAGGTACATGCAATGAAGGTGATGGATGTGAAGAATTAAAAGAAGTGCCATTGATTCTGGGCAGGTGTAAATCAGAACCAGCAAGAACATGGGATCAATTACTTCGTGTTTGAGTTTGACTTAATTAACTGTGATTAGTTGGTTATTTTTATCTTATTTTGTTTTTAAGTTACTATATTTTTTTAAAACTTTCTTTTATATATTTTTGTAGTTAATTAAAATTTATAAAATATGGATTTTATAAGGATAGGTTGTATAAAGTGTTTAACGTTTTTACCCTTGCGAAATTACTGTTACGTCACTGACATATAGACATTGTGACTCTAACTAAAATTACCCACTCTACATGAGTGTAATGGTTTAACCAGGAATTAAATAAAATATAATAATAAAATCAGAAAATGATGGTTGGTTGTATTGGAGGACCCCATCTTCCCGTGCTCCCCTAAGACCGGGTGTAGTGGTTAAACAAAATAATGCCTCAACCATGGGGCATTATTCGACACGTGTCATCACAGTCAGCATGGGGTATTATTGCAAAAGTGGTGTAGTGGACATAATGCCTAACAATGCTCCTTCCAATCATTAAACAAAAAAAAAAAAAACTACTTGCTTATTGGCTAGTCAAACCTTGGACCACTCCCATTGACCACATGCCCCTTCCATTTGACCACTTCAGCGTTTTAAATAAAACACCAACATGCAATTTAAAAAAAAAACGCCTTATAACGCCGGGTGTAATGGGGGGGAAGGCGTTTTGGGGCGTTTTTTTTTCAATTTTTTTTTTTAAAATACCGCCCCACTACGGGTGGTCTAACGCTTGTTATTCCTCGGCTCTTCCCTCCTTTGCAACCCTCATGCGATGTTTGGCGCCCATGTTGATTTGGCATGGAGCGTTAGAGCACTACATTTGGTCTTTAAGGCGTCATCTAGTGGTTTAGTGGTGTACTTTCATAACTAAAAGCTTGGGAGGTAATTCAAATCATGCAAGATGTACATGTGTAGGGCTATCGATTTTTAATTGAAACCCGACCAGAATATGAATCCATCTGAACCCGACTTAGACAACACCCGAACTTGAATAACCTGGACCCGACCAACCTGAACCTTAAATAGGTTGGTTATCGGGTCAATTTTTCCCACAAAAAAAAAAAACCCAGAACAATCTGACCCGAAAAACCCGAATGAAAACTAAACATTTATTGTCTTTTTTTATAGATGTGATTTGGTTTAAAGTGTTTGTAATGGGGTTTATAAACCTTCCTGGACTCCGATGTGGAAGATCGAAAGGCTAACGGGGGACGAGGCGTTCTCTATCGCAACCCCCGACCCCTGCCCCGTGAGGCGGGCGGCCGCGTCACGCAGATTTGGTGGTTTCGGTGTTTATTAATTTGGCAGCGGAAATTATATCAGGACTGTAGTTAGGAAATAGTTTATCAGAGTAAAACACCACATTTTTATAATAATAAATACATGGGAAAAACCCAAGTTTCCATTACAACATGTTTATAGGGATAAACCCTAATTTATTGAAATAAAACTTCTTCTTTATTTATGTAACTTTTATAGCCACTTTTCCAAGTCTTCAGTGCTCTTCAGCTGGCTTCTAATTGGCTTTCACATTTTGTTAACTTAAACGCGTTTTAAAAAGTTTTAACAGCAAGAAATACTGGCGATTGAATCCCAGTTTAATCAAAACAAGTTTTATCATTTTACAGCATTGAGGGCAACCCGCAATTACATTTATTTACGTCTACTTTAATTACCACCCACGGTACTGTCAATTCTGACTTGTGGTCATACTACTACTCACAGTGTAGTAACAAGTCATGTATACAAAACCCCAACATACCGACGATAATTGTAGATTTACAAATACTCAATCATTGTGAATTGTAAATTAAAACAATTGAGGTTTTGTAAAATGTAACACCTCGAAAAATTCATGTCCAATAATATATCAACACGTGTCATGGACTTAAAACGTGTAAAGGATTGATTTAGAGGGACTAAAGTTGACAAACAAGGAATCTATGTGAATAAAAGGGTTCAAAGTGTCAACAATGAATAAATATATCTTTCAATAACCCTACATGATGTTTATACCCTTAAACGAATAAATCATGGATCATACGAAGCTAATTGTGAAAGAAAGTGAGGATTACAAACTACAGGGGTTAAATGTGTCCACATGTTTAAAGCATACCTCTGAGTGACCTTTTAGCGAACCCGAAGCTTTGTAACAATTAATTATACTCACGAGAATGTGTGATAAAAATTTCACAAAGTTTCGTTACCGTATGAGAAAGTTATGATAAAATTCGTATATGAGGGGTTAAAAGCGTCAACGATGAAATTTAAGACTTTTCGGTGATCGTATGAATAACCGGGGACTTAACAAAGTTGGTTTATGACTTGGGGTCCTTAAAAGTCAAGTTTGGGGGTTAAAAGTGCAAGAAACCATGTTAAAATCAAGTTTGGAAGGACCAGGGGCTTAAATTGCAATTGTTGAAACTTTGTTGACCGGACCTGACCCTCATACCAGGCGCGTAAACCCCCTGGGGATCCTTACGCGGGGCGCCTAAGGTGCCCAGATGCAGAAAAACATCACAGGTGTCTGTCCAGCCCGTTAACCGACTTAGATTGCTTGTTTTCAATACCATGGGCTGCACAAACATGTTTTTAGGCACTAGGGACACTTGTATACATCAGGGATCAATCCTAGACTTGTTTGGCATCATCTTGATCAATCTAAGATCACTATATAAAGGAGCACTTGTTGCAACTTTTGATCATTCATTCAAACTTCATTTCTGGAACTTCCTCGAGCACAAGACCACTTCCTAAGCATCATTAGTCGTGCATAGGACCTTGGTAAGCTTCCTTAACCTTCCTTAATCGTGTTTTACTTAGTTTATTAGCTTAAAGTCAAATCGTCGTAATTAAGGTTTGACTTAACGATTAATCACTAATGGTCCAGTGATTAGTCAAACTAAAAGTAGTTATAAGTTGGTAAATATGTGGGCATTAAACCCTTAAAAGGGCACCCTCTGATTCCCGCTCTAACTAAGTCATTTGTCGAGTCAAAGTTAGTTATAAAAAGTCAACAAAAAGTTAATTTTTGAATTAACACATAATTAGCAATGTAGAAGACGTGTAACCTGTTTTACCACTCATATAACTTGGTAATCAATGCAAGAACATGTCTAAGCATGTCCGACCCGACAATTTTTAGTTTAGGACCGGTTCGGAACCGAAAGTCGCATAAATTGACCACTGCTTTGACTTTCAGTTCTGACCCATATTAGCATGATTTAAAAATGCCTTAGAGCTTCATTAGGACCAGGTTATTTGATAGTATAACCCTCTGTGATTGGCTCGTTGATTGTCCGATTCATTTACACGTTTCCGTTAATTGCTTAATGTTGACCATAATGCCCTTTTGTCCATAAAACGAGAATTTTGGAAATGTGAGAGGACAATAACCTTTGTTACTGATTTGTAAACATGTCCCTAAAATTTCACATCAGTTTGAGGTCTAGATTAGGAGTTATGCTCAATAGCGTAATTTGAAAGTTTTTTATTTAATTAAACGGCACAATTAGCATAAAGCCTATCTAAACCCAATTTTTGACACCAAACCTTTTATCCACTAATGTAATATAATATTTTGGGATTTTTGAAGATTTTTAATTATTTTTAAACTGATCATAACATAGGGTTATTGCCTTAATTCGGTAATTGCCGATTATACCCTTTTTGATTATAAAATGAGTTTTACATGACATTTTGATACCATGTCTTTGGCTACTGATTTTATATGATAAATGAAGTATTTTGAACCTTATAAACTGATCAGGAAATTCAGATTTCCTATTTTAAACCGGAAATCGCTTAAAACGACTTTTTACGCGTTTTAAACGCGTAGTATGGGTTAGAACCATTCTTGTCATATAATACTTATCACCAACTGATGTAACTTATTAATTTAAGTAGTTTTACTGATTAATTCAGACCCGAACCTTAGAATTATATTTAACCTCTTTTATAATCTTTAAAATGACCAAAATACCCCTACGTGGCTTAATTTGAGATTAAACTCATTTTGGGCATAATGGAAGGTATCCTACTGATATCACAACATATTTAAAGCATATTAACTTAGGAAACCTGTTCATGACTCATTGGTTACCCGCTATGCGTTATTCGCGTCCGGTTCGGTTTATGTAACTAGTTTGCATAAATTAACCGAAACGGGTCAAACCTTATCATTTTCACCTCAAGATCCAGAATGTGTTTAGTTTACCCATATTATACAAGTCTTCAAACTTGTCAGGACTAAATCACATTCTAATCCGGTCTTCGCTTAATCTTGCGTTTTGAACCGTATACCTTTCTTTAAAACTAACCGGTCTAAGTTTAAACTTAAGAAAGACCCGTTAGGAATCTAATAGGTTAATTAAAACCTTCGTTCCAGATTAGGAGCCCAGTAAAAGCTACGCGCACTTGCTTTTTGTGATTTATACTTTGCTCAGGTAAATACTTTTAACTTATTTTCCCTTTACGGGCTTGGGGTACGGTATTATAATAATACCGCTTGGTCGGGTATGAAGTCGTACAATCAAATATTGATTAAAAAGATGCATAACCCGTTTTATTCTGTCTTGTTTGATGAAATGCCTTTAGGGGGTTAATGACCGTGTCCTGGATATCTGTAACATCCCGAAAATATAAAACATTATATCGGAATTATAAAACATAAATAAATGGGAGTTTACTAACTAAGAATTTTAACCTAGTTAGTTAACTAGTCTAGGAATAGCTTATAGAGTGATTAAAAGCTATCAAACTATATATTGAACAAAATAGAGGGACCATAGTTGTTAACTCTAAAACTTAATTAAAATGGGACAAATAAAATAAACCAAACACCCCAAACATGGGTGTTGGTCGACCAGAAAGAGGCAGGGGGCGACACCCCCAATCCAAGAACCCTAATCTCACAAATCTCTTAAATTGAAGATGAAATTCTGATTCAAAACGAAATTCGAGTTTAGATTATCGATCCTCATCACAAGAGGATCATAAGGTATGTAAAAATTCGTGTTAAATCCTTGTTTGAAATTCTCATGATTTTGGAAATCTGAAATTAGATGCTTGCATGTTTGTTACTTGGTTAGATTGAAGTTGAATAGGTGTTTAGAAGTACAACCTAGTTAACTATTTGAGAAATCATGCCCAAATTCAGAGAATTCTATGAATCCATGGAAGCTAGGTTATGGGTTTTATAAGATGATGATGAACACTAGGATTTGAATGATAATTCTAGCATAAATTTCATCATAGGAGGTAATTCCAGTGATATTGATGTTAAAATATGTGCAAGGTTACTAATTAAAGTGAAATTTTAGGTTTAAAGTTCAAGTCATGAACTTGGAAATGATGGCAGGAAAATCTGACCCGTTAGGTGTTTGTAGAAATGCCTAAGTGAGGATTTTGATGTTAAAATTGACGAGAACGCAGATTTGATCATGTTTCACAATGATATGAATATGGTCATGGAAAGAGTTCTAAACAAGTTGTAAAACTGAATTTTCTAGGCAAAGAGTCCGGATCATCAAGCGGACAAGCCGAAGGGAATTCACGGGGGAAAGGCGTGCTCTAAAGGTACGAATTTATTATTTTCGTTACATCATGAATTAATTAATAGCTTTATGTTGTATCTTCGAAAACATGGTGAACAAGATAGTTCAATATAACACGGAAGTGACCTTGTCTTAATCAAGTGAGACGGGTCAAAACAATTGTTAGAAATTTGATGTACGTATTACATTGTTGATGATTAACTCTTGGTATCTAAACGGGTCAAATAATCGAGTGAAACATAATTTATATACCGGAATATGACGGACTATACTATGATTGTTAGTTAATACCTATCATATCATTAGAAATATTAGAATTGATGTAATGGGTTGATTTATTACAAATTTCGAAATTGGGTTGAAGGAAATGAACTAACAAATCAAGACATAAATTCCCAGGTCTTACCGTAAATTACGGTAATATCGTAATTTACGGTATAGATCAAACTTGTTACGGCAATAACTTCCTGATTTACGGTGACCAGGAATATTCAAGGATCACCGTAAATTACGGTGATGCCGTAATTTACGGTGGAACCAGGAAAGTGATTTTTGTTTTGTTATTTCAAATGGACTTTCAACCTTGTGTTTATATTATACGATAACGTCAAGACTAATGTTTTAATTGGTTTTGATCATAGGTAAATCGACAAGTTTTACGGGTGACGATCAAGTGATATAACGAAGAACCGAACACTCTATTTTGAAGCTTCCGCAACGTTTTAGATCTTTTGTAGTCTTCGTGTATGGTTGTTAATACATTTTAAACAGTTGACAAATTTTGTATCTTAGTCATTACTCGACTAAGGTCATGGTTATTATTAAATTTTGTAAATGAAAGTCATGTACTTAACTATATTTTAATTTAAATCAAGGGTTTAAATTCTAGGGTGTTACAAGTTGGTAATCAGAGCTCAAGGTTGTTAATAAGTGTTCGGTTCAAGCTTGATCGATCGTCCGGTAAGAATTAACTTGTTTTGTTAATAAATTATGTACTACGTATAAAATGAGAAATGGACAATATGCATGAAAAGAGTGTGTAAGCTCACTCAAAAAGCAAGAAATGCATGAAACATGAATTATCAAATCAAGTTACGGACTTGATTAAATAGAAACATGAATGATCAAATCAAGTTACGGACTTGATTAAATAGAAACATGAATGAATCAAATCAAGCTATGGACTTGATTGGATAGAAACAAGAATTATTAAATCAAGTTACGAACTTGATTGAGTTCAAAACAAGAATGATTAAATCAAGTTACGAACTTGATTAAATTAAAACAAGTAAAGCATGTGTTATAAATAGAATGTTTCACAATCTATGTAAACATTTCAGAAATCGAGATGGCTGATGGAGACAATGATAATGCGGTGCCAAGAGTCACCGAACAAGTGAGGGAAGTGATTGCCGAAGAGGTTGGAAAGGCGATCGAAAACAGTTTGTCGGGCTTTATTGATAAAATCCAAAACACGGTTTTATCAATAGTGGAAGATAGAATCAAGAAATTAGAAGAAGATTCGAATATAGCAAAGGAAAAGCGTGGAGGACGAAAGCCTTGTTCATACAAGGAATTCATGGCTTGTAAGCCACCAACATATAATGGGGAGGTTGACCCAATAGTGTGCCAACGATGGCTAAGTGACATAGAAGGGGTATTCGAGAGAACCCATTGTGACGAAGAAGACTACCTAGCCTTTGGTACGGGTCAACTAAGGAATCAAGCGAAAGATTGGTGGGACAACAAAAAGAAGGAGATTGGAAGTGAAGCGGCTAAGGCCATGACTTGGGAGGAGTTTAAGACACCGTTTCTTAAACACCATAGTCCCAAGGCGGTCATAAACAAGATCAAGGAAGAGTTCATGCAACTCAGACACAAGGGTGAATCCATAGACAAAATCACGGGGATGTTTATGGACAAGATGAAGTTCTGTGATGATTTGATAACGAATGAAGAGCAAAAGGTCTATTATTATCATAACATGCTAAGCGCGGAGTATAGAGAATTCATAACCCCTTCAAAGTATGAGACCCTTACTGAGATTGTAAATGCTGCTCGGGAAAGGGAGATTGAATTGAAGAAGAGTATAGAACGGGGTGAACGAAGGGCACAAGATGTGAATCCAAGCCCTGCCAAGAAAGCAAGAACGAATGAATCAGCAAAGAAATCAGAGGCTAAAGGTAGTACATCAGGTTGCAAGATTTGTGGGAAGAATCATAAGGGCGAATGTCGTTACAAGGATAAGCCTTGTCCCATATGCAAGAAAACGGGACATATGGCTATGTCATGCCCGGAGAAAGTGACGGTTTGTTACAACTGTTATCGAACGGGTCACAAGAAGTCGGAATGCCCAGAACTGGTTGGAAAGAAGGATGGGCAAGAACCGAAGGGTGAAGCCCCGAAAGCAAAGGCAAGATCTTTCCAACTAACTGCTGCAGAAGCGAAAATGGAACCTGACGTGGTCTCAGGTATATTTGCTGTAAATTCAATTCCCGCACACGTGCTATTTGATACGGGTGCGAATAAATCCTTTGTTTCATATGGGTTTATTCGACATCCTTCATTTATTCTAACGAAATTACCTGTACCTTTAGAAGTAGAGATAGGTAATAACAAAAGCTTTATTGTTTGTGATGTATGTGAAAATTGTAAACTGAGCATCGATGATGAAGAATATTTGATAAATCTAATCCCGATGTCGATGGGAGAATTCCAAGTAGTCGTGGGGATGGATTGGCTATCTCAATACCATGCAAAGGTCGTGTGTTTCCGCAAAGAGATAAAACTAACGTCTCCGAGCGGAAAACACGTCACCATTTACGGCGAAAAACGAGGCAACCCCATAGTATGTTCGATGTTGAAAGCTCACAAGCTCATGAAGCGAGGATGCAAGGCATTCATAATTTATGCGAATGAGGCCGAGAAAGAATCACGGAAGATTGGAGATGTACCGGTAGTACGAGATTATGAAGATGTTTTTCCGGAAGATTTGCCGGGGATACCGCCTGAACGGGAAGTAGAGTTCGGGATCGAATTGATTCCGGGCGCGAAACCTGTAGCAAAAGCCCCATACCGACTTGCACCGTCGGAATTACAAGAGCTGATGTCCCAAATTCAAGATTTGCTTGACAAGGGATTCATAAGGCCGAGTGTGTCTCCTTGGGGCGCACCGGTGTTGTTTGTAAGAAAGAAGGACGGGAGCATGCGCATGTGTATCGATTATCGGGAGTTAAACAAACTCACGGTAAAGAACCGATACCCGCTTCCGAGGATAGACGACTTATTTGACCAACTACAAGGCGCGAATTGGTTTTCAAAAATTGACCTTAGGTCGGGGTATCACCAACTAAAGGTCAAAGAAGAAGATGTGCCGAAGACGGCTTTTCGCACAAGATACGGACATTACGAATTTCTCGTGATGTCATTTGGGCTGACAAATGCGCCCGCGGCATTCATGGACCTCATGAACCGGGTTTGCAAGCCAATGTTGGATAAGTCGGTCATCGTGTTTATCGATGATATCTTGGTGTATTCGAAAAGTGAAGCTGAACACGCACGCCACTTGCAAGAAGTGTTAGAGACACTTAGACGAGAGAAGCTTTATGCAAAATTTTCTAAATGTGCCTTTTGGTTACGAGAGGTACAATTTCTCGGTCATGTCATAAATGCCGATGGAGTTTTGGTGGATCCGTCAAAGATAGAGGCGGTGTCAAAATGGAATCCCCCGAAGAACCCTTCTGAAATTAGAAGCTTTTTGGGGCTTGCTGGATATTATAGGAGATTTATTCAAGATTTCTCCAAAATTGCATCGCCGCTAACAAAGCTAACCCAAAAGAAAGCAAAGTTTGTTTGGGGAGTCGATCAAGAAAAAGCGTTTCGGACGCTAAAAGAAAGACTAACTCAAGCTCCGGTACTGACATTGCCGGACGGAGTCGAAGACATGGTGGTCTATTCGGATGCTTCGTTATCGGGGCTCGGTTGCGTGTTGATGCAACGGGGCAAGGTGATAGCCTATGCCTCGAGACAATTGAAGATGCACGAGAAGAAATACCCCACGCACGATCTAGAATTGGCAGCGGTAGTGTTTGCATTAAAAATATGGAGACATTACTTGTATGGGGTAAAGTGCACCATATTCACCGATCACAAAAGTCTGAAATACTTCTTTGATCAGAAGGAGTTGAATATGCGGCAAAGGCGATGGCTAGAGACGGTGAAAGACTACGACTGTGAGATACATTATCACCCCGGAAAAGCAAACGTGGTAGCGGACGCTCTAAGTCGAAAAGCGGACTATGTCCCAATACGAGTGAGGTCAATGCAACTCGTGGTGACCTCGGGTATACTTGAACGTATTCGAGAGGCGCAGTTAGAAGCAGTGAAGGAAGAGAATTGGAAGAAGGAAAGAATAATTGGGCAGTTGAAAGACTTGTCGGATGGAAATCACGGGTTAAAGACTCGGTCCGGAAGGATATGGGTCCCACATACCTGTGGAGTAAAGGCGCTTCTACTTGATGAAGCTCATAAATCCCGTTATTCAATTCATCCGGGTGCGACCAAGATGTACAATGATTTGAAACAAAATTATTGGTGGCCCGGAATGAAGAGGGATGTGGCGAAGTATGTGGAAAAATGCTTGACATGCTTACAAGTCAAGGCGGAGCATCAGAAACCCTTTGGCAAACTCCAACCGTTAGAAATTCCGGTTTGGAAATGGGAACATATTACAATGGACCTGTTAACCAAGTTGCCTAAGACGAATCGTGGTTTTGATGCAATATGGGTAGTGGTGGATAGATTGACGAAAAGTGCTCACTTCATTCCGATTCGTGAGACTTATACGTCAGAAAAGATGTCAGAAGTCTATACCAATGAAATCATAGCACGTCATGGAGTGCCGGTGTCCATTGTGTCTGATAGGGATACCCGGTTTACTTCGAATTTCTGGCGTGATTTCCAAGAACAAATGGGGACCAAGTTGTACATTAGCACTGCGTACCATCCCCAAACGGATGGACAAAGTGAAAGAACGATACAAATATTGGGAGATATGCTACGGGCGTGTATAATCGACTTTGGAGGCAGTTGGGATGTTCACCTACCGTTAGTCGAGTTTTCGTACAACAACAGTTACCAATCTAGTATTAAAATGGCACCATACGAACTGCTTTACGGTAGGAAGTGTCGAACCCCGGTTTGTTGGGGTGAAGTGGGTCCACGTGAACTTGCCCACCAAGACATAGTACGAGCCACGAACGAAAAGATCGATAAAGTTCGGGCACACTTGAAAGCGGCTCAAGACAGGCAAAAGGCGTATGTTGACAAAAGGAAAAGGCCAATTGAATTTCAAGTCGGTGACATGGTCATGCTAAAAGTGTCCCCATGGAAAGGTGTTATTAGATTTAGAAAGAAGGGGAAGTTAAGCCCAAGGTTTATCGGGCCATTTAAAATCATCGGAAGAGTTGGCAAGGTAGCTTACCGTCTTGAACTACCGGAGGAGCTGAGTGGGATCCATGGCACGTTTCATGTATCGCAATTAAGAAAGTGCCTAGCAGACGAAACGACATATATCCATTACGACGATATCGAAGTGGATAATAGTCTAAATTATGTGGTGAGACCGGTTGAAATTTTAGACAGAAAGGTCAAACGTTTACGAAATAAACAAATTGACCAAGTCAAAGTCAAATGGGAGCATAGGAAAGGTTCGGACACTACATGGGAGTCCGAAGAGGAGATGCGACGTCTTCACCCTACATTATTCGGTACGTACTTTGGTTTCGGGGACGAAACCCTTTTAAGGGGGATGGACTTGTAACATCCCGAAAATATAAAACATTATATCGGAATTATAAAACATAAATAAATGGGAGTTTACTAACTAAGAATTTTAACCTAGTTAGTTAACTAGTCTAGGAATAGCTTATAGAGTGATTAAAAGCTATCAAACTATATCTTGAACAAAATAGAGGGACCATAGTTGTTAACTCTAAAACTTAATTAAAATGGGACAAATAAAATAAACCAAACACCCCAAACATGGGTGTTGGTCGACCAGAAAGAGGCAGGGGGCGACACCCCCAATCCAAGAACCCTAATCTCACAAATCTCTTAAATTGAAGATGAAATTCTGATCCAAAACGAAATTCGAGTTTAGATTATCGATCCTCATCACAAGAGGATCATAAGGTATGTAAAAATTCGTGTTAAATCCTTGTTTGAAATTCTCATGATTTTGGAAATCTGAAATTAGATGCTTGCATGTTTGTTACTTGGTTAGATTGAAGTTGAATAGGTGTTTAGAAGTATAACCTAGTTAACTATTTGAGAAATCATGCCCAAATTCAGAGAATTCTATGAATCCATGGAAGCTAGGTTATGGGTTTTATAAGATGATGATGAACACTAGGATTTGAATGATAATTCTAGCATAAATTTCATCATAGGAGGTAATTCCGGTGATATTGATGTTAAAATATGTGCAAGGTTACTAATTAAAGTGAAATTTTAGGTTTAAAGTTCAAGTCATGAACTTGGAAATGATGGCAGGAAAATCTGACCCGTTAGGTGTTTGTAGAAATGCCTAAGTGAGGATTTTGATGTTAAAATTGATGAGAACGCAGATTTGATCATGTTTCACAATGATATGAATATGGTCATGGAAAGAGTTCTAAACAAGTTGTAAAACTGAATTTTCTAGGCAAAGAGTCCGGATCATCAAGCGGACAAGCCGAAGGGAATTCACGGGGGAAAGGCGTGCTCTAAAGGTACGAATTTATTATTTTCGTTACATCATGAATTAATTAATAGCTTTATGTTGTATCTTCGAAAACATGGTGAACAAGATAGTTCAATATAACACGGAAGTGACCTTGTCTTAATCAAGTGAGACGGGTCAAAACAATTGTTAGAAATTTGATGTACGTATTACATTGTTGATGATTAACTCTTGGTATCTAAACGGGTCAAATAATCGAGTGAAACATAATTTATATACCGGAATATGACGGACTATACTATGATTGTTAGTTAATACCTATCATATCATTAGAAATATTAGAATTGATGTAATGGGTTGATTTATTACAAATTTCGAAATTGGGTTGAAGGAAATGAACTAACAAATCAAGACATAAATTCCCAGGTCTTACCGTAAATTACGGTAATATCGTAATTTACGGTATAGATCAAACTTGTTACGGCAATAACTTCCTGATTTACGGTGACCAGGAATATTCAAGGATCACCGTAAATTACGGTGATGCCGTAATTTACGGTGGAACCAGGAAAGTGATTTTTGTTTTGTTATTTCAAATGGACTTTCAACCTTGTGTTTATATTATACGATAACGTCAAGACTAATGTTTTAATTGGTTTTGATCATAGGTAAATCGACAAGTTTTACGGGTGACGATCAAGTGATATAACGAAGAACCGAACACTCTATTTTGAAGCTTCCGCAACGTTTTAGATCTTTTGTAGTCTTCGTGTATGGTTGTTAATACATTTTAAACAGTTGACAAATTTTGTATCTTAGTCATTACTCGACTAAGGTCATGGTTATTATTAAATTTTGTAAATGAAAGTCATGTACTTAACTATATTTTAATTTAAATCAATGGTTTAAATTCTAGGGTGTTACAATATCCTCGGCTCATTCGTTAGAAATGGCCACGACTTAAGCACAGGGTGTAGGCATATACCTGACAGTTGCGTATGTAAAAAGGTAGTCCACAAGAAGGTTATCTTCTTGTGGGTATTATACCAAGTGGTGTGTCTATTAATCTTGTTAAACCGGCTCTTCTAACCGAGTCCTAAATGGACGACAAACAAGTAAAACTGTATACAAGTTTATTTTCTGAAATAATTATCCCAAGTTATAAAAGATTATTTGTGCCTTGTGTATAATACCCACAAGAAGATAACCTTCTTGTGGACTACCATTTTACATACGCAATTGTCAGGTGTATGCCTATACCCCGTGCTTAAGTCGTGGCCATTTCTAACGAATGAGCCGAGGATATCAAGGACACGGTCATTAACCCCCCTAAAGGCATTGCATCAAACAAGACAGAATAAAACGGGTTATGCATCTTTTTAATCAATATTTGATTGTACGACTTCATACCCGACCAAGCAGTATTATTTTAATACCGTACCCCAAGCCCGTATAGGGAAAATAAGTTAAAAGTAATTATCAGTGTAAACTGACGTATTTTCCGAAAAGGCTAAGTGCAGGTGCTATACGAAATAGGCTGGCTACTCCAGGCATCAATAATCAAGTCTTGCAAGCTCTAGATGTTAAAGTCTGTTGAACAATGATCTTATTTATATTTTGATCCGCCTGTGGATCCTTTACAGCCCGTTGTGATACTTTGATATTACTATATATTCGGTTGTAATGTGATTCATTTATCTTTTGCTTCCGCTGTGCATTTAAATTGTGTTGTTTGACCATGATGACATCAACTACGTCACGATACTCCCCACCGGGCCCACCGGTAATACGTGGAAATATCGGGGTGTGACAGGTTGGTATCAGAGCTATAACAATTTACAAAAGAAGGATTAACTCACATTGCTAATTTAGGTATTTCCTGGTGACTTCCTTGTTATAATCTATTAAATTAGACAATGCACACGCGTTAGTATAATAACCCAATTTACATTAGCTATACCCTCCTCTCGAGACAGAACTCCAACGACTGAGTCGGGCAGAGCTTAGACATGCGTTACGGAGCTCTAGATCAATCGGGCAGGGTAACTAATACGTAACCGGGGGTTATGATACTTACATTGAGGCAGAGCTTCGCTTTTTATTGGGTATTATACCCTGAGAATTATTTTTACTATTTAGAGAATAGAGAGAGAGATCGAGAATTTGAATGATTTCCAACTGAAGCCTGAGGCCCCTATTTATAGTTCTGATCGAGCAGCGGGTAGCGGCCCGCGACGACCGCTTCTATCTTTCTCGCGGCCCGCGAGAACCTAGGCTAGGTTCTAGCTTAGCTTAGTCACCACTATAGGTCCGCCGAGTGTCGTGCCACGTGGCACCCTGGGGTTCCGCCACTTATCACTCGGTCGCGCCCCGCGACAGATCAGGAGAAGTCTGTCGCGCCCCGCGAGGACCCACCAAACTAGATTTTATGTTATTTTGTAAAAATAAAGGTATTCCGGGGCTGTTTTCGTATACAGGGTGTATTTTAAGACGTATAAGGGTGTTTTAAGGATTTTAGGAGAGTTGTTATATCCTCTCCACCTTGTTTTAGAACTCTTCCTCGAGGTCTACTGGAACAGGTATGGATATTTCCTCTGCATCTCTGATTCAAGCTCCCAAGTGTACTCTGGTCCTCTCTTGGGATCCCATTTTACTTTGACTAGAGCTAATCTCTTGTGTTTGAGATTCTTGATCTTTCTGTCTTCGATCTGTAGAGGTTTCTCTACAAACTTAAGCTTCTCGTTTACCTCTATGTCCTTAAGAGGTACTACTAATGCTTCATCTGCTATGCACTTTTAGAGATTACATATATGAAATACATCATGTATTCTTTCCATTTCCTCTGTTAGTTGTAGCTGGTAAGCTACTGGTCCTATTCTTCTAATAATCTCAAAAGGTCCAACATACCTGGGTCTTAGCTTTCCCCTTTTGACGAATCTAACCACTCCTTTCCATGGAGAAACCTTTAATAATACCTTGTCCCCTACTTGAAATTACAATGGTTTTCGCCTGTTATCAGCATAACTCTTTTGACGATCGTGTGCTGCTTTTAGTTTTTCCTTGACTTGAATAATCTTGTCCGCCGTTTCTTGTACTATCTCTGGTCCAGACAGTTGCTTTTCTCTAATTTCTGACCAACAGACTGGAGTCTGGCACTTTCATCCATAAAGTGCTTCGAATAGTGCAGCATTGATACTGGTATGATAGTTGTTATTATAGGAAAATTCTATTAATGGTAAATGATCGTCCCAATTTCCTCCGAAATCAATTACACAAGCTCTAAGCATATCTTCCATTGTCTGAATGGTTCTTTCGCTTTGTCTGTCAGTTTGAGGATGATAAGCAGTCCTTAGATTTAACTTGGTTCCCATTACTTTTTGGAAACTAGTCCAAAAATGAGAAGTAAAACGACTATCTCTATCAGAAACAATAGATATAGGAATTCCATATAATGAAACTATTTCATTTACATATAACTTGGCTAACTGTTCCATACTGAAAGTTTTCTTCATCGGTAAGAAATGAACAGACTTGGTTAATCTGTCTACAATCACCCAGATTGTATCATTTCCTTTTCTTGTCTTAGGTAACAAAATCCATTGTTATCAATTCCCATTTCCATATCGGCATTTCTAGTTGTTATAATAAACCTGAGGGTTTCTGATGTTCAGCTTTAACTTGTGAACATGTTTGACATTTAGCAACATAGGCTGCTATATCCTTTTTCATCCCTATCCACCAGAAATTCTTTCTTAAGTCTTGATACATCTTATCACTTCCGGGATGTATCGTATACTTAGACTTATGGGCTTCTTCTAATATTCGGTGGCGTATGTTTCCTTGTTTGAGTATTCAAATTCTTTTCTTATGGAATCTCCAGATTCCATCTGTTCCTTGTTCTAATTCCTTAATAATTCCTTTTAATTTTTCAGTATCGTCCTTGATTACTGATTCCTGTATTTTCTTAATTTGCTCATATAAATCTATCTGCAGATTTAATTTGAGAGAACGTACTCGTCTTGGCTTTTCATGATACTTTCGACTTAAAGCATCGGCTACTAAATTAGCCTTTCCTGCATGATACTGGATACTACAATCATAATCAATAAGAATTTCCATCCAGCGTCTCTGTCTCATATTTAATTCCTTTTGCCCAAAAACATATCTTAAACTCTGATGATCGGTGAAAATAGTAAACTTACTACCGTAAAGGTAATGTCTCCAAATTTTAAGGGCAAAAAATTATGGCTCCTAACTCTAGATCATGGGTTGTATAATTCTCTTCATGATTCTTAAGTTGTCTAGAGGCATAGGCTATAACCTTTTGACGTTGCATCAACACACATCCATAACTAACCTAATTTAGACGCATCACAATAGACTACAAAGTCTTCAGTTCCTTCTGGTAATGCGAGTATGGGTGCATTGGTTAACCTTTGCTTAAGAATCCTAAAGGCTTCTTCCTGTTTTGGTCCCCATTCAAACTTAACTGATTTACAAGTCAGTTTTGTTAAAGGAATGGTGTCACACCCCAAAAACGTCGCAGCGGAATATTTAAACGTAGTGGAGACGGAAGTTGGTGCCCATTTATATCTTCTCGAGCGATGCATTTTATTGTTGGACATATTGGTTTATTTTAAACATAAGTTGTTAAACATTACATTTTAAGTCACGACACAATTACATGGTTAAGATGTCTTTGATACTCGCGGATCTTATTACAAAAGTCCCAGAAAGTTTAAAAGATGTCCAACATATTTAAAAGAAACAACATGCATCATCCAGCACAAGATACACCATGATTTTCCCGAAGCCGATTTCAAGTACCTGTAGAACACGTTAAAATCAAGTGTCAACACAAAGGAAGGTGAGTTCACTTATTCGTTTACAAACAAATTTTATTCCAAGGAAAACTTTCTAATTAGGTGTTTATTTGAAAACATCCATGTAGTTTTAGAAAGTCCATTTTACTCCTTTGATAAAATCCATGGGCCTTCCATCGGGTCATTACTCCGACAATAGTAATACTGCCCAGGTTTTGTATATTAAATTCTAGTGTCAACTTTCAGACTCATATGTTAGCTAGACGATACGAACTATATATTAAGCATGCAGGGATAATCAAAACTAGACAATGAACAGAATATTAATTCGTCGTTTGACATTGACACGGGGCGACCGGTCACGACGGGGTTGTCAACCCGATAGATCTACCAACAGTTCCTCGCGTGCAATACTTAAACTAATTAAACGACATCATGGGCGCAGGGTTCTTTCTCGAAGAACAATATGATGTCTGCCTCACGTACAATATATATATCCTACTAATATGACAATTTAATACACGATGTTGTACGAATCCCCTGAAATCCCCGACGAATGTAAGCCTATGCTGATACTTACTCTCTTGAGACCAAGCAATATTCATACCAACTACACGGTCGTTTTCCCCCAAACACCATGCATAATCCCGTTTCCACCCGAAACATATTTATTCTTCAAAACCATTTCATCCCGAAATACATATATAATTTCCCAAAAATCCATATATTTCCAATGAAAATATATAATTTATATCAAAATGTATGTTTTATTTCAAAAACATTATTAAACCCTTTTATTGGCGTGTTCTACCCCCAAAATATACATATAAAGCAGTAAAAAGAGGGGTTTAGTGACACTCACCTTTGGGTGCGTATTTTAATACCGCAATCCCAGAAATTGATTATATACGTCCTAATATGGAAACAATTCTAAATCAAAATAACATTTAATCACAAAAATCCTAAGTTTCTTAGTTTCTTAGAATTATCACATAACTTTGAGATTTTCTCGAAAAGTTGTCCTTTTTGAATATGTTGGCACGTTAATATATATATATATATATATATATATATATATATATATATGAGTCCATATATATTTATTATGATTTTGCGCTTTGAACGATTTTATTGGTGACCATTATTGTGTAATTCCCTTAACTCTCTCGTTTATACGTGATATACCTATGATTTGTGCGTCATAATATTTATACACAAACATTCATATAATTTAACACCGAAACACACAAAATCTTGTTAATTTATCTATTTTGTCATTTTCAAAGCAACTACACATGAAATATCCTATATATATCAAATTTCATGCTCGAAAAACAAGTTACACATTTAACGCACTTTTACCGTTTTTACCGCACCAAAACGTACATGCATACATGCATAATCTAAATTTCCTATTATTAGATTAACACTTAACATATTATCACATTTAAATTTAAAAATCACTTAACACATTTTATCACAAAAGATTCACTCAAAATTTGCCCATACTAATGTTCACAGAAAATGCGTATTTTAGCGATTCGGTAACGTTTTTGGGCGTCGGAAGTCACGTATGACCAACCAAACACCAAGTAAGCTTTAAATTAGTTAAAATACTTATTTTTAAACTAAAAATGTTAGTTTATTTACTGATCTAAATCAGTTTTATGAAAATCATCTGAAAAGCCGATTTTTGACCGTTTTAACGCATAGTTTTGCGTTAAATGTTACCGTAACCATCCCAACTTGAAACGATTTGATATTTTAACACAATACATGTTATTTACTGATTAAAATGGTGATTATATTCAGATTAGTGCAGTTTTTATTTAAGTCACATAACTCATGCGATTTCACATATTTTACAACTTTTAATTCACCAAGTACAACTTACAAAGCTAGCAAACATTATGACAAAGTTACATATTATTAAACACTTCAAAATAACTTTATTTTAAGGCTTATAATCTGATCTAAAACTATTTTTATCATAACATCATTTATCCATCATTTTATGTACATACACCCACATGCATGACTATGTACAAGCACTTAATGCATATATATCATATCATCATCATCATCTTACATAACCTTAAATGCATCTAAGGATACATTTACTTCATGTTCTTATAAATCACAACATGTTCATCTCATAATCATTAGATCATTTCACATAAATGCATCATTCCATCTTTATTTACATATGACAAAATTTAGTGTATACACTTACATATACATACACGACATACACACATATACACATGCATAAAATTTCAAAACCTCACTTTTTAACACATCTACTTCAAATCATGGAACCTTTTCTAGAACTTTCTTTTATGACTCTTTTACAACACATGCATGTAATCATCTTTTCAAAATCAAATCAAGTAAGAATCATTTAACAAAATCAAAACACAACAAGTTACACTCCCACTCATAAACTATCGGCCCTATGTACAATACATATTCACATTCACTTTTCTTTGATTTAAATCTCATTCTTTGTAGAATACAAGTTTTGTGATTAAACTCAAGAACAAGAGAAACTTCCATTGTTATTTTAGATCATCAAGAATCAAAACAAGATTTGTGAAATGAACTTTATACCTTCAAGATTTTAGATGGGTTTTTGAGAATAGATGATGAGATGGAGGTTGTTCTTGCTTGAAATCACTTCCAAACACCCTTTTTAGCTTGAAGTCATCTTGAAAGAACCTTGAATCTTCATGGAAATAGTTCAAAATTTTTGAATGTGGGTGTTTAGAGGGGTGTTCGGCCGAGATTGTTCAAGAGGGTGAGAGAAAGTGTAATTTGATCTTGGTTTATGGAATAAGAAGTGTATAAAGAATGTTTAAATGATGACTTGTGTTCCCAAGAACCACACATGGCAAGAACTCAACAAAAAGGCAAATGGTGGGCTGCCAATATGCTGCCACCTAAGCCCCCTCTCTCACATAAAAATATACATACACACATTATATGTAAATTAATTTTAAAACAGGTATTTTACTGGATACCGGGTATTTTATCTAGCGTTTTAAACCCGTTTTAGTGCGTTTTAATTCATTTTTATCATTCTATTAAAATAAACTCACCAAAATATTACTGAAAAATATTTTGTTTGTCTGGACTGGCGGCGTTGTCGGTATTTGGCAGTATGCGCGCTGTGCTGCGCGGTACACGTTAAAAATCGCAAAAATAGGAATTTAAGCGTTTTTGTTTATTTTTGTCATTCTATAAGAATAAATTATCAAATTATTGCTAAAATGATTTTCGGTTGCCTAGACGGGCTGCGTTGACAATATTTTGTCGGTATACGTGCTACATCGCGCGGTACGCGCTTAAACTCGAAAATAGAGTTCATTAGCGTTTTAATTTATTTTTCCTCACGAATAGGATTAAAAATATTATTTTAATTATAACAGGCTATTTTTAGGATTTTAACACTATCCAGGTGGTCACCGATGTTCGTTTCACATTTTAACCGTTACGCGATAAGTGTTTATCTTAACGTTGCCAACATAATTTTTATCAAAGTTAAATTTTTACCAATACACTAAATTTCACATATTACATCATAATTAGTCAAATATAGTCCTGTTACCTATTCACAACACGTGCTATAATTGTATGGTACGGCCTGAAAAGCCAGGTGTCACAAATGGCTATTCTAGAAAAATCTCGGATAAACCGTTTATAATAACCTGCTAGTCCAAGAAAACTTCTCACCTCCGTTGGTGACTCAGGGACTTTCCATTTAGTAATTGCCTCGATCTTTGTGGGATCCACATGAATTCCTTTATGATTACCTAAGTGTCCAAGGAATTGCACTTCTTGTAACCAAAATTCGCATTTTGAAAATTTAGCATAAGGCCTTTCCTTTCTTAATAAATTTAGGAGTGTATGAAGATGCACTGCATGTTCCTCTTTACTTTTAGAGTAAATGAGAATATCATCTATAAAAACAATTATGAATTTATCCAGATATGGTTTACATATTCTGTTCATCATGTCCATAAATGCGGCTGGGGCATTGGTTAAACCAAATGGCATGATTGTAAATTCATAATGACCATACCTTGTGCTGAAAGCAGTTTTAGGAATGTCCTCTTCCTGTACTTTCAGTTGATGATATCGTGATCATAAATCGATTTTAGAAAAGAATCGAGCTCCTTGCAATTGATCAAACAGATCATCGATTCTCGGTAATGGGTACCGATTTTTAATTGTGACCTTGTTCAATTCTCGGTAATCGATGCACATATGCATTGATCCGTTTTTCTTCTTGACGAACAAGATTGGTGCTCCCCATGGCGATGAACTAGGCTGTATGAATCCTTTCTCCAGAAGTTCATCCAACTGTTTCTTCAGTTCTTGCATTTCTGCTGGTGCCAAACGGTAAGGTGCCTTGGCAATTGGTGCTGTCCCTGGTAGTAGATGAATTCTGAATTCAACTTCCCTATCCGGTGGAAGTCCATGTAGTTCTTCCGGGAAAACATCTGAGAATTGAGATACTATAGGAATATCTTTCAAATCATTTCCTTTAGTGTTAATGATTATGGAAATCATATACATTAGTGACCCTTTTCTTGCATAGCTTGCTGTTTTCATCACAAAGATGAATTTTGTGGATCTAGATGGCTTGTCTCCTTTAATTGTGATCTTTTCACCCTTTGGTGAACTTACTTGTATTGACTTTTGATCACATAGAATACTGGCTTTATTGGCTACTAACCAATCCATTCCTAATACAATATCAAATCCAGCCAGATTCATTGGGTAAAGATTAGCAATAAAATTTTTGTTTAAAATTTCTATTCTTGCTCCCTACAAGATTTCAGTGATCTTAGTGGATTCTCCATTTGCCGTTTCTACCAGACATTCTTGTTGAAGTTTAGTTAATGATTGATTGAGAAGTTTGCAAAATGAAGTATTAATAAAACTTTGGTTCGCACCAGAGTCAAGTAATATTTTAGCAAAAAACATCATTAATTAAAAACGTACCGGCAATCACGTCCGGAATCATCTTGGCTTCTTCTGCAGTCAGAACAAATACTCTAGCATTCTTGGTAGTCTTATTGTTCATGGCTGGAGCTAGTTTCGGACAATTTGGGTTGATATGCCCCTTTTCTCCACAATTAAAGCATATTCCATTACTGAGTTTCTTCCTACAGTCTTCTTCCTTGTGTCTAGGAATTTTGCAGAAGGTGTAGTATGTTGAACATTTCCCTGAATGCTTCTTCTTGCAGTTCTTAAGTAAGGTGCAGAAGTAGAACGTATATTTTTCCCATGGTTGGAGTTACCGTAGCGAAATTCTTGGGTAATCTTTTGGACTAGGTTCTTCCTCTGGTTTTCTTCTTGTGTACGTACTAGTTCATCAGTCAAGGTATTTGCTAGTTCTACAGGTTCTTCTATGGTTTGTAGTCTAGCTGCCTTGACTACATGTCTAATCTCACTGATTAATCCCCAGATGTAACGGGGGATTAATACTGGTTCTGGTGAAGCTAGGGTTGGCACTATTCTAGCATATTCAAAGAATATGGTAGTGTAACCCTTGCAGTCCACTCCAGTCATTCTAAGGTTTAAGAACTTATTAGTTATTTTTTCTTTTTCATTGGGAGGACATAATTTTCTTTCAACCATGTTCTTAAACTCAGTCCATTCCATATTATAGACTCTGTCACTTCCCCTAGACTGGAGAATAGTGTTCCAGCATTCTAGAGCTGCATTCTTAAAAAGATTGGAAACAAACATGATTTTATCTTCCTCTGCGCATTTGCTTATTTTTAAGACTGCCTCAGTGTTTTCTATCCAACGTAGAGCTGCAATGGCTCCTTCATTTCTAGAGAATTCTATTGGTTTGCAAGACCATAATTCTTTGTAAGAACAACCATATGACATGGTTCTTATTCTTTTTGGAATAGGCAATTGAAGTAATGGCCCATTATTTACACTGTGATTGGGTTCAGTAGGTGGTCGTTTACTTCCACTATTAGTTTTATTATTTTCAGCTTCTTTAACAGTTTTCATGATATATGGCATATCGTCTATAATCCCTTGTGCCACTATGTGTTGGATGACACTGTTATCTAATTGGTTTCCATTATTATCGTTATTCTGGTTTTCCTGATTTACTTCGTTGTCCATCTGGATTATAAACATTTACCAGGTATTAATATAACATGATAAGATTTAATGCCAACAATTACACAAACAAACACATTGGTCAAAACCGTCGAGCATTGCGACATTTACTCTATTTCATATATATATATATATATATCTATTACAACTGGAATTTAAAATACACTATTAGTAACTATTGGTTCATCTATTTTAGTTGATTTTTTTTTATTTTTTTTCAAACCACACACACATATATTATTATTATTATTATTATAATTATTATTATTATTATTGTGACTAGGGGTTCATCCAGTATTGCATATTTCGCTCGTCGTACTTCCATACGAGCTTCTCTCCTATTTGTTTGATTCTTTCTCCTTCATCCACTAACTCCTCACTAAATGTGTGGAGTTCCTACATGTTTTCTGTACTCATGGGTGGTGGTGGTGGTGCGGGTATTGGGTCAGGGTACTGGGGTATCGGTTCTCCATATGGGTATGGGTTTTCTAGTATTTCCCGAACATACTGATCGGCATCCCAATATGGATCTAGAGGGTCAAGGTTGGTATATGGTGCTAATGGGTTTGGTATGGGCTCCTCCTGTGGGTAGAGTTCTCGATAATCCCTATGTTCATCCTCCCATGGGTCATTAGCTAGAGGATTAGGTGCTGGGATTCTAGGGATTTCGTTTGGGTCGAAGGCGGGTATAGGAACCCGGTCTCCTGGGTTAGGCTATATTTCCATGGGTTGGGTTGGGAACAACGGCAGTGGCTATGGTGCAATGATTTGGTCTAGATTTGGGTCTGCTGTAGTGGTAGCTAGTATGTGAAAGTTGGCCAATCGCCTATTGACTATGTCTTAGGTCTGGGCGTTCATCTCCCTATTTGCTGCTGCTAAAGCCTGTTGTTGCTGTTACTTCCTCATTTCATGGGGAATGGTTCTTCGGATTGCGCCTTAAATATGAAGATTCCCTCTTCTTTGTCAGCCGAATACCCTGAAGGAGTAGGCTGGGAGGAAGTTCCTTCATCTCTAGAAGAACTAGATAGGTGACGATAGGCGTCAGACGGACCTTGATCACTCATACTGTAAACTAACAAATTGTCAAATAACACAAAACAATAATATTCAGATATGCACGTAATCACATAGATTATATCCTAACATAAGGGATAAAATTTTGGTGTCAGCAGAACACTTATGTGGCTGAAATCAGTGGCTGTAGCTCTGATACCACCTTCTGTCGCAACCCCCGACCCCTGCCCCGGAAGGCGGGCGGCCGCAGCACGCAACTTTGGTGGTATCGGTGTTTATTAATTTGGCAGCAGAAATTACATCAGGACCGTAGTTAGGAAATAGTTTATCAGAGTAAAACACCACATTTTTATAATAATAAATAAATGGGAAAAACCCAAGTTTCCATTACAACATGTTTATAGGGATAAACCTTAATTTATTGAAATAAAACTTCTTCTATATTTAGGTAACTTTTATAGTCACTTTTTCAAGCCTTCAGTGCTCTTCAGCTGGCTTCTAATTGGCTTTCACATTTTGCTAACTGAAATGCGTTTTAAAAAGTTTTATCAGCAAGAAATACTGGCGAGTGAATCCCAGTTTAATCAAAACAAGTTTTATCATTTTACAGCATTGAGGGCAACATGCAATTACATTTGTTTACATCTACTTTAATTATCACCCACGGTACTGTCAATCCTGACTTGTGGTCAAGCTACTACTCACAGTGTAGTAACAAGTTATGTATACAAAACCCAACATACCGACGATAATTGTAGATTTACAAATACTCAATCATTGTGAATTGTAATTTAAAACGATTGAAGTTTTGTAAAACAGTTTACAAAAGGAGGATTAACTCACATTGCTAATTTAGGTATTTCCTGGTGACTTCCTGGTTATAATCTATTAAATTAGAAAATGCACACGCGTTAGTATAATAACCCAATTTACATTAGCTATACCCTCCTCTCGAGACAGAACTCCAACGACTGAGTCGGGCAGAGCCTAGACATGTGTTACGGAGCTTTAGATCAATCGGGCAGGGTAACTAATATGTAACCGGGGGTTATGATACTTACATCGAGGCAGAGCTTCGCTTTTTAGTGGGTACTATACCCGAGAATTATTTTTACTATTTAGAGAATTGAGAGAGAGATCGAGAATTTGAACGATTTCCAACTGAAGCCTGAGGCCCCTATTTATAGTTCTGATCGAGCAGCGGGTCGCGGCCCGCGACGGCCGCTTCTATCTTTCTCGCGGACCACGTGAACCTAGGCAAGGTTCTAGCTTAGGTTAGTGTCACACCCCGATATTTCCACATATTATCAGTGGGCCCGGTGGGGAGTATCGTGACGTAGTTGATATCATCATAGTCAAATAATCACAGTTCAATGCACAGCGGAAGTCTAAAGTAAATATATTACAAACCGATTCAAAGTAACATCAATATTACAAACAGGTTGTAAGATGGATCCACAGGCGGATCTTAAAACAGAAAGATAAACACTGTTCAACAGACTTTAGACGTCTAGAATTTTCAAGATTCCCTATTAACGCCCAGAGCTCCCAGCCAATTACGTACAGTACCTGTCACTTAATCTTTTTGTAAATTACGTCAGTTTACACTGGTAAATACAATTAACTAACTCTTTTGAAAATCTTTATGAAAAATTATTTAAATGCACAAGGCACAAATATTCTTTTATAACTTGGGACAATTATTTTAAAAATAATCTTGTATACAGATTTATATGTTCGTTATACATTCAGGGCCCGATGTTAGAAACCGAGTCAAGATTAACAGACACACCACAAGTATAGGCCCACAAGAGAGTGAGATACCGTTTCCCTTATGCAACTGTCAGGTGTATGCCTACACCCCGTGCTTAAGACGTGGCCATTTCTTAATAATGATGCCAAGGATATCCGGGACATGGTCATTAACCCCCAAAGGCTTTTATTTCAAACAAGACAGATTAAAACGGGTTACCTCAATAATTTAATCACAATTCGATTAAACATTCAATACCCGACCAAGCGGTATTATTATAATACCCTATCTCAAGCCCGTATAGGGAAAATAAGTTAAAAGTATTTACCTGAGCTTAAAATGCAATTTATACTCAGCCGTATATTCTAATCAGCAAGCACAAGTACCTCTACTGGGGCTCTCAATCTGGAACGAAGGTTTTATTAACCTATTAGATTCCTAACGGGTCTTATTTAAGTTGTAACTTAGACCGGTTAGTTTTAACGAAAGGTTTTCAGTTCAAAACGCAAGATTAAGCGAAGACCGGATTAGAATGTAATTTAGACCCGACAAGTATGGAGACTTGTATAATATGGGTAAACTAAGCACATTCTGAATTTTGAAGCAAAAATGATAAGGTTTGACCCGTTTCGGTCAATTTATGCAAACTAGTTACATAAACCGTTCCGAACGCGAATAATGCATAACGGGTAACCAAAAGAGTCATGAACATGTTTCACAAGTTAATATGCCTTAAATATGTTGTGATATCAGTAGGATACCTTCAATTATGCCCAAAACGAATATAAAACCAATTTATGCCCCATAGGTGTATTTTGGTCATTTTAAAGGTTATAATAGAGGTTAAATATTAATCTGAGGTTCTGGTCTAAAATAATCAGTAAAAAATATTTATTTTATCAAGTTATATCAGTAATATATCTCACATATGTGAAATTTATCATTTATGGCCAAACTATGCACCGTAGGGGCATTTTGGTCATTTCACATATGCTTTACGGGTTAATTTTGGAAACCTGAGTTTCAAACTTTTATTTATTGTTAAAATATAAAAATTTATTCATAACATCAGTAGGTATTAAGCTTTGGGTGCCTAATATGGTTTTAAACCATACTATGCGCCTAAATCGCATAAAAGTCGGTATTTGACGGTATTCGGGTTAAATAAGTAAATCGGAGATTTTGAACAGCCTTTACTATTTAAAATAATTTATTTAATATATAAAATCAGTAGAAAAATGTTTGATATGTAAAGGATGTGTAAAACTCATTTTATTAGCAAAAAGGGCATAACCGTCAATTACCGAGTCAATGCAAGAACCCTATGTTATGATCAGTTTAAAATTCAACAAAAATCTTCAAAAATCCCAAAATATTATATTACATCAGTGGGCAAAAGGTTTGGTGTCAAAATTCGAGTTTAAATAGGCTTTTTGCTAATAATGTCGTTTAATTAATAAAAAACTTTCAAATTACGATATTGAACATAACTCCTAATTTAGACCTCAAAATGATGTCAAATTTTTAGGACATGTTTATAAATCAGTAATAAAGGTTTTTGTCCTCTCACATTTTCAAAATTATCGTTTTAATATCAAAAGGGCATAATGGTTAACTTTTAAGCATTTAACGGAAACATGCAATGAACTAGGATTTCTATGGAACCATCTTGTATAACCTCAGAGGGTTACACTAACATATAATATGGTCCTAAAGGAATCCTGAGGCATAACTAAACTAAGCTAAATCGGATCAGAACTGAAAGTCAAAGCAAAAGTCACCTTTTGCGATTTTTGGTTCCGAACCGTGCCTAAACTCAGAATTGTCGGGTCGAACATGCCTAGACATGTTCAATTAATATTTACCAAGTTATTAAAGTGACAAAACGGATTTTATTGCCTTTACATCATTAATTATGAATTTTGTTTAAAAACCGACTCGCTTGACTTTTATTTTAATTACTTTGACCCGACAATTAACTAAGCAAACGTGGTAATTAGGAGGTATAGTCATAAGAGACTATAACCATCGTGATTACGCTCACGTTACGAAGTTCAAACGGACTTCATGTTGACCATTGACTGGTCAAAGTAGGAAGTCAAACACTGTTTGACTTTTGTGCTAAAAACGCATAACAGCACGAAAGAATACTTACAAGGGGTCCAAGAAATGGAGGTTTGATCTAATAATTCTCAGGTATGGAGTATAAACACTCCAACTTAGAGAATATGATCAGATCATGGTGTGTTGCTAATGAAATCATGGGGTGTATATAGTTTTCGGGTAACCGTTAAGATCGTTCATCGATAAACGTGCTTCGATCTGGGCCTTACATGTGTGCCCATGGTTTTAGAATACCATGGGTGCCCCAAAAATAGCCCCTAGAATGATAAAAAACCATTTGCAAACCAGAAACCCAGATGCTGAATTGAAATCAGCTGTTTTTTGCAGATCTGATGCACTTTAGTTCAACAAACAGTTTGCTTATTTACAACTTTGGTCCCTGCAAGTGTTTAAGGCCCATTTTGACATGTTTAAAGCCCGTTAAGCCATTTTTAAGGCTCTACAATGATGCCTAAACATAGGGAACATAAAACATGCTCAAAAATATGTCGGATGTCGGTTCGTTTGGTCGTACGGTTGCGTCGTTCGGCTAATTATGATGAAACACGAACGGACGCGAAAAACGATCCAAATTACGCGACGAATGGAATTTTATCATGCCGATCACTAAAATAAAATATTTTAAGGATTACATAAATTTTTGGATGTCCGGATATATTCAGAACGTAAGATATGCGCGAAAATGCAAACTTATGCACTTTTTGACGCTTTTTGTCCCTGTTGATCAATTAAGTTTATTTTTGCGCACCAAACACATCTAAGCCTGTTTCTAAGCTATGTAAAGGATATTTAGGGCATGTTTAACTTATGATCGTATTCCGGAAGGTTCAATACCCTATGAATAGGTATACTTTTGCAGTTTGACGCAAATAGTCCTTTAGTCGCTCGCACAAAGTAGCGCGAAATGTCGTTTAATGATATCCAAGCCTTCCATGGCCCATAATGGGTATTCCCAAGCATGTGTTTAAATATTAATACGCTTTCATTTGCTTAAATGGTCACCAAAAGGCGTAGATTCAAAAGTTGACGCTTATGGTCCCTCTAATGCGCAAACTTGCGCATATCATCGTTTAATAGCATCGAAGCCTAACCTAACCCATGTTAGGCATTCTTGAGAGTATTATTAAACATCACGATGCTTCAGGTTCGTAAAAAGGTCATTCAGAGGTATAATTAAACATATTGACGCTTTTAACCCCTTGAACTTATGAAGTTGCGCGTAACGTCACTTAAAGGCATAAAAGCACTTAATGACCAATATTAGGCATTCCCGAGAGTGTAATCAATTATCATGAAGCTCTCGGTTTGTTAAAAGGTATCTCATAGGTAAGAATTAACATGTTGACACTTTTAACCCTTCATTGCGCAAACTTTCAATTAATTACGCAAACTGTCACGACCCCCGACCCACCCTGGACGGAATCGGGAGTCGTGAACAGCCCAGTGGTACCGGTGATTAATTTGAAAACATTGCAGCGGAATTTTCATCAGGACCGTGAGTTAGGAAAAATATCAGAGTTTAGAAAACACCGGATTTTATTTATTAAATAGATGGGAAAAACCCATGTTTTACAATGGTAGCTTTAACAAAGATAAATTTGATTACATAAAACAATATTTCTTAATTTTTATTTAATTAATTAAATAAGCCACTTCTTGATGCCTTTCAGTGCCGTATCCATCTCTTACTCCAATCTACTGTAATTACCTGAAACGCGTTTTAAAAAGGTTTTGTCAGCAGGAAATACTGGTGAGTTCATTCATTTTGCTTAAAACATATTTGTTATAATTTACAGCATTAAGAGTTTTTATATTTGCTTCTTAAAGATTGGCAAAAACTTAATCACTAGAAACCAGTGTTATAAATTACAGCATAAGGGCGATTACAATGGCTTCTATCTTATTTTTATCTGGCGCTCTGTCACAATGGTGACGATGGTCATACCATTATTAGGTCAATGAACCTAAATAGTGATGATTATCCCTAGTAGGTCAATGAACCTAACTGGGAGAAAATTAGTAATGTGCACAATACCCCACTAGCCAGTGATTCAAGATATCCACGACTTAGTCCCTGTAATTATAACTTTTGAAAATAATTTGAGGTATTGTAAAATAGTTGATAAAAAAAAGAATGACTCACTTATAATCATGCAGATTCATACGGCCAAAGTTTAGTCTACACATAATCCTTGATATATTGCAGATTTATACAGGCAGAGCTTAGCTTATTGATTTAGCCTTGTAACCTAGTGCACACGAACTAGGTAGGTAACTTAATACAGCAATTACAATAACTCACGAGATCAACCCTCACAATGAATGACAAAGTGCTATGCTTAAACATCCATCGAATTAACGATTAATGACAAAGCATCACCCTAATGTGGGCAGCACTTAAACATCCATTGAGTACATTGATCGATCGGACAATGAATCGTAATAGCGATCGAGTTATTACCCTATATCGTAGTAGCACCCCCTACTAATTAGTGTTTTTGAGATTGTTTCGACTATAACTCAACATAAAAAGTGAATTTGATCGTCGAACGAACGCCAGAATCCAATTGCCAATGTCTGCAATTTATACAAGAATTTGGCTTAGCTTACGGACCGTAAGACTCAACCCTTACGGTCCGTAAGGGTTGAAAATTGGTTATAGGTTAGCCACGTGTGGGACTAGGCCTGCTGAGTTGACAGATTTTAAATTTTCGAATTTGACAACGAATTGTGATGATAATCGTCAGTGGGGAATAGCCCCCCCCCCCCTGAGTTTTAGGGGCCCTGATCCTGATTCTGATTGTTCTGAAAATTTTTAGGGTTTGTGTAGAATCACCTGAGTGTCTCAATTAGGGTTTCCTATCGAATAAAATAATAAAAATAAATAGCATTTTTAATGAGGGTTGTTACACAAACGGTTACTCATGATCAACAAGTGGCCCATTTGTGAATATGATTACCATGTAATGTTATTCAAAGGCTTATAATAAGCATGTTAACATTTCCAGTCCTTATATAATCAAAGTTTTTTATTTTTCGCAAAATTAGTCCCTCAAATTCGACGTTTGACTTTATTAGGGTTTATTACACATGTCAATACATCATTGGACGTGATTTTACGAGGTGTTACAGTTAGTCACCACTATAGGTCCGCCGGGTGTCGTGCCACGTGGCACCCTGGGGTTCCGCCACTTATCACTCGGCCGCTGTAACACCCCGAAAATATAAAACTTTATATTAGAATTATAAAGTATAAATAAATGAGATTTACTAACTAGGAATTTTAACCTAGTTAGTTACAAGTCTAGAAATAGCTTATAATAGGGTTAAATAACAAAAACTATATGTTAAAAAATAGTAAAGGGACCAATGATGATAAAAGTGAAATTTATGTTGCAAATTTTAATAAAAACAAAAACCAAACACCCCATTTCGGGGCCTGGTCGATCAAGAAGAAGCAGGGGGCGACACCCCCATTCTCAAACTCTAAACATCCACAAAATCAATAAATTGAAGGCTAAATTCTGTCCCAGATCAAAATCCAAACATAGATTACTGATCCTCATCACAAGGGGATTACAAGGTATGTAAAATTTTGAGAAATCTCTCAACTTGAAATTCTCATGAATTTGGAAAATCTGAAATTAGATGTTGCATGTGTGTTATTTGGATTGAATAGGAATGATGTAGTGTCTAGGAGCAAAACCTAGACAAAAACATGTGAAAATATGCCTAAATTCTGGAAATTTCATGAATACTTTGAAGGTCATTCATGGGTTTTGTATGAAGATGATGAACACTAGGGGTTTGAGCAATTTCCTAGGGTAATGTGGTCCTTAGGAAAAGATTTCTGAAATCCGAATGTTAAACCTCATAAATGAAAGCTTGATTGATAAAATTTGGGCTAAATGATAAGTTAGGGATTGGTTATGTAATCATGTAAAATCTGCCCTTGAAATGTTTGTCAAATGCCTCAAAGAAAGCTTGAAACTGAAATGTCTAAGTTAAAAACGCATAATTATGATGTATGGTAAAATGTGCGTTATATATGTGAAACTAAGAGTTCTAAACATAAAGTGATTGAAGTCTATAGGAAAGGAAGCTGGGGCATCAAGCGGACAAACCGGTGTGTACACACGTTTGAAGGGCTTGCTTTAAAGCTATGTAACTTGACCCGTTACATTAAATAAATTTTGATAATTTTGATATGTATGTAGTTGGATTGTGTATTAAAAGTTGAGTTGGATTAAAGCGATGATATTCGCTATGTCGAGTTATAAGCCAAGAAATCTGGTTAGACCTCGTTGGTAGTCATCAAAATGGAGGATTTCTTAGATGAGCCAAACGTGTCGAATAACCAAGTAAGGCATGGAAGTACATTGTAGTATGGATGCTTGGTCTCTTGTTATCATTGATAAATGACATATTAGAATGCGAGTATTAAACTTGTTGGTTTGTATGATTGAAATCCGAGATCTTGATCCAAGTAAACAAACTAATCAAACCAAAACTTAACTTTCCAGTGTCTACCGTAAATTACGGTATACACCGTAATTTACGGTAGAGACCATAAGGTTACGGTGGGTTTCATCTGTGTTACGGTGGAACCAGAACTTCTCAGAAGCTACCGTAACTTACGGTATCTACTGTAAGTTACGATAGAGCTTAGAAATAAATGACAAATCTTGTATTTCTTTGTTAAATCGTATCCGTTTTAAACGTAGTTTCGAATATGTATTGTTTCTAAGTATTCTAATACTAATGTTTAATGTAAACATTTCAGTTTTTAGGTATCCAAGGATTATGGATGACAGTCAAGCTAGCTTTTGAAGAACCGAACACAAACTTTTGAAGCTTCCGCATAAATTAACTCTGTTTAAACGATGTTATGATGTAAACCGTTTGTTAAATAACTTATGGATGTTTTAAATTTTTGGTAGATAACTAATGTTTGTTACCTTAGAACTTGGTTCTCGAAACTAAGGTTTTTATTTATACGTCTTTTGTAAATAATCTTATGAATTATTACTAAATTCAAGAAGAAATTTTAAGGGTGTTACAAGTTGGTAATCAGAGCTTATGGTTGTCAACAAAGTGTTCGGTTCAAGCTTGATCGATCGTCCGGTAAGAATTAACTTATTATGTTAGTAGATTATACCTTGCGTAAGAAATAAGAAACGAATTGAAATGCATGGGAAGAGTGTATTAACACACTCAAACCCGGAAAATGCATTAGATGTGAATGGTTAAAGCAAGTTAGGAACTTGGCTAAACCAAAACAAATGAAGCAATGCTATAAATGAAATGTTTAACGTTTAAATGTAAACATTTCAGTTTCAAGATGTCTGATGGCAATGATGATAATCCGGTGCAAACAAGCACCGAACAAATGAAAGAGATAATTGCCGAAGAGGTAGGGAAGGCAATTGAAGGAAGTCTATCCGGGTTTATAGACAAGATTCAAAGCACGGTGTTGTCGCTTGTTGAAGAGCGAGTCAAAAGGTTGGAAGATAACGTCAACCTTATAAAAGAAAAGTCGGGAGAACGCAAAGGGTGTTCGTACAAGGAATTCATGGCGTGTAAACCGCCAATCTATAACGGGGAGGTTGACCCGATAATTTTCCAAAGATGGATAAGTGACGTGGAAGGGGTGTTTGAACGAACCCATTGTGACGTAGGTGTCTTTGTTGCTTACGGAACGGGTCAATTGAGAAATCAAGCCAAGGATTGGTGGGATAACAAAAAGAAGGAAATGGGAGCCGAAGCGGCGAGGGTTATGACTTGGGACGAGTTTAAGGTACCGTTCCTTAAACACCACAGTCCCAAAGCGGTTATTAACATGATCAAAGAAGAATTTATCCAGTTAAGACAAAATGGAGAATCAATTGATAAGATCACGGGCATCTTCATGGATAAGCTGAGATTCTGTGACGAGTTAGTCACCACTGAAGAGCAAAAGATATACTACTATTACAACATGCTGAGTGCCGAGTACCGTGCGTTCATGACTCCGTCAAAGTATGAAACCCTCACGGAGATTATCAACACCGCCCGAGAGCGGGAAATAGAGTTAAAGAAACAAGTAGAAAGGGGCGAGCGGAGAGCACAAGATGTGAATCCAAGCCCTACAAAGAAAGCTAGAACTGCTGAATCGGGGAAGAAGGTGGAGACTAAAGGCGGGTCGCCAAGTTGTAAAGTATGTGGAAAGGGGCACAAAGGTGAGTGCCGCTTCAAAGACAAGCCGTGTCCGGTATGTGGGAAGACGGGGCACACTGCATCGCCATATCCCGGAAAAGTTTCCGTTTGTTACAAGTGTTATCAACCCGGTCACAAGAAATCTGAATGCCCCGAGTTGGTGGGAAAGAGAGACACAAAAGAGTCTCCAACAGAAGCTCCCAAAGCGAAGGCTAGGTCCTTCCAACTTACCGCGGCTGAAGCGAAAACAGAACCCGATGTGGTTTCAGGTATATTCACAATTAACTCAATTCCAGTACGTGTATTGTTTGATACGGGTGCGAATAAATCCTTCATTTCGCATGGATTTATTCGACATCCTTCATTTGTATTGACAAAATTATCTGTGCTCTTAGAAGTTGAAATAGGGGACAATAAAAGTTTTATAGTTTGTAATGTTTGTCGAGGCTGCAAATTAAGCATCGACGATGAGGAATACTTAATAGACTTAATCCCGATGTCAATGGGAGAATTTCAAGTAGTCGTTGGGATGGATTGGCTATCTCAGCACCATGCAAAGGTCGTGTGTTTTCATAAAGAGATAAAACTAACATCTCTGAGCGGGAAACACGTCACCATTTATGGCGAAAAAGGAGGCAACCCCATAGTGTGCTCAATGTTGAAAGCTCACAATCTTATGAAGCGAGGATGCAAGGCATTCATGATATACGCAAATGAGCCCGAGAAAGAATCACGGAAGATTGAAGATGTACAGGTAGTTCGAGACTATGAAGATGTGTTTCCGAAGGATCTACCGGGGATACCGCCTAAACGGGAAGTAGAGTTCGGAATAGAATTGATTCCGGGCGCAAAACCCGTAGCAAAAGCTCCGTACCGACTCGCACCGTCGGAATTACAAGAATTGATGTCCCAAATTCAAGATCTGCTTGACAAGGGATTCATAAGGCCGAGTGTGTCTCCTTGGGGCGCACCGGTATTGTTCGTGAAAAAGAAAGACAGAAGCATGCGTATGTGTATCGATTACCGGGAGTTAAACAAACTCATGGTAAAGAACCGATACCCGCTTCCGAGGATAGATGATTTATTCGACCAATTACAAGGTGCGAACTGGTTTTCAAAAATTGACCTTAGATCGGGGTATCACCAATTAAAGGTCAAGGAGGAAGATGTGCCGAAGACGGCCTTCCGTACGCGATATGGACATTACGAATTCCTCGTGATGTCATTTGGGCTAACAAATGCACCCGCTGCTTTCATGGACCTAATGAACCGGGTTTGCAAGCCAATGTTGGATAAATCGGTCATCGTGTTTATCGATGATATTTTGGTGTATTCGAAAAGTGAAGCTGAACACGCACACCACTTACAAGAGGTGTTAGAGACACTTAGACGAGAAAGGTTGTATGCAAAATTCTCTAAGTGTGCCTTTTGGTTACGAGAGGTACAATTTCTTGGCCACATCATAAGTGTCGATGGAGTATTGGTGGATCCGTCAAAGATCGAGGCCGTGTCAAAATGGAATCCCCCGAAGAACCCTTCGGAAATTAGAAGCTTTTTGGGGCTTGCGGGATACTATAGGAGATTCATTCAAGATTTCTCCAAGATTGCATCACCACTAACAAAGCTAACCCGAAAGAAAGAAAAGTTCATTTGGGGTGTCGATCAAGAAAGAGCGTTTCAAACGCTAAAAGAGAGGTTAACTCACGCTCCGGTACTGACATTGCCGGACGGAGTCGAAGACATGGTGGTTTATTCGGATGATTCACTATCGGGGCTCAGATGCGTTCTGATGCAACAGGGCAAAATTATAGCCTATGCCTCGAGACAATTGAAGATACACGAGAAGAAATATCCCACGCACGATCTTGAGTTGGCTGCGGTGGTATTTGCATTAAAAATATGGAGGCACTACTTGTATGGAGTAAAGTGCACCATATTCACCGACCACAAGAGCTTGAAATACTTCTTCGATCAGAAGGAGTTAAATATGCGACAAAGGCGATGGCTAGAAACGGTGAAAGATTTTGATTGTGAAATACACTATCACCCCGGAAGGGCAAATGTGGTGGCAGATGCCCTAAGCAGAAAGACAGATTATGTCCCGATACGAGTACAATCATTGCAACTCATTGTGACCTCGGGCTTACTCGAACGAATTCGAGAAGCACAAGATAAAGCAGTAAAGACGGAAAATTGGAGAAAAGAAAGAATTGTTGGCCAAGTTAAAGATCTCGAAGTAAGCAACCATGGTTTGAAAACACGTTTCAACAGAATTTGGATTCCTAACACATGTGGAGTTAAAAAGCTTCTACTTGATGAAGCTCATAATTCCATTATTCCATCCATCCGGGAGCGACCAAAATGTACAATGATTTAAAGCAAAACTATTGGTGGCCCGGGATGAAAAGAGATGTGGTGAAGTAGGTAGAAAAATGCTTGACATGTTTACAAGTCAAGGCGAAGCACCAAAAACCATACGGTAAACTTCAACCGTTGGAAATTCCGGTTTGGAAATGGGAACAAATCACCATGGATTTGTTGACCAAATTGCCCAAAACTAACCGTGGGTTTGATGCTATATGGGTAGTTGTAGATAGATTGATGAAAAGCGCTCACTTCATTCCGATTCGTGAGACTTATACATCCGAGAAGAAGTCGGAGGTGTACACCAATGAAATCATAGCACGACATGGGGTACCGATATCCATTGTGTCAGACAGAGATACCAGGTTACTTCAAATTTTTGGCGTGAATTCCAAGAACAAATGGGAACTAAATTGTTCATTAGCACTGCTTACCATCCACAAACGGATGGGCAGAGTGAAAGAACAATACAAACGTTGGGAGATATGCTGCGGTAGGGATGGGATTGGTACAGTACCCGTACCAGTACCGAAAATACCGGTACCGAATTTGAACAAAACTAGGTACCAAATACCGTACCAAATATATAGGTACGGTACGGGTACTGGTACGGGTATTTTCGGTACAGTACCCGCTTGGTACCATTTTATTTTTATTTACTTTTTGAGCACTTGTACGAGTACTAAATATGTAAAATTGACATGAGTACCAATATAGTTCGAGTACCAAATAGGTAAAATTGGTACGAGTACCAATACGATACGGGTACCATATAGGTAAAATCAATACGAGTACACTATAAATACCATAATATGAAATAAAACATAATACAAAAAAACTTTTAAAGGTATACATAGAATTCGGTACCAGTACCCGTTTTTACCCGTACCCGTACCCGTACCCGTACCAATACCGAAAGTACCGAATACCAAAATCAATAAAACTGGGTACCGATACATGTACCAAATACCTAAAATCGGTACGAGTACAGGTACGGGTACGGGTACGGGTACGAGTATGGGTATTTGGGAAAAAAAGCCCATCCCTATGCTGCGGGTTTGCATTATTGACTTCGGGGGTAGTTGGGATGTCTATCTATCCTTGGTCGAATTTTCATATAACAACAGCTATCACACGAGCAATAAGATGCCCCCGTATGAAATGTTATATGGCAGGAAATGTCGAACTCCGGTATGTTGGGGAGAAGTGGGTCCATGAGGGCTAGCACCTACTGATATAATCCGAACTACGAATGAGAAAATCGACATGGTCCGAGCTCACCTAAAAGCGGCTCAGGATCGACAAAAATCGTATGCGGATAAACGAAACAGGCCGATTGAATTTCAAGTGGGCGATAAAGTAATGCTGAAAGTATCGCCGTGGAAAGGAGTGATAAGGTTCAGAAAAAGAGGGAAGTTGAGCCCAAGATTTATTGGGCCATTCAGAATCATTGAACGGGTTGGTAAAGTGGCATATCGTCTTGAATTACCCGAGGAGTTGAGTGGGATTCATAGCACATTCCACCTGTCACATCTCCGAAAATGTTTGGCAGACGAAACTGCTCGTATCCTCTACGATGATATCGAGGTGGATAACAGCCTCAACTATGCAGTAAAACCAATTGCGATTTTAGATCGTAAGGAGAAGAGTTTGAGGAACAAAGTGATTAATCAGGTCAAGGTCAAATGGGAGCATAGGAAAGGTTCGGACACTACGTGGGAGTCCGAAGAGGAGATGAGACGTCTCCACCCTACATAATTTGGTACGTACTTCGGTTTCGGGGATGAAACCCTTTTAAGGGGGGTGGACTTGTAACACCCCGAAAATATAAAACTTTATATTAGAATTATAAAGTATAAATAAATGAGAATTTACTAACTAGGAATTTTAACCTAGTTAGTTACAAGTCTAGAAATAGCTTATAATAGGGTTAAATAACCAAAACTATATGTTAAACACTAGTAAAGGGACCAATGATGATAAAAGTGAAATTTATGTTGCAAATTTTAATAAAAACAAAAACCAAACACCCCATTTGGGGGCCTGGTCGATCAAGAAGAAGCAGGGGGCGACACCCCCATTCTCAAACTCTAAACATCCACAAAATCAATAAATTGAAGGCTAAATTCTATCCCAAATCAAAATCCAAACATAGATTACTGATCCTCATCACAAGGGGAATACAAGGTATGTAAAATTTTGAGAAATCTCTCAACTTGAAATTCTCATGAATTTGGAAAATCTGAAATTAGATGTTGCATGTGTGTTATTTGGATTGAATAGGAATGATGTAGTGTCTAGGAGCAAAACCTAGACAAAAACATGTGAAAATATGCCTAAATTCTGGAAATTTCATGAATACTTTGAAGGTCATTCATGGGTTTTGTATGAAGATGATGAACACTAGGGTTTTGAGCAATTTCCTAGGGTAATGTGGTCCTTAGGAAAAGATTTCTGAAATCTGAATGTTAAACCTCATAAATGAAAGCTTGATTGATAAAATTTGGGCTAAATGATAAGTTAGGGATTGGTTATGTAATCATGTAAAATCTGCCCTTGAAATGTTTGTTCAAATGCCTCAAAGAAAGCTTGAAACTGAAATGTCTAAGTTAAAAACGCATAATTATGATGTATGGCAAAATGTGCGTTATATATGTGAAACAAAGAGTTCTAAATATAAAGTGATTGAACTCTATAGGAAAGGAAGCCGGGGCATCAAGCGGACAAACCGGTGTGGACACACGTTTGAAAGGCTTGCTTTAAAGGTATGTAACTTGACCCACTACATTAAATAAATTTTGATAATTTTGATATGTATGTAGTTGGATTGTGTATTAAAAGTTGAGTTGGATTAAAGCGATGATATTCGCTATGTCGAATTATAAGCCAAGAAATCTGGTTAGACCTCGTTGGTAGTCATCAAAACGGAGGATTTCTTAGATGAGCCAAACGGGTCGAATAACCAAGTAAGGCATGGAAGTACATTGTAGTATGGATGCTTGGTCTCTTGTTATCATTGATAAATGACATATTAGAATGCGAGGATTAAACTTGTTGGTTTGTATGATTGAAATCCGAGATCTTGATCCAAGTAAAGTAACTAATCAAACCAAAACTTAACTTTCCAGTGTCTACCGTAAATTACGGTATACACCGTAATTTACGGTAGAGACCATAAGGTTACGGTGGGTTTCATCTGTGTTACGGTGGAACCAGAACTTCTCAGAAGCTACCGTAACTTACGGTATCTACCTTAAGTTACGGTAGAGCTTAGAAATAAATGATAAATCTTGTATTTCTTTGTTAAATCGAATCCGTTTTAAACGTAGTTTCGAATATGTATTGTTTCTAAGTATTCTAATACTGATGTTTAATGTAAACATTTCAGTTTTTAGGTATCCAAGGATTATGGATGACGGTCAATGTAACGCCCCAAAATCGGAATGTTAATATTTGTCGTGTGTTCTTAGGTGACACGTCATGAAATAAATAACTAGGATATTTAACCTAGTTACGGGTATGGTCAAAAGTATTAAATGATGAAGGTAGTGTCAGTTATGTTTTAAAGGTAAACCCGAGGGGTTAAAGTGGGATAAATAAAAGTTAAGTTATTAAAGGACAAATATCACATACACACACACACACTTTTGTGTGTGTTCTGGATGGATCGAGCAGGGGCTCTCAAGAGCCCCAAAAACCCTAGTTCATCAAAAGCTTCAAATTGAAGAACGAATCAAGGCCCAAATTCACAACCGAGCATGAATTAGTGATCACCTTCACAAGGGGATCGTAAGGTATGTCTTAAATCAAAGATTGGTGATCATATGTGAAGTGGGTTATGTTCTAATCCGTAAGTTAATGTGAAATTGATCATGTATAAGTGTTAGAATCATCATATAGAACCTAGGTTATGTATGGTTTGTGTTAATTTGATGTTTAGAGGCGAAACCCACTTCTTTTGGTAAGGATGACGACTTGAATGATCATCCATGTTCATTTCTTGCTGATTGTTGATGAATTATGATGGATATGATGAATTCTTGTGAGTTGAATTGAGAGGAATGTGGTGGTGATATGTTTGATGTTTATGTGTGGATGTTATATGTTGATTAGTAGTAGGATTTGATGAATTATATATGAACTTAGAAGATTTATGCATAAATTAGTTGTACGTTATGCTTAGAAGATGGTACGCACACCAAGTGTATGATAAAATGTATATAGTATCGTCCGTATAGTCGATTATGATGTTACGGGTATATGATGATAAGTCGATAGTTAAATATGGTTAATAGTTGACTTTCAAAAGTTAACTAAGCATAAGAAACATGATGTGACTTGTTGTCATAAAGGCATGATTATAGGAAGTGGTATGGTACTTGTTATGTCGATAAGTATTAAATGGAATGACCTGATGAATTACATGTGTTTAATGGGATATGAATTTGGTTATATGTTTTGTATTAGCTAGAATCGACTAATGAAAGTCAAATGTGAAACATGTGATTAATATGATCATTAACATGTACAATGATGTAAGCTAACGAGAATGCGATGTTGGTGATATGAAAGTATAGGAATCATATCGAGGCGGACTCAAACATGAGAGGCCAACGGGTCAAAAAGAGGCAAGGAAACGGATACGAACATGGACGCGTAAGGTAAGTGATTTCTGTAATCACTTCTTAGTTTGTTAAGTAATACAGTGCCTTAATTAATTAAACGTGATGTTTGAGTTTAATTATGTGTTGAAGTCCTTCGTCGCAAATGTTGGGGCTAAAGTTGACCAAAATGCCCTTGGTGGGTATATTGGGCAAACGACCTTTAAAAGATGTTTAGAAATAAGGTAAACGATCAAGTGAATAATTAGAATAAGTATGGAGGCGAAAAGTATGTTTTTGAGAGTCAAATGCATTGAAATACGTAAATACCCTTAACGGGTCAAAATAAGCATTTAAGTGTAAACGGGACTTTATCACGTAAGGAACCCGTGATTTGAGTTTTATAGGATAGGAGATATTGAAATAATGAATTTCATGAGTTTAAAGTTCGAATAAACATGTTGGTGAGATAAAATTATGAACGGGTCAATTTTGGTAAAAAGGATAGTAAGCCGAAGACTTAAAAGTCTGGAATTTTGTTAATCCGGATGTCGGATCTTAACTCCATGAGGCGGAGAATTAAATTACGGACGCGTAGGAAAAAGAATCGGGTAAAACGGACCAATAACGAAGAAGTTATGACCGTTTCCGTGAAATGCGGTCGTGCTGGGAATCTGCAGCATTGAGCTGCAGATGTTCTGTGAAAACAGGGGCTTGGCGTGACGCCAAGGCCCTTGGCGTCACGCGAGGCCCCCTTGTTCAGCGAAAATTGTTCGTTTGCTCCGTTTTGGCTCGGGAACTCGTTTAAACGCATTTTAAGTTACGTATGACTAATTTAACTTACGTTTTTATAAGTTTAAGTGTATGCACATATGTAGATAGGTATGTATGTATGTTTATAAGTATGCGAGCAAGTACGTGGATATACGATGGTATGTATGAGAGTAGGCATGTATAAGTTTGGTATGATGCAAGTAGGGATGTATGTATGTATATATGGATAATGTCATGAGTGTACGTAATGATGTAGGTGTGTGTACATGTAGATACGTATATAATGATGTAGATGTGTTTATATGTAAGTATGCATGTAGGTTGGCATGTATGTGTGTGAGTATGTATGCAAGTAGGTATGTATGCATGTGTGTGCGTATGTATATATGGAGATAATATGTATGAAGTTTAGGTATGTATGGAAGTCATTCAGTATGATTAAGTTTTACGTTGTTATGCGTGTACATGGAGTTTTAGGTGAAATGCAGGTACAGTATCGAAGACTCACCAGAGGTGAGGAACTCAGAGGGAATGTTTAATGTAAAGGAATAATGGAACGGGAATAGTCCAAGGCTAAGTAACGTTTATATTGATAACATATTAATGTCTTGTATGTGCTTGGTGAGTGCAGGTCGTTCGAGCCAGATTATCCTATTTGAAGAGGAGTGATCAAAGATCGAGTCACAAGATAGATTGTACGGGAGTGTTTGTGTACGGAATTGAGTGAAGCTAAGTTACGTTTTCTTACTGTAAATAAGTTCCATAAATGTATTTATTGTAAAAGAGTTAACATTAAAACTGAATTTAAGGGCGTCAAGGTGTTTGTAATGAACGAATTTTTTATGGTACGAATTTCCGCTGCGACTTTTGTCCTTTACGATTTAGGGTGTAACAGTCAAGCTAGCTTTTGAAGAACCGAACACAAACTTTTGAAGCTTCCGCATAAATTAACTCTGTTCAAACGATGTTATGATGTAAACCGTTTGTTAAATAACTTATGGATGTTTTAAATTTTTGGTAGATAACTAATGTTTGTTACCTTAGAACTTGGTTCTCGAAACTAAGGTTTTTATTTATACGTCTTTTGTAAATAATCTTATGAATTATTACTAAATTCAAGAAGAAATTTTAAGGGTGTTACAGCCGCGCCCCGCGACAGACCAGGAGAAGTCTGTCGCGCCCCGCGAGGACCCACCAAACTTGATTTTATTTTATTTTTGTAAAAATAAAGGTATTACGGGGTCGTTTTTCGTATACGGGGTGTATTTTAAGACGTATAAGGGTGTTTTAAGGATTTTTGGAGAGTTGTTATATTCTCGGCTAGGGGTCCTGGGTTCCTCCTACCCGATCAATAACACCGTCAACGGTGTATCAGGTAGTAGAGTTCGATTATGATCATTAGGTGGTGCTTGCCAACTTGGTATGTGTGTGGGTATGCAAAAGATAGAGAGAGACATGGAGAGAAAATAGATAATAGAGATAATAAAGTAAAAGTGATGAGGTTCATGGTTTATGGTAGTGTTGCCACTTATTAAGGTGTCTTAGAGTAGTATTTGGTAATGATGTGGTGGCATTATGAGATTTGTGGAATCTCGGGTATATTAGGGTTGCACCCCTTCCTCGTTGAGACGGAAGAAAGAAATCAAAATACTTTGTTGATTTTCGATTTATGAGAGAGGGAGATTAAGAGAGTAGAGAGAAACTGTCACACCCCGGTATTTCCACATATCACCGGTGGGCCCGGTGGGGAGTATCGTGATGTAGTTGATATCATCATGGTCAAACATACACAGAATAGCACAGCGGAAGTCTTCAAATATAAAATATTATTACAAACTCAAATGTCTGAAAATATCAAAGTATTTATTATAGACGAGTCTGTAATATCAAATCCACAGGAGGATCATTACAGAATGTATAAAATGAAGTTCAGCAGACTTTAAGGCATCCTTAAGGATTTGCAAGATCCTCTATTTCGACACCGAGCAATCCCCCAGCCTATTACGAGTAGTACCTGCCACTTAGTCTTTGGAAAATACGTCAGTTTTCACTGGTAAATACAATTAACTGATTCATTTGAAAAGAGTTTATGAAAATTGATTTAAGCGCACAAGGCACAAACCATTTATAACTTGGGACAATCTTTAATAAAATCTTGTATGCAGTTTTACATGTTTGTCATACATATGGGGCCGGTTTTGAAGCCGGTCATGATTAACCGACTCACCACTTATAAAATCCACAGAGGAGTTATCCCCAACTTGTGGGTAATTTAATATTTAGCATTTGCATCTGTCAGGTGTATGCCTACACCCCGTGCATAGGTCGTGGCCATTAATAACTTAAATGAGCCGAGGATATCCAGGACACGGTCGTTAACCCCCAATGTTTATGTTATCAAACAAAACAGATTAAATGGGTTATGCAGATTATTAAATCATAATCCGATTAAATAATCTCATACCCGACCAAGCGGTATTTTATGATACCGTATCCCAAGCCCGTATATGGGAAAATAAGTTAAAAGTGTTTACCTGAGCTAATACTTGATTCACATCAAATAACTCAGTCGTATCCAATCTATCTAAATGCAGGTAGCTTTTACCGGGTGGCTCTAGTCTGGAGTGATGGTAATATATAACCAATTTAGAATGCTAACGGTCTTATTTAAGTCATAGACTTAGACCGGCTAGCTCCAAGTATCTAAACCGGTAAGATACGCTAGATTAACTGATGACCGGAATAGAATGTTATTTAGACCCAACAAGTTTGGATACTTGTATCATATGGGTAAACTAAACACATTCCATATTTTGAGACAAAAATGATAAGGTTAAACCCGTTTCGGCAAACATACGTAAACTAGTTACATAAACCGATCCGAACGCGTAAAATGCGTAACGGGTAACCAAATGAATCATATACAATTTCCATATGTTATTATGCTTAGAATATGTCAATACATCCATAGGATGTCAACATATATGCCCAAAAAGTATTTAAAACCATTTTAAGTCCCGTAGGGGCATTTTGGTCATTTTAATACTTATAAAAGAGATTTTATAACAAACTGAAGTTCTGGTCCTTTCTAATCAGTAAAAATATTTATTTTATCTCATTACATCAGTAAGATATCATACATATGTGAGGTTTACCATTTATGGCCAAATTATGTCCCGAAAGGGTATTTTGGTCATTTCACATATGCTTTTACGGGCATTTTTGGAAGTCTGAGTTCACGACTTATGCCTACTGAAATAATATTAAAATTTGTTTAAAAATTTAGTAGGTAACAAGTCTTAGGTGTTAATTATGGTTTAAAACCATACTATGCACCTTAATAGCGTAAAAATCGCTAATTGACGATAATTAAGGGGTTTTATGGAAATCTGAGATTTTGATCAGTTTTGAATGCTCAAAATAATTTATTTAATATATGAAATCAGTAGAAAAAGGTTTGGCATTCAAATCATTTGTAAGATATCAGTAGAAAAAGGTTTGGTAATGAGTTTTGGGTCAAAATCCAAGTTTAAACACGCTTTATGCAAGATATCGCAATTTACTTAGTTAAAAGCTTCTAATTACGATATCGAACATAACTCCTGTTTGGGACCAAGAACTGATGTCAAATTTTCGGGACAAGCTTATATATTAGTAACAAAGGTTTTTGTCCTCTCACATTTCTAAAAATCTTATTCTTATGTCAAAAGGGCAAAATGGGCGTTTATAAGCATAATAGCGGAAACTAGCGTATAATTCAAACCACAAGGAACCATGCAATATAACTTCAGAGGGTTATACTACTGAATAATATGGTCCTAATGGAAGTTTAAAACATGGAAGAATCAAGCTTAATCGGGTCAGAACTGAAAAGTCAAAGCAAAGTCAAGCTTTTGCGACTTTCGGTTGTGAACCGAACCTAAGCTTAGAATTGTCGGGTTGGACAAGTTTAGACATGTTCTAATAATCATTTCTAAGTTATTAGAGTGTTAAAATATAATTTATAACCTCTGCATCTATGGTTTAATTAATATGCACAAAACTGCCAAGTTTGACTTTTTTACCTATACGGTTTGACCCGACAATTAACTAAGCAAAAGAAAGAATTAGGAGGTGCCCTTTCAGGGGTTAATCACCTACATAACTATGGTCTTATACCCACTTTTAATTTGGTTAGTGGCTGGACCATGAAAGTATGAACCGAAAGTCAAAGCTAATATCCGATAACTTGACTTTTCGGTTATTAAAACATAAATCTGAACTATAAGGTGGGCTAGGACACTTACAATGGGTCCATGCTATCTTTTCTACTAAGATAAGTTCCCACTTCAGCTCATGAGCTCCAGATTTGAGAGAGAGGAGGAATGAATGAAAAGTGAACAAAAGAATTGGATGGGTTCTTATCCTATATATAATTTTTGGATTTGAATTGGAATTGGATCAATACATGTGTCAGGAGGATTAATCAGGTCCTTACATCTGTTATAACAGCTGTTACTAATGTCTTGATGACCAAGGATTCGTTTATGATTGGTTGGAAGATGATAGGAGTGGTCACCAAGCAAAACAAGAGAAGAAAAAAATAATCTGCAGCTCTGGGCCTCGCGGCCCGCGTAGATGTGCAGCCCAGGCTCACGCGGCCCGCCTGGGGTCAGGCCCAGAAAAATAAGTTTGGCAGCTTGGCAGTTTTAGCCCCTGCACTTACATAATGCCATTTTCAACACATCTGAGGCCCGCCAAGCCATGATTAAGGCTCTACAAGGTCAATAATGTTTAGAGGATTCAAAATATGCCCGGAAGTATCTCGGATGTCGGTTCGTTTGGTCGTACGGTCACGTTATTCGTCGAATTACGACGAAACACGAATGGACGCTGAAAATGGTCCAAATTACGCGACGAGTGGAAATTTATCAAGCCAAACACTAAAATAAAATATTTTAGTGCTTACATAAATTTTTGGGTGTCCGGGGATATTCAGAATGTGAGATATGCGCGAAAGTGCAAACTTGTGCACTTTTTGACACTTTTAGTCCCTGCATGACATAAAAGTTTATTTTTGCGCACCAAACACCACTAAGCCTATATCTAAGCTATAAAAGGGATAAATAGGGTATGTTTAACTCATGGATATAATCCGGAAGGTCTGTTATCAAACGATTCGACCTATTTTTGTAGTTTGACGCAATTAGCCCCTTAATTGCGCAAAGTAGCGCGAAACGATGTTTAATGATATCCAAGCCTTCGATAGCCCATAATGGGCATCCCCGAATGTATGTCCAATTATTATGACGCTCCGGTTTGCTTAAAAGGTCTCCGAGAGGCGTAGATTCAAAAGTTGACGCTTTTGGTCCCTCTAATGCGCAAACTTGCGCATATCACCGTTTAATAGCACCGAAGCCTTATCTAGTCCATGTTAGGCATTCTCGAGAGTATTCTATTACATCACGATGCTTCGGGTTCGTTAAAAGGTCATTTAGATGTATAATTAAACATATTGACGCTTTTAACCCCTCTATCTTTCAAACTTGCGTGTTACTTCACTTATTGGCATAAAAGCCTTACATAGCCAATATTTGGCATTCCCGAGAATATGATGAAACATAATGAAGCTCTCGGTTTGTTAAAAGGTCATTTAGAGGTAAGAATTAACATGTTGACACTTTTAACCCTTATTGCGCAAACTTTCAAATAATTACGCAAACGGCTCCTCTCGTCCAACAAGTGGCTCATTTGAGAATACGGACACTGTATAGGGTCACTCAGAGGCCTAGTTTAGGCATGTTGACACTTTCAGTCCTTTCATATTCATAGTTTTCTATTTTTGACAAAATTAGTCCCTCAAAGCCAACGTTTGACTTTATTAAGGTTCATTACACGTGTCACCACATCATTGGACACGATTTTACGAGGTGTTACAGAAACTTAGTATGCGACATAAGTTACATTTGTAAGTTGTTTTGCTTCGGAAGTCGACGTGAAAGACCATATCTCCTCGGAATATTGCAATGGGCCCAAGCTTATATAGGGATGACAAAAACCCCGAGCCCTGCGGGTGTATTTGAAGCCCGCAACATCCGAGATGTGTATACCTAAAACCCAGCGGGAATGAGATCAGATATGAGACTAGTGCTAAAAAGATTTACAGATATGAGATTAGGTGATACTTACCTTGATTACCCAAAACCACACACCTCTTTACTTGAGCCATTTACCCAAACTTTTTAAAAGTTTTATTTTCCTTTTAATCTATGTATGTTAGTGTTTTCTTAGTAGGTTAATTATGTTGAAAATAATTTTTCTTTTTGAACGTGTTCCCGGTAGTATTACTTATATTTTTTATATTGTGAACCATTATATTATATAATTATATAAATTATATAAATATTGTTAACGAAGAACGATAAATAGTAATTTTATTTTTATAATAATATATAGTTTTTTGTTTTTCTTTTATTTAATATATTATAATAGTTTATTATTATATTTACTTTTAATACATATTTTTAATTTTTCCCTTTTTAAAACCATATATTCCTATACTATTTTTTTAATAATTTTTTTCTTTTTTTAGAACATATATTAATTTATCGATTAATTTGATACTTTTCTAAAAACTTAAGTACGCAGTTGTGCTTGATTCTTCCCCGACATTCTATTATAAATTTTGTTAAAAATGAAGTTATACTCTAAACAAAGTATTTATTTGGTATCTGTTGACGAATATGATGAATAGTAACTTTATTTTTATAACAATATATAGTTTTTTGTTTTTCTTTTATATAATATATTATAATAGTTTATTATTATATTTACTTTTAATAACATTTTTTTTATTTTCCCCCTTTTTAAAACCATATATTTCCTATACTACTTTTTAATATTCTTTTTTTTTTTTCATTTTTTAGAACATATATTAATTTATCGATAAATTTGATACTTCTTTAATAATTTACGTTTGTAACTTTTTTCCAAAAACTTAAGTATGTAGTTATGCTTGATCTTTTCCCCCAACATTCTGTTATAAGTTTTGTCAAAAACGAAGTTGTACTCTAAATAAAGTATTTATTTGGTATCATAAAACGATACGATGATAAACTAAACCGTTCTAATAGTTTGACTTTCTAAACAACATGCTTTATTTTCAAATCACGTTTGTTTTACATTATCATTTGCTCGGTTTCGTCGTAATGCACGACCTAAAAAAACTAGTGTACATAAAATTACATAAACAGATAACGGTGTTATTTATTTATAATAAAACTTATGTGTATGTAATGTTTTATATATTAATTTTTAATACTTATATAAATAAATTAATACAATAATTATAATAGTAAAAAAAATATACTTAGAAATTCCAACGAATATTTTTAACAAACTAATGGGTATATCCAATACCCGCAGGTATACTCGATATCCGAAGGGTAATTACTTGTTAAATACCCGACGAGTATTGGGCCGGTTATGAGACATAATTTTACAGCCGGGTATAGGATACACAAAAAAAGTAATTAGCTCGCAAAATTAGTTGCAAATATGAGTCAATTTGTTCATAAGCTTATTTAGAAGTTGAAGTAGTCTCAAAATCAAAGTAATTTGCTCGCAAAATTAGTTGTAAATACGAGTTAATTTGTTTATAAGCTTATTTAGTTGTTAAAGTAGTCTCAAAATGCTTAACAAAGAAAACTACCGGTTGAGATCAAGTTCCTACAAGAGTTCAAACCTAGATCCATGGCATGGTTAGAAGTGAAAACTTAGGATATCTTTACCAACCAGTGGTCCTTGTTTCCAGTTAAGGTGCAAGCACCTAAAGTCTTCACCAACTTGATAACCTTTAGTTGGTACTTAGGGGAGGGGGCAAGATTGTTTTCTACAATGTTACCACTTTACAACACTCAAAAGATATGAGTTGAAAGCACAACTAACATCTCCTTTTCCCCACCATACAAAATCCAAAATTCCAATAATCCAACGTGAATTTTGATAAACATCCCTACATACAATCAATTCAAGAGAGGCCCCCCTACTCAATTCAAAAGAAAGAGAAGAAATGAGGGTGTTTACTTTCTCGACACCACCTTTGGCATCTACCCTTATTGAATTGAAAGGAAAAATCTCCAAAATAGCCTTTGAATAAATATTTTTTCAAAAATAGCCATCTGAAACGGCTTAAAAAATTCTTTCAAGTCAACCAACCCATAATTACCACGTGTCTAGTTGAGATATTTTTATTGTTTTCTTAGCCGAGCCTTTTCAACATGGCAAGGCTTAAGCCTTTTCAGTGTAGCGGCTTGAGAACTTTCAACACGGCTTGAGATATTTCAACACGGCTTGAGAACTTTCAACACGGCTTAAGATCTTTCAACACGACTTGAGATCTTTCCAACATGGCTTGAGAACTTTCAACACGGCTTGAGATCCTTCAACATAGTTTAAATATAAATGAATAATTAAAAAAAATCTCAATTAAATGTGAGAACTTGAAAATCTCAATTAAAAAAATCTGAAAGTTTAACCTTGAAAATAAAAAAATATTTAACTTGAAAATAAAAAATACTAGGTTAGAACCATGTGTATTACATAGGTTAAGTAAATGTAATTTTTATACTAAATAATAAAAATATAACTTTAAACACCTCGTGTATTGTATGAGTTGAATATGTGTATTACACGGGTACAATACACGAGTTTTTTAAAGATATTAGTTTTTTACAATACACAAGTTTTTTAAAGATATTACATTTTTATTATTTAGTATACAAAATTACATTTATTTAACCCGTGTAATACACAGAGTTTTAAAGGTATAACTTTTTTAATTATTTGGTATATACAATTACAATTATTCAACTCGTACAATACACGAGATTCTTAAATATATAACTTTTTTATTACTTAATATATAAAATTACATTTATTCAACTCGTGTAATAAACGGGGTTTTTAAAGTTATATTTTTTATTATTTAGTATGAAAATTACATTTATTTAACCAGTGTAATACACGGGGTTCTAACCTAGTAATTTTTTAATTTCAAGTTAAATATTTATTATTTTCAAGTTAAAACTTTCAGATTTTTTTAATTGAGATTTTCAAGTTCTCACATTTAATTGAGATTTTTTTAATTATTCGTTTATATTTTTAATTATTCGTTTATATTTAAACTATGTTGAAAGACCTCAAGCCGTGTTGAAAGTTCTCAAGCCGTGTTGAAAGTTCTCAAACCATGTTGAAAGATCTTAAGCCAAGCCAAGCCGCTACACTGAAAGATCTCAAGCTTTGTTGAAAGATCTCAAGCCGTGTTGAAGGTTCTCAAACAACAACACTGAAAAGGCTTAAGCCATGTTGAAAAGGCTCGGCTAAGAAAACAATAAAAATATCTCAACTAGACACGACAATCATGGGTTGGTTGACTTGAAATGATTTTTTAAGCCGTTTCAGCTACTTGAAACGACTCGTTGAACCGTTTCAGATGGCTATTTTTGAAAAAATATTTGGTCAAAGACTATTTTGGAGATTTTCCCTTATTGAAACGACATGGGGATCCTTAGTCCTTCCGTAGTGGGGCTTCATATGGCGCCTAACCCATCCATAACGGCTTATGGCGCCTCCCCACACTGCCCCGAGGGGCGCTACGCCACTTGAACCAGCATCCCTCGCGAAAATTATAAACGGGTTGAACACATTTGCCTTTCTCTCTCACACACACATATATATATACATACATATATAACCTCATATCTATATAATCCCCCCTTCACACATGTTATATAACCCCTCTATAACCTTCGTATTTCTTTCTCTTTTTTTTTATTATGCCATTTGACATATAACCCCCATAAAGGGGGTTATGTGGTGTTACAACTACACGTGGTCTTACAATAGCAACATATTTATAAACTAGATACTAAAGGCCATTTGGTCTAGCAGTAGCCTCATGGTGAGTCAGTAGGTTTCCTAGTTATGGGTTTCCTCTTGGGTGAGTTAGGACGTTAGGTCACCACATTCTCTTTTTTGAATGGAAGGATGATCCATTTGACAGAGTGATTTTAGCGTTCCACATCTTTCTTGTTAAAAAAATAGTAAATGTTGATAGCTAACATGAAATGCATAAGAATATAAAATGATCACTTGGACCTTAGTGTACTTAAATTTTAAGAAATACGGATTATAATATAAAAATAAAATCAATATGAAATTCATAAGTTTAATTCAGTCACATTAAGTGGTGTAGTTACAAAGTTAAAAGATTGAATCTAGGTAAATATGTAACATCTAAATCTGAATCTATTACAATATTTATTATTTAAACATTTATTTTTCTCAAGTGGGACAGAAGATACAAAGGAAAAGTTTAGTTGAGTAGAGATTGAACACGAGTGGGATTAAAAAATAGTTGACTAAAATAAAATAGAAAAGGTAGTGGGAAATTAAGACCTAGAGACGTACAGGACTACAGGGAATCTTTAAGATTATTTTTGGCCATTCAATTTTAATAAATGACAACTTTTTGTGTTTACATAAAATATTGTTGTAATCAGGACCACGATTCAGGATACACATAACCGGGTTTTTCTTAGGATTGGTGGTGGACTCGGTTTACTTTTGGAGTACTTTATTTGGTTTAGTGGGTGCCCCGAGAGTACTCGGGATTGATTCTGTTAACCGTTCAAAAAAAGGATACACACTCTTATATAATACTTGTAGAGGTGTACGTAAGTTTTGTTGATATAATGGAAAAGAGAGAGAATGGCTAAGAGTAATTCGGTAACTCTATTATGTATTACAGTTAAAATAAAATGAGTAAGTATTTATATGGTTTTTCAAATTTAGTCCTTTGAGAAACAACTAAGCTAAATTTTAGACGATGGTTTATATATGTATTGATTTGATAGACTATTTTATGGACTCGGTAACTCTGTTATGCATTACAGACTACAGTTAAAATAAAAGTGTTTGTATGGTTTTTCTAGTTTAGTCCTTTGAGAAACAACTAAGCTAAATTTTAGACGACGGTTTACATGTGTATTAATTTGATTGGTTATCTTGTGGACTCTATAGTGCTTTCAAGGTTTTTATTGTTGGATAAATTCAAGTCTTCTTACATCTCTAAACTTATGTGATGGTTTTTTGGTTGTTTACTTTTGGGTATTTATTTTTGAATGAACTATACGTCAATGTTTATTCGGGTCTAAAAGGTGATCAACATATTTATTTTTGAATGAAGTGTACGTTGATGTTTATTGAGGAACATCGGTACTGAATATTAGACTATGTATTATGAGGTCTTGTGTAATGGGGCGGTATATCACGACAATGGTGGTTATGGTGCCCCATAGCGCCGCCCAACACCATTACAGGGGGCGCTATGGGGGTTTAAATCTTTGCTCCCGTTATCCTCTTTGCGGCGTGACCATTCTTCCCAACTCACACACACATATATATACATACATATGTATGTATAATTGAAGGGATTATATAACCCCCTTACCCAGTGGCGGATCCAAGATTTTTTTTTTCAATGGAGTCCATTTTTTTGGTGTTAAAAAATTTCATAACAAAACGTTAAAATTTTCGAGTCGGTCCTCGTTTGGGTCGGGTCATAGCGAGGTTTGAACTAGATTTGAAAAAAAAGGAAAAACACGTTATACAAGGATTAAACCCATGACCTCTTGTTGATAAAGAGAGGGATTTACCACTACAACAGGCTTCTTTTTCTTTCTATGGTGTCCACCTAATTGTATTTATGGGGTCCTTATACAATTTAATATACCGAATCTACTAATTTTTTTTAAAAACATTGGGGTCCGGGGACCCCGACCCACTCTATGTGGGTCCGCCCCTGCTCTTAACACTACACCCTCTTGTGATATAAAGCCTCATAAAACCCTCTCTTACACGTTTCGTCACTTGTCGCATAACGCCCCACACGAGTCTTCATCGCAACACATGACCTGATAAATGTAAAATGTTGAAACAAAAATATTGTCATGTTTCCTACTTATACTTAGACCGTGGGGTATGGTGGGGCGTGGGTTGGGGGCATGGTGAGACACGTGGACTATGGGGCACCCAAGACCAAAAGCCAATTTTAAAGGGGTATAGTGGGGCGTGGGTTGGGTGGCGTGAAAAAAAAAACCAATTTCAAAGGGCTAATGCTCTTGACCAATGAGGTTCCACCATGTCATGTGGGTAGCCCCGCCCAACGCTCGGGCTGAAACCTCCGCCCAAGGGGTCACGCCCAAACCCAAGCCCACCCGGGGTGGTGACATGGGAGTTTGTACCCAACCCATGCTGTAACGCCCTGCGTTTTCATACTTTCCATATTTAGAAACCATTGCTTGAAATTCTATTTTTGGGAATCTCGCATTCTTGTAATCGTTCTTTCATCAAAAACGGGACGTGGTTCATAAATAAAACTCGTATTTCTTTAAATTCGTGTTAAACCTACTTCTTACAAATGCATACGTTTGATTTTGGTAAGCAATTGATTCATATTCGTAAATCTTGGAAACTATGTGCCAAACTTACAAATACGTGAAACTTATGCATAATACGTCTTTTTAGCACTTACATACGACATTCATACGCCTAATTATACTTAGTTTATGTTCCTCATACTTAATTTATCCTTAAACTATGTTTAAATTTCACATAATACCCTAAAACCCAAAAATATAAACTCAAGGGACCAAAGTGTCAATTCAAAAACTTCAATTGAAGACCTGATGGTCTCTGGCACCCCGCCACCTTCCCTGGTTTCTCTCGCGCCCCGCCAGAGGCAGAATCTACATATTAGTTGTTTCCCCTTACGGGATTGGGCATTTTAGTGTGTTTGTTGCTTCCAATGTGTGTTTCTTGTATTAAAAACTCACAACCACTAACCCCAACCCTTCCCCTATAAATACCACACCACTCCAAGCCCTAAACACTTTACAAACTCATCTAAATCTCTCTCAAATCACCTAAAACGTAGCTGCAATTCAGTGTTTGAGCAGATTCTTCAAGCTTCACGAAAATGAACATAACTTATTCATTTCTTGTCCGATTTAGTCCATTCTTTTTCCTATGTGCTTGGATTTACCTTAGCTTCGATTCCATGGGTTTTTCACAGTAAATAAGTCCATGGAACTCCAGCAAAAAGTCTCCAAAGTTCACTGCTTGTTTTGAATCAAACCTTACTTAACTTGTTCAAACTTGAGTCTAACTCATCTTAAACCTATGTCCTTATGCTTATAACCACTTCTATGGTTAGTTAGGCTTAAAAACAAGGTTGAGACATCCAAAATCAGAGGATTAATCCTCACAAACTTTCTGTTTTGTAAAGGGTTTAACCCACAAGTGATGTTCAAGTCCAAGACTTGATGTATGTGTGATTAAGGATTAACTTGGGTTGTCCTACATAAAATCCACACATTGCTTGATGATTTCTTATAGATTAGTGTTTAATATTCTTGTATTACTAGTAGTTCATGACCCTCCTTGTATATTTTTACATCAAGTGTAGTGGTGAACACTTAGAGGTGCCTAAATGGAAGAACTTGTTCTTCCTACCTCCTACATGATTTCTATGACATTTAGAGGTACCTAAATGAAGATTTTAATCTTCTACCTCATGCTTGAACTATTAAACTATTGGACATATTAGTATATCTATATAATACATAAACATATTATCCGAATAATCGAATCTTTGATGATAAACTAGTGTTCATATGTCAAGGTACTAGATTATATCATCCTAGACTTTGATAACTTGTCACGATTCTAATGGAACCTTGTTTCATGAAAACATTTAATCTCCTTAGAGTTTCCTAGTGTCAAGAACAAGTATCATATGTACCAGGTGATTACTTTCATATGTTATAGTCTTATGTTTTAAATTCCGATCTCGACTCTAAGCATACCTTGAACTTTAACCCTTATACATTCGACCTCCTAATCCCATTGCTCGTCAACAATTGGATAATCGGAAAGAATATGCAATTCTTGTGAGTACACTTGACCCATTTTCCCTTTTAATACACTTTGGGTGCAACATGTTTTATTTGTTAAAATGCACGATTCATAAACATGCTTTATTTATTTATTCAATCCTTATACATGCTTTGTTATGCTTAGGTTCATGCTAGAATTCATATTATTTGTTAACCCGCCTTAACAATTATAGTGCTGTAGGAGTAGCACACCACCCGACGGGGTTTTGTTAAGTTATATTCTTTACGGTCTCGTTATTGCTATATCGAGGGATGCTATTATTCATACTTTACAGTCTCGATCTTGCTACATCGAGGGATGCTATTATACTAGTGGACACTTGGGTTTGACATATTGTTATGCATGATAGTTTGACCTTGTATACCAAATGCTACGTTGTATTGAAAATACTTTTATACATATGCCACGAATCCAAAACTAGTGTACTCGCCAATACCTTTGTATTGAACTATGCTTTTAAAACATGTTGCAGGTTTTGAGATGATGTTGATGATGCATGGAACATAGTAGGATGCCTAGATACATATTTAAAATTTTGTATTCTAATGTATTGTAATTCTTGTATTTCAAGTTGTTGTATTTAATTTCCATCTTTGTAATTGACTCTTTAGAAATGAAATGGAAATTTATTATTTAAATACTTGTAACAAATAGTGTTATGAAGTCTCTTGCAATCTATTTCGTTTCACTCCGATGTTTCCGCCATCGGTTGGGGTGTGATAGATTGGTATCAGAGCCATAACTATAGGGAATTAGGAAAAATTGCCATGCTTTTTACCTAGTCTATAGTTCTAGAGCTTTATTCTTATGTTTTGCTTGAACCACTTGCATGATACTTTATTTGCTCCTTATTTATTTTCTTTTGCCCTTTTAAACATATATGTCACTTTTGTGTTAATACTTGATTTATTAATTGTTAATACTTGTTGTATTATTCCGTCCTTTATGTGCTATCCTTGAAATGTGTTTTACCTATTCTTTCTTGGGATGCTTACTGTGCTTATACTTGTTATTATTATTTTGAACATACGTCTTTTACTCTTTGATACTAAAATCAAAACCACTCGTAATACACAAACGAGACGACTTCACCAAAATAGGCGTGAAACCCACAATTTGGTGAACAACTCTCAATCCATCTATTTTTCCTTTTTACATGAAATTCACCATCAAGTTAGGAGTGAAATCCTCACCTTGATGGAGAAATTCAAGTTTCAAATTATAGTGGACCCTCGTCAAAGTGTTGAAGTTAAATTTTAACCCGACGAGTACCAACCACACTTAGGATACGAAATCGTCAAGTTAGGGGTGAAACCCGCACCTTGTCGACTAGTTCCACTCCTTGATTTTTTTTTCATAAATCCCGCCAAGTCTAGAAATTTCGATTGATTTGGGACATGTAGTAACCTGAAGGGTAAATACCGTTAACCGACTTGTCGGCGAGAGTATTCCACCTATTAGGCCAAAGCATGCTCCTCAAATTCGAAAGACTTTTCGACCACTTTGGTTAGTCAAAGTTCCGTTTTGGAACCATCCAAATTTTAATCAAACATGTGTTTCTATTATTTATCTTATACGATGCAATCTTTCAAATTCAAACTTATTTCCGATATTCTCTTTTCACACACACAACATACTAAATCATTTCATACATTTATACATATGCATGATTTCATAAAATTTTATTTATATTTCTTATAACAACAAATGGAGACATATCATCAAGATAGGAGTGAATTCCTTCTCTTGACGATTAACTCCACTCCCTCTTTCTTAAAAGACCTCACCAACGAGTTAGGGGTGATTCCCTTACCTAGGTGATCGTTACCAAAACTTTCCTTCAAAATAATTTTATTATGCAAACCCGATCATGTTTTATACCTAGATCATTTATCATTTATCAACATACCTACTTATATCAATTTCAAAATACATTGTTTTATCAAACGTACTTCTTATCCTACAATCTATTTTCACTTAACACTTATACACGAGATTCTTAATCATGCCTCAGAACGTTTTACTACCCGAATTTCAAAACCTTACAAAATGCTACTTATCAATTTAAGCGGTCCAATGAATCTCTTGTCCATGAACTTCATATTCGACTTAATCATTAAAAACACACGCTCACGTTATATCATCATACTAGAGACTTCCATTCTTAATCGAAATCAAACTAACTTTTCTCAATTACTTATAAGATCTTATAGATATTATAAGATCGTTTTACCAAAGACTCTTTTCAACATCAACGAATCATTTGTCAAAGCCCTTTACAATATACACCAAGTCCTTTTGCTAAATTTCTTTCTAAGGATCAACGTTTTCATAAGAACCTTCAAAATTCAAAATTTCTGGTTTGGATGCAAATGAAACGAACCCGTATTTTTGAAAACCTTTTTCTACACCGCTTAATTCGTCATTCAAATTTCAAAACACGTGGGCTAGAAGACTTCATGGGGACCGACAATCTTCAACATACGTAAACTCTTTTTAAAACAAAAGTAGCACTTAATTCATTACAAAATACGTTATGCATAACCAATGAGTACTTTATGTTTCTTTACATTTGCAAACTATATTCTACCTTCCAAATCAAACTCAATCTACTTTTGATTCAAGAAACTCAACATTTCGCTTAAGCAACGATACATGTAAATCATCAAACACATTTTAATCTATACCTCGCAACTAACTCGCTTATATCATTCGTTTTACATATTCAAATTTCTCAAGCATTTTATATGTCCAAATTCGTTATGCTTCAACGTACACTATATACGTAATTTTATTGTTCGTACCTACACTTATACTCATACGTTTTATGTCTATACTCATACGTTTTATGTCTATACTCATACTTACGTGAATGTTCATACTTAAACTTATATTTATGCTCATACTTTCATACATACTCATGATTCATACATTCGTACCCGTACGCGAGCAGAATCTGAGGGATTCGCTTACGTGGGTCCCATACATCCTTAAGCATGGACTTGATTACATACTACATTTTTACACGTACACATTCTTAATTTTTAAATTATGTATACCCTGATTCATACACAACTAGTACAAGCTATGCGTATCATGCGACGATCAATATAATCGCGGGTGCACACGAGATTATAGTGATAGGCGTATGAGAACCATAGAGTGTACTACTGTGTATGGTAAGACACGGAACGTAACATGACGCCGAATACGAAACAGACGTAACGTGGTCAAAACATGGTGGATACGCCGCTGGTACTTCCTATATATAAGTGTTTTCACCATATCACCAAACTTTCGTAAAATGTGCCATGAGAAATTTAGTATTTTGCAGACCTCTGGACCTAAATCAAACTTTAAACAACTCACAAACGCATTATATCCGATTATCCACGACGACACTTCATCTTTAACACGCTACTTTCGTCTATCCAATACTTATATCATTATATACTTACATTCATTAAGAGTCAATCGTTCACCCCATACTCCTATTATCCTCCATTATCCTTTCTTTCATACAAACCCCATTCACAATCAAGCTTGTTTAAACATTCGAGTCCTAACTTATCTCATTACCTTTAAAACCGTCTTCCTATTCTTTATTCTTGTGTAAACATGCTTAGTAGACCGTTAATGCTTTATTTAAAGTACCAAACCTCCTCGTTCCTCTCAATAAACAATTCTTACGAAGGTGTGATTTTATACTATCCTTAAACTTCCTATGTAAACTACCCCACCTACCATCAAAATACATACCGCGTTGTACAAAATCTTCCTTCTTAATACATTATATTTTTAATACACTTCTAATTTAAGTTATCTAAACTTGTTCCAACTCGATTTACCTATATACGCACCTATAGGTTTCAATAATGCGTGGTACCTCAAATTTATTTTAGCCAAGAAAATTCTTTTACAAACCCACCTCGTCGTTATTCAAAACTTCATACTCTTTACGTTTCAAAATTTTCGAGTCTCAAATTTTTAAATAATCAACTTTTTGCCAAAATTCCTTCGAGTCTTCCTCTTGAATAAATTTCAGGGCGAAATTTCCTAAAGGATGGGAGACTGTAACGCCCTGCGTTTTCATACTTTCCATATTTAGAAACCATTGCTTGAAATTCTATTTTTGGGAATCTCGCGTTCTTGTAATCGTTCTTTCATCAAATACGGGACTTGGTTCATAAATAAAACTCGTATTTCTTTAAATTCGTGTTAAACCTACTTCTTACATATTCATACGTTTGATTTTGGTAAGCAATTGATTCATATTCATAAATCTTGGAAACTATGTGCCAAACTTACAAATATGTGAAACTTATGCATAATACGTCTTTTTAGCACTTACATACGACATTCATATGCCTAATTATACTTAGTTTATGTTCCTCATACTTAATTTATCCTTAAACTATGTTTAAATTTCACATAATACCCTAAAACCCAAAAATATAAACTCAAGGGACCAAAGTGTCAATTCAAAAACTTGAATTGAAGACCTAATGGTCTCTGGCACCCTGCCACCGTCCCTGGTTTCTCTCGCGCCCCGCCAGAGGCAGAATCCACAGATTAGTTGTTTCCCCTTACAGGATTGGGCATTTTAGTGTGTTTGTTGCTTCCAATGTGTGTTTCTTGTATTAAAAACTCACAACCAATAACCCCAACCCTTCCCCTATAAATACCACACCACTCCAAGTCCTAAACACTTTACAAACTCATCTAAATATCTCTCAAATCACCTAAAACGTAGCTACAATTCAGTGTTGCGAGCAGATTTTTCAAGCTTCACGAAAATGAGCATAACTTCTTCATTTCTTGTCCGATTTAGTCCATTCTTTTTCCTATGTGCTTGGATTGACCTTAGCTTCGATTCCATGGGTTTTTCACAGTAAATAAGTCCCTGGAACTCCGGAAAAAAGGACCCAAAGTTCACTGCTTGTTTTGTTTTGAATCAAACCTTACTTAACTTGTTCAAACTTGAGTCTAACTCATCTCAAACCTATGTCCTTATGCTTATAACCACTTCTATGGTTAGTTAGGCTTAAAAAAAAGGTTGAGCCATCCAAAATCAGATGATTAATCCTCACAAACTTTCTGTTTTGTCAAGGGTTTAACCCACAAGTGATGTTCAAGTCCAAGACCTGATGTATGTGTGATTAAGGATTAACTTAGGTTGTCCTACATAAAATCCACACATTGTTTGATGATTTATTATAGATTAGTGTTTAATAGTCTTATATTACTAGTCGTTCATGACCCTCCTTGTATGTTTTTACATCAAGTGTAGTGGTGAACACTTAGAGGTGCCTAAATGGAAGAACTTGTTCTTCTTACCTCCTACATGATTTATATGACATTTAGAGGTACCTAAATGAAGATTTTAATCTTCTACCTCATGCTTGAACTATTAAACTATTGGACATATTAGTGTATCTATATAATGCATAAACATATTATCCGAATAATTGAATCTTTGATGATAAACTAGTGTTCATATGTCAAGGTACTAGATTATATCATCCTAGACTTTGATAACTTGTCACGATTATAATGGAATCTTGTTCCATGAAAACATTTAAACTCCTTAGAGTTTCCTAGTATCAAGAACAAGTATCATATGTACTAGGTGATTACTTTCATATGTTATAGTCTTATGTTTTAAATTCTGACATCGACTCTAAGCATACGTTGAAATTTAACCCTTATACATTCGACCTCCTAATCCCATTACTCGTCAACAATTGGATAATCAGAAAGCATATGCAATTATTGTGAGTACAATTGACCCATTTTCCCTTTTAATACATTTTGGGTGCAACATGTTTTACTTGTTAAAATGCACGATTCACAAACATGCTTTATTTATTCAATCCTTATACATGCTTTGTTATGCTTAGGTTCATGCTAGAATTCATATTATTTGTTAACCCGCCTTAACAATTATAGCGCTATAGGAGTAGCACACCACCCGATGGGGTTTTGTTAAGTTATATTCTTGGTCTCGTTATTGCTATATCGAGGGATGCTATTATTCATACTTTACGGTCTCGTTGTTGCTACATCGAGGGATGCTATTATACTAGTGGACACTTGGGTTTAACATATTGTTATGCATGATAGTTTGACCTTGTATACCAAATGCTACGTTGGATTGAAAATACTTTTATACATATGCCACGAGTCCAAAACTAGTGTACTCGCCAATACCTTTGTATTGAACTATGCTTTTAAAACATTTTGCAGGTTTTGAGATGATGTTGATGATGCATGGAACATAGTAGGATGCCTAGATACACATTTAAAATTTTGTATCCTTTTGTATTGTAATTCTTGTATTTCAAGTTGTTGTATTTAATTTTCATCTTTGTAATTGACTCTTTAGAAATGAAATGGAAATTTATTATTTAAATACTTGTCACAAATAGTGTTATGAGGTCTCTTGCAATCTATTTCGTCTCACTCTGATGTTTCCGCCATCGGTTGGGGTGTGACACACGCCCCAACCCCCGCCCCATACCCCATAGTCTTACGTAGGTAGAAACGGTTTCATCTTTCACTAAAATTAATTAATAATTGTCATTAATTATAGAATGCTTATTTAATATATTATAATTTGTAATAAAATACTAAAATTATTTTAAACTGTGACCAAAAAAACAAATACTAATCTAATTATTATATATTATCAAATGGCAACATATTTGTGCTTCTATAGGTTATACCTTACGCATTACAGCTTTAGTGTGCATCTCTGGTTCATAACTTTGGCTTTGTGAGTTGTTTTCTTTAGTGTGTATTTGACTTGTGGTTTTAATGGGTTTTGACTTCGCTCGGAAGTTTCCACTCTTTCACTCTCTCTTCGACCGACGAACTTCCTTGGTCTCTTTGACGTTTGTCGCCTGTGAGGGCCGGACTTGCTTCGACCGGTCGCCCCTGCGATGTTTAGAGGTAGATTCTTGCTGTTGTTATCTTTGTTTGGAAATTTAACATGTATTTTGCGCCATTAGAAATGATGTATTATGCTTCAGAGGTTCTGTTTATTGTTTTATATTGGGGTTTTGTATTGGTTTTAATGATTTGTTGGTGTATGCCTTTTTTGGGGGTGTACTACATTGTTGAAGACACGGCTTACGACTCATTTTCTATTTTCTTTTCTGGGTTTTGTGCATATGTTAACGATCTGTTGGTGCATGTCTCTCTGTGTGTGTGTGTGTGTGTCTATGTGTTTTATGTTAATTGGGGTCTCATTGCTGAACATATGATGTTAGGGTTTCGTTCTTGAACATTTGATGTTGTTGTTTGACCTTGGTTTTGGTTTACAAGTGTTTTGGGCTGTTTGGATGAGACATTTCGAGTTTTCTAAGGGTCTGTGAAGGTGTGATGATAATGTTCAAGGGAGATCTTATATGTTTTTACGGATGTGGTTGGTCTTTTTGACGTTTTTTGTTATGTCTCTGAAGATGACTTATGGTTCATCAAAGACCGTTGGCTATGATGTTGCTTTGGGCTTGGCTTAGTAACTTACGTTGCAACCACCTATTGCTTATGGCCTTTGTTTTGTGGCTTTTTTATGTTAACTATGGCCATTTGGGTTATGTTGTTCTTGGTTGATGTACATGTATTTTCAACTAGGTGGTTCAATGTGATTTATTATGTGGCTTTGGCCTTGGCTTGGTAAGTTAATCTGTAGACGACTGTTGCTTAAACAGTCTTTTGTTTGGCTATTAGTTTTAAGGGGCTGTGAGGTGTAAGGATAATATTCATCTGAGACTATTTGCATAAACTAATATTATAATGTGGTGTGGTTCTTTAAAAACAAGGTGTTGTTTGGATTACCCGGCCAAGAAACTATTCGCATAAGGTGTTGGTTGAATTATAACGTGTGTTTATAATGTGTTTCTAAAAGATGAGGGGCTATGGTCATAAATTGACTTTTGCATATGAATGCGGTTTGTGTACAAAGCCAACAATACAAACCTAAGATTTACACTAAAGCCCTAATGTGTAAACTTTGATAATGGTTTTGGTTTTGGTTTGAGAAAAGATGATAGTTTGTTTTGTACTGTATTTGCTAAATTGCTAAGCTTTTCTCTTTCTTTGATTGTTTATACGACATATTCATGCCATTTATCAATTTTTCACATTGGTGTCGTTGACTATGCAGCCATGGCGTATTTATTCGCTTGAGATACGTATCTTGGAAGGGTATCCGACCTAGTGATGTCATTGTTTATAAGTGTACATGACCATTGTGTCAACATGCGTGTCAACCAATGACTATGTAAATTGTTTACATATCTGAGCCTCATATGTGTATCATTATACTAACCTGTGAATGTTGTGTTGTTACGAGTTCTACCTCACTTATTAGTGCTTTAGTGTACAAGTGTTGGTTATTTGCTGCATTTTGTTTGTTGTAATTTCTTTACTTGAAGGCACGTGTCTTTCTAAGTTGTTTTTCTTGCGATTTTGGTCTTCGTATTCGACAAACATGAATTCTTGCTTTCCATTGCGGCTCCTGATTTTCACTCCATCGATATTAGTCTTCGTCTTTAACAAATGACGTCTTCGACCAACTATTGCATCTTCTTGATTGCGTGTACGCGATTTAGCTGCCTTAATTATGTTGCTAACTTTGTTTCTTACTTTCGTTGATATTCGACAGACATGAATTCTTGATTTCCATTGCGGCTCCTGATTTTCACTCCATCGATATTAGTCTTCGTCTTTAACAAATGGCGTCTTCGACCAACTATTGCATCTTCTTGATTGCGTGTACGCGTTTTAGCTGCCTTAATTATGTTGCTAACTTTGTTTCTTACTTTCGTTGATATTGTCGCTAGTTGGACGATCTGATTATGGGATTTCAGGGCTACGAGGTATTTCAGTGTTTTTATGCTCAAAATTATACTTTTATGATTATGCTTTTGTTTGTTTCTTGGTTTTCATCAATTTGGGTGTATATTGATTTGTCTTATATAACTACAATTTTTTATGTTCTTTGGTTTCACTCTTTAGATTGGATTGTGCTAATTAACATTATTGTTTTTCTTATTTTTGTCGTTTGTTTAGAGAGAGAAACTGAAAGCTTTGGAGTGAAAGCAAAACCCATAAAAAACAGCCCTTAAATATGCACCAAAGGAAAAAAAATTTGATGTTCATTATGGACATTTGGGTTGTGCAAACCTTTGCTTTATGGCTATTTGATGTTGGTTGTTAACTGGTGTACAACTCGCTGACCCTTCGTTATGGTCATTTGGGTGTGCAATGTTATTTGCATGCTCTTTGTTGGCTTAATCATGTTGTTGTTGCCTAATGTACCACTTGATTAGCCTACCTAGTAGAAAACAATCTTCTTCCAAATGACAAAATTGTGACACTGTTTAGGATTTGGCATGGTATTATGTCTTGCTGCGATCGTACACCTCCAAGATTCGTTTTTGAAATCTATCCTCCACAAAGTTTGACTTCTTGGGACATATGATGGATGTCAACTTGATGCCGATGTCATGTTGGCGTTGCGGAGTTGAAGGATGGTAGTTGATTACTTTCAACCTTTCATAAGGCCATGATGGTATCTTTTTTTTTTTTATTACTCTGAGCCTGTAAGAAGTAGATCTTACTCACATACGTGAGGTACAAACCATAGATCACAAGTATGTTGCAAATTAGCTAGTGTTGCCATGAGACACTAATCGGCTATGTTGAGAATAGTAATCAGGGTGTACGGGATTTGTCATATGTTGGTTTTCCTTATAGGCTATCAGTGTATCATCTGATTGAAAACTTAATGAGGATGTCATTTTGGCGTGGCAGGGTTCAAGGATGGCAGTTCATTTCTTGCAACCTTCCATGCAGCCATGACGGTTTTGTTATTTTGTTTACTCTAAACCTTTCAGAAGTAGATCTTCATAACTCATACATAGATAAAATGATGTGTGGGCATAGAAAGATTACTTTCAGTAGAATTTGATTTCACATCTTAACACTCCGATTTACTGGAATTTTCAACTAAAGGCTTAATCATTCGACCCTACTTCAATAAGGGTCTGTTTGGTATGGCGTAATGGAATAGATGAGGGAATGGAATGGACAAGGTAATGGAATGGACAAAAGAATGAAATGAGTCATTACATTCCATAGTCTTGTTTGGTTACCATGCAGGAAAGGAATAAATCATTACCTTGTGTTGTTTGGTGGGTAAGAAAAGAGGAATGAATTAAATCGGCGATGGGTGGTAGCGGTGATCGGTGACGGCTAGTGGCGGTGGCAGCGATGGGTCACGGTGGTCGGTAGTAGTGGCGATGGGTGGCGATTGTAAGGACCTGCAAAAATGTCCCACAACACTCCGTAAGTACAAACCCGGACCCCTAAAACCCTAATCCTTGTGAAAAACCAAGAAAATCAAATTTTATAGGTTGGTCGCGGGCCGTGTAATACTTAAGGACATCTTACGCGGGGTGCGACAGCTTCACAATGTTCCGGATAAGCTCAGGGCCACGTGTCATAACACGTGGCAGACCTACACCATGACACGGCAGCCCTAGCCGTAGCTAGGGTGGCCCTCGCGGCCGCGAAGGACTTTCTTTGGGTTTACGCGGGCCGCGAGAGAACCAAATTTCAGCTATAAATTGGACGTTTCATGGCCATGCTTATGTGTTCGAAAAATCTTTCAAAACAGCAAACATTCTGCTTATAAACAAGTGTTTTAGGATCGAAACGCTGCTACGATTACAGGGTAATAACTCGATCACTGCTACGATACAATGTCCGATCGATTGAAACCGATCCAATGGATGTTTAAGTGCTGCCCGAGGTCGGGCTACACTTTGTCATTCGTCGTGAGGGTTTTGATTTCATGAGCTTATCGTAAATGTTGTATTAAGTTACTAACCTAGTTTCGTGTGCATTGTTATTTAACTATGTTACGAGGCTAAATCAGTAGGCAAAACTCTGTCAAACTAAACTCGCAATGTGAGTCATTCTCTTTTTACCAAATTGTTTCCAAAACCCTATTTGTTTTCAAATTATAATTACATGGATTAAGTCTTTGTAATCTTCAATTACTGCCGGTATGTGGGGTTTTGTGTACATTACTTGATAATCTTCACCATTGGACAACGGGTTAGCCAATGGGTGATATGACCATAGTCACAGATCCGTTCGAGTGACAAATACCGATATGGGGTAATTGGTTTTTAAAAACATTGTAATCGCTCTTAATACTGTAGATTATAACAATGTGTCATTTTGTGAAAATTGAATGACTCGCCAGTATTTCCCCGCTGATAAAATCTTTTTAAACATGTTTCAGGTGATTTACTGCGAACCAGGAAAAAGTGTCGTGCAGCACTCAAGCTTAAAGGATGTGGCTTAGTAAATAAATAAAACATGTTTTTGTAAACAGGGGATTTCCCAGTGAAATTCCTTTATTGTAAAGTACGGGGTTTGTCCCGAAATTTGAAATGAAATAAATGGGTATTTCAGTTTAAACGATCCTGTTAAAATTTCCGCTGCCTAACTAAATACAAATACCACGGGTTTTCTATCCCACGACATCCGAAACGGGTAAAACCGGGTCGGGGGCCGTGACAGAAAAAGGTGGTATCAGAGTCACTGATTTAAGCCAATTAAGTATTTAGAAATACTTAATTTTTCAGATTGCCATTTTATGATTCTGTGAAAATTTAATTTACAATATAATAAATTTTAATTTGGATTTTTGTGTGTTTCTTCATGTGTGCTAACATCATGAATGAACTGTCGGAGGCACTCTGAAACTTTACAATCCATACCACCGATATGGATACAACAGGAACCCAATCCGGCTATCAAGCGGATACAGAGGAGCCACTGGTATTTCAGGCCCAGTCCCAGGAGAAACCCAAGCCTAAAAAGAGGAGAAGAATCCTGGACTGGAAACGCGGACGAAGGAAGAAGCCACCTACCCAAAAGGTGAAAAAGACGGAGGACCCAAAAGACAAGGGAAAGGGAAAGGAAGTTCGAGAAAGTTCTGGGCAAACCCAGGAGATGCCACCGTGGGAAGAGCTTGATAGGAAACTAGCAAATTGTGACCTCATCGGACCCACAGACGAGACTCTTTTCAATTTCCCAGCCCAATCTGAACTTCCAATAAATTTGGAACCTGCTATCCCGGACCCTATTGTCAACCCACAACCTGTTACAGGCCAGCTGGAGGAATGGTGGACGAGCAACTGGCATTTTCAGAATTTCATGAATAACCCCAATGTTTTTTTCCCCAGTTTGATCCTGAACCTTCACCATTTCCACCTATGAGCGCAGAAAACGTTGCTGAATTACGCCACTACGGCGAGGAACTGGTGGATGCGGGAAATCGGATTCGGGACATGGGGGAAAGGATCACGTGGAAGTACGACGAGAGGGAGCGTCGTTTCTGAAAGGCCAGCTAACTGTGGGTGTGTGTTTGTATAATAATAATATAATATTGTATAATACTAACTAAAATAAAACATCTGTAAATACCTGGTGTGTACGGATGCATAATATTATAAAAATATATATGAATGTCGCAAAGTCGACGATTTTGGCTATACGTGTTGATTTAACTATGTGTGATTGCTTTGCTGTGTTTAATTATTATCAATTTGGTGCCAATAATTTATATATATATTGTTAATGATTCAGATGGAAAACGTGGAAAACCAACCGGTAAATGAAGTTAACCAATCTGAACAAAATAATGAAGATCATTTTCTTAATCGGCAAGACATAGAAAATATCGTTGCTCAGGGAATGGCCAACGCTATCCCGGCAATCATCGCTGCTGTTAAGAATCCTGCTGAACCTTCCCAAGCCAACCATAGTAAACGCACTCGAGATGATAATTTCAGCAACAGTGCAAATGGATGCGGCAATAACGATAATAATGTGGTTCAAGGCCCATTCCTTAAGAAAATGAAAGCTGCAACACCCGGTTGAACTTATAAAGAATTCCTTGCTTGTAAACCGGTCGAGTTTGCAGGAAATGAAGGGGCGACTTTCGCACTACGATGGTTAGAAAAGACCGAAGTAGTAATTAAAATCAGTAAGTGCGTAGAGGAACACAAGGTTATGTATGCATCCCACCTTTTCAAAGAAGAGGCGTTAGAATGGTGGAACACGGTGCTACAAGCCAAGGGAAGTGACGTGGCTTATGCCATGAGTTGGGAGGAATTTAAAGGATTGGTGGAAAGAAAATTTTGTCCCAACTATGAAAAGGAACAAATGACGAATAAGTTCCTAAACCACCGGATGGTTGATGTTGACTGTAGGGGGTATACTTCGAAATTTTTTGAGTATGCTAGAATAGTACCAACTCTGGCCTCGCCAGAACCGGTACTCATTTCTCGTTATATTTGGGGGCTAATTAGCGAGATTCGTGATATCGTCAAATGTAACACCTCGTAAAATCACGACTAATATAATGAAGACACGTGTCATGGACGTTAAACGAGTAAGGAATTGTTTCTGAGGGACTAAAATTGTCAAACAATGTAAGTATGTTAGTAAAAGGATCCAAAGTGTCAACATGCCAATCTTGTGCCTCTGATTGACCTCTTACGACGTTCGTATTGTTTAATGAATAAAATATCGAACTTAGAAAGTTGTTTGTGCGTATATTGAAAAGTTTACAAAACATAAGGGTTAAATGTGTCAACATGTTTAAAGTTACCTCTGAGTGACCTTTTAACGCTTCCGAGACTTTGTAATACTTCCTTATACTTTCATGAATGTTGGATAATAAATTCGTGGAGTTTCGACGCACATAAATAATCAAAGTGTTAATTCCAAGAAATAAGGATCAAATGCGTCAACGTTGAAATTCAAGACTTTTTGGGTGATCGTACAACTAACCGGGAGCTTAACGGAGTTAGTTTATGACCTAAGGCCCTTAAAAGTTAACTTTGGGGGTCAAAAGTGCAATAAACGAAAGTTAAATAAAGTTTATATGAACCAGGGACCAAAACTGCAATTGCTGAAAGTTGTTTTCCGGTAACATAGGAGCGTCGCGGCCCGCGTAAGACTCTTAAGGAGTCTACGCGACCCGCGTGAGAGTGCCAGCATCAGAAAACAATGACAGCTGCATGTCCAGCCAGTTCCACCGCCTTTGCAAGCCTGAATTCGATACTAGGGACTGTGCCAATAGATTTCATGCACTAGGGACACTTGTTAACATCAGGGATGAGTATAGGGTCATGTGGAATGATCTTGTGAAGTGAAAATCCTATATAAAGGCCTTGTTCTTCACTTGTCAATTGTACACTCTCAAATTTCTCATTCAAACTCATTCTCTAGAGTCCCTTGGAGCTCTAAGAAGTTATCCTCAGTTTTATTTTCGTGCTAAGTACTTCAGTAAGTGTTCTTAGCCTCTTAAGTTCAAGTTTTATTAGTTTAATGACCAAAAGTCAAAGCCATCGTAATTAAGCTTTGACTTAGTGATTAATCACCAATGGTCCAACCATTATTCGAATTGAAAGTGGCTATGAGTTGATAATTATGTAGGTAATAAACCCTTAAGAGGGCACCTACTGATTATCACCCTAACTTGGTCAATTGTCGGGTCAAACTTGTTATTAAAAAGTCAAAAGAATCTATTTTTACAAATAGATTCATAACTAGCAATGCCGAGGTTATGGGACATGTTTAAACACTAAAATAACTTGGTAAATAATATAAGAACATGTTTAGGTATGTTTAACCCGACAATTCTGAGTTTAGGCTCGGTTCGCAACCGAAAGTCGCAAAAGTAGACTTTTGCTTTGACTTTCAGTTCTGACCTGATTTAGCTTGTTTTAGATATGCCTTAAGATTCCTTTAGGACCATATTATAGGTTAATATAACCCTCTGAGGTTATACAACCTGGTTCATTTGTAATCCGATTCATTTGCATGTTTCCGTTAATTGCTTAAATGTTGACCATAATACCATTTTGACATAAAAACGAGATTTTTGAAAATGTGAGTGGACAAAAACTTTTATTACTAATATTTAAACATGTCCTAAAAGTTTGACATCAGTTTATGGTCTAAAATGAGAGTTATACTCAATATCGTAAATGAAGGCCTTTTTATTAATTAAACGGCATATTTGATATAAATCCTATTTAAACCCAAATTTTGACACCAAACCTTTTACCCACTGATGTAATATAATATTTAGGGATTTTTGGAAATTTTTATTAAATTTTAAACTGATCAAAATATAGAGTTCTCGCATAGGCTCGGTAATTGACGATAACGCCCTTTTTGCTAATAAAATGAGTTTTACACATCCTTTACACATCAACCCTTTTTCTACTGATTTTATATAATAAATAAGTTATTTTAAACGGTAAAGGCTGGTCAAAATCTCAGATTTCCTTATTTAAACCAAATATCGTCAAATACCGACTTTTATGTGATTTAGACGCATAGTATGGTTTAAAACCATATTAGGCACCTAAGGCTTGTTACCTACTGATGTTATGAATCAAATTTTATAATTTAACAGTAAATATAATTTTTGAACTCAGATTTCCAAATTTGATCTTTAAGCTTATGTGAAATGACCAAAATGCCCCTACGGTGCATAGTTTGGACATAAATGATAAATTTCACATATATGCAATATCCTACTGATATAACTCACTAAAATAAATATTTGTACTGATCATTTTAGACCATAAACTCAGATTACTATTTATTCTCTTTTATAGGCTTTAAAATGACCAAAATACCCATTAGGGGCTTAAATTGATTTTAAATTCGTTTTGGGCATAATGGAAGGTATCCTACTGATATCATAACACATTTTAAGCATATTAACTTAGGGAACCTATTCATGACTCTTTTGGTTACCCGTTATGCATTTTTCGCGTTCGGTACGGTTTATGTAACTAGTTTGCATAAATTAACCAAAACGGGTCAAACCTTATCATTTTCACTTCAAAATCTAGAATGTGTTTGGTTTACCCTTATTAAAAAAGTCTTCATACTTGTCGGGTTTAAATCACATTCTAATCCAGTCTTCGCTTAATCTTGCGTTTTGAACCGTATACCTTTCTTTAAAACTAACCGGTCTAAGTTTAAACTTAAGTAAGACCCGTTAGGAATCTAATAGGTTATTAAAACCTTCGTTCCAGATTAGGACCCGGTAAAAGCTATCTGTACTTGCTGTTTTATTTAAGGCTGGGATTAAATTTATATTTCTGCTCAGGTAAATACTTTTAACTTATTTTCCCTTATACGGGCTTGGGGTACGGTAATTAATAATACCGCTTGGTTGGGTATTGAATCTTTAATCGAATAATGGTTAAAACATTGAGGTAACCCGTTTAATCTGTTTTGTTTGTTTTAAGCCTTTGGGGGGTTAATGACCGTGTCCTGGATATCCTCGGCTCATTCATTGAAATGGCCACGACTTAAACACGGGGTGTAGGCATACACCTACCGGTGCGTATGTAATGAAGATATAACCACTTGTTGAGAATAACTCGCTGTGGGACTATATCATGTGGTGGTCTATTGACGGGTGGTCCATTGGACAACCCTTAACCATGTTAAAAGACGAAATAATCCCTCATTTAATCGTGTAATTATCTTGAATTAGATAACTACTGTTGCTTATGTTGCAGGTGCGGTTCGGGAGCTGAAAGATGGATTAAATGCAGCTTTGGAGGGTTTGGAGATGAACGGGTCGAGCGTGGAACAAGGGACGAAACAAAGAAGAAATATCAACCTACCACCGTAAATTACGGTCCTACCGTAATTTACGGTGGACCTGGATTTCGTTTGTTGGCTACCGTAAATCAGACAATACACACCGTAACACATTTAAGTCCACCGTAAATTACGGTGGAGCCGTAATTTACGGTGGTGGTTGTGTAAAAAAATGTAACTGCCCTCTTAAATCAGTTTTGATGGTGTCTTTTGGGGGGTTCTCATCATTGAACGGTTTTGGGACTCACTAGGGGCGATTTTGCTTGTTCTTGCTTGGTTGGAGACAATTTCTATCATTCGGTTTATGTATTTGATTCGTACGAACATTGAATTGATTGTGATGATGATTCACCAAGCTATATCCGGCTAAACCTTTCGGTGATCATCTTAGGTGAAGGTTTCTCTTGAACTTTTGTGTGTTTATTTCTGAATTTCTAGAATGATAACTTGCGTTGCTTGAATATCATGGTGTATGTTTAATTGCTTGTAACTTGTTAATCGATATTGCAATTTCTAGTCTTAATCGTACGTTCTTGGTGCCGTTGGCAATCGAGATATCACGGGAAGGGTTAGGGTTGGTTATTGATTAATTGGTCATCGGGAAACAACCTCGCGTTTATATAATCCGAGTACTTTGTTCCCTTTTATCACTTCAATTATCTATACACGAGTTATGTCTATGTAACTCTTTCTAGTTGGAATTGCACACAATCGTTTAAAGAAACTGGAACCTAGGATGGTCATTGTTCTCTCCTAATCTGTTTTAAAACCTACATTTGATTTGCCATTAGTTTAATTTAGTTTTCTAAAACAACAATCCAAAGTATTGATCTTTAATTTCTGTAAATTAGGATAATTGTAGTTCAATTGCAAGGCTATACAATTGACATATTTTCCACATACTCCCTGAGTTCGATACCCTATTACCGCTATCTATAGTTGTATTTGGGATTAAATTTGCGTGACCCACGACAATCACGTCAAATTTTAGCGCCGCTGCCGGGGAGTAGTGCGCAACGTGTGTCAGTTTGTTAGTTTTGCTTAGTTATTTTCGGGTTTACACTGGTGTGTTTAGTGTGCAGGTTCTACAGGTGCATGCATACTAGAGGCTCTCACAAAGCGTCACCATTGTCATTTGATCCGGAAATCGAAAGAACACTAAGGCAGAACCGAGTTTTACTACGCGAAAACATAATCGTTGGTTCACCCACTTCACCCATTACACCAAGAAACATTATGGACGAACCACAAATACCACCTACAACGGGTCAAACGACCTCATCATTCATTCCTACATCCACACAACCTTCACCAAATACCACCATGCCTATTTCCACTACCGAATTTACTTCACCACATGGAGTTACATCAACCAACACCACATCACCTATTACTACCCAAGTCGAACCTACTCTCACCTATAGCCCTTCCGCAACAATTCCACCATTTTCACACTTCTTTCCTCCAACTACGGGTCAATCATCTTCTACTCACTCATTACCACAGAGCTCAACCGTTATCCATACTACCTCTACATATCGACCATCGAACCAACCCGGTATGCAATATTCATCTTATCCTTATATGCAATCTTCGGGTATAGGAGGAGATGGGTATTTTGAAGGTTATGAAGAAGAGTTTGAGGGATACGAGGAAGAAGGATATGCTTATGGGGGTGATGGAGATCAAGGAGAGTTTGGGTATGTGCCGGGTCAATCTCAAGGGATGTCAAGTGTAGGTGGAGTAATACCGCAACAACAACTCATACCACAACACATTCGGCCAAGACCACAAGGGCCACCAATGCAACGCCCTATCCCATTGCAACAAGTTCGGCCACAACATGTACAACCAAATGTTCAACAATTCCAAAGGCCAATTCAACGCCCACCAATGCCGCAACAGCAATTTCAACAACCAAATGCACCACAAGGGCATGTACCAAGGCCAATGGGTCCTATTCGCCCAAGGGGTAGGTTTGGTGTACCAAGGAGACATGCAGGTTTCTATAGACGTTTCATAAAGGGTTTTAGTGTTATCACCAAACCCTTATGTAACTTGTTATTAAAAGATGTCCCATTTGATTTTACTAATGAGTGTATGCAAGCTTTCACTGTTTTGAAGGAACATTTGGTCAAAGCTCCTATCTTACAAACACCGGATTGGTCAAAGCCGTTCGAGATCATGTGTGATGCAAGCGACACCACTATTGGTGCAGTTTTGGGTCAACGGGTTGATAGAAAGCCGGTGGTGATTTACTATGCAAGCAAAACTTTATCCGAAGCACAACTCAATTACACCACAACCAAAAAGGAGTTACTAGCGGTGGTGTATGCTTTGGATAAGTTTCGTGCTTATATTTGGGGGAGCAAAGTGGTGGTTTACTCGGATCATAGTGCGGTCCGATACTTGATGGAGAAGAAAGACGCAAAGCCTCTGTTGATTCGGTGGGTATTATTGTTACAAGAGTTTGATTTAGAAATCCGAGACAAAAAGGGAAGTGAGAACGTAGTGGCGGATCACTTGTCTCGGATTCCGGTGGAAGGGATCGATGATGTAAGTGAAATCAATGAAAGTTTTCCCGACGAGCAATTACTAGTCGTTTCCACTTTTGTTGCACCGTGGTATGCTCACTATGTTAACTACTTAGCCACGGGTGCCATCCCAAGTCATTGGACCAAGAAGCGTCGACAACAATTTATGGTCCAAGTGAAGCAATACATTTGGGATGAACCGGATATTTTCAAGATTGGACCGGATCAAGTTATACGAAGGTGTGTGCCCGAGACAGAAGTGTTGGAAATTTTGACCCATGCTCATTCGTCCGCATGTGGGGGTCATTTTAGTGGGCACAAAACAGGCTATCGGGTGCTTTCATGTGGGTTTTATTGGCCCACAATTTTCAAGGATGCTTGTGAATTTGCTAGAAACTGCATAAATTGTCAAAAGATGGGAAGCATATCGAAGAGGGATGAGATGCCATTACAACCAATCTTGGTTGTAGAGATATTTGATGTATGGGGTATAGACTTTATGGGTCCTTTTCCAAATTCGAATGGCTTTCTATATATTTTGGTAGCGGTTGATTATGTCTCGAAGTGGATTGAAGCTATTGCAACACGCACAAACGACCATTCGGTTGTTTGTAAATTTGTTCAATCCAACATCTTTTCTCGTTTTGGCATCCCGCAGGTCATTATAAGCGATGGTGGTTCGCATTTCAAGAACTTTAACTTCGGGAAATTATTGAAGAGGTATAGCGTGAATCACCGAATTGCCACACCTTACCATCCGCAAACGAGTGGACAAGTTGAAGTGTCCAACCGTCAAATCAAAGAAATTCTCATGAAGACGGTAAAAACGGATAGGAAGGATTGGTCGAGTAAGTTAGACGATGCATTGTGGGCATACCGAACGGCCTACAAGACTCCAATTGGCATAACGCCTTACCGGATGGTGTATGGAAAGGGTTGTCATTTGCCAATGGAGTTAGCGCATCGGGCACATTGGGCAATTAAGACGGTTAATGCGGATTATGACGAGGCGGGGAAGTTGAGGAAGTTGCAACTAAGCGAGATCGAAGAGATTCGAGATGAGGCATATGAATGTGCATCGGCGTATAAAGATAAACTCAAGAAGGTGCATGATGCAAAATTACGAAAGAAAACGTTCGAAGTGGGTCAAAAAGTTTGGTTGTATAACTCAAGGCTAAAGATGTTCACGGGCAAGCTCAAAAGTAAATGGATGGGTCCGTATGTCATTCGGAGAGTTGGTAGATTTGGTGACGTAGACATCCAAGACGAGCAAACATTGAAGCAACAAACGGTGAACGGTCACCGGTTAAAGCCGTACTTGGATGGGAACTACATAAACACTTTGGAGCTTGACAAAGCGGGCTACATCTTACGCCCGGTCGATGAGGAACAACCATGAGAGGCCCAGGTTTGGTAGTGTAAATAGTAGTATTTTGTTTGATTTTGATTTGTATAGTTTGCACAATTACCGTATTTCCTTGAAATTCGTGTTTGAAACAAGTGTGGGGATATTCGGGTTACGAATTATTCTAACATTGTGTTGAGGACAACACGGGACTTTCGAGGGGGTAGGGTAATTTTTACGTGTTTTTGCAAAAATTTAAAAACATAAAAAAATCGGAAAAATTGAAAAAATATAAAAATTAGGCACAAAGCTCACATTTTTCAGCAAACAAGAAATGCCCAGTTCTGACCGTAATTTACGGTATAACCGTAAATTACGGTGGGCAATGAAAATAATTGGTATTTACGGTGAAAGTCTCCTGCTTTACGGTAGGGCTTGATGATCAGGGTTCACCGTAATTTACGGCTTAGCCGTAAGTTACGGTGGAGATAAAAATTGTGAGGTCTTTACGGCGCAATTCTCCTGCTTTACGGTGAAATTTGTGATTCCTGGTCTCACCGTAAATTACGGTCAGACCGTAATTTACGTTACGCGCAAAACTCTGATGTGTTGGTTCGGTTATTGTATGTATATAAAAAAAACAAATAATAACAACATTACGTGACATAACCCTATCCACACATCCCTTTCTTCATCTATCAACATCATCTTCTTCATAAGAGCCCACAAGACCCCATAGCTTCTTCAATCTTCAATCCCTCATATCTCAATCAATTTTTGCTCAAATCAAGTGAAATCAGAGTCCTTCTTGACTAATTTTTAACGTAGCATCTGATTTTGCTAAGAAACATACGAGAAACACAGTTTTAGGGTCCGAATTCTAAACCCTAATTCGAAAATTTTTGGGGGTTTTTGGAGCTTTTGTTTCACAAGCACTTTAGCATCTTCAAGCAAAGGTATGAAAGCTTATTTGTTGTATTTTGATGCTACATTGTGAAAATTAAGGTTATTTAGGTTGCTTGCCCATACCCACTTGCTTGTTTTTAGATATGATTATGAAATTGATTAATTGAACATGGTTATGGTTGTAGATGTATGATTTGTGGTTAAAGTAGTGAACTTTTGGGGATCTTTACATTGTAGAGACACCATGCCCAATTTTTGAAAAAAATTTGATAGACTTTTGGTTCACTAGCATCTACAACCATGATAACAAGCAAGTGTGGGGATGTTTTGGAAAAGGGGTTTAATTTTGTTTCTTTGGTTGTGTTGTTTACTCTAATGTGTGTAGGAATGGCACGAACTAAAGAAAAGACAGGAGCTGGTTCGTCTTCGTCTTCAAAGGGAAAGGGTAAACAGCCGGAACAACAACCAAAGAAGAGGCAATATTTGGGTAGAGTGGATGAAAGCGAAAGCGAAGAAGAGATGGAATTGGACCCGGCAGAGAAACCGAAATGGGACTCGGGTCCTTTGGATGAACAACCAGAGGCATGGCAGCCAACATTATATAATGATTGCATGAATAAGTTGAAGAATAAGGCAGCGGCCTTTATATGTGAAAGGGATGTTCGAGAAGCGGAGTTTGGGCAGTTTGGGGTGTTTGATAAGTTCCGGGCTCTAGGTTGGGAGTCGGCACTAAGTTGTTTTGACAAAGATAAAATCAACTTGTTTATCACTGAAATTCAGGAGTGGATGGCAACTCTTAAGGTTAATACATATGACAGGCCATCGAATATGAAGCTGACGGGTGTTGTGAATGGAGTTCCCGTGGAAATGTCTTTTGATACCTTGAAGAAGCTTGGAAAGTATGATAGTTTGCCAGCCCGCGATTATATGATACCGACTTTGGATGATCTTCTTGTGAAGCCGGAGAAACATCAGCGATGGAATGATATGTTGGCAGCATTGTTCTTACCCGGTAGATACAGTGGTATCCTATACCGGAATAATTTAAAAATTGAAGCAAAATTGTTACATACAATCTGTCTTCTCAATGTTATTCCAAGAAGGGGAGATAAAGAACAGATGAGGTTTCCTGAAGTACCTGTTCTTTATTCGTTGATGCACGGGGGTCCGCGTTTTCCTATACGTTATCTTTTTATGAACCACTTATGGATCTGTCGGAACAAGTATGGAAGAGACATCGTCCCGTACTGTCGAATAATTACGGGGTTGATGAAACAACAGAAGGCGATTACATCCGAAGATCGAGGAGCAACGAAAAGGCATCAGCCTTTTACGTTGGATAAGTTGGGGAATGTTTGGACGTATACTCAGTCAGAGCGGTATCACAAGTTAAAGTCGGAAGGGCAACGGTGGAGGGCACTGAAGTTGGGTGCACGAGATTTGTTACCGGGAGAGCCGGACGAGCCAGAAAGCGATGAAGAAGTAGTTCCGAGTGGAGATGAAGACTATGCGGACGAGCCGCATGGTGGTGAAAATGTGGTTCAAGGTGGTTATGGTCAGGGTCATGGTGGGATGTTTTATGATTATACGCAGCAATCGTATGTGCCGGGATGGGCCTATGAAGGCACAATGCAAGAAGTAATTGCAAATCAACGCCCTCCGGCATCCGTGTTTGATACGTGATCGGGCTCGGAGAGGACGCTTTTTGATCAAAACACGAGGAATAGTGCGAGTATAGAGCGGGCCTTGAAACATAACTTAGATCGTCACGAGTTATGGAATCGTACAAATGCATATTCCCGGGAAGTGGAAGTAAATAACCGTTATTTTGATGCTCAAGAAAGGAGATTGCATGCGGACTATCATGCCGGGCGGCCGGTGGTTGTGGATCCACAACATGTGGATTATGCGTCATTACCACCATATGATGGTAGTATGTCGTATCCAACCCCGCCGATCCACCACTCGCAATGGATTGACCCAAGGCAACGAGAGGGAGCACAACAACAAGAAGGAGGAAGTAGTAGCGGCTCGTTCGCGTTTGGTGAATGGAACGACGTGATGTCTTCCGTTTTTGGACCTCCGGGACCGCGCTATTATTAGTAAGGTTGTGTTTCTCCTTTTGTATATTTTTGTGCATATTTGCTAGTTGGTTTGTTTAAGGAATGGGAGGTTGGGTGGTGTTTTGATATGTTGTGTTTGGATATGTTGTGTTTGGGTTGGTGCTTGTTAGTGGTGTCTATGTTAAAAAGATGAAAAAAAAATTTATAAAATGAAAAGTACAAAAAGAAATTTGGGGTTTGAGTGAAGAAGCGTTTGTGTTGATGTTGAAAAAAATTTTAGTGGTCAAAGCCTCTCAAAACCATACATTGGGGTCAATGTATCCCAAGTGTGGGGATGGGGGGAATTTTTTTTTAAGATTTTAAAAAATTTTGAGCCAAGTGAAACGATGTGAAAATTTGAACACCCTAGATTAACCCCAAGTTGGTGCACCGGCAACCCTTTATACCTTTTTCATTCTTGGTGAGAGTTGTAGCCACACTTGTACATAAATAATGATTGTCTTTGATGAGAGTGGCTACGGGTGGGGGTGCATTAGAACTTGTGCTTGAATGTGATTTGAGTCCTTAGTTAGACATGGATGCAAAAAGGATAAGGGCATTTAGGTAGCCTCGTCGTTGGTGTGAGCGAGTGTGGGATTTGGGGGGTTGGACCTCATAAGTTATATATATGAGCATGGTAGTGAGAGGGGCGGGGGTTTGGACATTTAGTTGCCCATTTTGTGCCTTAAAAGCCTATCAATTGTTACCCCTAGCTACTTACCTAAAAATTTACCCAAAATTTGACCCGGTCTTATAGTGTTAGTGATAGTATTAGTAGTTTTAGTAGTTTGAAGTAGATATGTTTGATGCGTTATTGTATTTTTGTTTGTTAAAAAAAAATCAGAAAAGAAAAGAAAAAAAAAAGAAAAAAAGCAATGAAAAATGAAAAAAAGAAAGAAAAAAAAGTGATGTTTAGTTATCTTGTGTATAGTAGTTAAGTTGATAGTTGTTCGTTTGCTTATTGTTGTAATAAAAGATCGGGTCAAGTTTTCGCTACTTCATATATATTCCATTTCCTACCCATACACCTAGCCACGTTACAACCTTGAAAGTCCCTTTGATTTGCATTTATGTTTGACTCATTTTAGGAGAATGATCGATTTAGGTACAAGCTTATGATTGTGCAACCACCCGTTTGCCTAGTGTGCGTCTAGCTCATCTTTGCTAGTTTTCACTTGTAGCCGAGAGGAGAGATTTAGAGAGGGGTGCATTGGTTGGGTGTTAAAAAGGGGTTAGTAAAACGATTGCATGTTTTGCTTGGTTTAATTTGATCACTTGCTTTGGAATTGATTTGATGAGTTGCTTGGGACAAGCAACGGTTAAGTGTGGGGATGTGACGGGTGGTCCATTGGACAACCCTTAATCATGTTAAAAGACGAAATAATCCCTCATTTAATCGTGTAATTATCTTGAATTAGATAACTACTGTTGCTTATGTTGCAGGTGCGGTTCGGGAGCTAAAAGATGGATTAAATGCAGCTTTGGAGGGTTTGGAGATGAACGGGTCGAGCGTGGAACAAGGGACGAAACAAAGAAGAAATATCAACCTACCACCGTAAATTACGGTCCTACCGTAATTTACGGTGGACCTGGATTTCGTTTGTTGGCTACCGTAAATCAGACAATACACACCGTAACACATTTAAGTCCACCGTAAATTACGGTGGAGCCGTAATTTACGGTGGTGGCTGCGTAAAAAAATGTAACTGCCCTCTTAAATCAGTTTTGATGGTGTCTTTTGGGGGGGTTCTCATCATTGAACGGTTTTGGGACTCACTAGGGGCGATTTTGCTTGTTCTTGCTTGGTTGGAGACAATTTCTATCATTCGGTTTATGTATTTGATTCGTACGAACATTGAATTGATTGTGATGATGATTCACCAAGCTATGTCCGGCTAAACCTTTCGGTGATCATCTTAGGTGAAGGTTTCTCTTGAACTTTTGTGTGTTTATTTCTGAATTTCTAGAATGATAACTTGCGTTGCTTGAATATCATGGTGTATGTTTAATTGCTTGTAACTTGTTAATCGATATTGCAATTTCTAGTCTTAATCGTACGTTCTTGGTGCCGTTGGCAATCGAGATATCACGGGAAGGGTTAGGGTTGGTTATTGATTAATTGGTCATCGGGAAACAACCTCGCGTTTATATAATCCGAGTACTTTGTTCCCTTTTATCACTTCAATTATCTATACACGAGTTATGTCTATGTAACTCTTTCTAGTTGGAATTGCACACAATCGTTTAAAGAAACTGGAACCTAGGATGGTCATTGTTCTCTCCTAATCTGTTTTAAAACCTACATTTGATTTGCCATTAGTTTAATTTAGTTTTCTAAAACAACAATCCAAAGTATTGATCTTTAATTTCTGCAAATTAGGATAATTGTAGTTCAATTGCAAGGCTATACAATTGACATATTTTCCACATACTCCCTGAGTTCGATACCCTATTACCGCTATCTATAGTTGTATTTGGGATTAAATTTGCGTGACCCACGACAATCACGTCATCTATTAATCTTTAACTTGGTACTTCTAATCCAGGCTACTGAATGTATGACAAACATATAATTCTTTTACAAGATTATTTTTAAATAATTATCCCAAGTTAATAAAGAATATTTATGCCTTGTGCATTTAAATCAATTTTATAAACACTTTTCAAAAAGAGTCAGTTAATTGTATTTACCAGTGTAAACTGACGTATTTTCAAAAGGTTAAGTGCAGGTACTAATCGAAATGGGCTGGAACTCCTGGGTGATTAAATAAATTTCTTGCAAGCTTTTATCACTTTAAATCTGTTGAACAATATTTCTTTATATTTTAGATCCGCCTGTGGATCCTTTTACAACCCGTTTGTAATATTTCATGTTACTTTCAATCGGTTTGTAATATAAATACTTTTAGACTTCCGCTGTGCATTGAACTGTGATTATTTTACTATGATGATATCAACTACGTCACGATACTCCCCACCGGGCCCACCGGTAATACGTGGAAATATCGGGGTGTGACTGGTTGGTATCAGAGCCAACATTGAGTGAATTAAACACTAGCCTTTTGTGTTTAATCTCAATGACACAGTTTGCACATTCCTTGACCTCCGAGTCTAGGCTAACGACATCGGACTAATCCTAACCTTATTGTTTTCTTTTGTTGGTTTCTTTTGTTTGTTTTGACAGGAACGAGAAAATGCCACCATAATTCAGAGGCAGAGGAGGACGAGGTAAAGCACCAATCACTGCACCAAATGAACATGAGGCCGGGACGTCACACCGGTGAACTCCTTCTGCAACAATGAGCTCAAGTCCTCAAGACGATTGGAGGACGTACTTAGAACCCGCGAGGCGTTCTGTCTCGCTTAGCTCTTCACCTTCTTACCATGATTCCTTCGGAATCAACCAGAACAACGAGTCTGACCACTCGCGCCACTCCTACCTTCCATTGCAGCGTTCGAGCTCACATCGGGCCTTCCAGGACCCGACCCCGTATTTTCAGAGCCGGTTCAACCCGGAAAATCAGATTGAAGAACCAATGGGCCATAACCCATTGGGGCCAGAGGACCACTTTCCTGAAGCTCATGATATGGATATGGATGATGACCCCGATCCTGCCGAGCCACCAACTGGGATGCCCACGCATCCCATAGAGATTTCAGACGGATCATCTTTCCATGCTTCGCCTTATAGAGGTCCCGATTCATTCACTCAATGGTGGAGCAATTATCACTGGGAGTATATGCCCTCCCACAACTCATCACCACACCAGCAGGTCCCCTCTGAGGACCCACATTTTGAGGCGGTCACACCACCGCCACCGCCGCCGCTAGAACAGCAACTGCCTCCGGAGCCATCGAGGCGAAGAAGATCAGGTGCACGGATGTCCGTGCGAAGAGGGAATTTTCACTTCAGCACCCCTCAACACTCCAGTGGCAGCCACTACCCGCCACTGGAGTAGCTCCTGTCCCACCACCACCACCATTGGGTTATGATAACCCAATTCCTTCCTACGCCGGTGCAGCGGCGTATAACCCCTTTGAGCAGCCAGCTTATCCTGGCTACAACTACTACAATGCCCCTGCCGTTGACCCCTACCTCAAGGCAGCCAACTACAATGCTCTCCATCCTGAAGGGCCTTATGCAGCTTCGTACCAGTCTGGGTACCAAGCATATGGGTATCAATACCCACCACCTCCTCAACCTCTGTAGCAGCAGCCGCCACAGCCGCCACTGATCCAGCCACCGCAGCAACAGGAGATTCTTCAGAGGTTGAGCCAGGTGGAACGAGAGGTTCAAGAGGAGCGTAGAAGCCACCGGGGATTTCTTAAGGGTTTGGCAAATCTGATCAAGGGGAAGAAGAAGAGGAATTTTTGAAGATTCCTTATTTATTTATTTATGTTGTAATCTTTATTTTCAATTAAGTCCCTGTGTGGACATTTATTTATGTACCTAGTCCCTGCGAGGACTTGTATTTTCATTTTAGCCCCTGCGTGGGCAAGTTATTTATGTAAAAGTCCCGTTTAGGGCATCTAGGTACTTTTTTTAATTTAGTGGGATGTTTTAATTCAAAATTTCATTTTGTCATTATATGTATAAATATAATATATGGAATAAATCAAAAATATCATTCCTTTTAATTAAATCTGCTAATAAATATTGAATAAAGATCTTAAAGGCAAAACCTAGTCCATGTGTCATTTTAAGACAGGGCTATGATGGTAGTTCCTTTTTAAGATTTAAATTCATGTTAACATCTGAAAACATGTTAACACTCCTGGCAAATGTGATTCGATAAAATCACACATGTCATCCTTGTATTGGATTCTTCCAGATTCCTTATTTAGCCTAATGATCTATAAATCATGGGTTCAAATCATCAATTAAGATGATCATATATGAGACATCCATTAGTAATGCAGTGCCTACAGGCTATAATAATTGTCAAATAAGACAAAAGACAGTTGTAGTCTACGACTCCCTGTCAGTAAATGGTAATGAACTATGATCAAGCCTTAATGCCTCGATCCTATAAGATCATGGCTTATAAATTAAAACTGTCCTTATGACTAGGCCTTATGTGCCATTAATAATACCTTTAATGTTTTACAACTAGGATAAATGATAATGAAAATGGTAAATAAATATGATTAACAAATTAACCAAATATGGTCTATGGTAACATGGTTAATGAGTCATCAAAAATGATGATTCCATAATAACCTCTGAATAAAATATTGTCAATTGTCTTGTAGAAATCAAGCTACATGGCTGAATCGGAGGAGGTTAACAGTCACCCGAGAGAGAATAATGATGCTACCAGAGTTAATGTAGCTGGTGCGGAATTACAGGCATTAATAGATAATGCCGTTACTCGAGCTCTCGACAGACAGTTTAATGAATCAAGTGGTACTCACGCCAGTACTCAGTCCATACCACATACAAAACTATGCTCTAAGACTCATTCTGAGGCTCATAGTAAGCCCCCTTCTAAAGTGAATGAGTCAAAGAAGGACAATTCTCGTCACTCGTCAAATCAGCAAAGTGTCCCGTCTAAGAAGATTGTGCTCAATCAAGAGCCCCGTGTTAAGACCTGCTCATATAAATATTTTGTCTCCTGCAAGCCAAGAGACTTCACAAGGGAGAAAGGAGCCATCGATTGTATGACTTGGCTCGATGAGATGGACACTGTGGTTGATATTAGTGGTTGTGCTGAACAAGACATTGTGAAGTTTGTGTCGCAGTCGTTTAAAGGTGAAGCGTTAGCTTGGTGGAGATCCCAAATCCAAGCTATAGGAAAGATCCCGTTGTATAATCTGTCTTGGGATCAGTTTGTTGCTCTAATCAAGGAAAATTTATGTCCTCAACATGAAGTTGAGAAAATTGAGACTGACTTCTTGACCTTGGTCATGAAGAACTTAGATTGTCAGGCATATCTTACGAGTTTTAATACCATGTCTCGATTGGTTCCGTACTTGGTCACGCTGGAACCAAAGCTTATAGCCCGTTTTATCGGAGGTTTAGCTCCGGAGATCAAACCAAGTGTGAAGGCATCAAGACCTACTACCTTTAGGTCAGTGGCTGATTTATCCCTATCTCTTACTCTCGATGCGGTCAGGCAGAAATCGCTCAAAAATTCTGAAGAGGGAAAAAGGAAACGCGAGGATGAGAACTCACGCCGTTCTGATAAGAAGCATAAGGGGAACTCTGATCACAAAAAGAGTTCCGGGTTTAAAAAGGATAGTCAGCAGTCGGGTGAAAACCCCAAGTGTAAAACTTGCAAGAAGCGTCATCTAGGGAAATGCAGGTTCGAATCAAAATCCCAATCGCAGCCTAGAGCTTGTGGGATCTGCAAATCGAGTGAGCATAAAACGTTGGACTGCAAGAAGATAAAGGATGCGACTTGTTACAACTGTAACGAGAAGGGGCACATCAAGTCCAACTGCCCAAAGTAGGCAAAGAAGCCTGAAGAGGTTAAAAAGACCAATGCTAGGGTCTTTCAGATGAATGCACGAGAGGCCATTCAGGATGACAGCGTGATAACATGTACCTTTCTTATCAATGATGTTTATGCTAGAGTATTGTTTGATTCGGGTGCAGACAAGTCTTTTGTAGACAATAAGTTTTGTAAATTGTTAAATCTGCCTGCTAAAACTCTAAGCATCAAGTATGAAGTAGAATTGGCTGACATTACTATAGAGACTGCCTCAACTGTGTTAGATGGATGTTTTATATCCATTAGGAATCAGTCTTTTCTGCTATCCTTGCTTCCTTTGAAATTAGCAGGATTCGACATAGTGATAGGCATGGATTGGTTATCTCATAACCAAGCCCAAATCGTATGTGATAAGAAGCAAGTAGTTATCAAGACTCCTTATGGTGAGCCGCTTACAATTCAAGGAGATACTCAGTATGGATTGCCTAAGCAAGTGTCTATGCTTAAGGTATCGAGGTGTATGAAGAAAGGTTGTGTCATTTATATGGCACAGGTGACCATCGAGGAGCCAAAACCTAAGATTGAAGACATTTCCGTCATTTCTGAATATCCAGAAGTATTCCCTGAAGAACTACCTGGTTTGCCCCCAGATAGGCAAGTGGAGTTCAAGATCGATATCATTCCTGGAGCTGCACCAATTGTAAGAGCACCTTATCGGTTGGCACCGACTGAGATGAAAGAGTTAAGGACTCAGTAGGATGATTTGTTGGCAAAGGGATTTATTAGACCTAGCTCGTCCCCTTGGGGAGCACCGATTCTGTTTGTGAAAAAGAAGGATGGCTCGATGCGTCTATGCATTGATTATCGCGAGCTGAATAAGGTAACGATCAAGAACTAAAATATCCGCTACCCAGGATCGATGATCTATTTGATCAGCTTCAAGGAGCAAGTTATTTCTCCAAGATTGATTTAAGGTCAGGATACCATCAACTGAAGGTCAGAGATGAAGATGTACATAAGACTGCATTCAGAACTCGTTATGGTCATTATGAGTTCTTAGTGATGCCTTTCGGGCTCACTAATGCACCTGCAGCATTCATGGATCTCATGAATCTCGTTTGCAAGCCATACTTGGACAAGTTTGTCATTGTCTTCATTGATGACATTCTTTTTTACTCGAAGAATCAAGCCGATCATGAAAAGCATCTCCGGTGTATTCTTAAACTTCTGCAGCAAGAGAAGCTCTACGCCAAGTTTTCTAAGTGTGAGTTTTGGCTTCGTGAAGTCCAGTTTCTTGGACATGTAGTGAGTGAGCGGGGTATTCAAGTGGATCCCGCTAAGGTTGAAGCAATTATGAATTGGCAAGAGCCCAAGACTCCTACAGAGAATCGCAGCTTCTTGGGTCTAGCAGGTTACTATAGGTGTTTTATTGAAAACTTTTCAAGGATTGCAGCACCCCTAACTTCATTGACGTGTAAGAATATAAAGTTCGATTGGGGTCCCAAGCAACAAGAATCCTTTGATATTCTTAAACAGAAGTTAAGCAATGCACCTGTGTTGACATTGCTAGAAGGTATTGAAGAATTTGTGGTTTATTGTGACGCATCGCACACAGGTATGGGATGTATGCTTATGCAGAAGGGAAAAGTTATTGCATATGCTTCCCGACAATTAAAGGTGCACGAGAAGAATTACACCACCCACGATTTGGAATTGGGTGCCGTTGTATTTGCTTTGAAGCTTTGGAGGTATTATCTTTATGGGACTAAGTGTGTGATCTATTCTGATCATAAGATCCTTCAGCACCTGTTTAACCAAAAGGATCTTAATATGAGGCAACGCCGATGGATGGAGACACTGAATGATTATGATTGTGAAATACGCTATCATCCTGGCAAAGCGAAAGTAGTCGCTGATGCTTTGAGCAGAAAGGAAAGGGTTAAGCCTATTAGAATCAATGCAAAGAGCATTAAATTGAAGAACAATTTGAATGAGAGATTATTAGCCGCTCAAAAGGAAGCCGTATTAGAAGCTAACTATCCGAATGAGAAATTGGGCGTAACTGCTGAACAGTTATCATATGGCATGGATGGAATCCTAAGATTGAACGGACGAATTTGGGTTCCAATCTGTGGAGGACTTAGGGAAGTGATTCTTCAAGAAGCCCATAGTTCCAAATATTCTGTTCATCCTGGCAGTGATAAGATGTACCGGATTTAAGGACAAATTATTAGTGGATAGGTTTGAAGAAATCTATAGCCACTTATGTGGCTAAATGTCTGACATGTGCGCAGGTTAAAGACGAACATCAAAAGCCGTCAGGTTTGCTACAACAGCCTGAACTTCCCACCTGGAAATGGGAAATGGTAACCATGGATTTCATCACAAAGTTACCAAAAACAACGCGAGGAAGTGATACCATTTGGGTTATAGTTGATAGATTGACTAAGTCAGCCCACTTCTTGCCGATCAAGGAAACATACAGCTCCGACAAGTTAGCTCAGCTGTACGTGGATGAGATTGTATCTCTTCACGGAGTGCCAATATCTATTATCTCGGATAGGGATACTAGATACACATCTCATTTTTGGAAAAGCTTTCAGCAATCTTTAGGCACTCGATTAAACTTCAGCACTGCTTATCATCCTCAGACGGATGGTCAAAGCGAACGTACAATTCAAACACTTGAGGATATGCTCCGAGCTTGTGTTATTGATATAGGAGGAAGTTGGGATGATCATCTTCCGTTGATTGAATTTTCGTATAATAATAGCTATCATTAAAGTATTCAAGCAGCGCCTTTTGAAGCTTTGTATGGAAGAAAGTGTAGGACGCCAATTTGTTGGGCGGAAGTTGGTGATATCCAACTAACAGGACCTAATATAGTCCTGGAGATGACATATAAGATTGTACATATACGTGATCGTCTCAAAGCTGCCAGGGATAGGTAGAAAAGTTACGCAGATAAAAGGCGTAAACCTCTAAAATTCGAGGTAGGTGACAAAGTGTTACTTAAGGTATCACCCTGGAAAGGGGTAATGCGTTTTGGCAAGAAGGGCCAGCTAAGCCCTAGATATATTGGACCGTTCGAGATCATCGAATGTATCGGAACTGTAGCTTACAAGCTAAATCTGCCTGAAGAGCTCAGTGGAAACCATAATGTGTTCCACATCTGCAATTTGAAGAAATGTCTAGCTGATGAATCGCTAGCAATGTCACACAAGGACGTGCAGATAGATGAGAGTTTAAAGTTTGTTGAAAAACCTTTGTCGATCGAGGATCGACAGGTTAAGAAGCTTCAAAGGAAGCATGTACCAATTGTCAAGGTAAAATGGGATGCCCGTAGAGGCCCAGATACACGTGGGAGGTTGAATCCACAATGAAACATAAGTACCCTCATTTATTTCAGTAAATCTCAAGGTCGAGATTTCTTTTAAGGGGGTGAGGATGTAACACCTCGTAAAATCACGACTAATATAATGAAGACACGTGTCATGGACGTTAAACGAGTATGGAATTGTTTCCGAGGGACTAAAATTGTCAAACAATGTAAGTATGTTAGTAAAATGATCCAAAGTGTCAACATGCCAATCTTGTGCCTCTGATTGACCTCTTACGACGTTCGTATTGTTTAATGAATAAAATATCGAACTTAGAAAATCGTTTGTGCTTATATTGAAAAGTTTACAAAACATAAGGGTTAAATGTGTCAACATGTTTAAAGTTACCTCTGAGTGACCTTTTAACGCTTCCGAGACTTTGTAATACTTCCTTATACTTTCATGAATGTTGGATAATAAATTCGTGGAGTTTCAACGCACATAAATAATCAAAGTGTTAATTCCAAGTAATAAGGATCAAATGCATCAACGTTGAAATTCAAGACTTTTCGGGTGATCATACAACTAACCGGGAGCTTAACGGAGTTAGTTTATGACCTAAGGCCCTTAAAAGTTAACTTTGGGGGTCAAAAGTGCAATAAACGAAAGTTAAATAAAGTTTATATGGACCAGGGACCAAAACTGCAATTGCTGAAAGTTGTTTTCCGGTAACATAGGAGCGTCGCGGCCCACGTAAGACTCTTAAGGAGTTTACGCGGCCCGTGTGAGAGTGCCAGCATCAGAAAACAATGACAGCTGCATGTCCAGCCAGTTCCACCGCCTTTGCAAGTCTGAATTCGATACCAGGGACTGTGCCAATAGATTTTCATGTACTAGGGACACTTGTTAACATCAGGGATGAGTATAGGGTCATGTGGAATGATCTTGTGAAGTGAAAAATCCTATATAAAGGCCTTGTTCTTCACTCGTCATTTGTACACTCTCAAATTTCTCATTCAAACTCATTCTTTGGAGTCCCTTGGAGCTCTAAGAAGTTATCCTCAGTTTTATTTTCGTGCTAAGTACTTCAGTAAGTGTTCTTAGCCTCTTAAGTTCAAGTTTTATTAGTTTAATGACCAAAAGTCAAAGCCATCGTGTTAGGAAACTTTATTTGTAAGTATTGAAGAAAATCACAATCAACTGGATCTATGAAGAGATAACAGTCTTGAAGATCACAACAAGAAGAAGAAGATCGGATAGGACAACTGAAATGCACAGCATCTACTTCAAAGAATCACAAGTTGATCAAGAGCTGAATTGGATTATCAGAGAAGGTCATTTCTGATGGATCTGATGATTCTGATCATCAAGATTTTATGATGATTTGTTCACCAGAATTTCTGATGAAGTGGTTTATCAGAAATTCTGATGAATACCCCACTTGTCTGAAATCAGCTCTATCCTGCCACACTTACCGAAGCAAGTTGACATTATTGGATATCATGATGAAAAAGGCAACTTGAACGTTGGATTCAATGAATATGTCAAATGGCTACTTTTTGCAGGACTTATTGCATGAATAAACTATTGTTTATTCATGCACCCAGCCTTCTATAAATAGAAGGCTCAACCAGCAGAAGATAATTGAGTTTGAAGCTTATCATTCATATACACTACAAAACTCCATTGCCCTCTCACCCACAGAATTCAAGATTCGTTTGTATTAGATAATAATCTTATAATCACCTTGTAAACCATTTTGTTTCAAAGTGATATAAACTTGATAATTCTGTAGGTCTTGTTTCTGGAAGTCTGATTTCCATTTCCGCACATCTTTTTCACATCTACTGAAATCACTTGCCATATTACGTGAAAAGAAGTTGTTCAGGCCATACTGGGTCCAACAATTAGTATCAGAGCAGATTGAATAAATTATTTTCAAACGATCAATCACTCATCTTCTTTTCCCTAAATATGGCCAACTTTCAATCCTGGAATAATGCTTTTAACATTGGTTCTATGTCCAAACCTCCGACTCTGGTCAGAGAGGAATCACCCAATGGAAAATCAGGATGGTCAATTTCCTTAATGGTCATGACCGAGCTCTGTTTCAATCCATTGAAAGGGGTCCACATATACCAATGACTGAAATACCAGCAACTGACCAATCACCTCCTATCCCTGCCTCCCGAGCTCCCAAAAGTGAAATACTTTGGAGTGAGGAAGACAAGGAAAAGGTGGCTGGGGATGAAAGGGCAAAGTCACTTTTAATAATGGACATCCCCAATGACATATTTTCACAAGTTGATGCATGTGCATCAGCCAAGGAAATATGGGATCAGTTGGAAAATCTTTGTGAAGGAGGAGAAAGGATGAGAAGAAACTAAAGAACAAACAATGTCTCATCATATGAGAGGTTTAAAAGTTTGCCAAATGAAAGATTAAATGATACATATCAAAGATTTACAAAACTTTTAAACGAGCTAAAGAAATTTGGAATAACAAATTCAAATGATGAAAGAAACATAAAATTTCTTGATGCTTTACCTAGAGAATGGATAAGTCTAACCATGACTTTGAACTCAACCTTAGAACTAGGAAACATGAGTCTCCATGACTTATACAACATCTTGGTCCCCAGAGAGGAAGAAATATTTGAAGAAACCATTCAAAGAGGGGGATCTTTAGCTCTTATCTCAAACTCACAAAGAACAACACCTGCCAATGATCCACAACCATCAAACAGCCAAAATCTTGAAATTTCTGATACATCATCAGATTTTTCAGCTTTTGCTGAAGCAATAGCACTGCTCACCAAAACATTTGCGCAGAGGTTGGGGGGAGGAAGCCAGAGATACCAGAGAAGTGACAGAGGAAGGATGGATGGAAGATCTAAAGAGGAAGTTAGATCTAAGGATAAAGGGAAGGCTGAAATTGTGTGTTACAAGTGCAAGCATAGAGGTCACTATGCATCAGAATGCAAGACCAAGAAGCTCAAGGATGTTGCTTATTATGAGAAAAATCTAGAGGAAGCAAAGAAGCAGCAACAAGTCAGCTTAATTGCAGGAACAGATACATGGTTATCTGATGATTCTTCTGATGATGAAGAAGAAGAATTGGCAAATTTCTGCCTCATGGCACTTTCTGAAGGTCTACCAGAAACTTCAGAACAAAAGGTAAATGTAGACAATCTTGATCTTGAACACAAGCTAAACAATCTCATGTCATATTTTCTAAATCCGCAAGAAAAACATCAATCAGATATTAGAAAATCTGATGAGTTGCAAAGGACTATGAATAAAATCATTCTTGAAAATCGATTACTCATAGAAGAAAGTTTAGATCACAGAGCTAAAATTGAGTTCTATGAAAATGAAAGAAAAGATCTTTACAAGAAAATCAATGATAAAGAAATTAATGTAAGAGGTTTTCAACAAGCCAAGGAATTTATAAATTTCATTGAGTCCACACCAAAGAACAAAGGAGAGGGTTTAGGATATATGAAATCAAAAGGAAATAAACCCACTGTGTTTGTAAAAGCAACTCATCAGATTTCTGATAAATTTTCATCAGAATCTGATTCTGAATCTTGCAAGTCAACCTGTTCTGAATACTCTTTTGAAAAACCAAACTTCAAAGCAAACATAAGTGAATGCAGTCAAGAATCTTTAAAGATTCCAGAAGCAGTTCACTCATCTTTTCAAAATTATCCACTAATTCCATCACAAGAAAGAATATCAGAAAATTCTGATAAATCTTGTATGTGTATTGACATACTGAAGCTTGTTCAACACCATCTTCAAAAGAAAAATGTAAAATCTGTTTATGGCTCAGCATATAACAGAATTTCTGATGAAAAACCAACAAGAAAAAATAATTTGATTAGAATCCCATCAGAAAAAGTACCCAAGCATGCCTGGGTACCAAAAACCCTCTAATCATTCCATTTCAGGACCATCATGTGCAGCAGATCTGGTACTGCGATTCAGGAAGCTCCAAGCACATGACTGGGGACAGAAGCTTACTCAGCAACTTTGTTCCAAAGCTGGGTAGAATGGTAAATTTTGGAAATGGAGTAAAAGGGAGGATCATGGGATATGGATGCATAAGGTATGGATGTTTAACCATAGAGAAAGTAGCCTATGTTGAAGGCTTAAAGTACAATTTGCTGAGTTGTGGTCAATTCTGTGACAAAGGTTTTCAGGTAACCTTTTTATCAGAAAAATGCTTGTTAATAGGTATAGATGATAATAAAATCTGTTTAAGTGGAAAAAGAATAAGAAAATCAATTTACTATTTTGATTTCAAAGAAGAAAGTGAACATCCAAAATTATGTTTATTTTCAAAAATCAACAAGGGTAGTAGTTAGTTATGGCACAAAAGGCCAGCCCACTTAAATTTCAAAAACCTAAGCAAACTAGCAAGCAAATGCCTGGTAAAAGGATTACCTTTAATATCCTCAAAGAAGGATAAAATTTGTGAAGCATATGAGATGGGTAAATCCAAGAGAAGCTCACATAAATCAATTTCTGAGTCTTCTATTTCACAAAATTTGGAACTTTTACACATGGATTTGTGTGGACCCATAAGTACAGAAAGTTTTTCTGGAAAGAAATACATACTAGTAATAGTAGATGACTTTTCCAGGTACACATGGGTAGAATTTTTGAGAAAGAAAAGTGAAACTTCTGATCTGATCATTAATTTTGTCAAGAAAATTGAAAATCTATTAAGACTAACAGTCAGAAGGATCAGATCAGACAATGGAACAGAGTTTAAGAATTCAAAAATTGAGAACTTTCTTGTAAGTAAAGGAATTTCTCATGATTTTTCTGCTCCTAGAACACCTCAACAAAACGGGATGGTTGAAAGAAGAAATAGGACCTTGGTAGAAGCTGCCAGAACCATGCTTGCTTATGCTAAGCTGCCCACTCATTTTTGGGCAGAAGCTATAGCAAATGCATGTTTTACCCAAAACAGAACCATTATCAACAAAAGGCACAACAAAACACCTTACAACATTATCAATGGAAGAATTCCAAGTGTAAAATTTTTGCATACATTTGGTTGTAGATGTTTTGTTTTCAATGATTTTGAAAGCCTTGAAAAATTTGACAGAAAAGCAGAAAAGGGTATGTTTCTTGGTTACTATTTGTCCTCAAAAGCATATAGAATTTTTATTCTCAACACAAGGACAATCAGAGAAAGTCTGTATGTTTCATTTGATGACTCATCAGAAACACAGGTTTCTAATGAATACATGAAAGAAATAAATTTTTCTGACAAACTAGAAAATTAGGAACATATCTTTGAAATGATAACTGAATATTTCCTAGAACATGATAATTCTTTCAAAAACAAATCAAAAGATTCTTCATGTACTAACTCTGCAGAACAAATGTGTAGTACATCAGAAACTCAGAATTCTGATATCTTACACACAACTGAAGCACCTGTTCAGGGGGAAACTTCAAATCCATCAGAACCAACAACCTTTTACAACAAGTTAAGATGGATCAAAGGACATTTTCATTCTGACATCATTGGCAACCCTGCAGATGGTGTCAGAACAAGATCTGCAACTGCAACTGCACATGAGTGTGCATTTTCTGGGTTCTTAAGCAAGATAGAACCCAAATCTGTCAAAGAAGCTCTGAGTGACCCAGACTGGATTCAAGCAATGCAAGAAGAGCTTGATCAGTTTGAAAGGAGCAAGGTATGGGATCTGGTACCCAAGCCAAAAGACAAATCTGTCATAGGCTCAAAATTGGTATTCAGGAATAAATCTGATGAGAATGGCATAATCACCAGGAACAAAGCAAGGTTAGTGGTTAAAGGTTATTGTCAACAAGAAGGTATTGATTATGATGAAACTTTTGCACCAGTAGCTAGATTAGAAGCTGTAAGAATTTTTCTTGCTTATGCTGCATCCAAGGATTTCAAAGTTTATCAAATGGATGTAAAATTAGCTTTTCTGAATGGTAAAATTGAGGAAGAAGTTTATGTGCAACAACCAGAGGTCTTTGTTGATCCAAAATTTCAAAATCATGTTTACAGATTAAACAAAGCCTTGTATGGGTTGAAGCAAGCTCCCAGAGCCTGGTATGAAACTTTATCAAACTTCTTACTCAATTTTGGGTTTACCAAAGGTACTATTGACACCACACTTTTCCTCAAAACACACAAAGGTCATACTTTGCTGGTCTAGATATATGCTGATGACATTATATTTGGATCACCAAATGAAAAATTTTGTAACAAATTTCAAAAGTTGATGACCAGCCACTTTGAAATGAGTATGATGGGTGAGTTAACCTTTTTCTTAGGGTTACAAGTTAAACAAAGAATTGATGGAATATTTTTGAGTCAATCAAAATATGTGAAAACAATTCTACAAAAATACTCACTTGAAAACTGCTCTGTTTCAAAAACTCCCATGGCAACAGGGAACAAGTTAGATTCTGATAAGGATGGAATAAGTGTAGATATTAAAACCTATAGAGGGATGATAGGATCATTGCTATATTTAACTACAAGCAGACCAGATATTATGTTTGCAACATGCTTTCTGGCCAGATATCAATGTGATCCCAAAGAATCTCATCTAAAAGCTGTAAAAAGGGTTTTCAAATATCTAAAAGGCACATCAGAACTTGGTCTCTGGTATCCTAAGGATACAAACCTTGAATTAATTGCATTCACAGATGCAGATTATGCAGGGCGCAAAATTGACAGGAAAAGCACATCTGGTGCTTGTCAACTCTTGGGAGAAAAATTGGTATGTTGGGCAAGCAAGAAACAAAACTGTGTTGCCACATCAACAACATAATCAGAATATGTAGCAGCAGCAAGTTGCTGTTCACAAGTGCTATGGATGCAAAATCAACTGAAAGACTATGGAGTAAATCTGACAAAAATACCAATTCTATGTGATTCAAATAGTGTTATTGCAATAACAGAAAATCCAGTTCATCACTCAAGAACCAAACACATAGATGTCAGGTATCACTTCATAAAAGATCATGTGGAGAAAGGTAACATAGAAATGTATTTTGTTCCAACTGAAAACCAAATTGCTGATATCTTTACAAAACATCTTGATGAAAAGAGACACAATTTTTTGATCAGCAAACTTGGCATGGTTAACTTAAATGATGAAGATTTTTCAGAAAACACATGGACACAAATTGAAAACCAATGATGAACATCAAATTTCTGATAATCAAAGAACAAATCAACTGATTTCTGACAAAGCAATCCATCAATCTGATGGAACATCAGAAAATCTGATGAATCATCAATAAATGATGATTTATCAGATAATGTGAATAAATATCAGAATATCTGGTGAAATCACCAGAAGTTCTGATATAAAATCAGAAACCAGGATGAAACATCAGAATAATTTGTAATCATCATAAACTTCCATCTTCATGCATATCCCACACATTGTATATATTCATATATGTGTATAATTTGTTTTTGTTTTTTCTTTCTTTCTATTTAATTAAAAAAAAAACAAAAAGGGGGAAAAGTAACAAGCATAAAGATAAAATTCTATATAGTTGAGAAAATCAACCGTCTCTAGAATTTTTTTTCAGATTATTGAATTTTTCTGCCAATGCATGCAACGTCATTTTTTCATAAGAAACTTAAGTGACACGTAGGCACTAAAATGATTAGCAGCTATGAAAGTAGCCGCCTAGTTATTAAATGCTTACTCACACATGGGGCTTAGTAGACTGCCACATTTACTGCAACAGATATCGTCTTAATTGAAGAGATGAAAAAAAAAACTTTTGCTGTTAATATCATTTATGAGGGACTATCGCTTTCATCTACAAATATTAACAACCTGAAAAGAACTTCCTTCACACCAAAATCATCTCTTCAAAAAGCCCTTCGACAAAATCTTCTTATTTTAAAATGGGTCACCCAAAATTGATGAAAACAACTCAATTCCCTCTCCCATTTCACAGACTTCATAATCTTAGATTAAGATCCAACTTGGAAGGACCTGCATGGGAGGACTGCAGGTTTGTGTACAATATGATCATGCGAAGTCCTTTGGGCTTTGCTGTATCATCACATGTCACCATTATCCAAAACTTCTTCAAGAGTTTTGGTGGAACTCTGAAATCATTTTTAGTGGTACTTCCATGTGGATAGAGAGTGAGGTTATGGGGGTCAGAATTACCCTAAAAGAGGAAACAATCAGAAATGTCCTCAGACTGGGTAATGGTCAAGAAATCAAATTCCTGGATAAGGCAGATGTGCAACAGACCTTGACTGAAATGGGCTATCGTACATACAACTCGTCAAGGGAGGTTAGCAAATCTGGGTTTATACCACCTTTCCAGTTTTTGGTAACACAACTAAGTGTCTGCTTCTCCAAGAAGACTAGATACTTCAACGAGCTGTCCAATAGGATGATGGAAGTGGTTCATGCTGTTATACAGGAAAAACCTTACAACTATGCTAAGTTTCTCATGAGAGACCTAGTAGCAAACATCCACGACCGTCAACCTTTTCTGATCTACCCTCGATTCGTAACCAAGGTGATCACCAGTCAGCTGGACTTCGGAGGAGTGAGAAGCTGCTATCCAAGGGCCGAGCTGGTACTTCAAGAAAACATAAGTGAGCCCACCCTGGTGCCATCAACGAATCACACTGGTCGAATAACCACTCTTTTGCTATATGTGAAGTGCATGTACAACGTGTTAGAGGAGGAGGAGTAGTTGTTGCTTGTTTTTCTTTGTTGTGTGTTTAATGTTTTTTTTCTTATATATCAAGTTTGTTTTAATTTCTTTTTACTCATTTTTTTTAACAACAAAAAAATTGTCAATAGATCTAGGGGGAACTAACACAACATGTCTGATAAAAACAAGGAAAATCTAGTAAAATTCAAATGAAATCTGACAGGATTTAGTGAAGCTCAGAAAATCTGAAGATCACTAAGAAAATCTGGTAATTGTTCAAAGAACCCATCAAGCCATCAGAATCTGTTCATTCACCAGAAAATCTGTTAACAGATCAGAAAATGAAATTTTTTATCAAAAAAAATCTCTTGAAAACAAGGAAGTCTGACGAATCATCAGAAAAACATTGCCTTTAACCAGATTTAAAGAAACTTATGACCATCTAAATTTTTGAAATAAGTTTCTTTCAATTTTTTTTTTCTGAGGACTGGAACAAGTTGTATGAAAAATACTTCCTGTATATCAGAACAAAGGTGTGGAGTTCAGAACTGCAGAACAACAATGTAAGTTAAAATCTCGAAATCTACTTATTCCCTCTCATCTCAAAAAAAAAAAAAAAAAACTGATGATTCATTCTCTGTAAATGAATCAAATGCATTCTTATGATATATGAAGAAAATATAACTCTCAAAAGTTTTATTCAAAATTTTCTGATATATATCATCAAGAGGAAAACCTGGGAATATACACAAACTCAGAAAAGGTTTCTATTGGACCTTTTTTTGAAACAAAAAAGGGTCCCACATGGAGAAAAGTTGCAAGTTGGACATTAGTGTTTATCCGCAAAATCATTGGAATCTCTAAGTCTCTTTAAAGGATTTACATTAAATTAGAGATAAACCAAAGGTTTTTCAAAAACGGTTGTTTCCTTAAAGGATTAAAACATCATTAAGGTGTCATTAACCACCTTGAATACAAACACCCCACGAAAAACACTCAAAAATCTCTGTCTCTATACACTATAAATACCTCATTAAAAAACAGAGACTTCCATCTTCAACCTTCAAATTCAAAAACCCTAAAACCCTTTTTCAAAACAAAAACCCAAATTCTCAATGGCAGCTATCAACATCAACATACCACCAATTGACACTTTATTCCCTTCATCACTGAAGCTGAATTTCTTCCATTAAAGAGTAACAATGAAGCAATGAATGATAACATTGAAGAGTATGATATAAAGTGTCAAATTCTCATTGAATTTCTAACCAGATGCCCTATAGCTCAAGCTCTCACAAAGACCAGAGAGGTACCAGAAGAACTCATACAACAAGTTGTAAAAACTCTCAAAGTCTCAAATCAACTCGAGCTAATAGCACATGTGTGGGGAAATATCTTTATTACAATCTCACCGGATAAAATAAGGGAATGTTTGGAACTACCCTTAAACCAAAGCTATGAAGAAGCACCAGTAAAAGAAGATATGTTCTCACAACTTGATGTTGTAATGGGTTACAAGACAAAGATTTCAAAAATCAATGAATTCAAGAGAAACAAGCTACCTGCCTTCTGGCAAGTTTTAATGAAAATTCTGAACAAGTGTCTATCATCAAAGATTGGAGGTACAGATCAGATAAATAAGAATATTCTAACAATCATGTTCAGTCTCATTGGTGGGTTGAACATTGATTTTGGAACAGAAATATTTATTCTGATCAGAAGATCAATTCTGAATAACGCTGAAAGGATAGATTCACATCTACCCTTTCCCAGATTTCTGTCAATCATAATTTCTGATGCTTTTTCTGAAAGGAATCTAGAAATTCCAGCATCAGAAAATATGTGGAGTACAGAAATTATGAGACCTTGGACTGCCGTAGGATCTTGGAAGTCAGATTATGATGTGCCTGCTCTATCAGAAAAAGTGATGAATCTGATACCAGAAGATTCACCATACAGAGCATAATATCTGAAGATGTTGAACAAAAGGCCATTGAAAGTGTGTCCCCCATGGAGCATGATGCACAAGAGTCAAGCACACCAAGAATGGAACAACAGGGTGAATTTGATCCTCATCCAGCTGATGAATATGTGAATATGAGTCCTGTGGCAGAAGAACATTGTTAGTGCATGCGTCTGTCGACTCCGTCTTGTATCGAGTCTTGTACATAGAATGATAGATCAGAGCATGGAAATCAAGGAATTGTGTTTATAGGTTATTTCGCTCGAAATGGTCAATAATCATTTCAAGCGAAATCACAAGTTCTTATTTCGCTTGAACTCATGTTAGTTCATTTCAAGCGAAATCACTTGAAAGTGATTTCGCTCGAGACAGTTTCAAGCGAAGTCAGACTGACTATAAATACCTTGAGTGCTATTTCATTTGTAACAGTTCCGGTCAGTGTAACGAAGTGCTGCCGAAGTGTCCACAGGCTTGTATTTGATCTGAAATCAATATACGGACAGTTTAAAGTGTGAATCTAGCTGAATTAAACTCGATACGTTTGTTTCCGCCACTCATATTGAGATAAACTCTTCTGATCAACTCGTTCGGGTCTGAAAACGATCCTACAAGTGGTATCAGAGCTCAGGAAGAAGAGTTCATACCAATTCAGTTGAAATTTCTGTTTTCTACACCTTCTTTTCAAAATAAAACAAGTTTTCATGGTTAAAATCGGTTAATTTTCTCACAATGTGTGCGTAATCGTGTTTTAACGAACCCTTGAAAGTTTCAAAACTTAATTCGACTTAAAACTTGATCAATTGGACAAAATTTGGATCGAATTGATGACATCATGCTGATTTCGCTTGAGTTGTTCATGTTGATTTCGATTGAGATTGCACTTTGGATCTGATTTCGCTTGAGAATTTGTGTTGATTTCGCTCGAAATCGATATTTCGCTTGAGATATTGGATTGATTTCGCTTGAACTAGTATTTCGCTTGAAACTTGCTTTTCAGCATTCAAAGTCTTGATTTCGCTTCAGTGGTGGTTTCACTTGAAAAACTATTTCGCTTGAAAGTCAGTATTCCGCTTTAACAATCTGTTTTGTGAACTTTTGAAAACTGAAGACATGGAGAACGAGTTTTATAATGCCTTTGCTAGTCCAATGACGGTTACTCAAAGTACATTGCTTGAAAATGAAACTGGAACAACACAAAAATCGCCTAAGCTTTTGGACATTGATGATTTTAGTGGATGGGCTGAAATATTTGGTAACTGGGTTGAAGCTTATCATTTAGATGCATGGGAACATACTGAAGTTCAATATTTTAGACCAGTTGGTAGCGATCGAGAGAAAATACCAATTAGAGATTTGAGTGCTGAGGAGAAAAAGAAATACAAATATGAGAAGTTGATGGTTAGTTTGTTGCAGCAGGCAATTAAAGAAGACATTTTGATTTTACTTCAACATAATGGAACTGCACATTCGATATGGACAGAATTAGAAGCAAAGTTTCTTGGTAGTGATGAAATGCTTAATAACAAAAAGTCATTGATGAAGAAGGAATTCGATTTGTTTCGAGGTTTAAGAAATGAAAGCACCAAGCAGATCATTGAAAGATACTGCAATTTATTGAAAAACATGAACAGATTGAGTATCAGAAAGGATAAAGATGAGTTGATTGAAAAGTTAGCTGATGCGTTGCCACATGATGAGTGGGGCACGTATCTTATGATGTTGAAAAACAAACCGGGTTTTAATGATCTAACATTGAGTGATTTTATTAAACAGCTTGAAGCTCAAGAAATGGAGCAACGAAAGATAGCAAGAATGAAGAACTATGATGGAGAGCAAGACATTGGTTTGTATTATAAAAGTGGTGTTAGTAACAAAACAAATTTTTCGCCAAAAGTTGAAACTGCTTTCAATACAACGGGATCTTCTGAAAAGCCATCTCAAGGATCAAGTAACAAAAAGGGATTTTCTTCATTTCCATCATTTGATCCACATTTTTCTACAACAAAGAGTGGCAAAGTACTTCAATGTAACATTGCTTTAAACCTTGAAAATGATCAGAATTATACCGAGGAAGTTGCTAAAAGCCACATGTCTTTGTTGGTAACTGTGCTTGAATCCTATGGAGGTTTAGTTGCAGGAAGGATCGGAAATCCAATGCTAACAAAAGAGGATTACGATCAAATTGATGCTGAAGAGATGGAATTGATGGATATTAAATGGTGCATGGCTAGTGTATTGAGACGAGCTGAAAAGTTTAAAGAAATTACAGGCAGAGATGATTTTCGCGATGCACATGTTTCAGCTTTAGGATTTGATAAGTCTAAAGTTACTTGTTTTCGATGCAGGGAAAAAGGGCATTTCAAGAGGGAGTGCACAAATCGTGAAGCAAGTGGAGCTCAAAATCCCTTTGGAAACAATGATTACTATCGAAAAGCGTTATATCATCAAGTTGCTCAACAGCCACATCAACAACAACAGCCACAAACAACTCATGGTAGGAAAGAAATTGAAGATTCAAAGAGAGCATGTCTTGTTAATCAAGATAAAGGAAATGGTTTTAGTTGGGATAAATACATTCCAACAGATAGTAAAGTATGTGTGGCAAAACAAGAAGATGAAAAAATTGGCAGAAGGTTTCAGTTGGGACGATTATTGCCCAGACAAAGAATTCCTGGCTAAAGGATTTGTTGCTCAAGTTATCAATGATTATACTGATGATTATTGGGCAGAAAAAGTCAGAAAACGTTTAAATGGTGAAGTTGAGAAAAAGAAAGAAGTTGTAGAAGAAGTTCAAGTGAGAGTAGTTAAAGAATTTCCAGCATTTGAAATCAAAACAGATGATGAGGTAGTCAAGGTTGCTGGGAAGTGTATGAATTATGACTCTCTGATAATGCAGAACAATGAATTGCTGCACAACATAAAAAGGTTGAAAGAATCATATGATATTTTGAACAGAGAGATGAATAAGTACAACGAGTCAAGTAGTGAACAAGCTGTAGCAATGAATACACTCAAAGGAGCTTACATGAGACAGCTTGACGATGTCAACTACTATACAGAGAAGTGTGCTGAGCTTGAATTGAAGTTGGCAACACAAAGAATTGAAACTGAAAGAGTTAACAATTTATTAAAAAGTTACTCATGTTCTACTTTTGTTGTTGACAGGATTTACCCAATAGTGGAAAAATTGAAGACATTTGAAGAAAAGAAGACTTCGGAAGAGGAAAAATCTGTGACAAAAGAAGATGATGAAGTGAATACATCTGGTAAGAAATCAAGTGTGGTTTATAACAAATGTCCGCCTCCTGTTGGAAATGCATATTCTCCGTGAAATGCTAATTCTGAAAGAGTAAAAAAGGCAACGAACTTACAGTGGGAGTCTAAGTCGTCAGATAATTTGCCAGAAAGTATAGATGTCACTTTCACGTCGTCCGATACTGATCATGAGTCCGAGTGTCACACCCTGAATTTTCCACGTGTTACCGGTGGGCCCGGTAGGGGAGTATCGTGACGTGGTTGGCAACATAATAGTCAAACAACACAATATTTAAATGCACAGCGGAAGCAAAGTATAGATTTAATTCAACCAAACGATATTGTAATATTAAGTATCACAAATAGTCGAATATAAATCCACAGGTAGATCAAATAAAAAGGAAAACAAATGTTCAACAGTTTATGACATCCAAGCTGGCGAGACTTAATGTGGATGCTAGGAGACAAGCCAGCCTATTTTGCGTAGTACCTGCACTTAACCTTTTTAAGAAAAATACGTCAGTTTACACTGGTAAATACAATCAACCGACTCATTTTGAAAAGAGTTTAAGAAAAATGCATTTAAGGCACAAGGCACAAATAATATTTTATAACTTGGGATAATTATGTAAATATATAAACTTGTAAACGAATTACATGTTTCTTATGCGTTCAGTAGCCCGATCCGTAGACCGGGTAAAAGATCAATAAACACACCACAATATTGAGTTATGCACTGAAAGGTGTACGCCTACACCCCGTGCTCAGGTCGTGGCCATCTCGTAAGATGATGCCAGGGATATCCGGGACATGGTCATTAACCCCCCAAAGGCTTTAAGCAAACAAAACATTTCAAAACAGAGCATATCAATGATTTAACCTCTATTCGATTAAAGATTCAATGATGGACCAAGCGGTATTTTATATACCGTACCCCAAGCCCGTATAGGGAAAATAAGTTAAAAGTATTTACCTGAGCAAGTATAGTTCAAAATCAGCAAGTGCAAGTATCTTTTACTGGTTCTCCTATTCTGGAACGAAGGTTTATAATAACCTATTAGAATCCTAACGGGTCTTTAGTTAAGCTTACGCTTAGACCGATTAGTTTTAAAGATACGGTTCGTACGCACGATTAAGCGAAGACCGGATAGAATGTGATTTAGACCCGACAAGTTTGAATACTTGCTTAATATGGGTATATGATACACATTCTGGATTTTGAGACAAAACCGATAAGGTTTGACCCGTTTCGGCTAATTTATGTAAACTAGTTACATAAACCAAACCGAACGCGCATGAAGCGTAACGGGTATCCGTAAGAGTCCTAAACAGGTTTCCTAAGTTAACACGCCCTAAATAAGTTGTGATATCAGTAGGATATCACCCATGATGCCCAAAACGAGTTTAATCTCTTACTAAGCCCCGTAGGGGTATTTTGGTCATTTTAAAGATTATAAAAGGATTTAATTAGGTTTCTGTGAACCGGGTCTGGTTACATCAGTAAAATGGCTTATTTAAACAGGTTATAACATTTGGTTATAAGTCTTATATGTCAAAATAGTTTTAAACCCAAACTATGCGTATAATACGCGTATAAAGCCGTTTTAAGCGACGTACGGTTTAAAATACGATTCTGAGTTTCCTGATCAATTAAACAGGTTCAAAACACTCTATTTAATATTTAAAATCAGTAGCAATTGGATTGGCGTCAAAAGGATTTGTAAAACTCATTTTATGGCCGAAAAGGGTATATTCGGTATTAACCGAATTAAGGCGCTAATCCAAGCTTATGACCAGTTTAAAAATAATTAAAAATCTTTAAAAATCCCAAAATATTATATTACATCAGTGGGTAAAAGGTTTGGTGTCAAAAATTGGGTTTAGATAGGTTTTATGCTAATGACGCCGTTTAATTAATAAAAGCGTTCTTAATTACGTCATTAAGCATAACTCCTAATCTAGACCTCCGATTAACGTGAAATTTTCGGGACATGCATAATAATCAGTAACTAAGATTATGGCACTTTCATATTTCCAAAAATCTCGTTTTATGGTCATAAGGGCATTACGGTCAAAATTTAGGCGATTAACGGAAACATCGGACGATTAGGGATTCGAGTGGTATAAACGCAGAGGCTTATACACACATGTAACTAGGTCCTAATGGAACTTTAAGGCATGTCTAAACCTATAAGAATCGGGTCAGAACTGAGGTCAAAGCAAAAGTCAAACTTTTGCGTATCTCGGTTCCGAATCGGTTCTAACCATAAAGTTGTCGAATCAAGCAAGCGTATACAAGTTTTTATACTTATTTTCAGTTGGTAAGAATGATAAAATAGGCTATACGCCATTTACATCGCTAATCATGCATTAAACCAAACATAACAATTCTGTTGACTTTTTCGGAAGAAGTTTGACTCGATAAACGACCTAGTTAGGATTCGAATTAGTGAGTGCCCTTTTAGGGGTTTATTAACCATATAAATACCAACTTATAACAACCTTTGATTCGACAAAACTCTGGACCATTTGTGTTTCATCGCGAAGTCAAACCGTAGTTACGACGGTTTGATTCCTAGGCTATAAACTAAGCATAAATGAATTGAAGAAGATCAAGGATACTTACACAAGTCTTATGGATGATATGGAATGCTTGTATCAGTTCTTGAGCTCTTGCAAATGTCCAGAAGATGAAATGAATGATGAATGATGAATGTTGCACAATGTGGGTCATTTAAACAACTTCAAACAAGCTTAGATGATCGACAACTAAGTCTAGGAGGAATTAATAACATCCACAAGCATCCTACACACTATAAACCACCTTAGGGCAGCCCAATGTATCAAGAAAAATTGATCAAAGTCGGTTTAAACATCAACCCACAGCTGTGCAAACCATTCTGGTCAGATAAGGCAGTAGCGTAGCGCTACTGCCAAAGCTTTCAAGCTAGCGCTACGCTAGGGTGAAGAAGATCAGCTCAGCAAGTTTTTGTTATTTGCATTTCAGTCCCTGGTCCCTCGAAACATCGTTTTCAAGCTGTTTCTTGTATGCTAAGACTTTGTAATTTATATATGGGGGCTTTAATACTTATACCCACTTTGTCAAGTCCTCGGGTAACTTTGTGATCACCCGAAAAGCCCTAAATTTCAATGTTGACGGTTCTAACCCTTGCACACGAATTTTATCACAACTTGCTCATACGATAACGAAACTTCATGAAATTTTTGTGGTACATTCTAGTGAGCATAATTAATCGTTACAAAGCTTCGGGTTTGTCAAAAGGTCACTCAGAGGTATAACTTAAACATGTTGGCACATTTAACCCCTGTAGTTTGTAATCTCTCACTTACTTTCACAATTCGCTTCGTATGATCCATGATCTATTCGTTTAAGGTTATAAACATCATGTAGGGTTATTGCAAAGTATATTTATTCATCGTTGACACTTTGAACCCTTCTATGCACACAGTTTCACTGTTTGTCAACTTTAGTCCTTCAAGAACATTCTTTCACACGTTCAAACCTATGACACGTGTCAAGACATAATAGGACGTAAATTTTCGAGGTGTTACATCCTCACCCCCTTAAAATAAATCTCGACCCGAGATTTACTGAAACAAGTAAGGGTACTTTTCCTTCATCGTGGATTCAACCTCCCACGTGAATTCGGGACCTCTTCGGGCATCCCATTTGACCTTTACAAATGGTATATGCTTCCTTCGAAGCTTCCTCACCTGTCGATCTTCGATCGACAAAGGTTTTTCCACAAATTTCAAGCTCTCATCGATCTGCACATCTGTATAGGGTATAACCACTGATTCGTGAGCGAAACATTTCTTCAGATTGCATATGTGGAACACATTGTGTATACTACTGAGCTCTTCAGGTAAGTTTAACTTGTAGGCAACTGACCCCACACGTTCGATAACCTCGAAAGGTCATATGTATCTCGGGCTTAGCTTACCTTTCTTACCAAATCGCATCACTCCCTTCCAGGGTGACACTTTAAGTAGGACTTTGTCACCTACTTCGAAGTGAAAATCTTTACGATTTGGATCGGCGTAAATCTTCTGCCTATTCCGGGCAGCTTGGAGATTGTTACGAATCTGGACAATCTTGTCCGTCGTTTCGAACACAATCTCTGGTCCTGATAACTGGACTTCTCCAACTTCCGCCCAACAAACAGGCGATCTACACTTTCTACCGTATAATGCCTCAAAAGGCGCAGCCTTGATGCTGGTATGGTAGCTATTGTTGTAGGAGAATTCGATCAATGGCAGGTTCTTATCCCAGCTACCTCCCAAATCGATCGCACATGCACGTAGCATGTCTTCCAACGTTTGAATAGTACGCTCACTCTGACCGTCTGTCTGTGGATGGTAAGCCGTACTAAAGTTCAAACGTGTGCCCAAAGATTGTTGGAAGCTTTTCCAAAAATGCGACGTGTACCTAGTATCTCGGTCAGAGATAATAGCTACAGGTATGCCATGTAAGGCTACAATCTTATCAACGTACAGTTGGGCTAACATATCGGAGCTGTAAGTCTCCTTGATGGGTAGGAAATGTGCTGATTTAGTCAGTCGGTCAACTATCACCCAGATGGTGTCATTTCCTTTCCTCGTCTTAGGTAACTTGGTGATAAAATCCATAGTTACCATTTCCCACTTCCAAGTAGGAAGTTCAGGTTGTTGTAGTAAACCTGACGGTTTTTGATGTTCTGCCTTGACTTGCGCACACGTCAAGCATTTAGCTACATAGGTAGCTACAGACTTCTTCAAGCCTATCCACCAATAATTTGCCCTAAGATCATGGTACATTTTATCAGCTCCAGGATGAACAGAATATTTAGAGTTGTGGGCTTCCTGGAGAATAACATCTCGGAGTCCTCCATAAATTGGAACCCATATCCGTCCATTCAATCTAAGAATTCCATCCTTACTAAGAGATAACTGCTCCTCAGTTACTCCTAGCTTTTCGTTAGGATAGTTAGCTTCCAACACAGCTTCCTTCTGTGCAGCTAACAACCTTTCTATCAAGCTGTTCTTTAATTCCATGCTCTTGGCATTGATTCGGATGGGTTTCACTCTTTCTTTCCGACTCAAGGCATCGGCGACTACATTCGCTTTGCCGGGATGGTATCTTATTTCACAATCGTAATCATTCAGAGTTTCCATCCAACGGCGTTGCCTCATGTTCAAGACCTTCTGATTGAACAGATGTTGAAGGCTCTTGTGATCAGAATAGATCACACATTTGATTCCATATAAGTAGTGCCTCCACAGTTTTAGTGCAAATACAACGGCACCCAACTCCAAGTCGTGGGTGGTGTAATTCTTTTCGTGCACCTTTAACTGACGTGAAGCATAGGCAATGACTTTGCCTTTTTGCATAAGCACACATCCCATCCCGGTGTGTGATGCATCACAATAAACTACAAACTCCTCTATTCCATCAGGCAATGTTAGTACCGGAGCATTGCTCAACTTTTGTTTCAGAATATCGAAGGATTCCTGCTGCTTAGGACCCCAGTCAAACTTAATCTTCTTACGTGTCAGCGAAGTCAGGGGTGCAGCAATCCTTGAAAAGTTTTCTATGAATCGCCTATAGTATCCTGCCAAACCTAGGAAGCTACGTATTTCTGTAGGCGTCTTTGGCTCGTGCCAATTCATGACTGCTTCAACTTTAGCAGGATCTACTTGGATACCATGCTCACTAACAACATGCCCAAGAAATTGGACTGCTCGAAGCCAGAATTCACATTTCGAGAACTTGGCATAAAGCTTTTCTTTATGAAGTAGTTCCAATATGCAGTGAAGATGCTTCTCGTGGTCAGCTTGGTTCTTTGAGTAGATGAGGATATCATCGATGAAAACGATGACGAATTTATCTAAGTGCGGCTTGCAAACGCGATTCATGAGATCCATGAATGCGGCCGGTGCATTAGTGAGCCCAAAAGGCATCACTAGGAACTCGTAATGACCATAACGAGTCCTAAATGCAGTCTTGTGTACGTCTTCATCTCTCACCTTCAATTGATGGTAGCCTGACCTCAAGTCAATCTTCGAGAAGAAACTTGCCCCTTGAAGTTGATCGAACAGATCGTCGATTCTGGGCAAAGGATACCTATTCTTGATGGTAACCTTATTAAGCTCGCGGTAGTCGATGCACAGACGCATCGATCCATCCTTCTTCTTGACAAATAAAACTGGTGCTCCCCACGGAGACGAACTAGGTTTGATGAAACCTTTGGCTAGCAGATCATCTAGCTGCGTTCTCAATTCCTTCATCTCTGTTGGTGCCAACCTATAAGGTGCTCTTGCCACCGGTGCTGATCCAGGAATAATGTCAATTCTGAATTCTACTTGTCTCTCTGGTGGCAAACCAGAAAGTTCTTCAGGAAAAACATCAGGGTATTCAGAAACGACGGGTATATCCCCAATCTTGGGCTTCGGCTCTTCTATAATCACTTGCGCCATGTAGATGACACAACCTTTCTTTAAACACTTAGAATCCTTGAGTATAGACATTTTCTCGGGTAGCCCATACTGGGTATCTCCCTGGATAGTAAGTGATTCACCAGACGGAGTCTTGATCATCACTTGCTTCTTATTGCATACTATCTGGGCCTGGTTATGCGATAACCAGTCCATACCCAATACTATGTCAAAGCCGGCTAACTTAAAGGGAAGTAAGGACAAAGGAAAAGAGTGATTCCTAATGGATATAAAACATCCATCTAATAAGGTTGAAGCGGTTTCTAAAGTGCCATCTGCTAGTTCCACCTCATACTTCACACTTAAAGTTCTAACAGGTAGTTTCAACAATTCACAAAACTTATTATCTACAAACGACTTATCAGCGCCTGAATCAAATAACACTCTCGCATAAACATCATTTACGAGAAAGGTACCTGTTATCACGTTATCGTCCTTGATGGCTTCCTTAGCATCCATTCTGAAGACCCTCGCATTGGTCTTCTTCCCCTCTTCATTCTTCCTTGTAAATTTTGGGCAGTTGGATTTGATATGCCCCTTTTCATTGCAACTATAACACGTTGCATCCTTTATTTTCTTGCACTCCAGGGTCTTATGTTCCGTAGACTTGCAAATCCCACAAGGCCTTGGCTGGTATTGGGATTTTGAGTCAAGTCTGCACCTTCCAAAATGGTGCTTCCTGCAAATTTTACACATGGGTTTTTCACCCGTCTGCTGACCATCCTTCTTAAATCCTGACCCCTTCTTAGAGCCATTGTTTCCCTTCTGCTTCTTATCTGAACGCCGTGAGTTGTCATCCTCACGCTTTCTTTTCTCCGTATCAGTTTTCCTCAGTGACCTCAGCCTGACAGCATCTGAGGTCAGAGATAACGATATGTCCGTTACTGACCGAAAAGTGGTTGGTCTGGAGGCCTTTACACTAGCTTTGATCTCCGGTTCCAAACCCCCGATAAAACGAGCTATACGTTTAGGCTCTGGAGTCACCAAATAAGGGACCAACCTTGACAAAGTATTGAAAGTGGTAAGGTAGGCCTGACAGTCCAGGTTCTTCATGACCAGCGCTAGGAAATCAGATTCAATTCTCTCAACCTCGTGTTGAGGGCAGAAATTTTCTTTGATTAGTGCCATGAACTATTCCCATGTCATGTTGTATAACGGAACTTTCCCTGTGGCCTGGATCAAAGATCTCCACCAGGCTAAGGCTTCTCCTTTGAAAGACTGCGAGACAAACTTCACAATGTCCCTATTATGATAACCACTAATATCCACCACAGTATCCATTTCATCCAGCCACGTCATGCAATCAACAGCTCCTTTTTCCCCATTGAAGTCTCTGGGTTTGCACGACACGAAGTATTTATAGGTGCAACCCCTATTACGAGGTTCTTGGTTCTGTAGGGCTCTTTGGGATGGATTACTCCTTTGATTCGAGGAGTGGTGAGAATTACTGTTGTGGGCAGTGTGGGTCCTGGAGGGTGTTCTAGTGTGTGATGCAGAATGGGTCCTCGTATGGGTACCACTTGATCCATGGTGCTGTCTACCCATAGCTATATTAACCGCATTATTTATCATAGCTTGCAACTCTGGACCTGCTACGTTAACTTGGGCATTTTCATTCACTATCCCTGGGTGACTGTTGACCTCGTTTGAGTCTGCCATGTAACTAGAACTGTCACATATCGACAACAATTTATTGGTGAGTTTATTATAAAATTGTCTTTTATGGCAATTTATTAGCCGTGGTAAACGTAGACCAAATATGGTTAATTTATTACCCACATAAATTTAGGATTTCTAATATAATTTATCCTAATTATAAAACAATAACAGTTTTATTAGCACATAAGGCCTAGTCACTGGGACAATTTAGATTATAAGCTATGATTTCAGAGAATCAAAGCATAAAGGTTTGAACAAGGTTCATTACCTTTATCAGACAGGGTCACAGACTAATACTGTCTTTTGTCTCATATGAAAATGAGAAGGGCCCGTAGGCATTCCATTACCAATGGATGGTAAAAAGAATTGATCATATTTATTAATGATTTAACCCATGATTCAGAGATCAATATAATGGGTCAGGAATAAAAATCCTTATTTAGAATGACGTGTGTGATTTTAACGAATCACATCTGCCAGGAGTGTTAACATGTTTTCAGACGTTAACTAGGATTGGAATCTTTTATACAGGTCTTACCATTTTGGCTAAGTCTTATAATGACATGTAGGCTAGGTTTTACCTTTAAGATCCTTAATTGATTTAATAGGCAGATCACTTACAAAAAGGATAATGTTATTTTTGTTTATTTCATGTATAATATATAAATGCATAAATGACAGAAATAAAATTTCAAACTTAACATTCCATTATAATTTTCAAATTTTACATTTTTGCCCTGAACGGGACTTTTACATATACTTGCCCACGCAGGAGCTATACTGATAACACATGTCCTCACAGGGACTATTTACAAACACAAGTGTCCACGCAGGGACTAATAAGACAAGTCCTCGTAGGAACTAGGTACAAAGGTAGATGTCCACGCAGGGACTACATACACACATAAATAAATGTCCACGTAGGGACTTGATTTAAACAAGGAACTACAACAATATATATATGGGGATTTAACGATCCCTTTTCTTCTTCCCCTTCAGCAAATCTGCTAAACCACTCATGAATCCTTGGTTCTTCTTACGCTCTCTCTGGAGGTCTCGCTCAACCCGATCCAACCTATGACGGAGCTCCACCTGCTCAGGAGGAGGAACCCGTGGTGGCTGATGCTGAAATGGCGGCTGGGTAGGTACTTGATACCCATGTGCTGGATGTCCCATTCCCCAAGGGGTTCCATATGGTCCCTCAGGGTTTTGGGCATAGTAGTTTGCTGCCACGTGGTAAGGATCCTCTGCATAATTGTAGGTAGAGTATGCTGGCGGTCCATATGGATTGTAAGCTGTCGGAGCAGTATATGCAGGGATGGGCTCGCCAAAACCCGTTGGTGGCGGTGCAATAGGTACCGAATTCACCTCCGAAACTGGAACCGAAGGTCCTCCCATCTGTGGGACTTCATAAGTAGGCGGGTAATGGCTGCTGCTAGAATGTTGAGGAGTGGTGATATGAACTCCCACTGGTCGTACTGACATCCGCGGGCCAGTCCTCCTACGTCTCGGCGGTTCTGGAGGCTCTACATAAACTGGCGGCGGTGGAGGCGGTGGCGTGACTGCCTCGAAATGGGGATCCTCAGAGGGATCTTGCTGCTGTGGTGTCTGCTGGTGAGGTGATGAGTGTTCAGATGGTGTATAGTACCACTCACATCGTTCGAACCTCGCCATGTGACTATCCGGACCCTCGTAGGGTGGTCCATGGTAAGATGAACCATCAGAGATCGAAAAAGGATGGTTCCTAGATCCTGTTGAAGCCTCGACGGGATCTGTGTCCTCGTCCATATCTTGATCACCAGAAAAGTGATCCTCCGGCCCTAGCGGGTTGAAGCCCACGTGCTCTGGTAGATACTCTGCTGGGTTAAACTGACCCTGAAATACCGGAGTAGGATCGCCAAAAGAATTGTGCGCCGGAGATTGCTGTTGCTGGTCGTGGGGCTCATTCTCTGAATGAGGCCCAAAGGAGTGCTGATATGAAGGCGTTGAAACATGTGATGTGGATCGCCTGGCAAGCTCCTCATAAACCCTCCAAGGTTCGTCATGATTGTGACCTCTTGTAGAAGAATTAGATCGTCGATGCGAAGGACCTGCCTCATGGTCGTTAGGCGCGCTAACTCGCCCTCTTCCTAGCCCTCTGAATCTTGGCGGCATTGCTTAACCTGTTAATATAAATAAGGTAACACCAAGAAAATAATAAAGGACTAAATTTAAAATTTAAAATAAAATATTTTGGATTATTCCTAAGTTCTTTGTCTAGACTCGAAGATTTAGGAATGTGCAAATGTGTAACTGAGATTAAACACAAAAGGCTAGTGTTTAATTCACTCAGTGTTGGCTCTGATACCAACCTGTCACACCCTGAATTTTCCACGTGTTACCGGTGGGCCCGGTAGGGGAGTATCGTGACGTGGTTGGCAACATAATAGTCAAACAACACAATATTTAAATGCACAGCGGAAGCAAAGTATAGATTTAATTCAACCAAACGATATTGTAATATTAAGTATCACAAATAGTCGAATATAAATCCACAGGTAGATCAAATAAAAAGGAAAACAAATGTTCAACAGTTTATGACATCCAAGCTGGCGAGACTTAATGTGGATGCTAGGAGACAAGCCAGCCTATTTCGCGTAGTACCTGCACTTAACCTTTTTAAGAAAAATACGTCAGTTTACACTGGTAAATACAATCAACCGACTCATTTTGAAAAGAGTTTAAGAAAAATGCATTTAAGGCACAAGGCACAAATAATATTTTATAACTTGGGATAATTATGTAAATATATAAACTTGTAAACGAATTACATGTTTCTTATGCGTTCAGTAGCCCGATCCGTAGACCGGGTAAAAGATCAATAAACACACCACAATATTGAGTTATGCACTGAAAGGTGTACGCCTACACCCCGTGCTCAGGTCGTGGCCATCTCGTAAGATGATGCCAGGGATATCCGGGACATGGTCATTAACCCCCCAAAGGCTTTAAGCAAACAAAACATTTCAAAACAGAGCATATCAATGATTTAACCTCTATTCGATTAAAGATTCAATGATGGACCAAGCGGTATTTTATATACCGTACCCCAAGCCCGTATAGGGAAAATAAGTTAAAAGTATTTACCTGAGCAAGTATAGTTCAAAATCAGCAAGTGCAAGTATCTTTTACTGGTTCTCCTATTCTGGAACGAAGGTTTATAATAACCTATTAGAATCCTAACGGGTCTTTAGTTAAGCTTACGCTTAGACCGATTAGTTTTAAAGATACGGTTCGTACGCACGATTAAGCGAAGACCGGATAGAATGTGATTTAGACCCGACAAGTTTGAATACTTGCTTAATATGGGTATATGATACACATTCTGGATTTTGAGACAAAACCGATAAGGTTTGACCCGTTTCGGCTAATTTATGTAAACTAGTTACATAAACCAAACCGAACGCGCATGAAGCGTAACGGGTATCCGTAAGAGTCCTAAACAGGTTTCCTAAGTTAACACGCCCTAAATAAGTTGTGATATCAGTAGGATATCACCCATGATGCCCAAAACGAGTTTAATCTCTTACTAAGCCCCGTAGGGGTATTTTGGTCATTTTAAAGATTATAAAAGGATTTAATTAGGTTTCTGTGAACCGGGTCTGGTTACATCAGTAAAATGGCTTATTTAAACAGGTTATAACATTTGGTTATAAGTCTTATATGTCAAAATAGTTTTAAACCCAAACTATGCGTATAATACGCGTATAAAGCCGTTTTAAGCGACGTACGGTTTAAAATACGATTCTGAGTTTCCTGATCAATTAAACAGGTTCAAAACACTCTATTTAATATTTAAAATCAGTAGCAATTGGATTGGCGTCAAAAGGATTTGTAAAACTCATTTTATGGCCGAAAAGGGTATATTCGGTATTAACCGAATTAAGGCGCTAATCCAAGCTTATGACCAGTTTAAAAATAATTAAAAATCTTTAAAAATCCCAAAATATTATATTACATCAGTGGGTAAAAGGTTTGGTGTCAAAAATTGGGTTTAGATAGGTTTTATGCTAATGACGCCGTTTAATTAATAAAAGCGTTCTTAATTACGTCATTAAGCATAACTCCTAATCTAGACCTCCGATTAACGTGAAATTTTTGGGACATGCATAATAATCAGTAACTAAGATTATGGCACTTTCATATTTCCAAAAATCTTGTTTTATGGTCATAAGGGCATTACGGTCAAAATTTAGGCGATTAACGGAAACATCGGACGATTAGGGATTCGAGTGGTATAAACGCAGAGGCTTATACACACATGTAACTAGGTCCTAATGGAACTTTAAGGCATGTCTAAACCTATAAGAATCGGGTCAGAACTGAGGTCAAAGCAAAAGTCAAACTTTTGCGTATCTCGGTTCCGAATCGGTTCTAACCATAAAGTTGTCGAATCAAGCAAGCGTATACAAGTTTTTATACTTATTTTCAGTTGGTAAGAATGATAAAATAGGCTATACGCCATTTACATCGCTAATCATGCATTAAACCAAACATAACAATTCTGTTGACTTTTTCGGAAGAAGTTTGACTCGATAAACGACCTAGTTAGGATTCGAATTAGTGAGTGCCCTTTTAGGGGTTTATTAACCATATAAATACCAACTTATAACAACCTTTGATTCGACAAAACTCTGGACCATTTGTGTTTCATCGCGAAGTCAAACCGTAGTTACGACGGTTTGATTCCTAGGCTATAAACTAAGCATAAATGAATTGAAGAAGATCAAGGATACTTACACAAGTCTTATGGATGATATGGAATGCTTGTATCAGTTCTTGAGCTCTTGCAAATGTCCAGAAGATGAAATGAATGATGAATGATGAATGTTGCACAATGTGGGTCATTTAAACAACTTCAAACAAGCTTAGATGATCGACAACTAAGTCTAGGAGGAATTAATAACATCCACAAGCATCCTACACACTATAAACCACCTTAGGGCAGCCCAATGTATCAAGAAAAATTGATCAAAGTCGGTTTAAACATCAACCCACAGCTGTGCAAACCATTCTGGTCAGATAAGGCAGTAGCGTAGCGCTACTGCCAAAGCTTTCAAGCTAGCGCTACGCTAGGGTGAAGAAGATCAGCTCAGCAAGTTTTTGTTATTTGCATTTCAGTCCCTGGTCCCTCGAAACATCGTTTTCAAGCTGTTTCTTGTATGCTAAGACTTTGTAATTTATATATGGGGGCTTTAATACTTATACCCACTTTGTCAAGTCCTCGGGTAACTTTGTGATCACCCGAAAAGCCCTAAATTTCAATGTTGACGGTTCTAACCCTTGCACACGAATTTTATCACAACTTGCTCATACGATAACGAAACTTCATGAAATTTTTGTGGTACATTCTAGTGAGCATAATTAATCGTTACAAAGCTTCGGGTTTGTCAAAAGGTCACTCAGAGGTATAACTTAAACATGTTGGCACATTTAACCCCTGTAGTTTGTAATCTCTCACTTACTTTCACAATTCGCTTCGTATGATCCATGATCTATTCGTTTAAGGTTATAAACATCATGTAGGGTTATTGCAAAGTATATTTATTCATCGTTGACACTTTGAACCCTTCTATGCACACAGTTTCACTGTTTGTCAACTTTAGTCCTTCAAGAACATTCTTTCACACGTTCAAACCTATGACACGTGTCAAGACATAATAGGACGTAAATTTTCGAGGTGTTACACCGAGTTAATAAAAAAGGTGGTCGATCAGGTGTTCGATAAGGATGAAACAGAGGAGTCAATGTCGGAGTCCAAAACAGAGTTAAAGTCTGAGTCCAAACCGTCAAAGTCAACAGTCAAAAAGGACAAATGGGTTTATAATAAAGAGTTCTTGTTATCAAAATCTAATTTGAATGACGAACCGATCAAAGTAGCATATACTTTGAAAGATTCTGACAAATTATATTCTGATGAGATTTTTCCAATAAAAGGTGTTAAACTGGAAATGATTAAAAAGGTTTTCAAACTGACAGAAATTAATATTTCTGAAATAAAGGATGCAAATCTTTCTGAAAAACCAAGTCTTTATACCTCAAGAGTACAACAACGTTTAAACAAGAAAAAGGGTTACAGTTCTGGTTTAGTTTTTCAAAAGAAACCAAATCATCACGGTAATTTCAAAAAGAAGGGATTGGGTTTTATTCCACCGAAAAACTATAAAAATGAGAAAATTTATAAAACTAAAAATGATATTTGTTTCAGGAACGTCTACTGAGGAAGAAAAAGAAAATCTGTTCAGAAACCAGTCAAACGGAAAATTCCTTGCAAAGAAGCAAGAAGAGATGAAGACTGTTGATCAGATGAAAGAAACGAGAACCTGTTTCAAATGCAACACTGTTGGACATATTGCCAAAGATTGTTCCAAGGCAATACAATCTAAACAGGGAGTTTCTCGTAACCTGAAAGATAAAGAGGTTATGTTTGAACCACCAATTGATAGAACAAAACTATTCAAAAATTCAATTTTTTAAATTGGTGAATGTTCAAACAGATTTTACAAGAAAAAGGGAAACCTTGACAACCAAAAATGGGTTGTTAAGAAGTCTGATGATAGTTCTAGCGATGATTGTCATAGGTCAAAATCAGAGGAGCTATCTTCTGGCAATGAATCTGATTCCACAAAATCAGAGGAGCCACAAGTTGAGGATAAATGTGAAAAATCAGTACCGACTGTGGATGATGTGAATTTTCCACCACTTCGGGCTGAAAATTTTAAAAAGAAAATTGGTAAAGTTGAGATTTCAAACCAATTTTTCTCGGAAAAAGAAGAGTTTGATGTTGAGAAGGCATTTAATTCTAAAGTGCACCATATTTTTGGGAAAATGGTTGACAGGAAGGTCAAGGGAGTCAAGGAATTTTACGAGAAGAAAACAAAGAAGCAAGGTAAAGTATCATCCCTGGTTCGTGACTGGGATGGTACCTACTACGAACAGTAAAATATTGGACTTGCCGGAGCTCCCAAGTTAGTAATCGTGGAACAGGAATCGGCATCTTTCTTATGTTTTTGAAAAATTGAAAATTAGTCACAAGTATGACTTGCCGGAACTCCCAGGTTGGTAAATGAGGAGTAGGAATCGGCATCTTGAGAATTCAACCTATAAATGGTATTGGTTGGTAAGCCATGTGGTTGAAAAAGGTTTTTTCTTTGCAAGTGGTAAATCAAGGACATTAATTTGTACTTGCATTTTCCTACAAGTGTTTGAAAAACAAAGTGATGAACCAAACCCCTAATTTACAAGTTTGAATACATACAAGTGGTAAAATCAACAAAACTTATTTTCCAGAAAAACCATTTGATTAATACAAACTTAAGTGTTTTTGAAATCATAATGGGAAAATAGTTTTGTTGTGAGGGGGAGTTATGATTGTTTATGCTAAGTGGATGGCGAATTGAAGCGATTCGATATCGGTTGTCAGTATTGTTTGTACAGTTTGTTTTCAAATTTATATTAAATGTGTTTGAATTTTAGGGGGAGTAAGAATTTCAGAAAATCCAAAAACATTAGAAATTTTGAAAAAGCCAAAAACATGATAAAATCAAAAATGAGTTTTGTTGTAAAAAGAGGAAATGATAATACATCAGTGGACTATCACGACATGCTAAAGAAATGGAAAGATAATATGTGATAAACGGTCTCACTAAAGATGTGACGGTAGGCTCAGCTAAACTAGTAGATTTGCGATAACGATACAAACTTAAATGAAAAAGCCTAGTTCTAGTGGGAAACATGATCAAAAGCATAGTACTTAGTTTTGTCCTTTTTGATTGTGTGCCTACTCAGTAATCGCTGATTGTCGAAAGACATAAAACTGGCTAAGTTTGTGAACTTTTACAACTTTGCTGAAAAATCACCGTGATTGTGTATTTCATTTTGCAAAGATTTAAACTTGTTTTATTTCTTTATTTTGTTTAAGCATTGGACATCCTCTGCGTATACGTGAGTATCGAACTGGATGTTATTGCCTAAACATTCTGCTTTATTTTCTTTGGTGTTTCGTTTAAGCTTTGGATCACCTCTGCGTATACGGAAGTATCGACCTGGTGGTTAAAGCTTAAACAACTTCAACTTATTTTTTTTCTTATTTTGTTTAAACATTGGACTTTCTCTGCGTATACGGAAGTATTGACCTGATTGTTAATGTTTAAACATTCTGTTTTGTTTTCGCACAAATCACAGTTGATAAAAGTTTAAAGGCATTACTTGAGTCAGTGTATTGCATGATGAGGGGATGTGCTGAGATTGTGGGGTTCATAAGAACTTAGTGCAAGATTAATATACCTTAACGTAAAGGTAAGCATTTTGAAAGTTGTTAGATTGAGTTTAAGTGGACAACAATATCGTCAATCTATGTGAATTGTTTAGAACTTAAAATGTTTAAAGCTTAACGGTGTTGGTGATTTGTCTCAAAAACTGATATGATCCTCTTACACAAACTCACAAAAATATTGTCTGTAAATATTTCTTTACCGCTTTACATTTTATTCAAAAATTTCAAAAAGATTTTAAGTGTGTTTTAGCATAAACTTTTGAAAAATACAAAAAGATTTTCGACAACTGATGTTGAAGAGCTGTTTTTCAAAATTCCAAGTGCTAAACATGATGAACAGGTTTGAAAAAAAAATGTATGAAAAATTGTATTTTCAAGTGGTTATCAAAGATTAAATCATTTTTTGAATGATACCTGCAATTGGTTTCTAAATTTGCAAAATTCTAAACTTATGGAAACTAATTTTTGGGTAGAGATTTGTGCAGGTTAGACAGGTTCTGATACCTGAGTTAGATAAATGCCAGGTTACGATCTGAGAATCTGTGGAAAATAAATTCCAGACTGCGATCCTAGTTTAGCGAAAAGGGGAGTCTGAGGACATCGAGGGGGAGTCTGAGGACATCGAGAGGGAGTCTGAAGATAGTAGAGCCAGTTTCAGATCCTGAAGATTACAAGAAAGAAAAAGAGATTGATTGTGGATGCTTACAATGGAGAATTTTTGAAGAGAGTGAGCCGACTGATAAAGACTGAAGGTTTGACAACCGAAGACTCGACACTAAAGACTCGTCAACATTCGAGGGGGAGTCTATTAGTGCATGCGTCTGTCGACTTCGTGTTGTATCGAGTCTTGTACATAGAATGATAGATCAGAGCATGGAAATCAAGGAATTGTGTTTATAGGTTATTTCGCTCGAAATGGTCAATAATCATTTCAAGCGAAATCACAAGTTCTTATTTCGCTTGAACTCATGTTAGTTCATTTCAAGCGAAATCACTTGAAAGTGATTTCGCTCGAGACAGTTTCAAGCGAAATCAGACTGATTATAAATACCTTGAGTGCTATTTCATTTGTAACAGTTCCGGTCAGTGTAACGAAGTGCTGCCGAAGTGTCCACAGGCTTGTATTTGATCTGAAATCAATATACGGACAGTTTAAAGTGTGAATCTAGCTGAATTGAACTCGATACGTTTGTTTCCGCCACTCGTATTGAGATAAACTCTTCTGATCGACTCGTTCGGGTCTGAAAATGATCCTACAAACATCATGCTGAAATCTCACATATGGGAGAAACAAGTGCACAACACTCCAAACTAAACTTATTTCATTTTTCTGAAAGTGATTCTGATGAATCAATTCAAGGAAAACATGAAATCTTACATAGATGCACTATTTCTTCAAAACAAAATATGAGTAAAACCAATGACCCATTTTCTGAATCAGATTCTGAGGAGGAAAATGTGGTGGCAACAGGTGGAGATCAGTCCACTGATTAAGGAAACCTGGATGAGAAAACTAAGAGTTTCTCAACAACTCATGGAGAACCTAAAAAGGTTCAAGGATATGAGGAAAACCAGAACTTGAATCTGTTTCAATTTTCTGGTGAGGATACAGAGAATTTGGAACTTTCCAATCCTCTTAACCTCAGAACAGCAGAGAATGTGTTTTCTGCTGGTGTTAGAAGGGGAACATCTGTTATTTCTCCTATTTACCAAGGACATCAATCTATGTCACCTAAACAACTTCACAAGGAACTTGAAGACACAACTGCTACTGAGAAAACAGCCACAGAAGGAAAACTTGATATGATACTGGAAGAAATCAGAAATCAGAAATCAGATATCAAAGTTTTATCAGAGACTGTCAAAGCTGTGCAGAAGCAAACAGAAGACAATGCTGCAGCCCTCAACAAACTGGAAAAGTCATCAGAAAACAGAGAGAGCTCATCAGAATTCGAGAAAGCTCTCAAAGAACTGCAAGATATCAAGAAAAAGATGGCTAGAGTTGCAACTGTAGGAGAAAGCTCAAGTTCAGGAAAGATTCTTGAAGAAATACAGTTCCTCAGAGCCAACAACAGCAGCATGGCTGAGGCTTTTGAGAAGCTGTTGATGGAATTGACTGCACAAAGAAATCAAGAAAACCAGGAGTTTCAGAAAATGAAGAAACAAGAAGAAACAAATACTCAAATTCTAACTAACGTTCATTTGTTAGTAGAGAGATTGCAGTATAATGTTGCTAGACTAGCAAAAGTTGATCTTCATGAACTGAAAGCCCCAATTCCACAAGAAAGACAAGCAAGAGGATCAGAAACTCCTCAACAGCAATCAGAAACCATTCAACAAGATCAAACTAAACAAACAGAAACTTCAACAGCTCAAAAACAGAAGCAACCCATGGGTCCACCTCTAGATAAACAAAAGTTACTCATGGGTCCTCCACCAAAATTCCCAAAGCCAGACACATCAAGGGTCCAGCAGAAAGAACATGTTCCAGTTCAGTCATCTTCTACAGCCATCACAGGAGAAACAGAGTTCAGCATAAAGATGGATACAAAAGAGAAGAGGAGAATGGAACATGAAATGACTTCCTCAAAAAGGCCAAGAAAAGAAATGATAGAAGATTCGGAGGGGAACATCAAAGAAACGGATGTGCTGAAAGGTGATTTACACACTATTATGTACCCTGAAGAACATCTAAAGCATTACTACTGGAAAGGTCCAAAACACAACCCAAAGAGACCACTCTCTCCATTAAGTAAAGGAATTGTTGAAATCAGAAACAATGGAGGCTGGGAAATTCTGCACAAACACATGACCAATCCAATAGTATCTATTGAAAGAATCGATACTTTGACCACTGGAGGAGGCATCTTAGGTAATGAAGGGCAAAACAAGTATACATTGACCAGAAAAGATAACAGTGAACAAAAGGTTACTGATGCAAATCTGGCTGATGATATTCACCCAATGGGCATAGTCAAAATGAAGAATATCATTGATAGAGAGAAAAGTAATTCAGCTGTGATCAGAAGAGCCCTTGACAGTCTCAAAAGTGCAGGAGCAAAGCTATACAAAAGGGCTGCACTGGCAGACTTTGATCTATGTATCAATTTTGAGTACAGAAACAAGGTATTAATACCTCCTCCCAACACCAGAATTCCAGCTGAAATTCCTTCTAAACTTGTGAGAACTGGAGCAATCTTTGACAAACCAAAAATGTGTGTAGTCTTCAAAGATGCTAATGAAGAGAAAGCTCTGTTTAGAATCAGTGAAATATGCAGGTATTCAAATCAAACTCTGAAATATATAAGGAACTGCATGAATGAAAAACAAGAGCAGCTCAAGAAGAAGGGAAAGAACAATGAACAACTGAGAAAAACAATTGAAGAATGTATTGAAAACTGGATGGAGTCAAGAGGATGGTACAAAGAGATGTACAAGGAAACTCAAATGGCAATTGATCACAAGAAAAGGCTGAAACCGGGAGACAAATACAGAAGTGGAGTGAAGATCAATTAATGAATTGATGAGAATTAAATTTCTGTTTTTGAACAATATTTTATTTTTGTCTGATTTGAACAATGGTTGGTTTGACTATGTTCTATGTTTCTGAACTTAGTTGTTTTGAATTTTTCTTTCAAGAAGCAGTTGAAAGTTATTTACGTTAGATATAGAGGTAGTTCATTTTCTTACAATACTTAGGGGAAACTGTTAGGAAACTTTATTTGTAAGTATTGAAGAAAATCACAATCAACTGGATCTATGAAGAGATAACAGTCTTGAAGATCACAACAAGAAGAAGAAGATCGGATAGGACAACTGAAATGCACAGCATCTACTTCAAAGAATCACAAGTTGATCAAGAGCTGAATTGGATTATCAGAGAAGGTCATTTCTGATGGATCTGATGATATTTCTGATGAAATATCATCAGTTTCTGACGATTCTGATCATCAGGATTTTCTGATGATTTGTTCACCAGAATTTCTGATGAAGTCGTTTATCAGAAATTCTGATGAATACCCCACTTGTCTAAAATCAGCTCTATCCTGCCACACTTACCGAAGCAAGTTGAAATTATTGGATATCATGATGAAAAAGGCAACTTGAACGTTGGATTCAATGAATATGTCAAATACTTTTAACTTATTTTCCCTTATACGGGCTTGGGGTACGGTAATTAATAATACCGCTTGGTCGGGTATTGAATCTTTAATCGAATAATGGTTAAAACATTGAGGTAACCCGTTTTATCTGTTTTGTTTGTTTTAAGCCTTGGGGGGGGGGGGTTAATGACCGTGTCTTGGATATCCTCGGCTCATTCATTGAAATGGCCACGACTTAAGCACGGGGTGTAGGCATACACCTGCCGGTGCGTATGTAAAGAAGATATAACCACTTGTTGAGAATAACTTGCTGTGGGACTATATCATGTGGTGGTCTATTAATCTTTAGCCTGGTACTTCTAATCCAGGCTACTGAATGTATGACAAACAAATAATTCTTTTACAAGATTATTTTTAAATAATTATCCCAAGTTAATAAAGAATATTTATGCCTAGTGCATTTAAATCAATTTTATAAACACTTTTCAAAAAGAGTCAGTTAATTGTATTTACCAGTGTAAACTGACGTATTTTTAAAAGGTTAAGTGCAGGTACTAAGCGAAATGGGCTGGAACTCCTGAGTGATTAAATAAAGAGTCTTGCAAGCTTTTATCACTTGAAATCTGTTGAACAATATTTCTTTAGGTTTTAGATCCGCCTGTGGATCCTTTTACAACCCGTTTGTAATATTTCATGTTACTTTCAATCGGTTTGTAATATTAATACTTTTAGACTTCCGCTCTGCATTGAACTGTGATTATTTGACTATGATGATATCAACTACGTCACGATACTCCCCACCGGGCCCACCGGTAATACGTGGAAATATCGGGGTGTGACATCAAAGCTGCAAGACCTCGCACAATCGACGATGCGGTTGAATTGGCAAACACTCTAACTGACGGGCTGGTACGCATTAGAGAAGAGAAAAGGAAAAAGGAATTGGCCCAAAAGATTTCCCAACGATTTCGTGTGGGTAATAATAGTAGTAACTTCAAGAAAATGGGAACTGGGCAATCTTCCACACCGCCCTTTTGCAGAAATTGTAAAAGGAAACATTTCGTAAAATGTAATGAAAATTGCAATTTTTGCAAGGCTCCGGGGCACCGAGGGGAGGAATGCAGAAAGAAAACAAGGATCTGCTAAAACTGCGGAGAAGCTGGACATTATAAACCAGAATGCCCTAAATTGATTAAGCCATCTGACAACAAGGCCAAACCTGCTGAAGGAACCAACAAGAAAAATGCCAGAGCCTTCCAACTAACTACCCAGGAAGCAGATCTGATTCCAGATGTGATAGCTGGTACGTTTCTGGTACATGACATTTATGCGAAAGTATTATTTGACTCTGGTGCAAACCAAAGTTTTATAAATACTTCATTATGCCAAGCTCTTAGGCAACCTTTAACCAAACTTAAGTAGATTTATACGGTAGAAATGGCAGATGGAAATTCCGTTAATATAGATAAGGTTTTGCAAGAAGGAAAAATAGAACTCTCAGGCCATAAATTTTCTGCAAACATGCTGCCTATGAATTTAGCTGGATTCGATGTCGTACTAGGAATAGATTAGTTAGTAGCCAACCATGCTCGAATCCTCTGTGATAAGAATTCCATAGAAATTCATACATCCGCAGGAGAAACAGTTGTGGTTACAGGAGATAAACCACGTAAACCAATGAAGTTCATTTCAGTAATGAAAGTTGCTAGTTATGAACGAAAACAAGGAATAGTGTATATGATTTCGGTAATCATTAACACTAAAAGTAAGGAACTTAAGGAAATCCCAGTAGTATCAGAATACCCAGATGTATTCCCAGAAGAACTACCTGGATTACCACCTGATGGGGAGGTAGAGTTTAGAATTCATCTAATTCTTGGAACTACACCAATAGCTAAAGCACCATATCGATTAGCACCCACAGAAATTGTCGCAACCCCCGATCCCAAATCCCCGGGAACGGGCGGCCGCGAGCCAGTTTCGGTGGTATCGCGTGTTTGTCTAATTTGGCAGCGGAATTTTCATCAGGACCGTAGTTAGGAAATATTGGATCAGAGTAAAATACCACATTTTCATAATATTAAACACATGGGATAAAACCCAAGTTTGCAGTACACACATTTTCATAGGAATAAATCCTATTTTATTTTAGGTAACTTTATTGCCACTTTTCCAAGCCTTCAGTGCTGTCTAGCTGGCTTCTATTTGGCTTTCACAATTTGTTACCCGAAACGCGTTTAAAAACATTTTGTCAGTGGGAAATACTGGTGAGTGAATCTTAGTTTAATCAAATTTAAATAAAAACCATTGTACAGTATTGAGGGCGATCTCGCAATTATATTTGTTTCCAAGTCATATCAATTATCACCCGTGGTACTGTCAGACCTGACTTGTGGAAATGTTACCCCTCTAGTAACAAATTTGTATACAAAACCCCAACATACCCACGATAATTGTATCCTTACAAATACTCAATAACTGTTTAATATATAATTACTCGTATGAGGTTTTGTAAAAACAGTTAACAAAAGGTTTACAAAAAGCGGATCAACTCACATTGCTGTCTTAGATTATCCTTTAGGGTTTCCTGAGAATTATCTATAATTTACACAAAAGCACACGTGTTAGTATAGTAACCCATTTTAACATTAGTAATACCCTCCCCGAGACGGCATTCCAACGACTACATCTGGTAGAACCACGACAGCCGTTACGGAACCCTAGATCAATCGGGCAGAGTATCTAATACGTATCCAGGGGTTATGATACTTACAACGGAGCAGAACTTCGTTATTTAGGGGGGTATAATACCCGTATATTATGCCTTCTATCATATTTTCGTGATTGAGAAAAGAAAGTGAGCGAACAGACTGAAGATTCGAGGCCATCTACTTATAGGGCCTGACTTTAACAACGGGCTACGCGGCCCGCGTCAAACCCGATCAAAGGCGTAGGTGATCCGGGTCAGCTTATAGGTTCAACACGAGTCGGACACGTGTCAGCCCAGGGATTTGCCACGTTCTTGATATCTAGCGGCCCGCGTAAGATCCCTAAGGGGTCTACGCGGCCCGCGACAAAACCCAAAAATTGATTTTTGATTATTTTTATTAATATTTAAGGTATTCGGGGCCCGTTTTCACTTATGGGGTGTATTTTTGGACATATTGGGATATTTTAAAATATATTAGGGTGTCAAAAATAATTCGAAGGTGTCGGTTTTCTTTAGAGTTGTTATATCCTCCCCACCTTGTTTTAGAGCTCGTCCTCGAGATCTACTGAAACAAGTGTGGATATTTCCTTTGCATCTCTGATTTAAGCTCCCATGTGTACTCAGGTCCTCTTTTGGAGTCCCACTTCACTTTGACCAAAACTAATCTCTTATGCTTGAGGTTCTTGACTTTCCTGTCTCCAATCTGTAGAGGCTTTTCTACAAATTTACCTCTATATCCTTAAGAGGTACCATTAGCGATTCATCAGCTAAGCATTTCTTGAGATTAGATACATGAAATACATCAGGTATTCCTGCCATTTCCTCTGGCAGTTGTAGCTGATAGGCTACAGGTCCTATTCTTCTAATAATCTCAAAAGGTCCAACATACCTGGGACTTAGCTTCCCTCTTTTGATGAATCTTACTATTCCTTTCCAAGGAGAGACTTTCAACAATACTTTGTCTCCTACTTGAAATTCCAATGGTTTTCGTCGGTTGTCAGCATAGCTTTTCTGTCTATCACGTCCTGTTTTCAGTCGTTCCTTAACATGAATGATCTTGTCAGTCGTTTCTTGCACTATCTCAGGTCCAGATAGTTGCTTTTCCCCAATTTCTGCCCAACAGACTGGGGTTCGGCACTTTCGTCCATACAGTGCTTCGAATGGTGCAGCATTGATACTTGTGTGATAACTATTATTATAAGAAAATTCTATTAAAGGTAAGTGATCGTCCCAATTACCTCCGAAATCAATTACACAAGCTCTAAGCATAACTTCCATTGTCTGAATTATCCTTTCGCTTGGTCCGTCCGTTTGAGGATGATAAGTTGTGCTTAGATTCAACTTTGTTCCCATTGCTTTTTGGAAACTTGACAAAAAAATGAGAGGTAAAATGGCTATCCCTATCAGAAACAATTGATAAAGGAATTCCATGTAATGAAACGATTTCATTTACATATAGTTTGGCTAATTGTTCCATACTAAAAGTTTCCTTCATTGGTAGGAAATGGGCTGATTTGGTTAGCCGATCTACAATTACCCAGATTGTATCATTACCTTTCCTTGTTTTGGGTAATTTGGTAACAAAATCCATTGTTATCAATTCTCATTTCCACACTGGCATTTCTAACTGTTGTAACAATCCTGAGGGTTTCTGGTGATCAGCTTTAACTTGTGAACAGGTTAAACATTTTGAAACATAAGCTGCTATGTCCTTTTTCATTCCTATCCACCAAAAATTATTTCTTAAATCCTGATACATTTTATCACTTCCAGGATGCATTGTATATCTGGACTTATGGGCTTCTTCTAATATATGATGACGTAGATTTCCTAATTTAGGTATACACATTCTCTTCTTATGGAATCTCCAAATTCCATCTGTTCCTTGTTCTAATTCCTTAATTATACCTTTTAATTTTTCAGTATCTTCCTTGATTGCTGATTCTTATGCTTTTCTAATTTGATCATTTAAATCTACTTGTAGATTTAATTTAAGAGAACGTACCCTTTTTGGCTTCTCATGATATTTTCGACTTAAAGCATCTGCCACTACATTTACCTTTCCTTCATGATACTGGATATCACAATCATAATCACTAAGCATCTCCATCCAACGTCTTTGTCTCATATTCAACTCTTTTTGCCCGAAAACATACCTTAAACTTTTATGATCAGTAAATATGGTAAACTTACTACCATAAAGGTAATGTCTGCAAATCTTAAGGGCAAAAATTATAGCTCCTAATTCTAGATCATGGGTTGAATAATTCTCTTCATGATTCTTAAGTTGTTTAGACGCATATGCTATAACCCTTTGGCGTTGCATTAATACACATCCATAACCTAATTTAGAAGCGTCACAATAGACTATAAAGTCTTCAGTTCCTTCTGGTAACGCTAGTATGGGTGCATGGGTTAATCTTTGCTTAAGAATTCTTAATGCTTCTTCTTGCTTTGGTCCCCATTCAAACTTAATGGATTTACAGGTTAACTTAGTTAAAGGAATGGCTATTCTAGAAAAGTCTCGAATAAATCTTCTATAATAACCGGCCAATCCTAAGAAACTTCTAACCTCTGTTGGTTATTCAGGGGTCTTCCATTTAGTAATCGCCTCGATCTTTGTGGGATCCACATGAATTCCTTCATGGTTCACTAAGTGTCCAAGAAACTGTACCTGTTCTAACCAAAACTCACATTCTGAAAATTTAGCATAAAGCTTTTCCTTTCTTAATAGACTTAAAAGTGAGCGCAAATGCTTTGCATGATCCTCTTTACTTTTAGAATATATGAGAATATCATCTATAAAGACAATTATGAATTTATCCAAATATGGCTTACATATTCGGTTCATCATGTCCAAAAATGCTGTTGATACATATTATGTGGACGTGACTCAGTTCGGCGCGACTCAACTTGACTCGGTTAGGTTCGGCTCAAGCCAGATGTCATGACATTCCTCCGTCGTGCGCCCTAGAGTTCGACACGCGAAGCACGGAGAGCCGCGGACCAATTCCAGATAACACATCACCATGACATCAGCATGATAATGTCATAATGATGTCACATGTTAACTAATCTTTGCAATATGAACTTTCAGAGATCATTTACGTAAAAGAATGCATGTTGGGCCACTCATGTTTTGGGCCTGGTTCTACTTTGGGCTTAATTGGTATAACAATTAGACGACGAACAATCAAAGGTTCGTCATATGATGATGTCGACGAAGGATTGCTCATGACGAAGTCTCAATGTGACGAAGTCTTAAAGTTCGTCAGACAGATGTCGACGAAGATTGAATCTTCGTCGACATCCTGAAGCTTCGTCGCACATGTGTAAAGTTCGTCAATGTGTTCTATTATATAAACAGCAGACTGAAGACACAGATAGTGAGGCAAGTCTGAATAGATTTGAGAGCGAACACACTGTAACACACACACACACACTGAGAGTTTACAGAGACCATTTGTAAACACCGCATTGTAACCGTTTCATAGCATTAATACATTGAGTGTTAATCATTGAATCTTGTGTCTTACGTGTTCGTAACTTGGTTTAACTTACCCGTTTGGATTCCGCACTCTTGGGTCCATCAGAAAACAGGAATAGAGGTTTAACTCGATCCTCCGGGTGGACCTACAATTGGTATCAGAGCATTGGGTCGATTCCGTGTTAAAACCAAGTGTTTTTCTTGTGATTTTAAAGATTTTTAAGTGTTTTTCTTGATTTTGAGCATTGAAGATCATAGTTTTTCTGGAAAAATAGTTTTTAAATCCTTGAAAATCTTTGTTTTTGCTATTAGTTTTTATAAAATCATTGTTAAAATACATGCATACATGTTAAGGTTTGGTTTTGAGTAAACTTTTGCGCAAAAATTTTTGATCAGAAATCTTTCCGGTGGCTGGTAAACTCAGAAACTTCATCCAGTTCATAAGAGTATTCAAAGTGTTCTTCAAATATTATTTTGTTTGATCTTTCTTTTGAATTGTTATTGAAGTGTTGGTAATTAAAATATTGTTGTTTGACTATTGTGTACATTAACATGATGATGTTTATTTGAAAAGTATAGCTGCAAGTATGGTGCGTTTGACAATTGAGCCATTAGAAAGTCTCTGTGTCAGATAAAGGATAAGAGTTGGTTTTGGAAATATCTTCTTGTCTGTGTAACAATTGTCAATGAAGGTTCAGCCACAACTTTAAACCTTCGTCACACTTGTATTGGCCAAACCTTTCACTCTTCGTCATATATGTTATTGCCGAACCTTCCAACATTCGTCGACACCTATCATTGACGAACCTCTCATCCTTCGTCACACATATTATTGACCAAACTTACATCCTTCGTCACACAAGTCTTGGCTGAACCTTATAACCTTCGTTGAAGTGTATCTCAGACGGATATCTAACCTTCTTTATTATTGTTTTGGACGAACCTCATATACTTCGTCGAACATCACTTGAACTTTCAAACAGAAGCTTTCAAAATCATATTTAACTTGTTTGTTTTTATTTTGTAAGCAGGTATTCATCAACATTCAGCTAAAATGAATCCGGATTGGTGGGGTACTCCGTCAAATGTGGAGAGCAAATATAGAAGCATGGGTTTATCTCCATCATGGGCCGAATCTCCCGCACCTGCATCTTCTAGCAAATATAGAAGCACGCATTTATCTCCATCATGGGCTGAATCTCCCACACCACCTCGAATTACGACAGAACAATGGGCATCGGTTACTAATCAAAAGCAAAGCGAACCGAAAATGACAACAGATATATATAGAAATCCAATACAATCAATTCCCAAACCGGAAAGAACAACAGACTTGTATGGAAATCCAATACCACCAGTTGCTTCACAGCGCCAACGTTCTACTGTAGCACCATCATCTCTTGATCCAAGGAACTGTAGTCAGACAAAAACGACGTTTTATGCTAAAATTGTCAAAGATGCCAGCAATGGTGAATCCTCGGGAAACGATGATAGTTCTGAACATGACAATAGTTCAGTTGAAGACGTTTCAACTTCAGTTGAAGATGTTACAACTTCAAGTTCAAGCGAGGATGGATCTGAATGTGAATCATCAAGGGAGGTTGTTGATTCTGATGCAGATAGGTCAACATTTGAGAGTGATTCCAGTCAGGTACGTGTCGATGAATCAAAATCTGATAGATGTGATAGGTGTGTTGGATTAAATGTTAAATTGTCTGATTTGCAAAGCAAATATGACGATTTGTAAAGCAAATATGATGTGACATTTATCCATAATCAACATTTAATCGTGGATCTTTCGAAATGCACAGAGGCCAACATGTTTCGTGAAAATTATGAAAAGGAATTTAAAAAGATAATTGAAACATTAAAAGAAGATAAGACTGAGCTAACGAAAATGGTTTCAAGAAAACAAACTGAAATAAACCTTTACATCAATAGGCTCGAGTTAATGCAAAAAGAAATGGCTTGTGTTAAAACTGAAAGTGAGGCGATCCGACTCAAGTTAGACAACTATTTAAGCTCTAGCTATGTGCTGGATCACATCATTGATGTTCAGAAAAAGAAAACTGATGTTACATGCATAGGTTATAAGAAGTGTCCACCACCTGTTAAACACGATTATTCTTCGATGCCTGATGAGGAAAATAAACCTCATTTTGAGCCCTCAGTTTCATTGAACCTTGAGGAATTCACGTTTGGGCTAGGTTACAAAAAGGAAGTATCCTCAGATTCAGATGAATCAGCAGATGCGAAAGTGTCAACAGCTGAACGAAATCAGGATCCTTGAGGATGCTGATTCGTCAGATGATGAATCCGAGGATACTAACTCTGAACAGTCAGAAACGGTAACAAAAGAGGAAAACATACCTCTCGAAAATCACATTCTTTATGATCCACCTGCAAAACCGTTTGTGACTGCTACAGCCAAGTCCGTTGAATCCTCATCTGGAAGTTGTGAAAGCGTGAACTTGTTTTACACGTTGATTGGACCTGATAAAATATATTTAGACAAGGATTTCCATATCAAAAATGTCAATCAATCTTTGATTGATAAAGTTTTCGAAGATTCTACCAGTAAGTTTTTGGGAAAGTCGAGCCCAGGAGTTGGAGTAACTCAGTGTGCTCCTATCCCAAAATCCGAAGTTAGAAAGAAATATGGGAATAAAAAACTGCAACCACAACACAATCAATGAAAGCAAGGTCACGTTCACCAAGGAAAGGGAAAAGGCAAACAAAACCAAAACAAGAAGACGATTCAGAAGGTAAACTTCATGAAATCCAGAGGGAGTGATAAAATTGAAACTTTCGAAAACAAATCCAACACGGATTTTCTTAAACAAAGTAAAAATTTGAAAAGAAACAGTCAAAACAACTATACACAACACACAAATGGTTGTGATCTAGGACCAAGTACCTCAAGATCACGAAGTTCATCGTCAAGTTCTTATAGTTCTGATACTCTGAGGTTTGTTGAGCGGAGATCATGCTATGAATGCGGTGAGTATGGCCACATTGTCAGAAATTGTCCATATCTCACGAAAGGAAAGGCAAAAGTTGATACCCCCCATGGTAACAGTTACCATAAAAGATTTGTTTCACTAATACAGACCCTCGTCTTGTTAAACAACGGGAAATGAAACAGAAAAAGAAATAACGGAAAAATGTTGAAAAGGTTTTAAAACCAGAGGTTGTCCAAACGCAGTCTGTTAAATCAGATGTTAAAAATGAAAAACAAAAACAGATTTGGAAACCAAAATCGGAAACTGTTTCAGGGGGAGCTACATCAATTCTGAATCATAGGGAAATGGAAGTCACAATTCTCGATGATGGCGGACGACCCAAGTCTGTGAAGGCTTGGGTCCCCCTCTCCAACTAATCTCTGAATGAGTGTGTAGGATGTTCCAGGAGGAACTATTGATAGTCTTAGGATTGTTGATAGTGGGGCGTCCATTTACAAGATCGACGACATAAGGCTCCAAAACATTGTTGTATCTAAGGAGAATATTGTTGCCTTTGATGGAGAGAGGAGAAAAGAAGACAAAAATTCCGATGAAGGATTGATGGTGAAGGAATGTGGTTGAATGAAGTTGAAAAATTCGACAAGATCAAAAAGGTTTTCAAATTAACAGAAATTAATATTTCTGAAATAAAAGATTTAAATCTTTCTGCAAAACCTAAACTTTACACTTCAAGAATTAAACAAAGAGTCAACAAGAAAATGGGTTACGGTTATGGTTATAATTTCCAAAAGAAATCAAATCATAATGGTAATCTCAAAAAGAAAGGTCTTGGTTTTATTTCATCAGAAAATTATAAAAATCAGAAAACTTATAAACCAAAAACAAAATTTGTTTCAGGAGGAAGTTCAGAGGATGAATAGAAGAAACCGTTCTGGAAGCAGTCAAACCAGGAGTTTCTTGCTGAAGTGAAGAAGAATGTGAGAAAGTTTGCTCAAAGAATTGACAGAAGAACCTGTTTCAAATGTCAAGAAGTTGGACACATAGCTTGGAATTTCCCCAAGACCAACTACCAAAAACAGGAAGTTTCTTCTAACTCTGTTTTGAGAAAGACTTGTGTTGATAAGGAAGAACAACATGTAAAAAATGTTAAAAAGTTTGAAAATTCTACTTCTGAGGAAGGAGAAATTTCAAAACGGTTTTACAAAAGAAGAGGTGATTTGAATAAACAAAAGTGGGTGGTTAAATCTGAGGGTAATTCTGACAATGAATCTGATTCCATAAAGTCAGAGGAGTCTTTGATTGAGAAAAAGGTTGTGAATTCCGTTCCAGAGGTGAATGATGAGGATTTTCCTCCATTGTCAAAGGAAAATTTGATGAAGAAAGTGGGAAAGGTAGAGATCTCAAATCAATTCTTCGCTGATAAGGGAGAATTTGATGTTGAGAAGGCTTTCAATGGAAAAGTCAAGCATATTTTTGGTAAGATGGTTGACAGAAAGGTTAAAAGTGCAAAAGATTTTTATAAATCAAAATGTTGGTGGGATAGATGTGTCTAAGAATCTCCCAAGGCTGGTCAGGCTTGGGGGAAAGTTTTTCCTAACTAAAAACCTGACTTGCCGGAGCTCCTAGGTTGGTAAGAGTGGAGCAGGAATCGGCATCTTTCTTAGCAAATGATCCTACAAGTGGTACAGTTGGTAAAGTACATGTGGCATTTTTAAATTGTTATATTTTGTTTTACAAGTGGTTATGGTTGGTGAAATGAACCTGTAAGTGATTGAAGAAGGTTTTCATTGACAAGTGGTTAATCAAGGTCATTAAGTTGAACTTGATTGGATCATTCTTTCAAGTGGAATTTTGGAGAACAATGTGATGAACCCCTAACCTACAAATGGTTTATGAAAATCAACAAAACTAATTTTCTGGAAAAACCATTTGATTAAAACAAACTTAAGTGTTTTGAAATCACAATGGGAAAATAGTTTGTTGTGAGGGGGAGTTCTGATTGTTTATGCTAAGTTGATGGCGATTTGAAGTGATTTGATATCAGTTGTCACTTTATTGTACAGTTGGTTTTTCAAAATTTCCTAAAATGTGTTTGCATTTTAGGGGGAGTAAAAATTTTCAGAAAATCCAAAAACATTAGAAAATTTGAAAAAGACAAAAACATGATAAATTCAAAAATGAGTTTTGTGTCAAAGAAGAGGAAATGATAGTACATCAGTGGACTATCACAGCATGCTAAAGTTTTGGAAAGAAAAATGTGATAAACGGTCTCACTGATGATGTGTCAGTAGTTTTTGCACATTTAGTAGATTGTGACGAGATATAAACTTAAATTTCAAACTTGCATATATCGTGGGTAACATCTCTCGGATATATGGGTAACCCCCGAAATCTTGTTTGAAGGACCCCTCTTTCTGAGATACTAGATTTTTATGCTTAGTGATATCTGGGGTATAATCCCGGGACTTCTGATAATGCGGAAGCAATGGCCTAGTCCCCGGAGAATACTTTCTGCTTGCTTGAAATATAGCGCCGCCCTCAGCATAAATGATAGACAATAAAATTGCTAATCAATGTTGTTGAAAAAAAGATCCTCTAAAGGGGACCTACCAAAGTCGAGCCGTCATCTCTCTGCTGAACGGAAGTTCTGACCTGAGCTCTCACGGTTTCGCAATTTAACCCCTTACAGATATTATATAGGTATATTCACCTGTAAGACTGAATATTGGGATCTGGATACGGGAGTATATTCTGAGGTGGGACACGCGAATAAGTTTAAGTGCTTAAGACATTAATTTCGTATCTCGAAACAGTTGAACTTTGTGTGAAAATTTAAGTGGATCAGTATACTGACAATCTAAGTGAATCGTTTAGAACTTATAATGTTTAAAGCTTAACGGTGTTGGTGATTTGTCTCAAAAACTGATATGATCCTCTTACACAAACTCACAAAAATATTGTATGTAAATATTTCTTTACTGCATTTCATTTCTGTTATATTAAAAATCCAAAAAGATTTTCGGTGTGTTTTAGCATAAATTTTGAAAAATCCAAAAAGATTTTAGACAACTGATGTTGAAAAGCTGATTTTCAAAATTCAGAGTGCTGAACATGACGAACAGGTTTGGGAAAATTTGTTTGAAGATGTAAAAATGATATATATTCAAGTGGTTCATCAGAAATTGACATGATAAATCATTTTGTTTGATACTTAAAAATGATGTATCCAGGGTTGTGTTTTCAAGTGATTAGCAAAGTTTCTAAATTTGTTATATCTTATCTTTTATGAAACTTATGTTTTGGGTAGAGGATTTGCAGGAAAGCCTGGATTCTGATTGAGAGTAGCGAGCCAAGTTGCGATCCTGATTCTCTAAAAGTCAGACTACGATCCCAGCATGTTTTGAGGGGGAGTCTGTTAGAGAAAGTTTGAAGATGAAAAGAGTATTAAAGCTTCATCCGAGGGGAGACTATCTGTTGGTGCTGATATTCAAGAGAGAAAGAGTGTGACAAGATCCAGATAGAGATTATGGAAGCCCGAAGACTGATAAAGACTGAAGATGAGAAGACTCGACACTGAAGACTCGTCAACATCTGAGGGGGATTCTGTTGGTGCATACATCTGTCGACTTCGTCTTGTATCAAGTCTAGTATTAGAATGTTAAATCAGGGCACGTTGTACGAGAAAATAGGTTGATTTAGAGTTGATTTCCCACGAAATGGTGATTTCCCACGAAATGGACATGACATTTTCGTGGGGAATCAGAGAGTTGCACTTTCGTGGGGAATCAGAAATACTATAAATAGGCTAGTGAGCATGTCATTTCGTGGGGAATCAGAAATTGGTACCGAAGTGCTGCCGGTATTTTCTTGTAACCGTAATCTCTGTTAAATCAATATACAAGAAGGTTAAAGTGATATTCAAGCTGTTTCGAGTCTATACGTTTGTTTCCGCCTTTCGTATAGTCAAAGAACTCTTCTGAACGACTCGTTCGGATCCGAAACCGATCCTACACTTGGGTAAGCCTTTGGGTTAGGTTTCTCCTCTGGTCTTCTTCTCTAGTACGAATTAATTCATCTGTCAAGGTGTTTGCTAGTTCTACGGTTTCTTCTATAGTTTGAGGTCTAGCTGCCTTGACTACATGTCTAATCTCTCTAATTAACCCCCAGATGTAACGGGAGATTAATACTAGTTCAGGTGATGCAAGGGTTGGTACTATTCTAGCATATTCAAAGAATGTAGTAGTATAACCCTTACTATCTACCCCGGTCATCCTTAGGTTTAGAAACTTATTCGCTATCTGTTCCTTTTCATTGGGAGGGCAGAATTTCCTTTCTACCATATTCTTAAATTCTTCCCATTCCATGATATATACTCTATCACTTCCTCTTGACTGGAGGATAGTGTTCCACCATTCTAAGGTTGAGTTCTTAAATAAATTAGAAGCAAACAATATTTTGTCTTCTTCAGCACACTTGCTTATTTTTAAAACAACCTCAGTCTTTTCTATCCAGCGTAGAGCTGCAATAGGTCCTTCATTGCCCGAGAATTCTATTGGTTTGCAGGACCAGAATTCTTTGTAAGAACAACCATAAGGCATGGTTCTTCTTCTTTTGGGAATGGGCGCTTGAAGTACGGGTCCATTGTTTACGTCGTGTTCTGGTTCAATTGGTCGTTTACTGCTATGTTTACTTTTATTATTCGCTTCCTGAACCGTTTGAATAATAAATGGCATTACATCTATGATTCCTTGTGCCACTATGTGTTGGACGGCACTATTGTTCATTTGGTTCCCATTGTTATTGATGCTTGGATTCTCATTAACCAAGTTAATGTTACTCTGGTTATCGTTATTCAGATTTTCTTGATTTCCTTCGTCGGCCATTTGAATTTTAAACATTTACCACATATTAATATCACAAAATAATATTTAATATAGTTAATCACATGACACACATTTTGGTCAAAAGTGTCAATCATTGCGACTTTACTCTATTCATATAGTATGCATCTATTACACACCCGTACTGAAATTAAAATTACAATACCAACTGAAATAAAATTACACTAATAGTAGTAGGCATCCGTACACACATATTTTATTATTATTTTATTATTATTATTATTACTATTACCGTTCCTACCATCACATTCATGGATATGGATTCATCCAGAAATCCATATTGCGCTCGTCATACTTCCAGACGGGTCGCTCTCCCACCTGTCTCATTCGTTCACTACTCTCTAAAATTTCCTCACCAAATGTCCTAAGTTCTTGTACATTGTCTGCACTCATTGGGGGTGCAGGTTCTAGGACTGGGTTCGGAATCTGGGGTGCGGGTTACTGATATGGGGGTGTAGGTGCCTGGAATCGGTAAGGATTTTCTAAAATCTCCCTAATGTATTCATCGTGGTAATAGGGATCTAAAGGATCCAAACCTGGGTAGGCTCCTATGTTTGGCATGGGCATGTCTTCATGTATCGGGTATCGTTGCACATAGTCCCTATTATTGTCCCACCATGGGTCGTAATTTGGGTCTAATGAGTTTGGTGCTGGTACCCTAGGTATTTCTTCCGGATTGAAGTCATGCATTTCTACTTGATTTTCAGGGTTTTCTATTTCCATTGGTTGGTCAGGGATTGGTAGTTGTGGTTGCGGTGATATCATTTGTTCCAGGTTAGGGTCAGCTGCAGTGGTTGCTAGAATGTGGATGTTGGCTATATCCCTATTAATCATATCCTGGGCATAGGCATCTGTATCTCTTTTGGCTGCTGCTAGTGCTCTCTGGTCTTGTAACTTTTTCATACGCTTTCTACGCTCGTGTGCCCCTCGACTGAACCATCCCCTCTTTTTATAAGGAAATGGCTCCTCTGACTGAGCCTTAAATACGAATATTCCTTCTTCCATATCAGCAGAGTACCCTGAGAGGGCAGGCTGAGAAGAGGAGGTGCCTTCGCTTCTAGGCGAACCAGACAATTGACGATACGCGTCAGATGGTCCTTGGTCGCTCATACTGTAAACTAACAAATAGTCAACTAACACATAACAACAAATACAATTATGCATGAATTCCCGTAATTTATTTCCTAACAGATTGAATTTTGATGTCAGCAGAACACTTATGTGGCTGAATCAGTGGCTTAGCTCTGATACCACCTTCTGTCGCAACCCCCGATCCCAAATCCCCGGGAACGGGCGGCCGCGAGCCAGTTTCGGTGGTATCGCGTGTTTGTCTAATTTGGCAGTGGAATTTTCATCCGGACCGTAGTTAGGAAATATTGGATCAGAGTAAAATACCACATTTTCATAATATTAAACACATGGGATAAAACCCAAGTTTGCATTACACACATTTTCAAAGGAATAAATCCTATTTTATTTAATAAAAACATCTATTTTATTTTAGGTAACTTTATTGCCACTTTTCCAAGCCTTCAGTGCTGTCTAGCTGGCTTCTATTTGGCTTTCACAATTTGTTACCTGAAACGCGTTTAAAAACATTTTGTCAGTGGGAAATACTGGTGAGTGAATCCCAGTTTAATCAAATTTAAATAAAAACCATTGTACAGTATTGAGGGCGATCTCGCAATTATATTTGTTTCCAAGTCATATCAATTATCACCAGTGGTACTGTCAGACCCGACTTGTGGAAATGTTACCCCTCCAGTAACAAATTTTGTATACAAAACCCCAACATACCCACGATAATTGTATCCTTACAAATACTCAATAACTGTTTAATATATAATTACTCGTATGAGGTTTTGTAAAAACAGTTAACAAAAAGTTTACAAAAAGCGGATCAACTCACATTGCTGTCTTAGATTATCCTTTAGGGTTTCCTGAGAATTATCTATAATTTACGCAAAAGCACACGTGTTAGTATAATAACCCATTTTAACATTAGTAATACCCTCCCCGAGACGGCATTCCAACGACTACGTCGGGCAGAACCACGACAGCCGTTACGGAACCCTAGATCAATCGGGCAGAGTATCTAATACGTATCCAGGGGTTATGATACTTACAACGGAGCAGAACTTCGTTATTTAGGGGGTATAATACCCGTATAATATGCCTTCTATCAGATTTTCATGATTGAGAAAAGAAAGTGAGCGAACAGACTGAAGATCCGAGGCCATCTACTTATAGGGCCTGACTTTCACTTTTACGCGGCCCGCGTAAAGGTTAACAACGGGCTACGCGGCCCGCGTCAAACCCTGTTGGTGCATGCGTCTGTCGACTTCGTCTTGTATCGAGTCTTGTATTGTATTAGATAGATCAGGGCACGCAAAACGAGAAAAGTGTGTTTGTAGGTAATTTCGCACGAAATTACATAAGTAATTCCGTACGAAATTAGGTTCTTATTTCGCACGAAATTAGATTTCGCATGAAATCTAATTCCACTTGTGCAGGTCCGTGCGAAATTAGCTGGCCTATAAATACCTGATGTGTTTGTGTCATTTGGCACGAATTTAGGATTCCGGTTTGAGAGCCGAAGTGCTGCCGAAGTGTCTACTCGCTGTAAAACTTTGTCAAATCAATCAAAAGACAGTTTAAAGTGTATATCTAGCTGAATTGAACTTGATACGTTTGTTTCCGTCTCTCGTATTGAGAAAAACTCTTCTGATCGACTCGTTCGGGTCAGAAAACGATCCTACAAGTGGTATCAGAGCTCAGGAGGAAGAGTTCTTACCAATTCAGCTGCAATTTCTGATTTCTACACTTTCTTTTTCAAAATTAACAAGTTTTTACGGTTAAAATGTCTTGAATTTCACACATCATACGCGCAATTGTGTTTTAACAAACCCTAGAAAGTTTCAGATCTTAAAACGGCTTAAAACCTGATCAATTTTGGCAAAAACAGCTTGAGATGATGACATCAGCAGTATTTCATACGAAATAAGCCCTAATTTCGCACCAGTTTGTAATTTCGTTTGAGAGGTTCACACGAAATTAGGTATTTCGCTTCAAATTGTAATTTCGTTTGGGTATTTCACACGAAGTTAGCTATTTCGTTTGAAAGAGTGTTATTTCGCACGAAATCAGTGATTTCGCACAGGATCGATATTTCGTGTGAAGCTGGTATTTCGCTCGAGTTGGTATTTCGTGTGAAGTTGGTTATTTCGTTTGTAAGGATATTTCTCTTGAGTAATTTCGTTTGAAAGTATCTGTTTTGTGAAATTTGTTACCGAAACATGGAAGAGGAATTTTATAATGCATTTGCTACTACCCCGACTACTCCGGCATCTGTTACTCAGAACTTGAACATGGAAAATGAAACGGGCACTATGCAAAAACCGCCTAAGCTCATGAATATCGAGGAGTATAAAGGATGGGAGGAACGATTTGAGAATTGGGTTCAAGCAAATTATTTGGATGCTTGGGAATGTGTTGAGACAAAATATATTAGACCATTGAATAATGATGAAGAGGAGATTGCTATTAAAGATCTAAGTGTTGATGATAGAAAGAAATACAAAAAATGAAAAGATGATGATTAGTCTATTGCATCAAGCGGTTAAAGAAGATATCTTGGTTTTATTGCAACATAATGGAAGTGCATACTCTATCTGGAAAGCATTAAAATCAAAATTTGTTGGAAGTAAAGAGATGATCAAGAACAAAAAATCACTTTTGAAAAAGGAATTAGATCTATTTCGTGGTTTGAGAACTGAGAGCACCAAGCAGATCATTGAAATATATTGCAATCTGTTAGTTCAAATGAAAAGAGTGAGCATCAATAAAGATAATGAAGAGTTGATAGAAAAGTTGGCTGATGCATTGCCACATGAAACTTGGGGCACATATCTCATGATGTTGAGAAATAAGAAAGATTTTAGTAATTTGACGCTGAATAAATTCATTGAAAAACTTGAAGCTCAGGAAATGGAACAAAGGAAGATCTCAAGAATGAAAGATTTTGATGGTGAACAAGATATAGGTCTTTATTACAAAGGAGGTGTTAGTGATAAGGCCAATATGTCACCAAAGGTTGAGACTGCATTCAATGCTAAGAGTTCGTCTGGAGGTTCAACTAAAGGATCAAACAGCAAAACAAGTTTTTCTTCATATTCATTATTTGATCCAAATTTTTCAACAACCAAGAATGGCAAGAGATTACAATGCAACATTGTTTTGAATCTTGAAAATGGTTAAAATTTCTCAGAAGATGTTGCAAAAGGTCACATGTCGTTGTTGGGAACTGTATTAGAATTATATGAAAGTTTAGTTGCAGGAAAGATCAGAAATCCAATGTTGACAAAAGAGGATTACGATCAGATTGATGCTGAGCAGATGGAATTGATGGATATAAAATGGTGTTTGGCGAGTGTTTTGAGAAGAGCTGAAAAGTTTAAACAAATTACGGGAAGAGATGATTTCCGTGATGCAAATGTTTCTACTTTAGGTTTTGATAAATCTAAAGTTACTTTTTTTCGTTGCAAGGAAAAAGGACACTTCAAGAGAGAGTGCATAAACCGCGAAGCAAGTGGAGCTCAAAATCCGTTCAACAACAATGTTTACTATCGGAAAGCAATTTATCATCAAGTTGCTCAACAACAACAAGAACCACAAACTGCACATGCTAGTAAGACAATCGAAGATTCATCAAAGAGAGCTTGTATGGTGAATCAAGATGATAAAAAGTCAACAAAAGAATTCAGTTGGGACAAATATGTTTCAGCTGATAGCAAAGCATGTCTGATAAATCAAGATGATGAAAAATTACCAGAGGGTTTTAGCTGGAAAAATTTCAGTTGGGATGACTATGATCCTAACAAAACTTCAAAACACAAAGCTTTTGTTGCTCGAGTTGCTGAAGACAGTGATAATGATGATGATTATTATGCAAGGATAATGGAAAAGCACTTAAGAATGATGGAAGAGAGTGACAGTGATGATGAAAAAGCTAAAAAGAAAAAGAAGAAAGTTAAAAAAACTTGTCAGTAGTGATGATGAAGAAGTTCCTGTGATAAGGAAGAAAATCAAAGATATTCCAGTTTTCACAGTTGAAGCTGAAGCTGATGCACAAAAGATTCCGGTGATATGTGAAAATTGTGAAGCAGTAAAGAAGCAGAATAGTACTTTGATTCATAACATGAACAGATTAAAAGAATCTTATGATGTTCTCAACAAAGCAATGAATCAGTACAATCAATCAAGCAGTGAACAAGCAACAGCTATGAAGACACTTCAAGGAGCTTTCATGACAAAGCAGAAAGTTGTCAACAATTATATTGAGAAATGTGTTGTGCTTGAACAGAAATTGGAAACCCAGAGGATTGAAACAGAGAGAGTAAATAGGTTGTTAAAAAGTTACTCATGTACTTCTTATGTTATTTACAGGATTTATCCAACCGTTGAAGGCATGAAGGCATTTGATGAAGAGGAAGTATCTGAAGACATGAGTTCTGAAAAGAAGAAGGATACTGAAATGAAGATTTCTGGTAAGAAACAAGATGCCAGTTACAACAAGTGTCCACCCCCTCTTGAAAATGGATATTCTCCACGAAATCCAAATTCAGAAAGAGTTAAAAAGACAACCAATTTACAGTGGGAGTCTGCGTCTTCAGAAAATTTGCCAGACAACATCGATGTTACTTTTACATCGTCTGACACTGATTATGAGTCCGAATTAATAAAGAAAGTGGTCGATCAGGTGTTGGATAACGATGAAACCGAGGAGTCAAAGTCGGAGTCAAACTCAGAGTTAAAGTCTGACAAGTCAAAGTCAACAGTCAAAAAGGAGAAACAGGTTTACAATAAAGAGTTTTTGTTATCAAAATCTAATTTGAATGACGAACCAATCAAAGTGGCATATACTTTGAATGATTCTGACAAATTATATTCTGATAAAGAATTTCCAATAAGAGGTGTTAAAACTGAAATGATAAAAAAGGTTTTCAAACTAACAGAAATTAGTATTTCTGAAATAAAAGATGTAAATCTTTCTGAAAAACCTAAAAAGTATACCTCAAGAGTTCAACAAAGAGAAAACAAGAAAAAGGGTTACAGTTCTGGTTCTGGTTTTCAAAAGAAACCAAACCATAACGGTAATTTCAAAAGAAAAGGATTAGGTTTTATTCCACCAAAAAATCATAAAAATGAAAAAACTTATAAACCAAAAACTGTTTTTGTTTCAGGAACATCAACTGAAGAAGAAAAGGAGCAGTTATTCAGGAATCAATCAAACAAATAATTCCTTGCAAAGAAGCAAGAGGAAATGGAGAAAAATGTTGTTCAGAAGAAGATGGAGACTAGAACCTGTTTTCAATGCAAAATTGTTGGTCATATTGCCAGGAATTGTCCAAAGGCAATTCAAACAAAACAGGGAGTCTCTGAAAAACTGAAAGAAAAGATGGTTGAGAATGAACCACCAACTAAACAATTCAAAGTTTTCAAAAATTCAAAGTTTGAGGTTGGTGAGTGTTCAAAAAGTTTTTACAGAAGGATAGTGAAGCTTGACAACCAAAAGTGGGTTGTTAAGAAATCTGATGATAGTTCTAGCAATGATTCTGATTCATCAAAATCAGAGGAGCTATTTACAGACAATGAATCTGATTCCACAAAGTCAGAGGAGCCACGTGTTGAGTTAAAATTGGAAACATCAGTACCGCCAATGGATGATGTCAATTTTCCACCATTGAGGGCTGAGAATTTTAAACAAAAAGTTGGTAAAGTTGAAATTTCAAATCAATTTTTCTATGAAAAGAAAGAATTTGATATTGAAAAAGCCTTTAGCCCCAAAGTTTAAAATATTTTTGGAAAAATGGTTGACGGGAAGGTCAAAGGGGAAAAGGAATTTTATGAGAAGAAAACGAAGAAACCAGGTAAAGATGGGTCATCCCAGGTTTGTGACTGGGATGGAACCTATTATGATTGAAAAACCAGGACTTGCCGGAGCTCTCAGGTTGATAAGAGTAGAGCAGGAATCGGCATCTTTCTTGAGAAATTCACGAAAGTGGTTTCGACTTACAAGTGGTAATGTTGGATCGTTGTGTGACCCTAACGAGTCAATCTGAGTAGTTCATCATCATAAACAAAGGCGGAATCAATGTAAATGATGTCAACACAGCTTGATACTTTCTAATCTTTATCTATTACTGATTTCCTGAGCTTTTACAGATCTGATTACAATTCGGCAGCACCTCGGATCTCAAACATACACATATAATTCCGTTCTAAATGACATGCACACATCAGATAGATATATATATATATAGGCGTTTAATTCCGCTTGAAATCGTTTCATGCGGAATTACAAGTTCAAACGGAATTAGTTAATTCCGTGCGGAATTACCTAATCTCGCTTGAAACCTTAATTCCGTTTGAAATGATATATGTCCATTTCAAGCGGAATTACCCTCCAATACTGTTTTCTCGATTTCCGTGCCCTAATCAATACATGACTCGATACAAGACAAAGTTAACAGACATCTAATGCATCAACAGACTCCCCCTTGGATGTTGACGAAGTCTTCAGGATCGAGTCTTCAGTCTTGATCGGTCTTGACTGTCTTTCCAAATTGATTTGACATTGTAAAAGCTTCCTTCAATTCTTCTCTTCTTCAATAAATAGCTAGCATGAATCACAGAATCTGAATCTTTAATATCTTCAAGCTCCGCCTTGAATGTAGATCCAGGAACTGCATCTGACTTTTAAGGGGCTGTTTGGTAGCCTCTGAATGGTCATTAAGAGGCTACCTCTTAATGGAACCATTAAGAATTTTACCAATGAGAAGGTAGAAGAATGTGACATGTGATGATTTATCATTCAGATGTTACCTCTTAACCATTCAGACTTGAGGTTACCTCTTATTCATTCAGAGGTTTTAAACCATTAAGAGGTAGCATCTGAATGGTCATTAAGAGGCTACCAAACAACCCCTAAGTCTTCAGACTCCCCCTATCAATAGGCTGGGATTTTGCTATGCTGTTTTCAATCACAAAACCTGTTACCTGCACAATCTCTACCTAAACATAAGGATTATGATTATGACAATTTCAATCCAAACTTACCATTCAATCTCATTTGTTGTTTTGTCAGAATTTAGAAATCCACTTAAGTATTCAGGTCCAAATTAATGACCCTGATTACTCAATTTATCTACCAAGTCCAACTTAATGACCTTGTTTGATCTCAGACAAAATGAAAACTGATTTAGTACAACATTTTTCAAAAACATTTTCTGAAATTCACAAGTTTCAAATTAATGAACTTGCTTTAACTTTTCAATGTCCAGGTTTAACAAGATTAGCTCACAACTCATCTTCCAGCTCAGAAACTTCCTGCATCTACTTCAAATCGAATCTTAAGATCAGCTTTCCACTTTGGTTTGTCGGAAAATAAAGCAGAAGAGAAAAATCTTTTTGGATTTTTTAATAAAGTTTCTATACTAGAAATGAGATACAGAAATAAAATGCATTAAAAGTAAACTATTTACAAACATATTTTTTGGTGAGCGTGTTAGGGAATCATATCAGCTATTCGACAAGTCACAAGTACCGTTAAGCTTTAATTACATACTCATAATTAAATAATTCGCTTAGATTGTCGATATACTGATCCTCTTAAATTCTCACACAAATTTCAAACTGTTCAGGATACGGATTTAGTGTTTTAGGAACTTAAAATCATTCATGTGTCCCACCTCTTGAATATACTCCCGTATCCAAATCCCAATATTCAGTCTTACAAGTGAGTATACCACAGATGACATCTGTAAGGTGTTAAATGCGAGAACCGTGAAAGCTCAGGTCAGAACTTCCGTTCAGTAGAGAGATGACGGTTTCGACTTTAAGGTGTGTCCCCTTTAGAGGATCTTTTTTACAACAGCACAGGATTAGCATTTTTCAATGTTTCATCATTTTTTATGCTGAGGGCGGTGTTATGTTTCAAGCAAGCAGTAAAGTATTATACGGGGACTAGGCCATTACTTCCGCAAAATCAGAAGTCCCGGGATAATACCCTAGATATCACTGAGTATAAAGACCTAGTATCTGAGAAAGAGGGATCTTTCAAACGAAATTTCAGGGGTTACCTATATATCCAAGTAGTGTTCCCCACGAAATAAGTAAAGTTTGAATTTTTATGTTTATATCCCGAACAAACCTACTAAATGTGTAAAAACCTATCGGCAAATCATCAGCGAGACTGTTTAAAACTTTTAAACTTTACAATTTTTTAGCATACTGTAACTGTCAAGCCGATGTACTATCATTTTCCCTTTTTACACAAGCTCTTTTCTGGTTTTCTATTGTTTTTGTATTTTGAAAATATCTCATGTTTTTTTATTTTTGAATTTTTTACTGTTTTTGTATTTTCTGAAAATAACCTATACTCCCCCTAAATACCAAAACAAGTAAAAAATCGACAAACCATTGCAGATTGTTTCTCATCGTCCTCTACAACAGTACCTTCATCAACGCCAATTATTCCATCCGACACCGATAAGAGCATCATACCATTCAGTTTTAAAAGATATTTAAAACGTGTTTTATCAAAAGCTTTGGTATGTAAATCAGCTTTCTGATTGTCAGTGTGGATTTTCTCAATTCGAATCAACTTCTTCTCGAAGCAATCTCGGATGAAGTGATGACGAATTTCTATGTGTTTAGTTTTAGCGTGATGAACTGGATTTTTAGTAATGTTAATCGCTGCCTCATTATCAACAAATATAGGGGTGTTAAGAAATTGCAAACCGTAGTCGCGCATCTGTTGCTGGATCCACAAGATCTGAGAGCAGCAACTGCTAGCAGATACATACTCGGCTTCACATATGGACAAAGCTACAGAGGTCTGCTTCTTGCATTGCCAGGTGACCAATCATGATCCGAAAAACTGGCATCCCGCTGTTGTTGATTTAGCGTTAACTTTGCAGCATCCGAAATCGGAATCGGAATAACCTTCGAGCATGAAATCGCCTTCTTTTGGATACCACAACCCCAATGATGGAGTTCCTTTCAGGTAGCGTAATATCCGTTTCACAATTACCATATGCGAAGCTCTTGGGTTACATTGAAATCTTGCTGCGAGGCAGGTTGGATACATAATATCGGGTCTTGAAGCTGTCAAGTACATCAGCGATCCGATCATGGAACGATACAATGTTTGATCTACCTTCTCTCCGGTGAGATCATGATTTATCCCATGGTTCGTTGCTAATGGGGTGGAAGCTGGAGTAGAACCTGACATCCCAAATTTCTCCAAGATATCATGAACGTACTTCGTTTGATGTATGAAAATTCCCTTAGACAGTTGATCAACCTGAAGTCCCAAGAAGAATTTCATCTCACCCATCGATGACATTTCAAATTTTTTCTTCATAACTCTTTCAAAATCTTTGCACAGATTCTCATTTGTAGACCCAAATATGATGTCGTCCACATATATCTGAACAATCAGAAGATGTCCGTCGACTTCTTTGGTGAAGAGAGTGGCATCCACTTTTCCTCGGATGAAGCTGTTGGCTAGCAGGTGTTGAGACAAAGTCTCATACCAAGCTCTCGGGGCCTGGTGTAAACCATACAGCGCTTTATCCAGTAAGTACACTTTGTCTTTGTGGATTGGGTCGGTGAAGCCCGGTGGCTGTCCGACATATACCTCCTCTTTTACCTTCCCGTAGAGAAACGCCGATTTAACATCTAGCTGATAAACTTTAAAGTTTTTCCAAGATGCAAACGCTATGAAGATTCTGATTGCTTCAAGTCTAGCAATCGGAGCATATACTTCAGTGAAATCTATCCCCTCCTGCTGACTAAAACCCTGGACTACGAGTCGAGCTTTGTTACGAATAATAACCCCTCGATCGTCTCTTTTGCACTTGATCACCCACTTGGTGTTTATCTTCCTTTGACCATCAGGCAAGTCTACTAACTTCCACACTCCTAACTTCTCAAACTAACTCAACTCTTCTTGCATAGCATTGACCCAAGAATCTTCAGTTAGCGCCTCTTTGTAAGTTCGCGGTTCGATCTGCAAAATAAAACAACTAAGTGAAAACTCAGTTTGTTAAGGAGCAACTGTAGAATAAAAACAAGTAAGGCCTTGGTCAATTTGACGTCTAGTGCGAACGCCTGATTGCAATTCTCCAATAATTAACTTTTCTGGATGATACGAAAGAGTTCTCGGCATCACCTTGCCTGGAACATCTACCTCGCCTTCCAAATTTGTAACATTCGGATTTGCACCTTGTTCACTGTCTGGAATTGTTTGACTTGAAATCTGGATCTGCTCCCCCTCAGAATCTGAATCACCACGATAAAAAACAGGCATATTATCAGATTCTTGATTATCATTGACTGCCGTCTGATTTTCAGGAGCTATTTCTTGTTCCGAAGATTGTTGAACATCATCATGTTCTCCAACATTACTTGGACCGGCTTCATCATCATTTGAAGTTTGCCGTCGACTTGTAGTATACTCAGCTGGAAACCTGTCTTGCGATTCTTCATACTCTCTTAGAATATCCAACTCGTCAAAGAAATTTTGTTCTTCTTCTTTTATGTCAAACGAATTCCATAGAGTATCGTAATTAAAACGCCATGAATCGCCTGGGTTCTGCGGTGGCATTGTGTGACCTTGGCATTCAACATTGTGTGCTTCAATAATCCGCTTCAAGCTTGGAACAAAGACTCGTTTCAATGGACTTGAGTAACCCACGAAAATTCCTTCAATGCTCTTTGCACCAAATTTTCCAAAAGGCTTTAGAACAGTGCAGGGAGACCCAAACGGTTCTAAATACTTCAGGTTAGGTTTGCGGTTATTGATCAACTCGAAACACGTCTTGTTGAATTTCTTCACTGTGAGAACCCGGTTGAGTGTATAGCAAGTAGCTGACACTGCTTCTGCCCAAAAATTGACTGGTAGTTTATAATCAGCAAGCATCGTCCTGGCTGTTTCAATTAGTGTCCTGTTCTTTCTTTCAGCTACTCCATTTTGCTGCAGAGTGTAAGGAGCACTAAATTCTTGCAATATACCTCTCTCATCACAATATTCTTCCATCCTGTTTTTCTTAAACTCAGTACCGTTGTCACTCCTGATTCTTCTGATTCGAGTTTGGTACAAGTTTTCAATTTTCCTGAACAACGCCATCAAGCTTTCAAACGTCTCATCTTTTGACTTCAAGAATGATACCCACGAAAATCTAGAATAATCATCAGTTACTACGAGACAGTAGAGATCTCCAGTTATGCTTTTGACATTGACTGGACCAAAAAGATCCATATGAAGTCTCTCTAACGGTCATGAGACTGAATTGACTTTCTTTTGAGGATGTGATTTCTTCTTTTGCTTGACTTTGATGCAGCTAATGCACTCCCCTTCCAGATGAAATCCTTTCACATGAACACCAATAACTAAGTCGTTATGCACCAGATGATTCATTTTTCGTAAGTGAATATGGCCCATCTTTCGATGCCATAACTTTGATTCTTTTTCCGTTGCTTTTGACACAAACCAATGTGCTTGACCCGTGGTAGTAGTTGCTACACTCATGTCCATCACATACAGATCATTCACTCTGGGTGCTCTCATGATAACCCACTCTTTGGGAACAACAAATCCTGGTTTCAAAATCAAACATTCTTTGTCTGTAAAGTGCGTTGTATACGTACGATCACAAATCTGAGATATGCTTAGAAGATTGTTTTCAAGCTCGACGATGTAGTTTACTCTTTCAAACGTGACAATCCCATTCGATAAAGTTCCTTCACCGACTATTCGACCACCTTGATTTCCTCCAAATCCCACGTAACCTCCATTAAACCCTCTAACATCATACAGTAGGGTCTTCTTCCCCGTCATGTGCCGAGAAGCTCCACTATCCATAATCCAATGTGAAATGGATCTTGGAAGCTCCTGCACATATCAAAAACATTTAGTGAGATTTTGATGCTACCCAAGCCTCTTTCGACTCAGGTAACTGAACTTTGATGTGAGTTTTAGCAGTGTAAAGTGGCGGAAAATTCTTATCATTCATCTTTAAGCTCTCCTCAGATCCAATCTCAACCTCTTTGTATAAAAAGAAATCATTTTTTAGAGGTTGACCAGATGATTGGTCTTTCTTTGGAGCATCTTTCTTCTCAGAAGTGATAGACTCATGTTTTTCAACTTTCTCATAGTGATCCAAAGGAACATCCATCTTTACCGAAGTGGCAGAAGACGATTGTTTTTCTTTCTCAGAAACCTTTGGTTTTGGAGAACTTGATTTCTTTTCAACAGATTTTGGCTTCCATGTTTGTTGAGATGGTGCAACCCGTTTGTAGAAATTGTTATTTTTAGTTTCTAACTTCTTAACAGGTTCAATTTTGACTTTTGTGTTCTCATTTTTCAAAATTTTCTCAACAACCATTGGAGCTTTGCCTTTTGCATCAACCTTCTTCTTTTGACTCTCAACAACTTCAGACTTAGGCTTAAAGTTGGTGCACTTTCGTGCAATGTGTCCAACTTTGTTGCACTTGAAGCATGTTCGAGTGTCAATAACCCGATTAGTGCCTTCAGACTGATGCTGTGAGGCCCTCTTTTCAAAGAATTCTTCATTAGACTTTGAAAAAATCTCAGATTCTTCATCAGAAAGTGAACTTGAACTCGAAACAAACACCTTTTTCTCAGCAAACTTCTTGCTTTGAACATTCTTTTTTTGATAATTCTTACCACCCTGATAACCACCCGACCATCTGTTTCGATTGTTGTTATAAAAACGCGGTGGAACAACATGTTTCTTGTAGTAAGCTTTATCTTTTTCAAAACTCATTTGCCTCTTCGTCTGTTTTAGACCTTCAATCTCAGACAGATCAATTTCAACCAATTTGAACACATTTGTCAATTTAGCAACATTAACATTCTCCGGCGGAAACTCATAATCCGAATACAACTTATCCGATCCCGACATCTTGTACATGACAAGAGTAGGTTCTTCATTTAAGTTGTTTTTGGATTTTGGTTTCGGAATGTAATTGTTCAGAAAACACTCTTCATCCTCAGCTGAATCACTATCAGACTTCAAAACACTTTCAGCCATGCCTTTCACAATCTCAGTTTGAACACTATCATCAGATGAAGAAAATGTAACATCAATTGACTCTGGAAGTTTTATTTCATTTGTTTCATCTTCATCATTAACCAACCCGGATGTTTTCTTTGAAAAATTGTTTAACACTGGCGGTGGAACCTGATGATACCCAACCCCAGTTCCATCCGAGTAAACATATTCGCCTGCTTTGTTTTTCCTGATGGGTTTAGGAACAATGTGTTGTAAAACAAAGCTTGCGGAGTTGTAACTGGTTAATTTCAGATTGATACGCTCATTCTCAATCTTAGCTTCTTCAAACTGAAGCTTCAATTTAGCAATCTCATCCAGTTGTTGGTTGATTTGCTCTTCTTTGTTTCTAAGAACTACAGTTAAATGCTCATTTTCTTTATTGGTTTTACCGTTTCTTTCATCAGAATCTTTTACCGTTCGTTTTAGTTTGTCAAAATTTTCTGAGAGTTGACGATTTTCGTGAATTAGCTTTTCATTCTCTTTCCTAATTCTTTCTACTTCAATTTTATCATTTTCAATTTTCTCAGTTAAATTTTTAGCTCGATCATTTGAAACTTTTAGCATTTTATCATGGTCTAGAATCTGATCTTCAACCTTTCTGACAATTGTTGTCAGTTCTTCAACCTTTGTATCACTAAGGTAAGTGAGTGTACTACAAAACTTGCAGTTTTTCATGCAACTTTTGCAGTCACTATCACCTTTGACTTTCTTACCTGACTCTCTTGTTGAAATGTTTGGACTGACCTTGCTTTTAGACTCAGTTTCAGACTTAGAGTCTACCTCAAGTTCCTTTGCAGCAAGCACTTTGTCAGTCATCTTCCCCAAGTTTTCAGCGGTGAATTCTTGCGAAGCATCAATAATCCCATCATCAATCTACTTAGACTGCGACTCATTCTCTTTTTCTTTTTCTTTTTCTTTTTCTTTTTCTTTTTCTTTTTCTTTTTCTTTTTCTTTTTCTTTCTCTTCTCCACCTCCCCACCATTCTCTCTGTAAGGCTTCTTCTTCTTCAGCAAATTCCTCAATGAAAGCTTCTAGACTAAGAGTTTTCATATCAATAGCAATGTTTCCTTGAGGATCAAGGTAACATTCTCTATCAGCATCCCATCTCTTTGCTCTCTTGGCTTCACTGAACCCCTTAGATAATCTGATCATCTTGTATTCTGCTCTACTCTTTCTACTGAGGTATTTTTCTTCTTCATTTCTGGGGTCTTTGTAAGGAATAATCTTTTCTGCTACGAAAGCGTATCCTACTGCATCTTCCTCTGGTAGCAGTTCACTCCAATCAAAACCTTCGTCATCATGAATAACAGCAAGAGCTCTTGATTTTTCTTTGGGGGCATCCTCAAGCTGCTTCATTCTGGGCGGTTCTGATTTATTCTGATGATAGATCGCTCTTTTGTAGTAATCCTCGCGGAATGGATTTGCAGTATCATCAGCAGGAGCGTTACCACATTCACGTTTGAAATGTCCTTTTTTACACCTGAAGCACGTGACTTTTGATTTGTCAAAGCCAAGTTTTGTGGACGGCCCACCGATAGAATGTCTCCCAGTAATCTCCATGAACCGTTGCGCTCTCCTGACTGCACTGGCCATACACCACCTGATATCGATCAGTTCCATCTCTTCAAGATCTATTTGATCATAGTCCTCTTTAGTCAGGTTGGTGTTTCCAATCTTGCCCGCCACGAGGCTCTCGTACGATTCTAATACCGACGCTAAGAACACCAACTGTTGTTTTGCTGACTCTTCACTGAAATTTTGAGCGTTCTTCAGATCCACAGCAATGTTACATTGGAACAGATTCTTTGATGCAGATTGGCTTGGAGTTGTTGAAGAAGATCCACTATGAAAACCACTGTGAGGAGTTTCTTGATTAACATTATTTGAACTCTCTGCAGAAAATGTTGTTCTTGGAGAACCAGTCTTTGGTAGATTTCCTCTGTAGTACAATTCCACATTCTGCTGATAAGATGAGTTGTTGACTTTGCTAGATTTCTTGATCTCCAACTCGTGACTCTCCAGTCTTTCGATAAGCAGATCCACTGTCAACTCTTCAGACTTGATTGTATTCTTCAGCATTAATGCAAAGTACTGCCAATCTTGTTCATTCGGCAGCGAGTCGAACAGTTTGTCAACCAACTCTTCTTGAGTATATACAATTTTGTGTCTTGCCAGCTCCAATTTCAGATGCCCGAATCTCTCAATCATCTTGGAAACAGACTCGTTCTTTAAACAACCAAATAAATCAAACTCTTTTCTTAACAGTTTCTTTTTTTTTTTTTACTATCTCAGCACTACCTACACATTTTACCCTCAGTTTCTCCCAAAGATCTGTCGAATTAACATATTCTATCAACGAAATTATGTCATCTCTCACAGACTGATGAATCAATGCGATGCACTTTTGTTCAGCAACATAACTTTCAATTTCATCAGTATCTGTCAAACTTTCACCAAACCGTGCTCCTCTAATGTAACCATTCTTTAAACTTTTCCAGCTTGGATATGCAAAAGCTTGAAGCCACTCATCAAACCTTGTAGCCCACCTATTGTAATCTTCAATAGCCATCAACTTTGGAGGTTTGTTGTATGTCCCATAGGCACTCTCTACACTCAAAGCATCATTGAGAGTTTTCTTTGCATTTGATGTCGGTGTAGTTTCATTCGTGTTGCTTGATGTAGCATCTCCAGAACCACCGGTATAAGCAAATACATCACAGAACGGATTCATGAACAAATCATCCATTTTCAAGTACCTGAAACGATCAACAAACACTTAGAAAATTTTTTGAAATTTTGGAAACACAGTTTCAAACGAAATTAGTTCACACGGAATTGTGAACTTCAAACGAAATTACCCTTCAAACGGGATTACTTTCAAACGAGATTACAAGTTCACACGAAATTACCAAGAGAAATCTAATTCCGTGCGGAATTAGATTGGTTTTAAACGAAATTATGTTCTTTGAAACGAAATTAGTAATTTCGTTTGAATGCTTTAAATGGAATCAGGAACTTTCAAGCGAAAATAGTTACAGATTGTAATTTCGTGCGGAATTACAACAATCTTTTGAAACGGAATTAAAAGATTTCCGTTTCAAGCGGAATTACCCTCCAATACTGTTTTCTCGATTTTCGTGCCCTAATCTATACATGACTCGATACAAGACAAAGTTAACAGACATCTAATGCACCAACAGGTAAATCAGGGACATTAAATTGTACTTGATTTTCTACAAGTGGTTTTTGGTGATTAATTTTAAACTGTTATATTTTTCAAGAGGTTGAAAATGAAAGAACAATGTGATGAGACCCCTAACTTACAAGGGGATTTATGAAATCAACAAAACTAATTTTCCGGAAAAACCATTTGATTAAAACAAACTTAAGTGTTTTGAAATCATAATGGGAAAATAAGTTTGTTGTAAGGGGGAGTTCTGATTGTTTATGCCAAGTGGATGGCGATTTGAAGCAATTCACAACAGTTGTCAGTTTGTTTGTACAGTTTGTTTTCAAATTTCTTTTTAAATGATTTTGAATTTTAGGGGGAGTAAGAAATTTCAGAAAATCCAAAAACATTTGAAAATTTGAAAAAGGCAAAAACATGATAAAATCAAAAAAAGAGTTTTGTTGTAAAAAGAGGAGATGATAGTACATCAGTGGACATTCAGGGCATGCTAAAGAATTGAAAAGTTAAAATGTGATAAACGGTCTCACTGATGATGTGCCAGTAGGTTTTTGCACATTTAGTAGATTGTGACGAGATATAAACCTAAATTTCAAACTTACTTATATTGTGGGGAACATCTCTCGGATATATGGGTAACCCCCGAAATCTTGTTTGAAAGGTCCCTCTTAGATACTAGGTCTTTATACTCAGTGATATCTGGGGTATTAATCCGGGACTTTTGATTTTGCGGAAGCAATGGCCTAGTCCCCGTATAATACTTTCTGCTTGCTTGAAATATAGCATCACCCTCAGTACAAAAAATGATGAAACAATGCAAAATGCTAATCATGTGCTGTTGAAGAAAAGATTCTCTAAAGGGAACACACCGAAAGTCGAAGCCATCATCTCTCTGATTTTGCGGAAGCAATAGCCTGAGCTCTCATGGCCCTCTCATTTAGCCCTTTACAGATATCATCTAGGTATACTCACCTGTAAGACTAAATATTGGGATCTGGATACGGGAGTATATTCTGAGGTGGGACACGCGAATAAGTTTAAGTCTCTAAAACATTATTATCGTATCTCGAAACAGTTGAACTTTGTGTGAAAATTTAAGTGGATCAGTATACTGACAATCTAAGTGAATTGTTTAGAACTTAAAATGTATAAAGCTTAACGGTGTTGGTGATTTGTCTCAAAAACTGATATGATCCTCTTACACAAGCTCACAAAAATATTGTCTGTAAATATTTCTTTACATTTTCATTACATTCAAAATTCCAAAAAGATTTTAAGTGTGTTTTAGCATAAATTTTTGAAAATTCAAAAAGATTTTCGACAACTGATGTTGAAGAGCAGATTTTCAAAATTCCAAGTGCTAAACATGATGAACAAGTTTGGGAAAATGTGTTTGAAAAGTTTTTCTTACAAGTGGTTCATAAAAAATTAACAATGTTAAATCATTTTGTATGATACTTGCAAATGATGTTTGTGATTACAAGTGGTAAGCAAAGAATAAAATTTGTCAAATTGTTTAATTTATAAATCTTATGTTTTGGGTAGAGTCTGTGCAGGTTAGCCAGATTTCGAATCCTGAAAAGATGCAGAATCGAGCCAGGAATCGATCCTGAACCTGTGAACCTGTGAAAGAGCCAGCTACAGATCTTGGGATAGAAGATTGTAGAGTCAAGTTCAGATTCTGATGTTCATGCAAGCTGATGATGCTGATGAACTTAAGGAATCAAGAGATCTGATCAAGAGAATTAGAGTGAGATTAGAGCCAGATGGAGATCCTGGAGAAGAAGAGAAGACAGAGATTGAGGATGCTTTATATTGTTAGATACTTTGGAAGAGTTCGAGATGACTGATAAAGATTGAAGATTGAAGACTCGACACTAACGACTCGTCAACATTCGAGGGGGAGTATGTTGGTGCATGCGTCTGTCGACTTCGTCTTGTATCGAGTCTTGTATCGTATTAGATAGATCAGGGCACGCAAAACGAGAAAAGTGTGTTTGTAGGTAATTTCGCACGAAATTACATAAGTAATTCCGTACGAAATTAGGTTGTTATTTCGCACGAAATTAGATTTCGCATGAAATCTAATTCCGATTGTGCAGGTCCGTGCGAAATTAGCTGGCCTATAAATACCTGATGTGTTTGTGTCATTTGGCACGAATTTAGGATTCCGGTTTGAGAGCCGAAGTGCTGCCGAAATGTCTACTCGCTGTAAAACTTTGTCAAATCAATCAAAAGACAGTTTAAAGTTTATATCTAGCTGAATTGAACTCGATACGTTTGTTTCCGCCTCTCATATTGAGAAAAACTCTTCTGATCGACTCGTTCGGGTCAGAAAACGATCCTACAAACCCGGTCAAAGGCGTAGGTGATCCGGGTCAGCTTATAGGTTCAACACGAGTCGGACACGTGTCAGCACAGGGATTTACCGCGTTCTTGATTTCTAGCGGCCCGTGTAAGATCCCTAAGGGGTCTACACGGCCCGCGACAAAACCCAGAAATTGATTTTTTATTATTTTTAATAATATTTAAGGTATTCGGGGCCCGTTTTCACGTATGGGGTGTATTTTTGGACATATTGGGATATTTTAAAATATATTAGGGTGTCAAAAATAATTCGAGGTTGTCGGTTTTCTTTAGAGTTGTTATAGAAATGTTAGAACTTAAGAAGCAATTGGATGAATTACTAGGCAAAGGATTCATACAACCTAGTTCATCCCCTTAGGGAGCACCAGTATTGTTTATAAAGAAAAAGGACAGGTCAATGCGGATGTGTATCGATTATAGAGAATTAAATAAGGTTACAATTAAAAATCGATACCCATTACCTATGATTGATGATCTTTTTGATCAACTTCAGGGAGCTAAATATTTGTCTAAGATAGATTTGTGCTCCGGATATCATCAGCTGAAGGTACAAGAAGAAGACATACCTAAAACTGCTTTCAGGACTAGATATGGTCACTACGAATTTACAGTCATGCCCTTTGGGTTAACGAATGCTTCTGCAGCATTCATGGACATGATGAATAGGATCTATAAGCCGTATTTGGATAAATTCGTAATTGTCTTCATCGACAATATACTTATTTATTCCAAAAGTCAGGACGAGCATTGTGAGCACCTGCATGCCCTCTTAGCTCTGTTGAGAAAGGAAAAACTTTATGCTAAATTTTCGAAATGTGAATTTTGGCTACAAGAGGTGCAATTTTTAGGACACATGGTGAATCACGAAGGTATTCACGTAGATCCCTCAAAGATAGAAGCGATCACAAAGTGGAAGGTCCCGCAATCAGCTACCGAGGTTAGAAGTTTTCTAGGATTAGTTGGGTATTATAGGCGCTTTATTAAGGACTTTTCCAAGATAGTTGTTCCATTAACTAAGCTAACCTGTAAAACTGTTAAGTTTGAATGGGGACCTAAGCAGGAAGAAGCCTTTAGGGTCTTAAAGCAAAGATTAACAAATGCCCCAATTCTTGCCTTACCAGAAGGGACAGAAGATTTTAAAATTTACTGTGATGCTTCTAAGCTAGGATTAGGATGTGTTCTAATTCAACGCAAAAAGGTGATTGTGTATGCATCAAGGTAGTTGAAGGAGCACGAGGAAAATTATACGACTCATGACTTAGAGTTAGGAGCAATAATTTTTGCCCTTAAAATTTGGAGACATTATCTGTATGGAAGTAAGTTTACTGTCTATACGGATCATAAGAGTTTAAGGTACATATTTGGGCAAAAAGAATTAAACATGAGGCAACGAAGATGGATGGAAATTCTAAGTAACTACGACTGTGATATTCCATATGACAAAGGAAAGGCAAATGTAGTAGCAGATGCCCTAAGTCGTAAGTACCATGAGAAGCAAAGACGAGTTCGTGCTTTTAGATTAAATCTTTAATTAGAATTAATGGAACAACTGAAGAACGTTCAGGAAACAACCATCAAGGATGATGCTGAAGGAATGAAAGAAGGATAAAGGAATTGGAGCAAGGGACTGATGGAATTTGGAGATTCCATAAGGACAGGATTTGGGTACCTAAGCAAGGAAATTTAAGAAACAAGATTTTAGAAGAAGCCCATAAATCTAGGTATACAATGCACCCTGGTAATAATAAGATGTACCAAGATTTAAGAAATAACTTCTGGTGGAGATGAATGAAAAAGGACATAGCTAGGTATGTTTCTAAGTGTCTAACTTGTTCGCAAGTTAAGGCAGAACACCAGAAACCTTCAGGGTTACTCCAACCTTTAGAAATGCATGTATGGAAATGGGAACTAATAAAAATGGACTTTGTTACTAAGTTGCCCAAAACTAGGAAAGGTAACGATGCAATCTGGGTGATTGTAGATCAATTAACCAAATCCGCTCATTTCCTACCCATGAAAGAAACCTTTAGCATGGAAAGATTGGCTAAGTTATACGTAGACGAGGTAGTATCACTACATGGAGTCCCACTCTCTATTGTGTCAGATAGGGATAGTCGTTTCACTTCACATTTCTGGACAAGTTTCCAAAGAGCAATGGGGACCCGACTCAATTTAAGTACTGCATACCATCCCCAAACAGATGGACAAAGCGAAAGGACGATCCAAACCCTTGAAGACATGCTCAGGGCATGTGTAATAGACTTCGGCGGAAACTGGGATGACCACTTACCACTAATAGAATTCTCCTATAACAATAGTTATCACGCAAGCATCAATGCTGCCCCGTTCGAAGCACTGTATGGACGAAAGTGTCGAACTCCAGTATGCTGGGCAGAAATAGGAGAAAGTCAACTATCTGGTCCTGAGATTGTACAGGAAACCACCGACAAGATAACTCAAATCAAGTAAAGATTGAAAACGGCTCGAGATCGCCAGAAAAGTTATGCAGATAATCGACGCAAGCCGTTAGAATTTCCAGTTGGAGATAAGGTACTCTTGAAAGTTTCTCCTTGGAAAGGGGTAGTTCGGTTCGGTAAGAAGGGAAAGCTAATTCCAAGGTACATAGGACCATTCACAGTTACCCAATGGATAGGACCAGTTGCCTATCGCTTACAACTACCAGAAGAGTTAGCTGGGGTACATGACGTGTTTCATGTATCTAATCTCAAGAAATGTTTATCGGACGAATCACTGTTAGTACCTCTTCAAGATATAGAGGTAAACGGAAAATTAAAATTTGTTGAGAAACCTCTCCAGATTGAGGATAGAAAGATCAAGTTTCTCAAGCACAAAAGATTGGTGCTAGTTAAGGTAAAGTGGGATTCAAAAAGAGGACCTGAGTATACCTGGGAACTAGAATCGAAAATGAAGCGGAAATATCCTTACCTGTTCAGTAAATCTCGAGGACGAGATTTTAAATAAGGTGGGGAGGATGTAAGGACCTGCAAAAATGTCCCACAACACTCCGTAAGGACAAACCCGGACCCCTAAAACCCTAATCCTTGTGAAAAACCAAGAAAATCAAATTTTATTGGTTGGTCGCGGATGTTACGCGGGGCGCGACAACTTCAAAATGTTCCGGATAAGCTTAGGGCCACGTGTCATAACACGTGGCACACCTACACCGTGACACGGCAGCCCTAGCCATAGCTAGGGTGGCCCTCGCGGGCCGCGAAGGACTTCCTTCGAGTTTACGCGGGCAACGAGAGAACCAAATTTCAGCTATAAATTGGACGTTGCATGGCCTGGCTTCTGTGTTTGAAAAATCTTTCAAAACAGCAAACATTCTGCTTATAAACGAGTGTTTTAGGATCGAAACGCTGCTACGATTACAGAGTAATAATTCGATCACTGCTACGATACAATGTCCGGTCGATTGAAACTGATCCGATGGATGTTTAAGTGATGCCCGAGGTCGGGCTATAATTTGTCATTCATCGTGAGGGTTTTGATTTCGTGAGCTTATCGTAAATGTTGTATTAAGTTACTAACCTAGTTTCGTGTGCATTGTTATTTAACTAGGTTACAAGGCTAAATCAGTAGCCAAAACTCTGTCCAACTAAACTCGCAATGTGAGTCATTCTCTTTTTACCAAATTGTTTCCAAAGCCCTATTTGTTTTCAAAGTTATAATTACAGAGATTAAGTCTTTGTAATCTTCAATTACTGCCGGCATGTGGGGTTTTGTATACATTACTTGATAATCTTCACCATTGGACAACGGGTTAGCCAATGGGTGATATGACCATAGTCACAGATCCGTTCGAGTGACAAATACCGATCTGGGGTAATTGGTTGATAAAAACATTGTAATCGCTCTTAATACTGTAGATTATAACAATGTGTCTTTTTGTGCAAATTGAATGACTCGCTAGTATTTCCCCGCTGATAAAATCTTTTTAAACATGTTTCAGCTGATTTACTGTGAACCAGGAAAAAGTGTCGTGCAGCACTCAAGCTTAAAGGATGTGACTTAGTAAATAAATAAAACATGTTTTTGTAAACAGGGGATTTTCCAGTGAAATTCCTTTATTGTAAAGTACGGGGTTTGTCCCAAAATTTGAAATGAAATAAATGGGTATTTCAGTTTAAACGATCCTGTTAAAATTTTCGCTGCCTAACTAAATACAAATACCACGGGTTTTCTGTCCCACGGCATCCGAAACGGGTAAAACCGGGTCGGGGGCCGTGACAGCGGTGGTCGGTGGGTGACGGTTGTTAGCGGCGGCGGCGATGGTCGGGGTTGGTGGTGGTCTGCGGTGGCAGGTGGCGGCGATGATGGTGGCGACGACGATGGGTAGTGGTGGTCGACGGTAGCGACTGGTGGCCGCGGAGGATGGTGGTGGTGGTCGGCGGAGTGTGGCGGTAGTGGACGGGGTGGCGGTTGTCGGTGGTTGCGGGTGGCGGCGATGGTGGTCGATGGTGGTGGCGACGACGACGGTGGGTGGTGGTGGTCGACGGTAGCGGGAGGTGGTCGCAGAGGATGGTGGTGGTGGCCGGCGGAGGGTGGCGGTAGTGGCCGGGGTGGCGGTGGTCGGTGGTGGCGGGTGGCGGCGATGATGGTCGATAGTGGTGGCGACAGGTGGTGGTGGCGACGAAGATGATGGGTGGTGGTGGTCGACGGTAGCGGGTGGTGGCAGCGCAGGATGGTGGTGATGGTCGGCGGAGGGTGGCGGTAGTGGTCGGGGTGGCGGTGATTTGCGATGGCGGGTGGCAGCGATGGTAGTCGATGGCGGGAAAAAGTTATTTAATCACAATAACTGCCTCAATTACTATTTTTACCCAAGGCGGTGGCTGCGGTGACGGTAGAGGACGGTGGTGGTGGTGGTCGACGGAGGTTGGTGTCGGGTGGTGACGATGGCAAGTGGTGGTAGTTGGTGGAGGTGATGGGCGTGTTTGTGACGTAGGCTGTAGGCTGAGAGAGGGAATGGAATGGAAAAAAACAGGGGGAGTGGATGGAATGAATTTGAGGGAATGAAATGACTTATGTGTAATGAGTGATTCCATTACGTTGACCAACCAAACACACTTTTTTTCATTCTCTCGCAATAGTTCATTCCATTCCACCTCTCATTCCTGCTTATCAAACACTACCTAAATTTTGCATCAGCGCATGTTTTTTTCTTTTCTAAGAAGAAAGAAGGCCGGGGTTAAAAAAAGACCAAACGATGAAGGAAAAGTGGGTGCTAAAATGAGACCAATCAGCCATGCCAGTTGGAGAGCGAATCTTTACGAGATAACCAGTTGTGCCACGAAGATGCATTAGCATTGGTTGGGAGTATTAAGTTTAGTCGTGTAATTTAGAGAAAAAAAGGTTGTCATTGTATCTTTTTTAAAAGTGTTTGTAATAGCAGTTTAACTTTAAATGTGTTATGTTTTATTGTAGCTATTATAATAGGAGTTATACTTTGAAGATGTTGTGTTTAAAAAATTGTCATTATTTGTACCGCGACCCGACACATTGCGGGCTTACGGAAAGTACTAATTCTAGTTTCTTTTAACTAGTTTAATACCCGTCCGGTGGACGGGTCACGCTAACAGCGTAACAAACAAATTTATTCCCGTACACGGATCAAAAACCTCCCACGTATACTGTTCATTCCACGTTGGCGAAAAACTATCAATAATCGTCCTCGTGCGAACCAATTTATTCCCATGCTTCGCCACACAAAACGCATCCGTTGACCCACGACAGTCTCGTGTCTTCATAGGCGACAACCCCTTCGCACTTATAATCCCGAGCTCCAAAATCCAACTGCTCGGTTTCCATATTTCCTTCGCTGTCGGCCTTAAATCACGACTATAATTCGTATACTCATCCAACACATGATACCCTCCATCCAAACACACTCATAGATGAATTCGACTCGCGAACTTTGCTTCTTTTTTCTCACCATCAATCACCTTATGTTTCTCAAGGTTGTGCCATTTTGAGTGTACGACTTTATTGTCCCATCTTCGATGAACCGAGTACAATGGCAACAAACATTTTCCTAGAATCTCATCTTTGTTACCTCTCTTCTACGGTTAACATTAAAGCTTCTTTGAACCGGTTCTGCTGCTACAAACAAAGCCATGCGCGCTGTGACCCATTGAAACCCAATCACCAGGAAGTTGTGCTGCAGTTTGTTCACCACCTAGTGGAGCAAACTGGCCCCAGATGCTTGTACCTTCATCATTCATTTTATAAAAAAAAATTATAACTTACACTTCAATAAAATCATATTTATCAAAAGACACTATAAGGTGTATAAAAACCTTAATGGTTTGAAATGGTGTCGACCAGAATCTCTGAATCTAATCGGACCTTCGGGATTCTCTTCACACTCTTTCATCCTGTTGAAGCATTTGGCTAGATATTCACCTTGTTGAGCTGCCACCTAAGACAACAACAACGACGACGACGACGACATTAGATTTAATAACAGATTATGTTTTTATTGATCAAGGTAGTTGTTATTTGGATTTACTTGTGCGGTTGGAGGAAGACTTTTCATTTTGGTATCCACTTCAGAAAGTGCTTTTTTAAACTTCTCAATATCCAGTTGAGTTGCCTTTTTTTGCAGCATCGTCTTGATTACTCTGCAGTAACTCGACGAAATTCTTCAACTTTTTACTCTTTAAATGAAGCTCCACTTGAGGATACCGCTCGATGATGTCGTTGATTACTTCAGCAAAGTCTCCTACGTTCAGCTTTCCGCTCTTGTTCTTATCCGCCTTGCTAAATATGGCTAAGATATCTTCCTGCAAACCCATTTTGCATAATAACATTTATTCAATTCATATTTTTATTTTTAATTTTGTGTTTATAATAAGTTAACAACATACCATTACTTTACGTTGATTTATCGTAGCACAATCACCAAGAGCATACACATTCGGCACTCCTTCCACCCTAAGCCATTCATCGGTTGCCATAACCCGTCTGTTTCCCTGTAATTCAACAAACAAATTATTTACGTTTGAAGTCGATAAGAACACTAGAAAGAAAGCATGTATGAATAATGAAATTAACTTGGCCAATTTGCTTCATGAAATCCATTACAACGGGTCGGGTTCCAATTCCAGTTGACCACACAACCATTCCGTATGGTAAATCTTTCATTTCACCAGTTGATCTTTCTTTAAGAGATATTGATTTGTCAGACACTTTGACCACCATTGACCCGGTTTTCACGGTAATACCATCTCTCTTGAACTTTTCTTCAGCAAAATCAGTTATTCTTTTGTCAAACCTACATACCAACAAAAAAGCGAGTATAATGCTTAATCAAACCATCATGTATAATGCTTTCATATTTGAAAACTTAAGGTCCTTACATGCTTAATATGTGATCACCGGCCTCTAGCAGTGTTATCGTCGTATATTCCTCCAGATCAGGGTACAGTTTAACCAAATCTTCATGAAGAAAGTCGTGAAGCTCGGCTGCAAACTCCACCCCTGTGGGCCCACCTCCGACCACCACAAAATGCAAAATTCTTTTCTTTTCTTTTCGTCTTCACTTACACTCGGAAGACTTGCCCTTTCAAAGCAGTCGATGATACTCCTACGGATTCTAAGTGCATCTTCTACTTCCTGCAAAGAATATCCTTTCAAGTACGCGTATAAAACTATAAATACGAATAAACCTTTTTGCGAATGAACATAATAAGAAATCATACCTTCAAGAAATGAGCGTTTTCAACGACACCAGGGGTTTGATTATGCTTTTTTTTTATAAAAACAGATTTTTATGCTTCAGTTGTTATAGTTAGATGTTTATAAACAACTGAATTAACCAAACAAACATCATTAAAACCAACTTTTATAGTTTTTATTTTTTATTAACAATATGCTATATCAGGTTAAGTTATAACTATTTTATAGATAAAATAGTCTAACCATCTTGATAGCCACTGCATATGAACAACAGTTTTAAATGGTACCCTTTTCTCATTTGTGTGAGAATTAGCATTCTTTTTTAAATGGCGATCTTCACTTAACAGTTTTAGTGAAGTTCTATTTTCATTTTGCCTTTTGATTTCATTGGGTTACATGAAAAAATATTGAATTTTGACAAAAAAAAAATATATAAATAATGAACCTACATACCTTGAACTGGTTGAATGTCCCCCATAAGCAAGTAGAGATATCCCTAAATGGAACTAATAATTTAACAGTATAAACCACTAAGATACAAACGATTATAATCAAATTAGGAATTGAAATTTTATAATCAAATTCGGAATTGAAATAAATGTGATGAAATTATACCTTAAGGATGTTCCGAGTGCAAGAAATGGTAGTTCTTGATGAAACGGTGAAGATGATGATGAATAAACGATGTTGAATAAGATAATGAAAGGGCGATGTCACAAATTGATGTGGGATAAAACTAATACCTGGAATGCAGGGGAGACATGTCTGTTCAGATATGGAGCTGGGGTTTCTTGTAGTAGAGAAGATGACAGAGTTGAACCCTGAACTGAACTCAGGATTGCACCATTGATAATACTTGAAGAACGGGAGGAGAGAAGAGGAGCCGAGTGAATAGGGAAGTGGGGCGAAGTTACGCGTGAATCCATAATAATGTGGGAAAAACCACCGGTGAGAAACTGCCCTGAACTGGGGAATTGTGGAGATAATGGGGGAGGTAACCACCACTGAAGGAACCTGTAAAGAACCGCCATAAACTGCTGTAATAGCAGTTATTGTTGTAAGTTTATGTGGCTGAGACTAATGGTGGAGATTGATTTGAGAGTTGGTTAGACATAATGGGTTCCATATATATATATAATTACTAAAAAAAAATACAATACAATAACTGCAACCCAAGTTAAATAATAATAATAATTAGTTTGTAACAACAGCTAATTAATCATACCTTTGCAAAAGTTACGAAGACTATGTTGTGAGATTTTCTCTGACACATTCAAATATTCATCACATGAGTTGGTGCAAGTGTTGTACGCAATTTGACAAATGCCTTATGCCATCACACATTTGTTGAAAAATCTGACTCTCGTTTATAAATCACCAACTATGTGTACGAATAGTTGTCGCCTCGTACGAAAATGGCGCCTAAAATAGCTTCATTATACACGGGATCGTTGCAAAGATAATTGTGTACCATACAGTCATTAGCAGCCTCAGGAACTCGGTTAATATGAGCTCGTTTTGTAATCGGACATAAACTTTAGGCATGGTGAACTATAAATCGAACCATTGCTTAAACCGTGCCTAGGAATACCTCATTGTCCTACGATGATGATAAAATTCTTAGTTCAAAAACAAATTGGAGAGTGATTAGAGTAAATATGAGAGATGTGAAGAAAGTAAAATTTTGATTGGTATTTATAGATTTAATTTAAGATTTTAAATTTTTTTATATCTCATTAGCTGACGACTCTTTTCCTTTCTTGCAAATCGAGCCCCCAACCCCAACGATCACCTAGATCACCTAAACCCCACATCCGCGGTCGTTAATCCACCTCTCACGTCCCGTTCGCGAACAAGGGGGCACTGGGGCAGCATTCTATGCCTCGCGCCCCCATCCACACCCCATGATACACAGCCTTTGGGGGGACAACTTTTTTGGAACAATACAAACGATCACGTAAATATCGACAACTGTATCATGATTACCATTATTATGTTAAGTATGTAACAAAATGATCACTTTATACGTGAGATTACGACAAGTCTATTGAGTTTGTACCTTTTTATAGGTTTTGCCTTTTTCGAGATTCAGTTGATCACTTTGATAAATTATTGATATTAAAACTTTATACGTGGATTACCTCATATGTAAATGAGCTAGTGGTGTAGTGATAAGAGAGATACATGATGTTCCAAGTGACTTGGGTTTAATTCGTGCCCTCAGCATTTAGTTTAGTTTCTGCGGCACCTGGTGATGATAGTAGACTAGGCGAGTAGGCGTCGATCGCTAGTTCAATCCTTGAACTGGGCGGGTTTTACCTCACTATACTGTCGTGCATTCGGGCAAGTGTTCACGGGCTTTGGCACTAGGTGAGGGTTTTCCCCGGTTCGGAAGACGAGTGTATCCTGATATGGTGAATTTCGCCAGTAGCCCATTTAGAGAATTCGTTGACCGTTCAAAAAAAAAAAATTTTACCGCATGTGTTTTATGACACCATACAGCCCATCTATTTTGAAAGTCATTTAAGAAAAAGTTTTCGAATCAGCCCAAATCTACATCCTAGAGAACCCAACATTAATTCAATGCATTCATGAGCCGAGACGATCAGTGGCGGACTCAGGAATTTTTCTATGGGGGTGCGGAACATTTTTAAAATTTTTAGACCCTTAGGTATATAAGTAAAAAAATCGGTTCGTATCGGGTCGGGTCGGGTCATGTAAAACAAACGAACATCAAACTAAATTTATATAATCATCAAAAACATGTCAAACCTTGTTACAAACATAATTAAAACGTCGACGCCCTACGGGCTTTCATTTTTTGAAATCAATCCAAAACATCATCTAAAAGTAATTTCTTAAGCAATTCTTTCTCTATATAACATAAGTTCATCGCTCCATAACATAATGTTTCAATTTTAATTTTTATTTTCAACTACTCAAGCCCTAGAAATCATAACATAAGTTGTAATCACCCTAAAAATATATAAACAACATAATCACACTAAAAATCATCTAAACAACCATAAACAGCGTCAAAACACACAAAATTTCAAACCTATTTAACAACTTTATTACCTTTTTTTCTCCTATAATATCAACCAAAATCATCAAAATAACAAAGAAACTTACCCGTGTTCGGATTCCAGTTAGATTTGGTGTCAAACGACGGTGGTATGGTGGCTGATTACGGTGGTCGCCGGATGCTGGGCTGTTGTCGCTGGGTGATGTTGTTCGTTGGCAGTGCAGGGACGCAGGAGAGAGAGAGCGGGAGAGAATTTCTAAAGGTTTTGGGTTTTTTTAATTTTATTATAGTTTGAAATATTGTTGGGTTTGGTTAATGGGCTAAGACTTAGTGGGCTAGCTAGTTAGGAATTATAAGTGGGTAAAGGTATGGGTATTTGGGTTTAGTTAGTTAGGTATTAAAAGTTATATAATTTAGGTAGTATTTTTTTTTAATAAGAATTTACTAAAAAAAATTAAATATAAATTGATAACACTTTTTACCTAAGGGGTGCGGACGAAAAATTTTAAGGGTGCGGTCCAAAAATTCCAAGGGGTGCGGACGAAAAATTCCAAGGGGTGCGGACGAGATTTTCGATGGAACTTAGCACTAATTTTTTTTCCCCGGGGGTGCGCCCGCTCACCTTGGGCTGGGCTTGGGTTCGCCCCTGGAGTCAATGTGTCGGATTTTCGGGTTGATTGGTTTAGTCGGATGGTAAACAAACCCTAATCTGATGGGTAAATTTGAAACCCGAAACATTTGGGACACGTATTTGGGTATAAGATTATTTAAAAAAAAGGTTTCATGGGTATGACTGGCTGTAAACGAAACGAACGAACACGAACAAGGCCATGTTCGTGTTCATTCGTTAAGGAAATTAACATGTTCGCGAACTGTTCACGAACGCGTACTGAGCATAAGTTTATGTTCGTGTTCGTTCGTTAAGGAAATTAAGTTGTTCACGAACAGTTTAAGAACACAAACGAACACAAGCAAATAAAAACAAAAATTTAGCTTGAAAATACAAAATAAACACATTGTTATCTTTAAACATTGGATATAAATAGTTAAATATAACCATTAAATGGTAAATCAAAACACAAGAAATCTTCTACAACTACCAAACGATGGATCAAGTTTAACTAACTTTGACATAATTATCGAAAGTTTAACTAACTTAGACATAATTATCCCAAAATAATGTCTTAGAATGTTCAAAGTTTAGCTAACAAGTTTTCAATATGTTTAGATATGTCCAAAGTTTAGCTGACTTTGAAAAAAATAGGGTTTCAAGTTTTCAATATGTTTAGATAAAATGTTTCTTATTTATTATTTTTTAATATAATCAAACGAACACGAACGAACGTAACCGAACGTTCACGAACGCAATCGAACGAGCGAGACTTGTGTTCGTGTTTGTTCGCTAAGCTAACCGAACATAATTTTTTGTTCGTGTTCATTCGTTAAGCTAATCGAACGAACATAAACGAACTTCCCGCCGAATGGTTCACGAACTGTTCGCTGAACGTTCGTTTTGTTTACAGCCCTAGGTATGAGACGAATATGGTATTAGATGATACGTACCTGATTACACGAAACATACATACACATACCTGTACCATGCCTGTAAATATTTTAGTTTGATTGTTGTTTTTTCTTGGATAGTAGTAACATACTAATATCTTCATTTTTTATTTACTTGGTTAAAAAATTTATATAAAATTTCAAATAGTTAGAAATTTATTTAAAAATGTCAACGAATAATTTTAATTAACTAACGTGCATATTCGATACCAAACGTATAATTACACGATAAAAATACAATACTAATGGATAATTAATTACCCGACAAATGTCCGACTGGTATCGGGGTTGAGTATGAGACAACATTTTTAGAGTCGGGTATGAGACCGGGATTACCTACACATATGTAGGCAATCGCTTATGAATTAAGGAAATATATGAACAAATCTATATATGATAAAATTAAAAGTGAATGAACAGTGATGACTTTTTTTTATATTAAATAATACCTTATATTCATTTATTAGACTATGGGGTATGGGGCGAGGGTTGGGGCGTGAGTTGGGTACAAATGCCCAAGTCACCATCCCGGGTGGGCTTGGGTTTCGGTGTGGCCTCTTGGGCGGGAGTTTCATCCGTGGCCGGCTCTCATTGGCTGGGTTGGCTAGGTCATAGCGGTTAGGTTTAAATTTTAAAAAATAACTGTTTGGCTGAATAATACCTTATATTCCTTTATTAGACTATGGGGTATGGGGCGAGGGTTGGGGCGTGGGTTGGGTACAAATGCCCAAGTCACCACCCCGGGTGGGTTTGGGTTTCGGTGTGGCCTCTTGGGCTGGAGTTTCATCCGTGGCCGGCTCTCATTGGTTGGGTTGGTTAGGCCATAGCGGCTAGGTTTAAATTTTAAAAAATAACCGTTTGGCCAAGCCAAACGGTTCACCCAAGTCACTATAAAACCCCCCAACCCCACCGCCTGTCCACATCGCTACCCCAAACCTTCACTCCACCTACCCGAACCCGCCACCCACACTTGATACCGACACAATGCGATGAAGGGCCGCCAACCCGGTGAGACCCGTTACTGGCCGGAAGCTTTCGCTAGCTACCGGCACAACGTGGGGAACGACCGACACAATTTAAACGCGTGCCAACACAAGTGGCGCGAGCTACGACCGAAGCTCGACTGTTTTAAAGCCTACTACGATAGCGTCCCGGGCGGTGATATAAGTCACGAAGACCGGGTGGCGGTGGCCAACATCCAGTTCCGGGGCAAGGAGCGGAAGCCGTTTGACAAGCTCGCCCTGTTCGAAATCTACCTAACGCTTTAGGCTTTTTTTTTTAATTTTGTAATCCTTTTTTTTAGAATTTTGTAATTTTTAGGAACTTTTAATAATAATTTTAGGCTTTTTTTTTAATTCTGTATGTATTTTTTATTTTAGGTTTTTTTTTAATTTTTATAAAACTGGCCAACGCACGCGGGCTAGCCACGCCCCGCCATACCGACCCAACACGTCACTTACCAGCGGGGGGCTCGAAGTCCACGTGTCAACCCATGCCCCAAACCCCCGCCCCACCATACCCCACGGTCGAAAACACCATTGACTTTCGCGCAACGCACGTCATTTACAAACACTAGTTAGTCTAATGGACTTTTACTTAACTAGCAAATTCTACCTAATCTGTTCATCCTATGTCAACTTAGGTTTGTCACTACTCTTCCTCCCAGCTAATGTAAGGGTAAATAAATGTTAACCCATATGCGATTTATTTTTAATTTTTTTGTATCTGAGTTGCGGTTCGAGTTGATAATCATCATGCATTCATAGTGTATAATTTTAGTTGGCCCAAATGAACCTATATACAATTTTTTTAAACCCAAATCAACCCATTATGGCCACACATAGTTCTTGGATTGATAATCATCCCAAATCAACCTATTCATCATCATCATACTCAGTATATCCCACCAATAGCAAAGCTAAGGTAGGGTCTGAGGAGGGTGAGATGTAGACAGCCTTACCTCTACCCCGTAGGAATAGAGAGGCTGCTTCCAATGAGACCCCCGGCTCGATTGTGGTGTTGCATCAAGCCTTGGACATAAGGCACATAACACTCAGCAATTGAGACAAACGCCGATTAGTGCATGCACCCCCTTGTCTTTTGGCTATCAACGCCACCACATGATGCATGATTAACCGTCCCCCTCTTTTAACGTTATTTTCACGAAATTAGTAAAATAACGTTAAAATTAGTGCACTTTCACTTTTGCCCCCCGAGCGCCCACGCATATATACATTATATGAGCATACCGCAAGCGGGGCGTAATCCCAAATCAACCCATTAAGAATCTTAATAGTGGCTATTGACTTTTTGATGACTTTTAGTTATGCAAATTTTGACTCTTTTTTTTAACAAAATGTCCAAAACTTAACACGATGCAAATTTTGTTTGGTCTTGTTGGTGGAAGGGGATAGAAATCCCAACACCACATGTTCCCAACAACAAAATAATCACTTTACTATTAGATGTAATCGGGTCGTCCCGTCTAACCAGTTTCATGAACAGACTGTGTTCGGTGGTTGTGGGTACGCGGCTCAGCCCATCAAATCGTTCAAAATAAGGATTTAAAAACAAAACACTACCATAACAGCTTGTTTCGATAATGCCGGTCTTGGGTTAAGGAGGTAGTTTTCTTTATACAATTAACTAAACGTAATGTGTTGAAATGAGGTGACACAAACCCGACACAACTTACCATCCCTAACAAAAATGCTCATCACGTTCGCATCACAACAACCCAACGGATTCAGTAAAATACATTGAAAAAATAACTTCTGCACAAAGTTGATTTTTTTGTTGATACGTATCTAATATCTTGTGTAAGGTAGTGGTTTTAAGTGATATTCATATTTCAAGACATAAAGTGTCCAAAAATTCCAAACAACTGGCGAATGCAACATGAACTAAGGTTATTACTAGGGGCGGCAATTCTTGACACGACTCGTCAACCCGACACGAAATATTCATATTTCAAGACATAAAGTGTCCAAAAATTCCAAACAACTGGCGAATGCAACATGAACTAAGGTTATTACTAGGGGCGGCAATTCTTGACACGACTCGTCAACCCGACACGAAAAAAACAGGTTTGGGTCAACGGGCCGGGTTCGGGTTGACCCGTATTAAAACGGGTTGACCCATTAACCCGTTTAACTATTTAGAAAAAATCTTATATATTTTTGTTTTTATTTTTTCCGTTTCTATTTTACATGGTTAGTTATAATAATGTTAATTTTGATACATTATGTTATTTATTTGTCACACTCATACTCATCATTAAACGTGTTATCGATAACCCGCTTAAAACATTACAACTCGTTTATAGATCATCAACTTATATGACTCATTTAAAAATATGGATTAAATGGGTTGGGTTCGGGTTGACCCGAATTTATATGGGTCAGGTTAGGGTTGAAATCTTTGACCCGAATAATAATATGGGTCGGGTTCGGGTTGAACATTTCAACCCACTAACTCGTCAACCCGTAACCTGTCAACCCGCTAACCCATTAACTCGACACGATTGATACCCCTAGTTATTACTACCTTGGTTCACAAGCCCTCAAGTGACTAGGGCTGGCTACTAGAGCATAATGATGGGTCCGGTCAAAACTAAATATAAACAAAACCGCTTTGTCACGATTTTAGGGCAAGATTGCCGTGTCGCGGCTCTCGTGATGTCTTGAACCTCCTACGCTTATGGCGTTTCTAGGTCCTTCTTGGCCCGTCAGAAGTTTCTGGGTTGACCTATCTAACCAGAGATTTTGCACGAGACATGTTCGGTTTAAGTTGCAGATAAACAAGTTTACCTGTCAACCTGCTTAAACTTAGGGGCTGTTTGTTTAGCTCTTAATGAGCCTCTTAATGGTTTAGACTCTTGTTGGTTCAATACTTAATGGTTCAGACTGTTTGTTTCGCTAACAGATGTCTAAATAGTTCAGACACTTGTCTTTGAATGGTTAAGCATTATACTGAGTCTGAATGATTCTGACCTCTAATCTGAATTGGTCCAACATTTGTCTCCGAACAGTTAAGCATTATACCAACTCTTAATGGTTCAAACCTCTTACTGGTTTAGCACTTAACCATTCAGAAGTTACCAAACAGCCCCTTAGACTTACTTGACCAACCCGTTTAAATAAATGGGTAAGTGAGTCATGTCCGGATTAGATGGCTTAAGAATGTACACGTCAAGAGTTAACTTTTTAGACACGATTAAATAGACAAAACATGTTCAGATGAGATGATGCCAACCCAAACCCGAAACAAATTTCCATCCCTAACAAAAATGCGATTCACATCACGTTGATATAACCTTAAGTCATCTATCGTTCTTAGAAACGACTCATAACATGTGCCATAACGATAACATGTGCCCATAACGATGAGTCTTAAATAAAGAGGTTTCGATTCATTCATTTTCATAAGAGCAAGAGTCATATGCAACACAAACTAACGTTATTATTACCATGGTTCACGAGCCCTCGGGTGACTAGTGCTAGTCTGCTAGAACACAATGATGGATCCGGTCTAAACTAACAAAATGTCAAAACTAAACCACTCATGATTAGATAAACAGAACCAAAAGTCCAAAACTAACAATAATGCAAGCATCTCACAACAAGACTGTAGGTACTGAAACATTGACAAGCTTATGCGCGGTTTTGTTTCGGGTGTCGGGTCTATTCTCCGGGTACTGCAACACCTTGCTTCAGTTTCTCCCTCTTCAACTTCTTCTTGGAAACTGGCTTCTTTTTTCGTGGCGGCAGAGTCTTCTGCGCGTACATGTAGAGTACGTAGTTGCCAACGAGAAATGTTATCAGTAGCCCACCCACAACAAGCAAAACAATCAAACCTGGGTTGAATCCGGTGGCTTCGACATTCTTGTTCACAAATTGCTGATCAAATTAGTGAGAACAATAAAGCATGAGTATTCAGAATTCAGAAATAGCACATTCTAGTTGATTCAGGATTGATATCCACCATAAGAGAGCTCAAATAGATATGAACAGTTTAAGGATTCAGAAACAAAATTAGAACACAGCTATTAGTTTCCATATATAATGTGGATCATGTATGTTCAAGCTCTTCAATTGTTTATAATCAATATAGCAAAATTGAATGTTGATTAAAGCATAAACAAATCTTAAATTCACTTCCTTAACACTGTTCTTCGTTATATTCACAATCGTGAACGTGTTTCACAGCCTAAATCACGAACGATTACACAACACAGAAAAATGAAATCAGTTACGGAAATAAACTAAGAACACAGCTATCAGTTTCCAGATATAATAGTGGATTATACATGTCAATTGCTTGCAATCATATATAGCAAAATCGAATGTTCTTAGAAGCGTAAACAAATCTCAATATCCCTTCCTTAACACTGATCCAGTTCAAATTCACGTACCTAAACACGTTTCACTACCTAAATCACACTTCCAGACATAAATTGGCTTAAATCGCGATCGTAAACACGTTTCACAGCCTAAATCAGACTTCCAGACATAAATCAGCTTAAATCGCGATCGTAAACACGTTTCACAGCCTAAATCACACTTCCAGACATAAATCAGCTTAAATCGCGATCGTAAACACGTTTCACAGCCTAAATCACACTTCCAGATATAAATCAGCTTAAATCGCGATCGTAAACACGTTTCACAGCCTAAATCACACTTCCAGATATAAATTGGCTTAAATCGCGATCCTAAACACGTTTCACAGCCTAAATCAAACTTCCAGACATAAATCGGCTTAAATCGCGATCACTTACACAACACAGAAAAATGAAATCATCAATTATGATAACAAAATAACAACACAGCTATCAGTTTCCAGACTTCAATCACTTGCAATCATATATAACAAAATCAAACGATCTTCGATACATAAATAAATCTCAATTTCACTTCCTTAACACAATTCCACTTAAAATTCACAATCATAAACATATTTCACAACCTAAATCGCACTTCTAGACACAAATCGACTTAAATCACAAACGATTACATAACAGAAGAAAAAATAAATCAGTTACGGAAATCAAACAAACTCAATTCGAACAAAAACTAACAGCGATTAACAACATCGATTGAAACAGGCTAAGAACACTAGATTAGATGGATCGTACACAGATCTTATGAAATATATGAGAACTGAGTTGTGATGTGTGAAATACGTAGGAGATCTGTAAGGAGAAGTTACCGATTTATCGAAGGATGGATCCGATTCGTAATCCATGAAGAGAGAGAAGATGCGAGATCGGAGTTTGAAATCGCGTAACGGAGACTTCAAGGTGCAGTAGTAATGTAGTATATGGTTTCTGTGAGTTGAGATTTGTTTGTTTTTTGGTCCTTGGACTTTTATGTATTTATGAATAACACCCAAATCTTACTTATATTTACACTAATGCCGGGGGAAGGGGGTGTTTATTTGTGGGTGAAGAACTGAAGATGGCGCAGCCTTCGAGTAGCTCGAAAACCGACCGTTGGTGGAGGGGAGGGGGTTCACGGGTTTAATTCGGACCAGAGGAGGTGTACACCAATATATATATTTAGTGTTACAAGGAGATCATAAGGTATGTCTTAAAATTTAGATTGGTGATTATGCACGAAGTGGGTTATGTTAGAAATCACGAAATTGTATGAAATTGAGTATGAGTATGTGTTAGAATCATCATATAGGACATGGATTATGCGTGGTTTGGGGTAATTTGATGTTTGGAGGTGAAACCCACTTCTAGTGGTGAAGATGGCGACATGGGTGTGTCACCCATGTCCAATCCTTGTTCAAATCTTGTTGTGCTATGTTGTATGTAATGCGTTCTTGTTAGGTAGATTGAATGTGATATGAATTTGTTGATGTTTTTGTGTTAATTGATGAATGAAAGCATGAAGTAGGAAGTAAAGCATGAAACACTTGTACATTATGCATAAATTGTGGCATGCACACCAAGTGTTTGATGAAATGCCTAGGTGAGATTAATAGATGAAATAGTATGCAAGTAATGGATGAAATCATATAATATGGGGATATGATGTATTTGATGATAAATAAACATGAGAAATCTATTTTTAGATGGAATTCATGTAGGATTTGGTTGGCCATGTTATTTGGTAAAAGTATGCATTAGAATATTGTACTCTATGTTGGAGTGGTATGATGTTTACTACATGTTTGAATAATTGCTTAATCAAAATTGATAAGTAAAAATACTCTAAATGTGAAGCATATGAGATCATTAGAACAGGATGAAGTTAGAATAATGTTGGGTTGTTAAGCATAGGTCATGGTGTTAGTTGTAGAATTATGTTACTAGAATGAACGGAATTGAATATGTTTGGTGTATGCATATAGCTAGATGATCATGTGGTTATATGCTTATAACATCGTGAGTATGAAATGTATATAGTGTCATTAGTATAGTCTCCTATAATGACATAGATGTATGAGGTTAAGTCGAAAGTTCATATGATAAATCGTTGACTTTCTGAAAGTCAACTTTGCATAAGTAGCAATGTTAGACTTTTTGTCACAATTGTAATATCATAGAAAGTCATATGATGTGTGTTATATCCATATGTGTTATATGTGATGACGTGATGAATTATATGAGTTTGAAAAGATTGACTTGTGGAAATATGCCTTATGCTTGTTGGAATTGACTAATGAAAGTCAAATTTGAAACATGAATTTGATATGATCGTTAATATGTACAATCATGCATGCTAACAAGAATGTGAATGCGATGACAGGAAAGTATAGAGATCATGTCAAGATAGATGGAAGCATGGAATGTTCATTATGTTGCTGAATGTCCATCGTGTTAATGGAATGTTCATTATGTTGTTGAATGTTCATCGTGTTAATGGAATGTTCATTATGTTGCTGAATGTTCATCGTGTTAGTGGAATGTTCATTATGTTGCTGAATGTTCATTATGTTGTTGAGTGTTCATCGTGTTAGTGGAATGTTCATATGTTGCTGAATGTTCATCGTGTTAATGGAATGTTCATTATTTATGTTGCTGAATGTTCATCATGTTAATGGAATGTTCATTATGTTGCTGAATGTTCATTATGTTGCTGAATGTTCATCGTGTTAGTGGAATGTTCATTATGTTGCTGAATGTTCATCGTGTTAATGGAATGTTCATTATGTTGCTGAATGTTCATCGTGTTAATGGAATGTTCATTATGTTGCTGAATGTTCATCGTGTTAATGGAATGTTCATCATGTTTGTTGGAAGTTAGTCGGTTATATTTGTTTGTAATTGCATTGATTTGTGTTGATATGATTGTAGATAAGACTCAACTTACAAATAAGTGAATGTGGCTTGTATGTATGTATGTATGTATGTAGATATAGATCTGTAGCGTGTGTAAGTAGTGTGAACTTGTATGTACGTACATATGAATGGGATACGTGTGAATGTACTTAGATATATGAAAGTGTATACACGTGTTGTAATCTAATGATTGTAGATCACTGGTATACGTATATGTGAAGATGTGGGTTTTCAATATGTTTGAGATTACGTACTCCTAACCATGTTACTATTGAGAATGAAATAAATGGAGTGCAGGTATGGGAACGCCGGACTCTCGAGGAATTGATGTCGGACTAGAGTAAATAAAATTGAGAGAATGTTTCAATGGAATACCTTACGTAGTTAGAATGTGATATAGCCTTTTAAGTATATGTATTAAATTATATATGATGTTACCATGTACTAACGTGTTGTGTCGCAACCCCCGTCCCCCTATTCAAACACGGGAATTGGCGGTCGCGACTAGTTTCGGTGGTATCTGGTATTGTCTAATTTTGGCAGCGGAATTTTCATCAGGACCGTAGTTAGGAAATATTTTATCAGAGTAAAATACCACACTTTCATAATATTAAACACATGGGATAAAACCCAAGTTTTAAGTACACACATTTTCATAGGAAGAAATCCTATTTTATTTAATAAAAACATCTATTTCTTTTTAGGTAACTTTATTGCCACTTTTCCAAGCCTTCAGTACTGTCCAGCTGACTTATATTTGGCTTTCACATGTTGTTACCTGAAACGCGTTTAAAAACATTTTGTCAGTGGGAAATACTGGTGAGTGAATCCAAGTTTAATTAAGTTTAAATAAAATCCATTGTACAGTATTGAGGGCGGTCTCGCCATTACATTTGTTTCCAAGTCATACCAATTACCACCCACGGTACTGTCAGACCCGACTTGTGGAAATGTTACCCCTCCAGTAACAAATTTTGTATACAAAACCCCAACATACCGACGATAATTGTATCCTTAGAAATACTCAATAACTGTTTAATATATATTTAATTAAGTGAGGTTTTGTAAAAACAATTTGCAAAAAGGAGATTACTCACATTGCTGTCTTAGATTATCCTTTAGGGTTTCCCGGTGACAATCTATAATTTACACAAATGCACACATGTTAGTATAATAACCCATTTTAACATTAGCAATACCCTCCCCGAGACGGCATTCCAACGACGTAGTCGGGCAGAACCACGACAGCCGTTACGGAACCCTAGATCAATCGGGCAGAGAATCTAATACGTATCCAGGGGTTATGATACTTACAACGGAGCAGAACTTCGTTAATTAGGGGGGTATTATACCCGAAATTATGCCTATTCCTTAAGAAATTCGAGAGAGAAAGTATTCGTGGACGATTTCTGACTGACGGCCAATGCATGCTACTTATAGGGCCTGATTTGGCTTTTTACGCGGCCCGCGTAAAGTAAGACAATGAGCTGCGCAACCCACGTCAAAGGGGGTCAACGGCATAGCTGATCCGGGTCAGCATATAGGGTCGACGGGTGTTGGGCAACGTGGTGGCCAAGGGTTTCGCCAGCTTTCACCTTGTCGCACCCCGCGTAAGGGTTAAGCGAAGGCTTACGTGGCCCGCCTGAAACCCAATTTCTTTGTTTTTAATTTATTTTTAATGCTATGTCATATTTTGGGCTCGGTTTTCACATACGGGGGTAATTTAGGACATATTTGGGTAATTTAAAGTATATTAGGTTGTCGGAAAAATATTCAGGAGGGTGTTGGTTTATTTAGGGTTGTTATATCCATCCCACCTTGTTTTAGAGCTCGTCCTCGAGATCTACTGGAACAAGTGTGGATATTTGATTCGCATTTCTGATTCAAGCTCCCATGTGTACTATGGTCCTCTTTTGGAGTCCCACTTCACTTTGACCAGAACTAATCTCTTGTGCTTGAGATTCTTAACTTTCCTTTCTTCAATCTACAGAGGCCTTTCTATAAACTTGAGTTGTTCATTTACCTCTATATCCTTAAGAGGTACTACCAGTGATTTATCGGCTAGACATTTCTTGAGATTAGATACATGAAATACATCATGTATCCCTGCCATTTCCTCTGGCAGTTGTAGCTGATAGGCTACAGGTCCTATTCTTCTAATAATCTCAAAAGGTCCAACATACCTGGGACTTAGCTTTCCTCTTTTGATGAATCTTACCACTCCTTTCCAAGGAGAGACTTTTAACAATACTTGGTCCCCTACTTGAGATTCCAATGGTTTGCGTCGGTTATCAGCATAGCTCTTCTGTCGATCACGTGCTGCTTTCAGTCGTTCCTTGACTTGAATAATCTTGTCGGTTGTTTCTTGTACTATCTCAGGTCCAGATAGTTGCTTTTCCCCAATTTCTGCCCAATAGACTGGGGTTCGGCACTTTCGTCCATAAAGTGCTTCGAATGGTGCAACATTGATACTTGTGCGATAACTATTATTATAAGAAAATTCTATTAAAGGTAAGTGGTCGCCCGAATTACCTCCGAAATCAATTACACAAGCTCTAAGCATGTCTTCCATTGTCTGAATCGTCCTTTCGCATTGTCCATCCGTTTGAGGATGGTAAGCTGTGCTCAGATTTAACTTGGTTCCCATTGCTTTTTGGAAACTTGACCAAAAATGAGAGGTAAAACGGCTATGCCTATCAGAAACAATTGATAAAGGAATTCCATGTAAAGAAACTATTTCATTTACATATAATTTAGCTAGCTGTTCCATACTGAAAGTTTCTTTCATTGGTAGGAAATGAGCTGACATGGTTAGCCTATCTACAATCACCTAGATTGTATCATTACCTTTCCTTGTTTTGGGTAATTTGGTAACAAAATCCATTGTTATCAATTCCCATTTCCACACTGGCATTTCTAACTGTTGTAACAAACCTGAGGGTTTCTGATGTCCAACTTTAACTTGTGAGCAAGTTAAACATTTAGAAACATAGGTTGCTATGTCCTTTTTCATTCCTATCCACCAGAAATTCTTTCTTAAATCCGGGTACATCCTATAACTTCCTGGATGCATCGTATACTTAGACTTATGGGCTTCTTCTAATGTACAATGACGTAGGTTTCTTAATTTAGGTATCCACATTCTCTTTTCATGGAATCTCCAAATTCCATTTGTTCCTTGTTCTAATTCCTTAATCATACCTTTTAATTTTTCAGTATCCTCCTTGATTACTGATTCTTGTGCTTCTCTTATCTAATCATTTAAATCTACTTGCATATTTAATTTAAGAGAACATACCTTTTTGGCTTTTCGTGATACTTTCGGCTTAAAGCATCTGCCACTACATTTGCTTTTCCTTCATGATATTGGATATCACAGTCATAATCACTAAGCATCTCCATCCAGCGTCTTTGTCTCATGTTCAATTCTTTTTGCCCAAAAACATATCTTAAACTTTTATGATCGGTAAATATGGTAAACTTACTACCATAAAGGTAATGTCTCCAAATTTTTAAAGCAAAAATTATTGCTCCTAATTCAAGATCATGGGTTGAATAATTCTCTTCATGATTCTTAAGTTGTCTAGATGCGTAAGCTATAACCTTTTGGCGTTGCATTAACACACATCCATAACCTAATTTAGAAGCGTTACAATAAACTACTAAATCTTCAGTTCCTTCTGGTAACGCTAATATGGGTGCATGGGTTAATCGTTGCTTAAGAATTCTAAAGGCTTCTTCTTACTTTGGTCCCCATTCAAACTTAATGGATTTACAGGTTAACTTAGTTAAAGGAATGGCTATTCTAGAAAAATCTCGAATAAATCTTCTATAATAACCTGCCAATCCTAAGAAACTTCTAACCTCGGTTGGTGACTCAGGGGTTTTCCATTTGGTAATCGCCTCAATTTTTGTTGGATCCACATGAATTCCTTCATGATTAACTAAGTGTCCAAGAAACTGTACCTGCTCTAACCAAAACTCGCACTTTGAAAATTTAGCGTAAAGCTTTTCCTATCTTAATAGACTTAAAAGTGCGTGCAAATGCTTTGCATGTTCCTCTGTACTTTTAGAGTAAATTAGAATATCATCTATAAAGACAATTATGAATTTATCCAAATATGGCTTACATATTCGGTTCATCATGTCCATAAATGCAGCTGGGGCATTGGTTAAACCAAATGGCATGACAGTAAATTCATAATGGTCATACCTTGTCTTGAATGCAGTTTTAGGAATGTCCTCTTCATGTACCTTTAATTGATCATATCCTGATCTTAAATCGATTTTAGAGAAAATTTGAGCTCCTTGAAGTTGATCAAACAAATCATCAATCCTTGGTAATGGGTACCGATTCTTAATTGTGACCTTGTTTAATTCATGGTAGTCAATGCACATACGCATTGATCCGTCCTTCTTTTTAACGAATAAAATCGGTGCTCCCCAAGGCGATGAGCTTGGCTGTATGAATCTCTTCTCTAATAATTCATCTAATTGTTTCTTTAGTTCATGCATTTCGACGGGTGCCATACGGTAGGGTGCTTTGGCAATTGGTGCTGTTCTGGGTAGCAGATGGATTCTGAATTCTACTTCTCTGTCTGGTGGTAGCCCTGGCAATTCTTCTGGAAAGATATCTGAAAACTGAGACACTACTGGAATGTCTTTTAGTTCTTTTCCTTTAGTATTAGTGATTATAGAAATCAAATACACTATAGATCCTTTTCTTATATAACTTGCAGTTTTTATTACAGAGATGAATTTTGTAGATCTGCAGGGTTTATCTCCTTTAATTGTGATCTTTCACCCCTTGGTGAATTTACTTGGATTGACTTTTGATCACATAAAATATTAGCTTTATTGGCTATTAACCAATCCATTCCTAATACGACATCAAATCCTGCCAGATTCATTGGGTAAAGGTTTGCAATATACTTTTGGTTTAAAAATTCTATTCTTGCTCCCTGCAAGATTTCAGAAATCCTAACCGTTTCTCCATTTGTTGTCTTGACTAGACATTCTTGTGAGAGTTTAGTTAATGGTTGATTAAGAAGTTTGCAAAATGAAGTATTAATAAAACTTTGGTTTGCACCAGAGTCAAATAATACTTTAGCAAAAACATCATTAACTAAAAACGAACCGGATATTACGCCCGGAATCATTTTGGCTTCATCTGTAGTCAGAACAAATGCTCTAGCATTTTTAGTATTCTTGTTGTTCGCAGCTGGAGTCAGTTTCGGACAGTTCGGCTTGATGTGACCTTTTTCTCCACAGTTGAAGCATAGTCCATTACTGGATTTTCTCCTGCAATCTTCTTCCGTGTGTCCTGGTGCCTTGCAGAAATTGCAGTGAGTGGAGCATTTTCCCAAATGCTTTTTCTTGCAGGCCTTGCAGTATGGTGCAGAGGTAGAACCTATATTCCTCCTGTTGGAATTCCCAGAACGAAATTCTTGGGTAAGCCTTTGAGCTAGGTTTCTCCTCTGGTCATCTTCTCTAGTACGGATTAACTCATCTGTCAAGGTATTTGCTAGTTCTACAGCTTCTTCTATAGTTTGGGGTCTAGCTGCCTTGACTACATGTCTAATCTTTCCAATTAATCCCCAGATGTAACGAGAGATTAATACCGGTGCAGGTGATGCAAGGGTTGGTACTATTCTAGCATATTCAAAGAATGTGGTATTATAACCCTTACTATCTACCCCGGTCATCCTAAGATTTAGGAACTTATTCGCTATCTGTTCCTTTTCATTGGGAGGGCAGAATTTCCTTTCTACCATATTCTTAAATTCCTCTCATTCTATATTATAAACCCTATCACTTCCTCTAGACTGGAGGATAGTGTTCCACCATTCTAAGGTTGAATTCTTAAATAGATTAGAAGCAAACATTATCTTGTCTTCTTCAGCACACTTGCTTATTTTTAAAACAGCCTCAGTCTTTTCTATTCAGCGTAGAGCTGCAATGGGTCTTTCATTGCTCGAGAATTCTATTGGTTTGCAGGACCATAATTCTTTGTAAGAACAACCATAAGGCATGGTTCTTCTTCTTTTGGGAATGGGCACTTGAAGTACGGGTCCATTGTTCACGCTGTGTTCTGGTTCAATTGGTCGCTTACTGCTATGTTTACTTTTATTATCAGCATCCTTAACAGTTTGAAGAATATATGGCATTGCATATATGATTCCTTGTGCCACTATGTGTTGGATGACACTATTATCCACTTGGTTTCCATTGTTAATGTTGTTGTTCGGATTCTTATTAACCAAGTTAATGTTACTCTGGTTATCTTTATTTAGATTTTCATGATTCCCTTCATCGGCCATCTGAATTTTAAACATTTACCACGTATTAATATCACAAAATGATACTTAATATAGCCAATCACATGTCATGCACTTTGGTCAAAAGCGTCGATCATTGCGACTTTACTCTATTCATATAATATGCATCTATTACACAGCAGTACTGAAAATTAAAATTACAATACCGACTGAAATTTAAAGTTACACTACTAATAATAGGCATCCGTAGTTTTTTTTCATACACATACACACATATTTTATTATTATATTATATTATTATTATTATTATTATTATTATTATTATAACCTTCTGCATCATCACTTCTACGGATATGGATTCATCCAGAAATCCATATTGCGCTCGTCGTACTTCCAGACGAGTCGCTCTCCCACCTGTCTCATCCTTTCACTATTCTCTAAAATTTCCTCACCAAATGTCCTAAGTTCTTGTACATTTTCTGCACTCATTGGGGGTGCAGGTTCTAGGACTGGGTTCGGAAACTAGGGTGCGGGTTCCTGGTACGGAGGTGTAGGTGCCTGGTATGGGTAAGGATTTTCTAGAATCTCTCTAATGAATACATCATTATCGTAATAGGGATCTAGAGGGTCTAACCCTGGGTAGGCTCCTAGGTTCGGCATGGGTATGTCTTCATGTATCGGGTAACGTTGCACGTAGTCCCTATTGTCGTCCCACCATGGGTCATAATTTGGGTTTAAGGGGTTAGGTGCTGGTACCCTAGGTATTTCCTCCGGGTTAAAATCATGCATTTCTACTTGATTTTCAGGGTTTTCTATCTCCATCGGTTGGTCAGGAGTTGGTGGTTGTGGTTGGGGTGCTATCATTTGTTCCAGGTTAGGGTCAGCTGCAGTGGTTGCTAGGATGTGGATGTTGGCTATACCCCTATTAATCATTTTCTGGGCATAGGCATCGGTTTCTCTTTTAGCTGCTTCTAGTGCTCTCTGGTCTTGTAACTTGTTCATATGCTTCCTACGCTCATGTGCCCCTCGACTGAACCATCATCTCTTTTTCTGTGGAAATGGCTCTTCAGACTGAACCTTAAACACGAATATTCCTTCTTCCGTATCAGCAGAGTACCCAGAGAGGGCAGGCTGAGAAGAGGCACCTTCGCTTCTAGGAGAACCAGACAATTGACCGTACGCATCAGATGGTCCTTGGTCGCTCATACTGTAAACTAACAAATAGTCAAATAACACATAACAAGAAAATACAATTATGCACGTATTCCCGTAATATATTTCCTAACAATTTTGATGTCAGCAGAACACTTCTGTGGCTGAATCAGTGGCTTAGCTCTGATACCACCTTCTATCGCAACCCCCGTCCCCCTATTCAAACACGGGAACGGGCGGTCGCGGCCGGTTTCGGTGGTATCTGGTATTGTCTAATTTTGGCAGCGGAATTTTCATCAGGACCGTAGTTAGGAAATATTTTATCAGAGTAAAATACCACACTTCCATAATATTAAATATACATGGGATAAAACCCAAGTTTTAAGTACACACATTTTCATAGGAAGAAATCCTATTTTATTTAATAAAAACATCTATTTCTTTTTAGGTAACTTTATTGCCACTTTTCCAAGCCTTCAGTGCTGTCCAGCTGGCTTCTATTTGGCTTTCACATTTTGTTACCTGAAACGCATTTAAAAACATTTTGTCAGTGGGAAATACTGGTGAGTGAATCCAAGTTTAGTTAAGTTTAAATAAAATCCATTGTACAGTATTGAGGGCGGTCTCGCAATTACATTTGTTTCCAAGTCATACCAATTACCACCCACGGTACTGTCAGGCCCGACTTGTGGAAATGTTACCCCTCCAGTAACAAATTTTGTATACAAAACCCCAACATACCGACGATAATTGTATCCTTACAAATACTCAATAACTGTTTAATATATATTTAATTAAGTGAGGTTTTGTAAAAACAATTTGCAAAAAGGAGATTACTCACATTGCTGTCTTAGATTATCCTTTAGGGTTTCCTGGTGACAATCTATAATTTACACAAATGCACACGTGTTAGTATAATAACCCATTTTAACATTAGCAATACCCTCCCCGAGACGGCATTCCAACGACCACGTCGGGCAGAACCACGACAGCCGTTACGGAACCCTAGATCAATCGGGCAGAGTGTCTAATACGTATCCAGGGGTTATGATACTTACAACGGAGCAGAACTTCGTTAATTAGAGGGTATTATACCCGAAATTATGCCTATTCCTTAAGAAATTCAAGAGAGAAAGTATTCGTGAACGATTTCTGACTGAAGCCCAATGCATGCTACTTATATGGCCTGATTTGGCTTTTTACGCGGCCCGCGTAAAGTAAGACAACGGGCTGCGCAGCCCGCGTCAAAGGGGGTCAACGGCATAGCTGATCCGGGTCAGCATATAGGGTCGACGGGTGTTGGGCCATGTGGCGGCCCAGGGTTTCGCCAGCTATCACCTTATCGCGACCCGCGTAAGGGTTAAGCGAAGGCTTACGCGGCCCGCCTGAAACCTAATTTCTTTGTTTTTAATTTATTTTTAATGCTATGTCATATTTTGGGCTCGGTTTTCACATACGGGGGTAATTTAGGACATACTGGGGTAATTTAAAATATATTAGGGTGTCGGAAAAATATTCAGGAGGGTGTTGGTTTATTTAGGGTTGTTATATGTTGGTTATATATGGTGACCGCAGGTTAATCAAATATTCATGATGGACATGTGAACGAGGATCAAGTTGAAGATCATGGATTGTACGGGAAAGCGGTCACATTGTTTGTAAGCATTTGTTAACATAGTTACATTAAATAAATGATGAATGATGTATTTATGTTAGAAGGGTTGACCTAAACGGTATTTAAGTATGTTAGAGTAGTAAAGAAATTTTACGGTTCATTTTCCGCTGCGTCATTTTGGGTCAATCCGTGAATAGGGTCTTACAAGTTGGTATCAGAGTCATGGTTAGAGTGAAATCAAGTATGAGGAGATAAATACTTGAACTCAAACCTGTGTGCTCTTGTAACAAGGAACCCGTACAATCTGAGACTCGATCAAGATCTAAGGGTAGAAGTAAAGGTAAGTATGTGCTTAAGTATGTATTTGAAGAAAACTAACAGTATGTTATGTGTAAGGTAAGCATAATTTCTTGGAAATGATGATCCGTGAATGCGTTCTAGGACCGGCATCAAGGCATGTAATAAGACAAATTGACCCAGGTACGTAAATTTAACATGTGGGGCATGTAATGGTATAATCTAGCAAGTGAAAGAAAAATTTAAATGAAATATAATAATGACATGGTAAAGAAGTTTTGAAAATGTTACATGTGCTGAAACTTAATTCTTCAGACATAAGGTGGCGATTACACGAAGACACGAAACTAGTATGTGGTTGTGTACCTGGCCAGTACACAAGAAACATATGACGTTCGTGAGACCGTGATAATTGTTACAGGTATGTCCGTTAGAATTAGGTAGTAGGTGGACGTGAGGGTGAAGAGAAATGTAAGACTTTCATGAATGAAAGTATGAATGTTATGCTAGAATCCGCGAGACGGATTCAACACATGTAAGAAATGAAGGGTATGAATGATATGTTTGAAACCGCTAGACGGATTCAAACATAGAAGGAATGAAGGGTATGGATATTACGTTTGAATTCGCGGGACGAATTTAAAACATAAAAAAAGATGAAATTAACCCACCTCAGGATGCGTCAATAGTTTGACCATAGTTGCGTCAAACGAGTCATATAAGTAAATATAAAGCAAATGAACAAAAGAATAATCGTAATTGGCATGCAAACCTAAATTTTAGACGAAACAAAGAAGTTTTGAACAAGTTATGTGTTAGATGTGTTATTAATCGACTCTTAGGAGTCATAATGAACGACGGGCTATGACCCGGACAATAATTTAAGTATGAATGAGAAGGGTAAGTTTTGTTAAGAATACCGAAATGATGTAATGAATGTCACTGCAAGTAGGCATGAAGGGAAAGAAGTACGAATATGTACCTCAATACATCTACGATAAGTAAGAAATGTCGGTTTGACCTTGAAAAGTCAAACTACAAAGGTCGACAAAATAAGTAACCAGAATAAAAGAATTGCATGTAAGGAATGAAATGTGGGATGTGTTATAGCATGTATGTAGGAAGATGTAAAAGGATTCTGGGTGAGTAATCACCTAGTATAATGAATGTTTGAATGAAAGGTGTAACCACCGATTTTGTAGATGTTAATGGTAGAATTCTGAATGTGATGAAACCAATCAAATTGGTGAAATATTATGCACGAGTGGAAGCCCATTACAAGGATGAATGAAAGCTGGCCTGGTACGGTTAGTACTCGTGAAGGAGCGGATCGCTCTGGTTTACGGACCGCTGAAGTATGAAATGAAATCGAGGTAAGTATAATGTTTTAACTCATACCTGATAGATATGGATTAGTAAATTGAAAGCGACTTACAAGATGAATGATGGAATAGGTATGGTAGGGTATGGAATGTTTGACTTTTAATAGTTGACATAAGAAGAGAACTATGTCATTAAGAACTAGATCTTAAAAGTTTTGAGCGAAAATTTCGGGTATTGGTTAAACTCTCGTATGAAGAACTTGCATGATACGCTTGCTTAGGAAAATTAAGTAATGCATGAATTGAGAGGAATAATAATGTAGAATGAATGAGGTGAGTTGAAGTTAACGTAAGGGTACGCAGAGTACAAATAACTATAGGAAAGGTAAAGTGATGTTAACTTTGGAGTTAAGTGTGTATATGTGGCTATGAAATAGTAGTTTTGTTGCGATAACAAAACAAGAACTAAATGTTATATGATATATGTATAGAATATAATCTAAGAGGTGGGATGAAGGTATTAGATCTGTTATAACGGATCATACGAATGTACGTACGATAATAAGTGTGAAGAAGTATGTATATTGACCCACTACAAATGGGCCAAGGAAATGAGAATGTTATCTAAAAGTAGAGTATGAAAAGTATGGACTTGTTAGAAAGAAGTCAATTATATGAATAGTTATGAATCGAGAATGGATAGTTACTTAGTATTATGATGTACCTGTCGAAATTAAACATAGATGTGTATGTATAAATTACAAATTTAGATCGTATGGTCGATGAAAATAATAGGAATGTTATTAATGGGATGTTGGAATTTTTTCAAGCAAAGAAAATGGTATATTGTGCGTGATATACGAGTATTGGAATGATGAATAACCCGCTAGCTATGAAGTGCGTTAGAAACTAGCGTCAGCTAGAGAAAGTGACACTAATAAGAACTCTGGGATGAGTCCTTGATGATAGAAGGTCGTCATTAGATGGCCTCATAGTCGTGTTGATGGGGCGGAAGGGAAAGGTAATTAGTGTTAATGGAAATGAGAAAGGTTTCGGGGACGAAACCTCATTTAAGGGCGGTAGACTTGTAACACCCCAAAACCCGAATGTTTATATTTGTCGTATGTTCCTATATGACTTAGCATGAAATAAATAACTAGGCTATTTAACCTAGTTAAGTGTGTGGTTAAAAGTATTAAATGACGAAAGTAGTGCAAATTATGCTAAGTGACAAACACGAGGGGCTAAATGGAACAAGATGGAAGTTGGGTTATTAAAATGAAATATCACCACACATAAACACGCACTTCATGTGTGTTCTTGAACGTCCAGGAGCTCCAAAGAGCCAAAACCCTAACTCAACTATAACCATCAAATTGAAGGGTGAATCAAGGCTTAAATTCACAACCGAACATGGATTAATGATCACCTTTACAAGGGGATCATAAGGTATGTCTTAAAATTTAGATTGGTGATTATGAACGAAGTGGGTTATGTTAGAAATCGCGAAATTGTATGAAACTGAGTATGGGTAAGTGTTAGAATCATCATATAGGACATGGATTATGCGTGGTTTGGGGTAATTTGATGTTTGGAGGTGAAACCCACTTCTAGTGGTGAAGATGGCGACATGGGTGAATCAAGGCGACGTGTGTGTTCTTGAACGTTCAGGAGCTCCAAAGAGCCAAAACCCTAACTCAACTATAACCATCAAATTGAAGGGTGAATCAAGGATTAAATTCACAACCGAACATGGATTAATGTTCACCTTTACAAGGGTATCATAAGGTATGTCTTAAAATTTAGATTGGTGATTATGAACGAAGTGGGTTATGTTAGAAATCGCGAAATTGTATGAAACTGAGTATGAGTATGTGTTAGAATCATCATATAGGACATGGATTATGCGTGGTTTGGGGTAATTTGATGTTTGGAGGTGAAACCCACTTCTAGTGGTGAAGATGGCGACATGGGTGTGTCACCCATGTCCAATCCTTGTTCAAATCTTGTTGTGCTATGTTGTATGTAATGCGTTCTTGTTAGGTAGATTGAATGTGATATGAATCTGTTGATGTTTTTATGTTAATTGATGAATGAAAGCATGAAGTAGGAAGTAAAGCATGAAACACTTGTACATTATGCAGAAATTGTGGCATGCACACCAAGTGTTTGATGAAATGCCTAGGTGAGATTAATAGATGAAATGGTATGCAAGTAATGGATGAAATCATATAATATGAGGATATGATGTATTTGATGATAAATAAACATGAGAAATCTATTTTTAGATGGAATTCATGTAGCATTTGGTTGGCCATGTTATTTGGTAAAAGTATGAATTAGAATATTGTACTCTATGTTGGAGTGGTGTGATGTTTACTACATGTTTGAATAATTGCTTAATCAAAATTGATAAGTAAAAGTACTCTAAATGTGAAGCATATGAGATCATTAGAACAAGATGAAGTTAGAATGATGTTGGGTTGTTAAGCATAGGTCATGGTGTTAGTTGTAGAATTATGTTACTAGAATGAACGGAATTGAATATGTTTGGTGTATGCATATAGCTAGATGATCATATGGTTGTATGCTTATTGCATCGTGAGTATGAAATGTAAATAGTGTCATTAGTATTTTCTACTATAATGACATAGATGTATGAGGTTAAGTCGAAAGTTCATATGATAAATCATTGACTTTCTGAAAGTCAACTGTGCATAAGTAGCAATGTTAGACTTTTTGTCACAATTGTAATATTATAGAAAGTCATATGATGCGTGTTATATCCATATGTGTTATATGTGATGACGTGATGAATTATATGAGTTTGAAAAGATTGACTTGTGGAAATATGCCTTATGCTTGTTGGAATTGAGTAATGAAAGTCAAATGTGAAACATGAATTTGATATGATCGTTAATATGTACAATCATGTATGCTAACAAGAATGTGAATGCGATGACAGGAAAGTATAGGGATCATGTCAAGATAGATGGAAGCATGGAAAGCTAACGGGTCAAAAGGAGGCGAGGATCCGGATGCGAATACGGGACACTTAAGGTAAGTGATTTTCGGAATCACTTCTTATTTATAAATGAAGTTTGGTATGTTGTATATAGGGAATCATGTAAGAATTTACGGGTAAGGGTAAGTACCAAGGTAAGTTCATATGAACTTCGTCTATCCTTAATGTAAATTAAGATGATAGTCTCATCGTGTTAATGGAATGTTCATTATGTTGTTGAATGTCCATCGTGTTAATGGAATGTTCATTATGTTGCTGAATGTTCATCGTGTTAATGGAATGTTCATTAGGTTGCTGTAACAACTCTCATCAAAAGTCCTAATTATTATTTTAATTTGACCAATAGGAAACCCTAATTGAGAAACCCAAGTGATTCTGAACAAACCCTAAAATTTTCAGAACAATCAGAATCAGGATCAGGACCCCTAAAACTCAATGGGGGTATACCCTAGTTAACGATTATCTAAAATTTACTCGCTGTCAAAATTCGGAATTTAGAATCTGTCAAGTCAGCAAAGCTAGTCCCAACCGTGGCTACCCTATAACCTATTTTTAAACCTTACGCACCGTAACAATTTGAGTCTTACGGTCCGTAAGCATCCTTACGCACCGCAACAATTTGAGGCTTACGGTCCGTAAGCAATGCAAAATTTTGACTATAAATAGCAGACATTGGCACTTGAATTCTGTCTTTGAAACGACGTAAATTCGCTTTACGTAGGCTGAGTTATAACAGAAACAGTCCACAAAACACACACTGATCACGAAGTGCTGCCACAATCAGGGTAATAACTCGATCGCTATTACGATTCAACGTCCGATCGATTATAACTATCCAACGATTGTATAAGTGCCACTCAAATTGAGTTTATACTTTGTTATTCATCGTGATTTCGACTTGAATGTTTTAGTGCTGTTCGAACTCGGACTATACTCTGTCATTCGTTGTGAATCCGCTGAATTGTTAAGTATTGCACTTGTAAATCGTTGTGAGGGTTTAATCTCGTGAATTGTCGTAACTGCTGTATTAGTTACTAACCTGTTTGTGCGTGCATTGTTATTTAAATTAGGTTAATCAAGGCTAATCAGTAGGCTTATACTCTGCTCGTTAAATCTACAATGTGAGTCATTCTTTTTTTTTATCAAATTACTTTTGAAATCATGTTTATTTTCAAAGGTTATAATTACAGTGATTAAGTTTATGTAATCACCAAGTTACAGCCGGTATGTGGGGTATTGTGCACATTACTACTGTTGTTATCACTTTAGGTGGGCGAACCTAATTAGTGATATTCGTCATTCATTGGGGCAGCCAATGGTGATATGACCACAGTCACCGAAATGAGTCGAGTGACAAATACTGTGGGTAGTTGGTTTGATATCAGAAACATTGTAATATCTCTTAATACTGTGAATTGTAACAAACGAGTCGTTTTAGTAAAACTGAATGATTCACTCAGTATTTCCCTGCTGACAAAACCTTTTTCAAACATGTTTCAGGTGATCTGTTGTGAGCACAGGAAAAGTGCCGTGGAGCACTACAAGCTTAGAAAAGTGGCTCAATGTAAATAAATAAAGAAACATGTTTTGAGAAATAAAGATTTCTCAGTGAAATCACTTTATTGTAAATTATGGGATTTATCCCTATATTATATAAACGAGCAGTTTTAATTTTAATCAATCCTGTTTAAAAAGAGTTCTGCTGTCATTTAATTAGATACCATCTGATTTCCTGCCTCGCGGCTCTGGACCAGGTCAAACCGGGGCCAAGGGCCGTGAAAGGAAAAGGTGGTATCAGAGCCACTGATTTAAGCTTACTATTGATTTTAGCCTGTTAAAATAATTGAGAGATACTTAGGAAATTTAATTGCTATTCTGTGAAAACATGTTTTATTAACTGATTAATTGTTGAGTTACAGTATGGGTAAACAAAAGATTTCTGCTATCTACCACAAATTAGATATTGCACCCACAGAAAAAGGAACCTCTTCCTCCAAACACCCAGCAGATCTGGAAGAAGGGATTTTTGTCCGTAAAGCAAATTATGAAAATCCTCTCACCCAAGATAAAAGAAATTCGATTCTTAGAAAGGGACAGGAGAAAATAAAGAAACCCCAAGTCAAGAAAGTGAGGTTTAATTCAGAAATCCATGAATTATGCAATAGGTCACCGTGGGAAGGCACATTAGATGAAAAATAGGCAAACCTTTATATGCTAGCTACCGTAGCAGAGAATGCAAACCTCTAAAAATATCAATCAGCCTGGTCTAGTAGAAAAATTAATCTCCAGTAAATAAATAAAGTATAGTGTGTTCTCTTTCCTGTAGTCTTTTGTACCAATCCGTATGCAATAAAACTTTAATGTTTATTTATAAAACTTTGTTCCAAAGTTTTAACTTAGCATTTTTGTGCATTTTGCATATATGCTATCCAGCATGAGTGAGATATTGGAAGCATTTCAGAATCTCAACCTCTACCCAGTACCAATTGAAGTCTCCCACGATTTTACTGGTTATATTGCTGACATAGAGGAATATCTGGAATTCCAAGCTCCACCGCTGGAAAAAGCAAAACTTAAAAAGAGAAGAAGATATGTAGGATGGAGGAAAGTGCGCAGGAGAAAGCCAGCCACTAGGAAACTCCCCAAAATAGAAAACCCTATAGACAAAGGAAAAAGAATCGAAATCGGAGAAAGTTCTAATCCAGCAGAGATAGAAATCCGGAAAGATTTTAAACAAAAAGGAATAGAAATTGGAGAGAGTTCTAGACAATCTGAAGAAATCACATTTCAAGACGAAATAGACCGTCTACTAGCAAATTGTGATGTCATTAGCCCTATCCATAATAATCTATATCCTTACATAGAAACCCAACTTCCTGTAAATCTGGAACCAGCTATTCCAGACCCACTAATCCACACTCGACCTTTAGGTCAAATAGAAGAATGGTGGACAAATGACTGGCAATTCGAAAATATTATCAACAGTCCTTATTCTTTTCTTCCACAGTTTGATCCAGAACCTATCCCCAATCCTCCAATGAGCAACGAAAACTTAGCCGAACTCCGTCAGTTCGGTGAAGAGCTGATAGGTACAGGGAATAGGATCCGGGAAATGGGGGAACAAATTTCCTGGAAATACGACGAAAGGGAGCGTCGCTACTAAACTGCCAGTTGACCAAAGAATAGTGGGATTGGGAAAAATGTCTGTATAATAATAATAATAGTTAAATATAACTCTGTAAAATGGGAAATAAAACATTGTAAGATAAACAGTGTGTATGGATGCCTATATAGTAAAAAAAAAATAGAAGTCGAAACATCGACAATTTTGGATACATATATCTGTGTTGTAAGATTTTATGTGCTTCTGTGTAATTGTTTTATTTACAATCATTTGATACTAATAGTTATATTTATAATAATTATCAGATGGAAAACGCTAGTAATGAACCAGTTAATGAAGGGAATCAAGCTGAACAAAATCAGGAAAACCAGTATATGACTAGACAAGATATTGAAAACATCATCACTCAAGGGATAGCTAATGCTATTCCAGTAATCATGGCTGCTGCTCAGAAACCTGTTGAACCATAACAAATCATTCCTAGTAAACGTACTCAGGAAGACAATTTTAGTCATAGTGTAAATGGAGGCGGCAATCATGACAATAATAATCTACGACAGGCTCCACCTCCTAAGAAAATGAAAGCCGCAACACCTGGTTGCACTTTCAAAGAATTTCTTGCCTGTAAACCTGCTAAATTTGCAGGCAACGAAGGAGCAACTGCAGTACTGCGTTGGTTAGAGAAAACCGAAGCAGTAATTGCAATAAGTAAGTGTTCCGAAGAAGATCAGGTCATGTACGCGTCAAATCTTTTCAAAGAAGGGGCACTCGAATGGTGGAACACGGTGCTACAGGCTAAAGGAAGAAATAGGGCTTATGCTATGAACTGGGAAGAATTTAAAATTCTTGTAGAAAGAAAATATTGTCCTGAATATGAAAAGGAACAAATGGCAAATAAGTTCCTAAACCATCGTATGGTAGGCATAGAGTGTCGCGGTTATACTTCGACATTCTTTGAATATGCTAGAGTGGTACCAACACTAGCTTCGCCAGAACCGATACTCATTTCCCGTTATATTTGGGGACTAATTAGTGAAATCCGTAACATAGTTAAAGCTGCGAGACCTCGCACTATTGACGATGCTGTGGAACTAGCTAATACCCTAACTGATGAACTAGTGCGCACAAGAGAAGAAGATCGAAAGAAGGAATTGGCTCAAAAGATTACCCAAGGATTTCGTATGGGTAATGATAATAATAGGTTCAAGAAAAGAGGAAGGAGACAATCTGCAAAACCGCCTTTTTGCAGAAATTGCAAAAAGAATCATTTTGGAAAATGCAATATAATCTACAACTTCTGCAAAATGGCAGGACATCGTGAAGAAAATTGCAAAAAGAAAACCATAGTCTGCTATAACTGTGGAGAAACAGGACATTACAAAACAGAATGTCCTAAATTGATTAAAACCACAGACAATAAAGGCAAACCAGCTGATGGAACAACAAAGAAGAATGCCCGAGCATTTCAGCTAACCACTCAAGAAGCTGAACTAATCCCTGACGTCATAGCTGGTACGTTCTTGGTCCACGACGTTTATGCAAAAGTATTATTTGACTCTGGTGCAAACCAAAGTTTTATCAATACTTCATTTTGCCAAGCCCTTAACTTACCCTTAACCACCCTTAGTCAAATTTTTACAGTCGAAACGGCAGACGGGAATTCTGTTAACATAAATAAGGTTTTGCAAGAAGGAAAGATAGAACTGTTAGGCCATAAGTTTTCTGCAGACCTATTACCTATGAAATTAGCCGAATTCGATGTTGTGTTAGGAATGGATTGGTTAATAGCCAACCATGCTCAAATTCTCTGTGATAAGAATTCCATAGAAATTCAGGCACCTACCGGAGAAGTAATTAGGATTACAGGTGATAAACCACGTAAGCCTATGAAGTTCATATCAGTAATGAAAGTTGCTAATTATGAACGAAAGCAAGGAATAATGTATATGATTTCAGTAATCATTAGCACTAAGGATAAAGAACTTAAGGAAATTCCTGTAGTTTCAGAATACCCAGACATCTTTCCAGAAGAATTACCTGGGTTACCACCTGATAGAGAAGTAGAGTTTAGAATTCATCTAATTCCGGGTACTACACCAATAGCTAAGGCACCTTATCGATTAGCACCCACCGAAATGTTAGAATTGAAAAAGCAGTTAGATGAATTATTAAGCAAAGGATTTATACAACCTAGTTCATCCCCTTGGGGAGCACCAGTGTTGTTTGTGAAAAAGAAAGATGGATCGATGAGAATGTGTATCGATTATAGAGAACTAAATAAAGTTACAATTAAGAATCGATACCCATTACCTAGGATTGACGATCTTTTTTATCAACTTCAAGGCGCTAGGTATTTTTCTAAAATAGACTTAAGATCCGGATATCACCAGTTAAAAGTACAAGAAGAAGACATACCTAAAACTGCTTTCAGAACTAGGTATGGCCATTATGAGTTTACAGTCATGCCCTTTGGACTAACAAATGCCCCAGCAGCATTTATGGACATGATGAATCGGATCTGTAAACCATACTTGGATAAATTTGTAATCGTATTCATCGACGATATACTTATTTATTCCAAAAGTCAGGAGGAACATTGCAAACACTTGCATGCGCTCTTAACTTTGTTAAGAAAAGAAAAGCTTTATGCCAAATTCTCGAAGTGTGAATTTTGGTTAAAGGAAGTGCAATTTCTAGGACATATGGTGAATCACGAAGGCATTCACGTAGATCCTGCTAAAATAGAAGCAATTACTAAATGGAAGGTCCCACAAACAGCTATGGAAATTAGAAGTTTTCTAGGCTTAGCTGGATACTACAGACGATTTATTAAAGATTTCTCTAAAATAGCTGTACCTTTGACTAAGTTAACCTGTAAAGCCACTAAGTTTGAATGGGGACATAGGCAAGAAGAAGCTTTTAAGATTTTAAAGCACCGATTGACGAATGCTCTAATTTTGGCATTACCCGAAGGAACAGAAGATTTTGAAGTATATTGTGATGCTTCAAAATTAGGATTCGGATGTGTGTTAATGCAACGCAAGAAGGTAATTGTGTATGCCTCCCGGCAGTTGAAAAAGCACGAGGAGAATTATACGACTCATGACTTAGAATTAGGAGCCGTAATTTTTGCCTTGAAAATTTGGAGACATTATCTGTATGGAAGTAAGTTTACTGTTTATACAGATCATAAAAGTTTAAGATATATATTTGGGCAGAAAGAATTAAATATGAGGCAAAGAAGATGGATGGAAGTTCTAAGCGATTACGACTGTGATATTCAATATCACGAAGGAAAGGCAAACGTAGTTGCAGATGCCTTAAGTCGCAAGTATCAGGAAAAACAAAAGCGAGTTCGTGCTCTTAGATTAAATCTACAAGTAGATTTAATGGAACAATTAAAGGAAGTTCAGGAAACAGCAATCAAGGACGATGCTGAAGGAATGAAAGGTTATATAAAGGAACTAGAGCAAGGAAATGATGGAATTTGGAGATTCCACAAGAAACGAATTTGGGTACCTAAGCAAGGAGAATTAAGAAATAAGATTTTAGAAGAAGCTCATAAATCTAGGTATACTATGCACCCTGGAAACAATAAGATGTACCAAGATTTAAGAACGAATTTTTGGTGGATAGGCATGAAGAAAGATATAGCAAGATATGTTTCTAAGTGTCTTACTTGTTCACAAGTAAAGGCTGAAGATCAGAAATCTTCAGGACTACTACAACAATTAGAAATGTCTGTATGGAAATGGGAACGTATAACAATGGATTTTGTTATTAAGTTGCCTAAAACAAGAAAAGGTAATGATGTGATTTGGGTAATTGTGGATCGATTAACCAAATCAGCTCATTTTCTACCAATGAAGGAAACCTTTAGCATGGAAAGGCTAGCCAAGTTGTACGTAGACGAAGTAGTATCTTTACATGGAGTTCCACTCTCCATTGTATCAGATAAAGATAGTCGTTTCACTTCTCATTTTTGGAAAAGTTTCCAGCAAGCTATGGGAACTCGACTAAATCTGAGTACTGCATATCATCCTCAAACAGACGGACAAAGTGAAAGGACGATACAAACCCTGGAAGACATGCTCAGAGCATGTGTGATTGATTTTGGTGGTAATTGGGATAACCACCTACCCTTAATTGAATTCTCCTATAATAATAGTTACCATTCAAGCATTGAAACTGCTCCATTTGAAGCACTATATGGACGTAAGTGCAGAACTCCAGTTTGTTGGGCAGAAATAGGAGAAAGTCAATTATCAGGTCCAGAAATAGTGCAAGAAACTACTGACAAGATAACTCAGATCAAGGAAAGACTGAAAATAGCTCGAGATCGTCAGAAGAGCTATGCAGATAATCGTCGCAAGCTGTTAGAATTTCAAGTTGGAGATAAAGTACTATTAAAAGTTTCTCCTTGGAAATGAGTAGTTAGATTCGGAAAGAAAGGAAAGCTAAGTCCAAGATACGTAGGACCATTTCCTGTGATCCAACGTATAGGACCAGTTGCTTATCGTTTACAACTACCAAAGAATTAGCAGGAGTACATGATGTATTTCATGTATCCAATCTCAAGAAATGCTTATCAGATGAATCACTGGTAGTACCTCTTCAAGATATAGAGGTAAACGAAAAACTGAAATTTGTTGAGAAACCTCTTCAAATTAAGGATCGAAAGATCAAGTTTCTCAAACGTAAACGACTAGTTTTAGTCAAAGTTAAATGGAATTCAAAGAGAGGAGTTGAATACACTTGGGAGCTGGAATCAGAAATGAAGCGAAAGTATCCTCATTTATTCCAGTAAATCTCGAGGACGAGATTTTTATTAAGGTAGGGAGAATGTAACAACTCTCATCAAAAGTCCTAATTATTATTTTAATTTGACCAATAGGAAACCCTAATTGAGAAACCCAAGTGATTCTGAACAAACCCTAAAATTTTCAGAACAATCAGAATCAGGATCAGGACCCCTAAAACTCAATGGGGGTATACCCTAGTTAACGATTATCTAAAATTTACTCGCTGTCAAAATTCGGAATTTAGAATCTGTCAAGTCAGCAAAGCTAGTCCCAACCGTGGCTACCCTATAACCTATTTTTAACCTTTACGCACCGTAACAATTTGAGTCTTACGGTCCGTAAGCATCCTTACGCACCGCAACAATTTGAGGCTTACGATCCGTAAGCAATGCAAAATTTTGACTATAAATAGCAGACATTGGCACTTGAATTCTGTCTTTGAAACGACGTAAATTCGCTTTATGTAGGCTGAGTTATAACAGAAACAGTCCACAAAACACACACTGATCACGAAGTGCTGCCACAATCAGGGTAATAACTCGATCGCTATTACGATTCAACGTCCGATCGATTATAACTATCCAACGATTGTATAAGTGCCACTCAAATTGAGTTTATACTTTGTTATTCATCGTGATTTCGACTTGAATGTTTGAGTGCTGTTCGAACTCGGACTATACTCTGTCATTCGTTGTGAATCCGCTGAATTGTTAAGTATTGCACTTGTAAATCGTTGTGAGGGTTTAATCTCGTGAATTGTCGTAACTGCTGTATTAGTTACTAACCTGTTTGTGCGTGCATTGTTATTTAAATTAGGTTAATCAAGGCTAATCAGTAGGCTTATACTCTGCTCGTTAAATCTACAATGTGAGTCATTCTTTTTTTTTTTATCAAATTACTTTTGAAATCATGTTTATTTTCAAAGGTTATAATTACAGTGATTAAGTTTATGTAATCACCAAGTTACAGCCGGTATGTGGGGTATTGTGCACATTACTACTGTTGTTATCACTTTAGGTGGGCGAACCTAATTAGTGATATTCGTCATTCATTGGGGCAGCCAATGGTGATATGACCACAGTCACCGAAATGAATCGAGTGACAAATACTGTGGGTAGTTGGTTTCATATCAGAAACATTGTAATATCTCTTAATACTGTGAATTATAACAAACGAGTCGTTTTAGTAAAACTGAATGATTCACTAAGTATTTCCCTGCTGACAAAACCTTTTTCAAACATGTTTCAGGTGATCTGTTGTGAGCACAGGAAAAGTGCCGTGGAGCACTACAAGCTTAGAAAAGTGGCTCAATGTAAATAAATAAAGAAACAAGTTTTGAGAAATAAAGATTTCCCAGTGAAATCACTTTATTGTAAATTATGGGATTTATCCCTATATTATATAAACGAGCAGTTTTAATTTTAATCAATCCTGTTTAAAAAGACTTCCGCTGTCATTTAATTAGATACCATCTGATTTCCTGCCTCGCGGCTCTGGACCAGGTCAAACCAGGGCCAAGGGCCGTGACAGTTGCTGAATGTTCATTATGTTGCTGAATGTTCATCGTGTTAGTGGAATGTTCATTATGTTGCTGAATGTTCATTATGTTGCTGAATGTTCATCGTGTTAGTGGAATGTTCATTATGTTGCTGAATGTTCATTATGTTGCTGAATGTTCATTATGTTGCTGAATGTTCATCGTGTTAATGGAATATTCATTATGTTGCTGAATGTTCATTGTGTTAATGGAATGTTCATTATGTTGCTGAATGTTCATCATGTTAATGGAATGCTCATCATGTTTGTTGGAAGCTAGTCGGTTATGTTTGTTTGTAATTGCATTAATTTGTGTTGATATGATTGTAGATAAGACTCAACTTACAAATAAGTGAATGTGGCTTGTATGTATATATGTATGTAGATATGGATCTGTAGCGTGTGTAAGTAGTGTGAACTTGTATGTACGTACATATGAATGGGATACGTGTGAATGTACTTAGATATATGAAAGTGTATACACGTGTTGTAATCTAATGATTGTAGATTACTGGTATACGTATATGTGAAGATGTGGGTTTTCAATATGTTTGAGATTACGTACTCCTAACCATGTTACTATTGAGAATGAAATAAATGGAGTGCAGGTATGGGAACGCCGGACTCTCGAGGAATTGATGTCGGACTCGAGTAAATAAAATTGAGAGGATGTTTCAATGGAATACCTTACGTAGTTAGAATGTGATATAGCCTTTTAAGTATATGTATTAAATTATATATGATGTTACCATGTACTAACGTGTTGGTTATGTATGGTGACCACAGGTTAATCAAATATTCATGATGGACATGTGAACGAGGATCAAGTTGAAGATCATGGATTGTACGGAAAAGCGGTCACGTTGTTTGTAATCATTTGTTAACATAGTTATATTAAATAAATGATGAATGATGTATTTATGTTAGAAGGGATGACCAAAACGGTATTTAAGTATGTTAGAGTAGTTAAAAGAAAGAAATTTTACGGTTCATTTTCCGTGCGTCGTTTTGGGTCAATCCGTGAATAGGGTCTTACATAATTACTTAAAATAAGGGCATGAAGAGAATTGATAATGCCTTCAACACCATCCCTTAGGCGTTATAGGGACATGAAGAGAGAGGAAGACGTTTATAGTATAGTCGCCAAATGTGGTCCGGGGAGGGGGGACACGAAATTAATGATTGAAAGCAGAATAAAACGTTAATAATTACACATTTTTAAGGGACGTAATGATGTTGATGTAACGAAAAATGCACTTTAGGGGATATTAACCATTATGAATGGTCTTATATTGTTATCGGGCTTTCATATTTACATCATCGTTACTTGCCATTTCTATAAAAATATCTTATATTTTTATGATTTTTTTCCTTTTTTATCTTTTAAATACTTTTAACATAATTATTGTTAATTTTATATTTAATGATACCACGTATTAGGGATGAGCACGGTACCTGTTCGGTATTGATATTTACAACGTAAATACAGGTACCGTATATGCGGGGAAAATTGGTACCGGTACGGTATTGATATTTACAGCGTAAATACCGGTACCGTATCGGTACCAAAAAACGAAGAAATTGGGAACCGGTGCCGGTACAAGTACTGAATATACCCGGTATGGTTTGGTACCAGTTCGGTACCGGTATCCGGTACCAAATGCTCATCCGTAACCGTAACACATATACTAGGTACACATATGCTAAAACTTAGCTTTCTTATTTTTGAATATCGCAAAAGGTAAAACAAAATTCCATTTTTTTTTCCAAAAGAACTAATATAAAGATGTTTATTCTTAAGGATTGATATCCACTTAATTGTATATAAAAAGGGTGTACCTCTTATTTTAAAGCCAAAAATAGGCCTTACAACTCATGTCGATGTCAACTTCGTCCAAATTTTTGATAGCATGCATTTAGTTTATTCAATCAAAGTTCTAATAAAAGTTCATTAAATCTTGAGTTAACTGCCATTTTCGTCCTTGTGGTTTGGTCACTTTGGCCATTTCAGTCCATTTTTCAAAAATGCGTCATTTTCCTCCCCGACGTTCTGGAAATGTGCCATTTCAGTCCAAAAATCATAACCCAGTTAAGTCAGTTTATAAATAAGGACTGATTGTGTAAATTTGTAACATAAAGGACCATTTAAGTAAAATGTATAAATATTTATATAATTATAAAATATAATATATATATATATATATATATAGGGGGCCGCTAGAATGAGAACCACCATGAGTTATGAGAACCGCGAGAACCGCGCCCCGCGGGTGGCCGTTGACCACGAATTTTTTTTTACGACTAGATGTGTATATTTTAACACCATACGTAAAGTTTGGGTTCAAACGGCGCGTCCGAGGGGGTAGTTTTTTACGCCCAAAGTTTGGTTAAAAAAATAAAAATTAAAAAAAATAAAAAAACCCAAACTTTGGGCGTAAAAAACTACCCCCTCGGGCGCGCCGTTTGAACCCAAACTTTACGTATGGTGTTAAAATATACACATCTAGTCGTAAAAAAAAATTCGTGGTCAACGGCCACCCGCGGGGCGCGGTTCTCGCGGTTCTCATAACTCATGGTGGTTCTCATTCTAGCGGCCCCCTATATATATATATATATATATATATATATATATACAATGTATACACACTCTCTCTCTACTCTCTCTCTCTATGCGCTGCAATCACCACCGCCGCCGGAACCACCGGTCTAAAACAACCAGCAACCCAAATACCCTCACCTCCGATCAAAGCTGCTCGACGACGATGACACCTTTCTCGTAAACATACTCAGCCGCCTTTCTTCTCCGACCAAGCTCCTTCTCCTCCGATCAAACTCCGACGACACCGTGCTCTCCATTCAACCTCCGGTAGCTCGCGACGCTCCGACTCGGAATTCCGTTTATCTCTTTTCTTAACGCATTCTTTTACGGCATCGGAACCAGGTTAGAACGCCGTCTTTGTTTGTGTGCTTAATGATGATATGTACTGGTATAAGTTGGATCTTCTGAATATTGTTTTAAACTGTGACACATGATAAGCATGAATGAATGTTGGTAATGAAACCGTATGAATCTGTTAACATTTGATGCTTGATGTTGCTTGGTTCATATTGATGTACTGTTCATTAAAACTATGATGAAACAAAAGAAGTTGATGATAGATGATTATACCTGAGTATATGTTAAGATGTAAACACTGTGTAAAGCTGAATGATGTTTAAATATGATGGTTGGGTAAATAATAAAAATGATTATGTGAAGAACTGGGTTTTCTCTTTTGAATGTACAACTGTTCATGCTCTATGTACAACCTGGTCATGCACAATTGTAATATTGTTAGAGATGATGATAATGTATTAAGTGTGCAAGTGTAATGATCACGAAGCATCAACATATAATTAGAAACCGGGTGTGCGAAGATAGTTATATTAATGATAATGAATATGTTTATGTGTAGTATAATGTGTGAAATAAAGTTTAAAATGAATCTCTGATTAACGAAGTTATAAAGCTGTGCTTCAATGGCGAGTGTGTGTCTACATTATATATATTTACAGTGGCGGCGGCGGTGGTGACCACCGGAGCTCTGGTTCCGGCGGCGGTGGTGGTGATTGCAGAGCATAGAGAGAGAGAGTGTGTGTATATATTATATTTTATAATTATATAAATATTTATACATTTTACTTAAATGGTCATTTATGTTACAAATTTACACAATTAGTCCTTATTTACAAACTGACTTAACTATGTTATGATTTTTGGACTGAAATGACACCTTTCCAGAACGTCGGGGAGGAAAATGACGCATTTTTGAAAAATGGACTGACATGGCCAAAGTGACCAAACCACAGGGACGAAAATGACAGTTAACTCTTAAATCTTTATGCAATTTGCCTCTTTTGAAAGAGACAACTCATGTGCTTAATTCTCCGAGTTGACTTAAGAAAATCAGCTGATTCACTGGTCAAATAACTCAATCAAACCTATGAAAAACCGGATGATATTTTTTATTAGAGTAAATTGCCATTTTAGTCCCTGAGTTTTGACCAAAATTGCCACTTTAGTCCAAATAGTTTTTTTCTTGCCATTTTAGTCCAAATAGTTTTGTTTTCTTGCCATTTTAGTCCAAATAGTTTTGTTTTCTGCCATTTTAGTCCCTGAGTTTTGTCATTTGTTGCCATTTTCATCCAACCCACTAACTCCATTCAAAAAAAATTATTTAACTTAGGTGAATTTTGGTCGAACCACATTTTTCTTTCTTTTTTTGCAGGTGCGATGGTATGGGGATGGTGTTGTGCCAGTTTACAGTGAAGATGATGGTGGTGGTTGTTGGTTTTACGATGATGACGGTGATGTTGGTTAATGATGTGGGTGGCGTAAAAGTGCCCGGTGGTGGTGGAAATGGTGGGTGGTGATGGTGGTGGGGTGGGTGGTGACGGTGCAGGGACTAACCTTCTATCATCGCCACCACCTGCCTGCACCGTCACCACCCACCCCACCACCTACCAGGGACTAAAATGGCAGAAAACAAAACTATTTGGACTAAAATGGCAAGAAAACAAAACTATTTGGACTAAAATGGCAAGAAAAAAACTATTTGGACTAAAGTGGCAATTTTGGTCAAAACTCAAGGACTAAAATGGCAATTTACTCTTTTTATTATATTGATGTTGTTTTATTGTTATTTTCTTAATTTTTAATTGGCTGTTAATACATTTGTTGACCTAACCGTGTATTTCTAAGGCCCCCTCCCCTTTATAATATAAAATCCAATTGTCCCACATTATCCAATTGTCCCACATTGCTAAATGTTATACATCTTATCTCTTTAAAAATAAAAATGATTAAATAGTAAAGTGATAGAAGAATTATTCGCAACTTTATTATCATCATTAATATCCTTTATCAATGAAATTACATTGAGATAGAAGATAAACGGGCAACAAGCTATGTTATTACCCGTTTTTTAAAATATTACAACAAAATGGATTCACTATGTAGAATTCAATTTCAATATGTATGGATAAACCTAATTCGAATAATTATCAACCAAACACTTATAATAAAGGGTCGAATAATCATTAATATGAGAAAAAGTCAAACAAAATAACATAGATCTTAATAAAACTAATAAAAATTAGAAATTTGGATAATTAAACAAATATAAATAATTGAACTACATGTCTATCTTCTTTGTATGATACAATAAATTAAAAGTTTTTGAAGAGAAAAAAATCAAGATTCGTTCACAAGAATTATCTTAATGGAACATACTGAAATAAGTTGTTAAAGAAGAAAATAATTTATAATATTAATTACAAAGTTTATTGATTTAGGTGTGGTGACATGTCACATATAAATAACAATGCCGCAAAAATTTAGAAATTACACATAGATTGAGTAAAGACTAAAGGTAGTACACACTTATATAAAATCCTTAAGGAACCTGACTAGTTTCCCCAAATCAATTCGTTATAGAATTATGATTTATATAATATATCGTGTTGCACAAATTATGATTTAAAAAATGATTTTTAAAATACTGAGAACCAAAACATTGTTTGTATAAAAACTCACCTAATTATTTTTATCGTTTGAAGTATAAAAACCAGCTGATGATCCCTATGTACCCGGAAGATGAAACTTGCCCGATATGCTGTAAAGCTTGTATGGATAAATATGAGGAGCACACAGTTCATTGTAAAGAGCTCACTGGGTTTAAATATCGGCATGACTGAGTGCTAGATGTTTTGTGGGACATCCTAAGAAGAGCTGAGATTTCTGCTAAGAAAGAAGACCCTGTGAATTTCCTCATAGACCTTATGGAAGGGAGATGTACTCTGCGACCAACGGATCTGCTCGTCTTTGGCTGGGCTGAGGGGAAACATGCTTGTGTGGACCTCACGGGGATTTCCCCTTTGGTTGGTTTAAGGGAAAACAGGCTAGCTGGACAAGCAGCAAAAATGGCAGAATCAAAGAAAGTGGATAAGCACGCTAAAGCTTGTACAGAGAACCAACATGTCTTTGTCCATTTTGCCTTTGATACACTTGGCTCCTGATGTGCGGTAAAGTGTCGTATATTTTAGGTGTATATTTTAAGCCCTTTTTAACACTTATTTTAGCCAAGTTTTAAATTTATAAAACACGATATTTCACTAACACTAAACACACATATGGGCAAGTGCACCCATCGTTGAGTGTAGTATAGCGTTGGTAAGATACCGAGGTCGTCCAAGGACACAAGAGCTTTTAATACCGGTTTATCCTCAACGTCTAACCAAAATAAAAGTTTAGAAAAATGTTTTAAACTAAGAAAAATAAAAACTAACTAAAATGCTGAAAATAAAAATAAAATAAAAACAGATAGACAAGATGAATCACTTGGTTCCGACTCGTATCTAGTATAACCTTTGATTATTTCCGCACTTTTGCACATAATTAAGAGATTATCTTAGTTATTGTAGTAGGCCCCTCTTTTGAAGGTGACGTTACCCTCACCCCAGTAGTTTGAGTCAGCAGAGATACAATCCTAAAGGGGTGGATTATTGGAAGATAATGAATTAAGTTATTAATGCAGTATTGTGGTAGGCCCCGCTTTTGGTGGTGACGTTACCCTCGACTAAGTAGTCTGAGTCAGCAGGGATACAGTCCTAAATAGCCGGGTTATAGTATTAATAGTAGTTAACTTATGAGGGGATCAAAGAGTTTGGACCCCCGCCATCCAATACCGTGAAGTATTGAAGGAGGTCCTACTAAATTTGACCCAGGTCCATTGCAGGACCTCTAAACGCTGAACAATGGCAAGACCTTTACCAAACCGTTCCCTTAACCCCCTACCAGGTAGCCAACATACCTCCATATAGACCGTGGAGATATGAATGGTGAAAATCCTTTATTTTATATAGACAGTAAAATAATGCCAAGACACCACGGACAAACGATAAGGAAAGATCACCTTCAACATAAGTAACTAGTTATTAAAGTCATTAATACAAAACCAAATAAAAAGTGCAAAAGATTAGAAATAAAAAGTATTATACTAGACACTTTGTCTTCACCAAGTGATGTAAGAGACTTAGGCAAACATGGCCTTGATTGTCAAGAACTCTTACGATCAATCTTGGATCCCGAGACGACTCACACACTCTATGATGGACAATGGATGATGGTGGTGGATGATGGTGTTGTGATGGTGGTGGGTGGTGGATGAAGTGTGAGAGAGGTGGTGTGCCAAGGGATGAGTTGCAATGGAACCAAGCACTCCTATTTATAGGCTGAACAGAAGCCTGGGCACGGCCCCGTGTTCGCTGGGCACGGCCCCGTGCCCGTCTGACACTCTCTCTCTTCATTAATTGTAATTCGCAATTACAATTAATGCGCCTGCAGTACTTTCGGCACGCCCCCGTGTCCGCTGAGCACGGCCCGTGGTGGGCAATAGAAGCTTCTATAGGTTTGTCTTTTCTGCTGCTTCTTGGGCACGGCCCCGTGCTGGCTGAGCACGGGGCGTGTTCAGCCTTCTGTTTTCTCTATTTTGCTTTGGAAGGTGCCGTTGAGGGTTCGGGCAATCCACTAATGTTCCTTTTCTTGTATTTATGTTGGATTTAGCTGTCTTTTTGCTTCTTTTGTGTTTTTGAGCTCATTTAATCCTGAAAATACAAAAGGAAGACAAAAACACTCTTTTTCCAATATTAGTACTAAAAAAAGGTTAGTTTTATGCCTCATTTGATGTAATTTATATGTTGCATTTTACACACATCAAATACCCCCACACTTGAACTTTTGCTTGTCCTCAAGCAAAACTCTTTAATATTTGGCTTACACTCCCAAATGGAATATGTAGAAGAGAAGGTTTTGGGCTTGTCATAGAGTGTCGGGATTTCCAAGATCTTTTTTTGGGGTTTTATTTTTATTTATTTACACTCCTATTCGTAATGATTTATTTAGAACTGTTCATAAAAGAAATTACTTATTTGGGCATAACATGCCTTTTTAAAATTCTATTTATATACAAGTTCACATACCTCACGGGGAAATCACTCACACTCGGCCGAAGGTGTATTTTTAGTGAATCACTCGAGAGCGGTCCTGGAACTTATTCCTACCATAGGCTTGCCAAGAAATCAATCCTCCTCCTTTTTAACTTTTATACCTTTGTAGATATCAAGAGGACTTTGTGGGTTAAGGGTTGGCTAGGGTTAAAGGTAGGTGATTGGGTTAGTGGTTAGTAGAAAAAGCAAAAAGCGTAACAAGCGTCGGTTTTCGTATATTTTTTTTTTAATGAAGCTTTTATTCAAACAAAGTTATTTTTGATTACTTTGTTTGTTTATTTTCTTTTTGCTTCATTAAAAATAATTTTTTTTTTCGAAGAACCGAACTTGTTACTAAAATAAAGGGTAAAAAAAATGAAAAAGGTTTTGGTGGGTGAAAGGGTTTTTGTTTTGGGTGATGAAACGAAAAGGTTTAGGCTCAAAGGGGCTAACTAGGGGGATTTTTGGGTAGGTGGTAAAAGAAAAAGAAAAATAATGGTGTAGAAAAAAAAATGTTAGTCCTAATGCCTCCATCATTTACTTACTCGGGTTTAAGTTGATAAGGACCGAGAATGTATTGTCATGGCAAGTTCTAGAGTCGTAAGAACCAAGCGGCTATTCACACAAGAAACGAAAAATGAGCATTTAGTCAAATGATATGGAATTGTGTGCTCAATAAAGGCTCAAAACTCACTTTTGTGGGAATGGGTTTTTATGTGATCAAGTATATATAATCAAATTTTAAATAAGTTTGTCATGCATTTTCATAATTTTCTTATGTTGGTTCTTTTTATCACTACGCTATCGGTTGTAAATTTGTAAAAATATAACCATTTTGAGAGCTTGAATTTCCCGAGTTAAACCTAGACAAGTAAAAAAAATTGAAATTTTTGAAAAAATTTGGGGTGATTAGCGGTTCCAATAGAGTTTTGTGTAAGGCTTGTATTTAGGACTTGCAAAATTCAAGGTTTTAGCATCCCCCCCCCACACTTAAATTACACATTGTCCTCAATGTGTCCCAAAAATAAATTTTTAGGTTGATTAGATGTGTAAATTAGTGTTTAAAAAGCAAAATTTTGTGTTACTGGGCACTGAACACGGCCCCGTGTTATCCGGGCACGGCCCCGTGTTCAAGTGCCAGTAACAAAATTGAAATAAGAGAAACAGAAGTCTGGACACGGGGGCGTGTTGGGTGAACACGGCCCGTGTCCAGTTACCTGTACTGGGCGTTTTCTGCAGGTGGTTTGACACGGGGCCGTGTTGGTTGGGCACGGCCCGTGTTGAACCTTCTGAAAGGGAGAAAATTGTCGGGTTGCCTCGTCCTTGTGCATGGGATCATTTTTCTCGTTTCCCTTTTCATCCTTTACCACCATGAGTGTGTTTTATTCCTGAAAATTAAACTAACTAGAAAACATAAAAACTAATCTAAATTAAACTAAGGATAGTTCCGTGGAATGCCTCCATGGTGCGCCACGTTTATAAGGGTCCTTGGCTAGACCCAATGCCTGGTCATATGTTACCCAAGTGGGATGTATTGCATCCCATGTTACACCGTCGGAGAGCGTCATCCAAGCTTGAGTCTATGACCTTCATGTAGTTGACCGGATCTTCTTCCTCTACTCTCTTTCCACATTCAAATTTCACTTCCTCATCCCCAAACTTCAATGTTAGAGTTCCGTCATTCATATCCACCACTGCTTGAGCGGTGGCTAAGAATGGTCTCCCGAGGATGAGGGGGACCTCGGTGTCTTCCTCCATGTCTAGGATAACAAAGTCGGTTGGAAAAACGAATTTGTCGACCTTGACTAGCAAATTTTCGATGACCCCATGTGGAAACTTGACGGACCTGTCGGCGAGTTGTATGCTCATCTTTGTAGGGCTTGTTGCTCCTAGGCCGAGTCGCTTGAACATTGAGGTGGGCATGAGGTTGATGCTAGCCCCAAGATCGGCTAAAGCATTTCGGACGGGGGACTTCCCAATCGAACAAGGGATTGTGAAGCTCCCGGGGTCGATTTTCTTTTGTGGAAGTTTGTTGAGTACTAGAGCTGAGCATTCTTCGCCTAGGTTAACTAATTGCAACGATTCAATTTTCTTTTTGTGAGTGAGGAAATCCCTCATGAATTTTGCATATTTAGGCATTTGGGTTAGGACCTCAATAAAAGGAATATTAACATGCAATTGTTTTAGTAAACTTTCGAACTTTGCGAATTGCTCATCGGTCTTTTGACGATTTAACCTACCGGGGTACGGGATTGGAGGATTCTTGGTGGGCTCCTGATTTGGTATAGAAGCCTTTTCTGGTGCAGGAGGAGTCATAGGCTGGCCAGAATGACTTCTTCCATTTGGCGGCAATGGAGCATCCTCAGGACCCACGGTTCGATTTCGTAATGTGATGAGATGGACTTGTGCCTTTGGGTTTGGTTCGGTATTACTGGGTAATGCGCCTTGTGGTCTCTCGGAGAAATTTTGAGCTAGTTGATTTAATTGTTTTTCAACGTTTTGAATACTAGCTTGTTGGTTTCTGAAATTCGATTCCATTTGTTGGAATCGATCCGAGTTCTTCTTTTCAGTGTCAGAGATGAGGCGAGATATGGTATCTTCAAGCCTTTCTCTTCCACCTTGTTGTTGAGGAAAATTTTGTGGTTGTTGAAAATTAGTTCGTTGGTTTTGTTGGTTACTACTATTTCCGGGATCTCTCCAACCAAGATTTGGGTGGTTACGCCATCCTTGGTTGTAGGTACCCGTTGGAGGACCCGACGGCCTAGGTCTATTATCCATGTAGTTTACCGTTTCAGTTTGTTCATCTAAATCTTTCATACAACTCCAATTTTCATGTGACCCACCACACCCTTCACAAGCCATAACCGAGGCCGTTTTTGTCATTTCAAGCCTTTTGATTTTTGAAGAGAGGGCCTCGATTTGGGCTTGTAAAGAAGTGCTTTCATCAACCTTATGGGCGCCCGGGGTAATAGATTTATTACCTCGGGGAGTGTGCCATTGAAAATTGGTTTGGGCAATTTCCTCAATTTGGTTATATATTTCATTTGGGCGACGATTACCTAAGAGTCCCCCGGAGCTTGAATCAAGTGTTTGTCTTGTGTGTGGCAACAATCCATTATAGAAAGTGGATACTTGTTGCCATATCGCTAGACCATGGTGAGGACACTTTCTTAGAAGCTCCTTGAACCTTTCCCAAGTTTCATATAAGGATTCCCCATCCTCTTGTGAGTATGTATTAATTTCTGTCATTAATTTAGCCGTTTTAGCAGGAGGGAAATACTTATATAAAAACTTTTGGGCGAGTTCATCCCAGGTGGTTACCGACCCAGCTGGGAGGGTATTAAGCGTGGGCCTTAGCTCGGTCTTTTAATGAAAAAGGAAACATTCGAAGGCGGATGGCGTCATTTGATGCTCCATTGATCCGGAAGGTATCACATATTTCTAAGAAGTTAGTAATATGTAGATGGGGATCCTCGTCCGCAAGCCCGTGGAAGGTTGCGGAGTTTTGGAGCATTTGTATCAAATGCGGCCGAAGTTCGAAGTTGTTGGCTTCGACATTCGGGGCATTGATAGCGGCGCCAAGATTGCCTACGGTAGGCCGTAGGTAATCCATGAGGGTACGTTGGTCCGCCATTGGAAGTGGGTCCCCCGAAACTTTCTCTTGATTTTTAGCTTTTAGCCTTTTTCTGAGAAAGCGCTCGGGTTCTTCTAGGGGTTCTTTTATGTCTCTACTAGAACTGGAGCTCATGCACTACGTAGGAGGTTCAAATGTGGCGCCTGGGTTCCAAATCCTGCAATAAAAACAGAAAAGAACGCTGGTCAGAATGTTCACCACGGCCCCGTGCTCAATGAACACGGCCCGTGTTCAGAGTTGCAGTAATTGATTTCTGGATCCCTGTTACTGGGAGTTGGACACGACCCCGTGTTGCACCGACACGACCCCGTGTTCAGCTCTCTGTAACTCAGAAAACAAAAATTGCCAGTGATGGTTGCTGGGCACGGCCCGTGTCTGACCGGGCACGGCCCGTGCTGAGCTCTGCAGAAGCTGAAAAACTAAGAAAATCCTAAAAAAAATAAAAAAGAAAAATAAAAGATGATTAGGCCGTTGATTCCTAACTTTCTTAAAATCCTTGTGTCCCCGGCAACGGCGCCAAAAACTTGATGTGCGGTAAAGTGTCGTATATTTTAGGTGTATATTTTAAGCCCTTTTTAACACTTATTTTAGCTAAGTTTTAAATTTATAAAACACGATATTTCACTAACACTAAACACACATATGGGCAAGTGCACCCATCGTTGAGTGTAGTATAGCGTTGGTAAGATACCGAGGTCGTCCAAGGACACAAGAGCTTTTAATACCGGTTTATCCTCAACGTCTAACCAAAATAAAAGTTTAGAAAAATGTTCTAAACTAAGAAAAATAAAAACTAACTAAAATGCTGAAAATAAAAATAAAATAAAAACAGATAGACAAGATGAATCACTTGGTTCCGACTCGTATCTAGTATAACCTTTGATTATTTCCGCACTTTTGCACATAATTAAGAGATTATCTTAGTTATTGTAGTAGGCCCCTCTTTTGAAGGTGACGTTACCCTCACCCCAGTAGTTTGAGTCAGCAGGGATACAATCCTAAAGGGGTGGATTATTGGAAGATAATGAATTAAGTTATTAATGCAGTATTGTGGTAGGCCTCGCTTTTGGCGGTGACGTTACCCTCGACTAAGTAGTCTGAGTCAGCAGGGATACAGTCCTAAATAGCCGGGTTATAGTATTAATAGTAGTTAACTTATGAGGGGATCAAAGAGTTTGGACCCCCGCCATCCAATACCGTGAAGTATTGAAGGAGGTCCTACTAAATTTGACCCAGGTCCATTGCAGGACCTCTAAACGCTGAACAATGGCAAGACCTTTACCAAACCGTTCCCTTAACCCCCTACCAGGTAGCCAACATACCTCCATATAGACCGTGGAGATATGAATGGTGAAAATCCTTTATTTTATATAGACAGTAAAATAATGCCAAGACACCACGGACAAACGATAAGGAAAGATCACCTTCAACATAAGTAACTAGTTATTAAAGTCATTAATACAAAACCAAATAAAAAGTGCAAAAGATTAGAAATAAAAAGTATTATACTAGACACTTTGTCTTCACCAAGTGATGTAAGAGACTTAGGCAAACATGGCCTTGATTGTCAAGAACTCTTACGATCAATCTTGGATCCCGAGACGACTCACACACTCTATGATGGACAATGGATGATGGTGGTGGATGATGGTGTTGTGATGGTGGTGGGTGGTGGATGAAGTGTGAGAGAGGTGGTGTGCCAAGGGATGAGTTGCAATGGAACCAAGCACTCCTATTTATAGGCTGAACAGAAGCCTGGGCACGGCCCCGTGTTCGCTGGGCACGGCCCCGTGCCCGTCTGACACTCTCTCTCTTCATTAATTGTAATTCGCAATTACAATTAATGCGCCTGCAGTACTTTCGGCACGCCCCCGTGTCCGCTGAGCACGGCCCGTGGTGGGCAATAGAAGCTTCTATAGGTTTGTCTTTTCTGCTGCTTCTTGGGCACGGCCCCGTGCTGGCTGAGCACGGGGCGTGTTCAGCCTTCTGTTTTCTCTATTTTGCTTTGGAAGGTGCCGTTGAGGGTTCGGGCAATCCACTAATGTTCCTTTTCTTGTATTTATGTTGGATTTAGCTGTCTTTTTGCTTCTTTTGTGTTTTTGAGCTCATTTAATCCTGAAAATACAAAAGGAAGACAAAAACACTCTTTTTCCAATATTAGTACTAAAAAAGGGTTAGTTTTATGCCTCATTTGATGTAATTTATATGTTGCATTTTACACACATCAGCTCCCTAACACCAAAAACTATCTACTTCTTGACCGGGTTCTAACGGGTCATCCACAACACACTACTACAAAATAGAGCATAAGACGGGGTGAAATGGGTTTTAAGACGGTGTTTTCAACAGAAGGATTTTCAAACCAATTCCTAAACATACCAGTTTGTATACTGGATCAGTCCTGTGTTACAAAGCCAGTTACCATATCGGATCGGTCCCGGGTTAAAAACTGGTTTCTAAATCGGGTCTATTCCGGGTTCAGTTCCAGAACTGGTTATTTGTACACCTCTACTTTCAAGCAGATTAAGCTGCTGCATATGGTGGCATAATCAATCAATCGACTAATCGAATCAACTCAACAACATTAACTAACATTTCAAATCAATTCATTAGATCTACACCTTAAAAACCCTAAATCAACAACAGAAGACACAAAATTTATGCAACTCCGATTCAATCTCAACCGTTTAATCGATCACAACACACTTCATAAATCATAACCCCCAGATCTAAAAATGAATTGATGAAAAGTTAAACTAAAAAGATACCTTACGAAAAGTAGTACCATCAGGAAGAATAACCCAACCAGCTTCTTTACAAAGAGCTTTCAATACCTCATTATTATCACAATGTTTTGGCAAATTATAATTCCCCTGTGCTCTCAACCCATTGTATATATTCGCTGGAATCGCTCTCCGTCGTCTCTCTCTCCTCCGGTTATTCTCCTTCTCTCTCGACGACGGCTTCCTCCTCCCTCCGCCACCTCCTTCCGGCATTTGTCTCCATGGAATTTAATGGAGAAATGATAATTTTGAGTATAATATGAAATGGGGGTTTTTCTGGTGAATGTTGAAGAAGATATACAGGAAAAATTGTAAAAGAAATATGGAGGTGGGTGAATGTTACATACGATTTGATGGGCAATAAATGAGCATGTCAATTCATCTTGGGGGCATAACTTGGTGGTTAACATAAATTACTAATATAGCCTTGGAAGCAAAAAGTAAGAGTAAGGGATATGGGCAACGTGGCTAAATCTAAGCCACAAGTGGGGTTTGCTAAGTTTTCTAAAAAAATAGGGTTTTTTGTAGAGCCTTATCCTATATACCTATATGTATATGTAAATTAAGATAGAAAATTTTCATATATCACTGAAAATAAATTATAACAATGTTAAACACATATACAATACATTAATGCCTTAGAAAAACAATAGACAACTTCAATTTCTAACAAAAAAAAACATATAACTAAACACATTTAAAACTATTTATAAAACTAAAAAACATTAAGTAACATATGTAAAGAAAAAAGAAACTAACCTTAAAGCTTTAAAAGCTTCTTAATGATGAAATTAAGTGAAGAAGGTGAGAAAGTTGGATGAAGAAGATGAGAGAATGAAGAAGGTGAGAAAGTTGGAAGAAAGATGAAGATTTGGTGGGTTGTTGGAGCTTCTGCGATTTGAATTTGATGAGTATATAAGACGGTGTTCAAAGGTAACACCGTCTAAAGGGTGCTATGTACACATAAGACGGGGTTTAAGCATAAGACGGTGTTGTATGGAATTTTGTTGATTATTTTAATTGGGTTGGTGTAACGGTCATGTGAGGATTTGATTTTAAGACGGGGTTATTAAAATAACACCGTCTGAAGCATGAGCATATAAGACGGTGTTCAAAGGGAACACTGTCTAAAGGGTGCGTATGTAACCATAAGACGGGGATGAAGCATAAGACTGTGTTTTATGGAATTTTGTTGAATATTTTAATTGGATTTGCACAATGGTCATGTGAGGAATTGATTTTAAGACGGGGTTATTAAAATAACACCGTCTAAACCAAATATTGAACACCGTCTTATGCTCTATTTTGTAGTAGTGACAATTGTTCAACACCAGGGGGTAGGGGTTTGTCTTTGGAAGGTTAAAGTTTGCAATTCAGAAATGGGTGGTGACACAGCTTGTTGTCCGTCTACCTTATGTTTTGATGTAATTTGGCCAGTTTTTTGATGAAATATTATAATTATAATAAAAAACAATTCAACTACATTTTTTTTAAATCCACCCATATGTTAAACATCCCGTCTCTTTTTTTATCTTTTATTTTTTATTTTTATTCAACAATTAAGCTAACGTTTCTAGTTGAATGAGTCAATAACCGTGGCACCATGAGATTTTGATTCAGCTTACTATTAAGATTTGTATTTTCGAAAATAATTTATTTGTTTTACATATAAAAAATGTTAAACTACGTTATAATATAATATCAAAATCACAAAGTTTTTTGTATAACAAAGTTTTCAATTTATAGGAAATTCACTAATATAAATTCATTAAGCATAATTTTATTTCATTCTGCATAGATAAAGCATATTATATAAATATCAAACAAACTCTTAAACAATTGGATTGAATAATAATTCATGTGAGAGAAAAAGCCAAAAGTATAACGCGGATCATAAAACTAACTAATAAAAAACCATAAATTGTAATAATTTAACAAATTAATAATTGAACAATATGGTCTATCTTCTTTGAATGACGCATTAAAAGATTTGGAGAAAGAAAATACTAAGATTCATTTTGGTGAAGACTAAAGAAACACACATGATCTTAGTGACACATTTTAAAATAAGGTCGTTAAACAAGAAAATAATACATAAAAACATTAATTACAAAGTTTATTCATTCACCTTTAGTGACATAACCTTAGATATGTCACATACAAAGATAACAATACCACAAAATTCAGAAATTACACACACTTTGAGTGATTTTAGTCCTTGTTTACAAAACGACAATCGGTTCGAACCTCGCCCTCCTCCTCGCTTAACGGGTTGTTCTCCGACAATACGAGAAGAGCCTTAGAAAATTGTTCGTGAAAGTAATCGTTATCGGCTGCCATTTTCTCAACAAATGGAGATGTGATTGGGTTCGATACAAGTTCTTGATCAACTGTAAGCAGTCCCTTGTGGTTCATAAGATTTTTGTAGTAGCTGTTGTCTAGGATCATCGGTGTATCTCGATCGTTCCTCGCGTATTCCACAACAGTCGGGTCTGGATTGGGATGGGGACAACGACCCTTGAGATACTCAGCATAGTTCGGGTCCAAAGTTGGGTCAACTGTTGGATATAGTCTATCAACAATGTTGACACAATGGACTCGACCTACCGAGTGAGCACCTACACCAAACCAGTAATGGGTCAGTCCACAAACAAGTCACTAATCGCTAACAGGGTTGATTGCAAAATCGATTGCTAACAGGGCCGGTCGCCAATGGTTTTAGTCGTAAAAGGTTTGGTACCAAAGGCAATCACTAATTTTGAGAGTGAAATTTCGGTCGCAAAAATTAGTTTCAACTCGAGTCTAAGCTACCTCCGAAATCGGTCTTAAAATTGGTAATAATTACACGTGTAAGGTGTCAGCTCCATCTTAGCCGGCAGCCAGAACTTAGCCTATTTTGATAACTTTCTCTTTGTTATTTTCCCTACCACAGTTATGTTTTCTCCATGATTATGATTCTCCAAATTAGTCCAAACGTTTTGTTACATCTTTGACAAGATTCGTATTCTAGTAAATATTTTAAAATGTTTTTTTAATATAAAATGGGGGTTAAGAGTGGTTAGCTAAAAGTAGACGTAAAAAAGTATGAATGATACCTAAAAGAGCCACTGTTCCTTCGACATCAATTCCTATGGATTGAAACCGAGCAAGGACATACATCATGGAATCGTTATGATTCGGGAGCGATGCATCGATCTCCGCAAGATGGCTTTCCTTGCTATCTTTTCTCCCGGTTTTCATCTCAATACGCGGTCCTCCCAACTACATAACACACACGAATAAACGATTGCATCAAACTTCTCATGTTTACACTTTTTGCGCGTATTATGGGGGTTCTAGAGTGAATACTAGTGTATTTGCGAACTGAGTGAACAAATCCTGACCATTTATTTACACATGCATATGGCTAGGATTTCATCATCAAATCGTCAAATACACCGGTGTATTTTATCATCAAATCCTGACCATTGATTTACACATGTGTATGGCTAGGATTAGCTCGCTCAGTTCGCAAATACACTAGTGTTCACTCTTGAACCTAATTGTATATATATAAGAAAGTGCATATATACATACCATAACGGCACCATCTCTAGCAGAAAGAGCAACAATGTCAGCACAAGAAACTGTCAAGGGGCATGCACTCTCAACAGCATCTTTGATTGTGTTAATGTACTTAAAGTTTCTCATTCCCATGTTTCTTGATGATATTTTTTCTGACTGAATTCCATTTATGCTCTCCAATAATAATGATCCATCACATGACTATTAAAAGAGAATATTTTAATCAAGAAAACCAAGAAATGAAAGGAATTGATCATGCAATGATGACTTGTAACATGTGCATTATGTGTAGTACATTGTTTTATCATGAAAAGCTTGAATCTTTTCCATGCAAGAAACATAAGTAAAGACTACCTTAACCATGCAATCATGGAAGAGAGTTCTTATCCAAGAAACAGCAGTGTTTCCATGCTTATTATACAAACTTATGACTTGTTCTTTGATGATTTCTTCGGCATTAGGACAAGTTTCCGAGTAGTAATTTAATCGTATTTCACTCGTACCTTCAAAAACAATATATAACACGTATAAATATATATCATATATATACGTTGTAAGTACTGGTCAAGGTGTGTGATCTACGTGTGCTAAAAGTCGTTGGTTTCAAAGAAACCAATCAAACGACTAATAAATCAACATGTAGATCGCCTCACACCTGGTATACTTACAACTTACAAAGTAAATTAAAAGTGAAAATGTGTATAGAAATACCAAAATGAAAATGGAAGAACAAGAGGAAGATGAAGCTTAGATTGCAAAGTAACTTGTGGGTTGCCATGATATCTATGCTTTATAAGCTTGTACTTTTGAGCAAGTTATACAACTATATAACCTTCTTTATATAGAGGAGTCTTTGCAAGTGCAAATGAAAATTACAAGCATGCAAAGCTTGTCCACTTGGCCTATTTTTTTGACTTTGTGTTCCTTTATCCACTCCTAGCTTGCAAACTATTTTAATATTTTTAAAATACAATAAATTAATGTTATTGGTTATATTAAGTTGAAATTTGTTTTGTTTATATGAAAGGAATAAGTTGTATGAATGCAAATATCGATTGTCATTTCAGGCCAAAGGGTTTCGGCTTTATATTGTATTGTTACAAAATTTGTTTTTACCATAAAGCTTGATTCGTTATCGTATAAATAGTATTTTAAAACTTGGTATGATATAAATTGTTGGGAAAATTAGTGAATGGCTATGTGACTCATTGGAATGATGAGAAAACTACAAGAGAGATAATATGTATGAAGAATTCTTGGAGAAGTGGTGAAGACTTGAACATCCATATGTTGGGAATTATAGAGAGATGAGTTTTCTCTACTCGATTCCATCACCTTCGTATCATCAGTTTTCCACAAGTTCAAACACTATAATTCTATTCGGTGTAACCTCGGGCCCGTGGTCATTTCCGGCAGTACAGACTGCTTCGGCTGTTGTACCCTGGGAGACAGACGCGTCGTCTTTAGTAGAGGCGCGAAATCTGTTTTAAGGGTAGCGTGTTGAACACGTGCCTCAGCCATAATCGTCAACATTTGCTTGTTCTTTTTGTAGGAAATTATTGTACAAGAAGACGTGGTTCAAGACCTCGTTGAAGTCTACACAACGGACTGAAAACACAACGAACCATACAAGTAGACGCAGTTAAAGATCAAGTTGAAGACTTTATCTTTTGAAGATATTGGTTTGAATCGATTGTTTTATTAAATATGTTGTAGTTCATATTTATTTTCGTTTGAATTTGTACATGGTTCATGTAGTACAATTTCCCAAATGTTTAAAGAGAGTATCTTTATTTTTTATTATTTCTTTTAACAAAATTGTGACCCATTTCCTACATAAATAACTTGTTTATCATATCTATACATATAATAAAATAAACCAATTTAGGGACACTTGTCATTATTCTAGACCATCCTTAATTGTAGATAATAATTATTTAATTTAAATTATTAAATATTAATTAAATTAATATAAATCTTTTATACAAAAATAATATCACATAACCTATTTTGCAACATATATTCGGTATTATTCATGTGAAAGAAAAAAACAAATTAGATGTTAGATAGATTTTTGAATTTATATTTAACTAGGATTGCGACCCGCCGCAATGCGGCGGGGATTCTTTAGTTATAACTAAGTCAATCTAGGACCCGCACGTTATGTTAAACCTGTCAAACGGGGGAAAATAGACGATGTAAAAACGTTCACCCACACATGCACGTTGCGTCGTGTTAACTCGCAAAATTTAGAACGAAACGTAAAACCATTAAACCAAAGACGCACGTTGCAATGTGTTAAGTCACAAAATTTAGAACCTAGCATAAAGCGAAAAATTTGCGGAAAATGAAAACTATAAAGGATCAAAGTTGAAAGTAAAAAAGTTGTGAGGATAGGTTGTAAAAGATAAAAAGATTTGGGTTAAAAGTAAAAAAAAAACAAATAGTTTTGAGTTAAAAGTAATTTATGAAATACTTTTGGGTGAAAAGTAAAAAAAAAATCAATTTTTTTTTGGAAAACCCCCAAAGCCAACGTTACGACAACCATATGCGTAACCATTTTTTTCTTTTGAAAACCCCTCAAAGTACAACCCGCATTGCGGTGGGGCGTAAAACGGTGTGTCAAATAGTACTAATGTCACGCAACCGTCATCTACCACCAACACTGACTCGACCTACGATATGCGTGTTGCGACAAACCTGTCAATTATGGAAAATAGAGGTAAAACGTTGAACAATGCATGCACGTTGCGTCGTATTAACTCAAAAAATTTAGAACTATACGTAAAACGAAAATTTGCGAAGAATGAAGGTACAAGTGACAAAAATTACGAAGTTAAATTGCAAATAATGAAAAGTTTTGGGTTAAAGTTAAAAAATAAATTATGTAGGGTTAAAATTGGAAAAGATAAAAACATTTTGGTTAAAAGTAAAAAAATCAATTTTTTTTTTTGAAAAACTCACAAAGCACAATGTACAAGTGCTTATGCACAAAAAACTTGTAAACTTATATATGGAATAATATAAATAATAACTAGGTTATAACCCCGTGTTACACGAGTTGAATAAATAAATTTTATATACTAAATAATAAAACAATATATCTTTAAAAACATCTTTTATTGCACGGGTTGAATAGATGTAATTTTATATATTAAAAAATAAAAAGTTATATCTATAAGAACCATATTGTACGGGTTGAATAAATGTAATTTTATATACCAAATAATAAAAAAAATTATATCTTTAAAACCACGTGTATTACATGAGTTGTTATATCTTTAAAAACCATGTGTAATACATGGGTTTATCTATTGTTAAAAAAAACTTTCTAAATCGAAATGAATTTTTTTAATTATTTTTATCCATTAGTTTTTTTTATTCAAGCCGTGTAATACACGAGAGTTTTTAAAGATATAACTTTTTTTATTATTTTCTATATAAAATTAGATTTATTCAACCCGTACAATACAAGAAGTTTTTTTAAATATAATTTTTTTATTATTTAGTATATAAAATTACATTTCTTTCACCCGTGAATACACAGGGTTTTTTAAAAATATTTTTTTTATTATTTGGTATATAAAATTACACTTATTCAAACCGCACGATACACGAAATTCTTAAAAATATAACTTTTTTATTATTTAATATATAAAATTCTATTTACTCAATACGTGTAATAAAAGAGGTTTTTAAAAATATATTATTTTTTATCTACTATATAAAATTACATTTATTAAACCCGTATAATACACGAGGTTCTAACCTAATATACAATATATCATTTAATAAAACAAAATAGAAATAAATACTTGTACCTTAGAATTCCATTAGAAAACACATTTTGAGTTTTAGTAATATAGGAAATATGATATGTTTCTCAACTCACCTTAATTTTCAAATTATCCGAACTTTTGTTGCTCTCGAATGATCTTAACTTTTGGTATTGATTCTAAACACCCGTATTTCTGTCATAAACTATTTTAAATTGTATTTCAGTTACTGGTTTTAGAATATCCAAATTTCTTTTGAGAACCAAAAGAATCCTTCTAACTACAATTTGAATTGTGTGATCTAAATTGTCATCGGTCAGATTTTTCAACCTTTTGTTTAGTTTTAGTTTTTTTTTTTAAATTTATCATAATAAACTTTTATTATTTTATGTTATTATAATCAACTAGTTTCTAACAATTCATTTGTTTTTACTTTAGAACTAGTAGGATTCCTCACGCTAGGTGACGGGAGTTCAGTTTGTATTGACTCGATTCAGTATCGTACGGTTCCGACACTTCCTATAACAACAGAAGCGAAAACGAAGAAAAATAAACAATGATATGCCCAAAATGACATCTACTTGTGTTTGACATTGATCTGCCACAATAAAAACGAATATCAATACCGGTTACAGTAACACTGATATTGGTACCAACTTTATTCTATTGGTATTGGGTTTGTTCATTTCGTTACTAGTACTAACAATAGGTATAGTTTATGACACAAAGAAATACATTATTCTTAACAAATTGTACGATACAAAAAGAAAATTGTTTACAATGGTTTCATTATACTAAAGTTGTTTGATGTTACAAAATCAAAACAAAAAAATGTGTAACCTAAAAAATATTGTGTTTTACATTGATCAGAAGCCATAAAACTCTCCACGATATGATTCACAAAGCCACTCAAGCGGGCATCATCAAAGGGTTTCCGTTCTCAAAGGAAGGTCCAATTCTTACCCACCTCTTCTTCTATGTGGATGATGCATTGTTTTACGGGGAATGGTCCGATTCAGTCTTAGAATTCTCAAAAGAATTCTAAGATGCATCCACTTAGCTTCGGGTTTGAAAGTTAATCTTAATAAAAGTAATGTCTTTGGGGTAGGTGTTAGTGATGACTCGGTGGCTACTATGGCGGATATCTTAAGGTGCAAAAAAGGGGTGCTCCCTTTTATGTACCTTTTGATGCCCGTGGTAGTGAACATGAATCGGATGACTAATTGGAAAGTGCTAGTTGATAGATTCAACGCGAAACTTTCGTCATGGAAGTCGAGGAATCTTTTTGCTAGAAGGGTAGTCTTAGTTAAATTGATGTTAGGCTCCCTTTCCAATTATTACTTATCCTTATTCAAAGCCCCTATTGGAAGTTTTAAAAACTTTTGAGGGGATAAGAAGATGGTTCTTGTTGAATGGAGGGGGTGGGTAATAAAATCCGGTGGGTGGCTTGGGAAAGAGTCTTTAAATCCAAGAAGAATGGCTGGTTGGGAGTAGATGGGTTTAAGGACTTAAATGTGGGCCTTTTAGCGAAGTGGTGGTGGCGGTACAAGAACAAAAATAACCATCTTTGGGTTAAAATTATAAACGCCATTCACATAGGGGGAAGAAGTGGCACGTTGATTCCTATTAACAAATCAGTTAGTGGGGATTGGCGGTCTATAGGTGTGAGATGGGGCGCGAAACTAAGGTTCTGTTATGAAGTGACTGTTGGGACACTGGTGGTGCTCTTAAGACCTGTTTTCCAGCAACTTTTGCATGTGAAGAACATAAAGCAGCCATGGTCCGAGAATGTTATAAAAAGATCTAAAAAGGCGGAGTTCTCTGGGACATCAAGTGAAAGAAAGTGCCTAAACCAGAGGCTGAAAATAGAGAAGTTGAGTAGATTTTTGATATGTTGCAGCATGTAAACATCAAGAAACAAGAGGACATTTGGCTTTGGAAGACTAGTGATGTGTTTAAAATGCAACATATAAATTACATCAAATGAGGTATAAAACTAACCCTTTTTTAGTACTAATATTGGAAAAAGAGTGTTTTTGTCTTCCTTTTGTATTTTCAGGATTAAATGAGCTCAAAAACGCAAAAGAAGCAAAAAGACAACTAAATCCAACATAAATACAAGAAAAGGAACATTAGTGGACTGCCCGAACCCTCAACGGCACCTTCCAAAGCAAAATAGAGAAAACAGAAGGCTGAACACGCCCCGTGCTCAGCCAGCACGGGGCCGTGCCCAAGAAGCAGCAGAAAAGACAAACCTATAGAAGCTTCTATTGCCCATCACGGGGCCGTGCTCAGCGGACACGGGGGCGTGTCGAAAGTACAGCAGGCGCATTTATTGTAATTGCGAATTACAATTAATGAGGAGAGAGAGTGTCAGACGGACACGGGGCCGTGTCCAGCGGACACGGGGCCGTGTCCAGCTCTCTGTTCAGCCTATAAATAGGAGTGCTTGGATTCATTTCATCTCATCCCTTGGCACACCACCTCTCTCACACTTCATCCACCACCCACCACCATCACAACACCATCATCCACCACCATCATCCATTGTCCATCATAGAGTGTGTGAGTCGTCTCGGGATCCAAGATTGATCGTAAGAGTTCTTGACAATCAAGGCCATGTTTGCCTAAGTCTCTTACATCACTTGGTGAAGACAAAGTGTCTAGTATAATACTTTTTATTTCTAATCTTTTGCACTTTTTATTTGGTTTTGTATTAATGACTTTAATAACTAGTTGCTTATGTTGAAGGTGATCTTTCCTTATCGTTTGTCCGTGGTGTCTTGGCATTATTTTACTGTCTATATAAAATAAAGGATTTTCACCATTCATATCTCCACGGTCTATATGGAGGTATGTTGGCTACCTGGTAGGGGGTTAAGGGAACGGTTTGGTAAAGGTCTTGCCATTGTTCAGCGTTTAGAGGTCCTGCAATGGACCTGGGTCAAATTTAGTAGGACCTCCTTCAATACTTCACGGTATTGGATGGCGGGGGTCCAAACTCTTTGATCCCCTCATAAGTTAACTACTATTACTACTATAACCCGGCTACTTGGGACTGTATCCCTGCTGACTAAGACTACTTAGCCGAGGGTAACGTCACCGCCAAAAGCGGGGCCTACCACAATACTGCATTAATAACTTAATTCATTATCTTCCAATAATCCACCCCTTTAGGATTGTATCCCTGCTGACTCAAACTACTGGGGTGAGGGTAACGTCACCTTCAAAAGAGGGGCCTACTACAATAACTAAGATAATCTCTTAATTATGTGCAAAAGTGCGGAAATAATCAAAGGTTATACTAGATACGAGTCGGAACCAAGTGATTCATCTTGTCTATCTGTTTTTCTTTTATTTTTATTTTCAGCATTTTAGTTAATTTTTTAGTTTTCTTAGTTTAAAACATTTTTCTAAACTTTTATTTTGGTTAGACGTTGAGGATAAACCGGTACTAAAAGCTCTTGTGTCCTTGGACGACCTCGGTATCTTACCAACACTATACTACACTCAACGATGGGTGCACTTGCCCATATGTGTGTTTAGTGTCAGTGAAATATCGTGTTTTATAAATTTAAAACTTGGCTAAAATAAGTGTTAAAAAGGGCTTAAAATATACACCTAAAATATACGACACTTACCGCACATCAAGTTTTTGGCGCCGTTGCTGGGGACACAAGGATTTTAAGAAAGTTAGGAATCAACGGCCTAATCATCTTTTATTTTTTCTTTTTATTTTTTTTAGGATTTTCTTAGTTTTTCAGCTTCTGCAGAGCTCAGCACGGGCCGTGCCCGCTGAACACGCCCCCGTGCTCAATCATTGGAACTGGCAATCCTGTTTTACATCAGACAGTAAGCTGAACACGGGGCCGTGTACACTCAACACGCCCCCGTGCCCAAGTTTCAGTTACTGAAAACAGAATCGTTAGATCCCGACGGTTGGTAATTTCTGACATAAACATGAGTGATAGTAATTCTTTTTACTTTCGGCACTCTTATGGTACGTGGTGTCAATTATGTGGTGGCGAACATGAAGAAGTAAAATGCTACTTCCTAAATTATAGGCCCCACTACATGGACCCACCATCTTCTCACAACCTTAAGAGGGGCGAAAGTAAAAATAAGCACTATTTCTCCCTCGAATGCGCCCAGCCAGATATTCTGGGGGAAATGCTCCTTAGCGAGTTATTCCAACTAGAAGAGCTAATTCTAAAATGGATAGAAGAGCTTGGGAAGGATTTTATTGATCCACCCCAAGACGATACCCATGAAGAAATGTTGGAACCGCATTCCGACAACCTCGTTGCTCCCGAAAATACCTTCGTACCTAGCAAAGACTTGGACGATAGTCGTCCCTGTGTCGATTGTGCCGTGAAGGACTCTCCATCGACTTCGTTCGGTGCATACATAGACCTGAGCGATTCGGCATATACCTTCTTTAACAAGAGCCCGGAAAAGGGTTGGACTTGTCCACCTAGAATGAAAATAGGAATTACCCTCACCGACAACCTCTTGCGTTCTCGCCTTAGTCTAGGACAATTAAGGTATATTAGGCACTTTGGGGTTGTTCCAACCAGTAAGGAACCACCCGATATCGGGGAGATCCTTGAAATGGCAAAACTCCATAAAGCAGCCTCCAGACACGGGGCCGTGTCCAGGTCAACACGCCCCCGTGCTCACTAAAAAGATTCTCTGCTGATTTGGTCAGAATACGGACAAAATGTGTCAGGATTTTCTCTGAACACGGGGCCGTGTCCAGTCAACACGGGGCCGTGCCCAAGGCGCTGTCGTTTTCTTTAAATGCAGCCTGATTCCTGCTCATTTTGACCACTTCAATTGACAGAGATCCCTGGGATTTTCACTCATACCATCCTAGGTAAGTGTCAAAAGAAGGTTCCAAGGGACCCTCTTGTCCTTTCCACTTTTATTCATTTCCTCCTCTTTCAAAATTTTTCAAAAGTTCCTCCATGGAAGCTTGGAAATCCCTTGATTCCAATCCTCTATGTGAAGTTTGTAAGATTATTTGCTAAAGATTCTGGGCTAAAGTTAGTTGTATAACTTTATTTTAAATTATCTGAGCTTAAAAACCAGATAGAAATCATAAAAATAATTTAAAACTCCAAGATTCTTTAGCCCAAAATCCTGCAGACAAATGGACATGGGGCCGTGCTCATCGAGCACGGGGCCGTGTCCAGGGGCTCTGTTTTGCAAAAAATTAGCTTTCTTCGGTTTTCTTCACAGAAAATGGCAAGCAGAACAAGCGGGTCATCTTCAAGGAATAACCGACAAGGGAGGAGATCTTCAACAGCAGAAGACTCTCTTGTAAACTATGTTTACGCTCTAAGGGAGGCTATTGATGAAATGACGGGAGTGGAAGAAGCATTGGTCGACCGCATCAACCATCTTACTGTGGGGCTGGAGGGCTGTCTCCATGAAGTAAACCTCTTGCACCAGAGGTTGAACCTTCTCGCTTCCCCGCCTTTGGTACCCATAATAACCCAAAGGGCGTGGAACATGGGGCCCGAAGTTGTCATTCCAGCTGAATGGTACGCCATGCACCAAGAGCTTCCGCGAAGAGTGGTGCAAGGAGTCCCGGTGAATGTTCCCCCTCAACCTCCAACAGCAGAAGAAAACGAAGCTGCATTCTTCCTCCCTAGGGAGATCGAAGAATGGCTTTAGACAAAGTTTAGGGAGGAACTCGTTCGGCTAAAAGTCCTACTCTATCGGGAAATCATTCTCGAAATTTTCCTAAAATAGTAGAACTCCTTATGATAACCTCGTGTACCTGCTGACCTATCTAGTTAAGTTTTAATTTAAGTTTAATTTAGGATTATGTAATTTCTCTCTATGATGAAATGAAATGATGGTTTTAATGTTTGGATGGTTTGTAATGAATAAAACACACTCATGGTGGTAAAGGATGAGAAGGGGAACGAGAAAAATGATCCCATGCACAAGAACGAGGCAACACGACAATGTTCTCCTGTTCAGAAGGCTCAACACGGGCCGTGCCCAACCAACACGGCCCCGTGTCGAACCACCTGCAGAAAACGCCCAGTACAGGTAACTGGACACGGGCCGTGTTCACCCAACACGCCCCCGTGTCCAGACTTCTGTTTCTCTTATTTCAATTTTGTTACTGGCACTTGAACACGGGGCCGTGCCCGGATAACACGGGGCCGTGTTCAGTGCCCAGTAACACAAATTTTTGTTTTTTAAACACTATTTTACACATCTAATCAACCTAAAAATTTATTTTTGGGACACATTGAGGACAATGTGTAATTTAAGTGTGGGGGGGGATGCTAAAACCTTGAATTTTGCAAGTCCTAAATACAAGCCTTACACAAAACTCTATTGGAACCGCTAATCACCCCAAATTTTTTCAAAAATTTCATTTTTTTTACTTGTCTAGGTTTAACTCGGGAAATTCAAGTTCTCAAAAAGGTTATATTTTTACAAATTTACAACCGATAGCGTAGTGATAAAAAGAACCAACATAAGAAAATTATGAAAAGGCATGACAAACTTATTTATAATTTGATTATATATACTTGATCACATAAAAACCCATTCCCACAAAAGTGAGTTTTGAGCCTTTATTGAGCACACAATTTCATATCATTTGACTAAATGCTCATTTTTCGTTTCTTGTGTGAATAGCCGCTTGGTTCTTACGACTCTAGAACTTGCCATGACAATACATTCCCGGTCCTTATCAACTTAAACCCGAGTAAGTAAATGATAGAGGCATTAGGACTAACCTTTTTCATTTCTACACCATTATTTTTCTTTTACCACCTACCCAAAAATCCCCCTAGTTAGCCCCTTTGAGCCTAAACCTTTTCATTTCATCACCCAAACAAAAACCCTTTCAACCACCAAAACCCTTTTTCATTTTAACCCTTTATTTTAGTAACAAGTCCGGTTCTTCGTGAAAAAAAAAATATATATATATATATATATATATATATATATATATATATATATATATATATATATTTGTGATGATGATGAAGCAAAAAGAAAATAAACAAACAAAGTAGTCAAAAATAACTTTGTTTGAATAAAAGCTTCATCAAAATAAAAAGTTGCAAAAATGCGAAAACCGACACTTGTTACGCTTTTAGCCTTTTTTTCTACTAACCACTAACCCAACCACCTACCTTTAACCCTAGCCAACCCTTAACCCGCAAAGTCCTCTTGATATCTACAAAGGTATAAAAGTTAAAAAGGAGGAGGATTGATTTCTTGGCAAGCCTATGGTAGGAATAAGTTCCATGCCGCTATCGAGTGATTCACTAAAAATACACTTTCGGCCGAGTGTGAGTGATTTCCCCGCGAGGTATGTGAACTTGTATATAAATAGAATTTTAAAAAGGCATGTTATGCCCAAATAAGTAATTTCTTTTATGAACAGTTCTAAATAAATCATTACGAATAGGAGTGTAAATAAATAAAAATAAAACCCAAAAAGATCTTGGAAATCCCGACACTCTATGACAAGCCCAAAACCTTCTCTTCTACCTATTCCATTTGGGAGTGTAAGCCACATATTAAAGAGTTTTGCTTGAGAACAAGCAAAAGTTCAAGTGTGGGGGTATTTGATGTGTTTAAAATGCAACATATAAATTACATCAAATGAGGTATAAAACTAACCCTTTTTTAGTACTAATATTGGAAAAAGAGTGTTTTTGTCTTCCTTTTGTATTTTCAGGATTAAATGAGCTCAAAAACGCAAAAGAAGCAAAAAGACAACTAAATCCAACATAAATACAAGAAAAGGAACATTAGTGGACTGCCCGAACCCTCAACGGCACCTTCCAAAGCAAAATAGAGAAAACAGAAGGCTGAACACGCCCCGTGCTCAGCCAGCACGGGGCCGTGCCCAAGAAGCAGCAGAAAAGACAAACCTATAGAAGCTTCTATTGCCCATCACGGGGCCGTGCTCAGCGGACACGGGGGCGTGTCGAAAGTACAGCAGGCGCATTTATTGTAATTGCGAATTACAATTAATGAGGAGAGAGAGTGTCAGACGGACACGGGGCCGTGTCCAGCGGACACGGGGCCGTGTCCAGCTCTCTGTTCAGCCTATAAATAGGAGTGCTTGGATTCATTTCATCTCATCCCTTGGCACACCACCTCTCTCACACTTCATCCACCACCCACCACCATCACAACACCATCATCCACCACCATCATCCATTGTCCATCATAGAGTGTGTGAGTCGTCTCGGGATCCAAGATTGATCGTAAGAGTTCTTGACAATCAAGGCCATGTTTGCCTAAGTCTCTTACATCACTTGGTGAAGACAAAGTGTCTAGTATAATACTTTTTATTTCTAATCTTTTGCACTTTTTATTTGGTTTTGTATTAATGACTTTAATAACTAGTTGCTTATGTTGAAGGTGATCTTTCCTTATCGTTTGTCCGTGGTGTCTTGGCATTATTTTACTGTCTATATAAAATAAAGGATTTTCACCATTCATATCTCCACGGTCTATATGGAGGTATGTTGGCTACCTGGTAGGGGGTTAAGGGAACGGTTTGGTAAAGGTCTTGCCATTGTTCAGCGTTTAGAGGTCCTGCAATGGACCTGGGTCAAATTTAGTAGGACCTCCTTCAATACTTCACGGTATTGGATGGCGGGGGTCCAAACTCTTTGATCCCCTCATAAGTTAACTACTATTAATACTATAACCCGGCTACTTAGGACTGTATCCCTGCTGACTCAGACTACTTAGCCGAGGGTAACGTCACCGCCAAAAGCGGGGCCTACCACAATACTGCATTAATAACTTAATTCATTATCTTCCAATAATCCACCCCTTTAGGATTGTATCCCTGCTGACTCAAACTACTGGGGTGAGGGTAACGTCACATTCAAAAGAGGGGCCTACTACAATAACTAAGATAATCTCTTAATTATGTGCAAAAGTGCGGAAATAATCAAAGGTTATACTAGATACGAGTCGGAACCAAGTGATTCATCTTGTCTATCTGTTTTTCTTTTATTTTTATTTTCAGCATTTTAGTTAATTTTTTAGTTTTCTTAGTTTAAAACATTTTTCTAAACTTTTATTTTGGTTAGACGTTGAGGATAAACCGGTACTAAAAGCTCTTGTGTCCTTAGACGACCTCGGTATCTTACCAACACTATACTACACTCAACGATGGGTGCACTTGCCCATATGTGTGTTTAGTGTCAGTGAAATATCGTGTTTTATAAATTTAAAACTTGGCTAAAATAAGTGTTAAAAAGGGCTTAAAATATACACCTAAAATATACGACACTTACCGCACATCAACTAGAGACAGAAATGTGGAATTCACAGTTAAGCAGGTGCGGCTGAAAATAGAAAAGAACAGGGGTGTGAGTGACAACAACAACCTTTTCAGGTGGAATAAAATCGCATTCCGAAGGTTAACTGCTTCGGTTGGAGAGCTTATCAAGACATGATTCTCATGACAATGGCTCTAGCTTCAAGGAACATAACGATAGGGGGCGGAAGGTGAAGGTGACATGTGACACCGCTTTTGTTTTCTTAAAAATACAACAAAAAAATCCAGCACAATAAATCTAGTACAAAAAAATATAGCACAAAAAATCAATTACAAAAAAAATAGCACAAAAAAATACAACACAAAAGAATTTAATACAAAAAAATCCAGCACAAAAAAAAATCTAATACAAAATATCCAGCACAAAAAACTTTAAAAAATCAAGGGAAAAAATATAACAAAAAATGTAGTACAAAAACTGCTATATAACATAGAAATACAATACATTTTTGTGGGTTTTTTAATCGCCATATTTTATATAGTAATATAGTACTCAAATTAAAGATAAAAAAGACATTCGATTTTATGGAGAAATTTTTATGAAAAAATAATTTCGTATAAAAAGTTATGAACGTTTAAAAAATGGGGATGAAATATGCATGTGCCTTGTACGTGGAGAGAGAAAGTCAATAAATAGGATTTTCCCCCTTGCACTCATCTTTTTTCATACATTTTCATTTTAATCATTGATTTGAAAAATAAAACTTTAAGATTTCTTCTCATCCTAATTAGACAAAATAAACTTTTTATTTGATCTTACCCCCTAATTAACATAATATAATTAATTTTAGAATAAACATGATATATACACACACTTACTTATTTTTGAATGGTGACTTTCTTTTTGAGTGACCCAATGTCACACCGCCTAATCGGTGGTCCTAGCCAAGTCTGCCCAGACTTAAGTTGTCTTAACGGGCCCGCACTGGGTTGGCCAGACTTGATTACAACGTTTCGCGGAAACTGTACCGCCTCCACACGAGTTGCCTCGCTGAAGTAATAGCCGGATGAAAATCGGGGTGTGGCTCAGGATCAAACCCCCCTCAGTGGGTTTCTCACCATAAGTGCCATACCACTAGGCTACAACCCAATCTATTATATATAATAAATGAAAGTTATTTGGGCCATGTACGTGTCAGTAGATTAGGGCATCGTTCTTTCCCTTTTCCCGCCCAAAGTACCACTCCCCTTTATTCTCACCTTTTCACAAACCCTATTTCATTCTTCTTCTTCACCTTTTCATACAAGATCCCCTTTCTTTCTGGTGTTCATCCTTCTCCTTCTTCACATTTCCACCTCCTCAACAACGTCCGGAAGAGGTTACTTCTATTGGATACATCTGCGTTTGAAACCCTAAATCATGTATCGTCGAATAGTTGAAGAACACAATATTCATGTAAGATCTATTTTCTCATTCAGAAATTTTATTTGGTTTTATCTCTTTTCTCATACCGAACACGATGAACCCTTTTGTACCCTCAGAAGAAGAAGAAGCTCTCCTAGGGTTTCTTATTGTACACAATTAACCCTTTTGTACAAGCTCCTGTTAATCGGTGACACTGGTATGAATAACTCTGTTTGTAGCTTTTGATTTTGTCTTTCTTTTGTTATTGTTTAATCAGATGCTTGCTTTGTTGTATCATGTGATTACAAGTAGATTGATTTTGAGATGTTTGTAGTTTTTGTTTTTCACAATCTGTTTTGTTGATTTATTCACCCATGTTAGTAATGTTGGATGCTCCTATGTTTCTTGATCCTCTGTTTTTATTCCAACTATCATACTATTATTCTAGCAATCCAAGAAGAATATATAGATTTTATGCTTATTTTTATTTTTATTTTTATTTTTATTATTATTATTATTATTATTATTATTATTTTATAGAGTTTCTTGATTAGAAGTAACCTCTGCCGGATCGTTGTTGGGGAGTTGGAAATGTGAAAGAAAAGGAGAAGGACGGTAAATTCATTGTTGGATTGTTTATGTAGTTAACTAAATTGTGTAGTTTTACTACACAATTATAGAGAAGTTTTTGAGATTGTTTTCACACTTTATTAGTTTTGCAGCAAGTTCTACTTGATTATTCATGTGGCAACTTTATATTTGCAGGCTTGTGAATTAAGGTTGGTTGTTACTTAATTTGTGTTTACTTTAATGATTTTCAGTTTCATGAAGTCATTGTTTAGAAACTGATTTTGTTTTCAGGTCTGTTGATATGTGATACCAGCCCAAAAGTTTAGGCTTCATCGCTTTTTGTTATTCGGTATGGTACTCATTTACAGTCCCACTTTCAATGAGGTTGTTTTAGTCATGTATTTGATTTTTGCCCTTTTCTTTACAATTGAAGTTAGGGAGAGTCGAATTAAGATGGTGGAGCGGAAGACAATCTCAGATGAGTATAGGAATTTTAGTGCATGATTGAGATCAGTCGGACCCATGTACTGTAAGTCATTGAATGTTTTAATCTTACAATCAGTTTTACTTTGTTTTTTTTTAAGAAGGTGTTGTTGTCATGGACATCGAGGTGATTTCACATGCCTCTAAGTTGTATTTTTGGTGTAGAGCAATTGCATAAAAACTAATATGTGACTTTTTTGAGTAATAATTTAGTTAAATCTCTTCTTTTGCCATATAATTGTTGCATCATCTTCTTCCTTCTTCATTGCACAACACCAAGGTAACCTCAATTGGTCTTATTTATTTTTTGGTATTTGTAATATTTTGATTTACCGTTTATTGATTCATTGATTCATTTGTAATCACTTGCAGATCACCCGTCATCTCAATTTGAGCAATTAAACGGAGTTTTCTTAAACAACACTGTAACAACCCGCACTTTTGGTGCGTTGTTACTACTCGTTATACTCGTTACGCCTAGCACCAGAGATTCGGATCATAATGTACCCATATCGTATATATCGCTATTCGAAGGATAATCGCATATTTTCAAGCTACAATATCATTATACTACACTATTATCACACTAACACTCACGGAGGCATTGAGTGAGGACCTAATCTACCCTCCTCAGTGGCCGTGATGTGTCGAACGTAAACTATTAACGCTAACAAGGACCCTCGGGTGAGTGCTGTAGCTCCAGTCGTCATGACGATGACGACAATACGAGTAAACGGTACCCCGTCAGTCTTTGTGGCACTACACGAAATAACGTTCACGATGACATCAAGAAAGGACCTATACTACCCTCACTGATGGCCGTGAAACGTCGCTAATAATCGTATACTCGAATCAGAGACCGATTGTGAATAATCGAAACTTGGATTATGGATACGTAAATACGACCCCTGGAGATATATATATATATAATAATAACAATATAATAATAATATAAATTAATTATGAAAGATACGCGCTTCAAAAACTGTCAAAACTATCAAAAACGGAGAAGTCCAAGCGCCAGGATAGCTATCCGGACGGATGGGCCATCCGGACGGATGGGCATGCGCACGGATGGCCATCCGCACGCATGGGCCATCCGCACGCATGGGCCATCCGCACGGATGGGCTATCCGGGCCTGATCTCTTTCCCTCTCCTCTGTTGCCTATAAATACCATGTCACATCACTTGAACAGTGATGTGACAGCTCCTGTTCAACCAAACGCGCACTAAGACCCTTTTCTCTCGATTTCCTCGCGATTCCGGTAAGATTTCAACCTAAAACTTGTACTTCTACAATCTACACTCGATTCTACATCATTCTATCTTTCAAAACTCAAATTCTAACCGTGAAATCTGAGGATTTGAGGCGTTTTGAGGTGATGTCACCAAGAGTTCTTATGAACTTCAAGTTGGGGTCTCATTTCACTATAAACGACTCAGATCCGGGAGATTTCCACATGTTTTAAATGACAAATCTCACCTAAACCTGTGCGATTTCGAGTTAACCATGAAGAACCACCATGAACGGCCAGATCTGATGGAACGGGGTGATTCCCGGCTGTTAGAACGAGTCGGAATTGACGGAACTTCAAGTGTTAGTGCGAAATCCCGCTACCCTAGTAGAAACGAACGTATTCCTTCCGTTAAACACTCGAAACAGTGCTCGGAGTGCGAAACAGACATGTCAGTCCGCACGGACAACAAGTCAGTCCGCACGGACAACAAGTCAGTCCGCACGGACAACATGTCAGCCCGCGCGGATGACACAAGTCCGCACGGATGACATGTCACCCGCACGCACATGTCAGCCGCACGCACAAGTCAACCGCGCGCACACTCATCCGCACGCACAACACTGTCAGCCGCACGCATCGCTCATCCGCACGGACCACTGTCCGCACGTATGACATATCATCCGCACGGATGACTTGTCATCCGGACGGACATCAAGTCAATCCGCACGGATGAGGACCAATTGACCTAACGAGTAACTTTTCAAGGCAATCTTGCTTAACCGTACTTCGTTTACTCTATTTCTTCAAGGATCATTACAGACATACTCGCAACCGACTCAATCAAGTTGTAATCTCGCTAAATACGCGCTGTGAGTATACTTGACCCCTTTTTAATCGAATTTTGGGTGTAACATACGTTTCTAACAAATCGAACTTATCAATCGAAATATTCAATCAATCGAATTATCACTTGTGAATAACTGTTATGCATAGATATACGTGATGCTAGTTGCATATGTGCTAGGGCTTATACTCGCGACGTCCCACCACGACTAGTATAGTACTATTGCGCCCGACGGGGTCTAGTTATGCCATCGTACATTCGAGCATCGAGGACTTAGTTGGTAGTATCAGTTTTGTGAGTATATATGTCGTGTATTACGTTTATGCATATGGAAATTCGCTACACTTTTATCTACTATGCTATACTTATCAAACCTGTATACTCGCCAATACTTTTGTATTGACAAATATTTTAACGTATGTTGCAGGTTAGATCGCAGACTATATCAAATCAAGCTAGGAAGTCTAGAAACTCAACTAAAAACCTAGGTTGTCGGATTTGTATTGTTCGAGAGGACAAGAAGTCTGTTATAACTTATGTGATTGTATTATTTGTTAGTATGGGATAACGAATGTATTAAATATTATCGCAATATAGTTGTTATGGATTCTCTTGAGCAATCTGGTTCGCCTAGTGCCGCGCCCCGATGATTCCGCCATCGGTTGGGGTGTGACAAGCACCGTAAGTTTCGTTCACTAATCCATGCATTGTTAATTCCACATGTTTTTTGATTCTTAATCGTCGATTCTGTTTCAGGTACACTTTTTGCTGTTAGTTCCATGTGTTTTTTTCAGATTAATTGTTGCTATATATATATATATATATATTAGTTTTGTTTTGATGAAAAGGGAAAACGTTCGAGACGTTTGATCCAAGAACCGAAGAAAAGATAGCGGATATTGCTGAAGGAGATTAAGATGATGTTGGTCTGGCTGTTGAAGCTGCACGTTGATCCACAATAAGCACTGCCCATCTAAGTTTCCTCCAGTGACAGTGGTTATAACAAGTTAATAAGGCAAAGCACTGATCTGCCTAACAACTGTTGGATATAAAGACTGTTGTACACAAAGACTTATGAGGACCATCCACTGTTGAAGACCAAAGCACTCATGAAGACCAAAGCTCTGTTGAAGACAAGCACTGATGAACCAAATGCCTGATCAACCAAAGGTGAACCACTGCCCAACAACAACAGTGGTTCAGCATCAACAGCAGTTATTCTACCTTTGTTTATGTTAACAGTGTTTATATGTAACAGTATTTATCACATCAGTGTTTTATAGTCTGTTAGGTTGTTAGATGTCATCACCTCAGTGTTTATATGTAACAGTATTTATGACATCAATGTTTATATGTAACAGTGTTTATCATAACAATGTTTATATGTAACAGTATTTATCACATTACCTCAGTGGTTTGATCTGTACTATAAATTGAACAATTGTTTAATCTTATACTAATAAATAAAAATGAAGTACACTTAGATGATTATTAAGCTCCTCATTTTGATTGTTTGGGTATAGTATTCTTGAAATTGGTCTTTTTTTTTTTTTTTTTTGCAAACAGATGTTTATGGGCAAACATCTGTTTAAGGTCAAACATTTGTTTAAGGCTAAACATATGTTTTTGGCCAAACATCTGTTTAAGGTCAAACTTCTGTTTAAATCCAGACAGCTGATATATAAGGCCAAACATCTTTTTAAGCCCCAACAACTGTTTAAGTCTAAACAGATGTTTAACCAGATCCACTGTCTTCTCATCTTTTAACACTCTTCAAAATAGTTAAAAATGATAGTTTTAAGTAATCCTTAAAAGTATGTTACAACCACTGTTGTCACACCCCAACCGATGGCGGAAACATCGGGGTGCGAGCACTAAGCGTTCAGATTGCTCATGAGATTCCATAACACTAAAAGTTTCGATAGATATTAATCAAGTTTTTATAACAATTTGTCTAAATGCATCAAACACGCAAAATATCAAATACAATCATCCAAGATAGTTTCAAGTTTCTAAATTTAGCTATGATGTGTTTCTAAGCAGCATTCTAGTAAGTTCTTGATTCACAGCATCCTATCAGCCTGCAACATGTATTAAAATAGAGTCAGTACAAAATGTACCGGCGAGTATACAAGTTTGAATATATATAGCATAGTAGATTAAAACAACTCGTATCCACAATGTAAGTGAATAAAATAGTTTCAGCCGTGCTAGTGTCGCAGTCCAACCAGTGATTGCCCAAGTATCCCGATGCTTTAGTGTTTACCTAAGACTCAAGGTAAACTAGAATCCTCCTAACAATACCCCCGAGAATAATGGGGAGGTGCATCTCCTATAGCGCTACTATTGTTAAGGCGGAACTACACACTCTGGATTAAACGTCACATAGCACAAAGAATCAAGAATTACAAGTTTCACGTACACATAGGATAGAGTTTAGATTCAAAAGTATAAAGTTTCGTAGTTTATAGAATACATGTTACATCCCAAAGTTTAAAGCAAAAGGGATCGAGTATACTCACAGTGATTTCCTAACAGATGAACTGTTATTGGATCAAAGGGAGCTCTTTTGGTTTAGCCTTATTAGATTACAACAGATAAGAGTCGGGCAGAATAACAAGTTTCAAACCAGGTGTCAGATCAGTCATCTTGATTGGATGGCTGTTCGATCGGATGGCCATCCGATTGAGATGACATGTGAGTGAAAGGGACGAATGGCTGGCCGATCGGATGGCTGTCCGATCGGATGGCCAGTCGATTGAATGATAAGTGTGTGAGGGAACAGATGGCTATCCGATCGGGTCGCCACTCGATCCAAGTTCAAGATTCAAATTCCCAAAGGTTCTAAGTACTGAAAAGTTTCAAGATCCATTGTTGCCTCGATCGGATGGCTGTTCGATCGGATGGATATCCGATCGAGCTGCCACACGACGATCATGACCTTAAAGTTTCAAGTGTTTAAAGTCAAGGGGTAGGTGTTACTTGATCGGGTGGATGTCCGATCGGATGGCTATCGGGTGGCTGTCCGATCGGATGGCTATCCGATCGGATTGCCACTCGATCAGGTTAGCCTTGTCCCGTTCTCAATTTTTGTAACTTTCTAAGTTTCTGGTCATATGGCAACGACATGGTAAGTATTGAGACAACAGTAAGCTCTTCAGGGTGTAGCCGATTTGATCGGGTGGGAATCACCCCAGTCCGTTTAGTCGTCTGCCTGTGATGGTGCTTATGTCAGAATCCGTACTTCGGTCGTCTTCTCCTGTAACAACCCCTTTCCAAGCTGACTCCAGACTATTAATCAAGTCTACAGTTCATTTAGATCTGAATTTCACCGTTTCGAGTAAAAGTTTTAAGAAAGATGAAGATAAACATAATATTTTAGCTTGAAAAGTTTAGATCCAACATAGATTTAGTGTAAGACGCATGAAATTCCTTAGATCCGAGCTAGATCTTGGCTAGAATGACATCACACAATAGTTTGGTGCAAACCACCATGGTGACATCACCTTCAAGAGCTCAAATCCTAGAGATTTCATGGTGAAAAGTGGGATTTCAAAGGAGAATCTTGTAGAGAATGATGTGTAGATCAAAGATGTACAAGAATCCAGTGTAAAACGTACCGAAATCGCCGAGAAAATGAGGAAAAGTGCGAAAGAGAGGGAGAGCGTGCGTCTGGATCGAGTGAGGCTGTCACATCAGTGAGAATGATGTGACAGCTCCTATTTATAGTTCAAGGAGGGTGAGTAAGGCGGTGTGCACGGATCGGATGGCGAGTCGATCGAGTGGCCATCCGATCGGATGGTCATCCGATCGTCAATCCTATCCTTTCCGCGTTCCCGTCTTTGATTCGTTTTGCGAGTTAGATTAAGCGTTGTGTTACCTATTATTTGGTAGAAGTATCACATAACTAGATTACATTAACAATACCAAAAGTTTCCAAGTTTAATAGATTCCGCCAGTGATAAGACTCCAGTCTCTCGTTCAACCAAGAATCAAGTTTCATGAGTCTCAAGAGTCAAACACCAATTAAGTATCAAGAATCAAGAGTCAAGTATCTAGATTTAAGTGTCAAGTCTCATAGTATTAAGTATCAAGCATCAAGCATCAAGAGTCTAATATCATAGTATTAAGAGTCAAGAATCTAGATTTAAACATCACAAGAGTCTAGTCATTAGAATCAAGTATCATGGCATAAGATTCACAAAAGTATCAATGTTACATAGATTAGGGACTAAAACTGACAATAGGCAAGGTCCAGGGACTAAACCTGCCAAAAGCCTAAAGTTTAGGGACGCAGGGCGTTACAACTGTGTTGGTTCAAACATCTGATTTCTGATTGTTAAAAGTTATCCACTGCTGCAAGACAACCTTTGTTTCTTTATTCTTCATGTTGACCATTGACTGACCAAACATCAGTGTTTCAATCACTGTTGGCTATCCACTGATAGTAAAAAAATAGCCACTGCTCACATTTTTATTGTTGACATCCACTGATATTGACCATCAATGGTTTCCCTAAAGAACAGCCACTGCTCACATTTTTATTATTGATGGGGTTAATTAGTGATAGAATGAAATTATCAAAAGAAAACTAGAATTACATTGAAATTACCATTTTACCTAATCGTTACATTCCAATGAGATAAGAGTTCCACCAATATTGTTTTCATGATAAAAATTAAAGTTAAAATAAAAAATAAAAAAATACTCTTGATGACAATTTGTTGCAAATCAAATCATTAATTAATGCTAATTTCTTGAGCTTTGGACATTGAAAATTTGCAAAATGTGAATTTTAAATTGACGGTTATTATCTCTTAATTAAAGTTAAAATAAAAATTAGAAAAGTCATCATGACAATTGCTTTCAAATCAAATCAGTAATTACTGATAATTTCAATAAGTTTTGAAATTCAAAATATGCAAAATGGTAATTTAAAATTGACGTTCTTTCTCTTTTTTTTTTCCTACTTTGCATATCATTTCTAATATTTAATTACTTTAATAAAGCAAGATATAAGGATATGCACTACTTACCTTTCAAAACACATTTGCCATTGCATTCAATCTAAATTGTGAATGGAGAATCGGTAAGCTTGAATTCCAATCTTGATATTTTTTATGAACATCCATGCTAATTGTATTATCATATTACGTTTATCAATAGATATATTTTACTTATTCTTTTTTGTATGTACAGTCTTCAAATGGAGGTTGCAAAGGTTAGCATGCTTAACGATCTTAATGCATTCTCAAATAACTATTCGATCAGAGTGAAGATTGTTAGCATGTCGAGGAAGATGATAAATCAAAACAAAAATGAAACATATCGCCTTGATATGATCTTCATGGATGAGATGGTACCGTATATATTTGGCTTATAATTTTTTTGGACATTTGAATACACAAATGTTACGTTTTTTTTATTTAATTGGATGTTTCATATTGTTAGGGAACTATGATATAAGCCAGCTGTCTGCATAAGATGCTAGAAAGATTCAAAGACTTCCTTCAGCTGGATCAATGTCTTCTTATCACCAAACCGTCTCTTGCTGCTAATAAGTCCTCTGCTAAGTATACCAACAGAAATGACAAAATATCTCTGTATTTCTATACTTCTGTTGAGAAATGCCTTGACTGGTCTGGACCGAAATACAGTTTTAATTTCGTTAACCTCAAGGATGTTGTTCAAAATAAAATTGAAGTTAATATAGTTATTGGTATGTAAATCACTACATGATATATATGTACTGTTTTGTCTTATTGTTTTTTTTCATGTTATCGCTTCTTAATGCTGTTTTCTTTTAACAATATATTTTTGTTTATAGATTGGATTGGTTATGTGGAAGTATGTTTCAATCTAGAGGATACAACAAAGAAGGATGGGAGCTAGGGCAAGAGGCTTAATCTTAGAGTTGAAGACCTTGAGTTAGTTCTTTTTATTAAGTTGTTGCATTTTGACGTTTAAAGCATTACAAGGTTGCTTGATGTTATTATGTTTTATGTTAATATTTTAGAGGTCAAAAGTGTCCGGTTACTTTGTGGGATGCTTTTGCTATTGACATGTTTGCTTACATGAATGATAAGAAACGAGAGAAACATGTTATCCTTTGTCATTTTGGTATGGTCAACCTTTACAAAGGTACAATTTAAACTTAATTAGCTTAATTTTTATTTATTTAGTAATTTATATTTATATTTATATTTATTTATATGTTTTAATTTTGACACTGTTTATATTGATTTACATTTGGTTTTATTTTTAAATTCAGGCAAGCGTGGAGTTGCAAACGAGTTTGACCTTAGCAGACTTTTTATCGACACTGACATTGAAGAGATATCCTCTTTTATTTTGATTTTACATTTACTTTTTACGTTTTAATTTGATCACATGAATCTGTTTAGGTATGTAGAGATAATTTTTGCTTCATCTTCATCAAATGAGCATGTTGGTTCTTACGTTATCTCAAGTGTTGAAGATGAGTTCCTTAATAACCCTGATTTCATGCTTATTGGTTTCCTTGGAACCATATTAACGGTGTGTATTTTCTTATAAGTATTTTACATGCTGAGTTTTTTTATAGTCTTTTCTAAGAATTATTATTTTTGTTTGATATCGATAGACAAAGAAGGTTTTGGTTCTCGGCACAATCACAACCATATGCACTGATAAACTTTGGTATTACAATGGTTGTAACCACTGTAAGTCCAGTTTGGAGGAAAGATTTGTAACGAAAGAGAATGTGGATGGTTCATTTGATGTTGATCATACAAAAGCTTTGGAGTGTACAAATGATAAATGTGAAGCAGTTGACATCTATTCTATTCCGCGGTTTGAGATTACAGTTTTATTTCCTTATACTAAATACTAATATGAACGACACTTCTGTTATTAGTAATACTAATGTTTTCATTTGTTTTTAACTTTGATAGCTTCAAGATACCTATCAGGGTGCAAGACTCTTCCGGTACTGTGTCTTTGACACTCTTTGATTATGAAGCTTACAAGATTCTTAAGAAATCTGCCAAAGAGTTACTTGCAATCCAAGATCAGGTAATAAATACATGCATTCAGTTATTTGGCCATGTAATAAATATAATTTAAAATTATTTTTTATAAAATTGTAGGTTCTCAATTATGCAATCATTGTGCTCATAGTAATTTATATTAATTTTTATAAAATCATAGGTTGTTAATTCTAGAGAGATACCGAACCTATATCCTGAGATTTTTGACACATTGATTGGAAAGAAGTATGCGTTCATCATAAATGTTAAAGACTATAACATTGAGCATCAGGTTGAAAACTATGGTATTGCAATGGCCACTAACGATGATGAGATCCTTGCCGCGCTCTACGCCAAACTCAATCTTAACCAGGTTTAAATCTTCATTATGTCATTCTTTTCATTTCATAGTCATATCGTTTTGAAATAGATTTATACCATTGTGTGTATTTTATGTTACTGTGTATTATGTACTTAAAGCATGAGCAGTCCGAATCGTTGGATGTTCCAGATTCCTGCAGTTTGTCTACTCCTGTTGACCTTATGAAGGTAATATAAGAATTTGGTTATTTGTACTAATTTTTTTGAAACATTAATACTTATTTTCTTTTTATATCAGGATGAGATGTCATGCAGCGGTGACAATGTTACACCTCTATCCAAAGCACTCGTAGGCAATAAGAATCCCTCTTCTGACGAAACAAAACGTAATATTCGTGAAGTGTGCGACGTAGATGATGCATTAGGTTGTTCCTCGACAAAGCGCCGCATGAGTGATGAACTGTCTCAGGATGAAGATGCTGGTGTTTCGAAGCTTTTGATTCCGAAGATTGAGAAATAGTTTTCTCTGTCTTTTCGAAAACATTTACGCGTTGATTTCATATGCTTTTGCCCCGTTGAACTTACGGTTTTCGTTTTGTTGATTTTGGGTGTTTGGTGGTGTTATGTTTTGGACTGATTGTGTGGTTTTGAATTCCCTAAAACTTATCTGCTTATTATACTATTTTGTTCTAATATTATAATGAGTATGACCTTTCTTTGCATATTATAATGTATATGTTAAATAAATATTGAGATGTTCAATATTCAATATTTATGTTTAAAACTTATGTGTACGAAGAGAAGCAACAATTTATAATATATATTGTATAAACCCAAATAAGAACTTTTTTATCTACAATCATTTGTAATCTTTAAGCATTTCTAATCTTATCATCTTATCTCATAATTTATATAGGATTATCAGTGGATGTGGTTGTTCTTTATTGGTTTTTACCGTTATCCCTGGCCACTAAGGTTTAATAAGTATCCGTCATATATATTACAGTTTTTAAAAAATATTTAATTCGTGCCTGTTTCTCCCATTAATTTATTTAAGTCGTCTCATTCAATAGCTTATTTATATACTTCAAATTTTGTCTAAGTGATTCCAAGTATGGTGTTGAGAAAAACTGTAACCAAGTAAGAAGCGTAAACCGAAACACATTTTATTCGGTTTTTTTGTTTGGTTTATAGATCCATGTTTTATTTTATTTGTTTTGTTTGGTTTATTTGGATAACTAAAAAATAAACCGTTTAACTTAATTATTTATTAAATAAAGATAATAATATTTTATAAATCATATACAAATAAACCATAAACCTAACTAATGAACACCCGATTTACATTCTACAAAGATTACAAAATTTGTTGTTAATGTTTTCTCAATGTAATAGATTCCTTGAAATAATTAACTCAATAATTTGAAATAATTCTATTTTGCTTTTAATGAAACGATTTTTAATTAGAAAATGATAAAATGGAATATTATAATTTATTGAGGATATGTGAATCCCTAGGTATGACATATTATAATTCAAAATTTAAAAACCACTGGTTGCTTCTATTTTTTTAATGTTCCTGATCTTTTACTCTTTCTTCTTTTGAATCCTTCTCATTCTCTCACGTATGAAATGTCAAGGAATTCACGTTCATCTTCTACGGCTGCTAATTCATCTCAACGAAATTTACACAGTAAGTGAAATGCTAACTTCTTAACTCGTCATTTGTCAAAACAAAATCAGATTTCAGATTGAAATGATAATTCTACTTGGTTTTTTTTATAGGTCCTCTTATGAGAACTCCTCTTTCAGATATCTCAAATAGATCTCCTCTTTCAGATATCACAAATGGTAATAGCTCTTGAATTTGATTATAAGTATACTTTTTTCCGTTTTATGTTTTCAAGGGGATTGATTCTTGTGTTTCGTACATATTATACTTTCTCTCTTATTCAGTTACTTCACCGGTTGAAAGGCGTAAGCTTCGAAAATTAATACTTGATAATAAGAAATCAATGAATGCATCGTCATCATCAACGAATGTTCGTAACATCTTTTCTGACAATGCAAATTTGATGGTATGTTATGATACTACAGACCAACATATGTACTCCATTGCACGTCGAGCAGTTAGAAATGCTACTGGTTCTTTAATTTCAACTACATCAGGTTTGTATTTTGTTTCTTTATTATTTCTTTTGATAAATACGTTACTAAACAACATACCTGTACTAACATGTATGCTCAAATATTTAATGTTCAGATAACGGCATAAACATAGGTACACCGTTAGATAGCAACCGTCGATATTCAATTACTTCTAGCATCGTTAGCAGTAACAATCAGACGATATTGGGTAGTACCTCTATCCTTACACGGCTGTCTTCTGGTAAACGTAACCTCGAGCGCAAGAAACATGATAATACTCCTGTACCTATGCTGAATTTGGATTCAGATGAAGACGATGTGTTTTTGTGCACTGATGAAGATCCTTATAAAGGGATATCTAAAGGTTTTAATCTATTTTACTGTTTTAGGACATTTGTTGTATGTCACTTGTAATATAACTATCAATCATTTTTGAACAGATTATTTGGACCATGGTGACCAAGTGCTTACATGTCATGTTTGTAGTGCAATGTTATGGACATCATAAGGTGGAAAAGGTCGTTTAACTATAAATAAGCTATGTTATAGTATGTGTTGTGGGTATGGTAAAGTTTAGCTACCGCCTTTAAGGGATGCACATCCGTCTTATCAAATTTTGTTTTCTTCCTCAAATGTAAAAAGCAAGTTCTTCCAGAAGAACATAAGACGATACAACTCTATGTTCTCTTTTACATCTATGGGTGGAAATGTTGATTCTAATATCAACAAGGACAATGCTCCATTTATATATCGTATCAGTGGCCAAAACTATCATTGCATGGGTAGTCTCAAACCTCCAGATGGAAATGAAGCTAAGTTTTGTTAGCTATACATACATGATTCCAAAAATGAAATAACAAATAGACAGGCATTATTCAGGTGCGAGTGATTTCTAAGTTTCATTTTTTATTTTGTTAAAGAACAACTAGAAATTGAACCATTAGTAGTTCACTATCAGTTGTTAAGTACCATCAGTGTTTTAATCACTAGCAGTGCTTACAAGGTTTCCATCAGCTGTTTGACTTAACAGTAGTTTGCTTTATTCATTCTAAATTCATCCGTGGTTGTAGGTAAACTGAAATGTTACTTTTTTTTCAACATATTCTAAAAGTTTTGGGCTGGTATCAGCAGTTGTTAATCACTGCTTTCCTTAACACTTAATCCTTAATCACTGATTCTCTATCCACTGCTTACTACAACAACAGTTGTTAACCATCAGTAGTTCACTATCAGTTGTTAAGTACCATCAGTGTTTTAATCACTAGCAGTGCTTAGAAGGTTTCCATCAGCTGTTTGACTTAGTACTAAACAGTAGTTTTGTTTATTCAATCTAAACTCATCAGTGGTTGTAGGTAAACTGAAATGTTACTTTTTCTCAACATATTCTTTAAGTTTTTATAAAATGAGATACTATTATAGTTATGTTAATGTTTTGTTATTTTTTTTAACAGCAAAAGAACCAAACCTTCATCGCCTACTGATAAAGAACTTGATGTCGAAATGATAGAGTATTTGAGGGCTTTATTAGATTCACAAAATATGTTGGTTAAGACATATAGGGTGGTCAGAGACCATTTTCACCAATCTCCAGAGGCCAACCTTAGTCTGTGACTTATTTATAGAAGAGAAAAAGACGGCAGGACATATAACTTACCCACCACATCTGAAGTTGCTGCTTTGGTTGTCGGAGACATAGATAAAGCTATAGACCATCGTGATATTGTTGTCGAGACTCAGTCGAGAATTATCCAGCGTATTAGCGAATTACTTTCATCGTATCTTGCTCTGCAATATCCGTTACTTTTCCCATATGGTGATGATGGTTATAGAGTTGATATTCCTCATAGAGATTTTATGTCCACACAAAAGAAAATAAAACCAAAGTGCACAATGAGAGAATTTTTTTTCATATAGGATCCATGATAGAACTTATGGATTTTCCTTAATTTTAAATGGGCGAAGGTTGTTACAACAGTTTTTGGTATGCGTACACAATGATTGAGAGTAAAAGAGTAAAGTACATCCGGAGGCAACAAGCGAACCTTCGCTCTGAAACATTTGAGAATCTTCAAAAGCATAAATCTAAAGGTAAGGAAGTTTTAACAGATACTGGAAAGCCTGTTATACTTCCTTCTTCATTTACTGGTGGTGCAAGATTCATGCAACAAAATTACCTCGATACAATGGCCTTATGTAAGTGGTATGGGTACCCTGATTTCTTCATAACTATAACGTGTAATCCTAAGTGGCCAGAAGTAAAAAAGATTTCTAAAAGATTCAACCATTAAAGCCGAAGACAAGCCTGACATTTTGTGTCGATTGTTTAAACTAAAGCTTGATTCCTTACTCAAAGATTTGAAGGATTCTAAGTATTTCGGTGAGATTAACGCTGGTATGTTATTTCGTTTTCACATCTTATCCTCTGATATATATTTAGTAATCAAGGTTATCAACTACTAAATCTATTTATTTTTCCTTTTTATTTAGCTGTTTATACAGTAGAATTTCAAAAGCGTGGTCTTTCTCATGCACATATATGCTTATTCATGAAGGTCGATCACAAACTTCCAACCATAGATCACATAGATCCATTTATTTCTGCTGAGATTCCCGATAAAAAAGAAGATCCGGAACTTTATTCTCTTGTGACTGATTATATGATTCATGGTCTGTGTGGGAATGCTAATTTGAATTGTCCTTGCATGGTTGATAAAAGATGTTCAAAAAACTTTCTGAAGAAATTCACAACACATACAACTATTGATTCAAGTGGTTTTCCTGTATACAGAAGAAGAGATTCAGGTCATACAGTTATAAAATCTGGTGTTAGATTAGACAACAGAAATGTTGTTCCTTATAACAAAAGGCTTTTGAAAAGATATCAAGCACACATTAATGTTGAATGGTGTAATCAAGTCGGTTCAGTGAAATATTTGTTCAAGTACATTAACAAAGGCCCTGATATGGCTACTGCGGTAGTTTCTGGTGATACAAATTCAACCATTAAGAAAAAGCCTAAAGACGAGATCAAGGAGTATTATGATTGTAGATATATTTCAGCGTGTGAGGCATTCTGGAGAATATTCTCTAATGAGGTTCATTATAGGTATCCTGATGTTATGAGGCTTCCCTTTCATTTGCCGGGCCAACAGAATGTTGTGTCTGGTGCGGATGATGATATTGATAATGTTTTAAGCAAGCCTTCTGTTGCTTCTTCAATATTTGTGCAATGGATGAAGTTTAACGAGACAAATGAAGATGCTAAAAAGCTGACTTATGTTGAGTTTCCTTCCAAATTTGTTTGGATACTTAAAGATAGATGTTGGCAGGTACGTAAGAGTTACCAGTGTGTTGGCCGGATTCATTCTGTATCTCCTGCATTGGGCGAACCTTATTTTTTGAGGATACTACTCAATAAAGTTAAAGGACCTATATCATTTGAGGAGATACGTACAGTTAACGGCCAATTATTCCCGACTTTTAGAGATGCTTGCTATGCGATGGGACTCTTAGATGATGACAATGAATACATTGAGGCCATTAAAGAAGCAAGTTTTGAAGGACATGCTGGGTATCTCCGAGCGTTATTTGCTACCCTGCTTTTGTCAAATACTCTTTCACGGCCAAAATTTGTTTGGGAGAACACGTGGAAATACTTAGCTGATGATATTGTTTATAGACGTAAAAAAGAAACAAATATTTCAGGTTCTGATCTATCTTTTTTATTTCACATACTACATTTCGATTTTTTAATTAATAATGTTAATTTTTTGATTTTTTAGGTTTAGTGCTTCCTGAATATCAGATTAAGAACCTTACTATGTTGAAAATTGAAAACTATTTAATTTCCAATGGTTCATCATTACGAAGGTTTCTCACTATGCCGTACCCTGATGACGATTCCTTACGTGATGCTACTAATCGTCTGATCAATGAAGAGTTGTCACATGACGTAGATGAAGTACAAGCTGAGTTTAACAGGTTGCATCAATCTCTTACAGATGAACAACGAGCGGTTTTTGATGAAATAATGGAAGCAGTTGTATGCCGTAAAGGAGGCCTTTTTTGTCTATGGTTACGGTGGAACTGGAAAAAGCTTCTTATGGAAGACTTTGGCTTCAGCTGTTCGATATAGAAAGTCAATAGTTTTAAATGTGGCTTCAAGTGGTATTGCTTCGTTATTACTTTCCCGTGGAAGGACAGCTCATTCTCGGTTCCATATCCCCATTAATCTAACATAGGATTCAATGTGCAATATTAAGCCAAATAGTGATATTGCCAAATTATTAAAGGAAACCCAATTAATCATATGGGACGAAGCACCGATGGTACACAAACATGCCTTTGAAGCTTTAGATACGACGATGACCGACGTATTTTCGGAAGGTAGGAGTATTCGTTCGGATATTCCTTTTGGAGGTAAAGTTATTGTATTTGGTGGTGACTTTAGACAAATCCTACCTGTTATTCCTAATGGTACTAGACAAGAAATTGTTAGTGCATCTTTAAGCTCTTTATATATATGGTCAAAATGCAGACTGTTACGACTGACTAAAAACATGCGTCTAACTATTGGAACTGAAAGTTCAAATATGGAGTCTATCAGAGAATTTGCAAAATGGCTTATTGATATTGTTGAAGGAAACGTTGGAGATGATAATGATGGTGAAGCCATTATAGAGATATCAGATGATCTACTAATCACCGATATTTGTGACCCGATACAAAGTTTAATTGACTTTGTATATCTTTCAATTATTGAACAATTTAGGATTCCTGGATTTTTTTTGGAGCAAGCAATTCCAGCTCCAAAAAAATGAGGTAGTTCATGAAATTAACGATCGGTTGCTTTTGTTATTCTTGGTGATGCGAAAGAGTATCTGATTTCGGATAGTATATGTCAAACTGAACAAATTCTTAATTCTTTTCAAGAAAGCTTATACTCAACAGAAAATTTGAATGCTCTTAAGATTTATGGCTTGCCTAATCACAGATTAGTTCTTAAAGTTGGTGTTCCTGTGATGCTTCTTCGAAACATTGATCAACAGAAAGGGTTATGTAATGGTACAAGGCTTCAAATTACTTTTGATGTGTGCAAAATACAACATATAAATTACATCAATTGTGGCATAAAACTAACCCTTTTTTAGTACTAATGTTGGAAAAAGTGTGTTTTTTGTCTTCCTTTTGTATTTTCAGGATTAAATGAGCTCGAATGAACAAAAGAAGGAAAAAGGCAGCTAAATCTAACATAAATACAATAAAAGGAACAAACGTGGCATGCCCGACCCCCCGATAGTATCTTCCCAAGCAAAAACAAGAAAACAGAAGGCTGAACACGCCCCGTGCTCAATGAGCATGGGGGCGTGCCTAAGTGTCAGCAGAAAAGACAAAGTTGTAGAAGCTTCTATCACCCACCACGGGGGCGTGCCCAGCGGACACGGGGCCGTGGTCAACTCTAAGATTCGTAGAATCTGAGAAAATCTTGATAGTACAGATACGCTTCTGCACACGGGGTCGTGCCCAGCGGACACGGGGGCGTGGTCAACTAATGCAGACAAACTGCAATTAAGGAAGAAAGAAAAAAGGGATGGACACGGGGTCGTGCCCGAGCTTCTGTTCAGGCTATAAATAGGGGTGCTTGGCTCATTTGCAAATCATCCCTTGGCACACCGCCTCTCTCACACTTCACCCACACTCCACCACCACCACCACAACACCATCATCCACCAGTATCATCCATCATCCATCATAGAGTGTGTGAGTAGTCTCGGGATCCAAGATTGATCGTAAGAGTTCTTGACAATCAAAGGCCATGTTTGCCTAAGTCTCTTACATCACTTGGTGAAGACAAGCATTTAGTGTAACACTTTTTATTTTTAATCTTTTTGCACTTTTTTATTTGGTTATGTATTAATGACTTTAATAACTAGTTTTATATGTTGAAGGTGATTCTTCCTTATCATTTGTCCGTGGTGTCTTGGCATTATTTTACTGTCTATATAAAATAAAAGATTTACACCATTCATATCTCCACGGTCTATATGGAGATATGTTGGCTACCTGGTCGGGGGTTAAGGGAATGGTTTGGTAAGAGTCTTGCCGTTGTTCAGTGTATAGATCCTGCAAGGACCTGGGTCAAATTTAGTAGGACCTCCTTCAATACCCAATGGTATTGGATGGCGGGGGTCCAAACTCTTTGATCCCCTCATATGTAAACTACTATTAAAACTTTAACCCGGCTACTTAGGACTGTATCCCTGCTGACCCTGACTACTTAGCCGAGGGTAACGTCACCTTCAAAAGAGGGGTCTACCACAATATGCATTAATAACTTACTTAATTATCTTTCATTAATCCGGCCCTTTAGGATTGTATCCTTGCTGACTCAAACTACTGGGTTGAGGGTAACGTCACCTTCAAAAGAGGGGCCTACTACAATAACTAAGATAATCTCTTAAAAAGTGCAAAAGTGCGGAAATAATCAAAGGTTACACTAAAGGCGAGTCGGATCCAAGTGATTCATCTTGTCTATCTGTTTTTATTTTTATTTTTATTTTCAGCATTTTAGTTTTTATTTTCTAGTTTAAAACCTTTTTTTCCTAAATTTTTGATTTGATTAGACGTTGAGGATAAACCGGTATTAAAAGCTCTTGTATCCTTGGACGACCTCGGTATCTTACCAACACTATACTACGCTCACGATGGGTGCACTTGCCCATATGTGTGTTTGTTGTTAGTAAATATCGTGTTTTATAAATTTAAAACCTGACTAAAGTGGTTAAAAAAGGGCTAAAAATATACATAAAAATATATCACACCACACGCGCATCAAGTTTTTGGCGCCGTTGCCGGGGACACAAGGATTTTAAGAAAGCTTAAAATCAACGGCCTAATCAGTTTTTCTTATTTTTCTATTTTTTTAGGATTTTTCTTAATTTTTCAGTTCTGCAGAGCTCAGCACGGGCCGTGCCTGGTCGGACACGGGCCGTGCCCAGCATTGTTACTGGCAGTTTTTATTTTCTGAGTTACAGAGAACTGAGCACGGGGCCGTGTCGGTGCAACACGGGGCCGTATCAAACTCCCCAGTAACAGGGATCTGGAAAACAATTATTGTATCTCTGACCACGGGCCGTGTTCATTGAGCACGGGGCCGTGGTGAACCTTCTGACCAACTTTTTTTTTTCGTTGCAGGACTTGGAACCCAGGCAGCACACCTGAACTTTCTACGTAGTGTATGAGCTCCAGTTCCAGCAGAGACATAAAAGAGCCTCTAGACGAACCCGAACTCTTTCTAAGAAAAAGACGTAAAGCTAAAAACCAAGAGAAAGTTTCGGGGGATCTACTTCCGATGGCGGACCAACGTACGCTCATGGATTACATACGACCCACCGTAGGTAATCTTGGTGCTGCTATCAATGCACCGAATGTCGATGCCAACAACTTCGAACTTCGGCCGCATTTGATCCAAATGCTCCAAAATTCCGCAACCTTTCACGGGCTTGCGGATAAAGATCCTCATTTGCATATTACAATCTTTTTGGAAATATGTGATACCTTTCGGATCAACGGAGCATCAAATGACGCCATCCGCCTTCGAATGTTTCCATTTTCGTTAAAAGACCGAGCTAAGGCTTGGCTCAACGCCCTCCCAGTTGGCTCGGCAAACACCTTGGATGAACTAGCCCAAAAGTTTCTATATAAGTATTTCCCTCCTGCTAAAACAGCTAAATTAATGACTGAAATTAATACATACTCACAAGAAGATGGGGAATCCTTATATGAAACTTGGGAAAGGTTCAAGGAGCTACTAAGAAAGTGTCCTCATCACGGTCTTGCGGTTTGGCAACAGGTATCCACTTTCTACAATGGATTGTTGCCACATACAACACAAACACTTGACTCTAGCTCTGGGGGACTTTTAGGTACTCGCCGCCCAAATGAAATTTATAATCAAATTGAGGAAATTGCTCAAACCAATTTTCAGTGGCACACTTCCCGAGGTAATAAATCTATTGCCCCGGGCGCCCATAAGGTTGACGAAAGCACTTCTTTACAAGCCCAAATCGAGGCCCTTTCTTCAAAAAATCAAAAAGTTAGAAATGGCAAAAACGGTCTCGGTTATGGCTTGTGAGGGGTGTGGTGGGCCACATGAAAATTGGAGTTGTATGAAAGAATTAGATGATCAAACGGAAACGTCAAAATACATTGATAATAGACCTAGGCCGTCGGGTCCTCCAACGGGTACCTACAACCAAGGATGGCGTAACCACCTTAACCTTGGTTGGAGAGAACCCAGCAATGGTAGTAACCAACAAATCTAAATCAACGAACAAACTTTCAGCAACCTAAAAACGAGTCACAAAATTTCTCTCAACAACACGGGGGACGAGAGAGGCTTGAAGATACTGTATCTCGCCTCATCTCCGACACCGAAAAGAAAAACTCGGATCGATTTCAACAATTGGAATCGAATTTTAGAAATCAACAAGCTAGTATTCAAAACATTGAAAAACAATTAAATCAAATAGCTCAAAATTTCTCCGAGAGACCACAAGGCGCGTTACCAAGTAATACCGAACCCAACCCAAAAGCACAAGTACATCTCATTACATTGAGAAACCGTACCGTGGGCCCCGAAGAGGCCCCATTGCCTTCAACTGAAACGAGCCGGTCTAGCCAGTCCACAACTTCGTCAACACTCCAACAAGAGACGGCTCCTACACCAAATCAAGAGCCGACCAAGAATCCTCTGATTCCATACCCCGGTCGGCTAGTTCGTCAAAAGACCGATGATCAATTCACAAAGTTCGAAAAATTACTAAAACAATTGCATGCTAATATTCCATTTATTGAAGTCCTAACCCAAATGCCTAAATACTCAAAATTTATGAGGGACTTCCTCACTAACAAAAGGAAAATTGAATCATTGCAATTAGTTAATTTAAGCGAAGAATGCTCCGCCTTGCTACTCAACAAACTCCCGCAAAAGAAGATCGATCATGGGAGCTTCACAATCCCTTGTTCGATTGGGGAATCCCCCATTCGTAATGCGCTAGCCGACCTCGGGGCTAGCATAAACCTCATGCCCGCATCAATGTTCAACCGACTCGGCCTAGGAAAAACAAGCCCTAAAAAAATGAGCATACAACTCGCAGATAGGTCCGTAAAATATCCACAAGGTATCGCTGAAAATCTATTAGTCAAGGTAGGCGAATTCGTTTTCCCAGCCGACTTTGTCATACTAGATATGGAGGAAGATACCGAAGTACCACTCATTTTAGGAAGACCCTTCTTAGCTACGGCCCACGCAGTAGTAGACATGAATGGTGGTACACTAACATTAAGGATTGGAAACAAGGAAATGAAGTTTGGAGTTGGAAAGAGAGTAGAAGACGACGATCCAGTCAATTACATGAAGGTCATAGACTCAAGCTTGGATGGTGCTCTCCGACGGTGCAACATGGGATGCAACACATCCCGCTTGAGTAGCATATGACTAGCTTTGGGTCTAGCCACGGACCCTTATAAACGTGGCGCACCACGGAGGCATTCCGCGGAACTATCCTTAGTTTAGCTTAGATTAACTTTTTTATGTTTTCTAGTTTAGTTTTAATTTTCAGGAATAAAACACACTCAAGATGGTGAAGGATACCAAGGGAAACTTGCACCAGCACCCCATGCACAAAAACAGGATCGCCCGAAAAAATTTTCTTCGTGACAGCAGGTTCAGCACGGGCCGTGCCCGCCCAACACGGCCCCGTGCTTCATAGTCTGCAGGAAATGCCCAGTTCAGGTAACTGGACACGGGGCGTGCTCACTGAACACGCCCCCGTGCCCAGGCTTCTGTTTCTTTTTACCAATTTCTGTTACTGGCGATCTGAACACGGGGCCGTGTCCAGACGCCCAGTAACATAAATTTTTGCTTTTTCACACCTTTTTACACATTCAATCAACCTAAAAACTTATTTTTGGGACACATTGAGGACAATGTGTAATTTAAGTGTGGGGGGATGCTAAACCTTGAATTTTTTGCAAGTCCTAATCACAATCCTTACACAAAACTCTATTGGAACCGCTAATCACCCCAAAATTTTTTCAAAAAAAAAATTCATTTTTTTACTTGTCTTGAGTTAAGTTGGGAATTACAAGTTTTAAAAAGGTTATGTTTTTACAAATTTACAACCGATAGCGTCGTGATAAAAAGAACCAACATAAGAAAATTATGAAACGGCATGACAAATCTAGTTAAAATTTGATTATATATACTTGATCACATAAAAACCCATTCCCACAAAAGTGAGTTTTGAGCCTTTATTGAGCATACAAATACATATCTTTAAACTAAATGCTCATTTTTCGTTTCTTGTGTGAATAGCCGCTTGGTTTCTTACAACTCTAGAACTTGCCACGACAATACATTCCTGGTCCTTATCAACTTAAACCCAAGTAAGTAAATGATGGAGGCATTAGGACTAACCTTTTTTATTTCTACACCATAATTTTTCTTTTTTTACCACCTACCCAAAATCCCCCTAGTTAACCACTTTGAGCCTAAACCTTTTCATTTCTTAACCCAAAACAAACACCCTTTTACCAACCAAAACCTTTTTCATTTTAAACCCTTTATTTTAGTAACAAAGCTTGGTTTCTCTTATGACTTCCTTATAAAAAAAATTATGATGATGAAGCCAAAAATAAACAAACAAGTTTATCAAAAACAAATTTGTTTGAAGAATTGCTTCATAAAAAAAAAAGTTATGAAAAATAAAAAGTCTCACGAAAACCGATGCTTTTTACGCCTTTCGCCCTTTTCTACTAACCACTAACCCAACCACCTACCTTTAACCCAAGCCTAACCCTTCACCCCAAAAGTCCTCTTGATATTTACAAAGGTATATAGTTAAAAAGGAGGAGGACTGATTGCTTGGCAAGCTTATGGTAGGAGTAAGTTTCATGCCTGTAACACCCCGAAAATTTACGTCCTATAAGGTGTTGACACGTGTCATAGGTTTGAACGTGTGAAGGAATGTCCTTGAAGGACTAAAGTTGACAAACAGTGAAACTGTGTAATAATAAGGGTTCAAAGTGTCAACAATGAATAAATAGACTTGGCAATAACTCTACATGATGTTTATAACCTTAAGCGAATAGATCATGGATCATACGAAGCGAATTGTGAAAGAAAGTGAGAGATTACAAACTACAGGGGTTAAATGTGCCAACATGTTTAAGTTATACCTCTGAGTGACCTTTTGACAAACCCGAAGCTTTGTAACGATTAATTATGCTCACTAGAATGTACCACAAAAATTTCATGAAGTTTCGATATCGTATGAGCAAGTTGTGATAAAATTCGTATACGAGGGTTATAAGTGTCAACGTTGAAATTTAGGGCTTTTCGGGTGATCATAAAGTTACCCGAGGACTTAACAAAGTGGGTATAAGTCTTAAAGCCCCATATGTTAAATAACAAAGCTTCATATGCAAGTTGGGTGGTGAAAGCGATGTTTCGGGGGACCAGGGACCAAAACTGAAATGAAAATTGGCCTGATGATGGGCTAGCGCACCGCTACATTGTTAGCGTAACGGTGCGCTAGGCATGCCCAGCGACCAGATACATGACAGTTGGCTGTTTCAGCCATTTAACCGACTTACTTGGAGCTTATCTGCATTTGTGAGCACCCCTACATGGTTTTTAGCTTGTAGGACACTAGTGGATGTTATTGTTTCACTCCTAGACTTAGGTGTTGATCATCCATGCATGTTTGAAGTTGTTTAAATGACCCACATTATGCAACATTGTTCATTCATCATTCATTTCACCCTCTGAGCATTTCTGGATCATTCAAGCAGGCCACAAACATTCCATATCATCCATTAGACGTGTGTAAGTGCCTTTGATCCTTCTAAATTCATTTATACTTAGTTTAAAGCTTAGAAATCAAACCGTCGTAACTACGGTTTGACTTTGTGATAAATCACAATCGGTCCAGAGATTGTCGAATCGAAAGTCATTATAAGTTGGTATTTATATGGTTATTAAACCCCTAAAAGGTCACTCACTGATTTAAATCCTAATCATGTCGTTTGTCGAGTCAAAGGTTTTCCGAAAAAAGTCAACAGAAACCTTAATCGCATATTTAATGATACGGAAGGCGTGTAACCTGTTTTATCAGTCATATAACTTGAAAATAAATATAATAACTTGTCTACGCTAGTATGATTCGACAACTTTCTATTTAGAACCGATTCGGAGCCGAAAGACGCAAAAGTTTGACTTTTGCGTTGACCTCAGTTCTGACCCGATTTATATAGGTTTAGACATGCCTTAAGGTTCCATTAGGACCTAGTTACATGTGTGTATAAGCCTCTGCGTTTATACCACTTGAATCCCTAATCGTCCGATGTTCCGTTAATCGCCTAAATATTGACCGTAATGCCCTCATGACCATAAAACGAGATTTTTGGAAATGTGAAAGTGCCATAACCTTAGTTACTAATTATTATACATGTCCCGAAAATTTCACGTTAATCGGAGGTCTAGATTAGGAGTTAGGCTTAATGACGTAATTAAGAACGCTTTTATTAATTAAACGGCGTCATTAGCATAAAACCTATCTAAACCCAATTTTTGACACCAAACCTTTTACCCACTGATGTAAGATAATATTTTGGGATTTTTGAAGATTTTTAATTATTTTTAAACTGATCATAAGCTTGGATTAGCGCCTTAATTCGGTTAATACCGAATATACCCTTTGCGGCCATAAAATGAGTTTTACAAATCCTTTTGACGCCAATCCAATTGCTACTGATTTTAAATATTAAATAGAGTGTTTTGAACTTGTTTAATTGATCAGGAAACTCAGAATCGTATTTTAAACCGTACGTCGCTTAAAACGGCTTTATACGCGTATTATACGCATAGTTTGGGTTTAAAACTATTTTGACATATAAGACTTATAACCAAATGTTATAACCTGTTTAAATAAGCCATTTTATTGATGTAACCAGACCCGGTTCACAGAAACCTAATTAAATCCTTTTATAATCTTTAAAATGACCAAAATACCCCTACGGGGCTTATAAAGAGATTAAACTCGTTTTGGGCATCATGGGTGATATCCTACTGATATCACAACTTATTTAGGGCGTGTTAACTTAGGAAACCTGTTTAGGACTCTTACGGATACCCGTTACGCTTTATGCGCGTTCGGTTCGGTTTATGTAACTAGTTTACATAAATTAGCCGAAACGGGTCAAACCTTATCGGTTTTATCTCAAAATCCAGAATGTGTATCATATACCCATATTAAGCAAGTCTTCAAACTTGTCGGGTCTAAATCACATTCTATCCGGTCTTCGCTTAATCGTGCGTACGAACCGTATCTTTAAAACTAACCGGTCTAAGCGTAAGCTTAACTAAAGACCCGTTAGGATTCTAATAGGTTATTATAAACCTTCGTTCCAGATTAGGGGAACCAGTAAAAGATACTTGCACTTGCTGATTTTGAGCTATACTTGCTCAGGTAAATACTTTTAACTTATTTTCCCTATACGGGCTTGGGGTACGGTATATAAAATACCGCTTGGTCGGGGCGTTGAATTTTTTATTGAATGAATGATAATGAAAGTATTGAGACGTCTCGTTTAATATTGTTTTGTTTGCTTAAAGCCTTTGGGGGGTTAATGACCGTGTCCCGGATATCCCTGGCATCATTTTACGAAATGGCCACGACCTTAGCACTCAGGTGTAGGCGTATACCTGTTAGTGTCTCATAAATAAAGTGGTGTGTTAATTGATCTTTAACCCGGCTCGATCCGGGCTACTGAACGCATAAGGAACATGTAAATCCCTACAAGTATTATATTAATAATTATCCCAAGTTATAAAATATTATTTGTGCCTTGTGCCTTAAATGAAATTTCTTAAACTCTTTTCAAAATGAGTCGGTTGATTGTATTTACCAGTGTAAACTGACGTATTTTTCTTAAAAAGGTTAAGTGCAGGTACTACGCGAAATAGGCTGGCCCGTCTCCTAGCATCCACATTAAGTCTCGCCAGCTTGGATGTCATAAACTGTTGAACATTTGTTTTCCTTTTTATTTGATCTACCTGTGGATTTATATTCGACTAATTGTGATACTTAATATTACAATATCGTTTGGTTGAATTAAATCTATACTTTGCTTCCGCTGTGCATTTAAATATTGTGTTGTTTGACTATTATGTTGCCAACCACGTCACGATACTCCCCTACCGGGCCCACCGGTAACACGTGGAAATTCGGGGTGTGACAGGTTGGTATCAGAGCCAACATTGAGTGAATTAAACACTAGCCTTTTGTGTTTAATCTCAATGACACAATTGCACATTCCTAAATCTTCGAGTCTAGACAAAGAACTTAGGAATAATCCAAATTATTTTATTTTTAAATTTTAAATTTTGTCCTTTATTATTTTCTTGGTGTTACCTTATTTATATTAACAGGTTAAGCAATGCCGCCAAGATTCAGAGGGCTAGGAAGAGGGCGAGTTAGCGCGCCTAACGACCATGAGGCAGGTCCTTCGCATCGACGATCTAATTCTTCTACAAGAGGTCACAATCATGACGAACCTTGGAGAGTTTATGAGGAGCTTGCCAGGCGATCCACATCACATGTTTCGACGCCTTCATATCAGCACTCCTTTGGGCCTCATTCAGAGAATGAGCCCCACGACCAGCAACAGCAATCTCCGGCGCACAATTCTTTCGGCGACCCTACTCCGGTATTTCAGGGTCAGTTTAACCCAGCAGAGTACCTACCAGAGCACGTGGGCTTTAACCCACTAGGGCCGGAGGATCACTTTTCTGGTGATCAAGATATGGACAAGGACACAGATCCCGTCGAAGCTTCAACCGGATCCCGGAACCATCCTTTTTCGATCTCTGATGGTTCATCTTACCACGGACCACCCTACGAGGGTCCGGATAGTCACATGGCGAGGTTTGAACGGTGTGAGTGGTACTATACATCATCTGAACACTCATCGCCTCACCAGCAGACGCCACAGCAGCAACAAGATCCCTCTGGGGATCCCCATTTCGAGGCAGTCACGCCACCGCCTCCACCGCCGCCAGTTTATGTAGAGCCTCCAGAACCACCTAGACGAAGGAGGACTGGCGCGCGGATATCAGTACGACCACAGGGGATTCATATCACCACCCCTCAACATTCTAGCAGCAGCCATTACCCGCCTACTTATGAAGTCCCACAGATGGGAGGACCTTCGGTTCCAGTTTCGGAGGTGAATTCGGCACCTATTGTACCGCCATCACCGGGTTTTGGCCACCCAATCCCTGCTTTTACTGCTCCGGCAGCTTACAACCCTTATGGACCGCCAGCATACCATAATTATAACTATGCCGAGGCCGACCCCTACCTAGTGGCAGCAAACTACTATACCCAAAACCCTGAGGGACCATATGGAACCCCTTGGGGAATGGGACATCCAGCTAGTGGGTATCAAGTACCTACTCAGCCGCCATTTCAGCATCAGCCACCACGGGTTCCTCCTGAGCAGGTGGAGCTCCGTCATAGGTTGGATCGGGTTGAGCGAGACCTCCAGAGAGAGCGTAAGAAGAACCAAGGATTCATGAGTGGTTTAGCAGATTTGCTGAAGGGAAAGAAGAAGAGGGATCGTTAAATCCCCATATATATATAGTTGTATTTCCTTGTTTAAATCAAGTCCCTACGTGGACATTTATTTATGTGTGTATGTAGTCCCTGCGTGGACATCTACCTTTGTACCTAGTCCCTACGAGGACTTGTCTTATTAGTCCCTGCGTGGACACTTATATTTGTAAATAGTCCCTGTGAGGACATGTGTTATCAGTATAGCTCCTGCGTGGGCAAGTATTTGTAAAAGTCCCGTTTAGGGCAAAAATGTAAAATTTGTAAATTATAATGGAATGTTAAGTTTGAAATTTTATTTCTGTCATTTATGTATTTATATATTATACATGAAATGAACAAAAATAACATTATCCTTTTTGTAAGTGATCTGCCTATTAAATCAATTAAGGATCTTAAAGGTAAAACCTAGCCTACATGTCATTATAAGACTTGGCCAAAATGGTAAGGCCTGTATAAAAGATTCCAATCCCAGTTAACATCTGAAAACATGTTAACAATCCTGGCAGATGTGATTCGTTAAAATCACACACGTCATACTATATAAGGATTCTGTAAAAGATTCCTGACCCAAATTAATGATCTCTGAATCATGGGTTAAATCATTAGTAAATATGATCAGTTCTTTTTACCATCCATTGGTAATGGAATGCCTACGGGCCCTTCTCATTTTCATATGAGACAAAAGACAGTTTTAGTCTGTGACCCTGTCTGATAAAGGTAATGAACTTTGTTCAAACCTTCCTGCTTTGATTCTCTGAAATCCTAGCTTATGATCTATATTGTCCCAGTGACTAGGCCTTATGTGCTAATAAATACTGTTATTGTTTTATAATTAGGATAAATTATATTAGGAGTCCTAAATAAATGGGAGTAATAAATTAACCATATATGGTCTATGTTACCACGGTTAAAAAAAAAAAAATATTTGCCATAAAAGACAATTATATGATAAACTCACCAATAAATTATTGCCAATGTGTTACAGTTCAAGAAACATGGCAGACTCAAACGAGGTCAACAGTCACCAAGGGATAGGGAATGATAATGCCCATGTAAACGTAGCAGGTGCAGAGTTACAAGCTATGATAGATAATGCGGTTAATAGAGCTATGGATAGACAGCACCATGGATCAAGTGGTACCCGTACGAGGACCCATTCTGCATCACACACTAGAACACCCTCCAGGACCCACACTGCCCACAACAGTAATTCTCATCACTCCTCGAATCAAAGGAGTAATCCATCCCAAAGAGACGTACAGAACCAAGAGCCTCGTAATAGGGGTTGCACATATAAATACTTTGTCTCGTGCAAACCCAGAGACTTCAATGGGGAAAAAGGAGCTGTTGATTGCATGACATGGATGGATGAAATGGATACTGTGGTGGATATTAGTGGTTGTCATAATAGGGATATTGTGAAGTTTGTCTCACAGTCTTTCAAAGGAGAAGCCTTAGCCTGGTGGAGATCGTTGCTCCAAGCCACAGGGAAAGTCCCGTTATACAACATGACCTGGGAACAGTTCATGGCACTAATCAAAGAAAATTTCTGCCCTCAACATGAGGTTGAGAGAATTGAATCTGATTTCCTGGCGCTGGTCATGAAAAACCTGGACTGTCAGGCCTACCTTACCACATTCAATACTTTGTCAAGGTTGGTCCCTTACTTGGTAACTCCGGAGCCTAAACGTATAGCTCGTTTTATCGGGGGTTTGGAACCGGAGATCAAAGCTAGTGTAAAGGCCTCCAGACCAACCACTTTTCGGTCATTAACGGACATATCATTGTCTCTGACCTCAGATGCTGTCAGGCTGAGGTCACAGAGGAAGAATGATACCGAAAAGAGGAAGCGTGAGGATGACAACTCACGACGATCAGACAAGAAACAGAAGGGAAATAATGACCAGAAGAAGGGGTCAGGATTCAAGAAGGATGGTCAGCAGTCGGGTGAAAAACCCAGATGTAAAACATGCAAGAGACAGCACTTTGGGAAGTGCAGGTTTGAATCCAACCCACAATCACAATCGAAACCTTTTGCATGTGGGTTATGCAAATCCAGGGAACACAAAACCGTGGATTGCAAGAAGATAAAGGATGCGACCTGTTATGGTTGCAATGAAAAGGGGCACATCAGGAGCAATTGCCCAAAATTTGCCAAGAAGCCGGAAGAGGCTAAGAAGACCAATGCTAGGGTCTTCAGGATGGATGCTAAGGAAGCCGTCAAGAACGACAACGTGATAACAGGTACCTTCCTCGTAAATGATGTTTTTGCGAGAGTGTTATTTGATTCGGGCGCTGATAAGTCGTTCGTAGATAATAAGTTTTGTGAATTATTAAAACTACCTGTTAAGAACTTAAGTGTGAAGTATGAGGTGGAACTAGCAGATGGTACTTTAGAAACCGCCTCAACTATCTTAGATGGATGTTTCATATCCATTAGGAATCACTCTTTTCCTTTATCCCTACTTCCTTTGAAACTAGCCGGTTTTGACATAGTATTGGGTATGGACTGGTTATCTCATAACCAGGCCCAGATTGTTTGCAATAAGAAGCGAGTGATGATCAAGACTCCGTCTGGTGAATCACTTACTATCCAGGGAGATACCCAGTATGGGCTGCCCGAGAAAATGTCTATACTCAAAGACTCAAAGTGTTTGAAGAAGGGTTGTGTCATCTACATGGCACAGGTGATTATTGATGAGCCGAAACCTAAGATTGGAGATATCCCAGTCATTTCTGAATACCCCGAAGTATTTCCTGAAGAACTACCTGGTTTGCCACCAGATAGGCAAGTGGAATTCAGAATTGACATTATTCCTGGATCAGCACCAGTTGCAAGGGCGCCTTATAGGTTGGCACCAACAGAGATGAAGGAATTGAGAGCGCAGCTAGATGATTTGCTAGACAAAGGTTTCATCAAACCTAGTTCGTCTCCTTGGGGAGCACCGGTTTTATTTGTTAAGAAGAAGGATGGATCGATGCGTCTGTGCATCGACTACCGCGAGCTTAATAAGGTTACCATCAAGAATAGGTACCCTTTGCCCAGAATCGACGATCTGTTCGATCAACTTCAAGGGGCAAGTTTCTTCTCGAAGATTGACTTGAGGTCAGGCTACCATCAATTGAAGGTTAGAGATGAAGACGTGCACAAGACAGCATTTAGGACTCGTTATGGTCATTACGAGTTCCTAGTGATGCCTTTTGGGCTCACTAATGCACCGGCCGCATTCATGGATCTCATGAATCGCGTTTGCAAGCCGCACCTAGATAAATTCGTCATCGTCTTCATCGACGACATTCTCATCTACTCAAAGAACCAAGCTGACCATGAAAAGCATCTTCACTGCATTTTGGAACTACTTCATAAAGAAAAGCTCTATGCCAAGTTCTCGAAGTGTGAATTCTGGCTTCGAGCAGTCCAATTTCTTGGGCATGTTGTTAGTGAGCATGGTATCCAAGTAGATCCTGCTAAAGTTTAAGCTGTCATGAATTGGCATGAGCCAAAGACGCCTACTGAAATTCGTAGTTTCCTAGGTTTGGCAGGATACTATAGGCGATTCATAGAAAACTTCTCAAGGATTGCTGCACCCCTGACTTCGCTGACACGTAAGAAGATTAAGTTTGACTGGGGTCCTAAGTAGCAGGAATCCTTCGATATTCTGAAACAAAAATTGAGCAATGCTCCAGTACTGACATTGCCTGATGGAATAGAGGAGTTTGTAGTTTATTGTGATGCATCACACACTGGGATGGGATGTGTGCTTATGCAGAAAGGCAAAGTCATTGCCTATGCTTCACGTCAGTTAAAGGTGCACGAAAAGAATTACACCACCCACGACTTGGAGTTGGGTGCCGTTGTATTTGCACTAAAACTGTGGAGGCACTATTTGTATGGAATCAAATGTGTGATCTATTCTGATCACAAAAGCCTTCAACATCTGTTCAACCAGAAGGACTTGAACATGAGGCAACGTCGTTGGATGGAAACTCTGAATGATTACGATTGTGAAATAAGATACCATCCCGGCAAGGCGAATGTAGTCGCCGATGCCTTGAGTCGGAAGGAAAGGGTGAAACCCATCCGAATCAATGCCAAGAGCATGGAAATAAAGAATAATTTGATGGAAAGGTATTAAGCCACACTATGAAACTTTGGGAACGGGTAATTGACACTAGGATCAGAAAAGAAACTCAGGTTACGGTAAACCAGTTTGGTTTCATGCCAGGGCGGTCAACTACGGAGGCGATTCATATTCTACGGAGATTAATGGAAAAGTATAGGGAGAAAAAGAGAGATCTACATATGGTTTTCATTGACCTTGAAAAGGCATATGACAGTGTGCCACGTAGACTGATTTGGGAAAGCTTGGAGGGTAGGGGAGTTCCTGGGAAATATATAGACTTAATTAGGGATATGTATGATAGGACTGTGACTAGGGTTCGTGCGCCTGTAGGAGATACGGAGTCCTTCCCCGTGGAAGTAGGACTCCACCAGGGGTCCGCGTTGAGTCCGTTTCTTTTTGCGGTTATCTTGGATGAGCTGTCCAAGTCCATTCAAGGGACAGTTCCGTGGTGCATGCTTTTTGCGGATGATATAGTGTTAGTGGCTGAAACTAGACAAGCCCTAAATGCCAGGTTAGAGGAATGGAGAGCAGCCTTAGAAGGCAATGGTTTAAGGATTAGTCGGTCTAAGACTGAATACCTTTATTGTAATTTCAGCGGTGCAGGTGGCAACGAGGACACTCAGGTTACCATTGAGGGTCAAGAGGTCCCACAAACGACTAAGTTCAAGTACTTAGGATCGTTTGTGCAAGGGGACGGGGAGATAGATAGTGACGTATCTCACCGCATCCAAGTTGGCTGGTGTAGGTGGAGAGCAGCCACTGGGATTTTGTGTGACAGGAGGTTCCCAACAAAATTAAAGGGAAAATTTTATAGGGTAGCAGTTAGACCGGCTATGTTATACGGGACAGATTGTTGGGCCATCAAGAAAACACAAGTGCGCAAGATGGAGGTAGCGGAGATGAGGATGTTTAGGTGGATGTGTGGCCACACGATGTTAGACCGAATTGGAAGTGTGGTTTTTAGGGATTGGTTAGGAGTAGCTAGTATATCGGACAAGATAAAAGAGGGGAGGTTGAGATGGTTTGGGCATGTGAAGAGGAGGCAGTTGACAGAACCAGTTAGAGCAGTGGAAACCATGACAGTGGAAGGAAAGAGGAGTAGAGGCAGGCCCAAGTTGACTTGGGATGAAAGACTTAGACAAGATTTGTTAGAATTGCACCTCTCTGAGGACATGGTTCATGATAGGAGTTCGTGGAGACGTAGGATTAAGGTTAAGGACTAGTAGGTGAGGGTATAGACGTGTCCTATCTGTGTGGAGGGGGGGTTTAGATTTCGTTTACGATTTAGGTAGACCAACATATGATGATTTTCTTGTATATTTGCATATATGTTGCTTACTGATGACTTATCTGCCTATTGCTACGTGATTTTCTTGTATATTTGCATATATGTTGCTTACTGATGACTTATCTGCCTATTGCTACGTGATTTATTTACCCGTTTCTCGTCTATCTGTCTGTTGGTTGTTTTGGAGCCGGGGGTCTCTCAGGAAGCAGCCTCTCTATTCTTGAATAGAGGAAAGGTTTGCCTACATCCCACCTCCCCCAGACCCTACCAATAGTCTGCTATTTGTGGGATATACTGGGTATGGTTGTTGTTGTTGTTGTTAGCTGCACAGAAGGAAGCTGTGTTGGAAGCTAACTATCCTAATGAAAAGCTAGGAGTAACTGAGGAGCAGTTATCTCTTAGTAAGGATGGAATTCTTAGATTGAATGGAAGGATATGGGTTCCAATATATGGAGGACTCCGAGATGTTATCCTCCAGGAAGCCCACAGCTCTAAATATTCTGTTCATCCTGGAGCTGATAAAATGTACCATGATCTTAGAGCAAATTATTGGTGGATAGGCTTGAAGAAGTCTGTAGCTACCTATGTAGCTAAATGCTTGACGTGTGCGCAAGTAAAGGCAGAACATCAAAAACCGTCAGGTTTGCTACAACAACCTGAACTTCCTACTTGGAAGTGGGAAATGGTAACTATGGATTTTATCACCAAGTTACCCAAGACAAGGAAAGGAAATGACACCATCTGGGTGATAGTTGACCGACTGACTAAGTCAGTACATTTCCTACCCATTAAGGAGACCTACAGCTCCGATATGTTAGCCCAACTGTATGTTGATAAGATTGTAGCCTTACATGGCATACCTGTAGCTATTATCTCTGACCGAGATACTAGATACACATCACATTTTTGGAAAAGTTTCCAACAATCTTTGGGCACACGTTTGAACTTTAGCACGGCTTACCATCCACAGACTGACGGTCAGAGTGAGCGTACTATTCAAACGTTAGAAGACATGCTGCGTGCATGTGCGATCGATTTGGGAGGTAGTTGGGATAAGAACCTACCATTAATCGAATTCTCCTACAACAATAGCTACCATACCAGCATCAAGGCTGCACCTTTTGAGGCATTGTACGGTAGAAAGTGTAGATCGCCTGTTTGTTGGGCGGAAGTTGGAGAAGTCCAGTTATCAGGACCAGAGATCGTGTTCGAAACGACGGACAAGATTGTCCAGATTCGTAACAATCTCCAAGCTGCCCGGAATAGGCAGAAGATTTACGCCGATCCAAATCGTAAGGATTTTCATTTCGAAGTAGGTGACAAAGTCCTACTTAAAGTGTCACCCTGGAAGGGAGTGATGCGATTTGGTAAGAAAGGTAAGCTAAGCCCGAGATACATAGGACCTTTCGAGGTTATCGAACGTGTCGGGTCAGTTGCCTACAAGTTAAACTTACCTGAAGAGCTCAGTAGTATACACAATGTGTTCCACATCTGCAATCTGAAGAAATGTTTCGCTCACGAATCAGTGGTTATACCCTATACAGATGTGCAGATCGATGAGAGCTTGAAATTTGTGGAAAAACCTTTGTCGATCGAAGATCGACAGGTGAGGAAGCTTCAAAGGAAGCATATACCTTTTGTAAAGGTCAAATGGGATGCCCGAAGAGGTCCCGAATTCACGTGGGAGGTTGAATCCACGATGAAAGAAAAGTACCCTTACTTGTTTCAGTAAATCTCGGGTCGAGATTTATTTTAAGGGGTGAGGATGTAACACCCCGAAAATTTACGTCCTATAAGGTGTTGACACGTGTCATAGGTTTGAACGTGTGAAGGAATGTCCTTGAAGGACTAAAGTTGACAAACAGTGAAACTGTGTAATAATAAGGGTTCAAAGTGTCAACAATGAATAAATAGACTTGGCAATAACTCTACATGATGTTTATAACCTTAAGCGAATAGATCATGGATCATACGAAGCGAATTGTGAAAGAAAGTGAGAGATTACAAACTACAGGGGTTAAATGTGCCAACATGTTTAAGTTATACCTCTGAGTGACCTTTTGACAAACCCGAAGCTTTGTAACGATTAATTATGCTCACTAGAATGTACCACAAAAATTTCATGAAGTTTCGATATCGTATGAGCAAGTTGTGATAAAATTCGTGTACGAGGGTTATAAGTGTCAACGTTGAAATTTAGGGCTTTTCGGGTGATCATAAAGTTACCCGAGGACTTAACAAAGTGGGTATAAGTCTTAAAGCCCCATATGTTAAATAACAAAGCTTCATATGCAAGTTGGGTGGTGAAAGCGATGTTTCGGGGGACCAGGGACCAAAACTGAAATGAAAATTGGCCTGATGATGGGCTAGCGCACCGCTACATTGTTAGCGTAACGGTGCGCTAGGCATGCCCAGCGACCAGATACATGACAGTTGGCTGTTTCAGCCATTTAACCGACTTACTTGGAGCTTATCTGCATTTGTGAGCACCCCTACATGGTTTTTAGCTTGTAGGACACTAGTGGATGTTATTGTTTCACTCCTAGACTTAGGTGTTGATCATCCATGCATGTTTGAAGTTGTTTAAATGACCCACATTATGCAACATTGTTCATTCATCATTCATTTCACCCTCTGAGCATTTCTGGATCATTCAAGCAGGCCACAAACATTCCATATCATCCATTAGACGTGTGTAAGTGCCTTTGATCCTTCTAAATTCATTTATACTTAGTTTAAAGCTTAGAAATCAAACCGTCGTAACTACGGTTTGACTTTGTGATAAATCACAATCGGTCCAGAGATTGTCGAATCGAAAGTCATTATAAGTTGGTATTTATATGGTTATTAAACCCCTAAAAGGTCACTCACTGATTTAAATCCTAATCATGTCGTTTGTCGAGTCAAAGGTTTTCCGAAAAAAGTCAACAGAAACCTTAATCGCATATTTAATGATACGGAAGGCGTGTAACCTGTTTTATCAGTCATATAACTTGAAAATAAATATAATAACTTGTCTACGCTAGTATGATTCGACAACTTTCTATTTAGAACCGATTCGGAGCCGAAAGACGCAAAAGTTTGACTTTTGCGTTGACCTCAGTTCTGACCCGATTTATATAGGTTTAGACATGCCTTAAGGTTCCATTAGGACCTAGTTACATGTGTGTATAAGCCTCTGCGTTTATACCACTTGAATCCCTAATCGTCCGATGTTCCGTTAATCGCCTAAATATTGACCGTAATGCCCTCATGACCATAAAACGAGATTTTTGGAAATGTGAAAGTGCCATAACCTTAGTTACTGATTATTATGCATGTCCCGAAAATTTCACGTTAATCGGAGGTCTAGATTAGGAGTTAGGCTTAATGACGTAATTAAGAACGCTTTTATTAATTAAACGGCGTCATTAGCATAAAACCTATCTAAACCCAATTTTTGACACCAAACCTTTTACCCACTGATGTAAGATAATATTTTGGGATTTTTGAAGATTTTTAATTATTTTTAAACTGATCATAAGCTTGGATTAGCGCCTTAATTCGGTTAATACCGAATATACCCTTTGCGGCCATAAAATGAGTTTTACAAATCCTTTTGACGCCAATCCAATTGCTACTGATTTTAAATATTAAATAGAGTGTTTTGAACCTGTTTAATTGATCAGGAAACTCAGAATCGTATTTTAAACCGTACGTCGCTTAAAACGGCTTTATACGCGTATTATACGCATAGTTTGGGTTTAAAACTATTTTGACATATAAGACTTATAACCAAATGTTATAACCTGTTTAAATAAGCCATTTTATTGATGTAACCAGACCCGGTTCACAGAAACCTAATTAAATCCTTTTATAATCTTTAAAATGACCAAAATACCCCTACGGGGCTTATAAAGAGATTAAACTCGTTTTGGGCATCATGGGTGATATCCTACTGATATCACAACTTATTTAGGGCGTGTTAACTTAGGAAACCTGTTTAGGACTCTTACGGATACCCGTTACGCTTTATGCGCGTTCGGTTCGGTTTATGTAACTAGTTTACATAAATTAGCCGAAACGGGTCAAACCTTATCGGTTTTATCTCAAAATCCAGAATGTGTATCATATACCCATATTAAGCAAGTCTTCAAACTTGTCGGGTCTAAATCACATTCTATCCGGTCTTCGCTTAATCGTGCGTACGAACCGTATCTTTAAAACTAACCGGTCTAAGCGTAAGCTTAACTAAAGACCCGTTAGGATTCTAATAGGTTATTATAAACCTTCGTTCCAGATTAGGGGAACCAGTAAAAGATACTTGCACTTGCTGATTTTGAGCTATACTTGCTCAGGTAAATACTTTTAACTTATTTTCCCTATACGGGCTTGGGGTACGGTATATAAAATACCGCTTGGTCGGGGCGTTGAATCTTTTATTGAATGAATGATAATGAAAGTATTGAGACGTCTCGTTTAATATTGTTTTGTTTGCTTAAAGCCTTTGGGGGGTTAATGACCGTGTCCCGGATATCCCTGGCATCATTTTACGAAATGGCCACGACCTTAGCACTCAGGTGTAGGCGTATACCTGTTAGTGTCTCATAAATAAAGTGGTGTGTTAATTGATCTTTAACCCGGCTCGATCCGGGCTACTGAACGCATAAGGAACATGTAAATCCCTACAAGTATTATATTAATAATTATCCCAAGTTATAAAATATTATTTGTGCCTTGTGCCTTAAATGAAATTTCTTAAACTCTTTTCAAAATGAGTCGGTTGATTGTATTTACCAGTGTAAACTGACGTATTTTTCTTAAAAAGGTTAAGTGCAGGTACTACGCGAAATAGGCTGGCCCGTCTCCTAGCATCCACATTAAGTCTCGCCAGCTTGGATGTCATAAACTGTTGAACATTTGTTTTCCTTTTTATTTGATCTACCTGTGGATTTATATTCGACTAATTGTGATACTTAATATTACAATATCGTTTGGTTGAATTAAATCTATACTTTGCTTCCGCTGTGCATTTAAATATTGTGTTGTTTGACTATTATGTTGCCAACCACGTCACGATACTCCCCTACCGGGCCCACCGGTAACACGTGGAAATTCGGGGTGTGACAATGCCGCTCTCGAGTGTTTCACAAAAATACATTTTCGGCCGAATGTTGAGTGATCTCCCGTGATGAATGAGAACTTGTATATAAATGGAATTTTAAAGAGGCATGTTATGCCCTAATAAGTAATTTATCTTATATAATATTTAAATAAATCATGACGAATAGGATTGTAAATAAAATAAAAATAAAACCGAATAAAAATCTTGGAATCCCGACACTCTATGACAAGCCTGAAAACCTTCTCTTCTACCCATTCCGTTTGGGAGTGAAAAGCCACATTATAAAGAGTTTTGCTTGAGGACAAGCAAAGATTCAAGTGTGGTGGTATTTGATGTGTGCAAAATGCAACATATAAATTACATCAATTGTGGCATAAAACTAACCCTTTTTTAGTACTAATGTTGGAAAAAGTGTGTTTTTGTCTTCATTTTGTATTTTTAGGAATAAATGAGCTCGAATGAACAAAAGAAGCAAAAAGGTAGCTAAATCTAACATAAATATAAGAAAAGGAACAAACGTGGCATGCCCGACCCCCCGACAGCATCTTCCTAAGCAAAAACAAGAAAACAGAAGGCTGAACACGCCCCGTGCTCAATGAGCACGGGGGCGTGCCCAAGTGTCAGCAGAAAAGACAAAGTTGTAGAAGCTTCTATCACCCACCACGGGGGCGTGCCCAGCAGACACGGGGCCGTGGTCAACTCTAAGATTCGCAGAATATGAGGAAATCTTGATAGTACAGATACGCTTCTGCACACGGGGTCATGCCCAGCGGACACGGGGGCGTGGTCAACTAATGCAGACAAACTGCAATTAATGAAGAAAGAGAAGAAGGATGGACACGGGGCCGTGCCCGAGCTTCTGTTCAGGCTATAAATAGGGGTGCTTGGCTCATTTGCAAATCATCCCTTGGCACACCACCTCTCTCACACTTCACCCACACTCCACCACCACCACCACAACACCATCATCCACCACCATCATCCATCATCCATCATTGAGTGTGTGAGTACTCTCGGGATCCAAGATTGATCGTAAGAGTTCTTGACAATCAAAGGCCATGTTTGCCTAAGTCTCTTACATCACTTGGTGAAGACAAGCATTTAGTGTAATACTTTTTATTTTTAATCTTTTCGCACTTTTTATTTGGTTATGTATTAATGACTTTAATAACTAGTTTTATATGTTGAAGGTGATTCTTCCTTATCATTTGTCCGTGGTGTCTTGGCATTATTTTACTGTCTATATAAAATAAAAGATTTATACCATTTATATCTCCACGGTCTATATGGAGATATGTTGGTTACCTGGTCGGGGGTTAAGGGAATGGTTTGGTAAGAGTCTTGCCATTGTTCAGTGTATAAATCCTGCAAGAACCTGGGTCAAATTTAGTAGGACCTCCTTCAATACCTAATGGTATTGGATGGCGGGGGTCCAAACTCTTTGATCTCCTCATATGTAAACTACTATTAAAACTTTAACCCGGCTACTTAGGACTGTATCCCTGCTGACTCAGACTACTTAGCCGAGGGTAACGTCACCTTCAAAAGAGGGGCCTACCACAATATGCATTAATAACTTAATTAATTATCTTTCAATAATCCGACCCTTTAGGATTGTATCCTTGCTGACTCAAACTACTGGGTTGAGGGTAACGTCACTTCAAAAGAGGGGCCTACTACAATAACTAAAATAATCTCTTAAAAAGTGCAAAAGTGCAGAAATAATCAAAGGTTACACTAAAGGCGAGTAGGATCCAAGTGATTCATCTTGTCTATCTGTTTTTATTTTATTTTCAGCATTTTAGTTTTTATTTTCTAGTTTAAAACCTTTTTTCCTCAATTTTTGATTTGATTAGATGTTGAGGATAAAACCGGTATTAAAAGCTCTTGTGTCCTTGGACGACCTCGGTATCTTACCAACACTATACTATGCTCACGATGGGTGCACTTGCCTATATGTGTGTTTGGTGTTAGTAAATATCGTGTTTTATAAATTTAAAACTTAACTAAAGTGGTTAAAAAGGGCTAAAAATATATCACACCACACGCGCATCAAGTTTTCTTGGTAAACGAGTTATAGATGTTGAAGTAATATCTGGTGGTAACATTGGCACGAGAGTTTTTATTCCAAGGATTAATATGATCCCGTCTGACAAAAAAATACCTTTTCAATTTCAACGAAGACAATTTCCTTTATCAGTTTGTTTTGCCATGACAATTAACAAGAGTCAAGGACAATCGTTATCAAAGGTTGGTCTTTATTTGAAAGATCCTGTCTTCACCCATGGTCAGTTGTACGTTGCATTATCAAGGGTCAAGACCAGAGAAGGCATTAAAATACTAATATTCGATGCTGATGGAAAACCAACAAATAAGACTTCTAATGCCGTTTACAAAGAAGTTTTTACTAGCTTGTAATCATTGTTTTTTTTTAGTTTTAACTTCCACCGTTCTAAGTATAGTTGTATATATATATTTTCTTAATTACTATTTTGTTTAAACTTTATTTGGTTTAAACTTTATAAACTCTATTGTGTTTTGCATTTCAGAACCATGTGTGATAAATTTATTCGTAAGTAATTTACAACGCAGACAATTCTGAAGATCCTCGGGTTCACTGTCAATATGGAAGAAAATTATACCGGAAGACTGTTTGGAATAGATCGATAATCGATGTGTATATATAACTAGGTTATTACCCGGGATTGCTTCCCGGGCTCAAGAAAGTTACTTATATTATTATTAATTTTGTTCATGCATAATGGTTCAAGCATACCATTGTTGTCTTCGTTAGCATATAGTTTATTTTTAGTTTTTGTCAAACCTTTATGCATGAACAAAATTAATAATAATATTCACAACTTACCAGATTTGGACTACATAAGAGTCTACGAACTGATCAATTTCAAACCTACACCAGCCAAAAAACTGTTTGACCAAAGTCAAACAACTGTTTGACCAAAGTCAAACAACTGTTTGCAAAAATATGATTCTTAGTGGTTCAAAAGTCTGTTTGACCAAAGTTAAAACGTTGTTTGACCAAAGTCAAACTACTTATGTTAAAAGCTAATTATAATAGATAAAACTAGATTTTCACCCGGGATTGCTTCCCGAGCTCAAGAAACTTACTTATGTTAAAAGCTAATTATGATTAATACATGATTTAAAGCATAGTAAAAATATGATATATTAATGGCTTTGCTATAAGAAAAAATATTTTTCTTTGTTAATGTGAATACCAAATCAATTCAACTAATCATCCACTTTACTCTTGTATCTCAATGTAAATGTAAATAACAAATTCAAAAAGGGTGTATGTGTAAATATTTTTCATCAGTTGAAAATATGGAAAAACGAAAACACAACCGTCATTATTTCTTTAGCATCATTACACATCAAACATCTATCATCTCTTCTTTCAAAAATCTCTTCTTCCCAGTCATTTTCTAGGGTTTCAACTTTCATATTCCCCGTCTTCTACACTTCAATCACCGGAGGTTTTATTGTTTTTTCTTCAGCAACGGGTATGTACATTCATATTGTAATGAACTTTGTAGTGTTTAACCGATCTTAATTCAAATTCTATCTTGCTACAAATACGATTTTAAACGTTTATTGCTCTACATTCAAGAAGGGTTTAGTTAGGTGTTTGAATCATTTGTTGAGAACATGTTAAAATAGTCATTATTTGCAGAAATATTTTTACTCATACTCTGTTTCTATGATTAATTTCAGTAGATACTCTGTTAATACAAAAAGTTAATGTTCATCTTCGAAGCCAACTTTTTAATTTCAATCTTTTAACATCTTTACTGATTCAGGTTTTATCATGTATACTACATTTGTCAAGTTTCTTGATAACCTAGAATCTTTGAAACTGGTATGACATGTTTTTATATACATAATTTATTTTTATTGAGATATATATTTAACAGTTGTTATGGTTTATATTTTCTTACACTACTTAAAAATTATATACAGGATGTACCTATAGCCTTTGCTAATCAAAAGTGGGGAGATTGTTGGGAAAAAAATAAGTTACGAATCTATCATGAGTCTGGTAAAAATGGGTTGTGAGGGTCAGAACAGAAAATTCAACGCCAATAATAACTGATGGTTGGGACAGTGTTGTTAAAGATCTCAATCTGCTGAGGGATACTTTGTTGGTTTTCAGACCGTTAGGTGATTTTGGGCTTTAACTTTCATGTTTTGTGGATGGCATGTGTGGTGAATCTTATTTCACGTTTAATCATTATGCAAGATTTGGTTTTACGGCATGACTATTGATCTTACCTTCAATTCTTTTGCACCTTAAACGTGTCAACACTTATTCTCATAAGTTACATACTTCACATATAGTATTCATTATTTTTAATTTTATGCAGGTAATTGAAGATTGTTTCATTAAACAATTTTATGTAAACAGCCTACCAAGTGGCAAATATCAAATCTGTTATAAGGGTTCTTATTGGAATGTTGAGGCGTCTAAGTTTGATACCAACTTTATATTTGCTAGAGGATGGCCGGAACTGTGCAACGATGTTGGGATACTGGAGGATGATTTGCTTGTGTTTAGCAGAATTGATGATGTTGTTTTTTAGTTATTAGTTTATCGAAATGAGACTGAGATTTGCTTCTTGAAGAAACCTGAATCTGACGATGATAGTGTACTTGAGATATCCAAGGCTGATTATGTTGAGAATGTATTCAAGGTACGTATGTATTTAGCATTAGCAGTAAAAGATTTAATTATTTTAGCATTTTATTAATTATTCAATTAATGTTGACCAGGACATCTATGAGGATGATGAAGTTGTGTCTGTAGGTGAAGGTACTTACTAAATTATTAAAATTATTTATTTTTAATTTAACACATATAAGAATTTAATGTTTTTACAACTATTAGTAATGTTGTTTACTGATGTTATATTTATCCAATAATGTATTATTTAGAAGAAGTTACCAACCAATGCTGAATGCACGTCGAAGAAACGCATGTCTTCACGATTGAACAAAACACAAGATGTAAGTTTACCATCTTAAAGATTGTTATATTACTATGGTTATTAAAGTTACTCTATGACAACAGGTTAAGAAGAAAGGTAAAGTTACTTCTGAGAGAAAGGAGACGGTGAAGAATACGACTAAGGGAAATGCTGCCTTACCTGTTGACACAAGTGATCATATTGGATGTTCTTCATCTGCTCATAAGGTTAAGGTATCTATACTAGCCACTTAATTAGTTTATGTTATATAAACTGTTTTTTTTTTGTGCATATGTTCAACATTCCTTTAATTCACATGTATATGTTTACTTTTTCATCAAGGGGAAGAGAGTCGGCAATGTTCAGAAAAAGCGTAAATAAGAGTACAAAGACTGCAAAAAAAACATTCTGGACATCTTCTCGACCCTGAGTTCTTTCATTTTGATCATAAAGGAGACTATAGGCTGGTATACCATTTTTTATAACAAACTAATGATTTATGTTTATTTGCCTGACTATTTATTTTTTCTACACAATACATGTAGCGTCTTCCTACTGAAGTTGCCAGACGAGCAGGTCTTTCTGTTGATCTTCATCCTTTGAAAGTTCAAAACATGGTTGGAGTTGTGGATGTTTATGATGTCAAGATGGAGTTAAATGAATTGAAGCCACGTTATGCGTTGGATGGTTGGCGGAAGTTTATGACTGAGAATAACTTGAGGTTTGGTGATATGTTGCACTTTACATACGTGTCTTCGCAGCAGAAGATCGTATTAAATCACGTTACTTCAGTTTAACAAGGACCTTTAATTATGTTCTGATATCAGATGTTATAACTATGAATTTTTTCAAGGTGATGTTGCATGGTTTTTTTTTTAACTTATTAACTTGATGTTTTGTTGATATGTATGGCTAACATGATAAAACACTGTTATTAGCCTTTTGTGTTTTATATATAGATGATATCATGCTTTTTTTGCTAATAGTAACTGCAATTAGTAGAAACTTGGTTTATTAATTGCAAATGTGACATTCTTCTGCATTTATGGGTTTATGAATTCAGAATAATGGATGGATATATATGACTGTATTTGACATGATGATGTTGTGTTTCATGTTGTAAAAAGCATGGAATTGTCAGATAATAGATTGCTTTGCCCGATTAGATTGGGTGTTAAATTATAGTTCTTTAAGTCATTGTTTCGTTTTCTTGAATTCTATGTAATTTTGTAAAGAAGTACAATAACAAACAGTGGTTTGAACATCTGTTTGCCTTTTGGTCAACAGTTGATGGAAACCCATGTTAGGTTGAACAGTGTTTTGAAGAGGAAAACAGTGTGATAAGACATTAGATCTGATTAAGTTAAATATCTGTTCAGGCTTAAACAGATGTTTGGCCTTCTATATCAGATGTTTGGACTTAAACAGTTGTTTGACCTTAAACAGATGTTTGGCCATAAACAGATGTTTGACCTTAAACAGATGTTTTGCCTTAAACAAATGTTTGGCCTTTTATATTAGATATTTGGACTTAAAAAGATGTTTGGCTATAAACAGATGTTTGGCCTTAAACCAAACATCTGTTTAAGGTCAACATCTGTTTGACTATTGGTCAACATCTGATTGACTTTTGGTCAACATCTGTTTGAATTTTGGTCAACATCTCATTTAGTATTCAACAGAACTTTGAATAACTCAACATATGTTTAATTCGTTGTTTTGTTTTCTTGAATTCTATGTATTTTTGTAAAGAAGTACAAGAACAAACATTTTTACAAAATCCCAAATCACCCGATCATGTAAGTGCATTGATGTAAAAGTGGAAATGATGTTATTCATGTGGTATTGTTGTGCTTTTGTTTGGCATCTAATATGGGTCCATGATCTAATCCAGTGATTTGAAGACATTGTTGTTTAATTCAATGAGATGCTTGATGTAATGAGGTCGTATTAATAACAAATAATCATTAATATAACTAAGTTTCCCGAGCCCGGAAAGCAATCCCGGGTAATAACCTAGTGATATATACACACACTTATGATAATAGCTATTTTACAAATATAGTGTGTTAAATAAATAAAAAACATAGTCAATCACCCATGCTACCATGATTCTAAGACCAATGGGTATGGGGTGCGTTAAAGGCCCATCCCCCCCTTCAAGGCTCGTCACACACCGCCCCCTTGGGGCCCGGCACGGCAAATCCGTCGGAATTCAGACGGTGGAGACGGGGCAAGGTGGTGGGCCCCCCATCTGACTTCTCTCACATCCTTTATATATATATATATATTAATATATTATTAATGGTGGGGTAGTCTTGGCTAGTCCCACACCCTTGGGTAGTCCCGAAAGAGACTATCCTCCTCCCGTGATTACGTGGCGCTTACGTGGCGGGTAGTCTCCAAAGAGACTATCCTCCCCATACCCACCGGTCTAAAACTCAAAAGGTCACACTTTCAACTAGACCGTAACTCTATATCTTTGATATAAAGATAGAAAAAGACCAATTATTTTTGCATACAACCTTGCGTGTGTAATCTCATTACATAATTGTGTTTAATAGATTTAAATGACCATATAATAAAGATTAATAATTGAAGTGAGTGGATAAATTATTGGGAAATTGAAAAAACTAATAAGTAGTTGATTTGGGAGGTTCTTGAAATGATTATAAGACAACAAGACAGCCGCCCACCACTCTTTCTGAGGTTTAAAAAAAATATTTGTTGCTTTAGATGTAGTTGAAAATGTGAAATTTTGTCAATAACTTATTATAACATACTAAAACTATGGGGTAGGGGCGGGGTTGGGGCGTGGGTTGGGTATAAACGCCTAAGTCACCACCCGGGTGGGCTTGGGTTTCGGCGTGGCCCCTTGGGCGGGGGTTTCAGCCCGGGCGTTGGGCGGGCCTAGCGGTCTTCCGTGGCCGGCTCTCATTGGCAAGGTTGGCTAGGCTATAGGTGGCTAGGATTTAAATTTAAAAAACAACCCTTTTAAAAATAATTTAGGCTTTTTTTTTGTGTATTTTTATAATAATTGAAAAAAAAATTATAACACGTGGACAACCCACGCGGGCTAGCCATGCCTCGCCATACCGACCCAACATGCAACTGACTAGCGGTGCCCCTCGAAGTCCACGTGTCTACCCATGCCACAAACCCCCGCTACACCATACCCCACGGTCTAAATTAAATTATTATAACATACTATATTATACATATAAAATTCAAACTAGTGTTTTCTTTGTTTTGTGGTTCGGTTTTGCTGTAATGTTTTCTTTGTTTTGTGGTTCAGTTTGCTTATATCCTAGAATGGAAGGTACCCATATTCAGTGGCAAAGCTTAAGATTTCCAATCGGGGGTCGAAAACGTATATACCTAAAAAATTATAAAACCGGAGAGTCGAAAACGTACATACCTAAAAAATTCTATACGAAAACTACATAACAGACACTACTGAGCGAAAAGTTCGGGGAGGCCCCAACTAAACTACTCCCTTGCCCATAGCGAGTTTCTAGATTCACCTCACTATTAGGTCTTTATGTGGTGTTATCGCCAAGGACACTACATTGTTGCACCTTCTCAAGGGACCTTCCACACCATAGTTCAAAGAAAAAGGCAAATCACCAATTCCATGTTGTATTTTTGAGCGATTACTAACCAATTTCGAACCAATTGCAAGAAAACTGAGATGAAGAAAAAAACCTGGATTTCTACACAAATCGTGTGTTCACTTTCAGATTAACCTATTTGGTGGTACTACCAATGATTAATCGGATAAGATGTGTAGAACACACAAGAACGAATCTGTTGAATGTTTGAGAATTCTTGAAAACCGTACCGCTCGTTCACATATCTCGAACAAAAAGAACAAAAACTGTTCACTATGTCGACCAAAATTATTTTTCTCATGTATGCATTCTTCATGCCCATCGGTTTATTGGTTTTAAAAACAATCAGATCCAACATGTGATCCAATCTATGTTTTAGGCCCATTCAAAGTTTTCAACATAACCCAATATATGAAAACTTATATATCACGTTTATTCTTTTGGCCCACTTAAAATTAATTCACAAAACATGACAAAAAATAAATATATATAAAATGCTATATATATTTTAATTAATACATTCATTATAAAATCAAAACCGATAAATACGCCAAATCTTATTAACATTAAAGCAAGCATGCACTCCCGCATCTCCTAACTCGTTTAATATTTAATAAGATTCACTTGGTCGACAAGTTAATCCAATATCACGAAAATCTATTGGTAACACTAAAATTACCAACATTCCTCCCCCATTTTGGTGATATCCATGATTAACTCAAAACACTTCTCAAACAAACACAAACTAATGCATAAATGAAATGTCGTGACGATTGAATTTCATATTAGTATATTACACATTCCAAATATTCGAATTTAAGGGTGTCACTAAGGATTGAACCCTTAATATCCATAATGAATACATGAAGATAATATACACATAAGTTCACAAATTCATTGTTCTTACTTGACACAATATTTTACTAGCCTATGTCCAATCCTTCAAAGAGTATATCAAAGCCAAGTCCAAGCTTCTTGAAGCGGCTAAACTTCATACTCTTATAGGTAGTTCTTTTATTCTCGCACCTGCAAATGCAATTTTTCAAAGAACTATTAAGAAGTTATACTTCAACCTCCTTTATCTTGCAGTCTGAACACAACCTTGGGATGATTTTGATCATGTGTTCCAATATCTCTATGACAAGCTTTCCACATTGAATTCTGCATCTAACGTTGTATTAGATGGGAATTGGGTATCTTGACATAGGATATTAAGTGTGGACTTTAAACCCATCCCTATGACTGATTTATTCACGAGATCTCTCCTAACTCTTTAGTTAGATAATCAGCCAAATTATACTCAGATCTTTACAAATTCAACATATATCACTCTATGCATGATGAGCTCATGAATCATGCTGTTTATAATACACAACCGTCTAGACTTTCCATTATACACTTGACTATAAACCTTAGCCTGCACTATCACACCTGATAGATATTTGTGATATCAGTTTTGACCACAAAGGAATCTCAAAGACCAAATTTCTTAGCCATTCAGCTTATTTACCAGCTGCTGCTAAATCTACAAGTCCAGATTCCCTTCTTAAATTTGTGATGCAAGTCTACTTCTTTGAAGCCTAGGAGATAACACCTCCACCAAGTAGGAATACCCATCCACTTAATAATACAACTTACATCAAAATACCCTTCTAAAACTAAAGGAAAACCTTAATAACATAAACCATAGATCATGGTTCTTTTCAAGCATTCAAACAATCTATTCACAGCTTGCGACTGCAGAGTACTTGGATTACTGGTAATTCTACTCAGTTTCCCACAACATATGTTCTATAGATTCACCTTGATTATGCACACGTAGGATATTAGGAATCCAATTGCTTTAAATACACCATCTGTGAAATAGATTCGCCTTGTTTATGCACAAGTTAGATATTATGACCTATAGGAGTATTAACCGGATAACAAAGCAATTGAATTTCTTCAACACTTTCTCTATGTAATGAAACTGTATATTAATATACTCTTGTTCCTCCATCTTATCCTTGTTCATAGGATGACAACATCCTCCTCCAAATCCTATATACCAATCGATTACTCCTTTACCAGAGGAATCAGGGTTGCTACATAAATAATTATCTGCTTGGTTCAGAAAGAACCCGTTAGATAGGATCATCTCAACAATGCTTGTTTAAGGTTTTGCTCAGGAGTTGATCATCTTCAATATTAAAATAATATATTGATCCTGATGTCCAACTTAACTCCTAGTCCTTTCAACTAAATAAAGATGAAAGTCAGAACCAAAATACTTGGTTGTTCTTTTCTCATGCTTTTCCTAGGTTGAGAAGGAATAGATACACTGTCATTACCAGCAGCTGATGCTTTATCAGAATCAACGACATTCTCAATAGGATCAGAAGCCCTATTATGAGAATTACGGATGATATCCCTTGATTCTATGACAGTTTTTACACACACCCAGTCATTAATTCTAAGACATAGAACCAATAGGCTTATGAATTTTAGCATAGCATATGAATATATACTCTATTCCTTTCTCACCTAAATTCTTTCTTTTAGGTTCAGTAAGATGTACAATAGCACTACCACCCTAAAATATTAGATTGCTCAATTCCAGGCTTATGTATCTAAATTTATTAAGGGTAGTCTAGTTCCTTTTATTAGGAACCCTATGTAGTTAATACTAGGCTATTAACATAACCTAAAAACCTTTCACACAGACATGAATGGGATAACACGGATTTAACCATTTTTAAGAAAATACTCCATGTTAAACAAAAGCAACAAGGCATGCTTAGCAATAGAAATATAAACGAGTTAATATATCAAAGTGGCTCAAACTCTTCCAACTAAAAGAACCACTAACTTAATATCATTCAAGAGTAATGAAGATGCGACTCTAATTATCCCGTTCAGTCAAGATATCAAACATGCCAATTAGCCTTATTTCATTCATATTGCATATAACATGATATAATTTGACATCAATTTCTTTTGTTTTGCTACCTAGTTCTTGTTTGTGTTTCAACAAACACTTAGTGAACATATTACATTTAGTCATATATCATGCTTGTTTTATAAAATCATCTACCACATATACAGAAGGCGATCATACAAATCATGTTTTCCATGTCACACAATCAAGATTATTTACAATATGAGAACTTACCTTATAGATAATTAATCAAACATTACTATGAGTTAGATACGAAATTAGTAGGAATATAACAAGTATCATGTTAACATAATTCTTTAATCATGCATAAGGACAAAACCGACAGCCTTTAAAACGACTCTTATACACACAAGACGATACTAACACAACGGTACATCCTACGCGCCGAGCACGCAAAATTCTGCCATACTTACCCGGTTTAACTCACAACCATGACCCGTTAAACAAACAGATCACAAGCGAGCTCAGTTTCTAACCAAAACACGTTACATGTTCATGCATCAGTACATAAAATTTATACATAAAAGGAAATAACTTATCTGTATTTTGAGATGACCACAAGCATGACCATTGTTCCTTTGCTTTGTATCAAGAAACAGCCCATTAAACGCTTGAAGATTTCAAGACCGCGTGTTTTCCTTTAGCAAATTATAGCACTCCACGGGTTTTTGTTCTGATCGCTATTCACAAAACAAGTGTTGTTCTTGGTTTCACTTTGGTAGAAAAATAGGTAACGAAACCCTTTGTATTTTGTTTCAATAATCTGCTCCATACCCTTTTTGTGTACATGCTTAATGTTTAGATAACCATTTCTTTCTTTACATACCCATGTGCCAGATATCAAGTCGCTACTTGTATGTGTCAAGTATCTTTTATGGTCATTAACATACACCCATGTTCCTATGTATCTCCTCATGTAGCATATAAACACACATGTCTATATGTGTGAGAGATATACATAAAAATATGTCTCTGCACATGCACATTAATCCCATGGGTTATATATACTGAAAATTAATTAGACAATCATCACTTGGATTTATGTTTAGTCATTTTGAAATTGATGACTAAACTCACATTCATCCCATGCGATCATCTATCTAGCAAACAAAGAAAAACATATACACAAGCCTATGTGGATATGCTGGATCACGCGAGAAGGCCGATGCTTGTTGTCTCATATCGGGGTGTTAACCGACCACCAAGCCCGGGCGGCAATCAATGCGTCCTCCGAGTAAAAGAGATACCGTCACGGCAATCACTTCTTCTCTTTTCCTACCCGGTTATTTTTCGAACCAAAATTAACCGACAACAACCCCGATCGAGCCCGACGATTTTAAACAAAATCGAAGACGTCGTCATTGCTGAAACCAACAAAGCACGCAACCGACTACTCGTCTAATTCAGCCATGAACACCGAGATACTTTGTTCTTTTCGTCTGGGTTGAATACTGCAATCATGACTCAACACCATACAGATGTCTTTTGTTTCAATTGTAAACCCACAAGAACAGTTGTTAATTGCAATTCAAAACAAACAATTCATACTGAATCGGTAACCCATGAATCATTTATCAATTAGCAACCTAAATCATCCAACACATGTTAAGTTATCCAAAATTTAACATTAATAAACATAATGGTCCCACCATAAACTTATAAGAAAAGTCAACATGATGATGATTTATATGTGTATTTCAACAAACTCAACATGATGATTTATGTCACGATCAGTCATGTGTTTCAAGTTTTTTTTTTTATTATGAAAACCTCAAATATTAATTCAATCACACACATATGAAGCATTTGAATAATCACAAATCCGATGAAGATAATATAAATTCAAGAACCCAGTAAAACTAACACCACGGTGGCAAAACACAAATTGCAAACCGAAACCCAACAACAAAATCGAACATGTTGTCTCGAAATTGGATTTAGTATTATATCAAACAACGAAATTAGGTTAATCTTTGTTGTATTTTTGAGCGATTACTAACCAATTTCGAACCAATTGCAAGAAAACTGAGATGAAGAAAAAAACCTGGATTTCTACACAAATCGTGTGTTCACTTTCAGATTAACCTATTTGGTGGTACTACCAATGATTAATCGGATAAGATGTGTAGAACACACAAGAACGAATCTGTTGAATGTTTGAGAATTCTTGAAAACCGTACCGCTCGTTCACATATCTCGAACAAAAAGAACAAAAACTGTTCACTATGTCGACCAAAATTATTTTTCTCATGTATGCATTCTTCATGCCCATCGGTTTATTGGTTTTAAAAACAATCAGATCCAACATGTGATCCAATCTATGTTTTAGGCCCATTCAAAGTTTTCAACATAACCCAATATATGAAAACTTATATATCACGTTTATTCTTTTGGCCCACTTAAAATTAATTCACAAAACATGACAAAAAATAAATATATATAAAATGCTATATATATTTTAATTAATACATTCATTATAAAATCAAAACCGATAAATACGCCAAATCTTATTAACATTAAAGCAAGCATGCACTCCCGCATCTCCTAACTCGTTTAATATTTAATAAGATTCACTTGGTCGACAAGTTAATCCAATATCACGAAAATCTATTGGTAACACTAAAATTACCAACATTCCACCCCTTTGGTTTTAAAACACTTATGCTAAATTTAATCATTGATTTAGAGAAGAGACAATGCTAACTCGATAGATCACGTGGCTTCATCCAACACGATGATAACCACCTTTTCTGGTTAAACATGTTCACAATCCCAAATGCATTTAATTTTTCTCGTTACGAAATCCATCGTCCACCTAGAAGGCCACAACTTTTTCTCCTTCACTAGTTTGAAGGTCTTGAAGACGAAGGTAAAGATACAGATGATGTAGAATAAGGTGTAGCGGTTAAAGATACGGAAGTGGGGATGACGAAGGGAAGTAGTGATCAAGTTTATGGAATGATGAAAACGTTAAGAAATCCCAAAAGTAAGGTTGATAGTCATAATTTTTTAAAAATTATTTTCAAATTGATTATATATCATAATTTAGTCCAATACTAGGAGCATCGAATACCACTTCTTAGAATAACATAATTGGATAAAACAAACACTGACCATCGAATGTGGAATCCTAGTTAGGCAATAACGCATGCTTGTTTTCAATTGTGGGATTCATACCAAATTCACTTGGTCGATGACAATTACATATTTTAATGGGATAGCATAGTACTTGTAATTCCAAGATAAACTATGCAATGTCTTTAAATCATATATACATATAATAACATATACATGCATCCATACATCCACTCATACACACATGATATAAAATATAATGCCTTTCCCATTATCATTTCCACCATGTTTGTTGTCTCTACTCACTCAAATAACACCACATTAAATATATGTGGTTCCAATCTAACCACAATCATTTTATCAATCATTTTATTTTTGTTTATGCTATTATTAGAATATTAGGTGTGTTAAGACTTTTATTCCATTAAACAATGTATACTCAAGTAAGATCAGGTTAGGTACCTGTGTAATATATAGATTGAACAATTTAAAATATGTAACTAAAAATCTAAAAATAAACTAATGATAAATAAAAGAGAAATTAGATTTTATTAATCTCACATTTTGGTTGTTAGCCAATAATAATACCACCTCAGAATATCCTCGTGGGCAATCCCACCTTTTAAACTATTTTTTTCTCACTGGATACCCGTTAAAAAATATAATGTTCTTAATAAAATTCTTAATTAATTTAACTTTTCAAAAATGTTCAGTGAATTAGGGTCACTAATTCTCAAATACGTAAATAACATATAAAAAACGAGTATAAGATGCTATATAACAAATATTTTTTACCACTAACTCTGTAGCCACCCCTAGTTAAATGCCTAATCATGTCTTGAAAATACATAACATTATTTCTTTAAGCAAATTTGACCGAGAAACATAGATTTATTTTGTCTAAGCAAATTGCGGTTCGGTGTCTGTGTTTTTCCATACAAGTTTCGAGTTTTCCGAAAAGAGGAAACAAAAACGGGAATCACAACACAATCATGACTCGAATGGCATGACAATGCAATAACGTTACGTTTTCTTTAGTCTCAAGTGTCTCAACAATCAACATGCTCATGGTGTGATATTATTATTATATGTATTTTGGTTGAACTATTTTACAGTTTACACGGATAAGGCCCAAGTTTAGTTTTCAAGGCCCATGGACCATTAAGGCCCAAGACCAAGATTGATATTTAAATTTTAGAACTGTTTTTCAAATTCAACTGTTGTTTTTAAAAAATGGTTGCGTGAAATAGAAAAAAAAGGTGGTTATACAAAACTACAAAGCTTACTAAACCGTAGTTTATCAGTTCGATTCAAGTCGAATGATTTCATGATGCCACGATTCGGAGAATCTATAAGTAACTAAAAACAATTTGGATTATATTTTGAATGTGAGGGGATAATAAGAGTAAACTGCCATTTTGGTCCCTGTGGTTTAGCCAGTTTTGCCACTTTAGTCCAAATCTCAAACTTATTACATCTGGGTCCCTGTGGTTTGCATTTTGGTGCCATTTTAGTCCAAATCTCAAATCAGGTCAGATTTAAAAAAAAACCTGGTTTTTGTCCTTTTCCTCAGGGGCATTTTGGTCTTTTTATATTTTATAAATGAAAAAAATATAACAAAATCCCAAACACCCCATATCTCTGCACACTCTCTCTCTCTAAACAACCCCTCTCTCTCTTCTCTCTCTCCTCTCTCTAGAACACCACCACCACCACCTCCTCTCCGTTCATCCACCACCGCAGCAGCAGAAACCGCCATTCGTCGTTCCAATCAAATGTCAGATCAAACAAGAATCCAAACCAAGAATCCCCACAAATCAAAACCCCTTTACTTCCAATCACTCTAAACCAAACCCAAAACCTAAACCCACAAATTCAAGAACAAGAACAAACAACCCATCTTCATAAAACCCTCAAAAGATTCGAACAAGAACAAACCACCGTATCATCACCCCCACCACCGCATAACCCGAACGGAACTGACCTTGCCCCAAATAGAAACAACCCGAACGGAACAGGGTTGCCTCTGCCGCCGCTGAAAAGCGGCTCCGTCTCTTCGATCTCCCTCTCTCTCATGCATCTCTCTCTCTCTCCGCCGCTCATGGCGGCTCTGCTGATGTCGTACCGTCCGCCACCACCAAGTGGTGGTGGTGCTGCCGCCGTTGTTTATCGGGAGGGGACGGCGAAGGGCAGGGGATAGTGGTTGATCGTTGTGGTTGCGTGTGGTGGTTCACCGGATAACCAGTCGCCGGAAAAACGAGGCGAATGAGGTTGTTTGGTGGTGTCGTTGCCGGCTGAATCGAAGAGGGAGGATGTGGGTGTTGAGAGAGAGAGAGCAGATGGAGAGAAAGAGAGGGATGAAGATCTTTAAATAAAATCCAAAAAGACCAAAATGCCCATGAGGAAAAGGACAAAAACCAGTTTTTTTTAATCTGACCTGATTTGAGATTTGGACTAAAATGGCAACAAAATGCAAACCACAGGGACCCAGATGTAATAAGTTTGAGATTTGGACCAAAATGGCAAAACTGGCCAAACCACAGGGACCAAAATGGCAGTTTACTCGGATAATAATAGTAATACAAAATCATTTGATAAAATATTACATTTACATTTTATAAAGAATAAAAGATGTTATTTTTATTTACATTATATTATTTATATCTTTAATTATATATTAAAAAATATTTTTTTCAACAAATTCACATTTTTTTCGTACTCTCATATTTTGTTATAACATATAGTATTGTCATCTATTGCGATCAAAAGAGTTAAAAATCGACTATCATAGTAAAATATTAACAATATCACAATTATTCATAACTGAATCGTAACTGAAATAACTGAAAAAACCGAACCACAATAAAAACCAACGGTTCGGTTTTTTGATTTTTAATAACCGAAAGTTTTGGTTCAGTTTTCGGATAACCATTTTCAATAACCGAAAAAATCGAACTGATAAGTTACAATATTAGTCCTAGTCCATATATTTTTATGTTTAAGTGTTTAACCCATGCTAGTAGAAATTATTCATTTTATTCTTGAATGTTAATTATTTGTAATAAAAACATTAACATGTTTTTTTATAATTGAAATGATTTATATATTGCATACAAGAAATAACAAAATTTAATATAAAATTTAAATAATCTTCAAAGAATTATAAAAGAAAATGTCTTAAAAAAATTAAGGAAAACATAAAAATAGATTAGAATGTTAGGTTTATGTAAACAATATTAATTAAAAAGCTTATAAATAATAACTTAATTTAAACATATAAAAAGGATTCTTAAATTTAAATTATACTTTTTATTTCTTAGATCTTACATACTTTTATAGTTTTTATTTCTTAAATCTTACATACTTTTGTTCCAAAAACCTAACCGAACCAGCATAAAAAGTTAAAAACCGAAACCAAACGGTTTTAAAAAACCGAAAACCAAAATTTTGGTTTTAGTTTGCCCAAAAACCGAACCGAAATAATGTAAAGAATCTTGCAAAAGTTAAACAGAAAATGCTATTGATCAAAGCATCAAATTATTTTACTACAGGTTAATGTAAGGAATTAAGTGTTGATTCCATCAACTAAAAGTATTTTGCATAGTTTATTGTGATCGAAGATCATTGACTAGTAAAAGTCAAACTTTCTTGTCTGGAACGTGAAGTTAAATAATACCACACAATAAAAACACACACATATATAATATATACACACATTTAACTGCCAAGAAATCTTGAAGAAAACATTGATGGCAGAAGGGATTCAGACATTGGAAAAGACACCAACGTGGGTTGTGGCTGCTGTCTGTTTAGTCCTCGTTACCATATCCATGCTCATTGAACATATTATTTCCTTAATTGGAAAGGTAACACATGTTTGCAGGTTGCTATTAATTAGATTCTTTTGAACCGGTGATTTCGTTCACCATTCTCATAACCAATCCAGACTGATCGGACCAGGAACCAACTACATAACTCATTTACTGATTCACTTTCTACTTTAGTCTTCATAACTTTTATTGTAGGCTTTTTGTTAAAATCACGAATACATACATGATATATGTTAGTTTTGAAACCCGTGGACATGTATGGTGGCTAATTTGTTACTAATTACGGAAAAAAAATTATGATTTTTGGTACTTCTAGTGGCGGACCTAGAAATTCTTTTCAACAAGGTCACTTTTTTTCGATGGTGGAATATCGCTTAACTCGACATCCAAATTTTCGGTTCTAGTTAGGCCGGGTTAACTAACTAGTGATAATCTGTCTTTTCAACCGGTAAAACTAAGAGCTAAAATGAGGTAATCAAGACCACGAAAAGGTTATGTACCATTGATTCGTTCCATAACCATTTTGATATGGATAGATTTGATATTTTCTAAGTAAGTTCAAAAATCTCCTTCAGAAAATCGTTATATACGTTACATATAAAATAGAAAAAAAAACATGAGTACTTCTTAAAAAGGAAAGAAACAATAAACCCTAATTTGCATGATTTGCAGTGGTTAAAAAAGAATGATAAAAAGACATTATTTGAAGCACTTGAGAAGATCAAATCAGAGCTTATGCTACTTGGGTTCATCTCACTGCTGCTAACAGTTGGGAAAGCAACCATAACCGATATCTGCATATCGAAATCTCTTGCAGAGAATTGGCTTCCATGCAGTAAAAAAGACATTCAAGAAATGGATGCTCGTCAAGGTGGTAATCAAGATGAAGCAGAAATTCATAGAAAGCTTCTGTCATTCTTAGCTTCTAACATGACAACGTCAACTAGACGCATTCTTTCTGCCGCTAGCCCGCTACTGGTGATCATAAATGCAAAGCACAGGTGAATGAATACACATGATCAAGAAAATCTTGACACCCTTTTAAGTTTTAATTAAGATATCTTAATTTTCTTGAAAAAAATGTGGTGTTTTTGTAGGGAAAGGTTCCGTTTTTATCGAGTAGTGCACTCCACGAGCTCCATATGTTCATCTTTTCATTGGCTGTGTTTCATGTAGTTTGTTCTATAATCACACTGGCCTTTGGTAGAGCTAAGGTATGTTAGTTTTTTGGGCTTTTTTTGTGTATAAATGGCAAGTGTTTATTTGGCTTAACTTCTTGTAATTTTGTGTAGATGAAAGAATGGAAGGCATGGGAGATAGAAACACAGACAATGGATCAATATACAAATGGTATGATCTAGAGGTGGCTAAGATGGGCGGGTTGTGTAACAATTGAAAACATGTTCGGGTTGAAACGGGCCATTTTTTTAGTATGGGCCAGAGCTGGGTTGTGTTAATTAGGCCACTAACCCTCACATATCAAATATGAAGTTTCTCAAAAATATTACATCAATAATCTAGAACTTTGAGGACGGTTTACGTATTGTATGCATTAAAAATATACTTTGGGCGACTTTTAACATCTTTGACTATTCAGGTTTTTAACATTTGAGGTAAAACACAACCAAATCAACTCAATTTGCTACATCTAGTATAGTCTTTAATTTGGCCTCTTTTTTATTAGTTTCATTATGTGATTTTTTTTTTCATTCTTGAAGATCCAGAAAGGTTTAGGCTCGCGAGAGACACAACATTCGGTCAAAGGCACTTGAGCGTATGGTGCCAATCAACCATTCTTGTTTGGATGGTTTGTATATCCAAAACAAGTGTTTGTTGAGTACATTCTTTAGCCATGGCTAATCTTTCCATGTCTTTATGCAGGTGGGATTCATGAGACAATTCCTAATGTCAGTTCCAAAAGTTGATTACATGACTCTTCGCCACGGATTTGTCATGGTAATTAAAAATTGTTGCATTCTTTAACGTTTAGCGGATTTTTAATAGTTGAACAATGAACATGAACCATGAACCTCTTACCTCCTTGTAAGCCACCTACCCAACGCAAGCTGCGTTATTGGTGGGGTCCTATGAGTTTTCAGGTAACGGGGTCTCATGGTTACAAAAAAAAAACATGAACCATGAATGATTGAGTTCATCTTTCGATCAGGCACATTTGTCACCAAACAGCCATTCAAATTTCAATTTCCATAAGTACATACATCGATCACTTGAAGACGACTTCAAACTTGTCGTGGGAATCAGGTAAGATTATCGAGTTTTATTCAGAAAATCAACTATCTTGTTGTTTAAACTGGTTATTGAGTTTTGAACTAATCTTTCCCACAGCCCACCAATCTGGTTCCTTGCAGTCTTGTTTCTACTCTTTAGCACCAACAGTAAACAAATCCTTAACCTTTTTAAATTAATCCTTCAAATTTCATTAAACATAAATAAAATCTTGATTTTTTTTGTTTTTTTGTTGTGGGCAGGTTGGAAATCTTATCTATGGCTACCCTTTATCCCTTTGATTGTAAGCATATATGTTTGCTTAATTTACTTACACTCATATTCTTCAAGAATCATCCAAAATAACCAATCCAACACTTGGTTTGGTTTGGTGCAGATTGTTCTCTTAGTTGGGACAAAACTACAAGTGATCATAACCAAAATGGGCTTGAGGATTCAAGAAAGAGGTGCAATGGTCAAGGGTACACCCTTGGTTCAGCCCGCTAACGATCTTTTCTGGTTCAACCGCCCTCACCTCCTACTCTATCTCATTCACTTTGTCCTCTTTCAGGTTCATATTCTCTTGGAGAAATGGGTTGAAATGGGCCGGGTAGGGTTGACCAGTTTGACCATTTAAAATAAAACATAACCCAAATTAGGGGTGCAAACGAGTTGAGCGGCTTACGAGCTGCTCGAGAAAAAACTCGAAATGAGCCGAGCCTTATCGAGCCCAAGCCGAGCTTGAGCCTAAAATAAAGCTCGTTTATATATCGAGCCCGAGCTTGAGCGTTGCATCTGAAGCTCGCCAGGCTCATCCAACCTTCGTGTACGTAATATTAGTTTTTATTAATGTTTAATATCATTTGCCCCTTATTTAAAGTTGTCGAGTAGACGAGCTGAGCCGAGCTTATTAAACTTGTTTATGAGCCGAGCACGAACCTAAAAGCTTGTTTAGTACACGAGCCCGGGCTTCACTTATGGAGCTCGTGAGCCTAAACAAGTCTATTATTTATATTATTTTTGTTTAATATATATACTAACTAATAGATAACAAACGAGCCAAGCCCGAGCTTTGAAAACAAAGCTTGAACCGAGCTCGGCTTGTTTGCACCCCTAACCCAAATCAACCCACTAATAAGCAAACGGTTCAGACTACCAAATGCAAGCTCTAGTTTTTATCTTCTTTTTTGTCAATTTGTGATCTTTTTTAGAGTCTTGTAAAAAGTTTTCCTTTGTTCTTGTGCAGAATGCATTTCAGTTGGCTTTTTTTGCATGGTCAGGGGTAAACCCACAAATCTTTTGACTGTTTTAATTATAAATTTATCAACTTTTATGATTTTACCTCTTAAAGATCTCATTCTACTCTATCATGATGTTTTTCAGTATGAATACGGGCCGAACTCATGCTTCCATAAGAACAAAGCCAACTTTGGGATCAAGATTTCAATGGGGTGATAGTAGTGATATGATATATGAGTTTCTTGATGATTTCATTTTTTTAAAATTAAGTCATTGATTTTTTAAATTTGCAGGGTGTTTGTACTAATACTCTGCAGCTATGTGACTTTACCTCTCTATGCACTAGTGACACAAATGGGTTCAACCATGAAGCCCGCCGTGTTCAACGAACAAGTGGTTAAGGCTCTACTCAAATGGCACCAGAATGCTAAAAAACAAGTTGAACTCAACCGTAAATCCAACTTTACGACACCGGGGTCAACTACGCCTAGCACACCATCTCACATAACATCTAGTAGAACAAGCAACTATTCAGCTCAATCGGTGTCCCAGTTCCATGACACAGTCTTTGAATCAAAGAGTCCGGTTGGCACACTTCCTAGGGCCACAGGTGTAGCCACGAATGATGGTCCGGTGATTGACCAACATAATATTGATGTTGGCTCAATGGAGTTCTCATTTGAACAATTATAAATTTGAAAGTTGAAGTAGTGATCAAAAGGTAAAGAAATTTAGTTCTATATAAATTTATTTCTTTACATTCTCATTTTGTTATTGGTAGCCTTCTATTTTCATACAATTTAGTTTTGTATATTTGACTATGTGTATGTTGTTTAGCTTGGAGTTAGGGTCTGTCTGGAAACAGCCTGTCTATCCCTAGGGATAGAGGTAAAGTTTGCATACATCCCACTCTTCTCAAACCCTACTAATAACTTTGTTGTTTGTGTGATTTACTGGGTATGGTTATTGTTGTTTATGTGGTTTTGTGAATAAGTGGATAGTTGGAGGGGTAGGTTTTATGTTCTTTAGTGGAAGTTTAATGATGGCAATTGCACATAGAATAGGTCCTCAAGTGTGAATAAATTTCTTGTAAAAGATCCTACTAGTTTCACCCTTGTTTCACTTTGTTCTTTCTTTTTCTTTGTGAGAATACATTGAACCAAATCAATTCATGATTAATCATGTAAAGAGTCTAAATCAATATATGGACTTTGCGGCCAACAAATGAGACTCCATTTCCATGGAATTGATACTACCTAGTTGGATCCCACTAATATTTCATGAGTGAGAAAATATGGTAGATGATAAATATTAATATTAATATTAATATTAATATTAGTGAAAGTTAGAATCATCTTCATTACGTTTTTGGAAGTAGTAAGTTAAACCATTTAGTTGGTTTAAGTTACTTCAAAACAACTCTAAGATAATACAAGGTACTCTAGTTTATAAAATAAAAAAAAAAAAAAAACCAATTGTGTCACATATAATTTGTGAGTTCTTGTATGTGAACGTTTTGGTTCGATTTCTTATCAAGACAAATTTATCAACGTGTATACACTGAAATATTTATATCTTTACATTAAAAATCAGCTACCGTTATATTCATAGATTGACAATTGACGTGTACCGTTCATGTATCGCGTCATGACACAATTTAAGTGAAATGTTATCACATTTTGTTTTTGATCATTGAAGTTTGATGGTTTTTGATCGGGTAACAAGGATGGTTAACTTTTGTTGTGTGCACTCGTTAAATATATTAGTTGGCTTAGTGAAAATGCCAAACATGCCTATCATCTAAGCTCATGATCACCTAAGTTAATAATCACATGATTAAATTTAAAAAAAAAATGATATCTTACCAAGTGATTACACTCATCAACTCTATAAATGGACTTAGTGAAAAGGCCTAAGTTGGTCCACCATGGGTAAAATATACAAAAGTTGACTTTGTACCTATGGTCAAGTTTTACAAACTTCATCATAACAAGTAACAACTTTGTCATTGATTAGGTGAAAGTTTAAATTAGCTTTTCAATTGTTTCATCCACTTGCAACCCAAATGCTTGTAACCCCGTGGTCGATAATGTATATTATAACACCATAATTTGTCGGCTAAGCATTGGGTCAATAAGGTAATTGACATGGATTATGTAAAACACGGATCAATCTTGTATTTGTTTAAATGTCTTAAACCAACAATGATTCTTGTAAACATGACTTATGGAACTCGAGACTTAAGAGACATAATCCTCAACTAAAACTTAAAATCAAGTTCTAAATACCGATTTTGATGTTGGTTTTGCTCCTTAGACGCTTGTCCTAACAACCTCTACTCGCTCAGTTAAAATGACCGAGTTTTCCACATTTTCAACGTGTCAATTTAGACTTTTATTGAATGCATTGTTGGTATCCTTATCCTTCCTTTCCTTTGAAGTAGGAAGTTGTTTTGTTACCTTCCTCTACCATGATGAGGGTCAAGGAATATCTTTAAATTTACCACTTTCTTGTCTTCTTTGAGATTAATCTACAAGCAAGTGGCTTCCAAGTTGCACAATACATTATTCCTCTTTCTTGTGCTTTCACATGTGTTTAAAGTCTTTCAAGTACTTTGATAAGAAAGAATCCCACAACACCTTAGCGGATTCAACATTTGGTATACAACAAACAAAGCAACAAACATATCGTTCAATATGTGACCTAAGTCCCTAACCCAAGCCTAACAATCGGCTAATACAAAGCTTAGTAAAAGAATCCTTAGCTAACAACCAATATAAGGTCAAATTCTACAAACTTCATCATTAAACATTTGAGTATGGTCATTCGGTCTAGGGCTAATAAATGAGTTTGGACTCCGTACCTCCTAAGTCATACAAGAGTTTAACCTAAACTTCCTTTGGTCTCTTATAAGCGCATCCAGAGCGTGGGTGTTCCACAAACTGTCATCTCAGCGTCACATCAGATTTCCAAACTTTCACAAACCTCCACAATCCCCATTAAAAATATGATATATGTATGTGAGTGTGAGTGTGGGCCCCACTGTGCAATCCGGACCAAGTCCGTAAATTCGGACTTCAAATCCAGACTGCCCCATGGACTTGCTCCACAATGTGAGGTTTGTTCTCCTTTGTCCGTCCCCCTTTCCAACACATTGGGGGTGCTCTAAATCCCAAATAATGGATTAGATTAAAATCACAACACTTTTTCAAAATAGTATGTAATGATTAAGAAAGAACTTTAAATGTCACCATAATTTAAATAATATATATCACATCAATTTGCAAGTACCAATAAAACTATAAAAGAAGCCAAGGACTCAATCATAACAATTAACAAACCTTGTAATTCAATATAACTTTCATAAACATATTACTTAAACAAATATGTACACATATAAGATTATCCAAATCCTCCAATTTAATAATGTAGCACCATTACTGTCATGGATGCACAATTTTATAAGATTATCCAAATCCTCCAATTTTAAACAAGTATTTACAAACACAACATGAAGCCTTACAACTATTTCTGTTTCATGGGTTCTGCTTTGCAAATAGGACATGAGTTCTTCATTGACAACCATTTTCTGATGCACCGGACATGAAAATCGTGCCTGCAAACTCGTAGCATGCCCACATCGTCCATGTTTGCATACTCTTCCTGCAAGTAAAACCGTAAATTAGTCAAAGTATACAAGTATATTTTTATATACTGCAAATCTCACCAGGCAGATCGCACAGGTTCCTTCATCTTGCATTTGGTCCGAAGAACAATAAATCGATTCTTGCATACATTTCGAGATTAGATGATCTGATAGGCCAGTGCCTACACTTCCAATTCTTTCCCCAAGTGCAAGTAGCTCCTATTAAGTTCATTTTAAAAACAATAATAATAGTAATATAATAATAAGAGTAAAATGCCATTTTCGACCATTAGGTTTGGCCAATTTGCGACTTTCGTCCAAAGGTTTGTTTTTCCGCATCTGGATCCAAAAGGTTTGAAATCTTGTCATTTTCATTTTCATCTGGCTTGTTAACTCTATCCATTTTTCTCCGTTAAGTCTGGGGTATTTCGTCTTTTTTGTTAACTTAAATGGCACAGAGGTATTCGGTCTTTTTACATATAGTAAAAAAGACCGAATTGTCCTTTAAGTTAGCAAAAAGACGAAAATACCCTTGACGTAACGGAGAAAAATGGATGGAGTTAACTAGCCGGAAGAAAATGGCAAGATTTTAAACTTTTTGGATCCAGATGCATAAAAACAAACCTTTGGACGAACGTTGCAAAACTGGCCAAACCTCGGGGACGAAATGACATTTTACTCTAATAATAATAATAATAATAATAATAATAATAATAATTATAGTAGTAGTAGTAGCAGCAATAATCTATATATATATATAAACATGATAAATAAGGGCTTATGTGTCATGTTATGAGGGTTTGGGAAATGAGGTGGCATCACCATAGGGCTTCTTGAAATTGGTTTTGGCTCCAAAAATTCGGGTCTATTTTTTCCTTATATGGGTAGAGGCGGGATCCGTATTATGACCCGACTATTTAAATGTTCTAATACCCTAAATCTAAATCTGCATCTCATTCAATTTGATTCACCGCCGCTTCTCTTCTCTTTGTAACCTAAATTCTTCACCATTTCTTCTCATCTCTCCCTTGAAATCAATCTACATCAGTTGGATTAAATTTGCATCTCTCTTCTTCACACGCCAAATAAACCCTAACTTGCATCCTCTTCCTCTTCCTCTTCCCTTCATTCAACTCGATTAAAACATTGTCAATACGCTACATTCAAACTTCACCAACCCCGATCGTCTCTAAAGTCTCACCGTTTCATCAATGTAAGTTTTTTTTAATGATTTTTGTTTTAGATTTGTAAAATCTTGATTTACCATTCATTTGTTCATCGTTTAGGGTTTTTAAAAAATCGCAACAGATGAACAAATCTGTATATTCTATTGAGTGATTAAGGTTAGCCGGACAGAGTGATTAAGGAAAGTCTGACCTCTGATTCTATTTCTTTTGTTCCCGGTTTGCGTTTCAGATTTTCAGCAACAGATGAACGTTTCTAATGGTCTAGGAAATTTGTTTACTGTGATTTGGTGAACTGGCGTTAGATCTGTGGCGATGACATGGGTAAAGACATCTACCGGTCAGTGATGAAGTCACTTGTGGCGGATTTCCAGTGATGAGTAGGTTGCTGCCATACCTTCGTCAGCAGCGACAGTGGTCAGAATGACGGTTGTTAGCTGCTACAGTTGTCATCGGTGGCTGAATGAACTTTCGAAGAAGATTTGGGGATCTTGGTTGTTGTAAGTTTGCTTCTATGTTAATCGAATCGGTCGGATTTTTTTCATGGTTCGTTATATGATGCTTTGTTCTGAATTGAACATTTAAATACAGACGGGAAACTTGATTTGCATACAAGTTATTTTGCTCAAGGATTACGATAAATGGTGATTTTCTTACAAATGGTTCATTAAGGTTTGATTGTTCAGGTTGACGATAATGTTATTTTCAGACAAATGTGAAGGAACATGTGTGTACCGATTATTTTTACTCTGAAATTTTGATCTTTGCGAACCCTTCAGCTTCATTTTTTATGGTTATTTTTCTCTTATACATTTAAAATTTGATCTATGATTGTTACTTCAGGTTGGTTTCTTGAGTTCTTGATGTGGGGCTCGACAAAAAACTTAAAATTTTGATCATTGTCAGCCCTAAAGGTTTGTTTTTAAGTTTATTTTATTTTAATTTAATTTATTCACATATCAAATTAATTAAATCAAAGCTTTGTAAATCATTAGGTGGTTTCTCCCAATTGGATCAGTGAAAACATCATCAGTTTCAGCATTGAAATCACCAGCTACATCAGTTAAGAACAAGTATATCATCATTTTTCGGCGTTGGGTCATTACACTTATAAAACATACAACTAGAATTCTACTATATGTGAAGCAAGTTCCTTTGAGTCGTGCAAGTATGCTTGCTATTTGTTTGAGTAGACTGTTATAACATTCTGGAAGAAGTTACGAGGCTAAGTTTCAATGTCTTATTGATCATGCAATTTGATGGCTAAGATGGGTTATCTATATATTATCAATTTCCAACAATAGACTACATGGACCCGAGCTGCAAGGACTCATGTATTACCATTTTGGATGCTAAATTACGAAAATGGTTCTGGTGGTTTGAACTTGTAGCAAAATATTTACCAATTATCATAGTCTTTAAAGGTTCATCATTCATTCATAAGTACATATATCAAGTTGTTGTTAAAATGCTGAATATAATATGGGTTTGATGTTCTTATTTTCTGCAGTGACGTTTCCAATAACAATCTTTGTGGATGGTCCTTTCACAACGGTGGTGGTGGTAGAGACATAGTTGGCGGCAACTAGATTAGGTATACATGTCATCCCTTCTTAAGCGAATATGTATATTATAACCTAATTTGGCATCTTTGATTCAGTCTTTCAAGCGCAAAAAGGTTGTCCATCGACCAGTAAATAGCAAAACTTTTGGAGTTCTTTCTTATTCATGAAAGGTTGCTGATCATCACTATTAAAAGGTATCTTTTTGAATGTGTATCCACTGGATGTAACTTATGATTTAATTTTACTCTTGGTTTATATACAACATAGTTCATTCAAATGGAGTATGTAACGAATCTGATGAAAAAAATGGATAAGTTGGCAATTAATCCCTACTGGAATACTTTTATTATTTGATTTTTTTAGATCGGAGAAATAGTTTGGGTTCTAAGTTCAATCCAAAATATTTCCCAGTTTCGAATATTTTTGTTCTTCGGTATTTCTCGGTTCAATCAACATGAAATTAATGGACGATTCTTTGGTTGTCGATGGGTGTGGAGTGTGGCCTGTGGTTATGGCTAGAGTGTAAGGTATTAAAGTCATGATGACGATGACGATGAAGCAAGTTGAAGATGAAACTGATTAGCTAACAAACTAGGTAATCTTCACAAAATTGCTTTTTTGTCATTTTGCAGTATATGATAGGACTGATCTTTTAGATAATACAGATTTTTATGGCAGTGCTTTAAAGACTCTCATAACTAGCGCTATGCCTATATCAGGTAAAAAAATTATTATTTATTCATCTTTTTAGTGGATATTTTGGAGTTATATAATTGATACATAATTGTTATGTTTCTTAATTGTAGAAGTGAGCCTTAATGATGACGAGTTAGTTCGGTTATCGGCTTCTAAAGCAGATAAGATAGCTCGATCATTTACTTCAAGTTTTTCACACTTCACTCAAGTCATGAAAATGTTCAATATAAGCGGTTCATATACTTTGGTGGTCAACTCCTAGATCCCATCTTATATATTTTTTTATATATAAAAGTTAACAACTTTGATTAGATTTTTGTTTTGTGTAGCACCATTTATTTGTACTGACAAAACTTTAGAATTTTACCAGTTTTCAGTCACCACATTATTGAAGAGAAAAAGTCAACATGGTCAAAGCTACCAACCCCTTGAGTTCAGGTGTAGACTCTTTTCCAAAAGAATCCTATTATATATAGTTTTAAATCCACCTCTGTATATGTTTACATAATTCTCTTATGATTTGTTATATGCACTTTAGGTACCAAAGGACTTTCTAACCTCAACTGAGGTGGAAGACTTGAAGTTACAACTTCAACCGTCTTTTGTAACTATTGGTTTATCATATTCAAATGCTCAAGGATTTCATGACTATCACTTTCCAACATTGTCCTATGCCTATTTTGGTACTACAAATGTATGTATATATTTTTCTACATGAAACTGTTTGATTTTGTGCATTATTTTATAAGTGATAGGTTAGAAATTGAAGTACAAATTGTAGTACCCTTTCATGTTAGCATTTACATATTTTTGCTTATCTCTATAATTATATTGTTTATTGATTAGATCAAGGTGGTAGCAGTTGATGTATGGGCTTGGTTCTGATGACAATGAACTCGGGTGTGATAGTTAATCAATCATTAAAAGTCTCATAAGGTTTTGCCTAGGTTTGCATTTCAAAATAATCTCTACTAAAGTATTCTATCCCAGCTTCCTATTTTATTCCATTTTAGCCTATGTTTTATTGGTTCAGGTTTGCAGCAATTGATGCAAAAAGTCTCATAAGGTTTTGCCCAATTGATGCAAAAGTCTCTTCGCCTTTGTTGAATTGGTATCCTATATTTTATTCCATTTTAGCTATGCTATCATTTGTTCTTGAAAAAATCCATAATTTTTTTTGTTCCCGGTTTGCGTTTCAGATTTTCAGCAACAGATGAACGTTTCTAATGGTCTATGAAATTTGTTGACTGTGAGCTGGAAATTTGAAATATGAAAGACGGATGAAATAAAAAAGTTGCCCATGATGAATATGATAGTTTTCAGGTATTGACATATCATCATTTTATTGGAATTAAACACTATTTAGTTGTCACTCCATATTGTTAATATTCTGATAAGATTTCGTGTTTTATTATGCAGATATGCAATGATAAAGATCAAGCAAATTCATGGTTTCGTGCCTTAAAACTGTACTTTACTCGCTTTGTTGTTTTAAAATTAAGGAATTTGGCTTGAGTTATAGTCATATAAGTTTAATAAATTTTGGCCTTATTGAGTTTTTACACCATAATTTGTTTAACTAAGTGATATTAAGCCTATAATAATTGATTTTGTTATGTTTCATGTAGACATATATGTGTGTTATTTGTAGTGGGGATGGATTCTCATAGGTATGTTTACATTTGAAATAATCAATGGTCTGTATGTATATAGTGTGTTCCGTTACTTCATTTGGTTTGACCTTTGTTTTTTACTTTTTAAAAAGGTATCTTGCTATTCTTTGTGACTGATTAGGTAATAAAATAGCCACTTCAAAGTTACAACTTTTAATTTATTTAAAGAACACCTTATTAGTTAAATTGTTATGTAAACCAAATTAATACCTTACTCATTTCTAAATAAAATATACATTAAACTAATACTTCATCCGTGTTATTTTTTTGTTTTTATTTTTGAAGACTACCTGTTTTTTAAAGAAAATTTTACTATTCTCAATCCTACACATAGTACATATTTAAAAAAAAATTACATTCATTGTTTATATCATTTAAATGGCCAACCTGTGAGTATTCACGAGTGATAACCTATATTATTATATACGATTAACATTGAATCATTGTATATATGTCTTCAGAAAAAAAAAAAAAACCCTTTTAATAAAATTAATAAAATATTAATATTCGTAAAATATAGCAACCCGTGGGTACCACGGGGAATAACCTAGTAATATTATAAACGTAAATGTCTCAGCCAACCTCGTAGCTCATGTCATCAATGTCAAGTCTCATGTCTCGATGATCATCAAATGGATTTCTAGATCCGTTGGAAGTTGACCGGTCCACAATCATAAGACCCTGCATATTCAAGATAAAAGTCAACACGGGTCAAATCTACAGATACAGCAACTACCACGTCATATCACTTTAACCGGTTAACAGGTCAAATCACGCGACAAAACGTATTGGCAATGGACATACCTGAGATGGCGGTCGATCATGATAATTCACCCGTGATAAAGATCGGTATCTCCGGTCACTAGCGGGCCAGCCTACGGTGGATGAAGGCCTAGGTGGGTGGGAAGGATGACCATTGGTCGCTAGTCGCAGCCTATCGTCTGTCACGTTGGTTGAAGACAACCTGAAAGTTGGCGCAGACCTTTGACTTTGACTATATCCACTTCGAATTGCTCTCACAGACTGAGCAGAGGAACTCGGAAAATTTCGGAGAGCATGATTGTTATTTTGTGGCGCGTTTACTATCAACGAACTACAGGTACTGCTTCCTTGGAGAAACGGGTTTAATTCATAACTAATAGAACTGATATCTGCAATTTGAAGAATAATATTTTTCATTGAGTAAAATGCCATTTTCCTCCCTGAGGTTTGGCCAGTTTTACGACTTTCGTCCAAAGGTTTGTTTTTCCGCATTTGGATCCAAAAGGGTTGAAATCTTGTCATTGTCATCCAGCTCGTTAACTCCATCCATTTTTCCGTTAAATCAAGGGTTTTTCGTCTTTTTTGTTAACTTTAAGGGCAATTCGGTATTTTTAATACTTGTACATTATGCTAAATACTTGTACATAAAGTGAAAAAGACCGAATTGCCCCTTGAGTTAACAAAAAAGATGAAAATACCCCTGACTTAACAGAGAAAAATGGATGGAGTTAACGAGCTGGATGAAAATGACAAGATTTCAAACCTTTTAGATCTAGATGCGGAAAAACAAACCTTTGGACGAAAGTCGCAAAACTGGTCAAACCTCAGGGACGAAATGACATTTTACTCTATTTCCTTTAAATTACGTTAAGAAAGTTGATGCTATGTACATGAAACCTTACCTTGAGTAACAGAAGACAGATGATTTGAATTCAAATTTATCGAGGGTGAAACCGAGACATCCATCGGTTGACTACTTGTATAAAAGTCACCCGATATATTATTTGCCAACTGATTTCTCACAGAGTTTGCTTCCAAGTCAAACGTTGATCGGCTTCTCACATTCCTAAGCGAGTTCTCCACGCCGATCGAAAGGCCAATGGGGTTTGTCGTACGATAATCCCAAGGTGCGTGAAGAAAATTTGCGGGTTGACTCTCTTGCCACGGTTCGTTGACCATTACAACATCAGAAGAACTTTGACCAGAACTTTGACCATCTGGAACACCAGGGCTTTTACGTTTAGAATGAACTCTTGCATTACCGATCCTAATATCGAATAAATCTTCTTCGTTAAAAGGATTTCCACTGTAACTAGATGAAGATGCTACGTAAGCAGACGGTGTATGTGTATGCATAGAAAGATCCGATGGACCAGCAACGTCTTGCTGATAATTCGGGATTTGTAGATTGTGAGGCAATGAAGAATATGCATTCGCTGTTGGTGTGTGATTACAATGTGTGTATTGTGCTCCATCGATCGACATATTATCTGTCGATATATAGCAAAAAGGTTAGTTTTTTGTTCGTTAATCACTAACGATATGAAAGAAAATGAGTTTTAAGATTTGCCTGTATGCGCGTAGATATTTTCTGCAAAGTTCCAGCTCGGATCATTCTCGGTCTCTAGCATGTAGGATGGATTGAAATAACGCTGATGCGCCATTTTGATCAGAATCTTGACGGGTCGCCAAGATCACAATGATTGATTAAAAGATTATTTTTCCTTTAGAAAAAAGTAATAAACAATAAAAAAAGGTAAGGAATTACATCAAAATTAAGGCATAGAATGCCCACAAGTAAAACACAGCTTTGCAACATCTAAAGACACAAGAACAATACAAGAGATAATGCATATATGAAGGACAAAAAGATCATTCTACATTACTTTTAAAAGTTTAAAAAAAGTACAACTTTTAAAGCATATGGTACCGTCCTAAACATATTGTTGACTTTTAAACCAATTTCGTTACGGTTTTCAAACAATCATAACCTTTTATGCATTAATACTTTTTAGAGTAAAGTGGTCCTTGTGGTTCACTAAAATTTTAGATTTGGTCCCTAGCTTTTTAAAAGTACACAGATGGTCCATGTGGCTTGCATTTTGTACCGCATTTCGTCCCCAGAATATTCCTAAAGTACATGGATGGTCCCTGTGGTTTGCACTTTGTAACGCATTTAGTCCCCAACTTGGACATGCTAAAACCTTTGAATTTGTTGGTTGAGGACTAAATGCGTTACAAAGTGCAAACCATAGGGACCATCCATGTACTTTTGAAAAGCTAGGGACCAAATCAGGGGCGGACCCACCTACAAGCCAGGGTGGGCGGGCGCACCCCCGAGAAAAAAAAAATTTAGTGTAAATTTCCGATGAAAATCCCGTCCGCACCCCTTGGATTTTTTCGTCCGCACCCCTTGGAATTTTTCGGGCGCACCCCTTGGAATTTTTCGTCCGCACACCATAGGTAAAAAATATTATGGATTTATATTATACAATTTTTTTAGTAAAGTTTGATTTTTTTATAAAAATACTACCTATTTTAATACATTATATACACTTACCTTACCCAAACCAAATTCTGCCCTATTGCCCTCTTGCCCATTATCCAGCAGCCCACTAACATAATTTGTACTTGTAGCCCATATCCATTACCCAATTAACTTAAATACAAATACTAAACTAAAGCCCATTTATCAATTATCAATCCCACCGGCCTTCAATTCCCATCATCCCGCCCAGCTATCACACCGCCCCTGCCTCCTGCCCAGCGAAGCGACATCATCAGCAGCAACAACACAGGTCGATCACAGACGGAAAGCGACCGGAATCCGCCCCAAAACTGACCGGCGATCTTCAAAGGTAAGTTTTATTGTTTTTTTTAATGAATTTACTTGATATTAAGGTAGAAAGGGGTAGTAAAATTCTTAAATAGGTTTGAAAAATCTTGTGTTTAGTCGTTGCTTTACTGCTTTAGATGATTATTATGTTATTTAGATGATTTTTAGGGGTGATTACACTCACAATTCTAGGGGACTAGGGTTTGATTGCTTGAATGGTTGCAAGTTAAAATTAAACAAAAAGACTATGGAATGATGAACTTATGGTCATGGATCAATTTTATTGTGATAGGATTATAGGAACCATGAGTAGAGACTTTATGGCGCGATTTCTCAAGCGGAAAGTGGATACATCTTCCGAACTAATTGATTTGGATTTACTGCCTTAGATGATTTTTATGATGGTTTTTTTGATTATTTTACGTGATGATTTACTGCCTTAGATGATTTTTTTGATGATTATGTTATTTAGATGATTTTTAGGGGTGATTAAACAATTCTAGGGCTTGATGATTATGTTATTTAGATGATTTTTAGGGGTGATTTTTATATGATTTTTGGAACGATGAATTTATGGTCATGGATGATGGATCAATATGATTGTGATAGGAACCATGAGTAGAGACGTTATGGCGCGAACTAATTGATTTGGATACTCTTCCTTCGGAATCCGACCCGACCCGATACAACCGATTTTTTTACAAAGTTTGACGTGTTTGCCATATATATAAATTTAGTTTGATGTTCTTTTGACTTACATGACCCGACCCGACCCAATACAACCGATTTTTTTACTTATGTACCTAGGGGCCTAAAATTTTTAAAAATTTTCCGCACCCCCATGGAAAAAATCCTGGGTCCGCCACTGGACCAAATCCTAACATTTTGGTGAACCACAGGGACCAATCAGTGTACTTTACTCTACTTTTTAAAATAAAGTAGAACGTATTAACGAGTATTTTATTCTTTTTGATATGGTATTTTATATGGAATTGAAACAATTTCTTTTAAGAGTTAAATGCCATTTTAGTCCATGTGGTTTGTGTCATTTTGGCAGTTTAGTCCAAAGGTTTCATTTTTCTCATATGGGTCCCAAAAAAAAGGTTTCACCGTTGCCATTTTAGTCCACTGGGTTAATTTCATCCATTTTTTCTGTTAACGAGAAGAGCAATTTGGTCATTTTATACGGTCGAATTGCCCTTCTAGTTAACAGAATTGCATATAAAATGACCGAATTGCCCTTCTCGTTAACAGAAAAAATGGATGAATTCAACCCAGTGAACTAAAATGGCAACGGTGAAACCTTTTTGGACCCCGAGTCAAAAAATGAAACATTTGAACTAAACTGGCAAAATGACCTAAACCACATGGACTAAAATGGCATTTAACTCTTTAATTTAAAAAAAATAACATGTTACATGATTACTATATCTAAATGAACTCATAAATTAAACTAAAATAAACTAAACTTGTGCAACAAATCTTTCAAACGGTTATACATACATCTGAATTTCATACATACACGATCAAATAAAACAACCGATCAACAAAAATAAGCAAAACAAGAACAGATTAATCAAAGCACGAGAAATGAATTAAGAATCGAAAGAATTGATGTAAAATTGTGTAAGAAATCAATGATCGGTTGATGAGGAAACTGAAACGGAAGAATGATTCATACCTGTGTGTGTTTGACGGTGTGGATGAAAGTGAAATGCGAATTTGCGATTGAAGAGAGAGAGAGAGAGAGTGAGGGGATTCGGTGGAAGAAAGAAGGCTTTAAAAAGGGTGTGCGTATGAGTTGGGTTACAAGGAAGTAATGTAATGGATTCACATCTAACTTAACTATAGGTATATTCTTATATTATATCATGATTTTTGTTTATATAAATTTTGTTACAAATATAATGACTTTTTATATAAAGTTATAGTGGGATTCGTTGTGCTTTTGCGGAAGACGTATTAGTTTGGTTCGTTACAGCACGAATACAGTAGTGATACTTGGTAGAGCAATCGAAAGAGATAAAAACGAATAATGATACTAATTTAATGTAATATGTAATATACATGGGCGTAGCATAGTGGGGCGGGAGGGGCGGCCGACCTTCGAACTTTTCGCTCAGTAGTGGAGAGTATGTAGTTTTTGTATAGAAATTTTTTGGTATATACGTTTTTGACCCCCCAGTTTTATAGAAATTTTTGAGTATATACATAATATGATATAATATAATATAAAATAAGGGGATGGTTCAAATGAAAACCGCTTTTAACGCGAAAACTAACTAAAAAAGCCTAAAACACACACCAAATGTTTTTGCAAGTTTTTTATTAAAAATCGCTAGTTTTTTTTATATAAAAAAACTTTTTTTACAAAAAAAATAATTTTTTTTGTAGTGCACATGTGTAGTACTCATACACATGTGTACTATTACACATGTGCCCTACAAAAAAAATTGAAATTTTATATATATATACCTAAAATAGCGAAAATTTGTATGAAAAAAAATTGGTTTGTTTTTAGGTTTTTTTAGTTAGTTTTTGAGTTTTCGTGTTAATTAGTGGTTTTCATTTGAATTTTCCCCTATAATATAATATTAACTAAACTAAACAAAAAGTATAATATGATATATTATAACATGACACAATATAATATAATATTACATAATATTATATAAGAGAATATTAACTAAACTAAAGAAACAATTATAATAAAAATTTGTAGGCTCGAATATAATTAAAGATAAAAAGTATGTGAAAATTATATTTTATATAATATGCATGACTTTTATATTTATTACTTCTTAAATTATGTATATAAAAAACTAATAAAAGACTTAAATATTGTCTCTATTACAGTGTTTTCCCTCGCAATAGAGGTTTTGTAATTATATGTATATTAAAGTTTTAGGTATATAATTGTTTAAGAGAGTTAATTACATAGTTAGTCCCTGTGGTTTGCACAAAATAACATACTTAGGTACTAATAATAGTTTAAAATCACCTTCTAGGGTATTAACTTTTCATTTTGTAACGTTTGGAGGTATTAACTTCTAGGGTATTAACATAGTTAGTCCTTGTGGTTTGCACAACATAACATACTTAGGTACTAATAGAATATGATTTTAAACCTACAAGTAACGTTAATACCTCCAAACGTTACAAAATGAAAAGTTAATACCGTAGAATATGATTTTAAACTATTAGTATTAAGTATGTTACTTTGTGCAAACCACAGGGACTAACTATGTAATTAACTCATTGTTTAATGAGTAAATTGCCAAAATCATTCCTGAGGTTTGGGTGTGTTTGCTAGTTTCATTCAAAACAACTTTTTGTACCATATTGCCACTTACTTTTGTGATTTTTTGTCATTTTCATCAAAACGTCTAACTTTTTTGCCAAAATCGTCCATGGGATTTGAGATTTTTTGCCATTTTCATCCAAATATTTGACAGAAAATATAAAGCAAATTATACATTTGGATGAAAATGACAAAAAAAATCCCAAAAATGAAGGGTAATATTGTACAAAAAAAATTGTTTTGGATAAAACTGGTAAAAACATCCAAGCCTTAAGGACGATTTTGACAATTTATTCTTGTTTAATATTCTTATGTGGCATACTCAATAATTATTTTTTTACAACTATAATGGGGTTTTATATGTTTATATAAAGCCATGGATCAATGCACCACTTTACACAAAGTAGAATAAATTTTAATATATTCATTTGGAATTTCTATATCCGCTTTAAAATTGTAAAATATCATATATTTTTCAAACAAAAGTTTTCAATGTATGATATAAAATGTTCTTAAAAGCGTAAAATATCATATATTTTTCAAACAAAAGTTTTCAATGTATGATATAAAATGTTCTTAAAAGCATAATTGGTGATGGGGTAACCCACTCCAACTCCCTAATCTACAAAAGGGCTAGGCGAACCTCAAGTAAAAAAGGGGGAAATAAACATATTGAATGGAAGTGTTGTAGCTAAGCACGCTAAGTCGAACCATAAGCGAGCTATCCTATCGTTAATCTTGTAAGGCCATCTTACAATACCGTAAATATAATCTGTGTGAATACTATGAAAATTTTCATGTATATAACATCCAGTTGTAGAACAAAACTCTAAACCAATAAATAATTCAGATATCAAAATACATATAGATTAAAAGAAATTAGCCGTTAAAAAAATACATATAGATTACATATAATTTTATCTTAGTTATTTATAAAATTTAGGACTTCTGTAACAGATAAAAAGTGTCAAGTTTGAAGGGTACCGGTCAAAAGCATATTACACGAAGTTGTAATTAAAAAAGGCTAAAACTATTCACACACCAAGGCTGCTTATTTGCACACTTAGGGTTTATATACGTTGCGTATAGAGCTATACGTAGCGTATATATGCATGATTTGACAGTGTACGAGGTTTGACTGAGTGGTCGTGTACGGACCCTGTACCTACGTTGCGTATAGACTTATACGCAGTGTATAGGATACGCAGTATAGGTGTAACCCTATACGTTGCGTATAGGTCTATACGCAACGTAGATACATATAGGGTTTGGTGTGCAAATAGCCATGTTGGTGTGTAAATATGTAGACTAAAAAAAACCACAATGAAATCACTTCTAACCATCGTTAAGACATATCCATTAAGAGAAACAAGTGAAAAAGCAAGAGCTTTTAGTTTTATATCCACTAATAACACCTCATGAAACACTTAATTTTAGTTTTTAAAATTTGAGATTGTTAGAAGATAAAAGGATACCTAAGAATGTTGCATCCAAACTTCAAGTTGAGTCTTATTTGTTATTGGTCGTTGATTCTTTTGACTCTTTTTTCCGTGTGAACGACTAGACACACAACACAATAAAGCAATGAAGATATACAAGTGGGATCACGACATGTTCATCAAATAATATTTTTACAAGTTTCTTTCTATCTTTTTAAAAGAAAAGTTTGAAGTGTCGTATATGGTTTAAAGCAACCTAGTAACATAGCAATCAAAGACAACGTAAATGCCAACTTCTTGTTTTTGCCGTGATAGGCAATGACACATAACAAAGAGTAAAGATAACATAACATCACTTCACTATATATTAATATACATATAGCAACATAACAACAAGAAGTAGAATTTAAACTAGTTTAAGTAAAAAAGTAGTTAAGGTAATGATCGAGACTTAAAGTACATTTACGGTTTTGTAGGATTAAATCAGGCTCGACTATCACCAAGAGTTTAAACTCATGGGAACCAAGAACCCCATCGTTTAACACCGACACTATTGATCTAAAATTACTTAGAAGCGGCTTGATCCTAAAATTGACTAGAACAATGTTCCACTATGTGAATTTGCATTTCTTTCGGTTCCAAAACTAAAGCATTAGATGAGAATCGTGTTGTACCAATTTTGGGTTGTTTTTTACTCAAAGCCAAGTTTTTTATGTAAAAAGTAATAAAAAGGCGTTATTTGTAACTAGATGAACGTAAATTTAAAAATCAATCAATGTAAATGGTTCAAGAGACTATGAAAATGTGGTTTTTACATGAAAAGATTCTTTTCACTGTCATAATTTGTTACATGTAAACTCATTGAACCTCACAAATACCCTAAACTTGCGTTAGACATGCGGCCTTCTATGGAAAAGGCAGTGGAAAGCTGGATACAAACATGGAACATATGCTAGAGGGAATTAGACCATTACCACCATGCCACCGCTTGAAGGTTTATAAAATTGAGGTCTATAACAATACAATATTATGTCATGTTAGAATTTTGTGAGCTAGAAACCAAAATCATACCATAACACACTAATTTAATAGCAATTCACAACCGGTTTACAAAGGCATGATATTGGAACCATATCATGGATCGAAATTGTGGGTTAGAATTATGTGATCTGAAAACCAAAATCATACCGTATCCCACTAATTTGACACCAGCTCACGACCAGGTTAGAAAGGCATGATCTTAGAACCATAGCATGTATCAAAATTGCGGGTTAGAATTATGTGAACTAAAAACCAAAACCAAAGTCATATCGTATCGCGCTAATTTGATATTGATTCACACTTGGTTTAGAAATGCATGATCTTAGAACCATACCACTTACCAAAATTGCATGTTAGATTATGTGAACAGAAAACCAAAATAACATTGTATCACACGATATCAATTCACAACCGGTACAGAAGGGCATGATCTTAAACTATATCATAGATCAAAATTGCAGGTTAGCAATATGTGAACGGAAATTAGACCATATCTCACTAGGTCAACACCCGTCCACAATTAGTTTACACAAGCATAATCTTAGAACCGCATCGTATCTCAAAATCGAACATTAGGCTTGTTTCATACCAAGTCTTCCACACATGTATGACGAAAAAAACATAAAAAACCGAACCCAAACCGAATTAAATTCCAAAATTAATCAGCATTAACAATTAAACAAAACCAAACAAAACTAGTTACAACTTATACGATAGGTTGGTTCCGTTACTTCAAAAAGAAAAGAATATACAATCATTCTCCCCTAAATTCAAAGACTAATTTGCACTTTCTTCAAAACCAAACTCGTGAAACTCGAATCAAAGTGAAAATCAAGAAAATAAACGATAAGTGTAATCAAAACATTGACTCGAGTTGATGCAATTTGAAAAAAGTACGATAAATAAGATGTCGAATGTCGTCGAAAAGAAGAGAAATCTCAACGTTTCTAGTGAAGATGCATTTGCGAGGCTCTATGCTACAGTAGAATCTGACATTCAGACCGCTCTTCAGGTTATTTATGTTTAATTGTTCAGATCTGTATGAATGTACTATTTGTTATGGTATCTAGGGTTTTTAGGTTTTTGTTACGTTTCGAACTCTAAATTTGTTGATGATTTATGTTGTAGTAGAATCTGACATTGAGATTGAGATTGCTCTTCAAGTGATTTATGTTTAGATCTGTATGAATGTCCGGGTTGTTATGATATTTAGGGTTTTTCATTTTTTGTTATGTTTCAAACTGTAAATTTGTTGATGATTTTGATATGTTGCAGTAGAATCTGACATTGAGATTGCTTTCAAGTGATTTAATGTTTAATTGTTTCGATCTATGTGATTGAGTTGATTTTTTTTTGGTATCTAGGGTTTTTAGGTTTGTGTTATGTTTTGAAATGTTGATTTGGTGATGATTTTGAGTTGTTATTATGTTTAGAAAGCTGAGACGGATAAAAATGAGAAGAATAAGGCTTCGGTTGTGGTGATTAATGTTGAGATTCGACAGACGAAGGTGAGGTTGCTGGAAGAAAGAAGTTCCTAAGTTGCAGAGATTGGCTATGAAGAAGGTTTGATCTCTGTTCTTTTGTTCAGTTGATTGTGTAAGAATACCCATACTTAAGAGTAAATTACAAGTTTTGTCCTTTATGTTTGTCCCAAATTTCAGGCGCTGTCTTTTACCTTTAAAATTGACGAGTTTTGTCCTTAACATATCAAAATCCTGCACGCTATGTCCTTTAGGCCAAACCCTGTTAATTTTTTTTGTTAAAGTCGGTCATGTGCCTTGCACATGAGGGTATTTTTGTCATTTTGCCTCCCTAGGGACTATTGAGTAAATAACTTATAACAATGGATTAATTATGTAAAAATAAAAAAGGTAAATATATAAAATACAATCCTGCACTCCTCATCATCCTCATCATATACGGTTAAGTTAGGGTTTATGTGTTTTTATATGATGCTTGTTAATTTGAGGTTAAACAGGATACGGTTAAGCTAGGGTGTATACATCTTCGTATAACGCTGGTTAATTTGGGATTAAACATATACAGTTAAGCTAGGGCTTATACATTTTTCATATAATGCTACTTAATTTGGGATTAAACATGTTACAATTAAGCTAGGGTTTATACTTCCAAGTGCAAAATCAATGTAAACTCTGCCAATTTTCATTCTTTTAGTAATAATTTGGTCCCATATTTTCGACAATTTTCGCAATCAGAGAAAATGTTGTTTAACGTTTATGCTTGTAATATGAATTATAGGAGGCGTGGAAACGACAATCACTTTAGGTGCACACATGTGCTTCCAGATGGTATCACACACACAAGGGGATATGTAAAAGACCCCATTGAAGCACGGGATGATACATATGCTTATCGGAATTGATGGCGCTAGACATTTGCAATTCATCGGAATTGGGGGTGGATGGTGGTAGCAGGGGGCAGTGGTGGTTGGATCGTGAAGACCGCGGTGGTGGTGGTGAAGACGAAGGTGGTTGTAGGGAACGAGGCGGTGGTTGGTTGGTGAAGACGGCGGTGGTGGTGGCAGCATATGGTGGTGGTGGTGAAGATGGCGTGGTGGCAGCATATGGTGGTATACATGAAGGCGGTGGTGGTGGCGGCGGCATATAGTGGTGGTGGCGGGATATGGTGGTGACAGGTGAAGAGAGATAGAGTGAGGGAAGAGATATAAATGGGTTTTTATATATAAATGGTTTTTACACATTAGTCCCTAAATATAAATTGTTTTACACAATAGTCCTTGGGTAAGTAAAATGACAACAGAAAATTCTAACAAAGTTAAGGTTAAAGGACATAGCGTGTGCAGGATTTTGAAACGTTAAGGACAAAACTCGTCAATTTTAAAGGTAAAGGACAACGGATGAAATTTGGGACAAACATAAAGGACAAAACTTGTAATTTACTCCATACTTAATAAATATAAATTAAATAAAGAAATTTGCATTTATTAATAATAATGCAAATACAAGTTCCTTTGTAATTTCGAGCTTCATAAAAACCTCATAAGTATAAGGACGTTTCAACATGTTATTGTTGTTTAGTTTCGTAAACGACTAAACGAAATGCGGAAGCCTGATTCTTTAACCCTGTTCGGTTCTTCATTGAACTTGGTTGGTCATCATCCGTAGCCTCGAAACAATCACCTAAATTTCAAAAAAAAAATCATCATATACGTTAGTTGTATGATGTATATATATATATATACATCATAATCGAATGAAACCGAATGCCAAAACAAGTTAAACAAACAACATTGCCAAGCCAATCTCGTCGTAGGCTACGGCTTACTGCCGTAGCTTACGGCATGTATATTCTGCAAGTTTTTAACCTGGCCTGTCGTAAGCTACGGTTCACTATCGTAGCTTACGGTGCACACCTCCTGTTCCAACCAGTTTCCCCCTACCGTAGCTTACGGCTGCCTGCCATAGCTTACGGTAGGCTTAAAGCTACACAATTCCCTGAAATGCCCTTTTACGAAAAAATCTGTAACTTCTCATTTATTCGTCCGTTTCGACTCAAACTTGTTTCTAAATGTCCGTAAAACATTTTTCTACGTGATTTACCCAAAATTCTTAACCCAGATTCATAACTTTTATGAATTACGCAACCATTACCCGGTTTATGCGTACATTTATTTTGACCCGTTGTGGGATTTAAGCACTTAAGCTTAAATTATTTGCATCTCTTCACATCTCTTCTTCCCACTCTATGACCTTCATTCGTCTATCATCACAACTTCATTTGTGATGGGTTATAATAGGAAAAATCATTATATTCCTATTCTACCCTCGGGTTTGACACTTTTACAAAAATGACCCATTTGATGGCATTAAGCCAAAATGGTTCAAGCCTTTCACTTTATACTACCGGAAGGGTTTACCCAATTATTGTGACACCCGAGGAAACTCACAGTTATCTTGACCTACCATTTCACTCCCTTGAGACTGCTTGCCAAATTTCGGGACGAAATTTCTTTCAAGTTGGGGATGATGTGACAACCCGTACTTTCAAGGTTAGTGTTGCCTAACCTTGTGATCTTTAACGTTGTGTCACCCCTCTTCACGTTTGATTATATGTTATAATTGAGTGCAAGCTATGTGTTAAACTTAATAAACGTGATTGGTCGGACTTGTGTGTATAATTGAATGTTCGAGAGTTTATGTGGAAGTATATGGGAATATTATCATTATTCATACCTGACCGTACACTTGGGCCCGGGGGTCGCACACTCCCACTTCAGCCGCACCCTCCCTCACACTCTCCTAGTTACTCTCGGCCCAAATGCGTTAAGCCCAAGTCGCCCCAAGCCCAACCCTTGAAACATTGCACATACATGTAGGGCACGTATGGTGTCCTGTGACTGGGAAGTTATAACAAAACCCTATTTTCCCCTCTTCTCCCCTGATGACCGACGGCAATTCTGGCATTCGAAACTCCACTCCTCTTGACTCTCACGCTCTATCTCGCACACCATATCTCGGTTAGTGTAGTTACCATGGCTTTGATTGATTTCTCTTTGACATAAGTGGTTGTGTTCTGTTGTGGTGTATGTTACTTGTTGTTTGAATTGTGTTCATGATCTTAAGTTTTGATAGACATCATATTGAACGAAAGTTAAGTCGTATGAATGATATCAAATGATTCGAGTTGTATAATGATAAGACTTTAGGATGATGATGATCTTTCTATAATGATAAGAATTAAGTAATTTCTGATAATAATGAACTGATGAGATCGGATTCGGGAGTGTTCATGATGTTAACTGATGTATATAAGAAACTAGGGTCCTTTTCAACCAAATATGACGTTTCAAATATTCTGCTATGTGCACATAGACGGCTGTTTATGGATTAGGGTCATGATTTTGATGATTTGATGATGATGATAAACTGCGAGTTCATGATGCTATTGTCAATGATGTGCATAGATTCGATTTGAATGTTTATTATGTGCTAATCGCCGTTGATGATTGAAAGATGATTAGGGTTATTGCAAATCATAGAATTTGTCATTGATTATGTTTGCAAAGATGAAACCATTATGGGTTTGGTGGTGGGATCCTATAAAACTGGACGGTTACAAATTGACCAAGTAATCACTTGGACAGCCGCACAATAGGAGTGGCACACTCCTGGACCGCACACTAGATTATTCGGTAATCGTGCTTAAACATGTCGCACACTTCAAAACGTATACCCTTGATACACACCGCACACTGAATGGCCGCACAGTATATTGGGTCACACACTACTTTGGGCCGGACGGTGCTATTTACTGGTCGCACAATCTGAACCGAGTCGCACACTTGGGAGCTGTCGCACACTGGGTGTGGGCTTTCCTCTGATGGGCCGCACATTATACGTATAACAACCCTCATAAAGCACCCCTAAACGCCCTAATAATACCCCGTATACTCGTAAACGAACCCGAATAACCTTAATTTTAACCAAAATCAAATAAAACAAATTTCTTAGGTCGTTTGCGGGCCGCGACCAAGCCCACCAGGTGGCTCGCGGGGTGTGAGGTCCCCTTATCTGTCGAAACCCCCTTGTGCCACGTGTCCTGATACGCGTCAAAGCTATATAGGTGACTAACCAGACCTAGCCCTAGCTTGGTCTGGCTCGCGGGCCGCGAAGGAACAAGGGGAGGCTCTCGCAAGGCGCGAGAGACCCCGTTTTCAGCCTATAAATAGAGGCCGTTGGCCTCAGTCTCAAACCGCTCACAATTTATTTCTCTCTCATAATTATAGTGCCAATATTATCGGGTATAATACCCCTAAAACACGAAGCTCTGCCTCGTTGTAAGTATTTTAACACCCGATCACTAATTCGTTACCCTACCCGATTGATCTAGGACTCCGTAACGCATGTCAAGGCTCTGCCTGACGCAGTTCGTTGGAGTTTTGTCTCGTGTTGTATGGCTAATGTGATTTGGGTTATCTTACTAGCACATGTGTATTGTTTAATTTTTAATAGAGAATAATCAGGAACACCAACAGGAAGCTGTAGAAATACCTAAGTCAACAAAGTGAGTCATTCTCTTTTTCTACCAAACTGTTTTATAAAACCTCAAATGTTTTCAGTTATAGTTACAGGGATTGAGTCTATGTATTCTACAATTGCTGTCGGTATGTGGGGTTTTGTATACACTACTAGTAATCCGTTACTATTGGACAATGAGATAGCTAATGAGTAACATGACCACAATCATGGAACTGCCAACATGACAAATACTGAATGAGTATATTGGTAGATATAAACATTGTAATCGCTCTCAATACTGTAAAGTTATAAAAGCTTGTTTTGATTGAACTAGGATGCACTCGCGAGTATTTCTTACTGATAAAATCTTATTAAAACGCGTTTCAGGTAACTTAATGTGAAGCTATAAGAAGCCAGCTATGGAACACTGAAAGCTTAAAGAAGTGGCTATAAAAGTTACCTAAACAAAAGAAGATTTTGTTGTCAATAATTAGGGTTTATCCCTATAAATGTATTATCAATGGAATATGGGTTTTACCTGTGACATATGTGCTTCTAATCATGGTAAACAGTTCAGTTATCAATGAAACAATGTTATTTGATCCCAATGTTTGTTTGTTTATGTTTGACATTTTGCATGTTTTGATTTTTGTTCAATTTCAAACTCTATATCGCTTTCTGGAGAGTTATACGCAAACCGATGCGTAATCGTAATCAGTTTAACGCGACAAACAATCCGGAACATCAATATATGCTTAGCATACCTTAAATAACCTTTACATAACTTAGAAATAAGTTTTGAAGGCTTTGATATGGCAAAATCAAGTTTATTCGCTTACAGGGACTAATTTCGACAAACTACGAAAGTATGCCGATTCATACTGTAACGGACATTCCGGAACATGATCATAAGTTAAACATACCATAAATATCCTTTACATAGCTTAGAAATAGGCTTTGAGGGGTTCGGTGTGCTAAAATAATCTTTTAGATCAAACAGGGACTAAAAGCGTCAAAAAGTGCATAAGTTTGCATTTTCGCGCATATCTTACGTTCTGAATACATCTGGACATCCAAAAATTTATGTAATCATTAAAATATTTTATTTTAGTGATTGGCATGATAAAATTCCATTCGTCGCGTAATTTGGATCGTTTTTCACGTCCTTTCGTGTTTCGTCGTAATTAACCGAATATCGTGATCGTACGACCAAACGAACCGACATCCGACATATTTTCAAGCATGTTTCATGTCCCTTATGTTTAGGCATCATTGTAGAGCCTTGAAAATGGCTTAACGGGCTTTAAACGTGTCAAAATGGGCCTAAATAACATGCAGGGACTGAAACTGCAAATATCAAACTTTTGCTGAACTGAGCAGCGGACGCGGGCCGCGTAAGCCTGCCCTAGCTCGTACGCGGGGCGCGAGCGACCCCCAGATCAGCAAAACTTGTTTCCAGCTTGATCCAGCTGTTCCCCATGTTTGCAAATGGTTTTTATCAAGTCTATGGGCTGTTTTGGGGCACCCATGGTATTCTAAAACTATGGGCACAGTTGTAAGGCCAAGATCGAAGCTCGTTTATCGATGAACGATCCTAACGGTGGCCTAAAAACTATATAAACCCACAAGTTTTTCATTTGCAATTCACATTTTGATCTGATTTCTCTAAGTTGAAGCTCAAAACCTTCATACCTGAGAAATTTTGGATCAAATCCTCATCGCTTGGACCTCTTGTAAGCTTCTTTCGTTCTTTTATGCATTTTTAAGCGTGAAAGTCAAACAGTGTTTGACTTTCAGCTTTGACCAGCCTTTGGTCAACATGAAGTTCGTTTGAACTTCGCAACGTGGGCGTAATCACGATGTCATAGTCCTTCGTGACTATACCTACTGATTACCACGTTATTTAGGCGTTGTGACGAGTCATAGTTTCGGTCAAAATGCGTATTCTTGCGTATTTTGCAACCAAACTATTCTTGGGTATCAAAACCCTTTGTTTTGATATCAAACTTGTTTTCTAACTTCGTTGAACATGTTTTAACATGTTTAACTCGTCACTTTAGGTTTAGTGCTTATATAGGGTCGTAAGATAAGCGGTCTAAACAACCGCTTAGACTTTCGAACCCGACCCGTTTGGTCAATCATTAGGATCCGACCAAACACATTTTGTGACCATAGTTGCATAGGGAATAACCTTCCGAGGTTATACCTTATGGTCACTTAGTCTACTTAGTTGTATGATAGGTAATTATATGCCTTAGGAAAAATTACCAAAATGCCCTTTTTACGACAAATTTCATTCTAAGCATATGTAACATAAATTTTGACATCTAAACTGATTATGCAACATTTTTAGACTTGCTAAGGCATATATTACTAGTCATAGGACTAGTTAGGTGGTCCGAACGCGTTTTACGCGAATGACACGTTAAAGTAGCATAAGCTACCTAAACGAGTCGTAATGGGTCGTAAGCACTTAGGATAGGTTCTGTTTTAGAATGTAGGCTTTGTTAAACCCTATTACATGAGTTCATATACTCATTTGGTTTACGAAACCACATTTTATCCGATCTTCCGATTTAGGTCCGTTTATTAATGTAGTTACGTATATTAGGTGCCGTTTGATTCCGTGATCTTTCTTGCTTTGCTTGGTTGTTATCCAAAGACTATTGGGCAATCTCAAGTGAGTACATAGTCCCCTTTTTTACTGTTTTTCAAACATTTTGGGGTGAAACACATGTGCCTACTTGTTACTTTCGTGCTTGTCATGATTTCATAACTCATACTTGCTATGTTCGTTAGTACACGTATAGTACATGATTTTATCCATGTTCATGCTATGTATGTTCATTTATTGCATACTTAGTACATTGTTTTACATCACATTCATGCTAGGTATGTTCATTTATTGCATACTTAGTACATTGTTTTACATCACATTCATGCTATGTATGTTCATTTATTGCATAGTTAGTACATTGTTTTACATCACATTCATGCTATGTATGTTCATTTATTGTATACTTAGTACATTGTTTTACATCATAACATGCTTACATTTGGTATGATATTTGGTTTGTTTAAATGGGACAAAAATACGTTCATTAACATTGGCCATGCCGCCTGGTAGTAAGTAATGGTACCATAGGAATTGACAACTCCCGTTCCTGAAATCCTAGGTTTGTTTGGGTGGAAGGAATGACTGAATCCAATATACATAATTCAGATAAACCTTTAATTTGTTTAAAGGTTTGCCGCCACAGTCGCAAGGCTTGAATGTATGCATTTTACAATACCGCATAGATGTTTGTATTAGTAGAGCATGCAGTTATTTTACAAAACATAACTTTGATTTATTTCAATACCTTGTTTTGTGCATTTTACATATGGCTTTAGTTGACATATTTCACTTGCCATACATGACATTTGGTTACACATTACATGAATTACATTTGACAATAGACATTGTTTACACATAAACATTTTGACATTGGGTTACACATTATATGATTTACATTTGACAATAGACATGTTTTACACATAAACATTTTGATATTGGTTTATACAATACATTTTGGTGGTTTGTTTAAGTGATTTAAATAACGAGGCGTGTGTAATGTGATAAAAGCATGGTGGATACGCCGTTGGTACTTCCTATATATAAGTGCTTTTATGATATTGCATAACGTTGCGTTATTTAAACCATTTCAGTTTAGACATATTACGTTTACATAGATAACATATTTTCACATAAACATTGTTTTACAAACAACTTATTTTATACAAACTCATTTGTACTTGATTACTTATTTAACTAAACATCTTTCTTTTATATATCATCAGATTTTCTTATCACTTTTTATATGATTTATAAAAGAAAACATTTAACAAGATTCATGACTAACTTTTATTAAACATTTCTCTAAACTTAAGTCATGAATCCTATTTTAACAAAATCTATGTATCTCACAGGCATTTTTATGCTGACGTACCTATTTTCACATGTGTTTTCAGAAGTTGATGCTGATGTGTTAAAAATGCAACATATAAATTTCATCAAATGAGGCATAAAACTAACCCTTTTTTAGTACTAATGTTGGAAAAAGTGTGCTTTTGTCTTCCTTTTGTATTTTCAGGATTAAATGAGCTCAAATTAACAAAAGAAGCAAAAAGACAACAAAATCTAACATAAATACAAGAAAAGGAACAAGACGAAACATGCCCGACCCCACGACAGCATCTTCCTAAGCAAAACAAGATATCAGAAGCCTGAACACGCCCCGTGCTCAGCCAGCACGGGGGCGTGCCCAAGTGTCAGCAGAAAAGACAAAGTGGTAGAAGCTTCTATTGCCCACCACGGGGCCATGGTCAACTATAAGATTCGCACAATCCAGCAAATCTGCATAGTACAAAGATTCTTCTGCACCACGGGGTCGTGCTCAGCGGACACGGGGGCGTGGTCAACTAAAAAGACAAAACTGCATTAAATGAAGAAAGAGAAGGATGTGGACACGGGGCCGTGCCCACTGGACACGGGGCCGTGCCCGAGCTTCTGTTCAGCCTATAAATAGAAGTGCTTGGCTCAAGCTCAAAGCATCCCTTGGCACACCACCTCTTTCACACTTCACCCACCACCCACCACCACCATAACACCATCATCCACCACCATCATCCATTGTCCATCGTAGAGTGTGTGAGTCGTCTTGGGATCCAAGATTGATCGTAAGAGTTCTTGACAATCAAGGCCATGTTTGCCTAAGTCTCTTACATCACTTGGTGAAGACAAAGTGTCTAGTGTAATACTTTTTATTTCTAATCTTTTGCACTTTTTACTTGGTTTTGTATTAATGACTTTAATAACTAGTTGCTTATGTTGAAGGTGATCTTTCCTTATCGTTTGTCCGTGGTGTCTTGGCATTATTTTACTGTCTATATAAAATAAAAGATTTTCACCATTCATATCTCCACGGTCTATATGGAGGTATGTTGGCTACCTGGTCGGGGGTTAAGGGAACGGTTTGGTAAAGGTCTTGCCATTGTTCAGCGTTTAGAGGTCCTGCAATGGACCTGGGTCAAATTTAGTAGGACCTCCTTCAATACTTAACGGTATTGGATGGCGAGGGTCCAAACTATTTGATCCCCTCATAAGTTAACTACTATTAATACTATAACCCGGCTATTTAGGACTGTATCCCTGCTGACTCAGACTACTTAGTCGAGGGTAACGTCACCTCCAAAAGAGGGGCCTACCATAATTTGCATTAATAACTTAATTAATTATCTTCCAATAATCCACCCTTTTAGGATTGTATCCTTGCTGACTCAAACTACTGGGGTGAGGGTAACGTCACCTTCAAAAGAGGGGCCTACTACAATAACTAAGATAATCTCTTAAATATGTGCAAAAGTGCGGAAATAATCAAAGGTTACACTAGATACGAGTCGGAACCAAGTGATTCATCTTGTCTATCTGTTTTTCTTTTTATTTTATTTTTCAGCATTTAGTTAGTTTTTATTTTTCTTAGTTAAAAACATTTTTCTAAACTTTTTATTTTGATTAGACGTTGAGGATAAACCGGTACTAAAAGCTCTTGTGTCCTTGGACGACCTCGGTATCTTGCCAACACTATACTACGCTCACGATGGGTGCACTTGCCCATATGTGTGTTTAGTGTTAGTAAAATATCGTGTTTTATAAATTTAAAACTTGGCTAAAAATAAGTGTTAAAGGGGCTTAAAATATACACCTAATATATATAACACTTCATACGCATCAAGTTTTTGACGCCGCTGCCGGGGACACAAGGATTTTAAGAAAGCTTAAAATCGACGGCCTAATCAGTTTTTCAAAACCTTTTTAAAAGCGCGCACATTTTTCTGCATTTTAGTTTAGATTTGCATTTACAGTAGCCTGTACACGGGGCCGTGTTCGCTGAACACGGGGCCGTGCTGCACATTTTCATAAAAACACCCAGCACCAGTAGCTTGAACACGGGTCGTGCTCACTGAACACGCCCCCGTGCTCAACGAAATCAGTAAATTTAATTAAAACGCCAAGATACAGATTCTGAACACGGGGCCGTGCTCACTGAACACGGGGCCGTGTCCAGCCTCTGTTTCCGTTTTTATTTTTGTTTTCTGATCTCGAGACTTGGTTGTGGTCTGCTGAGTGATCCTTATGGATCAATACTCAGGAGGTTACAACTACAACTATGAGGAGGATGATTATAGGGGTAATTATTGCACTAATTGTCGTAACGCACGCTCGGTTCAATACAATCACTCATATCAACCATCCAATTCATACACCTACTATGAGGAGCCCAGGTACGAGCCATCAACTTCATACACATCCTATGAAGACCAAAGGTATGAACCTCCTCCCTCATACTCATATTTTGATGAACCAAGGTATGAGCCTTCATACTCATACTTTGAGGAACCAAGATATGAGCCACCACCTTCGTATGCTTATTATGAGGAACCATGGCGTGAACAACCCACCTCATATGAGTATTATGAAGAACAAAACTACGAACCTTGTCCATCATATTGTGACAACCCTCACCAAACCAGGTATCCGTACGACTTAATTAATAATTAATTACTGCTTAATTACTGTGCTTACTTAAATTTGTGGATAAACCGCTACTTGAATGCTGATACATGTACTTACTTGCATCATACTTTACTTGCTGTCACTCCATGTTTTGCTTACAGCACCTTTGTGACAACCTTGATGCACCAAAAGCACAGTAGCACAATGAAAGGATAACCTATTAAACGTGCTGTTATAGCCAGCACCGGGCAGGTACTGCCTCTAAGGCCTGTAAGAGCCTGAGATAGTTTGCTACACTAGTGGTGAGTGTAGGGATATAAGGTTTACTAGGAATGAGATTACAGTGACCGGATGTGCCTAAAACGTACTTTAAGTACAAAATTCAGCACTTTAATTAAAATTCAGCATCTAGCTAACTAATAAAGTGCCAAAACATGAGAAAAACATTACTAGACACTTTCCAAAGTGTCGGGAATAAGTTGTGTCACTAAAAATAATGATAACGACACTTTAAAGCTTTGTTAAGCGCTTTAACGGATCTCTATCCAACCGAACAACCGGACTATACCCGGAACATAAAAATATTGCCAATAACATTGTTTATCTTTTTCTGAGCCAGTTAGGGTCCCTGAATACCCTAAGACCCGCTATAACGCATAACACATCAGTAACCGAGTTAACCTTCACTTAACTTAACTAATACTTAACGTTTAGTTGAAAACCAACCGGGTAACCCCCCCCCCCCCAACCAAACTCGTCCCCTAGGGGGGACACCCTTATACTTTTTATGATTAAAATAATCACTCTTGTCTAATATCAATTAGACATATGATCCAATGGTTAATGATCTTGAGTTTTGTCTATAAGAACCAAGCTTAAACCAACATAACCTTCACACACTCAACTTACCAACATCACTCTCTCTCCCTCTCTTTGGTTCTCGGCCGAGAGCACCCCACCACCATCCATCCATTTTCGGTTTTGATCTTGCAAGTTCCAAGGGTATACAAGTGTTAAGGATCTCACACAAGGAAGCTCGGTGCATTCGGAACGCGAAGGACCTCACCCTATTGCTTTTATCCACTCATTCTTCGACTAGAATCTTCCCTAGCCCCGAGCTAGTAGTAAGTTGCTATAAACGCCCTCTCGATCTATTTTAAAGTGGTTAAAATGAAGTGTAACGATTAAATCTCAATAACTTGCTAGATGATATGTAAAAGTCTACTAAAATGTTAAAAATGATGGTTAAAAGCTATGATGTTGTGTAAATCTAGCAAGACTTGTTTTGTGTAACTATTTAGTGCCGATCTATGATGTGGTAGCTCGGATCATCGTCTAACCCGGATTGGTCATGATCATGGATCATGACATAGAGTGGTTTAAGTATGAAAAGGGTTAAATGATGAAACTCTACTACACACTAAACATGAACTTGTGTAAAATCGATTTTTCTTATGAAATGGTGTTCAAAACCAGTAGATCTACAGATCTACAAGCGGTATTTTCAAAGGACCAAGTGTCAAAGAAATCATATTTTCTAAAACCGAATCTTACACGAACAAGAATGATTTTTAAACACACAAGTGTGTAGACACTTGTGTAACACTAAATTTCGACGAAGAACTAGTTTTGTCAAATTTTACAAGAAGTTGTAAAGATGGAATTTCGTTAAAAACGAGACTTTACGAAACCGGATTGATTTATACAAAAGATCCACTAAAAGTAATGGGATTTACTTCATATTTTTGGACAAACTACAAGTTCATGTAAATTTTGCGATTTATATATATTTTGATTAGTTGATGCTTTGGATATTGTTTTGGTTGAATGAGAAAATTGTTGATTTGAATCTTAAAAGAAAATGATACGCTTGAAAGCGTGGCCACCTCCAGTTACAGGGGAAACTCTGGCGAAATTTTTCTAAAAACCTAACACTTGGGAATATTTTCACTACAAGTGTTGTAAATCTATTTTTGACTTGTTTTCAAAACGTAAGTTTCGCCACGACTTTATTTACGAAATATCGGAGGTGGGATTTTCACAAAATAAAACCTGAAATATATATATTTAGAATATATGTTTTCATAACAACACTTGTGAATTTCTATGATTATTTTGTGAACTATACAAATATTATTTTTAGCGTAAAAATAATATTACCGAATGATAATGATTCCAAAAATAATACATACGCTTTCATAATTAATAATAAGTTACAACGGTATAATTATTACCACCCGATCTTTATCCGTAACTTACGCAATTCGGAAAATACCAATGAACGCGTATTTGTCAAGAATATTATTTTGGAAAAGTGTATGAAATAAAATATAATATTTTTGGGAAAAATGATTATATTTTGGGGTTAGAAATAAAATATATTTTTAAGTGAGACTCAATAATATATTTTGAAGGTATACGAACGCACATGTATTAAATCCTCCATCCTTGGGAAGGAGAATAATTACCAAGTATTTACAAAAATATAAACACGAAATAGTTGTCTAACTATTTCCCAAAAACTTAAACCTTAAGCTAAGGCACGGCCATCCGTCTAATAGAGTTAGTACGTGTAGGTCGTCGCACAGCTGCTTGATCAGGAGATATACTTGGTAGAGACGCACCACTGTGAGTTCATGTCCCCCTTTTCTCTTAACTGGTTTCAGTTTTCTAAACTGCGGGGGTGAAATACATGTTACTATGATTACGAGTACTTTATACATGGTATGGTTAGCGTAAGGAGGTTTACTACTTAAGATCATGTGAGTGGGTAGGCGGAAACTTGTGGCCATTAATCCTCAAGGTAGGACCGAGGGACAGGAGCGGTAGATCTATCTGGGTGTAGCGAGCCCAGCCCCAGGCCCAAACAGAACGGACCTCGGGGTGACTTTGTGCCCAACGCATAAATCCGCTAGGTTTGAGTCTTCCTACTTGCACTTCACACATATCAATGGCCTTGCAACCCATTGGTGATCTCTTTTTCCTTATTTGCTACATACCAGGGTTTTTATACATACAAAGGTTTATTTACTCACTTACACATGAACTCGCTCAACATTATTGTTGATTTTTCAACTTACATGTATTTCAGGGAATTAAAGATCTGGCGCGGTATGTTATGTTTTCCCACTGCGTATGGGTTCCGAGGTCATCCAGGTTTAGGGGATGTGACTTTTACCTGGACGAGTCACAGTCCTTAAACTGCGTCTTATTCATGTTAATGTTTATGTCTTTCAAAACAATGCTTTACGTTATGATGGGGTAGTTCCAAGACAATGTTATGTTACTTTGGTTTTTAAACTTATTTTAATGGATGATCTTGCATGGTTTTTATTTCATATAGCTTGTTATGGTTAAGCTATGGTATTAAGAAGTCACACCAAAATAACCACGCTTCCGCAAAGCCAGGGTGTGACACATATGCTTACAATGAAGAACAATGGTGCGAACCATCGACTTCATATGGGTATTATGAGGAACAAAGGGTCGAACAACCGGATTCAAGCTTAGAAAATCCCGATTCTTTTTCTATAACCGAAGTGACCGATAGGATATTAGAACACATTAGAGTTATCGATCGTTGTATAAAAGAATCTCGCGCAAGGGAAGAGGAGTCCCGCGCAAGAGAAGAATTAAAAAAGGAAGAGATAACCGAAAGTGTAAAAATGGAAGAACAAATAAGTGAAAAACCGACACATGAGTTAAACAACGAAAAAGGTGAGTCCGACAACGTTAAAATTCAAGAAGAGTCTAATTTTGAAGAAATTAATCTCTTGTCACCTTCTTTTGAAAATCATTGTTTAGTACCCACTCATGCTAAGTTTTTGAAAGAGTTGAACACTAACACTAAAATTGACGAAACGGTAAGTGTTAAGTTAACTAATGATCAAACTTCGCTAATAAAAGAAGACCCATTTGAAATTAGCATTACACCGGTTCCATGTTTCTTTCAAAATTCATTTATTAGTAATGTCACAATCGATAAAGATCTTTGTGTTAACATAATGCCTAACTACATTTTCGAAAAATTAAGTATTAGTGATCTTTCTCCACTTCAAATACCCATTTTTCTATCCAATCGGAAAGTAATAAAATCAATCGGTATAGTTGAGGATGTATTGGTTCAAACAAATCAAATGGTAATCCCGACCGACTTTGTCATCCTCGATGACGCTCCTCTAATGTTGGGACGACCATTTGTAAGAACTCATGAAGCTTTGAAAAACCGGAAGTTCAACAATCTACCTCTTCAATTAGGGGCATTTAAAAGAAGTGTCGATCTCGAACGGTCAATGAAATATCCATTCGGCAATAATGACCCCCTAATTGAAGATGAAGATGAACCACCCGATACAAGTGAAGAGATTGACCACTTTGTTGAAGAAGAGGTCGCCATAGAACAAACTTTTAAAGTTCTTGATCGAAATGAGCAACCAAATAAGGAGTCTCCAAAAGACCCACCACTTGAGCTCAAAGAACTTCCAAAAGGTTTGGAATATGCTTTTCTAGACAAAGAGGGTAAATTACCTGTAATTATTTCGTCTAAATTAGATAGCTTAGAAAAAGAAAAATTAATTAGACTTTTGAAAAAACATAAAAATGCAATAGCTTGGAAACTTGTAGACATAAAAGGAATTAGTCCTTCTATGTGCACACACAAAATTTTGATGAATGATGACTACAAATCGGTTATACAACCACAACGTCGAGTAAATCCAAATGTTCAAGAAGTGGTTAAAAACGAGGTCATCAAGTTACTTGACGCCGGACTTATCTATCCTATCTCCGATAGTCCGTGGGTAAGTCCCGTCCAAGTAGTTCCGAAGAAAGGAGGTATGACGGTAATAACTAACGAAAAAAAAAATGAATTAATACCAACAAGAACCGTCACAGGATGGAGAGTTTGTATAGACTACAGACGATTAAATGAAGCAACAAGAAAAGACCACTTTCCTTTGCCCTTCATTGATCAAATGTTAGAAAGACTATCCGGTCATAAATTTTACTGTTTCTTGGATGGTTTTTCAGGTTACTTTCCTTTGCCCTTCATTGATCAAGTGTGACATTACCCCATTTATTTATTATAAAAGTTTGGTGTTTTGAAACTCTGAGATTTATTTCCTAACTACGATCCTGATGTTTTAAATTTCGTTGCCAAATTAATAAACACCGATACCACCAGCTCTGCGCTCTTGCGGCGCCCACTCCCGGGGTAGGGGTCGGGGGCTGCGACAATACGGCTAGGCTCATAAGCCCTTACATATGAGATCTGAATCGCACATTGGTAACTGGGCAGCACACTCTTGTGAACAACGAATTAACTGCTATGTGTTTTTTGTGAAACATGAACTTGTGATGTGAATTTGCACATGACCCGAATACCTGCTATGTGATTTTTACAATGAATGTTATGGAATGTTGTGTTGCACGATTACTTATTATGACTTGCATAATGATATGTGCTTTACTTGTACGCTACTTGTGTAATGTGTATGAGGAATACGTGATTTATGTGTGTACAAAACTGATTGTCATTGGTAACCACATTAGGGTTTGGTTGACCAACTTGGAACAAGTAACTTAACTTACCGAGCAAATCTAAGGTGAGTTCACTACTCTTTTTCGAGCATGTGTCCCGGAGTGGGACACACAAACTGATATTCCGGGGAGGAATATGTTTTACTGGGTTTAAATTCGATGTTGGATAATACACTCAAATCTACCACCTTAAGTCCCATCTTACTACCGAACTAGTTGTCGGGGAGGCAACAGGGTATTAGTTGATAGCACTATTAGGCTTGGCAACCTCACACCGTATCGGGGAGGACGGGCGTGAACTAATGACCTTAACCACATGACCAATGTTGATAGGCATTGGGGAAGGGCAAACAAACTGACGCCATCTTGCGGTACTCGAGTTATTATCAATATGCTTTTAAACTAAACACTTGGCAATTAAACGTTTTACAAATTGTGAACTCACCAGCTTTTTGCTGATACACTTGTCTGCATGCTTGCAGGTTGTTAGATATGCGGATATGCAACTTGCTGTCTAGGATGCTGGAGTGGTCATGGGTCGTGATACATGGAAACATGAGACGAGCCTATTAGTTTCATACATGTGAATTTTAAATTGCTTAAACAATGAATTACGCTTCCGCTGACCATATTGGGTTTCAAATTAACATTTTGAGATACATTATTTACAATGAATGGAAACGTTTATTTAATATCTTGTTAATAGTTCAATGTGATTAGTGGCTAGATCCTGGTACGCCACACGCCTCGCGAGGGTGTCTGCAGGTGATACTTTGGGGGTGCGACAATTATGAAACCCATTTTTATTATCTTTCCTTAAGCGTAGTTTGCCCGGCCCATGGTCCAGAGGCATTTTTGTCAATTTTGGTCCTTTTACTACCCAAGGACTTTCAAAAGTTTATTTTGACTATAGTGGGAACTATTAATTTGTTATCCCGTTTACATTTATTTTGTTCCTAACATAACATCACTTCACTAAATATCAATATACATATAGCAACATAAAAACAAGAAGATAGAATCTAAACTAGTATAAGTAAAAAGAAAGTAGTTAAGGTAATGATCGAGACTTAAAGTATATTTACGGTTTTGTACGATTAAGTCGGGCTCGACTATCACCAAAAGTTTAAACTCAATGGAACCATGAACCCCGTCCTTTAACACCGACAATATTGATCCAAAATTACTTAGAAGCAGCTTGATCCTAAAATTAACTTGAACAATGTTCCACATGTGAATTTGCATTTCTTTCGGTTCCATAACTAAAGCATTAGATGAGAATCGCGTTGTACCAATTTTGGGTTGTTTTTTACTCAAAGTCAAGTTTTTAATGTAAAAAGTATTAAGAAAGGCGTTATTTGTAAATAGATGAACGTAAATTTAAAAATCAATCAATGTAAATGATTCAAGAGACTATGAAAATGTGGTTTTTACATGAAAAGAAATTGGTTATCTTTTCAATGTCATAATTTGTTACGTGTAAACTCATTGAACCTCACAAATACCCTAAACTTGCATTAGACTTGCGGCCTTCTATGGAAAAGGCAAAAAAAACCAGCTAACCGGCAGTGGAAAGCTGGATACAAAAAAGGAACATATGTTGGAGGGAATTAGACTATTACCACTATGCGACTGCTTGAAGGTTTATGAAATTGAGTTCTATAACAATACAATATTATGTCATGTTAGAATTAACGGCAAAAACCAACATAAATACAAGAAAAAAGAGTTGACACATCATGCCTACCCTCCAAGCTTTACCCCAAGACCAAAACAACAAATCAAAAGACAAGCACGGGGTCGTGCCACCAAGGCATGGGTCGTACCCCACTCTAGAGTCCATGCAGAACAAGACAAATAGAGCAAACAAGAGATACGGGGTCGTGTCCCATGGACACGGGGCCGTGGTCAACTCCCAGATATGTAGAATCTCCCAAAGGACAACACAATACAGACCACGGGGTCGTGCCCTCTGACACACGTGGCCATGTGTGCATACGGACTCACACTAGGCAATTATTGAAGACAGAGAGGAAAAGACTCGGTACCGTGTGGAGGGTCTGTTTGTAGCTATAAATAAAGGTGCTTGGTTCATTACCAACTCATCCCTTTGCAAACCACTTCTCTCTCATTTGCCACCATTCCACTACCACTACAACACCATCATCCACCACATTCCTCCATCATCCACCTTTAGAGCGTGTGTAGTAGTATCGGGATCCAAGATTGATCATATGAGTTCTTGTCAAACAATGGCCATGCTTGACTAATCTCTTACATCACTTGGTGAAGGCAAATCTTTTATGTATTACTTTTGATTTCCAAGCTTTGGCTACTTTTATTTGGGCTTGTATTAATGACTTTAATAACTGGTTTTTTATATTGAAAGTGAACTTTACTCTATCATTTCTTCATGTTTTGTTGATTCACTCTTTCGTGTCTTACGGTCTATATAAAGCACGTTAAGTGCTTGGAAGGGGGTTAGAAGGGTGGTTTAGGTAAAGTTTTTACCTCGTTCAGTGTATATATCCTGCGAAGACCTGATTCAAGCTTATTAGGACTTCTCTTGAGGCAGATAGCATTAAATCGGTGGAAGAAAGAACAGCTTGTATCCCTTATTAATAAACTATTATTAAAACTTTAAACCGGCCTTGCGAGATTGTATACCTGCTGACTCAGACCAATATGGCCGAAGGTAGCGTTGCCTCCAAAAGAGGGACATGCCACATTTTGCATTCATAACTTACTTAATTATCTTCCTATAATCCGGCCTTGCGAGATTGTATCCTTGCTGACTCAGACCAAGATGGCTGAGGGTAGCGTTGCCTCCAAAAGAGGGACATGCTACAATAACTAAGATAATATTTTAAAAAGCCCAAAGTGCGGAAATCATCAAAGGATACGTAAAAGAGGAATTGGAACCAAGTGATTCTATCTTGATTATTTTTTCTTTTAATATTTTATTTTCTTTTTAATTTTATTTACTAACATCTTTTCCTCAAAATTTTGGTTAGATTAGACGTTGACGATATTCTGGTATTAAAAGCTCTTGTATCCTTGGACGACCTCGGTATCTTACCATTACTATACTACGCCAACGATGGGTGCACTTGCCCTAACGTGTTGTAGAGAGTGATTGTGTTATATTGTGTTTTATAAATTTAAAGCTTGATAAACGAGTAAAAGTGTTGAAAATATACTAAAAATTATACCACGCTCGCACCACGTCAATACTCTTTAACAAAGCAGGGATAACCCCGTCATATCTTTAAGTCTTTAACAATGAAAAGTATCAGCCCAACGAAGAAATCCATAGACTGTTTGTAATCACACATGGTAAATTATGAAACTTAATTTACACAGTCCACCAACACTCAAATTACATCAAGATTTAATGCTCATACACAAGATCCTAGAACCTGTACGACACATCAACTTGTACTTAACAAGACTGCATGTGCAATTAAGTGACTTCAACAGACCACAACCTATACAACAACAAATCAACTATGAACAATTGTAGAAAATAGTAAACTTACACAACAAGGGAAACGAAATTCATGATGGCTTTAGTCTTTGATGTGTGATACACAGTTGCAACACCATAAGAGCATTTGCCTTCGGAAGCTTCATAGCTCTTGAAGGTCAATTTTGCAGAGGTTGAAGATAAACCACAAGACATTGTGGATTGAAGACGAATATTGCATATGGTAACACTTAGAATTGAAGATGAAGACTGAAGTCAATTGGGGGAATGGACGAGAGTTGACAGAGAGGGGGGCATTGATTGGGATTGGAAATGGTGGGGACTCAAACATCTATTATTTTTTTTAAATAAGGCTCATTGTGTCAATCATGGTTTACCGCAGGGACTCAATTTGAGGTTTACTCTATAATTTATTATCTTTTTTTTATTTTCAATTAGATATGTTCAAGAATGTAACGCTCCGCATTTTGTACTTTCCGTATTTAAAAAGTTGTATTCACATTTCTAAATTTAGAAACTTGTATTTGTATTTCATTTTCAATCTTGTAATCCAAGACTTTGATCATAATGGGAATTCACTTTTATATTCTTACATGTTACATTTCATACTTGTGTTATATACGCAATAAATCTTTAAATACGTGTTTATACGCGTAATCGAGACTCGTAATACTTTGAAATATCAAGTATACATGCATCACACCCATACCATGCTTAGATACATTCTGAATACCAAAAAAAACATGCTTAATTATGAGTTTTTAGCATAAAATAATGGAATTGTCAAACTCTTGGGGTCAAACTGCAGGTGGTGCACGACAATGCAACTGATGCGCACGACCATGCATACTGTGATCTGCATGACCGCGCACCTGATGTTCACCACTCTGCGTTCTGTTGAAACCAACCAAGCCCACAACCTTCAATGTTGTGAGACTTGTGTTTTAGTAAGGTGTGAACAATGGAGCCTTGGTTTCCAACTATAATTCCACCTCCTCACTTAATTAGTCAAACCATTTCTACATAACCTAAGTCATTAAGTAAACTTAATAGTAACAAAGTGTCCAAACTATACTAAGTCTCCAACATTTGCATTAATTGGAATGCACTAGTCTAGTTTAAGTTTCACTTGGAGATTTGATAATTTAGATGATTAGTTAATTGTACATGCTTTATTTTATTCATGACCAACCGAAATCATCAACTTACTTGATAATTTTGAGCTTTGGTGATTCCATACAATGAGGTTAAATTGATGGAATTCATCCTACCTCCATACATGACATTTTATGACTTGGACTAGATACTTGTAAATATATATATATATATATATATATATATGTAATTATATTGTAGAACCGAATCATAACACCATCCAAACTCATGGTTGAATGCTATGTATTAGGATCATTTCCATCTTGGCCAAAGTTCCTCAAACTATGGATTCTATTGAGTTAATTAGTACCCATGAAAACACAAGCAAAATAGTGTCCATAATGAGTGCTTTTAGACAAGATGTATTTTTCTTACAATATACATACTCTCATACTATCTTGAAACCCTAATCTAACTCAATACCAAACTCCATAACTCATAGGCCCCATTCATCCTTGTAGGATAACTCGACGGTCTTCCTAAACACTCAATGTGTCAACTCACTTACGCGGGATTTACTACGCAAACTGTGAGTATACTTGACCCTTTTTACCCTTTAATGTACTCTTGGGTGTAACATGTATAAACTATCAAAATTCACAATACACACAATCAAACATATTCAGTCACTCAATCCATCGAACATGTTATTTGTTATGCTTAGGTTATTTATGCTAGAATACTTTCATGCACTCTATTTGTCATTAACTTAGCTTGCCCACCTTAACAATTATACGCTACAGGAATAGCACACAGCCTGTTGGGGAATTATTAAGTTATCATACTTTACGGTCTCGATCACTACGGTGTCGAGGGACGCACATTATACTCTACGGTCTCGTTCACTTCGGTGACGAAGGATGCACGTTATTCTAGTGGACACAAGGGTTTGGCCTATAGTTGTGCATGCTAGCTTCAACTTAGTATACAAAAGATGCACATTATTCTAGTGGACATAAGGGTTTGGCCTATAGTTGTGCATGCTAGCTTCAACTTAGTATACAAAATGCCATGTTGGGTTTGAGACAATATTTTATGTTTATGCTATGTATTTAAACTTGTATACTCGCCAACTTTTTGTTGATTTTATTTTAATACATGTTGCAAGAAATGTATGTTGACACTTGAAGAAATGTATTTAGGATGGATTTAGAAACGCACTTAAATTCTTATTTGTAATTCGATTGTTGTAATTATTTAAGTTGCAAATGTTGTACTTTCCATTTCAAGACAATGTAATCCTTATAGTATGAAATGAAATTTGTTTATTTATTGTCACATTAGCACGTTATGAAGTCTCGAGCAATCTTGTTTTTGTCTCACTCCGATGTTTCCGGCATCGGTTGGGTGTGACAAAGAATGTGTATAAATATATCATTAGTTGTCTCCATTTTCTACTTAAAATTAATTAGTTATATAGTGTATACACACATATATGGACGCATTAAGTACCGAAAGTAATTACTCAAACGAATCAGATTAATGCATAAAGCTAACAAATACTATAAGAGGACACAAAAAAATAGATGTAACTGTATAATTTAAATATATTATATTTAATGCTATATTATATTTAATGTTTTGACATATTTAATGTATATGTTATTTTCATATGATCTATATTTTCATACATAAGTGGCCTACATAGATGTATTAGGCTTATCTTCCTCACATAACATTGCAGCTTGATGTGTTGTAGTCACTGAAGAAGTGTGTGAAATTGTTACCTTGAGGATATGGGTATGGGTCTGGTGGCTGCATATTGTTGACATCAGGGGGTGGTGGTCGCACATACATCTGGTTGTCGTTTGGTCGTTGTTGGTTGTTCATCAATTGCTGCTGGTAATTGGGGTGTGGTCCTGCTGCACCTTGGATATAAACATTCATTTGCACACCAACCGGAAGTCCGTTAACCCTACCTCTCATGCCATGCACACCATTAACATTTATGTTACCGCCAGCGTTTTGATTTTCACTTTGATCCCCACCACCACCATCAGCGTTGTTGTTTTGGCCTTGATCACCTTCAACTTTCTTCGTATCGTTTCCTACTTCCTTCATTTTCTGTCCACCTTTCATCAACTGCGCCCCGTCACTTATCATAGGCTTATTCGTAGGAGTATCTTCTTCGTCTTCGTCATCATCACTTTCAGGCACAGACTTATGACCACATTTCGCATCGTTTCCTACTTCCTTCATTTTCTGTCCACCTTTCATCAACTGCGCCCTGTCACTTATCATAGGCTTATACGTAGGAGTATCTTCATCTTCGTCATCATCATCACTTTCAGGAACAGACTTATGACCACATTTCACATCAATAATAAATGGCACCTTCATATCTTTAAGTTGCGGTGGCAATTTCAGATCTTTTAATTGCTGCTGCGGCTGTTGACTCTTTTGCTCTCCATCACTTTTACCGCTTTCGAGTTGTTGTTGTTTGTTATTTTCACCACCCTTGTTCTTCGCCTGTTTTTCGTTATCTCCCCCATTGCCTTCGAGTTGTTGTTGTTTGTTCATTGGTTGATGATTCTCCTTTGAAACACCCCAAACTTGTGCATGTTTCCTTCCTTTTTTAAGCTTTTCGATGAGCATCGGTGGATCAACAATTCCTGATACTGTCACCTTCCCCTGTTCTGAATCTACACCCACTTTGTAAACACCTGATTTTTAAAACACTGAACTTTTAATTACCAATAATTAACAAAAAGAATAACAAATTGATTGTTGACAAATACCCTCGATTTTCTGAAGTATTTTCTTCACTTTTTGCTTACAACCATCACAATGAATGTCCACTTTCAGGGTACAAGTCTAAACAACCAAATATACGAAAATTATCCAACAACATCAAATTCAGTCGAAAAAGATAAACATAATTGAAGAAAAACAGAAAAAACACGTTTTGAATATTAATTTTTTTGAAACAAGGCATTTGAATCATGCTGAGTGAGTGTGTGTGTACACCTAATTCTTGAACAAGATTTGACGATTATGAAATTAGGATGTGTGAATGTACCCGGATCTTCAAGAACTCTTCTTTACTCATTATTTTCAAGAAATTAAGTGGAATTTACAAATTTAAGAATGTTAAATGGAGAAGAAAAGAGAGGGACATGTGTTTGTGAAATTCTGCGTTGATCTTTTATTGTAATCTTTAGGTTGGTTGAGAATCTACAAAGATGTGAATATTTTGTGAGTTAATCATAAAAGAGTTGATTACTTATTAATTAATTGAATAAAATAAGGAAATCATTGGTATTAATTTTGAAATATATATTGAGTTAAACGAAATTAATTCCATTGGTATTGATTTTGAAAAATATATTAAGTTAAAAGAAATAAATTCTAAAAGATATATTGAGTTAAGACGAATTAATTGTGAAAGATATATTGCGTTAATATTATAGTTGGAGTTAAATTAAACTTAGTTATAGGATCTAAATTGATATGGAAATAAACTATATATTATTTAAAGGAATAGGAGGAAGAAGGAGGGGGTTGAATTTCAAAATAACCGTGAAAACCAACCTTGTCAACCAGACATTCAATAACTAGAATATACTGTATTATGATCAAATGTCTTGTACTTTTATTTAGCCCGATCAATTATTTTAATAGCTAGTGGTTAACATTTTTTTGTATATAATACATATAATTAGTATCTAAACTCATTTACAAATAAAGATAATTGGTTTAAGTCATTAACTTAATAATTATAGATTTCCCTTAAATTTGGATTTGATTTGGAGGAGTACATGAGAGGGGTGGAGTTTGAAGTCGAAAAGGGACAAGGAGCTAAACCATATCAACGAATTAATCCATGAAGGAAAAGAATATGTAGGCTCAATCCTTTTTTTATCTGTAGAATTTTGATTTAAATGTCTGATTGGTTTGTATGGTTTGCAGATATTACAGACTTGGTCTCAACTTTAATAATTATAAAGTTGGTCCCAGTGTTTGTATTCGGATGATCTTAATCACTAACTCATGTTAAGTTTCTAGTTAAGTTTCCCAGTGGTTGCAATTTAACGCGATGTCATTAACGTAAATTTAGTTCGACAACGATTTGGGGTAAATTTAGATCTTTAATACCACTCAATCCTCCATGTTGAATTCAGTCGGTTCCTTCAATTGTATTTATATACGCATATGATTTCATATTGGGCCATTTTCAATATTTCACGAACTTAATCGAACGTCTTCCCAAATGATATGTTGGCAAATGTAATATACCAAGAGAAACCTGATTCCTTAACACATATATTATTCAAAAAAGGTTGCTAGAAGACAAGAAAAGAAATCGCCAATACTAATATTGTATTATTTTAAAAAAATACAAATAATGTGGCTGCAGAATAAAATGATGAAGCATCTGAAATGGAATGGAAATTAAGTAAATAATAAATTTGGCTTCTTCCCCATCTTCACATTCCCAAAAACCGTTGCACAGCATCGATCAAAACTCCATCCCTAATCTTTGGATATCTATATCCACTTACTGAGTTAAGACCTCATGCAAAACTTGTCTTATTTAAAAATAGTAAGAACAGATCTTGATCTTGAACGTTGATTAATTGAATTAAGAGTTAAGATTGATTACACATCATTACTAATAATAATTATACTATTTAATGAGATTTAAGTGTGTTTTAGTCATTTTCTCATTTTCCATTAACTACTAATTCCACCCGGTTTTTAAAACTAAAATAACTTTTATATACTTTAGTATTTTATTAAAAAAATAATACCATAAAATCAAGCATTTTTTTATCTTTAATATGAGTATAATATTGTTATGTATTTCTTTTTAAATAGACTTTTTTTTAAAAAGTTGCAAAAGAGTGTTTTATAAGTGTGCTAATAAGTACAACTAACACATATATAAGCCACATATGAATTTCTATAATCAACACATACCTATATAATTATGACTAGGATTAGGTTCAAGAGTGAACACTAGTGTAGCTTGCGAACTGAGTGAACTAATCCTGACCATACACGTGTGTAGATCAATGGCCAGGATTTGATGTTGAAATACACTAGTGTATTTTATGATTTGATGATGAGATCCTGGCCATCCACGTGTGTAGATCAATGGTCAGGATTTGTTCACTCAGTTCGCAAATACACTAGTGTTCACTCTAGAACCCCACCCATTATGACTAACACATACGTACACAATTATAACCAGCACATAATTTATATAAGCAACACATAAATTTGTATAACCGGCACATACGTATATAGTCATAACTAGCACATATATAAGGAACACATGAATTTGTATAACCAGCACATGAATTTGAAACTGCTTCCATAATTTTAGAAATTTTTAGAAACCAACTTAAAAATAAAATACAAAATTTCCTTTATACATGAATTAGAGAGATGACATGTGGCATGTTGTGAATGGTTCTTACTGTTTTTACACAAAATAAAGTTTTTATATGATCTTAGCCTCCACTTACCTTCCAGTTCAGCCCAATGTCTCATGATGCAAAATTGATATGTTGTTTCCCATCACCACTGTCTCCCCAATAAGCACGCCAATTACGTGAGCCACTGCTACAGAGATGTTGTTGGAATGCTTAGTTTTCTTTACCAGTTGTGACGAAGGTCACCCGTGTTTGTTTCTCTCTCTAGATTCACTTGCATGTTAATGTAATTGTGTGTTATGTTTTGATCGCCATGTGATTGTGTGTTATGTATTGATTGTCAGAATTCTTCGTTAGCCGTCCGACGAAACTCTGGCGGATGGAGTTGGGATGGGGAAGAGAAAGTCGGTAGATCCAGTTTCGATGGATCTTGATTATTAGTCGGAAGAGATGAAGAAAGCAATGTTGTACTATAAGCTATTCAGTTGTACTATAAGCTATTCAGTTGTAACCCTGATTTGATATGGATACACAACTAGTTTAGAAATGCATGATCTTACAACCATGTCATGTATCAAAATTGAAGGTTAGAATTATATCGACTGAAAACCTGTAATATCCCGATTTTTCATGGTATTAAAATATGTATAATCTTTCAAGTAAGTTTGTATTGGTGGAAATAGTATTTTATAACACTCCTAAAATACTAAAGTTCGGTTATCATGTTTCATGATGATATTAACATGAAGTATTGTAACTAGGTATATTGAACCTAGTTAAAATATTAGTTATCTATTAGTGAAAATAGTGCTTTGACCAAACTAGATTACTAACCAAAACATAAGGGCCAAAAGTGAATATGCTAGAACCTTAGATAAATAAAAACAAAAAAAGGGAAAAAGATAAAGGGCATGACCAGGAGGTCACCCCTGTGCGACACAGGACAAGGAAGAAGGAGAAGGAGACTGATTTCACATGAGGATCACGAAATTGGAGGGTTGAAGTCTCGATTACGTCTTCTTTGCTTGATTCTAAGGCTCTAGTAAGTGATTTCATATGTTGTTTGATGAAATTCAAAGTAGTGTTCTTCATGCCTTTTTTTCAAACCACGAAATTATGGGTAATTGTGTGTGATTTTGGTGTTGAACAACCATAGTCTTTATGCTAAACTGATTGATTGTAACTTTTGAGTTATGGATTCAGGTTGCATGTTATGATTTGGGTTCAAATTCAAGATTTTGTGATTAGGGTAGAGATGTATGGAAACCATGTGTGAAGTTGCTGACCAAAATCTGAGAAGAAACTAACGATCCTAAAACAACGATGATTTTGTTTAAAAACATAAAAGATGATACTATTTGAGAATTACAAAGAAAGTAGACATCTTTAATGATGAATTGGGTGTATGAGAGTTCATATAAGCGTAAAAATGGTGGAATATAGTTTATGCCCGCAAGATGTTTGATTAAATGCCTAAACCAAAATAAAAGTGAGATTTTGAAAGTTTTGCCATGTTTACTTGATTTCTAATGATTTGCTAGCAATAACTTGGTGTTTTGTAAACATAAGGCTTTGGTGAATAAGATTAACATAAAGTACATATGTAAATGTTATTTTCACTTAATCATCCAAACGGGTCACTTGAGAGAATGAGTTAATTGGGTTGGATTATAACCCAAACTTATACACATTGGTTAGTCGATGAAATTATGGTGAAAATGACCTGTATGCAATGACTAAACACAAATGCGTGATAACGGGTCAAATGGATGTTGATAAACCAATTAACAAGTTTGGAGTAAAAGAATGATTTAGAACACATGTTTGATGATAGGTTGGATAAGTAACTAGGTATTATGAGATAAATGTCCATGTTACGTGTTCTAATGATTTGCAAGTTTGATTTGTTGCCAAGATAGGTGGTATAACGTTTGGATGGCAACAGGTCAAACGGGTGATAAAGCAACAACATTCCTACGAGCAAAGGGGAGTGACTCGAATGTGTTTGGAGTCGTGTTGATTTAAATAGACTTATTGTTGACTTTAGTTTTATTAGTTAAGGTGGTTTAATACATTTTATTGAATATGGTTCAACTTAACAATAACGTATTGTTTTAGCGATGTTTTGGGGGTTTTAACCCATCAAGAAAGAGTACACAATGTTAATAGGTCAAGATACCCAAATGCTGAAAATTCAACTTATTTCCAATTTTTTTCTAGTCTTTAAAAATTCATAGAAAATCAACCGAATGTCCGTTCATGTAACACCTCGTAAAATCACGTCCAATGATGTATTGACACGTGTAATAAACCCTAATGAAGTCAAACACTGAAATTTAGGGTCTAATTTTTTGAATGACCTTTTAGCGAACCCGAAGCATCGTGATGATTAATAATACTTCCAAGAATTCCTAATATGGATTAGATGAGGCTTCAATGCTACTAAATGTTGAGATGCGCAAGTTTGCGCAATAGAAGGACCTAAAGCGTCAACTTTTGAATCTACGCCCTTCGGCGACCATTTAAGCGAACGGGAGCGTAGTAACATGTATGTATATGCTTGGGAATGATCAATATGGGCCATGGAAGGCTTTACTATCATTAAACAGCATTTCGCGCTACTTTGCGCAATTAAAGGACTATTTGCGTCAAACGGCAAAAGTATGCCGATTCGTATGGTAATGGATATTCCGGAATATGTCCATGAGTTAAATATACCCTATTTATTCTTTATATAGCTTAGATATATGCTTAGAGGTGTTTCATGCGAAAAATAAACTTTTATGTCATGCAGGGACTAAAAGTGTCAAAAAGTGCACAAGTTTGCACTTTTGCGCATATCTCGCATTCTGTGTATCGCCGGACACCCAAAAATTTATGTAAGCACTAAAATATTTTATTTTAGTGATCGCCTTGATAAAATTCCACTCGTCGCGTGATTTGGACCGTTTTTAGCGTCCGTCCGTGTTTCGTCGTAATTCGACGCATAACGTGACCGTACGGCCAAACGAACCGACATCCGACATGTTTTTGAACATGTTTCATGTCCCCTATATTTAAACATCATAGTGGAACCTTAAAATGAGGTTAACGGGCCTTAAACGTGCCCAAAATGACTTTAAAGGCTCACAGGGACCATTTCTGTCATTTTTAAAACTGATTTTGCTGATGTGGTCATCCAGGCGGGCCGCGTGACTTTCCTGGGTTCTCTACACGGGCTGCATGAGTGGATCAGATGCAGAAACAGCTGGTAACAGCCTGTTTCTTGCTGTTTTCATGTTCTATCTGGTTTCCTCACTCTCAAACTCGATCTTAGGGGCAGCCAGGGTATAATAAAACCACTCAACACTTGCCATGATCTGGTTATGACCTCCCGACACTTGTCGCGATCTCGTGAGGTCCCGAAAAGTATAAATAGGAGGTGAATTCACTTGTTTTCTTCACACCTTCATTTCCATTCTGCTTATTCTCTGAATTCCTGGAGGATCTTGAGCTTCTTGAGAATCTCCTTTAACCCTTTGGACCCATTGTAAGTGTTCAATCGTGCTTAAGTTTAGTTATTTAGCGTTTAAACCGAAAAGTCAAGCGTTATCGGTGAACGCCTTGACTTTTAAACGGTTGAACCATGGTTCGCAACGAACATGGCTACGTGACCGTAATTAGGCAGGTATTAAACCCTCCAAAGGGGCACCTCCTAATTACCACGTTACTTAGTTTAATTGTCGGTCAAATAAAAGTCAAACGGGTAGTTTTTAAATAAAATTCATATCTAATAATATAAAAGCTATATAATCAGTTTTCTCACTTTAATAACTTGATAAATATTAGTTGAACATGTCTAAGCATGTTCAACCCGACAATTCTGCGTATGGGCTCGGTTCGGAACCGAAAGTCGCAAAAGTTGACTTTTGCTTTGACTTTCAGTTCTGATCCGATTTGGTTTAGTTTAGATATGCCTTAGGATTCCTTTAGGACCAGGTTATAAGTTAGTGTAACCCTCTGAGGTTATACAACTTGGATCCTTAGTTATCCGATTCATTACATGTTTCCGTTAAATGCCTAAATGTTGACCGTCATGCCCTTTTGACCCTAAAACAAGAAATTTGAAAATGTGAGAGGACAATAATCTTTATTACTGATATATAAACTTGTCCCTAAAATTTGACATCAATTTGAGGTCTAGATTAGGAGTTATGCTCATTAGCGTAAATGAAAAGCTTTTTATTAATTAAACGGCATAATTAGCGTATATCCTATCTAAACCCGATTTTTGATACCAAACTTTTTACCTACTGATATAAAATAATATTTTGGGATTTTTGAAGATTTTTATTTATTTTTAGGCTGAGCATAACATAGGGTTCTGGGCTTGATTCGGTAATTGTCGGTTTTGCCCTTTTGGCCTATAAAATGAGTTTTACAAATCATTTTGGTGTCAAACCTTTTTCTACTGATCTAATATGATAAATAAAATATTTTGAGCCTTCTGGAATTATAAAAATATCCGCTTTCTTTTGAAAACCCGGAAATGGCTCCAAATCGTCTTTTTAGGCATTTTTAACGCATAGTATGTATTAAAATTATTTTGTACACATAAGGTTTGATACCTACTGATATTTTAAGTAAATTATCATATTTTTACAGTAAGCTAAAGTCTTACACCCATGTTTCCAGTTTTGACCTTTTAAGCCTATGTGAAATTACCAAAATGCCCTTAAGATGCATAGTTTGGTTATAAAGGATAGATTTCACATATATATATGATACCCTACTGATATAACCTAGTAAATTAAGTATTTTTTTACTGATTTAATCAGACCTATAACTTAGAATGATATTTAAACTCTCTTATAATCTTTAAAATGACCAAAATACCCCTACGGCGCCTATTTTGAGATTTAACTCGTTTTGGGCATAATGGAAGATATCCTACTGATATGACAACATATTAAAGGCATATTAACTTAGGAAACCTGTATATGACTCTTTTGGTTACTCGTTACGCACTTGTCGCGTTCGGATTGGCTTATGTGACTAGTTCGCATATATTAGCCGAAGCGGGTCAAACCATATCATTTTTGTCTCAAAATCCAGAATGTGTTTAAGTTACTCATATTAAACAAGCATGCAAGCTTGTCGGGTCAAAACCACATTCTAAACCGGTCTTCGCTTTATCATGCGTTTGAACCGTGTCTTCCTTTTGAAAGTTAACCGGTCTAAGCTTAGGCTTAATTAAAGACCCGTTAGGAATCTAATAGGTTATTAAAAACCTTCGTTCCAGATTTAGGAGCCCAGTAAAAGCTATCTGTACTTGCTTGGTGGTATACGGCTGGGATTGAATTTATATTTAGCTCAGGTAAATACTTTTAACTTATTTTCCCTATACGGGCTTGGGGTACGGTATATAAAATACCGCTTGGTCCGGCATTGAATTCTTTAATCGAATAGAGGTTAAATTTATTGATATGCTATGTTTTGAATGTGTTTTGTTTGCTTAAAGCCTTTGGGGGGTTAATGACCATGTCCCGGATATCCTTGGCATCATCTTACGAGATGGCCACGACCTGAGCACGGGGTGTAGGCGTACACCTGCCAGTGTATAACTTAATAATGTGGTGTGTCTATTAATCTTTAACCCGGTCTATGGATCGGGCTACTGAACGTATAAGTAACATGTAATTCCCTTACAAGATTATATTACATAATTATCCCAAGTTATAAAATATTTTGTGCCACGTGCATTCAAATCAATTTTCAACCCTTTTTAAAATGAGTCAGTTAAATTGTATTTACCAGTGTAAACTGACGTATTTTCCAAAAAGGTTAAGTGCAGGTACTACTCGTAATAGGCTGGCCTCTCCTTAGCATCAATAAGAGTCTCGCAAGCTTGGATGCCATAAAGTCTGTTGAACAATGTTTCCTTAATTTTTGATCCGCCTGTGGATCCTTTACATTCCGTTTGTAATACTTGATATTACTTTATATCGGTTTGTAATATATTTTATCTTTTGCTTCCGCTGTGCATTTATATATTGTGTTGTTTGACTATGATGATGTCAACTACGTCACGATACTCCCCACCGGGCCCACCGGTGACACGTGGAAATTCGGGGTGTGACAGTTCGGAGCGTATTTTATATCCACGGAAAGGTCTCGGAGTCACCGTTAATAAGAATTTTCGTTTGAAGTGAAATACTCATTACAAGGAGGGGAAAATACTGAATTACTACAGCTGCATAAAGCTGAGTGAAAAACATAAATTTTATAGTACTTGCATAATCTTAGGGAATTTATAAGGAACCAATCGGAGGTGATTATGTTGTTGTTTTAAACCTCTATGTAGTTATCTATATTTACATGAGTTGAAGTGAGTGATTCCTTGAATATGGATGCGTATGCTAAATTAAAAAGTCACGGGTGTTGTAAACTGCATGTGCAAAAACATGTGTTCATTTAGTAGTGCTTATAATAGAATGACACTTGTGTCGTTAAAACTATATAACGTATTTCAGTATGTTATGAATACATGTATCAGATATTAAGAGTATGTTAGTTAATAATGATTGTTGATAATCGTATATATTGTCTAATGAATTACAACATAGATATGTGGCAGTTTACCATTTTATTTATATTGACCGAAACGGTTTGATAATGATTTACTTTGAAGTTTCCTTGATTCTATATTAGCAGGGATATACATGAGATATAAAAAAAGGGGCGCCCAAATTAGAATGGAGAAAGTCACGAAATGCGTGACTCGAGATAATGAAGTGGTGGCTCGATATTGTTTCGTTGGGCATTATGAGCATTGAATACTCCGTTATGTTTGATACAAAATCATATTATGAGTCCTCACCTAGCAAAAGCTAATATTTTTGGTGTTTTCAATGTAGGTGATAAGTCATGAAAATAAACGGGATGTCTTGAACCAGAATCATGAAAGAAGAAAAGATCTCACAAGTCATTCAAAAATAATTCGGTTCAATCAATATATTAGTTATTATTATGTTTACCATAGTCTCTCGTTCGACGCTAATGATATGGTAATGTTATATGACAGATTGGGGTGGTAGAAAGGTGAAAGTGATCAAGTCTTGGAAGCGGGTCAACAATAGGAGGATTTAGTGATATGTTCACTAAGTATAGAGGTTTCCTTATTGGGCCAATTAGACTTAATTATTTGTATTGTGGAGTTTACGTCCAACGTTTTATAACAACCCTCCTGAATAATTTTCGACGCCCTAATATAGTTTAAAATACCCCAATATGTCTTAAAATACACCCCGTATGTGAAAACCGAGCCCGAAATATGATCTAGTATTAAAAATAAAATAAAAACAAAAATAATGAGGCTGTGGCGGGCCGCGACCGACTTCACTTAAGTCTACGCGGGCCGCGAGCGAGTGACGGCTGGCACGACCCCAGGCCGCCACGTGGCACTACACCCGGCGAACCTACACCCATGACGAATCAACACTAAGCCCTAGCCACCTATGTCGCGGGCCGCGAAGGAGACAGCTGTGGCTGTTGCGGGCCGCGAGGAAGTCAGATTACAACCCTATAAATTGCATGCATCGGGCCTTCAGTCTGTTCGTTCAAAATCTTTCTTTCTCTCTCAAATTTCTCATAGTAGGCATTATACTCGGGTATAATATCCCCCTAAATAACGAGGTTCTGCTCCGTTGTAAGTATCATAACCCCTGGATACGTATTAGATACTCTGCCCCATTGATCTAGGGTTCCGTAACGGCTGTCGTGGTTTTGCCCGACGTAGTCGTTGGAATGCCGTCTCGGGGAGGGTATTACTAATGTTAAAATGGGTTATTATACTAACATATGTATATTTGTGTAAATTATAGATTATCACCAGGAAATCCTTACAGAAAACCTAAGTCAGCAATGTGAGTAATCCTTCTTTTGTGTAAACCTTTTTGTGAGTAATCTCATTTTTGTAAATTGTTTTTACAAAACCTTAAATGTTTTACAATGCTATTAAGCAGTGATTGAGTCTTTGTAGTTCTTCAATTACTGCCGGTATGGTGGGGTTTTGTATACAAAATGTGGAACACGTTACCATTGGACAAGGAGTTAGCCAATGTGTAATATGACCCACCAGTCAGGATTGACAATACTGAATGAGTAATTGTGTAGAAATAAACAATGTGATTGATCTCAATACTGTTAAGAATAAAATGTTTCTTGATTAATCTGGGATTCACTCACCAGTATTTTCCACTGACAAATATTTTTAAAACGCATTTCAGGTAACAAAATGTAAAAGCCAATTAGAAGAAAGCCAGCTGGAGAGCACTCACGGCTTGGAAAAATGTGGCTATAAAAGTTACCTAAAAGACGATGTTTTAAATTCAATAAAATAGGGTTTAACCCTATAAACATGTTGTAATAAGAAACTTGGGTTTTACCCATGTGTTTATTAATATAAAATATGATGGTTTTACTCTGATAAATATTTCCTAACTACGGTCCTGATGAAATTTCCGCTGCCACAATAATAATAATGATAAACAAAATGATACCACCACAACTGGTCTCGCGGCCGCCCGTTCCCGGGACAGATAGGGGGCGGGGGTTGCGACACGTTTATTTTAGCGAAACGCTAGTATGTCAATGTGGAAATGGGTTATGTTTATTTTATAAAAACTTTGGTTGTTAAGCAGGTTTTGTTTTCGTAAGGATTGGTCGTTTTGCAAATGGGTCATGGTGAAATTTTTCTAAATGACTTGTTTGTAAATGTTTTATTAATCCGGTTATGTGGATTCATACATTTGAGAATATTATCCTTTATTACGTAATGTAAAAAAAATCTGGGCCTATTTTCCGCAATGTATTTTAATATTGTTTTTAACAAGTCGGGTGTTACAAAACCAAAATTATACCGTATCACACTAATATCATATTAGGCATAACCTTAGAACCGTATCATGGATCAAAATTGTAGGCTAGAATTATGTGAACCGAAAATCAAAATCATACCGTATCACGCTAATTCGACACCCATCCACAGTTAGTTTAGAAAGACTTGATCTTAGAACCGCATCATATCTCGAAATCGAACATCCGGCTTGTTTCGCACATGGTTTTCCACTAACGAAAAACTAATAAAAACCGAACCAAACCGAATAAAAATTCCAAAATCAATCAATATCAACCTTTTAACAATTAAATAAAACCAAATAAAACTAGTAACAACTTATATGACAGGCTGGTCCAGTTATTACAGAACATAGAATCATTCCTCCCCAAATTCAAACCCTAATTTGCACTTTCTTCGAAATCAAACTTGCGAAATTCGAATCGAAGTGAAGATCAATCAAATAAACGATGAGTGTAATCGAAATATTGACTCGAGTCGATGCAATCTGCAAGAAGTACGACAAATACGACGTCGAAAAGCAGCGAGATCTCAACATTTCCGGTGAAGATGCTTTTGCGAGGCTGTACGCTACAGTAGAATCTGACATTGAGACTGCTCTTCAGGTGATTCATGTTTAATTGTTTAGATCCGTGTGATTGTGTTGAGGTTTTTCGGTATCTAGGGTTTTTTTAGGTTTTTGTTACGTTTCGAGCTGTAAATTTGTTGTTGAATTTGATATGCTGCAGTAGAATCTGACATTGAGACTGCTGTATAGGTGATTTATGCTTAATTGTTTAGATCTGTGTGATTGTGTTGATTTTGTTTGGTGTATAGGGTTTTTAGGTTTTTGTTATGTATTGAAGTGTTGATTTGTTGATGATTTTGATGTGTTATTGTCTTTAGAAAGCTGAGACGGCCAAAAATGAGAAGAATAGGGCTTCGGTTGTGGCAATTAATGCTGAGATTCGACGGACGAAGGCGAAGTTGCTGGAAGAAGTTCCTAAGTTGCAGAGATTGGCTATGAAGAAGGTTTGATCTCTGTTTTTTGTTTGGTTGATTAGAGATTGTATGTGTAAGTATGATATTATTTGACTTGTTATAAGTTATGTGCATATATATGCATATATAGGGCAAAACTAGAATGTACTGTGCTAGAGGTTAAGATAATTTGAAATGATATTAAGGAAAAGAATAAAAGGCAGAGTCAAATGCATTATTTAAAAAAATGTTAATTGATTACAACTTTGGTTTTAGAAAGCGCGAGGGGCACCGTGGCGATAGGGACCTGAGCCAAAGCGCACTTCTCCTACGTGAGGCGAAATTTGTTTATATACTTTTTTTATTATATTTTTTATAGGTATTTTAGCATCACTTACTCAAAATTTCGACATAACTAAGCTCTATATATGGTTTAATATGTAAATAATTTATATGTACAACCTAAAAGGCTATATATATACAACATTCTTGTGTGCAAAACCTTCCATGTACAAGAAGTGCATCTTAAGAGTTAAGACTGCGATTCATGCCGCCTTTTCATGCGCCTTACTCGCCTTTTGTACACACTGCGGAATTTGAAATTTGAGTACGTCAATTAAGTTTTGGATATCAATCCCATAACAGGTAAAAGGGCTTTCTCCAGAAGAGTTCGCAGCTCGTAACGATCTGGTTCAGGCACTTCCTGATAGGATTCAAGCGATACCTGATGGGGGTGCTGCTGCACCCAAACAGACTGGAGGCTGGGCAGCTTCAGCCTCTCGTACAAATAATAATATCAAGTTTGATTCAGGTGATTAATTTTCTTCGTTTAGCCGCTAAATATTACATTTTTTAGATTCTGTGGTGGTTGGTTTCTTATCATTCATACGTTAAAACTTCCTGTAATACATGAATTTCGTAGATGGACGATTTGATGATGAATACTTCCAGCAAAGTGAAGAGTCGAGCCAGTTCAGGAATGAGTATGAAATGAGAAAAATGAAACAGGCATGTTCTGATTATTCAGTTTTTCTGCTTATACAGGGTAACGGGTAAAAAATGGTTTATTTTGTGTGTTAAATATGGTTACTGAAATTATATGAATCCTACAATAACGTACTTTTTTATTAAAATGATTCAGAAGGTTTTATTTATTAAAAATACATATCACTAGTTCACTACATCAGCCACCTTTCAAACCGTTTTCTTTTAAGCTATATATTTTAGAGTAAAAATGTCATTTTCATCCCTGAGGTTTGGCAAGTTTTGCGATTTTCGTCCAAAGGTTTGTTTTTCCGCATCTGGATTCAAAAGGTTTGAAATCTTGCCATTTTCATCCAGCTCGTTAACTCCATTTTTCTCCGTGAAGTCAGGGGTATTTTCGTCTTTTTTGCTAACTTAAACGGTAATTCGGTTTTTTGAATACTTGTACATAAATTGAAAAAGACCGGATTGCTCTTTAAGTTAACAAAAAAGATGGAAATACCCCTTAATGGAGAAAAATAGATGGAGTCAACGAGCCAGATGAAAATGGCAAGATTTCAAACCTTATGGATCCAGATGCGGAAAAACAAACCTTTGGACGAAAGTCGCAAATCTGGCCAAATCTCAGGGACGAAAATGGCATTTAACTCTATATTTTACCCATCTGACCTTTTATAGATAAAATATAACCCGAATCGACCCATTCATAAGTACGTGGGTTTGAATTGCCACCCATACTAAATACTCTCACCCTAAGCAGTTAATGCGGTAAAAAATCGGATATCGGTCAAAGACCGATATTTGAGATATCCGTAATTTTAATATCATGCATAATTTATATATATAAGCATATAACAACTTAACACTGATAATACAGACCATTAACCTTTTGCAACTTGCAAAACACTACTATTGTAGCAAGTAGGAACTCATTAAGACTTAAAACACCAACAATTAAGGGGGTGTTTGGGGTTGAGTTTTGAAGGAGATTATTGAGTTTTGAAATCGTAAATAATCAGTTTTGAGTGTTTGGGCAAAAAAATTTAAAAAATGATTATTTGCGTTTAGAAAGTTACAAAACACAGTTTTCCAAAAGCAGCTCCCCCCCCCCCCCCCCCCCCCCCCCCCCCTCCCCCCTGCTGCAACAAAACGCAGTTTTCCAAAAATTGGTTATTTGCGTTTAGAAAAGGATTATTGCCAAACACTCAAAATATATATTTGCCAAACACTCAAAATAGTTGATTATTGTGATATCAAGCAACATAATCAAATCTAAACACTATCTTTCAACATCACGTTTTGTTACAGTTAATTATCTGATTCTAATTATTCAAAACGCATAATCTATTTTCAAAACTCAACCCCAAACACCCTCTAAGACTTAAAACACTAATAGCAACAATAAGAAGAAAGGTACTGGTGTCGGGAAAATCGGTGATATGTCTGTCAATATCGCCAAGAACATCGGTCAATATGGCAGATAATATCGGTACCAATATTTTGCACCGATATCTCACTAGGTTACCGATAACCGGTATATCGGTGATATATCGTGATATTAACTACATAGCTCTCACCAGTTTAATGTATCACCTTTTATAATTGTTTCTATTTTATATAGGATCAAGGTTTGGATATGATATCGGAAGGTCTAGATACTTTAAAAAACATGGCACAAGATATGAACGAGGTTTGCTATCTTGCTTTTAACTTGCTTTTTCCATTTAATCAGACATAAAAACGTCGAAATTAATATCTTATTTTTCATAAATTATGCAGGAAGTAGACAGGCAAGTTCCATTGATGGATGAAATCGACGACAAGGTTCAAATTCTTTTTTTTTTTCACATTTCACTCATTGTTATTTCAAACTGCTGTACGTATTCGATTTCTCAAAAATTTCCCAAATGTATATTTTTTTTTTTTTTGGTTTTTCAGGTGGATAAGGCGACTTCTGACCTTAGGAATACCAATGTTAGACTTAAGCACACTGTTCATCAGGTGATTAAGTGGCAAATTAAGATTCTTTTATTATTATTAATCATTATTGTTATTGCGGTTTTTATGATTAGATCTAACCCGAGTTTCTTTTTTTTGGGCAACAGCTGAGGTCAAGCAGGAACTTTTGTATTGATATTATATTACTGTGCATTATTCTGGGAATTGCAGCCTACTTATACAAGTAAAAGTTCTATCCCCTTGTTTCCGTGCACCGTATGCTATTTCATGACGGATTCTCACAGCTAAAAAATGATTCTATTTCAATTATCATTTTTGATACAAACAAATTGACTTTAATTTGACCTTTTTAACTTGCAGTGTTTTGAAGTGAGGATTTTGAACATAAGAAATCTGCATATGGTTTGCTCTTGTGATGATTGACTTCTGGTGTGGTAGCTAGTTATGTATGTTCTTGCACTTACAACTTGAAGTTATGTTTATTACGCGACATATTTCTATCTTTTTTTAATATAACTACATATTTCATCGAGAATCTACCAAGCACCATGTGTATGTTTAATATGCGTTTCTCGTGATTCTTTCATTTAAAACTGGTTTCTTGTGATTCTTTATGTATAATATATATCATGAAGATGCCTTTGCATACACTCTTGTGACCTGTATCCATGTGGCATGACCCTATTTTACGATTCTAACACTCTTATTTCTTTATCTGAAAGCAACGGTATAAATGTTAGGTAAATACAGGTTCAAGTTTTGGGTTCGATATTGATTTTTGTGTTGGCTCGTTTCGAGTTATAATTACAATGATATATATATATATATATATATAAAACGTAAACATATTGCTTAGATGTTCTTCGTGAAAGCCTGGATCTAAATTTGCTTATTAAGCGAGCTCGATTAAGCTCAACTTGATTCGAAGTGGTTGTATTTCTAGTTTGAGTAAGCTTTCGAGCGTTAGCGCTTGTTTAAAAACTAAGCAGGGAAGTAACTTTTATCAGTAAATGGATTTTGCTCATTCTTAGATATACATGGTTTTATAAAAAAACAGTTGAGATGTACGTTTGTAAAAAATGGTATCCTTTCGAGTCATTGTTCTCTAAGATATGCACACTACATATTTTGTAATACGATATAATTATAATTTTATTATACCAAACAGTTTGATGATAGTGAGGTAACAGCATTTGTTGCATAGAAATAAATTTAATTTACAATGTTCTAAACAAAATTCAGAAAGTGAAAGATCATAGAGAAGAGTTACAACAAGAAATGTTTTTTTTTTCATTTCTAATGACTTTGTATCTGTACTTATTTATATAATGTTTTTTCCTAATATTGATGATCCAACCAGACTCGAAACCCAAGAAAATCCTAAATTGAGTTGATTAGGCATCCGAATACCGAAAGATGATGACATCGGTGAAAAAAGATCTTGTGATTGCCACTGCTGTCGTCAACGATGAGTAATGTGGTGGTGATCGCGGTACAAGGTCAAATGCGCCCGTAAAATGTGTTTGTAGTAATATTCCGCTCCGAATGCCCCGATGAGCGGTCCCGTCCAGAAGATCCACTGAAACATCAAAATTAGCATTCTACAAGTGTAATGAGAATCATATGTTGCACTAGATTGAATCATCTTATATAAATAAGCATACTTGGTCAGCCCAGATTTTCTTGTTGTTGTAGATCACTGCGGCCCCAAAGCTACGAGCCGGGTTGATTCCGGTTCCAGTGATTGGGATCGTGGCTAAGTGAACCATGAAAACTGCAAAGCCAATAGGTAACGGTGCCAATACCTTGACAAGACCTACACAAGTTAATTAATCGTCGTGTATATCACATGAAACATAAGAGATTATTTCACTCACCGGAACATGTGAATCGCGAGCGTTTCTCTTTGGATCCGTGGTGGAGAGTACGGTGTATACAAGAATAAAAGTGCCAATAATCTCGGCTCCTAGCCCCATGGCCTTGTTATAACCATGTGTTAGTTCGTTAGCACCGCCACCATGGTCCATGTAATAGGTCTTTTGTAACGCTTTAACCATGCAACACCCCGCAGTTGCACCTGAACATTGAGCCAAGACGTACATTAGCGCCCTTGGCACGGTCACTTTCCTAGCCAATAACATGGCAAACGTTACAGCTGGGTTCAAATGACCACCTGAAAAGCGTCAAATATTCTGTAAAAGTGTAAAACAACCATGTAATTTAAAATTTTTAGTATATATGATGAACAAAAAACAATAAAAGTACGAAGCTAACCCGAGATGCCGGAAGTATTGTAAACAAGGACAAAGATCATTCCACCAAAAGCCCACGCGATGCCTAGGAGGCCAACACCTCCACATTGGTCAGAATCGTTACGATTCTTGTACCCGATGATGGTTAGAACAGTAATGTAGAGGAACAAGAAGGTTGCAACAAACTCGGCCATGATGGCTCGGTAGAACGACCACTTGGCCAGCTCCATAGGCTCGATTAGTGGCGCGGCTAACGGTTGTTGGTAGTCTCGGTTTTCTTGATCGCGGACACCCTCTTCTATATCGGTATCGGTATCCATTGCTTTTGTTTTTTTTATATCTATTTCTTTTTTTTAAATTAGTTTGACGAATTTTGAAATGAAAGGGAGTTGAATTTGTTTATTTGAAAGAAAAAAAGGAGTTGAATTTGTTTATTTGAAAGAAAAAAAATGTTGACTAATGGAAATTAGTTTCCTAGAAGGTCAAAGTGTTTATGAGAAAGAGAGAATTTGTGTGTTCATGGAAGCGATGAATTAATGGAGAAATGAATGGATCTTTAAAGACTTGTTCAAAATAAAAACAAGAAAAATGACACTTTGACATGTGTTTGCCCACTTTTTTAACTACACACAATCATTTGCTCAATAAATTGAGTTAATTACAACTCACTTTATTAATAAAAAGTAACACATTTAAGATGTGACTTCAAAATATTGCATTTATTCTATGACATGTTCGTTTTTTTTAACGGCCGACAGAAAAATTTTATTGATTGTAGCAAGATGCTACCCGCCAAACTTACAATAGTTATCGACACCAATACAAAGGAAATTACATAAACTTACACATAATTAACCATGAATATCGAAACGACTCCATTTCTCCCACGTTAATGACATCAACTTTGACCGATTTCTAACCCAAAGATACGCCATAGCTTTTATCTCGTCCAAAATCTTTGTCGTGCTTGGACCCGCTTGTTTGAAAACCGTCTCATTTCTTAATTTCCACAGGCACCAAAAAGTCACTAATATTACGGCATGTAAAGCTTTCCGATTCTTCCTCGATCCCGAGCTTAATTTGTGTAAGCAAAGCAAGTCATTGATGCCAAACGCAATTAACATAATGTCATCCCGCGATAAATAAAAATATTTTTGTTGGCCGTTAAAAAAATGTTCGGTATATAACACTAATTTCCGCTAAAAGAAAAACTATGGATCATGTTAAATTACCTTTTTAAAAAAGTACTCTCCATCAGTTCATATTTTTTCAATTTTAGTTTATTCGGTTTCAAACCAAATAATAAAACTATGCACCAACTAGCTCCTCAAAAAATCTTCTTGTTTTGTTTAACCCAATGCAAATTTAATCATTTATAAAAAATTAAAAACACATCATCTCAATTTCCCACAAACCCTTGCAAATTTAATCATTTATAATTTTTTTTTTAAAAACACATATTAACAAATCTCAATTTCCAACAAGGCAACAAACCCTATCAAAACCCTCACGGCTTACTCAACAATATATTATATGGGTTTCATGGGGGTGAATAGAACTTAAAAAGTCGGCCCATTGGCCCAGTTTTGTATGATATAAATCAGAGGTGTAAAACCCAAGTCAAACTCTAGAGCCAGCGTGGGCCCGGTGGGTTAAGACAACATTAAAGTTGGAGAATTCGGTAGTCGCTAGTCGGCCGGTGAGATGTAGACTAGCGACTACTCGAGATTAATCTGGATTAATCGGATCGGGTTTTTTATATGTAATTTTCAGTTTTATATATATACACACATTTTTATAGGTAAATATTTTAAGTAGCTAGGTTTTAACTCTTACTCAGCTTTTTTTTTTTAAGTATACAAGATTAATTGTTGGAATTCACATGGTTTTGTTGAAAACTGGCCGGAATTTAGAGGTTTTGGCCGGAATATACATGTTTTTTTTGCCAGAATCTCGTCGGAATCGCCGATTTTTGGCTGACCGACTAGGCCCGGCTAGCGATTAATAGACTAATGAACGAAAAATTACTCAGTTACTGGCCGGCTAGCGATTTTTACAACACTGGGCAACATAGTATGGACAGAGTGGGGCAACATGGCTCTCCAATTTGAAGAGTACGCTAGCCAAAAAAACACAAGAAAGTCACTGTTCAAAAAAAAAAAAAAGAATACCGGTATGGGAACCGGAACGGGGTTTAACCTGAACCAGAATCAATTTGTCATCCGAAACTGGTATTGAAACAAGTTTGGCAAGAACTAGGAACCGAACTGGACCGTCCGTTTGTAACGGGGTTGGGGCCCCTCCATTAAAGGTGGGTTGGAACCAGTTAAAACCGATTTGAACCGTCTAGAAACCGAACCGGTTTAGAACCAAACCAAACCAGTCCTTTTCCACTTGGAAACCGGAACCGGTGTGGGTGAAAACAAGTTTTGCCTTTTGTTGACCCAATCGAAACCGTTTGTACTTTGGACATGATAGTTTAAAACGGTCCACTGAAAATGGTGCATCTTGTTATGAAAATAATAATAATAATAAAAGTAAAAGACAAATAAATAACTCATTGATTAAATTAGATATGTACGTGTGTTTTTGAATGTGATATTCGAAAATGATTATGGTGTATGGGTTGATGATCTAATGCTAACTATAAAGTTATGTCTAGTGGCGAAGCTTGACCCGAATGACGCGATGGGGGGGGGGGGTCGAAAACATATATAGCAACAAATTTCTATAGAACCGGTGGGTCGAAAAGATATATACACAAAAATTTCTATACGAAAACTACATATATAACACTACTGAGCGAAGAGTTCGGGGGGGGGGGGGGGGTCGGGCACCCCTCCCCGCTCCTTCTATACTTCGCCAATGGTTACGTCAACCATCCCATCCTTTAACTATCATGTTATGGTTTACCTAACTATAATCACAAGCTTGATTAAGTTATATATCACCATAACTTGGTTACAATTAGAGTAGGATACTAATTCCTGATTAAATAAAACATCCATAATTATTATCTAGATATCATAAATCAAATACAACTCTTTTGATTTATCTCTGATCGTTTGATTAATTAAATAACTTGAACCCAATTAATTAGCACGAAGCGGTCCACCATACTAGCCGCCCCATGGGTTTTAGTACAACCCCATCCACTCATGTGCTCGAGTTGGAAAATCATCTATCGGGCTAATATTTTATGCCTTTACAAAGTGGAGGATGAGATCTTTGAGGATTAAGGAGGTTGTACGTTCAAATTAGAGCAAATGTCGTTAAATGGGGATGATGATGAACTTTTGTGAAGATGTCAGTGTATTGAGATCAGAGGAAGTATGAAGGACTTGAAGCTGTCACATAACCCAATACCTCGTGGGTGTTGATTTTGGAATGTGTTGGTTTAAACAAAATGCTGATATAATCACAATATATAATGGCCGCATGAAGTAAGCACCAAACCATAAACGGTAAAAAGGAACATACCGAATGTAAGAATTAAGATAATTTTTCATATAACACATTTGAAGGAGATTTTAAATCTCACTACTTGAAGGATTTTAAAAGATGTGATTCAATTCCAGTTTCTTCTTTTGTTGAAACGAACATAATGAATGAAATCTACATTTCAATTCCATCCATATTTTAATTCTATTATGTGAAACGAACACTACTTAGTGATAAAGCCAATACTAACAAACAATTATGGGTACATACCTCGTTAGAACAAAAGAAAAAAAAAACTAAGTATTGCATGAACATACAAAAAGGCCTATATTTTATTTTCTCCATGCCATATAAATAGACCTACTAGGATTCCTTTGCGCGAAGTGGTGATAATTCGCTTTCAGTCCATATCGATTTGGTCTAGTTCGTTACGGCGTCGGTACTCAGTATAGTTTATGATAATAAATTTGAATAAAACTCCGTTCTCTATAAAATTTGTATCGAAATATTCAGAATATTTTAAGTTAAAAGCGCAGTTATCAAAGAAAAATCAAATTAAATGAAAATTAGAGGGGTTGAAAACTTATAGTATTTATTGTATAAGAGGTGAAAATGAAATTAAAAAAAAGCTCACTGTTCACATCGACCTACGCGGTGGAAATTCGGTTCGTTATGGTACCAATATTCGGTACAACACCATAAAGAGAAAACCAATAAAATAAAGTTATGATATGACAAAAAGGATATCGACGCATGCTTTAAATAAAAAAAAATATAAAAGTAATATCAATACTGGTTCCAATGATACCTTTATGATACTGATGTTAGTATTGATTCATCATGGTACACGGTACAATGCTCGCAATCGCTATAGCTTACAATACAATAATAAAAAAAAATCATTTATTTTAAATACAACTCTAGTTTTTCAACAATTTTACTCCAAAATGTCGAGAAAAAAATAAACACACCTGCGTATTCAAATATATTCTAAAAGTTTACGAACACAAGTTATTAAAGAAAAATCAATGCAACTATGGTTTTAGAGACCAAAGAAAAACTAATTTAACCCGAAAGCTAAAACATTCGGGTAAGGTATCCTGATGAGTTTATGAGACAAAACTGGGCATGAGATTCATGATAATTTTTTCGTGGGTTTAGATACGATTATGATATTAGCTGATACATGACTTGATTACTGGAAGCTAATATGATATATATTTAGACTATGTGTTGTCCAGTCGCTCCCTGTCACTTGAGCTTGTTATAGTAACTTCACCAGTAGCGCCCCAAAATACACCATTTTTGCCCAATAGCACCAGCCACCACCCTCACACCTCTGTTGAAGCCTCCGTTCGCGTCCCCGCTGAAACTTGGCCGTTGTGGTGTTCGCGAGCCACTGTAACAATCGTATGACTAGCACCCTACGCTCACGGCTTCACAATGCATAGCCTTACTTATATCAAAACTGAATATATTAATATATTATTTATTATACAAAATATAATAAACGATAATAGAACAAGTTGACTTGTTAGAAATTTATAATTTACAGAGTTTGTAAACGATACTAGAACATGTTGACTAGTTAGAAATTTATAATTTACAAAGTTTTGAGAATGACAGAAATTTTACTAAAATTGGTTTTAACTTTTAAGAATTACTTGAATAATCCTTAAAGAGACTGTAAATAATAATAATAATAATAATAAAAACCACATTTGGTTTGATTTGGATCGTGGGATGAAATAAACGGTTGAGATAGGTGAGGGCCCACAAGAATCACTCTGTGCCCCGTCACATCGTATCTCTGTCGTTATGAATACCCGACCTCTTCACTGTCACATAGTGTCACCTACTTCCCCTCACTTTTATAGATATACCCCTTCTACTATATACTAAACACAATTTACCCCTCCAGTTTCATTCACCACGCTTAAACCCCCTTGATCTTTAATCCAACTAGGGGTGTCAATCGTGTTGGGTTAACGGGTTGATTGGTTGTGGGTTGATGGGTTGCGGGTTGGTGGGTTGAAATGTTCAACCCGAATCCAATCCATATTATTATTATTCGGGTCAAATATACCAACCGTAACCCGACCCATATAAATTTGAGTCAACCCGAACCCGACCCCTTTAACCAGTATTTTTAAATGAATCATACAAGTTGACGATTTATAAGCGAGTAGTTGGATTTTAAGCGGGTTATCGATAACATGTTTGATGATGAGTATGGCTGTGACAAATAAATAATATAATGTGTCAAAACTAACATTATTATAACTAATCATGTAAAATAGAAACGGAAAAAACAAAAACAAAACTATAAAAGTTTTTTTTTTTCTAAATAGTTAAACGGGTTAATGGGTCAACCCGTTTTTATACGGGTTAACTCGAACCCGTCCTGTTTTTAATATGGGTCAACCCAAATCCGATCCGTTTTTTTAAACGGGTCGTGTTAGTTGACCTAAACCTGTTCTTTTCATGTCAGGTTCAGGTCGGGTTTACGAGTTGTGTCAAGAATTATCGCCTCTAAATCCAATTATATCTTCACATTTTTTTAAAACGTATTGTTATTGTTATTTTTTTTTTTTACAATTCATATATGTTAATAAGCCAACGAAATGAATAGTACATTTTACCCTGTTGATATATGATTGGGCCCATTTGGCGGTGATGGGCTTGTCACCACCAAATGAGACACGTGTTGTGTCATAAGGGCGATGTAATGCTACCGCTCCTTTTGTTACAGAGAGCAGGAGATGCGGTGACTCAGAAGGAATGCAGAGAGAGAAAGAGAACCGATTTCATGGCAGTTTGCTGGCGGTGGGTTGAGGCGGAGCTTCAGATGCCGCCTGTGAAGGCGATGTTTTGCTGAAGAAGATGCCGTTGCAACCGGCGGTCATCCCCCTTGCCAACACCTCTTTGAAAGTCTCAGAAGAGTAGAGACTAAAGAGAGGAAAATGGGAGGAGAGGGGCGGTGACCGGAGTCTCACCACCACTCTAATCAGGGTTTCTAGGGCTTCAGATTCATTTGATTTGTGGTTCAAGGTTTCTAGGGCTTTAATTTCTGATTCAAGGTAAGTACTGATTATATATTATATGATTGGAATCCTTTTTTTTATTACTTTAATGTTTAATTTACATGTTTTTCCCGATTGAAGATATTTGAGAAGGGTTTTTTTTTGTTTTCTTTTGAAACATATTAGTTAGGGTTTATTTTCAATTTGTTATGTATAGGTGTTGGAATCCATTTATGATTAATTTAATATACATGCTTTTTAGTCGATCGAAGATATTTGACAAGGTTTGGTTGTGTTAAATTACTTTTGCTACAATTATGAATTTTGAACTTGCTGTGATAAAGGAGAAAAAAATTTGTTGTATAATTGTAAACTTTTAGCTATGAGCTATCATGGTTTCATGAGTGAAGGCCATTACCCAGTTTAGAAATTAACATCCATGGTGTGTGTTTTTTTTTAATTTTCTACTAATTTATGTTGAGGGTAAACTTTAATCGAATTTTTGAAAGTTTCTGTACAAGTGTTTTGAATAATTATATATATTGTTTGTGATTTTGATGTAGTATACATAAAACATTACAGAGATTTGAAACTGCCTCATATGTGCGACATCTTGATGTGTTACTGATATAGCTTTTTCTAGGTTATATTAACCATTGGGGATGGGTCGGAGGAGATGGAAGTTGTCATGATAATTGTTGTTCTTTGACGTACAAAAGCTGAAATTGTGGTGGCATCAGTTGGTGATATACTTGAAATTGTGGCATCGCGTAGAGTAAGATTAGTTGCAGACATGCTGCTTATTGATGTTGCTAAACATTCATATGATCTAATCATGTTGCTTGTGGTTTGTTCCGATTGACCTATTTGAGCGGTCAACCCTCCTTGAGACGCGTCATCTAGCTTTATATGTTACCCCTCTTAAAGAAGACATAGGGGAGGTGACCGGAGTGTCACCACTGGCGTATTCAGGCCGTTTAGCCGACGTTTTAGGAGATGGCGGTCGGGGTTCTTGCGAGGTTTCAGCTTTTCACTTACCTGACGATGATGGTGGCTTGCTACTTGGTATGGCAACTCCGGTTGCAACCGTAGCGCTACTGAGCGGGTTCAACGACGATGATGATCTTTTCCGGATCTAAGTCGTGTTGGTAATTCTGTTTTTTTTTTTTTTTGCTTTCTGAGATTGATTAAACGATTGTGTTAGTGGTGTTGGCCATGTTGTTTCTCGCTATTGTTTCGGCTGTGATGTTGGTGGTTGTGTTGATAACAGTAGTAGTGAAAACACAAGCTATTTATGTTCGTGGTGAAAAGTACAAACTGTATGTTTTTCGATTTATTTGGGATTTGAAGCGTTATCCGGCGATGATGGTGGCTTGCTACTTGGCGTGGCAACTCTGGTTGCAGCCGTAGCAGCACTGAGCCGTGTTTTGTTGGCAACGGAGATGATGAAGTGTCATTCTGAGCCTTTTTCGCTTTGTGACGACTAGCGCTGGTTGGTTGTGATTATCGTTGTTTTACTAAGCCGTCTTTTAAGGTTTGAATATTGGTGTTTAGCTGGTTGGTTGTGATTACCGACTAAAAATAGGTATCTATTAATACACCTGCATCGAATATGCTAACCCTAAAATGCGTACCGCATTATGCTAATTTGGATAATTCTGTTTATGTGTTTAAAAAGTGACAAATCTTAATCTGCAGAGTGCATGGGCTTTATAAAAGGAATCATGCACAAACTGACAGGTCAAACTGAAAGTATATGCTTTTATAATTCCGGTGCATGATCCGAGTAGAAAAGGAATCATTGCAATTTTGTGGGTTGAAAAGGTCGGTTTTTATTCTAATTGATTTTAATAGAACAATTCGAAATAGAATTTGATGAAATCTTATAAAGAAAGACTATAAAAAAAGTGTCGGTTCTGGTAACGTTATCCATTGGTCTGGGTAACGTTTCCAATCGCCCCACAATTTTGAGTAGACGCACACAACAAAACCAGTTTGAGAACAGAAACCGGAACCCGCAAGAAACCGAAACAGCTTTGAAGCCGGTACCACTCATAGGTTTCTAACGGTAAGTTTCCTTTCAATACTATAATATTACCTTTAACAAAGAATAGCTATTTACTTAAGGAAAATTGTAATACTTTTTCACATCGTTATCATCAAACTTTGTTGTCAGGTACAAAATTTCATGTTGGTGATCACATGTAAGACAGTTGGAAAAGGTAAATTTTCCTGCAAATCTGTGAGTTTTATGTCCATTTTCTTCACTATTTGGTTTAAGAATTATGCTTTGGTACTTTGCAATATCGAATTCCATAGTCCAATAGTTAAGGAAAATGTTTACAAAACTCTAGAAAAACTCAAAGTTGGACTTGGCGAATTAACAGTTGGCTAGATGGATTATGGTCGTTTATGTTTATATTTAACCGACCCGTTTTGCCTGGAGTCTATACTGACTTCAATCCGTTTTGTCCCAAGCACATTTTAACCTGAACCAAACTGAACCAGTTTTGAATTAGCCTATTCTAAACTGAACCCGTTTTGACCCATTCTCAATTTGTCGTATCCATTATTGAAATACAACTTTGTGTTTTAGAGCTATTCCAATTGGTGTTCAGTAGAAGAAGATTGAAGAACTCATACTATTATATATTGCTACCAATTCGGATATTTGTAGTTGGTTAACAAGATTGCTGAAAAGACCATGAAAAAGCGAGACAGGGTTGAAAGGTTGAAGTCTTTGAAGAAAAGAAGAGTAGTAAAAACTTCACCACCATCAACATCATCGAATATTAGCATCTTTGATATGGCCATCACAGTTTTTTTTCATCGTCATCATTTTTCAAGGCAAACATATCTTATGCATGTGATATGATGAAAGATGATTGATATTCATTGATCTTGATGATGATCGGATTGTAATAAAAGTTTCTTTTGTGGAATGACTACGTTTTCATATATTGATGTTAATAAACACATTTTTTTTTTTGTATTTGATACAATATAACATGAGTTGTTTGTTTTGTTATAAATGCATTTGCCATCTTATTACAACAAGAATGATTCGGTTTAGCGTGATTGCTTGCATGCTATCACCAAGAATGTGTATTTGATACAATTTAATATGAGTTGTTTGTTTTATTAAAAATACATTTGGCATATCAACACCAAGAATTATTCGGTTTAGCATGACTGTGTTATGAGTTGTTTTGTAATGTAGAGCTCACATTTTATCACATCAAGAATGTTTCGGTTGAGCTCGCCGCAACGCGGCGTTGGGTACAAAACTAGTTATTTAAAATAAGCCTAAAGTTACCAGTGGCAAGAAATGCAATGTTTTTTTTTTATTATTATCTTTAATATTTTATATATTTTCACACTATCAATTAGCAAGTATTGGGAGCATACATGTATTTTATCAAAAAAGTTTGAATGTAGGTCCATGGGACATTATACTTTTTTATTATCTTTATTTTTATTATTGTTTTTTTTATGATTTCTTTGTTTTAGTTTTATTACTTGTTTAAATCATGTATTTATTTTTGTAATACACATTAATTTTTTTTAATTTTATTGGTGTCCATACACGACGTAATGTGTGTATGTGGTTCAATGTTTTTACGTCTATTTTTCTTATATGATGGGTTCGTCGCAACTCGCAGGTCATATATCGACTTAGTTATTCTTTTCTATGTTTTACGTTTCGGTCTGATTTCTTCATATTAACACACCGCAATGGGTGTGTGTGGTTCAATGATTTTACGTCTACGTTTCGCCCAATGTAACTTTTTCCATTTTTATTATTTTGTTTACGAGTTTTTCCGGTGTTTGTGGTCATCAGCGGTAGTGTAGCATTGGTGCAACTTGGCACGGTTTTATGTTCCCACCGCAACGTGAGGGCTTAGTATATAATCATATATGTACTAACAAAATCTACTACAAAATGTTTCTAACTTTTCTCAAAATGATTATAATTTCTCTTATACTTAAGGCATGATTATGGTGTAATAACTTTTATTAATGAGTCATCTTCTACAGGTTGTTACGGACGTGCGTGGTCTAACATTTTTACGTCTTCTTTTTCAGTGTTGCTTGTCGTTGACGATGGTGTGTGATTAATGTTGTTGGTACTGTTGTACCCCGCCGCAACGCGGGGGTGCGTCCATCTAGTTTGGTTAAATTAAAACTAAGTGACGCATATGAAAATGTATAAACATTTAATATAAGTTATTTTTTTATTAGCATTTTGCACAAATTAGGATATCAGAATGGTATTTCATTCGAGTTTTGTCGTTGAATGTTGTGGTAGTATTTTAGACTATGGGGTATGGGGCGGGTTTTGGGCGTGGGTTGTGGGAAAACGCCCAAGCCACCACCTCGGGTGGGCTTGGGTTGGGGCGTGGCCCTTGGGGCTTGGGTTTAAGCCGGGCGTGGGGCGGTCTTGACATCCTAGCTGGCGGCCTCCTATTCGCTGACCCCGCCATGACATAGCGGGCCATTTGAAAAGTTTGAATTTTAAATTCAAACCGTTTGGCTTGGCCAAACGGTCACCCCAACCGGTCACCCCAACCCCAACATCCCCTATAAATAACCCCAAACCCCAACCGTGTGGTCCATCCCAAACATCCCACGAACCCGCTACCCCAACCGGTCACCCCAACCCTAACATCCCACGAACCCGCTATGGCATCCTGGACCCATGAAGAAGAATTGGCTCTCGTCACAAGCGTCGTTGACGCTATGAAGGGGCGACCACCGGGCCAAACAAAATATTGGCCGGAAGCATTCGCAACCTACCGACATAACGTCGGTAACGACCGCCACAACCTCAACGCGTGCCAACATAAATGGCGCGAGCTATGGCCCAAGCTCGAGCGTTTCAAGGCTTACTACGAAGCCGTTCCGAGCGGCGAGTTGAGCCACGAGGACCGGGTGGCGGTGGCCAACATAGAGTTTCGAGGCAAGGAGCGAAAGGCGTTCGACAAGATCGACCTTTTTGAAATTTATTTAACGCTCTAGGTTTGTTATTTTGTAATTTTTAGAAATTATGTAATTTTTAGGATTATGTAATTTTTAAAATTTTAATGAAGTTGTAGGTTTTTTTATATATGTTGTGTGATTTTTTATAAAATTTTTGTAATTTTTTTTAATATTATGCCACGCGGTGCACCCAACCCACGCCCCGCCATACCCCGCGGACACGTAACCAGGCGGTGGGGGGCTCCCATTCCACGTGTCAACAAATGCTCCAACTCAAGCCCCACCATACACCACGGTCTTAGTGGGAATATGTTGGTTCACTCGTAGTATTGTTTTGTATATTTGATAGCTATAAATGATAATGGAATGGAATATTTGTAATTTGTAAAAAAAAAATGCCATGTTAGATAGGTCGTTTTCGTCATTAGAAACAAACAATCCGACCCATCATTGTAACTTATTTAGAGGTTCCATTACAACTAGTCTAGACAAATGAATATGCATCTAACAATTTTTTTTCAGAATTTTCTCTCTTTGATTTGATATGCATTTGATGAATTTACATCGAGATAATTGGTAAACGGGTAACAAGCTGTGCCGCTACCTCTTTTTGAATAGCAAAACTAAGTTTTTTAAAAACTACGTCTATAGATGTCGGGGTCATAACATTACTATGCATGACCCTTTGAACTTGACTAAGTAGGTCCACAGCCTCTGGCGCCAGAAAACCAAAAGTATCAAAAGCAAATGTGATAAACACGTGCTGGTTGTTACGGCACACTTTCTCATGTTTGGTGACTTTACCCAACGCAGCCTTTAAAATAACCTGACCCACCGTGAAATCACTACTCCTTAAGCCCACAAGCGGGGAAACCCATGTTAGATCCACGCATTCATGTTTTCCTCCTACCCATCCAAAAACCAGAATGTCAGCTGGTCGAAGGGTAGATCTCTCTTCTAACAATTAAAAATTAAATTCAATTTACAATCAACTCAAATTGAAAAGAATAAAAGTTCTCCTTATGATATATTTTTTTTTTATAAAAGAATAAAATATATAGAAGTTATTTAAGTTTATAAAATTGTTTACTATATTTTTTTATATATGTTTATATTATATATAAGGTCAAACAAATTACACCAAGAAGTAAATAAAATCAACAAGAAGTAATGATCATCAAGTTATACAAAAAAGTCACTTTTAATCTGATAGAAATTATATACATAACGCAAAGAGTTGACTCTGAATGAAAGTGAGATGAGATAAGGTAGATGATTTATATTTCATTTTATTTCCACCGTTGTTTGTTTTCTTTGTGGAGTTACTTTTGTCAGTTTGTGTATGTACTTGGTTAATTTTAAATTAGTTGCGTGTTGTAAACGTAACTAGGGCTGTCCAAACTGCTCGACGATCGAAGATCGCTCGACGATCGCTCGAAAAATGCTCGAAAAATGCTCGTTCGATTCCTGCTCAGTTTGTAAATGAGCCGATCGGATCGGTTCGATTCAAATTCAATCCGAGCATGAGCAAAGTTCCGCTCGCTCGTCGATCGCTCGGTTTCACTCGAATTATTTTTTATTAATAATTAATATATATATATATATATATATATTATATTTTATAGATTAAAATAGCAAATAGCCCAAAATAATTAAAAGCCCAAATAATATTAGCCCATATAAAATTCTAACCTAAATCTATTTCCTTAAAAGCCCAAATAATATTAGCCCATATTTAAAATTATAACCTAAATCTATTTCCTATTTTCACTCATTCAGTCGGTCGCCGCTCTCAATCATCGACCCAAAGTTTCTGCAATCGGTATAAAGATCGGTATGTTTCAGGCTTCAATCGGTATAAAATTCTAACCTAAAGCTTCTGTCGGACTTGTTTCAGCCTCGTCGGACCTGTTTCAGCCTTCAATCGGTATGTTTCAGCCTCGTCGGACTTGTTTCAGGCTTCAATCAGTATAAAAATCGGTATGTTAAAGATTGCATCTTTATTCTATTTCTGTTAGTTAATCGGTATGTTAATTAATCGGTGTGTTAATTAATCGGTATGTTTCAGGCTTCTGTCGCCTCGTCGGACTTGTTTCAGGCTTCAATCGGTTTCTGTTTCTGCTTCAGGCTTCAATCGGACTTGCTTTTGATTTCAATATTGTTAAGAACATGTTTTACTTAAGTCATGATTTCAGTTTTTGTTTCAATGTTGTTGCTGCACATTTGTTAATTTAGGTGTTGAGAAAAACCGAGCGAAACCGATCCGATCGATTTAAATTCGAACCGATCCTGAGCACCACTTTTATGCTCGGTTTTATAAATTCGAACCGAACCGATCCGATCGGTTGTAATTCGATCCGATCTCGAGCAGACCCTCGCTCGGATCGGATCGGTTCGTGAACACCCCTAAACGTAACTACTAACTTTTTCTCTTTTTTTTTTTTTTTGAACGGTTAACTTTTTCTCTATATTAGGCTGCTCGGTATGGAGGACGGTGAAGAAGACGTCGCCGGAGCAAGACCGGGGGGGGGGGGGGGGGGCGGCGTGGTGTTCTGGACGGCGACGGGGTGGCCCACATGTTTTGGTTCGTCGCAAACGGCACAACTCCGACGGGGAGGACGATGACTGGACGGCGACGGGGGTGGCGGCACGGTGTTTGGTCCGTCGCCGAAGCAAGCCGGAGCGGGGATGACCCCCATACCGAGCAGCCTTAGAGAACAAACAAATAGAAGTTGAAAGAAAGATGGAAAAAAGTATGTTAACCGAAAAGAAGCAAACAAACACATCAAAATCTTGGGTATGTTTTAAGTTTTTTGGATATTTCATGAATTTCTTTAGTAAAATACCAAGTGTGTGTCGGTCGATCGATGAAAATCTCGTCAGACATTGTGTAAAAAATTTGCGAGACGAGAGTATGAGAGTTGTGGTAGAGTTTTTTGTTAAAAACATGTGAGAAAAACTAGCTTAACTTAGAAAGTTGAGAAGATTTTGAATCACGCATTTTCTCTAAACTTTTCGTAATATATACATATGTATAATGTATATAGTCAATTTTAAACTATACAAATGTTTATATTACGAAAAGCTTAGGGAAATGCGTGGTTCAAAATGTTTCTCAACTTTCTCAAATAGGATAAACTTCTCTTAGGATCCCTACCGTGTGTGTGTGTGTGTGTGTAGAGGCCGGTTATCGTACAATAGTCCTAATCGTACATTATGTATGCTATAACCACAACCGTCAGATCATCTCATTTAAACCCCGTGCTTAACTAATTTACGTCAGAGGCCGGTTATCGTACAATAGTCCTAATCGTACATTATGTATGCTATAACCACAACCGTCAGATCATCTCATTTAAACCCCGTGCTTAACTAATTTACGTCATTAAATTAATCAAATTAATTTAATATATATATATATATATATATATATATATATATATATATAGGATGAGGATCATGAGTGAACAACATCCTTGGTTGTGAACTGTGTGAACCAATCTCATCCATTCATTTGATTAGATGATGAAAAGGTTAAGATTGTAATTATACTTTTGATCTTTATCTTTAATTATATTTATTTAATGATTTGCAGTTACCATATCTTTAATTTTTGGAAAGTATAACCAAAACACTTCTATTTAAGAATCTAAACAATAAAAAATCCCAATATATACACTTGTCTATTTATGGTTAATACATGTGTATTCATATGCTAAGTTTGTCAACATAGTCTACGTTACATATTCAAAAGATTTAATATAAAAGCTTTAACAAACGTACAGTTCTATGTCACTAATCACACATGGACAAATCTCTCTATATACACTTACGTATTTGTCGTTAATGTCGTTAATACATCTGTACAGTTCACACATATACACATGTGTCTATTAATATAATAGCCTTTTACCCACAAAATCTACGTTTCATATGTGTATACAGGTTGGTTTATACACTTGTGTATTATTACATATGTCGGTATATACCAGATGTACACACCTGTTTGTTATTCAAGTACATATGTGTATATAGATCGTTATATACCATCTTTCACCAATTTCCACCAATTTCCGTTCTACTTACCGGTGTGAATCAATGAGGATTGATGAGTTTTGAGAAAAGGAGCAAGGCAAACAACGATAGACCATAGTCAAAGAAGATGAATCCAGGTATTGATGACATATGCGATTTTATAATGGGGTTTAAGTGGGTTTGAATGACATATGCGATTATGTATAGTTAGCTTTGTTTAGTAAGGTTTTTGTCTGAAACATAAGATTTTATAAGATTAGGTATCGTTGTTAACTGTGATTTTGTTAGGGTTTTTGTCTGGTATAGTTTTTTATTAGGTTTTGTATGATTGGGTAGTTTTGGTAGTGGTTAGCTGATACATGTGCGATATTATAGAGGGTTTTGTATGACATATGTGATTTTATATAATTAGCTTTGTTTGTTAAGGTTTTTAGTTTAAGGCATGCGATTTTATAAGTTTTTTTTTTGTCTAAAACATGCGATTTTATATGTTTATGTAGTTTTGGTAGTGGTTAGCTGGTACATGCGAATTTATAAATCATTCATGCGATTTTATAAGATTAGTTAGTTTTGTTATATGATTAAATGATACATGCGATTTTATAAATATTTTTTGTCTGAAGCATACGATTTTGTCAGATTAGTGAGTTTTGGTAAATGGTTAAAGTATACATGCGATTTAATAAGGTTTTTGTCTGGTAACATGCGATTTTGTAGAAATAGAGTCTGATGATGACTTTGAAGAGCCCATATCAACATTGAAAAACGTGAACAAAAACAGAAAAAGAAGGGTTGTGGAAGAAAGTTCTGAGGATGATGACTTTGTTGAGCCACTGCCAAAAAAGAAGAAAGATGACAAGAGATCTAAAATACAAACAAAAAAACCTTCAAAAAAAGTGGAACAGGGGAAAAAACCAAGCCAACCGGAACCACCTAGAACAGAACCTAGGGCTTTCTTTGAATACAACAACGAAGCAATACTGTTGAGATGCCAACTTACATCATATATGGATACTATGATTTTTTTTTCAAAAGAACAGGTTGATGAGGTGAAGAATATGGGCTTTGGGATGAATATCAACCATATTTCGACACGTTTGGGATATTGGCTAGCCAGAAACTTTGACGAGATGTTCGATACGCTAAACGTAGGTAAACACCAAATAAAAATTACATTGAACGCAATTTATGAGGTATTTGGAATACCAAAGGGACCAAAGCCAGTTGAAATAATAGTTGATAAAAGAAAAGTTTAAAAAGTTGAGAAGATTGAAAATAGTAAAGAACCCAAAATTGGAAATAGTGTTATGGATACATTCATCAGTCAATGGGGGGGAAATGCAAGAATTACCCATGGCTTAATTGCAAATACAATAGATAATCAAAGACATAGGGGGAGCCTGTTTAGAACAAATTTCCTGGTGTATTGGATGACGTTTTTTGCGGAGATTACAAAGGCCACAACTGCAAATGATAGATGTTTGCTTGGTGTAGAGGTGGTTGAGGATATACCGCATCTAGATTGGTGCTCATATCTACTAGACACTTTGCTTCGTACAAGAGCAGGCTGGAAGAACACAAAAATACAGTTCATGGGACCTGTTGCCTTTCTTACGGTATGCTTTACTAGATTTGATAACATATTTACAAGAAAATAAAATAAATACATATTTCAATTACAAATCAACTACTTTTTATATTTATACAGCTTCTATACACGCATGAGTACAACAAGAGGCTTCAACTGTTCGAGAAAGTCGCGGAGATACCGGTTATTCGTTATATTACATCTATGGAGATTGATAAAGTCGAGGAGCATATTTCGGATAACGGACCTCTATGGACAAATGAAAGTGAAAATGAAAATGAAAATGAACAGGGTCGTTCAACGGAGGAGTATACAATACGACCCGTTGACACCACAAAAGCTACAGAAGAAGGACTGCAAGTGCAGTAGAAAACGTAGAAACCGAGGAAGACCTTAACGAGAACATTGATGAAATGATGGATTTCAGTTTTGACCTCCAGGAAATGTCTCAGTTGAACCTTGTGATGGGAGTTGGGACACATACACAGAAAATGATGGACTATTGCAACACTCATGTTCCACTTTCACCAACGGTAGTCTACGATTCAGTCCATCAACGATATCGAGAGGCTTCGAACATTAACAAAAAGGTAAGCCCAACCAATATTAATTTCACTTAATCAATTTATTTTAACATCTAGATTGATAGTATTTTAACTCAAAAAATATTACAGAACCTGTTGAAAAAACGAGGATCAATGTCAAAAAATACATTGAAATGGTTTAAATTGTTCAAGGGATGAACAACTTAGTTTCAGATGCAAAAACCAAGTGTTTTGGGATCCGGAGATTATGAAGGCCTGTAAGCAGTGGGATAAGAAACTTCGGAATAATCCCATTTGTGTGCCGCCTGATTCGGTTCAAAAGCCTGGAACTGCACCCTCTGATGTTGACCAAGAGCCTGGAACTGTACCTTCTGATGTTCATCAACAGCCTGAAAATGCAGCTTCTGACGTTTATCATGAAGATACTACAAACGAAGAAAGTAGACAGAATGAAGAAGCTCAGCAAGTAATATCCAATGTTTTGGACAGTGTCAGACTGTAACACTCCACTTGATTTTATAAGAAATTAACATAAACTAAGCATTTATAACTAAAAACTTTGATTTACGTGCCCAACATAGGAAAACTTTTCATAGAGTTAACGTTTTGGATGACTACTGCTAGTTTAACAAACCCAAAACAAGTATTTAAAAGTTAACAACATTAACATTGTCTTAAACATATTTATCTAATCGCGGAAGCTTCAAAAATTTGTGTTCGGTTCTTGTAGTCGTGCTTGATCGCCATCCGGATTAAGTTCATCTTCACCTATGGTCAAAACCATGTAAAAGGTTAGTTTTGACACCTTAAAATCGATTAAACACAAGTTCTATTGCTCAAACAATGGAAAAACAACAAAATTCAGAAAATTGGGGCGGTCGCGGCCCGCGACGGAAATGGGGTCAGCGTTTGCGGCCCACCACCGCCGTCGCGTCGCGTGACGGTGAGACCGTGTTGCCGTGGCGTAGCGCGACGGCTACTTTTCGGCAGAAAGATCAGTTTTTGTTGCTGTAAGTTTGGCCAGCATTCTTATTCACATATATTAGTCTTTAAACTAACATAACTTTTGACTCGAGCGTCCGTTTTAACCGATTCTTTTTCCTATGCATCCGTAATAAAATTACCGACGCGTTTGTCAACACAAATCACATAAAAATTCCGTTTAAGAACAGTTGTCCTATAATTCGGCTCTTTGCTTATTCGACCCGTTTGTTTACAAGTTCTACAACTTGTATTGTTGTCATCACATGTTTTAGGCCTTTTTTTCCCATTCCCGGGTTTACCAACTATGGCGTTTCGCTCCCCTCCCGAGGGTTACTTACGCAGTAATCATCATGCTTGTTTTCAAGGATTTAAACATGCTCTTTATAACTCTTTGACAAGCATAAATTCCAATCTTTAATTCCCATACAAGGGTTCATTTATGCAACAAGTTTAGCGTGTCCGTTTCACGGCTTACGCTTGTTCATAACCAATCAACAAGTGATGGTCATTCACTTCATCATTTACAACTGTTAGTGTACTATGTCTGTTGACTTCGTCTTGTATCATGTAATGTATTAGGATTGATAGACCAGGGCTCGTAGAACGAGAAAATTAGGTTTTATGAGTTTTAGGGTAATTCCGCACGAAATTACCATCTTGGCAATTCTGCTTGGAATTGGTAATTTTGCTTGAGAGGTTAATTCCGCTTGAGATTAACAAGGTTAATTCTGTATGGAATTAGTTTTAGCTAATTCCGCATGAAATGAAGTTGTTAATTCCACACGGAATTACATGCCTATAAATACCCTTAATCTCGTTTCATTTGTAACAGTTGTCTGAATTGGTACCGAAGTGCTGCCAATTTGTCTCGAGGTGCTGTAACTCTATTATATCAATAACAGAGACATATTAAAGTGAATTAAGCTGTTTCCACGTCCGTTTCACTGATTCCGCCTTTGATTCGGATATAAAACTCTTCTGATTGACTAATTCAGGTCATACAACGATCCTACAACAACTCTACTTTATTTGACCCGTTTGGATGTCGAATGGAGACCACCATTTCAAGACATACCAAACTCTATTTTAACAACTGTTTTGACCTGTTTTGTTTGCCTAGAGAGCTTCGTCACTTCCGTGACTTAACGGGTTTCCTCTTCGCCAAATTTCAACATGACAAGCTAAATTAAGTAAATAAATGTAATGTAACGAAACCATAGGTCGCGTACCTTTAGAGCACTCCCTTCAAACGTGTATCACCTCCGGCTTGTCCGCTTGACGATCCGGATTCTTTACCTAAAGAGTTCCATTCGCAACACATTTTAGAACTCTTTTACAATCGTTAACGCATAATCCATTATGATATTCGAATCTGCGTTTTCGTCCAATCTTTAATATTTTAATCCTCATTTAGGCGTTTTAACAAACACCTAGCGGGTCAGATTTCCTACTATTAAAATTTGAGTTCATTACTATCAATTTAATCAAGATTTAAGCACTCTTTCATCAATTCAAGTAAATTTTCATATTAACAAATCAGAATTTACTCCATAGGGCTTAAATACACTAGGTTAACAACGTTATTTCTAGTGTTTAACATAATTCTTCAAAACCCATTTAGCACATGAGTATGAGGTCATGAATTCATAATCATATGCATCAATTCATCAAGTAAATGGCTAGGGTTTAGTCCTAGACCTAGTTTCATTCTCAATTTTATTCATACAACAATCGTGCAGGCTCAAATTCAAAACTCATGAATTCATCTAAAATTTGAAGTGGAACTAAATATCAAAATTTCACATACCTTACGATCCCTTCGTCGAGGTGATCACTAATATGTATTCAGATTTCGATTTAGACTTGATTTATGCCCCCAATTTGAGAGGTTTTCTGAAAATTAGGGTTTGAAAGAAACCCCCTGGTCGCCCCTCTCTTCTGTTCGATCCAAACACACACACACACATGTGTGTGTGTGTTTGGTGTGTTATTTGTTATTTTAACATTCAAGTTTCTGTTTTTACAAGTTTGGCCCCTCAACTTTTGTTTAGCTTATAGTTTAGGTGTTTTAACCTTATTATAAGTCACTTCAAGACTCGTAACTAACTGGATTATAAATTCCTAGTTAGTTGATTCTTGTTTGATTTATACTTTATAATGAAAATATAAAGTTTTATATTTTCAGGGTGTTACACAAACAAATGGAATTAGAGGGTAAACATGCGATTTCAAATTAACACATGCGATTTTATATAAACACTGAATTTCCTATACACATGCGATACCTTAAAATACACATGCGTTTTCATGCATACACTTGATATTTGATTTCGCATGCCATGTCATGTATAACATGCGATTTTGATTCTGAGGTATTAAAATTCAATAATTTGTATCTATAGGGGTACTACAGCCAGATGACGAAGGATTGACAAATACAGATGATGGAGGAGTAACAGACACCCTTATTGCAAATATTCAAACTGTTGAAAAGGGTGTATACGCTTACAAACCACCTGTCCAAGGTAAAAAAACACTATATATTAGAAAAAAAAGAACAAAATATTATATTTTTTCACTTAATCTGGCCTGCAGAAACTGGTGAAACTGAAACTGGGATGGAAGGAACAGTGAACTTAGCCGAATCTACACAAAAACTACCCGAAAAAGCTTAGGAAAAGGAGCCAGAAGTAGAATCAGTTTCTTTAGGAGAAAGCACACAAAATGACCCACAACAAACCGATTCCGGTATCGAAGTTGAAAAGGAGCCAGAAGTGGTTTGCCCTCAGGTGACGACTGAAGAATTGCAATCGGTTGAGTCGCTTTTGAGCTTGGCACCCAGCCTGGTAGAAAATAAGGGAAAAAACCAGGTAGGGGGAGAAAAAACTCAAAACCAACTCAAGATGCAAAACAAAAAGCTGATACAGAAGTTGTACCAAAGGGGTTAAATGAAATCCTTTATAAGACAATAGAAGCCGACAGGATTCGAAATGAGAAAAGATGTACAGACCTTAGCGAAGCATTTCGTTCCCCTTTCTGCAACAGAGTGGTAAACATGCATGAAGCACTCTTGAATCAAGAATTAAGTGTGATCTGATACACATTTTCTACATTTGCAAATATAGAGTAAGTAAAAAACTATATCAACGAAAAAACATCTCTCTTTATATATATATACACACTCAAATATTTAATTATTTACTTTTTGCCTGGCAGGGCTGTATTTTACCGATAAAAAACGGGGGTGGTCACCTTCAAAGGTATCTTCGAAAGCTTCTTCAGGGGTCAGTACGTAGCATCAAACGGAATCGATGCATTTATGGATGTTCTCAACCTTGAAGAGAAGAAGAGGGATAGAAAATCATCACCATACATACTCTTCTTGTTTAGCACAATGATGGTGTGTTTGTCTAAACATTTTGGCATTTGACATCAAAACAAAAACTACATATTCAATGATTTCGCATACTAAGTATAGGCAAATCGCATGTGTAAAACAGTTGAGACATACGTGTGAATAAAAAAATAACATTTCGCATACTATAGAGATTTCGCATACAGTATATAAGCAATTCGCATGTGAAATATTTTCACACATTATTTTGCATGTATTAATTTCGCATGTATAAATACATTTTAATACATTACTTAACATTGCTTGTAATTACTTAACATACAGCCAGATTCCATGTACAAGGATGGTTACACAGACAACCAACGGCTAAACGTATTTACCTCAAATTTTGAAGACATATTACTGAAATATGAGGTAAAAAAACTTGAATCAGTTGACCTTGTGTTTATTCTGGTACTTCAAGGTGACCACTTCTATGTCTTGTGCTTCCACTTGAAAACCGGCAAAATTGAGCTGATTGACAATTCAGCAGCTAAACAAGAGTTTAAGGATAGATAAAAGGGGCTCCCAGACACACTGGTAATACAAAAAATTCTTCATATACATCTTATATTTATGTAAACCTACTAACACAATGTTGCTATATTACAAAGGCGGGTACTGGTTTTATACCTACAAAAGGCCTTAAAACCAACACCAGGTATAAAAGCACTTGAAACATCGGTGATAGAAAGAAAAGTGATGGAATTGAGGATGCTTACTAACGGTATAGACTGTGGGGTGTTTACGATGCGTCATATGGAAACATACAAGGGGGAAAAACACCATGGTTGACTGGGTTTGTGAAAGAAGATGAAGTAAACAATAGACATAATTCACAACTTCATCTACTGAGACACATATATATAAGTAAGATCATTCTATCCGAGTACAATTTGGAGTGTCAACGAATAATTAAAGTGACAAATGCTTTCGATAAAAGGCCGGACAAAGATAGGTATATCAAAGATTTGGACAAAATAATCCCAGAGAGGTTGAAAGCATTTATTGGAAAGGACAAATAGACTTGTTTGATGTTGATTTTCTGTTGCATTGTTAGACTTGTTAGATTACATTAATGTTTTTAAAATCGCATGTTTTAAGTATAAAATCGTATGTTTGACCTTGGATTGTTTATAATATGCAAATATAGAAAATACACATGCGAAAATAAATCCCATGCAAATAACAAAACATGCGAATTATATGGAACACAATAAACTTGCATATTTTATTAAGTAAAACACTAAAACAGAAAACTACAAAGATACAAAAAATAAACAAGTTCATTCAAAAGATGAAAGGAACTTCATTTTCATCTCCATCGAGCATCTTAAGATAGTTATTGCATCCGCTAACTCTTTTAACTGCTTCTCATCCCGCTCACCCAGGTCAACCATGAACATAACAACAATTTCTCGAAGACTACTCACTTGCATCTGAGATAGCAAGTTCACAATTTCTTGTCTTCTATTCATATTTTCTGTTACACGAGAAATGTTGGTTTCCATCATCTCTTGACATGATCGATCCTCTTGAATTTGTTCCTGAATCCTTTTTCTCAAAGACTGTTTGATACTTGAGTCAGAAGAGGATGTTTGGAGGTCTACCATTTTTTATAAGATAAGATATAAGTGGTTTGAAATTGTGATAAAAAGATAAACTTTATAATAAAAGAAAAAGCACTGTAAAATTATTGATATCAATTACTGAACTGAATTATTTGATATGAATTATTGATATCAATTATTGAACTGAGTTATAAAACACAATGTGTGAAATTACATATCATTACTTTTATAGCGTGCGAAATATTGAGCTCAACATGTTAAAGACTTTATAGTGTGCGAAATGTCCAACTAAAACATGTGAAATTACATCTTAATACTTTATTGTGTGCGAAATGTCCAACTTAAACATGTGAAATTATTCTTATGATCCAATCTTTAATACCTGCGACATGTTAAAAACAACACAAGCGATATGTTAAAATCACCATATAAAACCTGAAACATCTTATTGTAACAATCCTCAATAAAACCGACACCCTCGATTATTTTCCGACACCCTAATATATTTTAAAAAATATTCCAAAATGTCCCAAAATACACCCCATATGCGAAAACGGGCCTCAAATATATTAAATAGTATTAAAAATAATTAAAAATCTGAAATTTAAGTTGAGGCGGGCCGCGTAAACCCAACCTCAACCTTACGCGGGCTACTAGAGACCCAAAATGTGGCGCAGCCCGGTGCGGCCACGTGGCCCAACACATTTCGAGCCTACATAGTGATCCGGATGGGCTATACGTTGACCTGGAGTCAACGTGGTCCGCGTAGGCCCTTCCCTTATGTTACGCGGGCTGCGTCAAAGCCAAACTCAGCAACTATATAAAGGAGGCCTCGGATCTTCTGTCTGTTCGTCCCATTTTCATTTCTCAATCTCAAATTCTGAATAGTAGAGATAATACGCGGGTATTATACCCCCTAATTAGCGAAGTTCTGCTCCGTTGTAAGTATTATAACCCCTTGATACGTATTAGATACGCTGCCCGATTGATCTAGGGTTCCGTAACGGCTGTCGTGGTTCTGCCCGACGTAGTCGTTGGAATGCCGTCTCGGGGAGGGTATTACTAATGTTAAAATGGGTTATTATACTAACCCGTGTGCATTTGTGTAAATTTTAGATTATCACCAGGAAATCCTTACGGAAAATCTAAGACAGCAATGTGAGTTGATCCACTTTTTGTAAACCTTTTGTTAACTATTTTTACAAAACCTTAAATACTTTTCCATGTGAATGACAGTTATTGAGTATTTGTAAGAATACAATTATGATGAGTATGTTGGGGTTTTGTATACAAAATTTGTTACCACCTGGTCAAGGAGTAACATTCCACAAGTCGGGTTCGACAGTACCATGGATGTTAATTGTTATGTCTTGGAAACAAATATAATTGCGGGATCGCCCTCAATACTGTACACTGTGAAATGATTATTATTTAAACTGGGATTCACTCACCAGTATTTCCCACTGACAAATGTTTTTAAAACGCGTTTCAGGTAACAAACTATGAAAGCCAAATAGAAGCCAGCTGGACAGCACTGAAAGCTTGGAAAAGTGGCAATAAAGTTACCTAAAAATGAAATAGATGTTTTTATTAAATAAATAGGATTTATTCCTATGAAAACGTGTGTACTATGAACTTGGGTTTTAACCCATTTGTTTAACACTATGAACATGTGGTATTTTACTCTGATCAAATATTTCCTAACTACGGTCCTGATGAAAAAAATTCCCCTGCCAAATTAGACAATACGAGATACCACCGAAACTGGCTCGCGGCCGCCCGCTCCCGGGGATTAGGGATCGAGGGTTGCGACAGGAGGTGGTATCAGAGCTAAGCCACTGATTCAGCCATAGAGGTGTTCTGCTGACATCAAAATGTAAAGTGTTAGGAAATAAATTACAGGAATACGTGCATAATTGTATTTTATTGCTATGTGTTATTTGACTATTTGTTAGTTTAAAGTATGAGCGACCAAGGACCATCTGGCGCGTACCGTCAATTGTATTTTATTGCTATGTGTTATTTGACTATTTGTTAGTTTACAGTATGAGCGACCAAGGACCATCTGACGCATACCGTCAATTGTTTGGTTCGCCTAGAAGCGAAGGCACCTCCTCTTCTCAGCCTGCCCTCTCAGGGTACTCTGCTGATACGGAAGAAGGAATCTTTGTGTTTAAGGCTCAGTCCGAGGAGCCATTTCCTCAGAAAAAGAGGGGATGGTTCAGTCGAGGGGTACATGAGCGTAGAAAATGTATGAAAAAGTTATAAGAATAGAGGGTACTAGCGACAGCCAAGAGAGAAACAGATGCCTATGCCCAGGATATGATAAATAGGGGTATAGCCAATATTCACATCCTAGCAACCACCGCAGCTGACCCTAATTTGGAACCGATAATAGCACCCCAACCACAGCCACCAATCCCTAACCAACCAATGGAGATAGAAAACCCTGAAAACCAAGTAGAGATGCATGACTTCAACCCGGAGGAAATACCTAGGGTACCAGCACCAAACCCCCTAGACCCAAATTACGATCCCTGGTGGGATGAAGTTAGGGACTATGTGCAACGCTACCCGATACATGAAGACACACCTATGCAGAACTTAGGAGCCTACCCAGGTATGGACCCTTTAGATCCCTATTACCACGATGAATATGTTAGGGAGATCTTAGAAGATCCTTACCGATTTCAGGCACCTACACCCCCATATCAGGAACCCGCACCCCAGATTCCGAACCCAGTCCTAGAACCTGCACCCCCAATGAGTGCAGAAAATGTACAAGAACTTAGGACTTTTGGGGAGGAAATTTTAGAGAGCAGTGAGAGAATGCGACAGGTGGGAGAGCGACTCTTCTGGAAGTATGACGAGCGCAATATGGATTTTTGGATGAATCCATATCCATGAATGTGTTAGTGAAGACGGTAATAGTAATAATAATAATAAAATAAAATAAAATAAAAATAAAATATGTGTGTGCGGATGCCTACTATTATTAGTGTAATTTTTATTTCAGTCGGTATTGTAATTTTTATTTCAGTACTGGTGTGTAATAGATAGTAGATGAATAGAGTAAAAGTCGCAATGATCGACACTTTTGGCAAAAATGCGTGTCATGTGATTGACTATATTAAATATTATTTTGTGATATTAATACGGGGTAAATGTTTAAAATTCAGATGGCCGACGAAGGAAATCAAGGAAATCTGAATAACGATAACGAGAGTAACATTAACGTGGTTAATGAGAATCCGAGCATCAATAACAATGGAAACCAAATGGATAATAGTGTCATTCAACATATAGTGGCACAAAGAATTATAGATGCAATGCCATTTATTATTCAAATGGTTCAAGAAGCGAATAATAAAAGTAAACATAGCAGTAAGCGACCAATTGAACCAGAAAACAACGTGAACAATGGACCCATACTTCAAGCGCCCATTCCCAAAAGAAGAAGAACCATGCCTTATGGTTGTTCTTATAAGGAATTCTGGTCTTGCAAACCAATAGAATTATCGGGCAATGAAGGACCCATTGCAGCTCTACGCTGGATAGAAAAGACTGAGGCTGTTTTAAAAATAAGCAAGTGTGCTGAAGAAGATAAGATAATGTTTGCTTCTAACTTATTTAAGAATTCAGCTTTAGAATGGTGGAACACTATCCTCCAGTCAAGAGGAAGTGATAAGGTATACAACATGGAATGGGAAGAATTTAAAAATACGGTAGAAAGGAAATTCTGCCCTCCTAATGAAAAGGAACATATAGCTAATAAGTTCCTAAATTTAAGAATGACCAGAGTGGATAGTAAGGGTTACACTACATTCTTTGAATATGCTAGAACAGTACCAACCCTTGCATCACCTGAACCAGTGTTAATCTCCCGTTACATTTGGAGATTAATTGGATAGATTAGACATGTAGTCAAGGCAGCTAGACCACAAACTATAGAAGAAGCTGTAGAACTAGCAAATACCTTGACAGATGAATTAATCTGTACTAGAGAAGAAGACCAGAGGAGAAACCTAACCCAAAGGCTTAATCAAGAATTCCGTTCTGGGAATTACAACCGTAGGAATATGGGTTCTACCTCTACACCATTCTTTGCAATTTCTGCAAGATGCCAGGACACAAGGAAGAAGATTGCAGGAGAAAAACCAGTAATGGACTGTGCTACAACTGTGGAGAAAAAGGTCACATCCAGCCGAATTGTCCAAAATTGGCTCCATCTGCGAACAACAAGAACACTAAAAATGCTAATTCGTTCTGACTGCAGATGAAGCCAAGATGATTCCAGATGTGATAGCTGGTACGTTTTTAGTTAATGATGTTTTTGTTAAAGTATTATTTGACTCTGGTGCAAACCAAAGTTTTATTAATACTTCATTTTGCAAACTTCTAAATCAGTCATTAACTAAACTACCACAAGAATGTCTAGTAGAGACAGCTAATGGAGAAACAGTTAGGATTTCTGAAATCTTGCAGGGAGCAAGTAGAAATTTTAAATCAGAAGTTTAGGGCAAACATTTACCCAATGAATCTGGCAGGATTTGATATTGTTTTAGGAATGGATTGGTTAATAGCCAATAAAGCTAGTATTTTATGTGATCAAAAGTCAATTCAAGTAAATTCACCAAAAGGTGAAAAGATCACAATAAAAGGAGATAAACCCTCTAGATCCGCTAAATTCATCTATGTGATGAAACTGCAAGCCATATAAGAAAAGGTTCTATAGTGTATTTGATTTCTATAATTATTAACACTAAAGGAAAAGAACTAAAAGACATTCCAGTAGTGTCTCAGTTTTCAGATGTATTTTCAGAAGAATTACTAGGACTACCGCCAGACAGAGAAGTTGAATTCAGAATCCATCTACTACCAGGAATAACACCGATTGCCAAAGCACCTTACCGTTTGGCACCCGCCGAAATGCAAGAACTAAAGAAACAGTTAGATGAGTTATTGGAGAAAGGATTTATACAGCCAAGTTCGTCGCCATGGGGAGCGCCGTTACTGTTCGTTAAAAAGAAGGACGGATCAATGCGTATGTGCATTGATTACCGTGAATTGAACAAAGTCACGATTAAGAATCGGTACCCATTACCGAGAATCGATGATCTGTTCGATCAATTGCAAGGAACTCGATTTTTCTCTAAAATCGATTTAAGGTCAGGATATCATTAATTAAAGGTACAGGAATAGGATATTCCTAAAACCACATTCAGAACAAGGTATGGCCATTATGAATTTACTGTCACGCCATTTGGTTTAACCAATGCCCCAGCTGCATTTATGGACATGATGAACCGAATATGTAAGCCATATTTGGATAAATTCATAATTGTTTTCATAGATGATATTCTAATTTACTCTAAGAGTAAAGAGGAACATGCAAAGCATTTACACGCACTTCTAACTTTATTAAGAAAGGAAAAGCTTTATGCTAAGTTTTCGAAGTGTGAATTTTGATTAGAGCAGATACAATTTCTTGGACATTTAGTGAATCATGAAGGAATACATGTAGATCCAACTAAGATCGAAGCGATTACCAAATGGAAAACCCCTGAGTCACCAACTGAGATTAGAAGTTTCTTAGGAATGGCTGGTTATTATAGGAGATTTATTCAATATTTCTATAGAATAGCCATTCCTTTAACTAAGTTAACCTGTAAATCCATTAAGTTTGAGTGGGGACCAAAACAGGAAGAAGCTTTTAGAATTCTTAAGCAAAGATTAACCCATACACCCATACTAGCGTTACCAGAAGGAACTGAAGATTTTGTAATCTATTGTGACGCTTCTAAACTAGGTTATGGATGTGTGTTGATGCAACGCCAAAAGGTTATAGCTTATGCATAGGCAACTTAAGAATCATGAAGAAAATTATTCAACACATGACTTGGAATTAGGAGCTATAATTTTTGCCCTTAAGATTTGGAGACATTACCTTTATGGTAGTAAGTTTACCATATTCACTGATCATAAGAGTTTAAGGTATGTTTTCGGGCAAAAGGAGTTAGATATGAGACAAAGATGCTGGATGGAGATGCTTAGCGACTATGATTGTGAGATCCAGTATCAGGAAGGAAAAGCAAATGTAGTGGCAGATGCTTTAAGCCGGAAGTATCATGAAAAGCCAAAAAGGGTACGTTCTCTTAAGTTAAATCTACAAGTAGATTTAAATGATCAGATAAGAGAAGCACAAGAATCAGTAATCAAGGAAGATACTGAAAAATTAAAAGGTATGCTAAAAGAATTAGAACAAGGAACAGATGGAATTTGGAAATTCCATAAGATGAGAATGTGGATACCTAAATTAGGAAACCTACGTCATCGTATATTAGAAGAAGCCCATAAGTCTAAGTATACGATGCATCCAGGAAGTGATAAAATGTACCAGGATTTAAGGAAAAATTTCTGGTGGATAGGCATGAAAAAGGACATAGCAGCCTATGTTTCTAAATGTTTAACTTGTTCACAAGTTAAAGCTGAACACCAAAAACCCTCAGGTTTGTTACAACAATTAGAAATGCCAGTGTGGAAATGGGAATTAATAACAATGGATTTTGTTACTAAACTTCCCAAAACAAAGAAAGGTAATGATACAATCTGGGTAATTATAGACAGGCTAACCAAGTCAGCTCATTCCTACCAATGAAGGAAACTTTCAGTATGGAACAGTTAGCCAAATTATATGTAAATGAAATTGTTTCATTACATGGAATTCCTTTATCAATCGTTTCTAATAGGGATAGCCGATTTACCTCTCATTTTTGGTCAAGTTTCCAAAAGGCAATGGGAACCAAGTTAAATCTAAGCACAACTTATCATCCTCAAACAGACGGACAAAGTGAAAGAACAATTCAGACAATGGAGGATATGCTTAGAGCCTGTGTAATTGATTTCGGAGGTAATTGGGACGATCACTTACCTTTAATAGAATTTTCTTATAATAATAGTTATCACACAAGTATCAATGCTGCACCATTCGAAGCACTTTATGGACGAAAGTGCCGAACCCCAGTCTGTTGGGCAGAAATTGGGGAAAAGCAACTATCTAGACCTGAGATAGTGCAAGAGACAACTGACAAGATTATTCAAGTCAAGGAACGACTGAAAGTAGCACGTGATCGACAGAAGAGCTATGCTGATAACCGACGCAAACCATTGGCATTTCAAGTAGGAGATAAGGTATTGTTAAAAGTCTCTCCTGGGAAAGGAGTGGTAAGATTCATCAAACGGGGAAAGCTAAGTCCCAGGTATGTTGGACCTTTTGAGATTATTAGAAGAATAGGACCTGTAGCCTATCAGCTACAACTGCCAGAGGAAATGGCATGAATACATGATGTATTTCATGTATCTAATCTCTAGAAATGCTTAGCTGATGAATCGCTAATAGTACCTCTTAAGGATATAGAGGTAAATGAACAACTCAAGTTTGTAGAAAGGTCTCTATCTCTACAGATTGAAGACAGGAAGGTCAAGAACCTCAAGCATAAGAGATTAGTTCTAGTCAAAGTGAAGTGGGACTCCAAAAGAAGACCTGAGTATACATGGGAGCTTGAATCTGAAATGCAAAGGAAATATCCACACTTGTTCCAGTAGATCTCGAGGACGAGCTCTAAAACAAGGTGGAGAGGATGTAACAATCCTTAATAAAACCGACACCCTCGATTATTTTCCGACACCTTAATATATTATTAAAAATATTCCAAAATGTCCCAAAATACACCCCATACGCGAAAACGGGCTTCAAATATATTAAATAGCATTAAAAATAATTAAAAATCTGAAATTTAAGTTGAGACGGGCCGCGTAAACCCCACCTCAACCTTACGCGGGCCGATAGAGACCCAAAATGTGGTGCAGCCTGGTGCGGCCACGTGGCCCAACACATGTCAAGCCTACATAGTGATCCGGATGGGCTATACATTGACCTGGAGTCAACGTGGGCCGCGTAGGCCCTTCCCTTATGTTACGCGGGCCGCGACAAAGCCAAACTCAGCAACTATATAAAGGAGGCCTCGGATCTTCAGTCTGTTCGTCCCATTTTCATTTCTCAATCTCAAATTCTGAACAGTAGAGATATTACGCGGGTATTATACCCCCTAATTAGCGAAGTTCTGCTCCGTTGTAAGTATTATAACCCCTGGATACTTATTAGATACGCTGCCCGATTGATCTAGGGTTCCGTAACGGCTGTCGTGGTTCTGCCCGACGTAGTCGTTGGAATGCCGTCTCGGGGAGGGTATTACTAATGTTAAAATGGGTTATTATACTAACGCGTGTGCATTTGTGTAAATTTTAGATTATCACCAGGAAATCCTTACGGAAAATCTAAGACAGCAATGTGAGTTGATTCACTTTTTGTAAACCTTTTGTTAACTATTTTTACAAAACCTTAAATACTTTTCCATGCGAATGACAGTTATTGAGTATTTGTAAGAATACAATTATGATGAGTATGTTGGGGTTTTGTATACAAAATTTGTTACCACCTGGTCAAGGAGCAACATTCCACAAGTCGGGTTCGACAGTACCATGGATTTTAATTGTTATGTCTTGGAAACAAATATAATTGCGGGATCGCCCTCAATATTGTACACTGTGAAATGATTATTATTTAAACTTGATTAAACTGGGATTCACTCACCAGTATTTCCCACTGAAAAATGTTTTTAAAACGCGTTTCAGGTAACAAACTGTGAAAGCCAAATAGAAGCCAGCTGGACAACACTGAAGGCTTGGAAAAGTGGCAATAAAGTTACCTAAAAATAAAATAGATGTTTTTATTAAATAAATAGGATTTATTCCTATGAAAACGTGTGTACTATGAACTTGGGTTTTAACCCATTTGTTTAATACTATGAAAATGTGGTATTTTACTCTGATCAAATATTTCCTAACTAAGGTCCTGATGAAAAAAATTCCGCTGCCAAATTAGACAATACGAGATACCACCGAAACTGGCTCGCAGCCGCCCGCTCCCGGGGATGAGGGATCGGGGGTTGCGACACTTATCTTCAATATCGTTACAAATAACTTGAAAATGCCTTCAAATCAAATAAAAATCCATCCTTCAACCGTAACCCTCTGATGAAAAACCCAAATAAAAATTCTAAATGACGAATTCAGCATTTTAGTATCTCCATATGTGTTCGGTATATGAATCAATCAAAAACTTACAAATCGAATTGATACGAACCATAATTAGATAGATGGTTTTTGTAACGAACTCGTAATCTGCTTCATTGTTGACGGATTTCCCTAATTAGCCCTCGAAATGATTGATGTCACGCCCCAACCGATGACGGAAACATCGGGGCATGGCACTGAGCGAAACAGATTGTCAAGAGAAATTCCAAAACAACTAAATTACCGGATAGTTAATATTATGTCCCGGACCATAACCCATCAAGTAACCAATTATTACAGACATAGATATCTCAAAACAAAGCATTGTTCCGACAACTCAGATTTAAATAAATAAATTGTCTTTGTTTCTAGACCCCATCCTAACTTGATTTCCCGCAAGTAACAAGCAAAGCATCCTAAACACATGTCACATAAGTTAAAATAGAGGTCAATACACATAATGTAAAGGTGAGCATACAAGTTTAATAGTAATAGTAGAGTTCGAAAGCGTTTACGCATAACCAACATGTAACATGTATAATGTGAAGCTAGTAGGTTATCGACAATGAAATATGCACAGACTAGACTGCGAGTTGTAGAATGCGCAACACATATCACCACCGTGACACGTGAAGAGGTAACCTTAACAACCCCTATCCATGACAGGTGCTGAGTCCAAACAAATAGTACTATCGTTACTAAGGCGTCAGGCAACAATCACTGTGTTAACATAACATACAAGCATTCATTGAGTAATACGTAACATGCAATAACGGTCAGCATATAAATAGTGTTTGTGTTGTGTGTCGATGTAATTTAGAATAAGTAACGTATGTAACACCCAAAAGTGTGTAAAGCAAAAAGGGATCGAGTATACTCACAGCGATGGAAGTTAATGGATTGAAGGGAGCACTAGAGTGATTAGCCCGAATAGTTTACGATAACATAAGTAAATGAACGGTGCGTAAAACGGTGTAAAGTGAGCAAGTGTCGAATGGTAACCCAATCAGATGGCAATCCGATCGGATGGTCATTCGATCGGATGTCAATCCGTTCGGATGGTCATCCGATCGGATGGCCAGCCATTCGTTTGGGGAAGATGTGTTTATGTATGATGGCTTTGAAGTTTTCGTTGTAGCATTTTGAAAATAGAGAAGTATCTCTACCCTTCAGGTCGATCGATCGAACGGTCGTTCGATCTGATAGCGATTCGATTGGCAGGACACTTAGTGAGAACAAGTTCACAGTAGGATGGTCACTCGATCGGATAGAAATCCAATCGGATGGCAATCCGTTAGAAACTGATGTTCTTTGAAAATTATGAAAATGATCAAGTGTTGAAGCTCAAGTGCAATCCGATCGGATTGCAGTTCGATCGGATGGCAATCCGATCGGACGGCAATTCGTCCCAACGAATCTGATCATCTTGAACTTGATTATTTTGCTAAGTTTTGCGGTTTGCTCGAGACGGTGTGATAACGTACTAAACAACAGAACCTCATCAAGTCCCAAGTCGCCCAATCGAACATGAATCACCCTAATCCGACCAGTTCACTGGTTCGTGATTGTTGTTCATGTTTACTCCGGAATCGGTTGTGTCTTTGATAGAAATCAGATCTCAACCGACACTTCACTAAGAAATGAGTAGGAGAGCAGAATGAGCTCCGATTCTATCGGTTTTGAGTGCATTGAGTGTAAAAGAGTTGAAAGAAAGTTAGAAACCATCTTTCAATCCTTTTAACTTTGAAAGTGTTTAGATCTATGCGAAATCGTTGTGAAATCATGTGGAAATCCTTTAGATCTGAGTTGTTCTTGGTGGAATGAAGCCAAATCTTGAAGTTCATAAGAACTCCATGATGACATCATCCTAAAACACCTCAAATTCGTTGATTTCACGGTTAAAAGTTATGATTCAAAGGTGAAAATGATGAAGAAGTGCGTGTAGATCATAGAAGTACAAGATTTGAGTTGAAAACTTACTAGAATCGCGAGAAATCGAGAGAAAGAAGGCTTGAGCGTGCTGGTCGACTGAGAGAGAGCTGTCATATCACAAGTGATGTGATAGGGGGTATTTATAGGTTTCCAAAAATAGAAAGTGGAGTGTAAGTGTCGGATAGCCCACCGATCGGATGGCAATCCGATCGGACTGCCATTCGATCGATTGCCCATTCGATCGAAGTGGTCCGACGAGTTGAGTTTTGGTGTTTCGTTTTGCGTGTCGAGCGTTGCGATGCGTTTCGAGTGAGCGATGCGATAGTATTATCCATTAGTTACACAAATGACCTAGCTACTATATCTAACATACAATCACTATAAATAACTTCCGTTTAGCGTTTGCGATTAGACTGCGATGCGATAGAATTGCGATTGCGATTAAACACCTCAACATAAACGTAACATGCACAAGTAACACATAATGGCACAGACACGTAAACAATATCCAGAACACATAATTCGAGTTGCGAATGCGATGGCGATACGATTAGCGATAAGTCGATTAGCGATTAAACATGCGATTAAATAGCGTTATTAATAGATACTCCACATAATACAACTAAAGCAAATAAATAATAGAATTTGATTACAAGTCAATAAGCACGATCTACTAGTCAAGCAAGGAGTGACAGATCACAATTAGCAATCTTTTCTTCCTTTGACTTTGACTTGTACTTTAACTTTCAAAAAGCGGGTTGTTACAATTGAACGGAATGTCTGATATACCCTTATCTAATAAAAATGAATCAGGGACACGTGTATGGCTATGGGCATCGCGTAAGTAATGTAGGATTAGGGGATTTGTATTCTACACTTCCTCTCTCTCTCTCTATATATATATATATAGTGGGGAACCCGCGCGTTGCAGCAGAATAGCCAATTAGTGTGATATTACCATAGTGCCGTCTCAAATCCTTTATATAGTATAGTAAACGTACCCGCACAGTACGACGGGGCAATGGACCATGAAAATACATAGAAACTGACACTATATCATTAAAATATAGAACACATTAAGAAAATACATAGATTAAACCCAATTTGTGACTGGTTATAATAGTGCTTTTTAATCTTTAATAGTAGATGAAAACCCAATAAATAATCTGAAAACCCATCTCTACTCTACTGCCTGGACACCAATTCAGAATTCAGAAGAAAACCAATAAATAAATATAGAAAGTATGAATTAAACCCACAAGATGATGATTTCTAATTTATCACACAACACAAATGCTACTATTTTTATTATTTTTCTTTCATATTTTTGTTCATGAATACAAGACATTATACCCACTATTCCTTTTGACACGAACAAGGGTGTTCAATATTCCCATTAAACCGAAACCAAAACCAAATAAATCGAACCCGGAACCCAATGAACACCTGAACAACAAACCAAACCAATATCCGCGCCCGGATTACTCACAAGGAACCTGCAAAATTCAAATCCGAATCATTCACAAATTAACAAAACAACCAATCGAAGCTACTCACCTTCGATTTATCCGGTTTAATCTTCTCTTGTTCCTTCTCTCTCAACGATCTAATCGGCAATATCCTCTGATAAAAAAAAAACAAAATCATGAATAATCTGAAATAAAACCTCCATTCACATTTGTTGATTTATACTTACATTGCACAACGATCTGAGCTCGTTCAACCTGTAAAGCTGATCGACTTCGATCTCAAACACTTTCTGGATCTCACGTCGTTGATCGAGCTCTTTCATTTTCATCTCCATCATTAACTCCCTCTCTCTCTCAGCATCTTCTCCGTCTTCTCTTTATCCGCCTTCAATCGCTCCATGTTTTCACGGATCGCCGTCAGCTCATCCACCAAAGACACTTCAAACTGCTCCATTTGCACTGGAGCAGCAGCATTTTGAGCCAGATTACAAGTTTGTTGCCGTTTTTCATTCTTAATCAAATCTGGATACGTCGGGTTCTCCTTGTTGGAATCTTCTGAGAACCCGAGCTTTGGATATGGGGTTGTGATCGGTTGGAGAGGGCGGCATCCGGGTTTCGGGCAGGGGAGGGGGTTTCCGGTGACCGGAGATTGAAGTGTTGTTAACATTGTGGATTGAGATGTGAATGAATGAGTCTGTTTGTTAGTAAAATGGGAATATAAAAAGGTGTTGTGTTGAGAATTTGAATTTGAATTTGAAAGCACCAAGCGGGACCAACTTTGCAATTAAGGAAAATACATGTGCTTCAAGAATCAAGAATTCGAACATACTAACGACTATTTTACCTGGCTTTCTAGACTCAAGCTTCTCTTTCCCATGGCTCCGTCCAAAGTTATACCTACATGAGAGAAAAACAACAATTGACCCATTTAGTAGTTTTCCTTTCGGAATCATCTTCAGTATTCTCCAGTGTTGCAAAAATCGCGACTAGTCGGCGACTAGTCGCTAGTCGGCCCTCTACTGAGTAAATTTTCACTAATCAGTAAATAAATCGCTAGTCGGTCAAAGCCGGTGCTAGTCGGTGCTAGTCGGCCCAAGTCGGCCCAGTTAAAACAGTTAAAAAAGTGGCCCAAAATTAAGACTTTAGCCCAAATTCCTTATATTCCTTATACAGTTATACCCTAAATCAGTAAATCATTGATTCATAGTTAACTCAGTTTATCAGAATCGTTGCCCTAACTCCCTAAATCATCAGCGACATCAGCGGCGCTGCTTCTCCGGCGACCGAACTTCCCGGCGGCGCTGCTTCCCGACATCAGGCGACAGGTAATTAGCTCTGCTTCCTTCTCCGACTTCTTTAATTCTTTATTAGTTCATTAGTTGTTACAAAGTCCAAACAGGTAACGATCTTTAATTCTTTATTAGTCCAAACAGGAAGTAGCATTTGTTTGTTGTTTGTGCTGCTGCTTCTATTGTTGTTTAATTCTTTAATTCTTTATTAGTCCAAACAGAGTACAGATATTGGATGGGAATACGTAGATTGTTGTAAATGAACTGATCAATGTTCTAATTGTTGTTTAATAACGTAGTGAATGCTGCAATTGTTGTAATTGTTCGACTGATTACAGTTAGCCAATTATAATTTACTACTAATTTAGTGAATGCACTTGTGAAAGCTGTACTGAATTGATGATTTTTTTGGTGTAGACGTGTTGTTTAGTTATGGCATCTATGGAATCAACCGGTAGTAAAGTTCTTAAAAGAAAATCTAACGATATCATTGAATACGAGTCGGATGGTGTCGAAATCATTGAACACTACGGGGATGACGATTACATTTGAACTATTTGTTAATGTTTGAATTTTAAGTACTTAGACTTGTTATGTTATGAATTATATGTAAGTTTAGTTTGAATTTTGAACTACTTTTATCTTTTTAAGTATTATATTGATATGGATGTGTGAGTATATATATACATATTTATAAAAATAAAAAAATATACATATAAAATTACCGATCCGATTAATCCCGAGTAATCACGAGTAATCCCGAGTAGTCGCTAGTCCCTACCTCATCGACCCGCTAGCGACTAGCGAGTTCTCCAACCTTGGTATTCTCACATGTTCAGTAACAAATTATTTTTATAGAATACTAATTTATTGGACTTCTTTACTTACATTATGCCTATAGTTTAATAAAATGGATTTTTAAACACATAATATCTCATAACCATGTATGTATTACATTATTCCAAATCCAACCCGAAACAACACAAGTCTTTTATGATAATTAAGGCACATCCTAATCAAGGCAATGCCCATTAAGAGTTAATTCGAAGAAAACATCTGTTTCATTCCATCTACATTATATCATGCAAAATTGGAATAACAAACCACACAAAATGTACGTTCATTGCCACAAATAATTAATAAACCAATGCAACGCGTACCGTGTAAACCAACAAAAGTTAAAAGGTTTTCCTCTTTCAATCATCATGCCTTCACACAGCAACTGAAGCAACTTAATAAGCTTTTCTGGCTCTGCACCCAAAATCAACAATAAAGGCAAATCAATATACAAATTATTAACAACTGGCGCAGTGAATATATTTTATACATGATCATATGGATGTTATCATACATAATCAGAACAAAATACCAAGCCAACCAAAAAGTAACCACTAACACTACAAATTTCGATAGGAAGAACAACAAAAACTAAAGCAATAAATCATGTAACCCAACCAAACCACCTAAACACGTCACCAGACTAATAAGCTATGATAAAAACTAAATCTTTGGTTAATCATTTTGCTGAAGGTAATCTTAACTTTTTTTTTTGTTTCTGATCCTATATGAAGAGTGGTTAGATTTAGTAGATAATAAAAATTATTGGTTTCTTTTGGAATGTTCATATTGCATAGATGTAGTTTTCTACGGGATAACATAAACTAAAATTTGAGTGGTTATTACCTGGGGCTGAAAAACGAAAGGCTGCTGATGCTATAGCCAGTGCGTCACGAGAAATGGTCAATGCTTTTGAGGCTGGTGTTAACAGAATAAGCCGCTGTGATTCTGTTAAAATTTTAAATTAAGTTAATACTAAAATTAGGATCAGTAAGCATTATGTAAGCGAAAATTAAGCAAAATGATTTCTTTACCTTAGCTACGATATCGCCTGCAATCAATGTACTGGTCTCTCGCGTGATGGTAATGGGATCGGAAACAACTCATTAGTTCTATCCAATATCCTAAATATTTTTTCTACAACATTCACATCCAAAATGGATGGTCAGTTTTCTCAAAAATAAAATAAAAATAAGTATGTGTAGAATTTCATCCTTAGCGTTGTAAATGTACATTTGTAAGAAGCGAGGTCGTTCACCAGATGGTGGGCACAAAGAACCAATGTGATGACAAAGCTAACCGCTTACTTTAAATACGTATGGACCAGACCCAAGTTTAATGGAGTTATATACAAATCTTATAACCTCAAGTTATAAGATTAAACTTCCATTTACCTGAAGACCAACTAAATGAATAAAAGATTTGTCGGAGAAAGACACGCGGGATACACGGAACCGTGTTAAAACTGGAATGTCGAAAAAGAATGGTACCAAGTAATATACCTTAAGCCTACGGATGGGTAGCACATTTGAACGATATAGAGAACCAGCAAGGATGCCACGTAGGCCTGGTATTAAGGATCTTTTCCAGGATGACAATAGAAGCTGTACATTGTTTACAAATCCAATGCGACCACAGGCAAAGAAAGTAAAAGTAGAAAGAAAAAAAAACAGATTTAGGTCTTTTAGATATGTAACTTAATTAACAGCCCTCAAGTTATAAGATTAAACTTCCATTTACCTGAAGACCAACTAAATGAATAAAAGATTTGTCGGAGAAAGACACGCTGGATACATGGAACCGTGTTAAAACTGGAATGTCGAAAAAGAATGGTACGAAGGAGGGGAATATGAGACCGTAGGGTCCAGATGTGAGCATACTCAAAGCTGTATCTGCAGACATTAAGTATAGAAGAATTCAAATTAGGGCATGTTTTAAGTAACATAAATAGAAGTAAACATAGTGATCAACATGACAATTATAATTTATAACTAATTCCAAAAGAAAGCAAAGGTTACAACAGGAAGAGCACAAAGAAGCTATTTTTTTATAAAATATTTACTTATCAGATGAATAAAACATCCCTTAGACTTGACGTACCGAAAACATGCACGTGAATAGGTAACTAAAAGCTTGAATGCATAATACCTTCAAGACCCTTTTGCCTCGAATACTGCTTTTAAAAACATAGAAAACAGAGCTAACATAATTAAACTACATCATCCAACAATAAACATTACACAAACACAAGATATTCATACGCGGACCTATACTCAAAACGAATGCAAAACAAGTTGCATAAACCATCCCATTACACCCTGTATGAATCTTTGAAAAAGCAATGTGACTGAAGTTGCATGTGATAACGCAGGGAATCTTTGTGATAAAACTCGACAGAGGTGAATAAAGCTACATAACATCCCTTAACTGGGATTGTAATATATTATAGATACCTGATGGTCAAATTCAGCACGCTCAACGGCCCTCATGTCGCTATGTAGAACTACATCAACAGGCCTAGTACTTTCTTTAACCGGAGGTTTTGGCAAACTCTGAAATTACTCAAACTATGAGTTAAAACGGTTTATATATCTTTATGCATGTCTTGATGAAAAAATGATATGTAAAACAACTTCACCTCTGGTTCATCTGTTGTCCATGGGAGACCCTGAGCAATACGAATTCTCTGCTTCTCCTGCTCACTCATCATCTCTTGCACCTTCTTTTGGAACTCTTCTTGCTTTGATTTTCCTCTTTGCTGTATGCAAAAACGGTAAATTACTACAAAAAACATCTTTCTTGTTTGATAGTCGTAAGAGCTGTTGTTTAAAAGCCAGCAATTCGGGCTCAACTATTAGACATTTTATTCAAATTGCATATGGCATAATTCTAAACTAATGGCATTGAAATTGCCTAAGTGATCAGAAAACTAACCTCAGTTTTGAGCTTGAAGGGTTGTTGAGGAGTCGTCTTAACCGTTCTTCTCTTCCCTCTACCTCTAGAAGTTGCAGAGGATTCAGAGCTCTAAATGATGAACAAAACCAATATCATGACTCAGTTTCATCATTTCATATCAAAGCAAACAAAAGAAACACTATATTCATAACAAAGAGCCATAAAATAAGCTAACATACATTTCCTCTGCTCCGCCTCCCACCACCAGACTTCCTGTTTGAAACACTAAACCAAGACATTCATCAAAAAATCTTTAAATCCTTTATCATGTGCTTGCAGCTCTCTAAACACAGAACTGCAAAAAGAATTTAAATAGTAAGATTAGGAAGCATTACAATTACAACAATTGAAAATCAGATAATCACATACCTTTTGAACCACATCAAAAAGTTATATCTATGTCTGAATCTGATGGGTTTCGCACCATATCGTCGACAACCATCCAGTAAATACGAAACCCTAGAAAACCTAGATCCCCAAATTTCACAACATTTGAAACCCTAGAAACCTGAACAACAGCGTTGTCGTCGTGCTAGCTTCTGGTCGGGCCTGCTTCTAAATCGATCTTGCTTCCAATCGCTTCCAATTTGTCGCTCTCTCTCTCTCTCTCTTTCTGATCATGAACCATAGCTTAACAAGGGTGGGATGGAAACGGAGGGGAGGATTGAAGCGACGAATTGAAGGCAGGACGATTGGTATGAAAACTGGTCGTGGGTTAATGCTAATCTCAGACTTAAATCCCACAATTGCCCTTTTAGGTGTCTTAAACTTAGTGGGAATTCCAATTTCCATGGCTTTAAGCATCTTGTACATGTTGCTTTAAAATTGATACGCGTGGTAAAATTACCATCTTGTACATCACTTCTCCTTTTTATAATAGTATATATATATATATATATATATGGGAAGGCTCGTTTGAGAAGAAATATAATGTGAGAAGAAAAAGAAGAAATGGCATATTAGTAAAATAATATTTCATTTATAACTCATATCATTAATTTTTCTCTCTTTAATTAATTAGTCAACTAATCATTAATTATCCTACATATAATCTACAAAACCTACACATATCAAAATTTTCCTACATATACCCTCCACATTATAGAATTTTATCCTACACAGTCGAAATTTATCCTACACGCCTCGAAATATATCCTACACAACTCGTAATTTATTCTACACAACTAGTAATTTATTCTACACTTTAAATTAAGTTGTTTTTTTTTTTAATTTGGAAAAAGTATATATTTTGAAAATGAGTTACAAATTTAATTTAGTTAGTTATTAAAGGGAAAGAATACAAATTAATGATTTATTTAAGTTTACAAATATACCCTTATATTAAAATTAAATGCAAATGTTAAATGAAGTAAAATGAAGCATTCTTATTGGTTGAAACTTCTTCTTTTTTCTTCTTACAAAAAAATTCTTCTTATTTGAACCCTCCACTATATATATATATATATATATATATTTATATATATATATTGGAAGTATCTATAGAAAACCCTTATAGTTTAGAAAACTTGGGAAACTCTAACCTCCCGATTTTTTTTTTAAATTTAAACATGTTATATCCTCCCCACCTTATTTTAGAACTCGTCCTCGAGGTCTACTGGAACATGTGTGGATATTTTCTTTGCATCTCAGCTTCAAGCTCCCATGTGTACTCTTGTCCTCTCTTGGAATCCCATTTCACTTTGACTAGAACTAATATTTTGTGTTTGAGATTCTTGATCTTTCTATCTTCAATTTGTAGTGGTCTCTCTACAAACTTAAGTTTCTCATTTACCTCTATGTCCTTAAGAGGTACCACTAATGATTCATCTGCTAAGCACTTCTTGAGATTACATACATGAAATACATCATGTATTCCTGCCATTTTCTCTGGTAGTTGTTGCTGATAAGCTACTGGTCCTATGCTTCTAATTATCTCAAAAGGTCCAACATACCTGGGGCTTAGCTTTCCTCTTTTGATGAATCTAACCACTCCTTTCCATGGAGATACTTTTAACAATACCTTGTCTCCTACCTGAAATTCCAACGGTTTTCACCTGTTATCAGCATAACTCTTTTGGCGATTGCGTGCGGTTTTCAGTCTTTCCTTGACTTGAATAATCTTGTCCGTTGTTTCTTGTACTATTTCTGGTCCAGATAATTGCTTCTCTCCAATTTCTGCCCAACAGACTGGAGTTCGGAACTTTCGTCTATAAAGTGCTTCAAACGGTGCAGCATTAATGCTTGTATGATAGCTGTTATTGTAGGAAAATTCTATTAATGGTAAATGATCGTCCCAATTTCCCCCGAAATTAATTACACAAGCTCTAAGCATATCCTCCATTGTTTGGAGGATGATAGGCTATGCTTAGATTTAACTTGGTTCCCATTGCTTTTTGGAAACTAGTCCAAAAATGAGAAGTAAAACGGCTATCTCTATCAGAAACAATAGACAAAGGAATTCCATGTAATGAAACTATTTCATTTACATATAACTTGGCTAATTGTTTCATACTGAAAGTTTCCTTCATAGGTAAGAAATGAGCAGACTTGGTTAATCTGTCTACAATCACCCAGATTGCATCATTACCTTTTCTTGTCTTGGGTAATTTAGTAACAAAGTCCATGGTTATCAATTCTCATTTCCATACAGGCATCTCCAATTGCTGCAGTAAACCTGAGGGTTTCTGATGTTCAGCTTTGACTTGTGAACAAGTTAGACACTTAGCAACATAGGTTGCTATATCCTTTTTCATTCCTATCCACCAGAAATTCTTTATTAAGTCTTGATACATCTTATCACTACCAGGATGTATCATATACTTAGACTTATGGGCTTCTTCTAAAATTCGGTGGCGTAGGTTTCCTTGTTTGGGTATCCAAATTCTTTTCTTATGGAATCTCCAAATTCCATCTGTTTCTTGTTCTAATTCCTTAATCATTCCTTTTAATATTTCAGTATCGTCCTTGATTACTGATTCTTGTACTTCTCTAATTTGCTCATTTAAATCTATCTGCAGATTTAATTTAAGAGAACGTACTTGTCTTGGCTTTTCATGATACTTTCGACTTAAAGCATCAGCTACTACATTAGCTTTTCCTACATGATATTGGATAACACAATCATAATCATTAAGAATCTCCATCCAGCGTCTCTGTCTCATATTTAACTCTTTTTGTCCAAAAATGTACCTTAAACTCTTATGATCTGTGAAGACTATAAATTTATTTCCATATAAATAGTGTCTCCAAATCTTAAGGGCAGAAATCATAGCTCCTAACTCTAGATCATGGGTCGTATAATTCTCTTCATGATTCTTAAGTTGTCTAGAGGCATAGGCTATAACATTTTGACGTTGCATCAACACACATCCATAACCTAACTTAGAAGCATCACAATAGACTACTAAGTCTTCAGTTCATTCTGGTAATGCTAGTATGGGTGCGTTGGTTAACTTATGCTTTAAAATTCTAAAGGCTTCCTCTTGTTTTGGCCCCCATTCAAACTTAATTGATTTGCAGGTCAATTTTGTTAAGGGAATGGCTATTCTAGAAAAATATTGAATAAAACGTCTATAATAGCCTGCTAGTCCAAGAAAACTTCTCACATCCGTTGGTGATTCAGGGACTTTCCACTTAGTAATTGCCTCGACCTTTGTGGGATCCACATGAATTCCTTTATGATTAACTAGGTGTCCACGGAATTGTACTTCTTGTAACCAAAATTCATATATTGAAATTTAACGTAAAGCTTTTCTTTTCTCAGAAAATTTAAAAGCGTATGAAGATGCTCTGCATGTTCCTCTTTACTCTTAAAGTAAATGAGAATATCATCTATTAAGACAATTATGAATTTATGCAGCTATGGTTTACATATTCTGTTCATCATGTCCATAAATGCGGCTGGGGCATTGGTTAAACCAAATGGCATGACTGTAAATTCATAATGACCATACCTTGTTCTGAAAGCAGTTTTAGGAATGTCCTCTTCCTCTACTTTTAGTTGATGATATCCTGAGCGTAAATCGATCTTAGAAAAGAATCGAGCTCCTTGCAGTTGATCGAACAGATCATCGATTCTCGGTAATGGTGTAACATTTCTATTTTTTTTATTATAAGAGTTATAGGTTGTTTAAATTTATTAACCACTAGTAACTAGTTTTATTTTTAGTATAATTATTCGACCTATATAGTTTTAAAAACTATTTTATATAATTGGTTGGAATGTTATACTAATTAATTGGCTTGTATATAAGTGACATTTCTATGTACTATATTAAAATAAAGTATATAAAAACTTATATTACTAAATGGGTAGACTTCAGGTAAGTTGACTGTTAGAAATATAAAGTACCTAAACGGGTCTAAGAACCGTTTAATAATTAAATTACAAAAATACATTATATTTGAACCTACTCCGTTTTTAATGAAACTTGGGTCAAAATGTAGACACCAATATTCTTGTTCTAATGACATATTCATTGTTTTATAAGACGTCATATTTTAGAAGTTATAGCGCCAAATAAGTGAAGCAGCTGAATTAATTATAATAATAAAATAAATAAAATATTTAGCTAAATTAAAATGAAGTGTTACGTCTCTACATGTACAATAAAATAAAATAAAGAAAAAGAAAATCAAAACTACATGTGTACGTGGAAGTAAATTTGTGACTAAAAGATAAGAAGAAAGATGTGTCAAACTTGAGCAGAAAGCAAGCACGCATACATTATAAATTGAGAAAGGATCACACATTCTAATACTGCTTTTCTTTTCCTCCCTCTTGATCTCGATTTCTACATATATATATATATATTCTTATTTTTTTATTTATTATTTACACTATAATAATAATAAAACCCTGCCCCGTTTTAAGTGTTTTAACTCCCGATCACTGATACCCTTTCCGATTGATCTGGAGCCCCATAACGCATGTCAAGGCTTTGCCTAACTAAGTTCGTTGGGGTTCTGTCTCGTGACATAGAGATAAGGTTGAATTAGTGTTACTATACTTAACACGAGTGCATATATATATATAGGATTAGGATCATGAGTGAACAACTTTTTGAGAGTGAACTAAGTGAACTAATCTTGACCCTTGATCATTTTTTTGATTAAAAGGGTAAGATTGACATTAGCCAAGTACTTTTAATTAGAATCCCTTAATTTTCTCCTCTCTTAACTCTCTCTCTCTCTCTCTCTCTCATTAGTAATTATTCCTCTATTATTTTAATTATTAATTATAAGAGATTGAATGGCTACTTTTTTTATATAAATTGTTATGTTCCTTTTAAAATTAAATGTTAAACCTAATTAAATTGATTTTTAACATATGTGTATACAGATTAGTATATACAAGACTTATACACTTGTGTATTATTACATCTTGTTTCCACGGGTCGCTATAAACCAGATTTATACACTTGTGTATTATTCAAGTAAATATGTGTATACGGGTCGATATATACCAACGTATACACCTATGTATTATTCTAGTACATAGTGTATAAATGTCGAAATATACCAGACTTATACACTTGTGTATTACTACATATTGTTTCCACTATACATCTTTTCATCAAACATTGATCTAATACATATATGTATAGAAAATGTAATTAAATATTTTTAATTGTGTTCTAGATGGAACAATATTTGATAATGTTTGTATTTTTTTAAATTATGTAATATTAAGTTAGGTAATATGTGAGAGAAACAAATATAAAGAATGTAATTAAATATTCTTTTATTTGGAAAGAGAAATCAGGAGAGAGAAAAAATTAATTAATTAAATGAAGATAGAAATATACAATTATACCCTTGTGTCTATTAAATTACATGTAAGTTACAAAAGATAATTACAATCTTGCCACTAAAGAAAAAATCTAGATCTACAAAATCAATGGTCAGGATAAGTTCATTTTGTTCACAAATAAATCATTGTTCACTCATGAACCATACCCTATATATATATATATATATATATATATATATTAAAATAGCTCAGAAGTTATACCCAAGATTCTACCAGGAGGCTTTCTAGTTAAACCTAAAGTTACAAAGTGAGTGCATTCTCTTTTCTCACCGTTTTATCACCTTTTTTTGTGATACATTTATATTTAAAAATGCTTTACATAACCCTAAATGTTTATCAGTTATACTTACAGTGATTAAATTTTTGTATTCTGCAATTACAATCGGTATGTGGGGTTTTAACTGGGTTCAAGATTTAAGAGGTTAAGTTAAAACACATAAAAAAAACTGGTTGTGAATATATTTAGAGCCTATTGGATTTTTGTTTTAGAGATTAAAACATGTCCATATTTATACCTATATCAATCAATTTTTTTTATAGTTATACATGATGTTTGGTTTAAGCTTAAATTAATATTCATATGCATATATATGGACCGTGTGGGCATATGGCATTTCTAATCATGTTCCTATTAAGTATAATAGATATATTATTATGTTTGAAAAATTACTATTTTAAAACTTAGTCACATTTATATATTAAATAATAATAATGATAAAATTATTTAATTAATATATTATATTTGATAAAGTTATAGTTATTGTTATTAATTTGACAGAAAATGAAATATTTCATTTTCTGGGCTAATTGGTTTTGTGCAATAGAAAATATATTTGACAAAGTAATGCCATGGGACACTACTAAGTTCAGAGTCACTAGTTGAGAGAATGATCAACAGTGATATGACCAGAAATATGACCATAGTCACTAGTTGAGAGAATGATTAACAGTGACATGACTAAAGTCACTAGTTGAGAGAACGATCAATAGTGTTATGACCAGAATCACTAGTTGAAAGAATGATCAACAGTGATATGACCAGAATCACTAGTTGAAAGAATGATCAACAGTGATATGACCAGAGTCACTAGTTGAAAGAATGATCAACAGTGATTTGACCACCGTCACGGGAATCGCCTAGTGACCGATACCATTGAATCATAATAAGATATATTTTATATTATTACTTGATAAACTTCACTATTGGACGAAAGTTTGCCAATGAGTAATATGACCACTGTCACATCGGAACTACCACCATGTGACAAATACTGATTGAGTTTTGGGTAAATATAAACAAATATAGAAACCCTTAATGCTGTAAAGTATAACAATATATTTTATAAAAATGGAATGAACTCTCCAGTATTTATTACTGATAAAATATTTTAAAAACGCGTTTAAGGTAATTTGCTGTAAAGATAATAGAAGCCAGCTATGGAGCACTGAAGGCCTAAATAAAGTGGCTATAAATACATGAATAAAAGAAGAAATTTATGTTTTATTTATTTGGATTTATCTTTATAAAAACAATTGAATTAAATATGGGTTTTAGCCCATTTGTTTAATATTAAAAGTTCGGTGTTTTACAAACTCTGAAATCATTTCCTAACTACGATCCTGGTGAAAACTTTTCCGCTGCGTATTTAATAAACACCGATACCATCTGGCTGGTTCACGGCTCTCGCTCCCAGGGTGGGGTCGGGGGCTGTGACAGAAGGTGGTATCAGAGCCACTGGTTTAAGCTATTAGGTGTTCTTTTAATACCTAAACTTAAACAATAAAGTTAGGAAATTAATACAAAATAACCTATGTCTTATTTTTGTAGATTTAAATATATGTATGTATATATATATATATATATATATATGCACATATGATTCTTGAAAGTATTGTTTTGTTTTAATTATTCTGTGATATTAATAAGTGAAAATGTTTGCAATTCAGATGTCAAATGAAGTATCACATAATCCAGAAGTTCATGCTAATAATGAAAATCCTTTGGATAAAAATGCTATAGAAAATATAATAGCCCAAGGAATAGCTAATGCTATACCTTTAATAATTAAAGCCATTAAAAACCCCGCAGAACCCACCAAAACTGTGAGTAGCAAGCATACTCATGACGTTAGTTTTAGCCATAGTGTCAATGGAGGCGATGACTCTCGGGTGTACCTACAAAGAATTTCTAGCTTGTAAACCAACGGAGTTCGCATGCAGTGAAGGAGCTACGGCTGCTCTGCGATGGTTGGAAAAGACGGAAGCTGTTCTTAAGATCAGAAAATGTGCCAAAGAAGATAAGGTGTTGTATGCTTCCAACCTCTTTAAAGAAGAAGCCTTAGAATGGTGGAATACAATTCTTCAGGCAAAAGGAAGTGACATGGCTTATGCCATGAATTGGGAAAAATTCAAGGAAATGGCAGAAAGGAAATTTTGTCCCCCTTATGAAAAAGAACGAATGGCTAACGAGTTCTTAAATCACAAAATGATAGATATGAATTGTCGTGAATATACGACAACGTTCTTCGAATATGCAAGAATGGTACCAACTCTGGCTTCGCCAGAACCCGTACTAATTTCTCGTTATATTTGGGGATTAGTGAGCGAAATCCGAGACATAGTCAAGGCCGCTAGACCACAGACTATTGAAGAAGCAGTTGAACTAGCTAACACCCTGACAGATGGACTAATCCGCACAAGAGAAGAAAACAAGAAGAAAGAGTTAGCCCATAAAATTTCCCAAGAATTCAAGAAGAAAGGAACTGATCCGTCATTGGAGCAACCTACTTGCAGAAACTGTAACAAAAAGCATTCAGGAAGATGCCGTTTTAGGAGAACACCCTACTGTGACTTCTGCAAGATGACCGGGCATATAGAGGAAGAGTGTAGAAGGAAAACTAATATTTGTTACAATTGCGGAGAAACAGGACACATCAAACCATATTGCCCGAAACTGACTAAAGCACCCGACAACCAGGCAAAAACAACAAACGGAGCTAAGAAGAACGCGCGAGCATTCGTACTTACTATGCAAGAAGCAGAAATGATTCCAGACGTAATCGCTGATATGTAATATCTAAGTTAAGTTATTATTTGACTCTAGTATAAATCAAAGTTATAAATAAATTCATCCTGTCAAGTACTTCATTTATTCAGAACCATAATAGACTTGTTTGTTCTTAACTTTCATGGAATCATTTAATTGATTACGACACCTTGTGGTGGCGTTTTCTTTAATTTGAAGCTTGAGCTAATCTCATTTTCACACCTGATGTACGGATTTATTTATTTAATTTCCGTTGATTCATTATCTTAAACAGTCTTAATACAATTATGTGTTAAGATAAGAGTACACAAATTCGTATTATATTCCGGTGTACCTCTAAAGATTCTTTCATCATTGATCGAAAATTCTATAATATTCATTTGGTCTTTCATCAGCAATTGAAAATCCTATTCGAAATGAATATCCAAATTTATTTCATTAAAACTTTCAGTTGATTATGAAAACGGTGAATTTGTTCGGTCACCGTAATTATTGAAATATTTCAATCATTACGACACCTTGCGGCGTCGGTATAAACTTGTAGCTTGGGCTAATCATAATCATACGAATCATGCAAAACTACGTATGTCTTTCCTTTGATTCATCATTCAAAAGTAGTCTTGATACAATTATGTACTAAGACAATGATACACAAAACTCTATTGTATTTCGGTGTATCCTTACAATTCAAAAAATGTCAACACACTGATTTTTCTCTTGTTATGGTTCGATAATTGACAAATCATTTGCGTGCTTTTATTTCATTTTGAGCTTGTATTCTGAGTCTTCCTCAGTTGACAATCAAAGTAAGTTTTCTTTTGACAGTGAATTCTATTGTTTTTAAAAAATTAATTTACAACCTGTGAACAGTCAATTTAGACATCTGTTGATCATATATATGTTTTGGCTTGAACCTAGTCACCTTGGAAATTATATCATTTCATCTCATTCGTTTGACATCGATTCCTAGAAATAATTCAGTTGAACCATTGAGACCTGTTTATTGTAAAACACGTATTCATTTGAACAATTCTTGATTCTATGTAATTTACCTTATTAATACTGTTCTTATTGACTAAGACGTGACATAACTCTAAAAAGACATCGTAACCCAAATCTCGAGGACGAGATTTAAAACAAGGTGGGGATGATGTAACATTTCCATTTTTTTATTATAAGAGTTATAGGTTGTTTAAATTTATTAACCACTAGTAACTAGTTTTATTTTTAGTATAATTATTCGACCTATATAGTTTTAAAAACTATTTTATATAATTGGTTGGAATTTTATACTAATTAATTGGCTTGTATATGAGTGACATTTCTATTTACTATATTAAAATAAAGTATATAAAAACTTATATTATTAAACGGGTAGACTTCAGGTAAGTTGACTGTTAGAAATATGAAGTACCTAAACGGGCCTAAGAACCGTTTAATAATTAAATTATAAAAATACATTATATTTGAACCTACTCCGTTTTTAATGAAACTTGGGTCAAAATGTAGACACCAATATTCTCGTTCTAATGACATATTCATTGTTTTAGAAGACGTCATATTTTAGAAGTTATAAGCACCAAATAAGTGAAGCAGCTGAATTAATTATAATAATAAATTAAAAAAAATATTTAGCTAAATTAAAATGAAGTGTTACGTCTCTACGTGTACAATAAAAAAAAAAAAAAATTAAAACTACATGTGTACGTGGAAGTAAATTTTGTGACTAAAAGATAAGAAGAAAGATGTGTCAAACTTGGGCATAAAGCAAGCATGCATACATTATAAATAGAGAAGGGATCACACATTCTAACACTGCTTTTCTTTTCCTCCCTCTTGATCTCGATTTCTACATATATATATATATATATATATATTCTTATTTACACTATAATAATAATAAAACCCTGCCCCGTTTTAAGTGTTTTAACTCCCGATCACTGATACCATTTCCGATTGATCTGGAGCCCCATAACGCATGTCAAGGCTCTGCCCAACTAAGTTTGTTGGGTTTCTGTCTCGTGACGTAGAGATAAGGTTGAATTAGGGTTACTATACTTAACACGAGTGCATATATATATATATATTTTAAAATAGCTCAGAAGTTATACCCAAGATTCTACCAGGAGGCTTTCTAGTTAAACCCTAAAGTTACAAAGTGAGTGCATTATCTTTTCTCACCGTTTTATCACATTTTTTTGTGATACATTTATATTTAAAAAAGCTTTACACAACCCTAAATGTTTATCAGTTATACTTACAGTGATTAAATTTTTGTATTCTGCAATTACTATCGGTATGTGGGGTTTTAACTGGGTTCAAGATTTAAGGGGTTAAGTTAAAACACATAAAAAAAACTGGTTGTGAATATATTTAGAGCCTATTGGATTTTTGTTTTCGAGATTAAAACATGTCCATTTATATACCTATACATGATGTTTGGTTTAAGCTTAAATTAATATTCATATGCATATATATGGACCGTGTGGGCATATGGCATTTCTAATCATGTTCCTATTAAGTATAATAGATATATTATTATGTTTGAAAAATTACTATTTTAAATCTTAGTCACATTTATATATTAAATAATAATAATGATAAAATTATTTAATTAATATAATATATTTGATAAAGTTATAGTTATTAATTTGACAGAAAATGATATATTTCATTTTCTGGGCTAATTGATTTTGTGCCATAGAAAATATATTTGACAAAGTAATGTCATGGGACACTACTAAGTTCAGAGCCACTAGTTGAGAGAATGATCAACAGTGATATGACCTGAAATATGACCAGAGTCACTAGTTGAGAGAATGATCAACAGTGACATGACTAAAGGCACTAGTTGAGAGAACGATCAACAGTGTTATGACCAGAATCACTAGTTGAAAGAATGATCAACAGTGATATGACCAGAATCACTAGTTGAAAGAATGATCAACAGTGATATGACCAGAGTCACTAGTTGAAAGAACGATCAACAGTGATTTGACCACCGTCACGGGAATCGCCTAGTGACCGATACCATTGAATCATAATAAGATATATTTTATATTATTACTTGATAAACTTCACTATTGGACGAAAGTTAGCCAATGAGTAATATGACCACTGTCACATCGGAACTACCACCATGTGACAAATACTGATTGAGTTTTGGGTAAATATAAACAAATATAAAAACCCTTAATGCTGTAAAGTATAACAATATATTTTTTAAAAATGGAATGAACTCGCCAGTATTTATTACTGATAAAATATTTTAAAAACGCGTTTCAGGTAATTTGCTGTAAAGATAATAGAAGCCAGCTATGGAGCACTGAAGGCTTAAATAAAGTTGCTATAAATACATGAATAAAAGAAGAAATTTGTGTTTTATTTATTTGGATTTATCTTTATAAAAACAATTGAATTAAATATGGGTTTTAGCCTATTTGTTTAATATTAAAAGTTCGGTGTTTTACAAACTCTGAAATCATTTCCTAACTACGATCATGATGAAAACTTTTCCGCTGCGTATTTAATAAACACCGATACCATTTGGCTGGTTCAAGGCTCTCGCTCCCAGGGTGGGGTCGGGGGCTCTGACAGAAGGGTACCGATTTTTAATCATAACCTTGTTTAATTCGCGGTAATCAATGCACATACACATCGATCCGTCCTTCTTATTGACAAACAAGATTGGTGCTCACCATGGCAATGAACTAGGCTGTATGAAACCTTTCGCCAGAAGTTCATCCAATTGGTTCTTCAGTTCCTGCATCTCTACTGGTTCTAAACGATAAGGTACTTTGGCAATCGGTGTTGTCCCTGGCAATAGGTGAATTCTGAATTCAACATCTCTATCTGGCGGTAGTCCGGGTAGCTCTTCGGGAAAAACAACGGAGAATTGAGATACTACGGGAATATCTTTCAATTCTTTTCCTTTAGTGTTAATGATTATGGAAATCATATACACTAAGGATCCCTTGATTGCGTAACTTGCTGTTTTCATCACAGAGATGAATTTTATAGATCTAGTTGGCTTATCTCCTTTAATTGTGATATTTTCACCCTTTAGTGAATTTACTTGTATGGACTTTTGATCACATAGAATGCTGGCATGATTGGCTACCAACCAACCAACCAATCCATTCCTAATACTATATCAAATCCAGCCAGATTCATTGGGTAAAGATTAGCAATAAAATTATGGTTTAAGATTTTTATTCTTGCTCCCTGCAAGATTTCAGTAATCTTAATGGATTCTCCATTTGCCATTTCTACTACACATTCTTGTGGGAGTTTAGTTAATGGTTGATTGAGAATTTTGCAAAATGAAGTATTAATAAAACTTTGGTTTGCACCAGAGTCAAATAATACTTTAGCAAAAATATCATTAACTAAAAACGTACCGGCAATCACATCCGGAATCATCTTGGCTTCTTCTGCAGTTTGAACAAAAACTCTGGCGTTCTTGGTAGTCTTGTTGTTCATGGCTGGAGCTAGTTTCGGACAATTCGGCTTGATATGCCCCTCTTCTCCACAATTGAAGCATATTCCATTACTGGGTTTCTTCTTACAATCTTCTTCCTTGTGTCCGGAGCTTTTGCAGAAGTCACAGTACATCGAGCATTTTCCTGACTGCTTTTTCTTGTGGGACTTACAGTAAGGTGCAAAGGTAGAACCTATACTTTTCCCCCGATAGTTATTTCCATAACGAAATTCTTGGGTAAGTTTCTGAGCTAGGTTATTTCTCTGGTTCTCTTCTTACGTACGTACTAACTCGTCAGTCAAGGTATTGGCTAAGTCCACTACTTCTTCTATGGTTTGTGGCCTAGCTGTCTTGACTACATGTCTAATCTCACTAATTAATCCCCAGAGGTAACGTAAAATTAATACAGGTTCTGGTGAGGCTAAGGTTGGCACTGTTATAGCATATTCGAAGAATATGGTAGTGTAACCCTTATAGGCTATTCCAGTCATCCTAAGATTTAAGAACTTATTAGCAATTTGTTCTTTTTCATTGGGAGGACATAATTTCCTTTCGACCATTTCCTTAAATTCAGTCCATTCCATATTATAGGTTGTGTCACTTCCTTTAGACTGGAGAATAGTATTCCACCATTCTAAGGCTGCATTCTTAAAAAGATTAGAAGCAAACATAATCTTATCTTCCTCAACACATTTACTTATTTTTAAGACTGCTTCTGTCTTTTCTATCCAGCGTAGAGCTGCAATGGCTCCTTCATTGCCTGAGAACTCTATTGGTTTGCAAGACCAGAATTCTTTGTAAGAACAACCATATGACATGGTTCTTCTTCTTTTTGGAATTGGTAATTGGAGTAGTGGTCCATTATTCACGTTGTGACTAGGTTCATTAGGGGTTCGTTTACTTCCACTTTTATTATGTTCTGCTTCTTTAATAGTCTTAATAATATATGGCATAACATCTCTAATTTCTTGTGCTACTATGTGTTGGATGACACTATTATTTATGTGGTTATCATTATTATGGTTTTCCTGATTTTTTTCATTGTCCATCGGGATTTACAAACAATTATCAGGTATTAATATCACAAAATAAGATTTAATGTAAACAACCAAACAAACAGATTGATCAAAATCGTCGAGCATTGTGACATTTACTCTTTTTCATATATATATATATATGTAGGACAAAGATCCGTTAGGAACCATCATTTATTTCGAGAACCGCGAGAACAAGTGTGAACACAAATAGTAATTCCTAAAAAAATCTAAAAAACACCCAAAATTTTTTTTTTACTATTTTTTTTTTGGAAAAATCGCTATATTTTGTTAATAAAAAAATAAAAAAAATTCAAAAATAAAAAAATAAAAATAAAAAAATTCGAGTAACAGTTATCCATGCACATGTGCATATGTATCATTTCTTTGTCAAATTTCGTAATTCATTACAAATAATAGTCAATTGCACTTTCATTTACACTACCACGTGTAATACACTACTTTTTACGTTAACAATATTAGAAATGCACACGTGCATCTATATGTATCAACATGAAATAAGATGTTTTGGTACACTACTTTCTCTTTCATCTATCATTACATCCATAATACACAAGCATGCACATGTGCATTTTGTCATTTCTTTGACGAATTCTGTAATTAATTACACATATTAGACAATTGCACTTTCATTTACACTACCATATGTAATACACTACTTTTTTACATTACCAATATTAGAAATGCACATGTGCGTTTATATGTATCAACATGAAATAAGGTGTTTTGGTACACTACTTTGAATACACTTTCCCTTTCATCTATCATAACCTCCATAATACACTACCATTACCTCCTACCATCCATAATACAATACCATTACCTCCTACCATCCATAATACAATACCATTAACAATATTTTCACTTTATTACATGTATGTAAACACCATTTATACCATCCAATCAACATATTACATCATAAATTGAAAACTATAACCAAACCATCAACCACTACATATAACTAACCAAAAAACATGTATATGGGCCTACTTCTCCATTCAAAATCATAAACTTTTTGTACCAAAACACGTTATATCATGGTTATACCTAATGATGCACATGTGCATTTTGAATATTGGTAATGTAAAAAGTAGTGTACTACTAATGGTATTGTAAATTAAAGTGCAATTGTCTATTCCTGATAACGTATTACCGAATTTGTCGAAGTAATGATACATATGCACATGTGCATGGATAACTGTTACTCGAAAAAAAAAGTTTTTTTTATGGTAACGAAATATAGCGATTTTTTTTTAAATATTAAAAAAAATTGAGTGCTTTTTTGATTTTTTAGATTTTATTTTGTGTTCACATTGGTTCTCGCGGTTCTCGCAATAAGGGTGGTTCTCGCATAAACCTTACCCTATATATATATATATATATATATATTTATCTTACAATCTAAAACTGAAATGTAAAACACTACTAGTTATGCGTTAATAGGTATTAGGCTATCTATTTTAGTTGATTTTTTTTCAAACTACACGCATTTATATATATATATATATATATATATATATATATAGTCTTAGGATCCTGTAAAAAGGACATGTTTCGTGAGAAGTGTGAGAAGGCATAAAAATTCATATGTAGACATAATGTTTTGGACTTAGACATAATGTTTTGCGTTGTTTTGGCAAGAAAAACACTAAACATAACAATTTAAGATACAATGCAATGAATTCTAGGCTTAAAACTTAAAACACCATGTCAAGAACGTTAAGTAGTGTGTTTTAAGTGTTAAATAGTGTCTTTTAAATTCACGTCCATAATATGTTGCATTGTGTTTTAAATTGTTATGTTTGGTGTTTTTTCTTGCCAAAACAACAAAAAACATCATTCCCAAGTTCAAAACATGATGCCTACATGTTAATTTCTATATCTTCTCACACTTCTCACGAAAAGAGTCCTTTTTACATATATATATATATATATATATGTATATTATTACTATGGATTAAACTACATTTCCATGATGAAGATCTCTCACTATCTAGTCCTAACAAACATGGATGAAGATCTCTCACTATCTAGTCCTAACAAACATATGGTAAGTTGTAATTTTGAATTTGAAGATTTTTGTATGAAGTGGCTTATGATCAATCCACGAAATTTTGTGAAATTAAGCATGAATATATGTTAGAATTATCATATGGAATGTGAATTATACAAGATTTTGATGTTAATTGATGTTTGAAGGTGAAACCCATTTGGGTTAGTAAAAGTGGCGACATGGGTATAACACCCATGTCCAATCCTTGTTCAAAAATTGATGTAGCATGTTGTATGTGATGAATACTATTAGGTCGATTTTAATAGTATTTGATTTTTTTAAAGGCAAAAGTAGGAAGATGAACATAAGATGCTTGTATAATATGCTCTATTAATGCGAAACCCGCCAAGTGTTTGATGAAATGTCTAAGTGAAGTTAGGATGTGAGATTGTACGAAGCGGCTTGACATAAACGAGTGAAATATGATAATAATGTAATTAGTAGTTTACTAACTTGAAGAATGTGCTTTAGATGGAACTCGTACAAGAATTCGGGTTGAATGTTTGGTCAAGTATATGCATTAGGAGCTTGTACATTGTGTTTGAACAGGTGAGGTTTGCTATGTGGTCTACTAATCCCTTAATTTCGGTTAAAAGTGAATGTGTACTAAATGTATAACATATGACCTCACTAGTAAAGGATGATGTTATGATTATGTTAAGTTGATTCTTATAGGGGGTGGTTGTCAATTGTAAAAATTATGAAGATATAAGTATGTGTAAATTGGTTATGTGTATATTGTGTGACTAGGTGGTCGTGTAGTTTATGTGTCATACAACATCATGTATGAAATGAATATGATGTCATTTTATGGCCTACCATATCAACATGAATGCATACTCATAAGTTGGAAGTTGTATGCTAGAAGGTTGACTTTCTGAAAGTCAACAAAGTATAAATAGCATGGTTAGGTATTTTGACACAAATGTAAGAATTGAGAGATCTCGGGATATATGTTAGACCAATTACGTGTTATGTATGATAATGAATTTGAATTCTTAAGATATTGAACCATGTGATTGACAATTCATGTCGTATGCGTGTTAGTGAAAGCCAATGTAAATAAGAATTTAGAAAATGTATGTTAATATGAATGAGCATAAAGACTAACATTATTATGGGCATGTCGACATGAAAGAAAAAAGAACCACACTAGTATGGACTCAAGCATGGAAGGCTAACGGGTCAAGAGGAGGCAAGGAAGCGGATACGAGCACGAACGCATAAGGTAAGTGACTTCCGACTCACTTCTTAGTATACATATAGAATTTTCATGTTTATGAATGTAAGGAAAATATTGCAAGGTTATGTAATGAATGAAAGTATAAAGATAAGTGTAACAACTCTCATTAAAAGTCCTATTTATTATTTTATTTGCCCAATAGAAAACCCTAATTAAGACTCACAAGTGATCCTGCATAAACCCTAAAATTTTCAGAACAATCGGAATCAGGATCAGGGCCCCTAAAACTCAAGGGGGTATTTCCCCGTTAGTAATATCCACACAGTTTTACGTGGAAATCTAATTTTAACGAACGACCAACTCAGCAAGCCTACTGAGACACGGGGCTACCCTATGGTAGGGTAGCAACCCTCGTGCCACGCGACACTCCCTCGCGCCACGCGAGGGAGCTGTTTTCCAGGTATAAATAGAGGGGGTTGGCAATCGAATTCTGGCACTTGTTCGACGTAAAAACTCAAATTGTACGCTGAGATATTACCTATTTACTTCAAAAACACACACTAGCACGAATTCTGCCGCAATAAACAGGGTAATAACTTGATCGCTGCTACGATTTAATGTCCGATCGATAGAAACCAATCCAATGGATGTTTAAGTGCTGCTCAAACTTGGGTTATACTTTGTCATTCGTCGTGATTTCGATGGATGTTTAAGTATCGCACTTTGTCATTCGTTGTGAAGGTTTTGATCTCGTGAGTTGTCGTAAAAAGTTGGATTAAAGTTACTAACCTAGTTTTCGTGTGCATTATTATTTAAATTAGGTTAACAAGGCTAATCAGTAAGCTAGACTCTGCTCGTATTAAATCTGCAAAGTGAGTCATTCTCTTTTTATCAAATATTTTACAATACTCCATTTTCAAATGTTATAATTACAGGGAGTAAGTCGTGGTTATCTTAATCACTGGCTAGTGGGGTATTGTGCACATTACTAATTTCTCACGGGTTAGGCTAATAAATCCTAACAGTGATAAACGTCACTACTTGGGGAAAGACCCAATAGTGGTATGACCATCGTCACCAGGTGACACGGCGCCAGCTAAAAATAAGATAAAAGCCATTGTAATCGCTCTTATGCTGTAAATTATAACTATGTGTCATTTTGTGAGCTGGAATCAGAAATGAAGCGAAAATATCCTCACTTATTCTAGTAAATCTCGAGGACGAGATTTTTATTAAGGTTAGGAGAATGTAACAACTCTCACCAAAACTATTATTTATTATTATATTTAGTTCAATAGGAAACCCTAATTAAGACACCCAAGTGATTCTGCACAAACCCTGAAATTTTCAGAACAATCAGAATCAGGATCAGGGCCCCTAAAACTCAAGGGGGGATAAACCCTTGTTAAGATTATCCAAATAAAATGTTGTCAAAATCGAATTTTACGAAACTGTCAACTCAGCAAGCCTACAAACACACGTAGCTACCCTATGGTAAATAGGGACCCCTCGCGCCACGCGACGCCCAGAGGGGTACCCCTCGCGTCACGCGAGGGGGTCAAATTTTATGTATAAATAGGGGTATTTGGGACTTGAATTCTGGAGTTGAAACGACGTAAAATTTCGATTTGTACACTGAGTTATAGCATAAACAGTCCTAAAACACACACGAATCCCGAATCGCTGCCACAAAACAGGGTAATAACTCAATCGCTGCTACGATTCAATGTCCGATCGATTAAACTATCCAATGGATGTTTAAGTGCTGCCCACATTAGGGTTATGCTTTGTCATTCGTCGTGAATTCGATGGATGTTTAAGTATCGCACTTTGTCATTCGTTGTGAGGGTTGATCTCGTGAGTTATCGTAAATGCTGTATTAGTTACTAACCTAGTTTTGTGTGCATTGTTATTTAAAATAGGTCAACAAGGCTAATCAGTAGACTAGACTCTGTCCGTGTTAAATCTGCAATGTGAGTCATTCTCTTTTTATCAAATTACTTTCAAAATAATGTTTATTTTTAAAAAGTTATAATTACAGTGATTAAGTATATGTAATCACCAAATTACAGCCAGTATGTGGGGTTTTGTATACATTACTTTATAATCGTCACCATTGGGGCAGCCAATGGGGGATATGACTATAGTCACAGATCCGGTCGAGTGACAAATACTGTGGGTAGTTGGTTGATATCAGAAACATTGTAATCTCTCTTAATACTGTAAATTATAACAAACGTGTCGTTTTAATAAATAGAATGATTCACCAGTATTTCCCGCTGACAAAACCTTTTTCAAACATGTTTCAGGTGATCTGTTGTGATTCAGGAAAAGTGCCGTGAAGCACTGCAAGCTTAAGAAAGTGGCTCATTATAAAATAAAAGAATCATGTTATGTAACCTAAAGATTTCTCCGTGAAATCATATGATTGTAAATTACCGGGCTTTTATCCCGAGATTTCGAAATAAAATAATCGGGAAAATTTTAGCTTTAAAATGATCCTGATGATAAACTTCCGCTGTTAAACTCAATTAAATAAATACCACGGGATTTTCTGTCCCGCGGCTCCTGAAACGTGGAAATCTAATTTTAACGAACGACCAACTCAGCAAGCCTACTGAGACACGGGGCTACCCTATGGTAGGGTAGCACCCCTCGCGCCACGCGACACTCCCTCGCGCCACGCGACACTCCCTCGCGCCACGCGAGGGAGCTATTTTCCAGGTATAAATAGAGGGGGTTGGCAATCGAATTCTGGCACTTGTTCGACGTAAAAACTCAAATTGTACGCTGAGATATCGCCTATTTACTTCAAAAACACACACTAGCACGAATTCTGCCGCAATAAACAGGGTAATAACTCGATCGCTGCTACGATTTAATGTCTGATCGATAGAAACCAATCCAATGGATGTTTAAGTGCTGCTCAAACTTGGGTTATACTTTGTCATTCTTCGTGATTTCGATGGATGTTTAAGTATCGCACTTTGTCATTCGTTGTGAAGGTTTTGATCTCGTGAGTTGTCGTAAAAAGTTGGATTAAAGTTACTAACCTAGTTTTCGTGTGCATTATTATTTAAATTAGGTTAACAAGGCTAATCAGTAAGCTAGACTCTGCTCGTATTAAATCTGCAAAGTGAGTCGTTCTCTTTTTATCAAATATTTTACAATACTCCATTTTCAAATGTTATAATTACAGGGAGTAAGTCGTGGTTATCTTAATCACTGGCTAGTGGGGTATTGTGCACATTACTAATTTCTCACGGGTTAGGCTAATAAATCCTAACAGTGATAAACATCACTACTTGGGGAAAGACCCAATAGTGGTATGACCATTGTCACCAGGTGACACGGCGCCAGCTAAAAATAAGATAAAAGCCATTGTAATCGCTATTATGCTGTAAATTATAACTATGTGTCATTTTGTGAAAAATGAATGATTCACCAGTATTTCTCCGCTGACAAAATATTTTTAAAACATGTTTCAGGCAACCTGCTGTAAATCAAGGAAAACGTGCTACGGAGCACTAACAAGCTTGAAGAGGTGGCTCAGTTAAAATAAATAAACATGTTTTAATAAATCAGGGAATTTCCTAGTAAAATTCCTCTATTGTAAATTACGGGGTTTATCCCGAATTATGAAATAAAATAATTGGGCATTTTGAGTTTTAAAAGATCCTGTCAAAATCTTCCGCTGTCGCATAAATTAAATACCACGGGTTCCTGTCCCGCGGCTCCTGACCGGGTCAAACCGGGGCCGGGGCCGTGACAATAAGTATTGATCTAGTCAGACGATGGTAGTATTCTAAGTCAAAGGTAATTTGGTGGATTAAACGAGTCGAATAAATATGTATAAGTAAGGTAACGGTAATGAAATTGATAAAGAATAAGGACCCCAGCTAAGGATGTTTAGCCAATAGTGTAAGGACAAGTCTTATGGACAATTAGAGATAAGTTGTGAGCAATTTGATTGAGGAATGTCCGAGATATGCAAGTCTTAAAAATTAAAAAAAAATATGAATGGGTTGAATAGTCGAAACGAGTATGTAGAGCCGAAGGCTTTAAGTTAAGATTGTTCCTTGTTCGGATGTTATATTACAAGCTCATATGTTAGAAAATCGATTTACCAACGCACAGGAAAAAGAATCGTGTCAATCGGATCCGTAGATCAAAAGTTATGCATTTTGTAAGTCGAAAATACTCTTGGGAATCATAGCTGGGAATTTCCAGCAACGAAATGGAAGTTTATGTCGTTTTTGGGCTATCGCGCTACGCGACAATACGACTGCTTCACCATCACACTACACGACCTTGGTCGCGGCCCGCGAAAGATTAGGGGTTGGCTTTCGCGCCCCGCCAGGGACCTTCCAGCTGGCTTTTTGGTTCGATTTTGTTGGTTATGTACATGGAACTTGTTTCAACCTTTATTTAAATGATCAAAACTAACCCTTTTGTTGGTTTTGAAATTTAGGAAAATAATTACCCTCCGGTAGTCGGGATCGCTAGGTAATTATGAATAGAAGAGGGAATGTACGTAGGTTCGTATGTATGCGATCTATTTATTTGGAAGCTTGTAATTAGGATGTTTTAGCAAACCATTTTGGGATGCCTTATGTAGCGTGTATGTTTGTATAGATTGTACATTTGTTTATGTGTACCTAATCATGTATGTAAGTACGTGTTTTAGATTACATGCATGATAGCGCCTGAGTACGAAGCGGAACTTGTTGCTTACGAATCAATGGGATATGTGTGTATGTTCGAATAACTTAAATAAGCTTGTGTGTTAAGTTATTAAACCGAGATCTTGAGTATGAAATGAGATTTGCAGGTATGTTATTGAAATCCGTTGTGCAGCTTTGAGGGATTGGAATGCTAGATTGTACGTGGAAGAATGATCGAAGGGACTTGCAAGAATAGAAAGAATGCGGCGTGGTCATTTAATTTCGTATGATAGTTTATGAATTGTAGTTATCAAATTCTAATAATGTGTATGTTTGGGGTGAATTTAGGTTACGCAGATTAACATCGGTATAAAGTATTGGAGGATTAAAGATCGAGTCAAGAGCAAGAATTGTACGGGAAGAGTAGTCACATAAACGGGAATTTTATATGTAAATTGATCCGATAAATAAGAATGAACGATGTAAATCTTTTAGTTAAGCATTAAATATTTCTAGTATTAGACATCAAGTATGTTACATGGCTAATAGAGAAAGAAAAATTTTGGGCTCATATTTCCGCTACGTCGTTTTCAAGTTATTAATTGTTAGGGTGTTTCATCATGTCAATGTGACGAATGCACCATTGGTTGTGAGCTGGCGCCACTCTTGTCTAAGGAATGTCACACCCCCAAAATCCACAAGCGGAGTATCACCGTAGGAGTCGTGACTGACCAGGATCCAGCTACCAATCACATTGAACAATGTAATTTAAATAAATAAAAGTCCCACCACATAATATAATTGGTGTTCAAACAAGTTAGTCCAATTCAAGTTATTAGCGGAAGCAATAAAGTTTAAAACCAAAAACCCAAGCATAAATTTAAAAGTTCAATGTATAACATGGAACTCAACAGTCCATGTATCACAACGACTTCCGCTCCCCCGCAAGCTCCAGCTAACCTCTAACGACCTGGAAGGCATGTAACAACGAGTTAACAACAAAGTTGAGCGAGTTCACAGTTGGTTATCCAGTTTATAGTTGTTTCAAAAACCACGAGTTCATTCAAAAACCATGAGTTATCCAATTCATTGTTTCCCAAACCATAACCAGTGGGGGCTACCCCATGTAACCACTAGACCGTTACCATATCGACAACTGACTAAGAAAGTTGTGCCCTACGTCAATGTCTATCATCATTGACTAAGTGCCCAGATCCATTAGTCCACGCCCGTCCTCCCGGCACGGTGTGAGGCTTGTCAAACCTAATAGCGCTATTTAACTAATGACCCGCTCGCCATTGGCCCGACGATTAAGTCGATATAAAAATGAGGGACTAAATGATAGAGTTTTGCCTAGTAAGTTATAGGTTGTCGTCCTTCCAACTGAGGACAGAGGTACGTAATCCACCAAAGAGAATACGTAGGTTAAATGTTGTCATCCTTCTCAACGAGGATGGAGGTACTTGTTCTGTTAAAGGTGAATATGTAGGTTTCGTTTTAGTTTCTTAACCCATTCCTAAACCACCGGGAATCCCATGCCTTATAGAAAGTGTGAACTCACCTTGGTTTGCTCAGTTTGTTAATCTACTTGTTCACAGTTAATCAGTCAAAGCCTATAGTATGCATACATACGTAATCAGTTTGCATTCACAAAACTCACGTGTAAGTACAATCAGAGTGGGTATTCAATCAGTGATCATCAGATAGCACATAGTAGTTACACAACTTGCTCAAATTCACAGTTCACATGTATGTTTAGTACGGTGCTTAACAGTTAAGTATGCTAAACAAAATTGAATCATGTGTCCTCATGCATATCTTCAACATACAAGGTCAGCATGTAATCACACATTATTATACTTGTACTAACTACACTCTGTTTGTGAAATTCTGACCCACGGCGAAACCTCAAGGCGACGAAACCTCAAGGCCTTTAGTCGATCAGTTGGGTGACGAAACACCAAGGTGTTTTGTCGTCATAAGGATGGCAAAACTCCCTGGAGTTTCGTCGACAATAAGTGTGGCGAAACCCTCAGGTTTCGTCGAACATATTAACAGTTCCATTCATTTGCCTAAACTACCCCCGTAATTCCTGTAACATCAACAAATAGCTTTGGCAGTTTCAAATCAAATTAAACAGCATTGAATTCAACAATTATGCACAATTACATTACCATAATCATTCTTAATTAAGAACAGTAACAATCGGATCATTAGGTTAACGAGTTCTAACACTAACATGCAATCATAACATCAATTACTCGACTATTCCATACCATCGATCTCCTAATCTTCATACGATTCCAATTAACATGACAACAATACTACCAAAATACTCATGCATATCTAAAACCTAGTCTCATTCGAGTTTATCAACTCTAACAGTTTGCAACTTCTTAATTTACCGAACAAAGCATGAACCGATATCATAATCATTTACATATTCCTGTTTTACATAAACTCATCAATCACACTACTAGCATGGAACCTTAGATACCACCTAGATCTTAACAATTACAACAATGAATCAAGTAGATTAAGTCGAGTAATCTAATCACATACTAACCGGTTGCAAGATGAGATAAGCAAAAACTTCGAGGGAAAGAAAGAACTTCGAGAGGAATGGTGATTGATAACTGCCGTCTAGTCGAAAGGAGAGTCTAGGGTTTCGCAACTTATGATTTACGCACAACATAACGTGAGTGGAACTGGGCTTACTTGGGCCGAAGCCCATTTTGGCGAAACTCCCTAGTTTCGTCGGGGAGTGAATGACGAAACCCCTAGGTTTCGTCGAATGAGAGGGGTGTCGAAACTTCATATGTGTGTGTCCCACCATGTTTCGTCGATTGTGGGTTTATAATTCCAAACAGTTAATAAATTTCTATCACTCATCAATCAAACAGTAATACAATATCTCAAGCATATAATCAAACATGTACAATTACAAAGCAAATAAGTTATGCAAACACAATTGTGAACAAATAACGTGTAGAGGAAAGACCTTGAAAACTCGGGTTGTCACATCATCCCCAACTTGAAAGAAATTTAGTCCTGAAATTTAGCACGTGGTTACTGAGGAAGCTAGTTAGGTTGCGCGTTTTCCTGGTTTTCCTGAGGTGTCACATCATCCCCCCGTTGGTTTGGAATTTCGTCCCGCAATTCCGCAGTAGCTTCAGCCTCAGTAGTGGTTGTACCCAGTGTTGTAAAAGTCGTTAGGCGGTCCCTAGTCGGCCGACTGGGGAGTTGGGAGTAATCGGAGTACTCGGAGAGTACTCGGGGAGTACGCGGACATGGTAAATATAAAGAAAATTAATTGTTTTATATTATTTATGTGTTAAAATAAACATAATTCATGTCAATTGAGTATAATTTAAAATGAAACATGTTTAAAGTTCAAATATTCTGAATACAAGTCCGACTAGTCTGAGTACAAGGCCGAGTAGTCCGAGTACAAGGCCGAGTAGGCCGATTTTGACCGAGTTTGACCGATTAAAAGTCAACAAACCACGTTGACCGCCTAGACCGACTAGGCCGACTACGTCCGACTAGGCCGACTAGGCACCGAGTACTCCCGAGTAATCCCGAGGCCGACTAATTGAGACCACCTAGGAGGAAGTCGCCTCGGAGGGGGTCCGAGGACCGAGTACTCGCCGAGTACTCGGCGAGTAATCTGACTTTTACAACACTGGTTGTACTTTTCTCGAACAACTGGGGATACTTGTGTTTCATTTGGTCTTCTCGTTCCCAGGTGAACTCTGGGCCACGACGGGAGTTCCAACGAACTCGAACAAGAGGTATTCTGGTGCGCTTGAGAACCTTAACGTCTCGGTCAGTAATCTCTACTGGTTCCTCGATGAATCACAACTGATCGTCGATAGTGAGCTCCTTGAGAGGAACTATGAGGGTTTTATCTGACAGACACTTCTTCAGATTTGACACGTGGAATACGTTGTGAACTCCACTGAGTTCTTTGGGTAGGTTCAGTTTGTAGGCCACCTTGCCTATTTTCTCTATGATTTCGAAAGGTCCGACATATCGCGGGTTGAGTTTGCCTCGTTTACCAAAATGAACTACACCTTTCCAAGGTGAGACTTTAAGTAGTACTCGATCCCCAACCTGGAACTCGAGCGGTTTCCTTCGCTTATCAGCATAGCTTTTCTGATGGTCACGAGCTGCCGTCATTCGTTGTCGTATCTGAGCAATCTTCTCTGTTGTGTCTACGACTAGTTCCGGGCCAGTGATTTGGTTGTCGCCAACCTCTGCCCAACAAAGAGGTGATCGGCACTTACGTCCGTACAATGCCTCAAACAGAGCAGCCTGGATGCTGCTGTGGTAACTGTTGTTATACGAAAACTCCACTAACGGGAGGTGTCTTTCCCAGCCATTACCAAAGTCGATTACACATGCCCGAAGTATGTCTTCAAGGGTTTGGATGGTGCGTTCAGACTGTCCATCCGTCTGCGGATGATACGCCGTGCTCATGTCTAATCGAGAGCCAAAGGACTTGTGCATCGCTTGCCACAATTCAGATGTAAAACGTGAGTCACGATCAGAAATGATGGAGGTTGGCACCCCGTGCCTCGAAACTACTTCCTTTAGGTAGATGTCTACTTCCTTTAGCCAGAAAATGTGCAGACTTGGTCAGTCGGTCCACGATCACCCAAATGGTATCGTTTCCTCGTTGAGATCTAGGTAACCCAGTAACGAAGTCCATGGAAATTTGCTCCCATTTCCATGTCGGTATCTCTGGTTGTTGAAGTAGGCCTGATGGTTTCTGGTACTCGATTTTGACTCTCGCACAAGTCAGACATTTACTAACTTAGGTCGCTATGTTAGCTTTCATGTGGGGCCACCAATACGTAGTCTTGAGATCGTGGTACATCTTATCCGAACCAGGATGTACCGAGTAACGAGACTTGTGTGCTTCATCCATCACAAGCTCACGTAGATTTCCATACAATGGAACCCAGATGCGCCCTGTCACGTAGTAAGCGTCGTCTTCCTTTTGTTCTAACCGTTTATTCGATCCTCGCAGGGACTCAGCCCTGATGTTTTCAGTTTTCAATGCTTCAATCTGAGCATCTCATATCTGAGCGGGAAGACCAGAGTGGATGGTAAGCTCTAACGCACGTACACGCTTAGGTTTAGTCTCCTTTCGGCTGAGGGTGTCGGCCACAACATTGGCTTTACCCGGAAGGTACTTGATCACGCACTCGTAATCATTCAGAAGTTCGACCCATCGACGTTGTCGCATATTCAACTCCTTCTGATCGAAGATATGCTGGAGACTCCTGTGATCGGTGTAAATGGTGCACTTGGTACCGTACAGGTAATGCCTCCATATCTTGAGTGCGAAAACAACAGCACCCAGCTCCAGATCGTGGGTAATGTAGTTCCTTTCGTGAACCTTGAGTTGGCACGATGCATAAGCGATGACTTTCTCACGTTGCATCAACACACAACCAAGTCCTTGGATTGACGCGTCGCAATAAACCACAAAATCGTCGGTGCCTTCAGGTAACGAGAGAATAGGTGCGCTACAAAGTCTCTTCTTTAAGTGCTGAAACGCGGATTCCTGTGCATCACCCCAACGATAGGTGACACCCTTCTGAGTTAGAGAACTGAGAGGTTGCGCAATGTTTGAGAAATTCTTGATAAACCTTCTGTAGTAACCCGCCAAACCCAAGAATTGGCGGATTTCGGTTGGTGTACGGGGCGCATGCCAGTTCTTGATCGAGTCAACCTTGGATGAATCCACATGAATCCCATCCTCATTCACCACGTGGCCTAGGAAATGGACTTCACGAAGCCAAAAGTCGCATTTCGAAAACATAGCATACAGCTGCTCTACTCGAAGAAGTTCCAGAATAAGACGCAGATGATGCTCTTGTTCCTCCTGACTCTTAGAATAGATAAGGATGTCGTCGATGAAAACAATAACTAACTTATCCAGGTAAGGTTTGCACACTCGGTTCATGAGATCCATGAAGACCGCATGTGCATTTGTCAATCCGAAAGGCATAACCAGAAACTCGTAGTGCCCGTAACGAGTCCTGAATGCTGTTTTGGAGATGTCCTTGCCTCGGACTCTCAGATGATGATATCCCGATCTCAGATCAATCTTTGAGTAGAAGCTCGACCTTTGCAATTGGTCGAATAGGTCATCAATGCGCAGAAGAGGATAACGATTCTTCACGATCACCTTGTTGAGTTCGCGATAGTCAGTACACATTCGGAAGGTACCGTCTTTCTTCTTCACAAACAAAACTGGAGCTCCCCAGGGCGAAGAGCTAGGACGAATGAAACCCTTGTCCAAAAGCTCTTGTAGTTGTGAGGACAATTCTTCTAGTTCTGATGGAGCTAAACGATAAGGTGCACGAGTTATGGGTGCTGCTCCAGGAGCTAGCTCGATTTGAAATTCGACCTGACGATGAGGCTGAAGACCAGGTAATTCCTCAAGGAATACCTCAGGAAAATCGCGTACGATCGGAATGTCTTCTATCTTCTTCTCTTTCGTTGAGGTGTCAGTAACGAGGGCTAGAATAGCAGTGTGGTCCTTTCGCAAACACTTTTGGTTAAGGAAAGAGATGATGCCTACTACTGCACCACTCTTGTCACCACGAATCACGAGGGGTTCTTCACCAGACCGAGGGATGCGGACAATTTTCTCCTTGCAAAGAATTTCCTCCTGATGTTGAGATAACCAATCCATCCCAACGGCAACGTCGAAGCTACCCAGAACGATAGGAATGAGGTCGATAGAGAAGGACTGATCAGCAAGAACAAGATTACAACCCTTAACTATGTGTGTGGCCTCTAAACTTTTGCCGTTTGCTAGTTCTACAATGTGCTTGGTGTTCAAAAGTGTTGGAGTACGCTTAAGCATCTGACTAACTTTTAAGGACACGTAACTAGTATCAGCACCCGAATCGAATAAAACAGTAACATAGAAGTCGTCCAGTAGGAACTTACCCGTCACAACATTGGGATCATTCCTTGCATCACCCTGACCAATCACTAAGACACGTCCCCTGGCACCGTTACTATCATTATTACCCCCATTGTTGTTCCCATTTCCTTGGTTATTGTTGTTGTTCTGATTCTGATTCAACTATGGACAGTGTCTCTTGAAGTGACCCTCACACCGCACTGAAAGCATCCCTTATTACCCTGCTGTTGCTGCTGCTGGTTCTGTGGAGCTTGTGGCTGCTATTGACGATTCTGATTCGCAGGATGTGAGCTCCTGCAATCCTTGGCTGCGTGACCCAGCTTATTACATCTCTGACAATGACTCTTGTTGCACGGCTCGCTGTGGTGCAAATTACATCGATTGCACTTAGGGTGATTTCCCCTGTATCCACTCCGACCCTGATTCCCAGAAGACTGTTTATTGGGGCTCTTGTAGTCGTCAGTTCTCTGCTGCTGAGACTGAGACTGGACAGAAGTAGAACCTTTGCTTGAATTTCCATCCCATTTACGCTTGTTGTCTCTAGGAGCATCTGAAGTAGCTGTAGCACTAATACGCTTGGGCAGCTTGTTTTGCTCAACTGCCTGATCAGTGAGACGGTGGGCTAGCCGTATGACCTGCTGGATAGTACCAAGGTTAGCCGCGGTCACATGGCTCTGAATCTCTGGCACTAGACCCTTGAGGTACAGCTCGATACGCTTGATAGGAGGATCTACCATAGTAGGACACAGTGTAGCCAGTTCGTTCGATCTCTTCGTATACGCCTCTATCTCAGACCCCGTCATCTTCAAGTTATAAAAATCTACTTCCAGCTTGTGAATGTCATCGCGATGGCAGTACTCCTCTTTGATCAGATCCTTGAAGTCATTCCATGGGGTAGCATTAGCAGCTGCCAACCCTAGCATTTGTACTTGCGCGTTCCACCATGTTAACGCAACACCTACGAGTGTTCCAGTAGCAAATTTTACCCTACGAGCCTCAGGGCATTCACACATCTCGAAGACAGACTTGATCTTCTCGAACCAATGGAGGAGGCCTACAGCTCCTTCTGTAGCACTGAAGGTACTAGGTCGACAATCCATAAAGGTCTTGAACGTACATACGGGAGGCTGAGCATGTTGACCTGTCGCGCGAGAAAGAAAAGACAAGGTTAAGCACAAGAGTTGGTTCGCGAGAGTAGGATCTAAACATCCTAAGATAGGTCGGAATGGCAGGTTATACCTCCTGCAGGGGCTGCTGCGAGTGCCTCAGCCACTCGTTCGTTGATTAGAGCCGTCAGCTGGGCTTGAGTTAAGTTCAAATGTCCACTCATGATCTTCACATCAAAGAAAGCACAAGTGAGAGAGGTGTCGCGAAAGTGCATAAGTATGGGATGACAGAATAGAGTAAGCACACATGGTTTCAAACAATAGTCGTTACGTTGACTAAGCATACCATGAACAATGCATTATGCAAACTAATAGACAGGCAATATAAACATAAACCATATCACCTATAGTGTTGAGTCTTGCACATGGAGCGAAGCGTCGTTGTGGATCGTTGAGTACTATACAGGTTATAGTCTGGTTTTGTCAAAAAGCTTTTTTCTTTTTAAAACCGAGTTCACTATAACCAATGGCTCTGATACCAATCTGTCACACCCCTAAAATCCACAAGCGGAGTATCACCGCAGGAGGCGTGACTGACCAGGATCCAGCCACCAATCATATTGAACAATGTAATTTAAATAAATAAAAGTCCCACCACATAATATAATTGGTGTTCAAACAAGTTAGTCCAATTCAAGTTATTAGCGGAAGCAATAAAGTTTAAAACGAAAAACCCAAGCATAAGTTTAAAAGTTCAATGTATAACATGGAACTCAACAGTCCATGTATCACAACGATTTCCGCTCCCCCGCAAGCTCCAGCTAACCTCTAACGACCTGCAATGCATGTAACAACGAATCAACAACAAAGTTGAGCGAGTTCACAGTTGGTTATCCAGTTTATAGTTGTTTCAAAAACCACGAGTTCATTCAAAAACCATGAGTTATCCAATTCATTGTTTCCCAAACCATAACCAGTGGGGGCTACCCCATGTAACCACTAGACTGTTACCATATCGACAACTGACTAAGAAAGTTGTGCCCTACGTCAATGTCTATCATCATTGACTAAGTGCCCAGATCCATTAGTCCACGCACGTCCTCCTGGCACGGTGTGAGGCTTGTCAAACCTAATAGCGCTATTTAACTAATGACCCGCTCGCTATTGGCTCGGCGATTAAGTCGATATAAAAATAAGGGACTTAATGATAGAGTTTTGTCTAGTAAGTTATAGGTTGTCATCCTTCCAACTGAGGACGGAGGTACGTAATCCACCAAAGAGAATACGCAAGTTAAATGTTGTCATCCTTCTCAACGAGGATGGAGGTACATATTCTGTTAAAGGTGAATATGTAGGTTTCGTTTTAGTTTCTTAACCCATTCCCAAACCACCGGGAATCTCATGCCTTATAGAAAGTGTGAACTCACCTTGGTTTGCTCGGTTTGTTAATCTACTTGTTCACAGTTAATCAGTCAAAGCCTATAGTATGCATACATACGTAATCAGTTTGCATTCACAAAACTCACGTGTAAGTACAATCAGAGTGGGTATTCAATCAGTGATCATCAGATAGCACATAGCAGTTACACAACTTGTTCAAATTCACAGTTCACATGTATGTTTAGTACGGTGCTTAACAGTTAAGTATGCTAAACAAAATTGAATCATGTGTCCTCATGCATATCTTCAACAGACAAGGTCAGCATGTAATCACACATTATTATACTTGTACTAACTACACTCTATTTGTGAAATTCTGACCCACGGCGAAACCTCAAGGCGACGAAACCTCATTCTTAATTAAGAACAGTAACAATCGGATCATTAGGTTAACGAGTTCTAACACTAACATGCAATCATAACATCAATTACTTGACTATTCCATACCATCGATCTCCTGATCTTCATACGATTCCGATTAACATGACAACAATACTACCAAAATACTCATGTATATCTAAAACCTAGTCTCATTCAAGTTTATCAACTCTAACAGTTTGCAACTTCTTAATTTACTGAACAAAGCATGAACCGATATCATAATCATTTACATATTCCTGTTTTACATAAACTCATCAATCACACTACTAGCATGGAACCCTAGATACCGCCTAGATCTTAACAATCACAACAATGAATCAAGTAGATTAAGTCGAGTAATCTAATCACATACTAACCGGTTGCAAGATGAGATAAGCAAAAACTTCGAGGGAAAGCAAGAACTTCGAGAGGAATGGTGATTGATAACTGCCATCTAGTCGAAAGGAGAGTCTAGGGTTTCACAACTTATGATTTACGCACAATATAACGTGAGTGGAACTGGGCTTACTTGGGCCGAAGCCCATTTTGGCGAAACTCCCTAGTTTCGTCGGGGAGTGAATGACGAAACCCTTAGGTTTCGTCGAATGAGAGGGGTGGCGAAACTTCATATGTTTCGTAGCGGTGTGTGTTTGTCCCACCATGTTTTGTCTATTGTGGGTTTATAATTCCAAACAGTTAATAAATTTCTATCACTCATCAATCAAACTGTAATAGAATATCTCAAGCATATAATCAAACATGTACAATTACAAAGCAAACAAGTTATGCAAACACAATTGTGAACAAATAACATGTAGAGGAAAGACCTTGAAAACTCCGGTTGTCATAAGGCAGGACGGAGCTAGTGACCCACACAAAGAGCGGGATGGATTGGCTTATCCCCATGGAAATGAGGACGCCACATGGTAATCGAAAGATAACCCCATGATAAAGTGGTATCAGAGCAGGTCGATTCTCGGAAACTGCTGAGTCTACTGCTGAGTCCAAGGCAGGACGAAGCTAGTGACCCACACAAAGAGCGGGATGGATTGGCTTATCCCCATGGAAATGAGGACGCCACATGGTAATCGAAAGATAACCCCGTGATAAAGTGGTATCAGAGCAGGTCGATTCTCGGATACGTTGGAGTGTGAACACATAACCAAAATGAGTTTAATATTTAGAGTATGGTTACGTAATGGTGGTGGGAGAAGACCAAATATAGAGCACTTTGGTGAAGGTCTTTGTACGCCGCGAGTATGGGGTCGTGAACGCCACCTTAGTATAGTATCAATGAAGCCCGTCGAGATTTATCTCAACAACTACGGTACAAGCAGCGCCATAAAAGATGATGGTTAAAAGTTTCTACAATCTTCAGCTTCCCCGTATCCCTGAAACTACTGGCGAACATCGGCGGTACACAAAGTTATCCGATGCAATACACTGAACGATCTAGATGAAGATCATTGTTTTTTTTGCTATCTGGTGTCCTACCATCCCAAAGTGAATCATGCTCAACATATGAGAAGATACATTGTCTAAGGGGGTGTTTGAGATTTGCTTATTTTAGTGACTTATTAGCTTATTTACTACATTGTGGCTTAGGGGCTATTTGTTTACTTCTTAATGAGGCTCTTAATGGTTAAGACCTCTTACTGATTCACCACTTAATGGTTCATACTGTTTGTTTCGCGAGCAGATGTCTGAATGGTTCAGACATTTGCCCCTGAATGGTTAAGTTTTATACTGAGTCTGAATGGTTAAGACCTCTAATCTGAATTTGTTAGACATTTGCCTCTGAACAGTTAAGCATTATACTAGCTCTTAATGGTTCAGACCTCTTACTGGTTCAGCATTTAATGGTCCAGACCTATTACTGGTTCAGCACTTAACCATTCAGAAGTTGCCAAACAGCCCCTTACTAACTTTTTTTCAAAATGTTATAAGTTGTTTTGAAAAGCTAAGCCAAACATGGCCTAAGTATGCGAGCTGGTGTGGGACGACGAGTAATAAATTTGGCCACTCAAGTATTAATCCGGTTTTGTGTATGTAAATTTGGCCAAAACCTTATTATGAAATTATAAAATACCAAAAATACTAATATTAAGAATTGTCATTTGTACTTTTTTTATAAGAATACAACAAATGGATGAGGTAATCATTCTACATTTTGCGCTTATACTAATACAGTGAAAGTGGATTCAACCTTGTTTTGTGGGTTTTCAGGAACCTACTCGATTTGGAAAAATTAGTGTCAACCTGGTATAATTTAAAAAAATTTCTGAATCCGTCACATTATAAAAGCAGATTGTTTGTAAGTGAGTTCTTAAATCTAAGTTATGTTAATGCATAACCCTTTGAAATCAAATTACTTATCTGTCATACTTTCAGTGTTTACGATACGTGATATCAAACATATTGTTTATAACGAGTTATCTTGTATCTACAGGTTACATGAATATTACACAGACACAGTCTCCTTGAGTCACCAAAGTTTAGGTTATCACTTTTATAAATTTGAGAGTGACATTGTCCCGTAAGTTAATATATAGTGATCTGTATCTACAGTTTACATGAATATATCACTTGTGATGGCCATAGGACTCAGACAAGTTTAGATTATCTTTTTTAATATTTGAGAGTGACTTTGTCTAATAAGTTCAAATATACTGACCCATTATACAATTTCAAATTGATATTTTTTGGAAGATATTTTTCTAAACTTTAGAAATAATATAAAGAGTAAAATGCTAAGACGGTCCTTGAGTTTAAGTAATTTTTTTTGCCACTTCAGTAAAAAATAAAGCCTTTTGTATCTGGATGGATCACTAAGTTTTTATTTTTGTTGTCATTTTCATCCAATTTGCAAATTGACTTAGAATTTTCTGCTAATTTCTTCCTTTTTTTTTATCATTTCCCTCATTTATTTAAAATATGTTATGGCATAATTAAATAAGGAAAATGCCACAAAGGGAAAAGTTAACAGAAAATTCTAACACAGTTTGTCAATTAGATGAAAATGACAACAAAAATGAATTCTTAGGAATTCAGATATAAAAAGATTTATTTTTGAAATGAAGTTACAAAAATGACGTAAACTCAAGAAGCATTTTGGTATTTTACTCTTGATATAAACAATAATGTTTTTGTTTTAAGACTGCGGGGTATGGTGGGGCTTGGGTTGGGCGTGGGTTGAGGCGGGTGCTGACACGTGGAATGGGAGCCCCCCCACTGCCTGGTACGTGTCCGCGGGGTATGATGGGGCGTGGGTTGGGCTTGGGTTGGATGCACCGCGTGGCAGGGTAGTTTAAAAAAAAAATATACAAAATTTTAAAAAATCACACAAACATTTATAAAAAAAAACATACAACTTCATTAATATTTATAAAATTACATAAACCTAAAAATTACAAAAACCTAAAAATTACAAAATAAGAAACCTAAAGCGTTAAATAAATTTCAAAAAGGCCGATCTTGTCGAACGCCTTTTTTTCCTTGCCGCGAAACTCTATGTTCGCCACCGCCACCCGGTCCTCGTGGCTTAACTCGCCCCCGGGAACGGCTTCGTAGTAAGCCTTGAAACGCTCGAGCTTGGGACGTAGCTCGCGCCATTTATGTTGGCACGCGTTCATGTTGTGGCGGTCGTTACCGACGTTTAGTCGGTAGGCCGCGAAAGCTTCCGGCCAATATTTGGTTTGGCCCGGTGGCCGCCCCTTCATAGCGTCAACGACGCTTGTGACTAGGGCAAGTTCTTCGTTGTGGGTCCAGGATGCCATAGCGGGTTCGTGAGATGTTGGGTTTTTGGTGACCGGCTGGGGCAGCGGGTGGGGATATCGAATGTTTGGGACCACGGTGGGGGTTGGGATGGACCACCCGGTTGGGGTTTGGGGGTATTTATAGGGGATGTTGGGGTTTGGGTGACCGGTTGGGGTGACCGCTTGGCCAAGCCAACGGTTTGAATTTAAAAATTCAAAACCTTTGGGATGGCCCGCTATGACGTTGCGGGTGAGCCAATAATATTCAGCCAACTAGGATGGCCAAACCGCCCCACGCCCGGCTTGAAACCCATGCCCCAAGGGCCACGCCGAAACCTATGCCCACCCGGGGTGGTGGCTTGGGCGTTTTCCCCCTACCCACGCCCAAACTCCCGCCCCATACCCGCATTCTAAGAAAAAAGTGAAAGGTGGAGGAGGAAGGACAAAGGAACCATACCGTGAATTAATTGTCCGAAAGGAGTGCCCACTTTTGGTGTTGGCGGTGAGACACTACTTTGGATCTTTCGAAAGTGGCCACTGACTTTTATGGCAATCAATTTTTAGGCCATGTTTTCTTGGTCGTAATATTCAAGCCACCTCAATCCCTAGGCTAATTAATCCCAATTTTCTTTATTAATTACTCTCAAATTAAATATTTTATATATATATACTAATTTCTTTAATCCTCCGTCTTCTATGAGACTTGAACCCAAGACATTCCTCTTTCCAACCTAGGTATTTTAAAGGTTTTGCCTTTGCCAATGGACCACCACCCGATTGGTTAAATATTTTATATTTTAACAGCAACACCTTCAAACTCTCTTGTTTGTGTTAGAACCTATCCCCTGGATATAACCTTCAAACTCTCTTGTTTGTGTTAGAACCTATGACATTCTACTAAGAGACAAGAGCCTCTTGCTGAACGAATTAGCGGCACATTGACCATTTTTAACCACTTTTTCATCAATAGTTATTTTTTCTTATACATTGTGTTTAGAGTAGTACTTTGCAAGTCAAATTTCCTGATTCATATGGTCAGGGGGCGGACCCACATGGTATGGGTCGGGGTCCATGGACCCCAAAGTTTTTTAGAAAAATAGTAGAACCGACATGTTAAATTTTTAAGAACCCCATAAAATAAATTAGTTGGACCTCATATTATTAAAAACAAAGATGGTGTGGTGGTAAATCCCTTTGTGTTCCAACAAATAGATCTCAAGTTCAAGTCTTCCTTCTCCTCTTTTTAGTTTATTTTTTACATCAAAATAAAACTAGTGCTTTAAAACAACACAACCATCCATTGACCCTCTAATTTGCTTTTTTAAAGTGATAAATTTAATATCTCCGAATGATTTTATTTCACATTTGATTACCAAATAAGACTTCCAACATATAGTGACGTTCATAAAAAAGCTTAAATAAAAAAAAAAACTTAAACACAATTTTGAAGTTATGTGAAGTAATTGTGTTGTTTAGGTAGCTATTGGTTCCAAGCAACTTATTAATCACCAATATATGATATGATGCTGCTAAAAAAAAGTTACTTTAGTTGAAAATTTTAGTTGATTACCCGGGTAGCAAATATATAATGTGAAAATAATTTGTTCATATCTCGTAATTACACAACTTATAATTATAATGATAATTATGCGACTCATGCTACAATTATGTACATTGTACATACATAATTAAGTAACTTATAAAAATTATTACGTAACAATGATAATTAAACATGTTATATACACAACATAACAACTACTTTATTTTATTTTATAAATAGTTGATTTTTTTAATGTATAGCAATACTATATTTAAACTAAAGATTTTTTTAACTAATATAAAACATGTTACAAATAATTGTAACAAAAATTTAAAAGATACCATAAATATGGATGTATTAGTTTACAATTTAAAAAGCATATAAAAAATAATTCTAGCTTTTTACCATAAATAATAAAAAATAGTGAGAAATAAGACTGCGGGGTATGGGGCGGGAGTTTGGGCGTGGGTAGGGGGAAAACGCCCAAGCCACCACCCCGGGTGGGCATGGGTTTCGGCGTGGCCCTTGGGGCATGGGTTTCAAGCCGGGCGTAGGGCGGTCTGGCCAAGCTGACATGGCGGGCTCTAATTGGACAAACCAAAGAAGCCGTTGGGCTAGCCGTTGGCCAACGGCTATCTTAAAAAAAATAAATAAATAAAATTTTATTTTTCCACTATAAACCTCACAATTTCTTCCATTTTTTTACCACATTCATCTTCAATTCTCCATCTACAAAACGAAAAAATGCATCCTCATAACCGTCCTTTTGACCCGACCCACCCGTTTGCACTCCAAGAAAATAATCCTAGCCCACCACCCATTCGTCCAATGCCTCGTCCATTTATAATCCTAGCCCACCACCCATACGGCATCACCTTCAGCTGGGAGTTCGCTCTTGCATAGAGGAATATACAGCGACCAGTTGGATGACATTTCATCCAAGATGGATACATTCAACGTCTTCCAACAACAAAGGGCCGAAATTCGGAAGAGCAAAGAAGCTAGAGATGCCGCTAGAGAAGCCCAGAGACAAAGACGGGAGGATTTGAAAATTCTATCCCAGCCGATTGATCACCTAAAGGGTGACGAGTTGGAAATAGTCTTGGAGATGAGAGAAGAGATAAAAAAACAAATATAAACGTTAGGAAATTTTTTTATGTAATTTTTATGTAATTTTCTTTAATTAAAAACAAATACAAAGAGCCCAGCCGGGTCAGCCCAGCGAAGCCCACCAAACCCACGCCCCCAACCCCCGCCCCACCATACCCTCTTTAAATGTGGGTCGCCCCATGTCTGCCACCCCAAGCCACGTGTCAACAAATGCCCCAACCCAAGCCCAACCCCCGCCCCACCATACCCCGCAGTCTAATATGGGGTTGACAAGTGGCAAAATTATAGATGGATATTCTAGGAATAAGCCAAGTGTACTCTATTTTTATTTATAACTATATAGATGAGTTCAATTGAGAATCATTAACTATTGTATGCACTCTAGGGGTATTAATGGAGTGTTTGTAAAGTGTTTCTTCTCATATTTTTAAGGGTTTAAGTTTCATGGTTGACATAAGGTGTAGTTTAGAAGTAGTATTACAGTGCGTGTGAGTTAGTCGTTAAAAAACTAATTAGAAATCAATTCAACAACTTCTGGATTTATTATACAACGGATGATATAGAGAGGATAACTACAATACATATATGTGTGTGTAGAGAGAGATTTCTTGTAATAAGAAAATTTTGTGCGAAGCATACAAAATATCCAAGACGCGACACATGTATTTTAAGGCGATGGTATATGTGTCCGTTAATGAAAGGTGGTTTGAGAAGCAACGTCATAATGGTTTGGTTACACCATTATAATCATACAATTCGTTCTTGTGTCAAATCTTTGAAACTTGGAGTTGGATAAACCGTTGTAATTGATTTATATGCGTCGTTGTAACAAGTTTAGAAGTACTATTGTAGTTGGAAAATTAGACTCACTTTTGTAAATAGTTTAAACTTAGTGTTTAAATAGTTTTAAAGTCATTGTTGTAATTGGTTTAGATTTTAGATCACCAATATATTAGGTTTAGACACAACCTTTTTTTGCTTTCTGTTATTTAATACTTTCTCATCTCCTCAAATTTTAGTTATTTGAAATTTAGAATCAAAGATTTTGATCACCTTCTTCTATGGTTGGGATATCAGTTGTCACACCCCCAAAATCCACTTGCGGAGTATCACCGCAGGAGTCGTGACTAACCAGGATCTAGCCACCAATCATATTGAACAATATAGTTAAATAAATAAAAGTCCAAACCAAATAATATAACTGGTGTCAAATCAGTTTAAACATGTCTAAGTTATCAGCGGAAACAATAAGTTCAAAACCCAAATTATAAGTTTGAAAGTTCATAAGTTTATCATGAACACTCAATGGTCCATGTTCCACAACGACTCCTCCCATGCAAACTCCTGCTAAGTACCTAACGACATGCAAGGCATGTAACAACGAATCAACAACAATGTTGAGCGATTCACAGTTGGTTGTCCATTTTTAGTGTTGTTTCAAAAACCATAAGTTATTTCGAAAACCACGAGTTAACCAGTTCCTTGTTTCCCAAGCCATAACTAGTGGGGGCTTCCCCATGTTAACCACTAGACCCGCTACCATATCGACTAGTGACTGAAGTTATGTTTATGTGCCCTGCGTCAATGTCTATCATCATTGACTAGTGCCCAAGTCCATTAGTCCACGCCCGTCCTCTGCGGCACAGTGTGAGGCTTGTCAAACCTAATAGCACTATTTAACTAATGACTCGTTCGCCATTGGCCCGGCGATTAAGTCGATATAAAAATGAGGGACTTAATGATAGAGTTTTGTCTAGTGTCATTCAATGTTGTCACCCTTCACTTAAGAGGGTGGGAGTACGTGTCCTACCAAAGGAGAACACGCAGGTTTCAATGTTGTCACCCTTCACCTAAGAGGGTGGAAGTACGTATTCTACCCAAGGAGAATACACAGGTTTCCTCATTAAACGTTAACCCATTCCCAAACCACCGGGAATCCCATGCCTTGTAGAAAGTGTGAACTCACCTTAGGTTAGCTCGGCAGATAAATAGAAAGGTCACTTTAGCTAATTAGGATCAACCACGTCCTAACATGGTTACCATACAAGTTAGGTCTAGGTTCAAGTAACACACATACGTCTTACACATAAACTAATAGTTCACATACACGGAATGATCATGGCAGGCACGTAGCATCATGGCAACTGATTAAACAACATTTAGCATGTTAAATAGTAACATTTAAGTTCACATATAAGGCCCAATTTGTGCGATTCAAGTGATTGGGCTGTTGAGGTTGTGCGATTCTAACCTGGTTCGGCCCAATGAGTGCCCGACCCACAATCAAGGATTTGTGCGATTCGTCCTTGATTGTGCGATCCGGGTTGTGCGATCCAACCCTTACCCATCCCAATGACATGTGCGGCCCAATAAACATCTACAGTTCAAATTCTTATGCGGCCCAACATGTTGTGCCACAACATGTTGGGCGGTCATGCATAAAAGGATTGCACAATGTGCTTAAACAGTGGTACCTCATGCAATCCTAGCTTGTGCGATTTAACTTGTGTGATTGGTACTTGTGCGATCAGTTATGTGGTACCATGAATCTAGGAAATCAGTTACTCCATTCTAACAGTTTCCATCTTTGCAATTAATTGATCAAATCATGTGTTTACCAGTTAATTCTCATGAACCCTAATTAACCCTAATTATAAACAACAACTCATCATGCACACATATAATCAGATCATCAAACTATAGAATTCGAGTATCAATAAGTAACCTAAATCATCATACAATTTCACATGCCAAATCAAACTAATCAACTACACACTTAATCAAGATCACATCCCTTTAACATGTATTCGGTCCTAGGTTAACATATATCATCATTCGATCCATTAACCAAAACAGTTCCATCCACCATATATATATATAGAAATTGAACACATAATTCCAATTCATGATCGCGATATCTATCAACATTACTACTAGCATGAACCCTAGTTTTCACATAAAAATCATAGCAATCAAAATCATGGTAACTGATAAAGATGTAACACTAACCAGAAAATCAAAGAGACTAGCTTGATCGAGATAGAAGAGCTTCGAGGGAGGGGACAGTCGTCGAACAAGAGAGAGGAGAGAAAGAGGGAGCTAGGGTTTTGTGTGTTTTCTTGTGTTTGTAAATTATGAGAAACAAAAATCCCTAAGGGATGTGTGTAAGCGTATAAGAGGAGTGGGCAGAACCCATTCTTGGGCTGCCATTGGGTCACATATTCAAACAGGCAAACAAGATTGGGCTGAGAAGAGTGTGAGGGGTTATGGACAAAGTGTGCGGCCCAAATGCTTGTGCGATCGGTTTTATGTTGTGCGACCAACATACAATATTCACATTACAATCACATAATCATAATAAAAGCATAACATTCTATTGCAAACAAATACATCAATTAATCACATAATCATTCATACAGGTTACACCAAAACACAACAAAAAGGTTCTAAAATACGAGTTGTCACATCATCCCCAAGTTGAAAGAAATTTCGTCCCGAAATTTAGCACATAGTCACTGAGGAAGCTAGTTAGGTAGCGTGGTTTCCTGGAGTATCACATCATCCCCCCGTTGGTTTGGAATTTCGTCCTGAAATTCTGCAGTAGCTTCAGCTTCAGTTGTGGACTCACTTTTCTTAAACAACTGGGGATAATTGTGTTTCATTTGGTCTTCTCGTTCCCAGGTGAACTCTGGGCCACGACGGGAGTTCCAACGAACTCGAACAATGGGTATCCAGGTACGATTGAGGGTTTTAACTTCCCGGTCCATAATTTCCACTGGTTCCTCGATGAATCGCAACTGGTCGTCGATAGTGAGTTCCTTGAAAGGAACTATGAGAGTCTCATCTGACAGACACTTCTTCAGATTTTACACATGGAATACGTTGTGAACACCACTGAGCTCTTCGGGCAGATTCAGTCTATATGCCACTTTGCCGATTTTCTCAGTGATTTCGAAGGGTCCAACATAATGAGATTAAGCTTGCCCCATTTACCAAAGCGAACCACACCTTTCCAAGGTGAAACTTTAAGTATCACTCGATCCCCAACCTGGAACTCGAGCGGTTTCCTGCGCTTATCAGCGTAGCTTTTCTGACGGTCTCGAGCTGCCGCCATTCATTATCCTATTTGGGCAATCTTCTCCGTTGTGTCGACGATGAGTTCTGGGCCAGTGATTTGACTGTCACCAACTTCTACCCAACGTAAGGGTGATCGGCATTTCCATCCATACAAGGCCTCGAACGGAGCTGCCTGGATGCTGGTGTGGTAACTGTTGTTATACGAAAACTCCACCAAAGGTAGGTGCCTTTCCCAGCCGTTACCAAAGTCGATTACACATGCTCGAAGCATGTCTTCATGAGTCTGGATGGTGCATTCAGTCTGCCCATCCTTCTGCGGATGGTATGCTGTGCTCATGTCTAGACGTGAGCCAAAGGATTTGTGCATCGCCTGCAACAAATCAGATGTAAAACGTGGGTCACGGTCAGAAATGATGGAAGTTGGCACCCCGTGCCTCGCGACTACTTCCTTCAGGTAGATGTCTGCTAGAGTAGAGAACTTATCCGTCTCCTTGATAGCCAGAAAGTGTGCAGACTTTGTCAGTCGATCCACTATTACCCAAATGGTATCGTTTCCTCGCTGAGATCTTGGTAGGCCAGTAACAAAGTCCATGGAAATTTGCTCCCATTTCCATGTCGGTATCTCTGGTTGTTGAAGAAGGTATGATGGCTTCTGGTATTCAACCTTGACCCTATCACAGGTCAAACATTTATTAACATAGGTCGCTATGTTAGCTTTTATGTGGTGCCACCAGTAAAGAGTTCTGAGGTCTTGGTACATCTTGTCAGAACCAGGATGCACCGAGTAGCGGGACTTGTGTGCTTCGTCCATCACAAGTTCTCGTAAGTTTCCAAAGAATGGAACCCAGACACGTTCCATGAAGTAGTATGTGCCATCTTCCTTACGTTCGAGTTTCTTTTCCATACCCCGCAGAGACTCTGCTTTGATGTTTTCTACCTTCAATGCTTCGACCTGAGCATCACAAATTTGGGTGGGAAGACTGGAGTGAATAGTACGTTGTAACGCACGTACACGCTTAGGTTTGGTTTCTTTCCGACTGAGGGTGTCGGCCACAACATTGGCTTTGCCTGGATGATACTTGATTGCACATTCATAATCGTTAAGAAGTTCGACCCATCGACGCTGTCGCATGTTCAACTCCTTCTGATCAAAGATATGCTGGAGACTCTTGTGATCGGTGTAAATGGTGTACTTGGTACCGTACAAGTAATGTCTCCATATCTTAAGCGCAAACACCACTGCTCCCAACTCCAAGTCGTGAGTAGTGTAGTTCTTTTCGTGAACCATAAGTTGGCGTGATGCATAAGCTATGACCTTCTCACCTTGCATCAACACACAACCAAGTCCTTGGATTGACGCGTCACAATAAACCACAAAACCATCTGTGCCTTCAGGTAACGAGAGAATAGGTGCGCTACAAAGCTTCAACTTCAGCTGCCGAAATGCGGATTCCTGAGCATCACCCCAACGATAGGTGACACCCTTCTGAGTAAGAACAGTAAGAGGCTGCGCAATCTTCGAGAAATCCTTAATAAACCTTCTGTAGTAACCCGCCAAACCCAAGAATTAACGGATTTCAGTTGGTGTTCGAGGTGCAGGCCAATTCTTGATCGAGTCAACCTTGGATGGATCTACGTAAATCCCATCCTCATTAACTACGTGGCCTAGGAAATGGACTTCACGAAGCCAGAAGTCACATTTCGAAAACTTAGCATAAAGCTATTCTGTTCGAAGGAGTTCCAGAATGAGTCGCAGATGACGCTCGTGTTCCTCCTGACTCTTGGAATAGATCAGGATGTCGTCGATGAAAACAATAAAAAACTTATCCAAGTAAGGTTTACACACCCGGTTCATGAGATCCATGAAGACCGCAGGTGCGTTCGTCAACCCGAAGGGCATAACCAGGAACTCGTAGCGTCCGTAACGAGTCCTGAATGCTGTCTTGGAGATGTCCTCGTCTCGGACTCTCAGCTGATGATAGCCCCATCTTAGATCAATCTTAGAGTAGAAGCTCGACCCTTGCAACTGGTCGAACAGATCGTCGATACGCGGAAGAGGATAACGATTCTTCACGGTCACCTTGTTGAGTTCGCGATAGTCAATGCACATTCGAAAGGTACCGTCTTTCTTTTTCACAAACAAAACTGGAGCTCCCCAGGGCGAAGAGCTAGGACGAATGAAACCCTTGTCCAGGAGTTCCTGCAGTTGCGTGGACAGTTCTTCTAGTTCTGATGGGGCTAGGCGATAAGGTGCACGAGCTATAGGCACTACTCCAGGAGCTAGCTCGATTTGAAACTCGACTTGACGATGAGGCGAAAGACCAGGTAATTCCTCAGGGAATACCTCAGGAAAGTCACGTACAATCGGAATGTCTTCCATCTTCTTCTCTTTCGTTGAGGTGCCAGTAACGACGGCTAGAATAGCAGTGTGGCCCTTTCGCATGCACTTATGGGCCTTAAGGAAAGAGATGATACCCACGACAGCACCACTCTTGTCACCATGGATAACGAGAGGTTCACCGCTTGCACGAGGGATGCGGACAATCTTCTCCTTGCAGAGTATTTCCGCTCGATGTTGAGATAACCAATCCATCCCAATGACAACATCGAAGCTACCAAGAACGATGGGGATGAGATCGATAGAGAAGGTCTGACCAGCTAGTGCAAGATTACAACCCTTAACTATGTGTGTGGCCTCAAGACTTTTACCATTCGCTAGTTCTACAACATGCTTGGTGTTCAAGGGGATTGGGGTACGTTTAAGCATCTGACTAACTCTTATGGACACGTAACTAGTATCGGCTCCCGAATCGAATAAAACAGAAACAAAGAAATTATCTAGTAGGAACTTACCCGTCACGACGTTGGGATCGTTCCTCGCGTCACCCTGACCAATCACAAATGCACGTCCCCTGGCACCATTACCATCATTGTTATCCCTGTTGTTATTCCCATTCCCCTGATTGTTATTGTTGTTCTGATTCTGGTTCAGCTTGGGGCAGTCTCTTTTAAAGTGGCCATCTTCACCACAATGGAAACATCCTTTGTTGTTACCCTGTTGTTGCTGCTGCTGCTGCTGGCGCTGGTTCTGTGGAGTTTGCTGCTGCTGTCGCCTCTGATTCGCATGATAAAGGCTCCTGCAATCTTTTGCTGCGTGGCCTGGTTTGTTGCATCTCTGGCAATTGTTCTTGCTACACGACCCGCTGTGGTGCATATTACATTGATTGCACTTAGGGTGGTTTCCCTTGTACTCACCCTGACCTTGATTACCAGAAGACTGTTGACTAGGGCTCTTGTAGTCGTCAGTCCTTCACTGTTGAGACTAAGACTGAACAGAACTTGAACCCTTGCTTGAATTTCCATCCCATTTGCATTTGTTGTCGCTTGGAGCATCAGAAGTAGTGGTAGCACTAATACGCTTTGGCAGCTTGTTCTGCTCGACTGCCTGATCAGTGAGACGGTGGGATAGTCGTATGATCTCCTGGATTGTAGGGAGGTTAGCTGAAGTCACCATACTCTAAATTTCTGGCACTAAACCTTTGATGTAAAGCTCGATATGTTTCTAGGGAGGATCCACCATGTTGGGATACAAAGTAGCTAATTCGTTCGATCTCTTAGTATACGCTTCGATCTCAGACCCCGTCATCTTCAGATTGTAAAACTCCACCTCTAGCTTGTGAATGTCGTCACGATGACAATACTCTTCCTTGATCAGATCCTTAAAGTCATTCCATGGGGTGGCATTAGCAGCTGCCAACGCTAGCATTTGCACCTGTGCGTTCCACCAAGACAACGCACCACCTTCAAGTGTTCCCGTAGCAAACTTCACCCTACTAGCAACAGGGCATTCACACATTTCGAAAACAGATTCGATCTTCTCGAACCAGTGGAGAAGACCTACGGCTCCTTCTGTGCCGTTGAAGGTACTTGGTCGACAATCCATGAAGGTCTTGAACGTACACACTAGAGGCTGAGCATGATGACCTGTCGCGCGAGAAAGAAAGGATCAGGTTAAGCACGAGAGTAGGATCTAAACATCCCATGATAGGTCGAGATAGCAGGCTGTACCTCCTGCTTGAGCTGCTGCGAGAGCCTCAGCAACTCGTTCGTTGATTAGAGCCGTCAGTTGGGCCTGAGTCAAATTGAGCCGTCCACTCATGATCTTCACATCGGGAAAAGCACAAGTAAGAATGGTGACGTAGAGGTGTGAAAAGTATGGGATGACAGAAAAGAGCAAGCACACAGGGTTTCAAGCAAACAAATGCATGTCAAGAAGGTACATTACAGCTAATGGCAACATGCTACTACGTTAACTAAGCATACCATGATCAATGCACTATTTAAACTAACATGCAGGCAATACAAACATAAACCATATCACCTATAGTGTTGAGTCTTGCACTTGAAGCGAAGCGTCGTTGTGGATCGTTGAGCACTGAACATGTTATAGTCTGGTTTTTATCAAAAAGTTTTTCCTTTTTAAAAACCAAGTTCACTATAACCAATGGCTCTTATACCAATCTGTCACACCCCCAAAATCCACTCGCGGAGTATCACCGCAGGAGGCGTGACTGACCAGGATCCAGCCACCAATCATATTGAGCAATATAGTTAAATAAATAAAAGTCCAAACCAAACAATATAATTGGTGTCAAATCAGTTTAAACATGTCTAAGTTATCAGCGGAAGCAATAAGTACAAAACCCAAATTATAAGTTTGAACGTTCAAAAGTTTATCATGAACACTAAATGGTCTATGTTCCACAACGACTCCTCCCATGCAAACTCCTGCTAAGTACCTAACGACCTGCAAGGCATGTAACAACGAATCAACAACAATGTTGAGCGAGTTCACAGTTGGTTGTCCATTTTTAGTGTTGTTCCAAAAACCATAAGTTATTTCGAAAACCATGAGTTAACCAGTTCCTTGTTTCCCAAGCCATAACCAGTGGGGGCTTCCACGTGTTAACCACTAGACCCGCTACCATATCGACTACTGACTGAAGTTATGTTTATGTGCCCTGCGTCAATGTCTATCATCATTTACTAGTGGCCAAGTCCATTAGTCCACGCCCGTCCTCTGTGGCACGGTGTGAGGCTTGTCAAACCTAATAGCGCTATTTAACTAATGACCCGTTCGCCATTGGCCCGACGATTAAGTCGATATAAAAATGAGGGACTTAATGATAGAGTTTTGTCTAGTGTCATTCAATGTTGTCACCCTTCAGTTAAGAGGGTGGGAGTACGTGTCCTACCCAAAGAGAACACGCAGGTTTCAATGTTGTCACCCTTCACCAAAGAGGGTGGAAGTACGTATTCTACCCAAGAAGAATACGCCGGTTTCCTCATTAAACGTTAACCCATTCCCAAACCACCGGGAATCCCATGCCTTGTAGAAAGTGTGAACTCACCTTAGGTTAGCTCGGCAGATAAATAGAAAGGTTACTTGAGCTAATTAGGATCAACCACGTCCTAACATGGTTACCATACAAGTCAGGTCTAGGTTCAAGTAACACACATACGTCTTACACATAAACTAACAGTTCACATACACGGAATGATCATGGCAGGCACGTAGCATCATGGCAACTGATTAAACAACATTTAGCATGTTAAACAGTAACATTCAAGTTCACATATAAGGCCCAATTTGTGCGATTCAAGTGATTGGGCTGTTGAGGTTGTGCGATTTTTGGCCCAATGAGTGCCCGGCCCACAATCAAGGATTTGTGCGATTCGTCCTTGATTGTGCGATCTGGGTTGTGTGATCCAACCCTTACCTAACCCAATGACATGAGCGGCCCAATAAACATCTACAGTTCAAATACTTGTGCGGCCCAACACGTTGTGCGATCAGCACTGTCTTGTGCGATCCACAGCGTGTTGTGCGGTCATGCATAAAGGGATTGCACAATGTTCTTAAACAGTGGTACCTCATGCAATCCTAGCTTGTGCGATTTAACTTGTGCGATCAAGGCTTGTGCGATTAAGGACTTGTGCGTTTGGTACTTGTGCGATCAGTTATGTGGTACCATGAATCTAGGAAATCAGTTACTCCATTCTAACAGTTTCCATCTTTGCAATTAATCGATCAAATCATACGTTTACCAGTTAATTCTCATGAACCCTAATCATAAACAACAACTCATCATGCACACATATAATCGGATCATCAAACTATAGAATTCGAGTAACAATAAGTAACCTAAATCATCATACAATTTCACATGCCAAATCAAACTAATCAACTACACACTCAATCAAGATCACATCCCTTTAACATGTATTCGGTCCTAGGTTAACATATATCATCATTCGATCCATTAACCAAAACAGTTCCATCCATATATATATATATATATATATATATATATAAATTGAACACATAATTCCAATTCATGATCGCGATATCCATCAACATTACTACTAGCATGAACCCTAGTTTTCACATAAAAATCATAGCAATCGAACTCATGGTAACTGATAAAGATGTAACACTAACCAGAAAATCAAAGAGACTAGCTTGATCGAGATGGTAGAGCTTCGAGGGAGGGGACAGCCATCGAACAAGAGAGAGGAGAGAAAGAGGGAGCTAGGGTTTTGTGTGTTTTCTTGTGTTTGCAAATTATGAGAAACAAAACTCCCTATGGGATGTGTGTAAGCGTATAAGAAGAGTGGGCCGAACCCATTCTTGGGCTGCCCTTGGGTCATGAATTCAAACAGGCAAACAAGATTGGGCCGAGAAGAGTGTGAGGGGTTATGGACAAAGTGTGCAGCCCAAATGCTTGTGTGATCTGACTTATGTTGTGCGACCAACATACAATATTCACATTACATTCACATAATCATAATAAAAGCATAACATTCTATTGCAAACAAATACATCAATTAATCACATAATCATTCATACAGGTTACACCAAAACACAACGAAAAGGTTCTAAAATACGAGTTGTCGCATCAGTCGGGGTCTTTCTCGGTTAGTTCGGTCAGGAAAGTTTTGCTAGGTTCCGATTCTAGTAACAGATTTGTGTTGGATTGGTGCAAATGGGTTTCGAAAAAATGCAATATGTTCGTTTGGAGAGCGGAGATGAATAGGATTCCTACTTCTGATGCGTTACAAAGGAGGGGTATCGTGGTCGGAGACGGGTTTTGCCCTCTTTGCAAAACGGATATCGAATCGGTAGAGCACCTTTTCACCTCATGTGTGATTGCGGTTGTTTTATGGCAGAAGGTTAGTCGGTGGTGCCGTATTCCTCCGATCTTTGCTTTCTCATTTAAAGACTTGCTCGAAATCCACAAAGCCGGGCATATCAACGTAGCTGAGAGGTCTGTTGTTCAAGGTATCATATTCACTTCTTGTTGGTGCCTTTGGATGGCTCGGAATAGGGCAGTGTTTTCAGATTCAGAGGTCAAGGTGGATAATGTTTTCAGTGAAGTCAAGTCCTTGGGTTTTCTTTGGTATAAGTATAGATTGAGGTGTAATTCTATTTTATGGTCTGACTAGTGTAAATTTGTAATTATGTAGGGTGTTCTTGTTTGTTTCCAGGCTCGGTCTTCGAGCCTGGCTGTGTTTTAATGAAGTTTCCCTTTAAAAAAAAATTAGTTCAAACTATATATGTACTCACACGTGTGTATGAATGTATATATGTATACGGTTGTTACAAATGAGCATGGGTAGAAACCATGGCATATATTGTGGGATGTATTGTTTGTATGGTGCTGAAAACAAAGGATGCTCTTTGTTTCAACAAACATTAATATAAATTAATTAATGCTTATAGATATAGTCATAAAACAAACTAAGAGGCTTTGGAAAATGGATGTCGATTCTTTCGTTCGTCCATAAGACCACCGGGTATGGGGCACATCACCGGCCCGTCCCCCTCGTCGTGGGTCGTCCCACACCGCCCCCCGGGGCCCGTCGCGGCTTCTCCGTCCTCTCCGAGACGTTGGAGACGGACCAAAAGGTTTGAAAATTGTGGGCCCCCCTAACGGTAACTTCCCTATTTTATAAAAAAAAATCACCCCCACCACTATATAATCCACCTTTTCACCCCATTTTTTTTTATCAAAACCTTCCACTTTTCACCCCATTTTTATAAAAAATTCTCTCCCAACCTTAAAAAAAATTATGGATCCCTACAACCCAAATAATCCCAACTCAAGTTCACTCCCATTTTCGTCACCCGGCTACACACCCGTCATGCAAAACACTTTTGCGGGTTTCCAACAAATGCCCAACGCTTTCAACCAATGAAACCAATACACTATGCAACAACCCAACATTCTGTTCAACTAAATGCAAATGCAACAACCCATCATTCCGTTCAACCAAATGCCATATCAAATGCAGAAACTAATGCAAAACCCGCTAAATATGCCATATCAACCACCGCCACAAGCACGTCCAACACAAATTGAGGAAGAAGATGATGACGTGGAGGTTGTGCCAGAAACGCAACCTGAACCTTCAAAAAAGATAAATACAAAGGGAAAGAGTAAAAAAGAAGACGCAACCGCCAAACAACAACGGCCATGGTCAAAAATTGAGTAAGAGGCGTTGGCGAAGGCATATATTGGCTCGTCAATGTCTCCTATAATCGGTAAAAATTAATTTTTTTGTATATTATATTATTATTGTTATTAAATATTATTTGTACATTATATTTTTGTTAGAAAATATTATTATTGTTAGTTGTTACTAACATTTATTTGTACACTATATTTTTCTAACAAAATATTATTATTATTATTATTATTGTTACTAACTTGTAGGTAACAATCAACAAAGCGATGGGTTTTGGCAAGAAGCCCTTGATATATTCCACGCGATTATGGGACAAGGCGAATACAGAACCGTTGATTCTATCAGCTCCAAGTGGCGCAAGATGAATACGTTGATCCAACGATTTTGTGGGTTTTATAACACAACGCTCGCCAACAAACCGAGTGGGTGGAACAACGAAAATGTTTTCAATGAAGCGTTGCGTTTATACGAAAATGACAAAAAAACTTCTTTCCCACATGTCCGTGCTTGGCAAATTGTAAAGGATCATCCAAAATGGAAGGCAACTCCAAATGAGGTTGCAAGCGCGAAACGAGTAACCAAACGGTCTAAAACTTCCGAGTCAGGAAGTTATAACTGTTAGTTCATATGTCTGTAGCTTCCGTCAGCATTGAGTCTTATTTTGTACTGTATATGTCTTTTGTGTATATGTATGTATTTGTATGTATGTTTGTGACGGGACAACTCAGGGAACGGTGATGTTATGTAAAATTGAAGTCCGACGGATGTCAGATGTCATCCAATCGGATCACCATCCGATCGGGTGACACTTATAAGTCTCCCTGGTTATTGCCTATAAATAGCTAGCATGTGTTAGTCATTGAGAACTTTTTGTTGAACTTGTAAGGAAATTCTGCCAGTCTGAGATTCTACCAGTGCTACTGTACTTTCACAATCATTCTAATAGAAAATCAGACGATATTAAACGTTGAATCTGTTGTTGTTGATCTTGTGACATAATCAATGGATTCCGCACATTGATTCTGATTCGATCCAGCCACGTTCCACACGAACAGATCCTGATCCAAAGGCCTATCAAGTGGTATCAGAGCCACAGGAGGTTGAATCAAAGACGAAAATTGCAAATTCATCGGAATTTCAGCGATTCTTTGCCGATTTCTGTCGAATTTCACCGGAAATTTGACAAATTTCTCATCTTCTACTCATTTCTTGCTGTGTTTTACATGTTTACACCTTAAAAACGAGAAAAACTCAAAATTGAACAGGAATTTACGGATAAAATTGAGTAAAAATCATTTCAATCGATTCGCAATCAAACATAGATCAATCCTTCAAATTTTCATAGAAAAATTCCAACAAAAACTGAATCAAATCAAGCAAAAACCATGTCAAACTGTTCGTTCTTGCTGACGTCATCCACTCGATCGGACAGCTGTCCGAACGGATTAGCATAGACTGTTCATTGATATTGTTTGTTGATGTCATCATTCTCACTCGATCGGATCACCATCCGATTGGTGTAGCATTGTTGTTTTAGTTTCATCAGCTTACGTCATCTTGTCACTCGATCGGATCACCATCCGATCGGTGAAAGGTTGAAGGTTTAAGTTTCATTGTCTTGTGTCACTCGATCGGACGACCACTCAATCGGATCACCACCCGATCGAGTCGCCATCCGACACTTGGATATTTGTTACTTGGTTGTGTTGTCCGATCGGATCATCACTCAATCAGATCACCATCCGATCCAAGTGCGTCAGTTTGAAATTCTTAAAAAATGTGAAAATTTGTCTAAGTGTTTGAAACTTTTTCAGGTATTCAACAATGGGAAATGATTTCCTAAACCCATTCTTCGATGTATTTGCTTACAACACTACCGAAGAAACATCGACGAATACAACTACCAACACAGCTCCAAATCTGAAGAAGGCGATTGCTGATTCGCTTAGTGTGGATAACGCATATGGTACATATAACAAGCCGCCTAAGCTCATGGCGATTGAGGACTATAACCGATGCGCGAGCAGATTCGAAGATTGGTTAAAGGCATTCGCTTATCAAAGCTGGAAGTGTTTGAAAAACGGTTTCAATATTGGAAGGAAGGATTATGAAAATTTGAATGATGGAGAATAAGAAACGTTTATTACTGAATAGAAATGTATAGCATTACTACATCAATCTGTTAGGGATGATATCATTTCTTTTATCAGTTATGAAAATGCAAAAGATTTGTGGGGCAAGTTAGAAAAGAAGTGTGTAGGAGGGGCAGAAATAGTAAAAAACAAGAAACGTCTACTGAAGAAAGAGTTTGATTTGTTTGGATGCATGAAGAATGAGTCGGTGTTGAAGATGGTTGAGCATTTCTGTCATCAAAAGATAGAGCTTGTTAGATATGGAATAAATGGTCGAGAAGTTGTTGGAATCGTTGCCAGACGAAAAGGATTGGCAGTATTATGCACTGGTTCTGAGAAACACCATGAAAATGTCTGACATGACTGTTGACTGGCTGATAGAAAGGTTTGAAAGTCATGAACTTGAGATCAAGAAGATGAATAAAGTCAACAACACCCCGTACCAACAAAACGTCGACTTATACTACAGGGGTAGCATGATACCTAAAACCTCTTTACCAAAAACTGCTTTTTCAGCTGAGAGCTTGAACACAGTTACTCAAGAAAGACAAAACAGCAGTTCAGCACCGAGCAGTGGTTATCACGGGAGTACTTCTTCATCCGCTCCAAGCCAACAACAACAAACTGTTCCTAAAAACGTGTTTCAGTGTAACATTGCAGTAAATCTGAACAATGCTCAGAATTTCAATGAAGAAACTGCAAAACAACAAATGGTATTTCTTGCTTCAATCCTGGAATCTTATGAAAGCTTGGTAGCTGGGAAAATCGAGAACACGAACCTGACCAAAGAAGATTATGATCAAATCTGTGACACCCGGCTTTTCAGGCCGTACCGTACAATTGTAATACGTGTTGTGAATAGCTAACAGGGCTATATTTGACTGGTTATGATGTTCATATGTGAAATTTAATGTGTTGGTAAAATTTAACTTTGATAAAAATTATGTTGGCAACGGTAAGATAAACGCTTATCGCGTAACGGTTAAAATGCGAAACGAACGTCGGTGACCATCCGATTAGTGTTAAAATCCTAAAAATAGTCTGTTATGATTAGAATAAATATTTTCATCATATTCGTGAGGAAAAATAAATTAAAACGCTAAGAAACTTTATTTTCCGAGTTTAAGCGCGTACCGCGCGATATAGCGCGTATACCGACAAAACACTGTCAATACAGCCAGTCAAGGCAATTGATAATCATTTTACCAATAATTTGATAAGTTTATTCTTATAGAATGACAAAAATAAATAAAAACGCTTAAATTCCTATTTTTGCGATTTTAAGCGCGTACCGTGCAGCACAGCGCGCATACTGCCAAATACCGACAACATAGCCAGTCCAGGCAAACAAAATAGTGTCCCGTAATATTTTGGCAGGTTTATTTTTATAGAGTGTTAAAAATAATTTAAAACGCACTAAAACGGGTTTAAAACGCTAGATAAAATACCCGGTATCCAGTAAAATACATGTTTTTACACTATATTATAAATATATGTGTGTATGTATATGATGCTATGTGAGAGAAAGACCAAGTGGTGGCCCTTAGGGGTGCCCACCACTTTTTATTCTTGTTTCCATTTGACAAGTGTGGCCTTGGGAAGATAAGTTATGATTGAAATCTAACAAATCTTCTATAACCTTCTCAAAATCCAAGATAATATTTCAAAAACCACTCTTTCACTCTCTCTCTTGTACTCACGGCCGAAACACCTCACACACACACACATTCAAAAATTTTCAATTCATTCCATGAAGATTCAAGGTCCTTTCAAGGTGATTTCAAGCTAAAAAGGATGTTTGGAAGTGATTTCAAGCAAGAACAACCTTCGTATTCTCATCTATTCTCAAAAACCCATCTAAAAATCTTGAAGGTATAACCTTGTTTTTAAATCATGTTCTTGCTTCATAGTGATGATGGAGATGTTAGAGGGTTTCTCTTGTTCTTGTGTTTAATCACAAACTTGAAACATAAAACAAATGGGTTTTATTTTGAATGAAATAAAATGGATGTATATATATATGTATGTATGACCGTGAGTGTGTGTGTGTATGTGTAGATGTTTGTGTTTTTTATTTTTGTTGAAAGATTCTTGAGTTACGTGATTACTTGAAAAGTAGGATTGCATGTAAGAATCAATGTGTGTCATATAAGAATGTTCTAAAGGTGATCTAAGATTTGAAAGTGACATGATGAAAAGTGAATTTTTGGTGGTTTATATGTATATATGTATGTATGCATGCATATAAAAGTTTGTCATATGTTCTAAAATATAAAGGATATTAGCATTTATGTATGAATGAGTATGAATGATTGGGTGATCATGATGATGTGTGTGTGTTGTGTTTTGTAAGAACATAATATTAATGTGTTCTAGGGTATGATTAGATTATAAATGATGTTGATGATGTTGTATGAGTGCATTAGAAGCACATATGTGAATATGCATGATAATATGAAAGCATGAAATGATCATTTGAGCATGATTTGATAAAAATCAATTTTGATCAGATTATAAACCCTAAAATAAAGTTATTTTGAAGTGTTTAATGACATATAACTTTGTCATAATGTTTGCTAGCTTTGCATGTTGTACTTGGTGCATTAAAAGTTTTAAAATACGTGAAATCGCATGATTTATATGACTTACACAAAAACTGCACTAATCTGATTATAACCACTATTTTAATTAGTAAATAACATGTATTGTGTTAAAATATCAAGTCATTTCGAGTTGGGATGATTATGGTAACGTTTAACGCAAAACTATGCGTTAAAACGGTCAAAAATCGGCTTTTCAGGTGATTTTTGTAAAACTAATTTAGATCAGTAAATAAACTGATATTTTTAGTTTAAAAACTATTATTTTAACTAATTTTAAGTTTACTTGGTTTTGGTTGGTCATACGTGACTTCAGACGCCCGAAAACGTTACCGAATCGCTAAAATACGCATTTTTCGACGAACACTAGTATGGGTAAATTTTGAGTGAACCTTATGTGATAAAATTTGTTAAGTGATTTAAACATGTAAATGTGATAATATGTTAAGTGTTAATTTGATAGTGGGAAATTTAGACTATGCATGTATGCATGAACGTTTTGTGCGGTAGAAACGGTAAAATTGCGTTAAATGTGTAACTTGTTTGTTGAGCATGAAATTTGGTACATATGAAATGTTTTATCTATATTGGCTTTAAAAATGACAAAATAGATAAGTTAGTAATATTTCGCGTGTTCGGTGTTAAATTCTATGAACGTTTATGTATATAAATAATACGACGCGCAAATCGTAGATATATTGCGTATAAACGGGAGAGTTAACGGATTTACACAATAATGGTCACCAATAAAATCGTTCAAGTCGCAAAAATAATATATATATATATATATATATATTAACGTGCCAACATAATCAAAAATAACTTTTCGAGAAAATCTCAAAGTTATGTGATAATTCTAAGAAACGGAGAAACTTAGGATTTTTGTGTTATGTATATTGATTTAGAATCGTTCCTATATTAGGACGTGTAGAAAATCAATCTCTGAGATTGCGATATTTAAAGTACGCACCCAAAGGTGAGTGTCACTAAACCCCTCTTTTTACTGCTTTGTATATATTTTGGGGGTAGAACACGTCGTTAAAAGGGTTTAATAATGTTTTCAAAATAAAACATACCTTTTAATATAAAATATATATTTTCGCTGAAAATATATGAAATTTGATAAGTTATACGTTTCGAAGTAAAACGTTTTTTATGAATGAATATTGTATGTACGGTATTTCTTAAGTGAAACAAGACCGTACAGTTGGGGACGGATTCTTGACTGGGTCTCATATGATGGAGAATAAGGGGAATTCGTACAACGTCGTGTATTAAATTGTCATATTAGTAGGATATATATTGTACGTGAGGCAGACATCATATTGTCCTTCAAGAGGACCCTGCGCCCGTGATGTCGTTTAATCAGTTAAGTATTGCACGCGATGAATTGTTGGTAGATCTATCGGGTTGACAACCCCGTCGTGACCGGTCGCCCCATGTCAAGTCAAACGACGAATTTAAATTCTATTTATTGTCTAGCCTTGATTATCCCTGCATGGTTAATATATAGTTCGTATCGTCTAGCTAACATACGAGTCTGAAAGTTGACGCAATAATTTAATATACAAAACTTGGGCAATATATATATTACTGTTTTCGGATTGATGAACCGGCGGAAGGCCCATGGATTTTTATTAAGGAGTAAAACGGACTTTCAAAATTATATGGATGTTTTCAAATAAACACCTACTCAGAAAGTTTTCCTTGGATTAAAATTGGTTGTAAGTGAATACGTGAACTCACCTTCCTTTGTGTTGACACTTGATTTTAACGTGTTCTACAGGTACTTGAGTTCGGCTTCGAGAAATCATGCGTATCTTGTGTTTGATGATGCATGTTGTTTTGTTTAAATATGTTGGACAACTTTTAAACTTTCTGGGACGTTTTGTAATAAGATCCGTAAGGATCAAAGACATCTTAACTATGTAGTTGTGTCGTGTCTTAAGACGTAATGTTTAAAATAAACCAATATGTCCAGCAATAAAATGCATTGCTCAACAAGATATAAATGGGCACCAACTTCCGTCACCACTACGTTTAATATTCCGCTGTGACGTTTTTGGGGTGTGACAAAATCGACCCCGAAGAAATGGAGTTGATCGACATACGCTGGTGCATGGCAAGCGTAGTTCAAAGAGCGCAAAGGTTTATGGAGATAACAGGAAGACACTCCATCGGTGGACCTTCTACAAAATTGGACTTCGATAATTCGAAAGTAACGTGTTTTAAATGCAAGCAGAAGGGGCACTTCAAGAGGGAATGCAGGAATGCAGCTTCAGATGAAACAGCTAATCCGTTCCATGACGACTACTATAAAAAGGCCATTTATCATCGCAATCGGGAAGAGCCGCCCCTAATGAAGCAAATTTAAGAAACTCCTGTAACACCTCATAATTTCATGTCCAATATAATATCGACACGTGTCATGAGCTCTAAACAAGTAACAGATTACTTATGAGGGACTAAAGTTGACAAACAAAGAAAGTATATGAATAAAAGGATTCAAAGTGTCAACATTGGGTAAATATACCTTTCAACGACCCTACACGATGTTTATACCCTTAAACGAATGAATTATAAATCGTATGAAGTCGTTTGTGGAAGAAAGTGGGAGATTATAAACCGTAAGGGTTAAAAGTGTCAACATGTTTAATTTATACCTCTGAGTGACCTTTTAGCAAACCCGAAGCTTTGTAATGATTAATTACGCTCACTAGAATAAGTGAGAAAAATTTCACAAGGTTTCGATTCCGTATGAGAAAGTTATGCTAACATTCGTATATGAGGGGTTAAAAGCGTCAACGTTGAAATTTAAGGCTTTTTGGGTGATCATAAAACTAACCAAGGACTTAACAAAGTTTGTTTATGTCTTGAGGTCCTTAAAAGTTAAGTTGGAGGGTTAAAAGTGCAAGAAATAAAGTTAAAACAACTATAAAAAGGACCAGGGACCTAAAATGCAAATGCTGAAACTTGTTTTAACCTGATCTAGGAGCCATACCGGCCGCGTAAGACCCTCTTAAGTCTTACGCGGGCCGCCTGAGAACCACCAGCGAACAAAAAACATGGCAGGTGCCAGTTCAACCCGTTTAACCGACCTTTTTGCATGGTTTTTGGATTCTAGGAGCATGGCCAACAGTTTTGCATGCCTAGGGACACTTGTTATGCATCAGGGATCATGCATTGACTTGTTTGTCATGATCTTGATGAACTAAACTCACTATATAAGAAGCTCATTGTTGCAACATTGGGCATTCATTTTAAACTCATTCAAATACTTGTTCTGAAGATTCCTGGAGCTCAAGACCACTCCCTAGAGATCATTAGTCGTGCTTAGTACTTCAGTAAGCCTCCTTAACCTCTCTTAAATCAGTTTTATTAGTTTAATAGCCTAAAGTCAAACCCGTCGTAATTTAGGTTTGACTTCGTGATTAATCACAAATTTTCCAGCCAATTCTCAAATTGAAAGTACCTATAAGTTGGTAATTATGTGGGCAATAAACCCTTAAAAGGGCACCCTCTGATTCCCATTCTAACTAGGTCAATAGTCGGGTCAAAGTTAATTATAAAAAGTCAACAGAAAGCAATTTTTCAAATAAACACATAATTAACAATGTAGAAGCCATGCAACCAGTTTTATCATTCATATAACTTGGTAATTAATTTAAGAACATGTCTAAGCATGTTCAACCCGACAATTTTCAGTATAAGCTCGGTTCGGAACCGAAAGTCACATAAGTGGACTTTTGCTTTGACTTTTAGTTCTGACCCATTAGAGCATATTTTAGAAATACATTAGAGCTTTATTAGGACCAGGTTACATTTTAGTATAACCCTCTGTGATTATACAACTTGGTTCCTTAATTATCCGATTCATATGCATGTTTCCGTTATATGCCTAAATGTTGACCAGTATGCCCTTTTGACCTTAAAACAAGAATTTTGAAAATATGAGAGGACAATAATCTTTATTACTGATTTATAAACATGTCCCTAAATTTTCACATCAGTTTAAGGTCTAGATTAAGAGTTATGCTCAATAGCGTAATTAGAAAGCTTTTTATTAATTAAACGGCGTAATTAGCATAAAGCCTATCTAAACCCAATTTTTGATACCAAACTTGTTACCTACTGATGTAAAACAATATTTTGGAATTTTTGAATATTTTTATTTATTTTTAGGCTGAGCATAACATAAGGTTATAACTTTGATTCGGTAATTGTCGGTTTTGCCCTTTTGGCCTATAAAATGAGTTTTACATAATATTTTGATACCAAACCTTTTGCTACTGATTTTATATAATAAATAAAATATTTTGAGTCTTCTGGAATGATAAAAATATCAGCTTTTCTTTAAAAACCCGGAAATCGCTTAAAACCGTCTTTTTACGCGTTTAAAACGCATAGTATGTATTAAAACCATTTTTCTCATATAAGACTTAATACCTACTGATGTTTTAAGCAAATTTTTATATTTTAACAGTAAGCAAAAGTTTTAAACTCATATTTCAAATTTTGACCTTTATAGCTTATGTGAAATTACCAAAATGCCCATACGGTGCATAGTTTGGTTATAAAAGGTAAATTTCACATATATGCCATACCCTACTGTTATGACTTATAAAAATGAGTATTTTTACTGAATATATCAGACCTGGAACTCAGAATTATATTTAAACTCTTTTATAAGCTTTAAAATGACCAAAATACCCCTACGGGACATAATTTGAGTTTAAATCCATTTTGGACATATTGGAAGGTATCCTACTGATATCACAACATGTTTAAGGCATATTAACTTAGGAAACCTGTTCATGACTCATTTGGTTACCCGTTACGCACTTTTCGCTTTCGGTACGGTTTATGTAACTAGTTTGCATAAATTAGCCGAAACGGGTCAAACCTTATCATTTTTATCTCAAAATCCAGAATGTGTTTAGTTTACCCATATTAAATAAGTATACAAACCTGTCAGGTCTAAACCACATTCTAATCCGGTCTTCGCTTAATCGTGCGTTTTGAACCGTATCTTCTTTTAAAACTAACCGGTCTACGTTTAGGCTTAATTAAGACCCGTTAGGAATCTAATAGGTTATTAAAAACCTTCGTTCCAGATTAGGAGCCCGGTAAAAGCTGCTTGCACTCGTTGATTGTGATAAATACTTGCTCAGGTAAATACTTTTAACTTATTTTCCCTTATACGGGCTTGGGATACGGTATTATAATAATGTCGCTTGGTCGGGTATGTAGTTTTTTAAATCGGATTGTGATTAATATATTTACATAACACGTTTTAATCTGTTTTATTTGGTATATGGCCCTTGGGGGGTTAATTACCATGTCCCGGATATCCTTGGCATCATTCATTGAAATGGTCACGACCTAAGCACGGGGTGTAGGCATACACCTGACAGTTGCATATGTAAAAACTGGTAACCCACTTTAAGGAATTAACCTTGTGGGCATTATACCTGTGGCGTGTCAGTTAATCTTGTCCGGCTCTTCTAACCGGACCTGACGGACGACAAATAAGTAAAACTGTACACAAGATTATTTTAAATAATTGTCCCAAGTTATAAAAGATATTTTGTGCCTTGTGCATTTAAATCAATTTTCTTAAACTCTTTTCAAAATGAGTCAGTTAATTGTATTTACCAGTGTAAACTGACGTATTTTCCAAAAAGGCTAAGTGCATGTACTAGACGGATTAGGCTGGCTACTCCTGGCATCATTAAACAAGTCTTACAAGCTTAGATGTTAAAATCTGTTGAACAATGATCCTTTTTAATTTTTGATCCGCCTGTGGATCCTTTACAGTCCGTTTGTAGTACTTTGATATTACTTTTTATTCGGTTTGTAATGTGATTCATCTTTTGCTTCCGATGTGCATTAAATTGTGTTGTTTGACTATGATGATATCAACTACGTCACGATACTCCCCACCGGGCCCACCGGTAATACGTGGAAATATCGGGGTCTGACAGGTTGGTATCAGAGCCACATGGCGTGAATTAAACACTAGCCTTTTGTGTTTAATCTTAATGACACAGTTTGCACATTCCTCGACTTCCGAGTCTAGACAAAGAACTTAGGACTAATCCAAATTTGTTTTATTTTAATTTTGTCCTTTATTTTTCTTTGTTGTGTCCTTTGTTTGTTTTGACAGGTTCAAAAAGAATGTCGCCCAGAATCCGAGGAAGAGGTAGAGGCAAGGGGCCATTCATCGCCCCCAACGATCACGAGGCCGGGCCATCACACCGGTGAACTCCATCAAACTCCTTAAGCAAAAGTCCTCCGGAAAACTGGAGGACCTCTTTAGAACCCGCGAGGGATTCAGTCTCGCTGAGCTCCTCACCTTCTTACCTAAATTCTTTCGGGCCTCAGTCGGAGAACGAGCCCCATAACTCACATTACTCTTTTATACCCCTTCAAAGCCCCAACTCACACCATTCTTTTAACGACCCCACACCCTACTTCCAAAGCCGGTTTAACCCGACAAACCTAATTGAAGAGCCAATGGATTATAACTCGTTGGGATCGGAGGACCATTTCTCCATGGATATAGAAGAGGATCCGGAACCTGCCGAGCCACCAACCAGAATGCCTACTCACCCCATCGAGATTTCAGATGGGTCACCCTTTTTTGGATCACCTTATAATGGTCCCGACAGCTACGAGGAAAGGTTTACCCAATACGACTGGGTGTTTACTCCTAGTTACCACTCATCACCGCAGCAACAGGATCCCTCGAAGGATTCGCGCTTTGTAGCGGTTACTCCACCGCCACCACCACCAGTGCAGCAACAGCCTCCGGAGCAACCGAGGCGTAGGAGATCAACCGCACGGATGTCCGTGCGAGGGGGAGTCCGTATCAACACTCCTCAGCTTTCAAGTGGCAGCCATTACCCGCCACTATACGAAGACCCACAAATGGGTGGGCCTTCTAACCCAGTTTCTGAGGTGGAGTCTGCGCCAGTCGCACTACCACCAGTGGGTTACGATAACCGAATTCCTACATACGCCAGTGCAGCGGCGTACAACCCCTTTGAGCAGCCTGCCTACCCGGGGTATAACTACTACAATGCCCCCAATGTTGACCCATACCTTATAGCAGCCAACTACAATGCTCTTCATCCTGAAGGACCTTATGCATCCTCCTACCAAACCGGATACCCAGCTTATGGGTACCAACAACCGCCACCTCCTCAACCTCCACATCAGCAGCCGCCACAGCCGCAATTGATACCACCAGAGCGACAACAGGAGGTTCTCCAAAGGTTGAGTCAGGTAGAGCGGGAGGTCCAAGAAGAGCGTAGAAACAACCGAGGATTTCTTAAAGGTTTGGCAAGCTTAATCAAGGGGAAGAGCAAAAAGGATCATTAAATCCTTTATTTGTTTATTTGTATTTCTTTATTGTTCAATCAAGTCCCTGCGTGGACATCTGTTTCTGTAATCAGTCCCTGCGAGGACTTGTAGTTTCTGTTTAGCCCCTGCGTGGGTATGTCTTTTCTGTTTAGCCCCTGCGTGGGTAAGTTATTTCTGTTAAAAGTCCCGTTTAGGGCAATCTGTACTCTTGTTAAATTTTAAGTGGCATGTTATCATTTAAATTTTATTTTGTCATTAAATGCATAAATGTAATATGTAAGGAATAAATAAATAAATCTAAAATATATCATTCCTTTTTAAAAATAATATGTCTATTAAATATTAAATAAGAATCTTAAAAGGTATAACCTAGCCTATGTGTCATTATAAGACCTGGCCATGATGGTAAAACCTGTCTAAAAAGATTCAAATCCTTGTTAACATCTGAAAACATGTTAACATTCCTGGCTAACGTGATTCGTAAAATCACACGTGTCATCCTTACATTGGATTATTCAAAATCCTTCTTTATTATTTAAACATCCAATTGTGATGTAGGGCCTACGAGCCATAATCATTGTCATATAAGACTAAAGACAGTGGTGGTCTACGACTCCCTGTCAAGAAAAGGTAATGAACTATGTTCAAGCCTTAATTCCTTGATTCTATAAAATCATGGCTTATAATTTAAATTATTCTTGTAACTTGGCCTTTTTGTGCTATTATTATAATTAAAACAAGGGATTATTATAATAAAAATCCTGAATGAATAATATTTAACAAATTAACCAATATGGTTATTAATACCATGGTTAATAAATCATCAAGAATGATATTACTGTATTAGACTTCTGAATAAATAATTATCATCAATTTATGTAGCCATCAAGCTACATGGCAGAGTCTGAAGAAATAAACAGTCACCCTCGGGAAAATCATGACACCACCAGGATCAATGTGACCGGTGCGGAACTTCAAGCACTAATAGATAATGCTATTACAAAAGCCATGGGTCGGTAGTTTAATGAATCTAGCGGGACTCGAAGCAGGACCCCATCCGCACCTCATTCCAAACCTCACCCTAAGACTCACTCTAAGGCTCATAGTAAGCCACCTCCTAAACAGCAAGGGTCAAAGAAGGATGATGACCGACACTCATCAAATCAGCATAGTGTTCCGTCGAAGAAGATTTTACTCGATCAAGAACCACGTATTAGGGGTTGTTCCTATAAGTATTTCGTATCCTATAAATCCCGGGATTTCACTAGGGAAAAAGGAGCTATCGACTGCATGACGTGGTTAGACGAGATGGACACAGTAGTTGACATTAGTGGTTGTGCTAATAGGGATGTTGTGAAGTATGTATCTCAGTCGTTTAAAGGAAAAGCACTAGCCTGGTGGAGGTCTCTAATCCAGGCTACTGGGAAGATTCCATTGTACAATATGTCTTGGGATCAGTTTGTTGCACTCATCAAAGAGAATTACTGCCCTCAGCATGAGGTTGAAAAGATTGAGTCCGACTTCTTATCTCTGGTGATGAAAAACCTAGACTGTCAGGCTTACCTTACTAGCTTTAATACCATGTCTCGACCGGTTCCATATTTGGTAACACCGGAGCCCAAGCGAATAGCTCGTTTCATTGGGGGGGGGGGGTTTAACCCCAGAGATCAAAGCCAGTGTAAAGGCATTTCGACCTGCTACTTTTAGGTCAGCAGCTGACCTATCTTTATCCCTTACCTTGGATGCGGTCAGGCTAAGATCGCTTAAGAACTCGGAGGAAGGTAAGAGAAAACGTGAGGACGATAACTCACGACGGACTGAGAAGAAGTTTAAGGGAATCACAGACCACAAGAAGAAGTTTGGGTCTGGCAAGGGTACTCAGCAAGCAGATGAGAAGCCAAGGTGCAAAATCTGCCAGAAACATCACTTTGGAAGATGCAGGTTTGAATCCAAGTCTCAGTCAAAACCGTCTGCATGTGGTTTATCCAAATCCAAGGAGCACAAGACATTAGACTGCAAGAAAATAAAGGATGCGACGTGCTACAACTGCAACGAAAAAGGGCACATCAATACCAATTGCCCTAAATATGCCAAAAAGCCTGAAGAAGCCAAAAAGACCAATGCATGGGTCTTTCGAATGGATGCACGAGAAGCCGTTCAGGATGATAATGTGATAACAGGTACCTTCCTATAAATGATGTTTATGCAAGGGTATTATTTGATTCGGGTACAGATAAGTCATTTGTAGATGATAAGTTTTGTAAGTTGTTGAATTTACCTGTTAAAACCCTAAGCGTGAAATATGAGGTAGAATTGGCTGATTGTACCTTAGATACAACCTCGACGGTGTTAGATGGATGTTTTATATCCATTAGGAACCACTCCTTTCCGTTATCCTTGCTTCCTTTAAAATTAGCTGGTTTCGACATAGTTATAGGCATGGATTGGTTATCTCATAACCAAGCCCATATTGTTTGTGATAAGAAACAAGTGGTGATCAAGACCCCATATGGTGAGCCACTTACCATACAGGGAGACACTCAGTATGGGTTGCCTAAGCAAATGTCTATGCTTAAAGCGTCACAATGTTTGAAGAAGGGTTGTGTCATTTATATGGCACAGGTAACTATTGATGAACAGAAGCCCAAGATTGAAGATATCCCTGTCATTTCGGAATATCCAGAAGTTTTCCCTGAAGAACTACCTGGTTTACCACCAGATAGGCAAGTAGAATTCAGAATTGACATCATCCCTGGAGCAGCGCCTGTCACAAGAGCGCCTTACAGGTTAGCACCAACGGAAATGAAAGAGCTGAGAACCCAACTAGATGATTTGTTAGCCAAAGGTTTTATTAGGCCTAGTTCATCTCCTTGGGGAGCACCAATCATGTTTGTAAAGAAGAAGGATGGATCGATGCGTCTGTGCATCGATTATCGCGAGCTTAACAAAGTCACTATCAAGAATAGATATCCATTGCCCAGGATCGACGATCTGTTCGATCAATTGCAAGGGGCAAATTACTTCTCTAAGATCAATTTAAGGTCAGGATACCATCAACTGAAGGTTAAAGATGAAGATGTACACAAGATTGCATTTAGGACTCGCTATGGTCACTACGAGTTCTTAGTGATGCCTTTTGGGCTCACTAATGCACCAGCAGCATTCATGGATCTCATGAATCGCGTCTGCAAGCCCTACTTAGACAAATTTGTTATCGTTTTCATCGATGACATACTTATTTACTCAAAGAGTCAAGCTGACCATGAGAAGCACCTTCGTTGTATCCTTTCACTGCTTCAATAAGAGAAACTCTATGCCAAGTTTTCAAAGTGTGAATTTTGGCTTCGTGAAGTCCAGTTTCTTAAACACGTGGTTAGTGAGCGTGGTATCCAGGTGTATCCCGCTAAGGTTGAAGCTGTCATGAACTGGCAAGAGCCGAAGACACCCACAGAGATTCGTAGTTTCTTGGGTTTAGCAGGATACTATAGGCGTTTTATAGAAAACTTCTCAAGAATTGCAGCACCCCTAACTTTATTAACCCGCAAGAATAGTAAGTTTGACTGGGGTCCTAAACAGCAAGAATCTTTTGATACTCTTAAGCAGAAGTTGAGCAATGCACCTGTGTTGACATTTCCTGATGGAATCGAAGAATTTGTAGTATACTGTGACGCATCACACACTGGTATGGGGTGTGTGCTCATGCAGAAAGGCAAGGTCATTGCCTATGCTTCTCGACAATTAAAGGTACACGAGAAGAATTACACCACCCACGACTTGGAGTTGGGTGCCGTTGTATTTGCACTAAAGCTATGGAGGCATTATTTGTATGGTACCAAGTGTGTGATCTATTCTGATCACAAGAGCCTTCAACATTTGTTTAATCAGAAGGACTTAAACATGAGACAGCGTCGATGGATGGAGACTCTAAACGACTATGATTGTGAAATCAGATACCATCTAGGCAAGGAAAATGTGGTTGCCGATGCCTTAAGTAGGAAGGAAAGGGTTAAGCCCATAAGAATCAATGCCAAGAGTATTGAATAAAAGAATAGTTTGAATGAAAGACTGTTAGCCGTGCAGAAGGAAGCCATGTTAGAAGCTAACTATCCAAATGAAAAACTGGGAGTCACTGCAGAACAGTTATCATATGGTAAGGATGGAATCCTAAGATTAAATGGATGAATATGGGTTCCAATTTATGGAGGACTTCGGGAGGTTATCCTCCAAGAAGCCAACAGTTCTAAATATTCCGTTCATCCTGGGAACGACAAGATGTACCAGGATTTGAAGGCAAATTATTGGTGGATAGGCTTGAAGAAGTCTATAGCCACTTATGTGGCCAAATGTCTAACGTGTGCTCAAGTTAAGGCAGAACATCAGAAGCCGTCAGGTTTGCTACAACAACCTGAACTTCCAACCTGGAAATGGGAAATGGTGACTATGGATTTTATCACCAAGTTACCTAAGACAAAGCGAGGAAATGATACTATTTGGGTGATAGTGGATAGACTGACTAAGTCAGCCCACTTCCTACCTATTAAAGAAACACACGGCTCAGATAAGTTAGCTCAGCTGTACGTGGACAAGATTGTATCTCTCCACGGGGTGCCAGTATCTATTATTTCTGATAGGGATACAAGGTATACGTCACATTTCTGGAAAAGTTTTCAGCAATCCTTAGGCACTCGATTAAATTTCAGCACGGCATACCATCCTCAAACGGATGGTCAAAGCGAGCAAACAATTCAAACACTGGAAGATATGTTGAGAGCTTGTGTTATTGATCTAGGTGGAAGTGGAAGTTGGGATGATCATCTTCCATTGATCAAATTTTCATACAATAATAGTTATCATTCCAGTATTCAAGCTGCACCATTTGAAGCCTTGTATGGAAAGAAGTGCAGAACGCCCATTTGCTGGGCAGAAGTTGGAGATGTCCAACTAACAGGACCTGATATAGTCCTGGAGATGACAGACAAGATTGTGCAGATAAGAGATCGTCTCAAAGCTGCCAGAGATAGGCAGAAAAGCTACGCAGACAAAAGGCGTAAACCTCTAGTGTTTGAGGTTGGTGACAAAGTGTTACTTAAAGTATCACCCTGGAAAGGGGTAATGCGATTTGGTAAGCAAGGCAAGTTAAGCCCGAGATATATAGGACCATTCGAGATCATCAAATGTGTCAGAACAGTGGCTTATAAGTTAAACTTGCCTGAAGAGCTCAGTGGTATTCATAATGTATTCCACATCTGCAATCTGAAGAAATGTCTAGCTGATGAATCTCTAGTCATACCACATACGGATGTGCATATTGATGAGAGCTTAAAATTTGTTGAAAAACCTTTGTCGATCGAGGATCAGCAGGTGAAGAAGCTTCGAAGGAAGCAGGTGCCGATTGTAAAGGTCAAATGGGATGCCCGTAGAGGTCCCGAGTACACGTGGGAGGTAGAATCCACAATGAAAGAAAAGTACCCTCATTTATTTCAGTAAATCTCAAGGTCAAGATTTCTTTTAAGGGGGTGAGGATGTAACACCTTGTAATTTCATGTCCAATATAATAGCGACACGTGTCATGAGCTCTAAACAAGTAACAGATTACTTATGAGGGACTAAAGTTGACAAACAAAGAAAGTATATGAATAAACGGGCTGAACTGGCACCTACCATATTTTTTGTTCGCTGGTGGTTCTCAGGCGGCCCGCGTAAGACTTAAGAGGGTCTTACGCGGCCGGTATGGCTCCCAGATCAGGTTAAAACAAGTTTCAGCTCGGTTCGGAACCGAAAGTCACATAAGTGGACTTTTGCTTTGACTTTCAGTTCTGACCCATTAGAGCATATTTTAGAAATACCTTAGAGCTTCATTAGGACCAGGTTACATGTTAGTATAACCCTCTGTGATTATACAACTTGGTTCCTTAATTATCCGATTAATATGCATGTTTCCGTTATATGCCTAAATGTTGACCAACATGCCCTTTTGACCTTAAAACAAGAATTTTGAAAATGTGAGAGGACAATAATCTTTATTACTGATTTATAAACATGTCCCTAAATTTTCACATCAGTTTGAGGTCTAGATTAAGAGTTATGCTCAATAGCGTAATTAGAAAGCTTTTTATTAATTAAACGGCGTAATTAGCATAAAGCCTATCTAAACCCAATTTTTGATACCAAACTTGTTACCTACTGATGTAAAACAATATTTTGGGATTTTTGAATATTTTTATTTATTTTTAGGCTGAGCATAACATAAGGTTATAGCTTTGATTCGGTAATTGTCGGTTTTGCTCTTTTGGCCTATAAAATGAGTTTTACATAATATTTTGATACCAAACCTTTTGCTACTGATTTTATATAATAAATAAAATATTTTGAGTCTTCTAGAATGATAAAAATATCAGTTTTTCTTTAAAAACCCAGAAATCGCTTAAAACCGTCTTTTTACGCGTTTAAAACGCATAGTTTGTATTAAAACCATTTTTCTCATATAAGACTTAATACCTACTGATGTTTTAAGAAAATTTTTATATTTTAACAGTAAGCAAAAGTTTTAAACTCATATTTCAAATTTTGACCTTTAAAGCTTATGTGAAATTACCAAAATGCCCCTACGGTGCATAGTTTGGTTATAAAAGGTAACTTTCACATATATGCCATACCCTACTGTTATCACTTATAAAAATGAGTATTTTTACTGAATATATCAGACCTGAAACTCAGAATTATATTTAAACTCTTTTATAAGCTTTAAAATGACCAAAATACCCCTACGGGACATAATTTGAGTTTAAATCCATTTTGGGCATATTGGAAGGTATCCTACTGATATCACAACATGTTTAAGGCATATTAACTTAGGAAACATGTTCATGACTCATTTGGTTACCCGTTACGCACTTTTCGCGTTCGATACGGTTTATGTAACTAGTTTGCATAAATTAGCCGAAACGGGTCAAACCTTATCATTTTTATCTCAAAATCCAGAATGTGTTTAGTTTACCCATATTAAACAAGTATACAAACTTGTCGGGTCTAAACCACATTCTAATCCGGTCTTCGCTTAATCGTGTCTTTTGAACCGTATCTTCTTTTAAAACTAACCGGTCTACGTTTAGGCTTAATTAAGACCCGTTAGGAATCTAATAGGTTATTAAAAACCTTCATTCCAGATTAGGAGCTCGGTAAAAGCTACTTGCACTCGTTGATTGTGATAAATACTTGCTCAGGTAAATACTTTTAACTTATTTTCCCTTATACGGGCTTGGGATACGGTATTATAATAATGCCGCTTGGTCGGGTATGTAGTTGTTTAAATCGGATTGTGATTAATATATTTACATAACCTGTTTTAATCTGTTTTATTTGGTATATGGCCCTTGGGGGGTTAATGACCATGTCCCGGATATCCTTGGCATCATTCATTGAAATGGCCACGACCTAAGCACGGGGTGTAGGCATACACCTGACAGTTGCATATGTAAAAACTGGTAACCCACTTTAAGGAATTAACCTTGTGGGCATTATACCTGTGGCGTGTCAGTTAATCTTGTCCGGCTCTTGTAATCGGCCCTGACGGACGACAAATAAGTAAAACTGTATACAAGATTATTTTAAATAATTGTCCCAAGTTATAAAAGATAATTTATGCCTTGTGCATTCAAATCAATTTTCTTAAACTCTTTTCAAAATGAGTCAGTTAATTGTATTTACCAGTGTAAACTGACGTATTTTCCAAAAAGGCTAAGTGCAGGTACTAGACGGAATAGGTTGGCTACTCCTGGCATCATTAAACAAGTCTTGCAAGCTTAGATGTTAAAATCTATTGAACAATGATCCTTTTTAATTTTGGATTGGCCTGTGGATCCTTTACAGTCCGTTTGTAATACTTTGATATTACTTTTTATTCGGTTTGTAATGTGATTCATCTTTTGCTTCCGATGTGCATTAAATTGTGTTGTTTGACTATGATGATATCAACTACGTCACGATACTCCCCACCGGGCCCACCGGTAATACGTGGAAATATCGGGGTGTGACAACTCCTAAGGAGAAGTCTAGAGCCTTAGCCGTAATTCATGATGATGAGGGATTCGACTGGAGTGTGTTTTTACCAGAAGATGATGATGTAGGTTATGCTTTCATGGCAAAAGTTGAGCCATACAAAGACATACGAACTGAAGAGCAGAAATATACTTATCGTAAGTTGGTAGCTCAAACCATGAAGGATAGAAACTATCGAGCCTGGAAAGAGGCCAAAAAGGCAAACAGATGGGATGCTGGTCGTGAGTGCTATTTGGATCCAAAAGGCAACATAATTGCTGAACCATCAACACTCATTGTTGAAACTCTCATTGAATCATTGAAGCAAGAGGATGAAGAGAGATAGAGAGAGAGTACAGGCATGGAAAGAGGAAGAGGAAGAGTTAAAGTCAAGAAAAGTCGATGATGGGATAATCGACACAACAAAAGAATGACCGCAGAGAATCTGACAAAGATGGCAGATAAAGTACTCATGGCAAAGTAATTAGAGGTAGATTCTAAGTCTGCATCTGAGTCAAAGAGCAAGGTCAGTAAAAGTGATTCAACAAATGAATCAGGTAAGACTGATAAGGCTAAAATTGAAAGTGATTGCAAAAATTGCATGAAAGACTGCAAAGTTTGTATCACAAATGCATATCTCACATCCAAAAAGACTGAAGAACTGGTTGCAAAAGTCAAAATGGTTGAAGATCAAATCTTAAGTCGAGATAAACTAGTGAGAGCTTCAAATGATAGAATAAAGGAATTAACTGAGAGGATTGAAAAAGATAAAATTGATGTAGAACGATTTAGGAAAGAAAATGAAAAGTTAATTCATGAAAACCGACAACTTTTTGAAAATCATGAGAAGCTGAAAAGAACGATAAAAGATTCTGATGAGCGAAACAGTAAAACATCCAAAGAAAATTTTCAACTGTCTAGAGTCCTTCAGTCAAAAGAAAAACAAATCAACCAACAGTTGGATGAGATTGCAAATCTTAAGCTTCAGTTTCAGGAAGCCAAGATTGAGAATGATAGAATCAATCTGAAACTAAACAGTTACAACTCCGCGAGCTTTGTTCTTCAACACATAGTTCCCAAACCCATTGGGAAGAACAAAGCTGATGAAGACGTATACTCAGATGGAACCGGCGTGGGTTATCATCAAGTTCCACCACCAGTGTTAAACAATTTTTCAAAGAAAAAGTATGGGTTGGATAACGAAGATGAAACAAATGATGTAAAACTTCCAGAAACAATCGATGTCACATTCACTTCATCATCTGATGAAGACAGTGTTCAGTCTGAAGTCGTAAAAAATGTGGTTGAAAACGTTTTAAAATCTGACAGTGATTCGACTGAGGACAAAGAGTTCTTTTTGAATAATTACATTCCAAAATCAAAATCTAAAAACAACTTAAGTGAAGAACCTACTCTTGTGATGTACAAGATGTCTGGTTCAGATAAGTTGTATTCGGATCTTGAATTTCCACTTGAGAATGTGAATGTTGATAAGCTGAAAAATGTTTTCGAATTGGTTGAGATTGGTGTTTCTGAAATTGAGGGTTTGAAAAGTTCCAAAAGGCAATTGAACTTTGAAAAAGATAAATCTTACTACAAAAAACCTGCTGTACCGCCACGTTTTAATAACAACAACCAAAATAGATGGTCGGGTGGTTATCAGGGTGGTAAGAACAATCAAAGAAGGAACTTTCAAAACAAAAAGTTTGTCGAAAAGAAAGTATTTGTGAAAAGCTCAAGTTCACACTCTGAGCAAGAATCTGAATTTTTTTCAAAATCAAATGAAGAATTCTTTGAGAAGAAGGCCTCACAGCCTCAGACCGAAGGCAAAAGTCAGGAAATTGATACCCGAACATGCTTTAAATGCAACAAAGTTGGACACATTGCACGAAAGTGCACCAACTCAAAGCCTAAGTCGGTGGTTGTTGAGAGTCCGAAAAAGAAGAACGATCTCAAAGGCAAAGCTCCAATGATTGTTGAGAAGAAAATTTTGAAAAATGAAAACATTAAAGTCAAAACAGAACCCGTAAAACAGTCGGCAACTAAAACTGATAAATTTTACAAACGGGTTGCTTCTTCGCAACAAACTTGGAAGCCAAAATCTGAGACAAAGACATCAAATGTTCAAAAACCAAAGGTTTTTGATTCTGAAAAACAATCATCTTCAACTAAGAAGATGAATGTACCTTTGGATTACTATGAGAAACTTGAGAAACAAACTTCGACCTCATCAGGGAAGAAGTATGTTGCAAAGAAAGATCAATCATCTGGTCAACCTCCAGAAAAGGAATTCTTTTTATATAAAGAGGTTAAGATTGGGTCTGAAGAAAATCTGAAAATGAATGACAAGAACTTCCCACCATTGTACACCAAAACCACACGCATTAACGTCAAGCTACCTGAGTCGAAAGAGGCTTGGGTTGCTTCAAAATCTAACTGAATGTTTTTTAAATGTGCAGGAGCTCCCGAGATCTATCTCACGTTGGATTATGGATAGTGGAGCTTCAAGGCACATGACAGGGTGAAAAACCCTGCTTTACGATGTTAGAGGGTTTAACGGAGGTTACGTTGGTTTTGCCGGTAATCAAGGAGGTCGTATCATTGGTGAGGGAACATTATCGAATGGTGTAATCACGTTTGAAAGAGTCAATTACATCGCCGAGCTAGAGAATAATCTTCTGAGCATTTCTCAAATTTGTGACCGAATGTATTCGACACATTTCACTGATAAAGAATGTATGATCTTGAAGCCGGGGTTTGTCATCCCCGAGGAGTGGATCATCATGAGAGCGCCACGAGTTAATGATCTGTACGTGTTGGATATGAGCATAGCTACGACTACCACGGGTCAAACTCATTGCTTCATGTCAAGAGCCACTGAAAAAGAGTCGCAATTGTGGCATCGGAAGATGGGCCACATCCACCTGCGCAAGATGAACTACCTGGTGCATAATGACTTGGTCAAAGGTGTTCACTTGAATTGTTTTCATCTTGAGGGGGAGTGTATCAGTTGCATAAAAGGAAAACAACGAAATAAATCTCACCCGTGCAAAAAGATGAACTCAGTCTCGAAGCCGTTGGAGAGACTTCACATGGATATCTTTGGTCCTTTGAATGTCAAGAGCATTACGGGTGATCTATATTGCCTTGTAGTCACTTATGACTATTCAAGATTTTCGTGGGTGTCATTTTTGAAGTCAAAAGACGAGACATTTGAGAGTTTGTTGAGACTATTTAGAAAGATTGAGAATTTGTACCGAACCCGCATCAGAAGATTAAGAAGTGACAACGGTACAGAATTTAAGAATAACAAAATGGAAGAATTTTGTGATAGGAGAGTTATACTGCAAGAATTCAGCGCGCCTTATACTCCGCAGCAAAATGGAGTGGCTGAGAGGAAGAAGAGAACGCTGATTGAAACGGTGAGAACAATGCTTGCTGATTCCAAGTTACCTATAAATTTGTGGGCAGAAGCAGTTTCAGCCGCTTGCTATACACTCAAGAGGGTACTTACTGTGAAGAAGCATAACAAGATATATTTTGAATTGATAAACAACCGCAAGCCTAATCTTGAGTATTTAGAGCCGTTCGGGTCTCCCTGTACTGTTCTAGATCCCAATGGCAAGTTTGGTTCAAAGAGCATTGAAGGTATCTTCGTGGGATATGCCAGTCCACTAAGAAGAGTCTTTGTTCCAAGTCTGAAGCGGATCATCGAAGCACAGCATGTTGAATGTCAAGGTTATACTATGCCGCCACAGAAGCCGGCAGACTCATGGTGATTCAACTACGATACCTTATGGGATTCATTCGAGTTGAAAGAAGAGCCAGAGTTCTTTGATGATTTGGATATTCTAAGAAAGTATGAAGCATCTCAGGAAAGATTTCCAGCAGGGTCTTCTAGATGTCAACGACAAACTTCCAATGATGATGAAGCTGGTCCAAGTAACACTGAAGAGAATGATGAAGCTCAGCAAACTCCGACAACTTCGGAACGAGAGCCTGCTCCTGAAAATCAGACGACGGTCAATAATGATAATTCAGAATCTAATGACATTCCTACTTTTGACCATGGTGATTCAGAGTCTGAGGGGGAGAAAATCCAATCTTCAGATCAGACCATTCTTGACAATGAACAAGTTGCGGATCAGAACGTTACGAATTTGGAAGGCAAGGTGGATGTTCCTGGCGAGGTGATGCCGAGAACTCTTACATATCATCCAGAAGAGTTGACAATAGGAGAGCTGCAGTCAGGCGTTTGCACCAGAAGCCAGATTGACCATGGCCTTACTTGCTTTTATTCTAAAGTTGCTCCTTTACAAACAGAATTTTCACTTAGTTGTTTCATTTCGCAGATTGAGCCGCGAACCTACAAGGAAGCACTAACTGAAGATTCATGGGTCAACGCAATGCAGGAGGAGCTGAGTCAGTTTGAAAAGCTTGGTGTATGGAAACTGGTGGACTTGCCTGATGGCCATAGGAAGATAAACACGAAGTGGGTGTTTAAGTGTAAAAGAGACGACCGAGGGGTTATTGTTCGCAACAAAGCTTGACTCGTGGTCCAGGGTTTCAGTCAATAAGAGGGGATAGACTTCACCGAAGTTTATGCTCTTGTTGCTCGTCTTGAAGCTATCAGAATCTTCCTAGCGTTTGCTTCATGGAAAGGATATAAAGTATATCAACTAGATGTTAAGTCGGCATTTCTCTATGGCAAAGTGAAAGAGAAGGTATATGTCGGACAGCCACCGGGCTTCACCGACCCAATCCACAAGGATAAGGTTTACCTTTTGGACAAGGCATTGTACGGCTTGCATCAGGCCCCGAGAGCCTGGTACGAGACGCTCCCTCAACATTTGCTAGCCAACAACTTCATCCGAGGCAAGGTAGACGCCACTCTTTTCACTAAAGAAGTCGATGGTCATCTTCTAATAATACAGATTTATGTGGATGACATTATTTTCGGGTCGAAAAATGAAGAACTCTGTAAGGATTTTGAGAAAGTAATGAAGCAGAAGTTCAAAATGTCTTCAATGGGTGAGATGAAGTTCTTCTTAGTGCTCCAGGTTGACCAAATGCCCGAAGGAACCTTCATACATCAGACAAAGTATGTTCATGATGTTCTGGAGAAATTCAGAATGTCTGGAACAGCTCCAATGTCCACTCCGTTAGCTACGAATCATGGGATAAACCCTGATCTCACCGGAGAGAAGGTCGATGAAACGTTATATCGCTCCATGATCAGATCGATGATGTATTTGACGGCATCAAGGCCTGACATAATGTATCCAACCTGCCTCGCGGCCCGATTTCAATCAAGTCCCAGATCTTCACATATGTCGATCGTCAAGAGGATATTACGCTACCTGAAAGGAACTCCAAGCTTGGGGTTGTGGTATCCAAAGGATGGTGATTTCACGCTTGAAGGGTACTCTGATTCTGACTTCGGTTGCTGCAAAGTCAATGCTAAATCAACAACTACATGTTGCCAATTTTTCGGACCACGACTGGTCACGTGGCAATGTAAGAAGCAAACCTCTGTTGCTTTATCAACATGTGAAGCCGAGTATGTATCTGCCAGCAGCTGCTGCTCTCAGATCCTGTGGATTCAGCAACAGATGCGCGACTACGGTTTGCAATTTCTTACTTCACCTATCTTTGTTGATAATGAGGCAGCCATAAACATAACAAAAAATCTTGTTCATCACGCTAAACCCAAACATAATGAAATTCGTCATCACTTCATCCGAGATTGCTTCGTGAAGAAGTTGATACGAATTAACAAAATCGACACCGACGAACAAAAAGCTAACTTACATACCAAAGCTTTTGATAGAACACGTTTTCAATATCTTTTAAAACTTAATGGTATAAAGCTGTTGTCAGTTGCGGAGGGGATACTTGGTGTTGATGAAGGTACCACTGTGGATGATGTTGAGAAGCAATCTGCATTGGTTTGTCGTATTTTTAGTTGTTTTGGTATTTAGGGGGAGATAGATAATATTTTCAGAAAATACAAAAACAATAAAAATGAAAAAATCCAAAAACATGAGATATTTTCAAAATCCAAAAACAATAGAAAACTGAAAAAGAGTTTGTGTAAAAAGGAGAAATGATAGTACATCAGCTAGACAGTTACAGTACGCTAAAGAAATGTAACGTTTAAAAGATGTTACGTAGTCTCGCTGATGATATGCCGATAGGTTTTTATACATTTAGTAGATTTGTTTGGGATGTAAACCTAAATTCATTTCTTGCTTATTACGTGGGGAACATCTCTCGGAAATATAGGTAACCCCTGAAATCTTGTTTGAAAGATTCTCTATTTCTGACATACTAGGTCTATGTGCGTAATGATATCTGGGGTATTATACCAGGACTTCTGATTTTGCGGAAGTAATAGCCTAGTCCTCGTATAATACTCTGCACTGCTTTAATCTTAAAGCTTACCCTCAGCATAAAAATGATGAAACATTGCAAAATGCTAATCATGTGCTGTTGAAGAAAAGATCCCCAAACGGGACACACTGAAAGACGAGCCATCATCTCTTTGTCTGAACGGAAGTTCTAACCTGAGCTCTCATGGCCTCACATTACGCGTTTACATATATCATTATTGTACGTTCACCTGTAAGACTGAATATAGAAGTCTGGATACAAGAGTATATTCTGAGGTGGGACACGCGTATAAGTTAAGCTATTAATACACTAATTCGTATCCTGAACAGATTGAAATTTGTATGAAAATTTAAACGGATCAGTATATCGGCAATCTAAGTGAATTGTTTAACAACTGAGTATGCAATCAAGCTTAACGGTACTTGTAGTTTGTCGGTAGCTGATATGATCCCCTAACACGCTCACCAAAAATATGTTTGAAAATAGTTTACTTTCATTGCATTTCATTTCATTTCAGTTTAGCATCTTAAACCCAAAAAGATTTTACTTTTCTGCTTTAGTTTTAATCGACAAACCAAGGTAGAAAGCTGATATTCAGACTCGCAGTCTTGAAGCAGATGCAGGAAGTTTTTGAGCTGGACGATAGGGTTGGGAGCTAATCATGAAAAACTTGGTAAAACTCGGTAAAACTCAAAGTCATAGCAAGTTCATTAAGTTGATACTTGTAATTTTTCATGAAAAAGTGTTTGAAAAAATTTGAACAAAATGTCAGTTTGTATCGTTTCGGGTCAACCAAGGTCATTAACTTGGACTTGGTAGACAAATTAAGTGCCTGGGGTCATTAACTTGGACCTAGATACTTAAGTGGATTTCTAAAACTGATCAAAATTTGATAAAACGACAAAAAGTCAAAAGGTCAAAGAGGAGTGTTTGGATCGAGTGGCAATCCGATCAGATGGCCATCCGATGCATGGTCACCCTATAAATAGATGGTCAATGGAAACAGTCAAACCTTTACTCGATCGGGCGACCATCCGATACTTTCTCACACTCTCACTTTCTCTGATCTTGATTCTTCACTTTTTCCTTCCATACTACATTGGATTGTTGGAATACTCAACCTTCGCAACGGGAAAGGTAAGATTTCTGGTTTTAAAGGTTTAATTTGATGTTTTTGATAGGTTTTAGGCTTGTCGGCGACAGTTCGGAGTGAAAATATTAGATCTAGGCATTTCTAGGATGTTTTGATAGAATCCAAGCATAGGGTTTTGTTCACGAGTGTTAGATATACAAGTTTACCGTTTCAAATTGTGCCAAAACATGTTAAAATCTGTAATTTGAAGATTAAAAGTGTCGGCTTTCGGACCATTAAAAGTCAAATTAATCACAGAATAGGACGAGTTAGAACAAGATGAACATAGGGTTTTGATCGCCTTTGAATTTTCTACCTAGATCTATGTTCAATTTGATGATAACTTAGAAACTTTTTGATGATGCTTAGAACATTCAAACTGTTCTTCATTGTTCATGGAACGAGTGGAAACTCGATCGGGTGGCAATCCGATCGGGTGACCATCTGATCCAATGCATGTTATATGATGAATATTTTCTAAGTATTTGTGCATTGAAATCTGTGCCTTAATTGTTAAGTGGCTTTCAGTTATGAAATTTTTCTAAGTGTTGCATGGAATCTTGTGTCTTTATCTGTTAAAAGTGACTAGGATAGTTTGGCAAGTCGCTCGGGTGGCAATCCGATCGAACAACCATCCAATCCATAGCACTTCATTTTTGTATAATATTCTAAGTGTTTACCTTGTTTTCTGTGCCTTTATTGTTTAAGAATTGATTTGAATCGAGTGGCAATCCGATCGGATGGCCATCCGATTCAAAGCACACATTCAATAAATTGTTCATCACTTGCCAAGGATCGAGTGGCAATCCGATCGGGTGGCAATCCAATCGGACAGCCATCCGATCCTCATCACTAAATGATAAAAGTTCCAACTGTTCAAAAATTGTCACAATAATCGAGTGGCAATCTGATCAGATGACCATCCGATTCATTTCTTATTCTCAAAGTGTTGACTGGTCAAAGGTTCCATCATATCTTGTCATATGGAACGAGTGACAATCCGATCGGATGACCACCCGATCCATATGCATTTGAATTATGTTGACTTCTCATTTCACAAGATGGTTAATCCGATCGGGTGGCAATCCGATCGGACAGCCATCTGATCCTCAGTACTATACATAGTGAGAATTCCAGAGTTAGAAAAATTTTGAGTTTTCAAAAGTTAACAATGAATATTTTTTGCAGGGAAAGCGTCAGATTGGGATAAATCTCACAACATCTATTGTCTGCTGGATGCACATTATACAGACAATACTCCTTTTAAAGTGATAGCAAAATTTTTGAGGGAGAGCAAAACTAGTAAAGCCTTAACTGATAAAACCATTGTTTGTGAATCACATGTTAGACGGTTTTGGAGTTCAGTGAGGTATGAGGAAAAGGAAAAGATGATCTATTCAGCAGTGAGAAAGAAGGACGAGAATGGTCAGGACGTGGATTTAGAGATTAAGTTTAATGTTGGTGATCTAAGACGTGTTTTAGAGTTAGGTGACCGTGATGATGATCCTACAATTATTCCTGAACGTCTATGTAAGGGTTTATGGTGTAGAATGGGTTTTACATGACACTTGAATGGAAAGATGATTAAAACAATGTTCAGTAAACCTTACAAGTTCATGATCCACTGTGTAGTGCATGCTTTATCTCACAGGAAGGGAGAATACGACGAAACTTCTGATTATATCATGAACATTATTACTTGTCTGGTGCTGAACAGGTCATACAATGTATCGCAGGTAATATTTAATTATTTGGTAGAAAATGTGGGAGCTGGAAATGGAAAGTACATCTTGTATCCTTGATTCATCATGATGATGATAGATGATTTAGTAAAAGACATTCCAAAGGATGATGATGATGTATTAGGTCTACGAAACATGACAACAGACACTATAAGCAGATTAGCTAAAGGACCTGAACCAAGAGTTAGGAGGATGATATACAAGATCGACAATCCAGTGTATGTTGCTCCTGAGAATGATGCATGGAGGCACGACAATAGTAATTCTGAGAATGAAGATGACAAGATGAATGAAATGATTGAGAAGAAACTGCGTTATTGGTTTGTGAAAGATGGCAAAAGGAAGAGAACTCCGAAGACATCCCCTGTAATAGTTATTCCTAAGGAGCCAATGCCAAATATTGTTGTTAAGGGTATAGTGAAAGGGGGAGTCATAAAAGAAACTAGAACTTTAAATTGTTATATTATTCTAATGAATGCTTCAATGATTGTTTTGCAGGGCCTTCAAGTAAATCCTAACAAAAGTTGGTTGATGATCCAGTCGTTGATCCTACAGAGTTGATAAAGCAAGGAGCTGATATTCTCAACATGTCATATGATGATTATCTAAAGAAAAATGAGGAAGTTACTGCTCAGAAAGAACAAAGTTCAAGTGCTCCAACAGAAAGTGTCAAAGAGAAAGAGCCTGAAGGAGTTGCTCGTGATGATTCAAGTGAGGCTGATGATGAATCAACTGAGACAGAGACAGAACTTGATATGGCAACACTTGGACGTAGAAAATCTCAGTTGAAAAAGAAGCCTAAAAAGAAGAAGAAAGGATTTGACGATGAAGATTCTACCTATACTCCATCAGTTGATGAGCAAAAGAAGCTAAGAATAAAGCGAAAGGCAGTTCAGACAGGAGTTATTCCTAGGAACATCAGAGCAAAGAAAGGTGGTGCTACATTGCCTGAAGTTCATGGTGGAAAGAGTGAAAAACATGTTACAACTTCTAAAGAGCCTGAAGTACAAAGTGTTGAAGTGCGTGAAGATGAAGTTCAAAAGAAAGCTAGTGATGATGAAGATGTTGTGTTTACTGGAGTAAAGGTAGCTACACCTCCACCACCACAAGATCAACCTATTCCAGAAAGTGGCGAATCTTCAAGACCAAAGAAAATAGTTTTTCCTGATCTGTTTGAAGATCTTCCTCATGATAGTGGGGAATATAAAGATGATTTAATTCTTGATGATGATTTTGATATGTTTAATAATGCGGCTGTGAAAGCATTGGAGAAGAAAGTTAGTGTTCTTGAACAAGAAAAAGCCAAGGCTGAAGCTGAGCGTGACTTGTTAAAGAAGCAGGTTGAGGAGTTGATGAAAGTTAATGAAGAAATAAAGACCGTCATGATAAAGCAAGCAAAGAAGATAAAGGCAATGGAAGGTGATGTTGAAGATAATGCAAAGCTCTTTGAGGTTCTACAATCAGAAATTGATGATCTGAATGTGAAGAATGTGAAGCTGAATGATATAAATAAGTCGCACAATCAGTTGATAAGTGAACTACATGAAGCATCGGCTAATGAGTTCAAGGCAATAAAGTTGGAGATGGAAGCAATGAAGGCTGACAAAGCCATGAAAGATGAACAACTTTCAATGTTATACACAGTGATGGAAAGCCACTTGGGAATTGATGTTCATTCTATCTACAACAACATTGAAATCAAAAAGGCTGAAGTGCGTAGAGTTGAAAGAGAAAGAAGGTTGGCTTAAGAAGCAACACAAAGAAAGAAAAGTGTTATTGTAGAGACTCAAGAAGCTGGAGGTTCTTCAAGTCAAGCTGACGTAGAAATGGTTGATGCTGAAGCTGATCAAGCTAAGGGGTTTGTGCTTATTGGTAAAGCTCCTTCTCTTTCTTATGATTTTGATGATATTATTCGCCGAGTGCAAGTAGAGCAAAGAAGGCGAAAGGCGAAAGAACCTGAAATGATGTTACTTAAATGGAAAGAATAGGAGATAGTAGAAGAGGAAGAACAGGAAGAAGTAAAGATAGATGATGAGTTGTTTGATTATATAGACAACTTTCCAGAAGGTAATGAAGATGATGATGATCAGGGCTCGTCGGGCTTATTAATTGTGAATCCTTCAGTAGAACAAAGGATTGAAGACTTCATGAATGACGAGATTAATGAACAAGAGGAGGATCAACATCAAGAGTCTTCTTCATCAGGCAAACAACATGTCGACCAGGTATTCCTCACACAACCAACTGTTATATACTTGCATGCTAAGTTTGAGGGGGAGATAGAGGTACCTAGGTCAAGAGCAGAGATGTTAGAAGAGTTGGGGTTAGACGACGGAAGATTTAAGTTTGATATAGAAGATGAGATACCGTCATCACCTAAAAGAGAATATGAGTTCAAGTATGCTCAAGAAGCTGATAAGTATAATGATGTGCTAGTTGAAGATGCATTTGATTCGTCTGATGAAGAAACAGATTTTCATTATGCTGCTGTTGATGAAACGTTTCCTTCACTTGCTGAAATGTTTAAAGATCGGAATGAAGACGAAGTTAGAAGGAAGATTGTGGAAAAGATAACAACTGAAGGTGTTCCGAGAACCATTCCTAGAGAGAATCTTGTTGAAGAAAGGAAGAAGTAGTTCAAAGTGATGCCTAAAGAAAGAAAGTTTATAAGGCCGCTTCAGTACTTTACGCATGATGCAAATATCTCTTGGGGTGATATACTATCTTGGGGATATCTGGAAGATCTGTAAGTATATGCAATTAGAAGGGAGCAAGGGGTAGGGTACTGATGTGTGTAAAATGCAACATATAAATTACATCAAATAAGGCATAAAACTAACCCTTTTTAAGTACTAATATTGGAAAAAGAGTGTTTTTGTCTTCCTTTTGTATTTTCAGGATTAAATGAGCTCAAAAACACAAAAGAAGCAAAAAGACAGCTAATTCCAACATAAATACAAGGAAAGGAACACTAGTGGACTGCCCGACCCCTCAACGGCATCTTCCCAAGCAAAATAGAGAAGACAGAAGGCTGAACACGCCCCGTGCTCAGCCAGCACGGGGCCGTGCCCAAGAAGCAGCAGAAAAGACAAACCTATAGAAGCTTCTATTGCCCACCACGGGCCGTGCCCAGCGGACACGGGGGCGTGTTGAAAGTACAGCAGGCGCATTTATTGTAATTGCGAATTACAATTAATGAGGAGAGAGAGTGTCAGACAGGCACGGGGCCGTGCCCAGCGGACACGGGGCCGTGCCCAGCTCTCTGTTCAGCCTATAAATAGGAGTGCTTGGATTCATTTCAACTCATCCATTGGCACACCACCTCTCTCACACTTCATCCACCACCCACCACCATCACAACACCATCATCCACCACCATCATCCATTGTCCATCATAGAGTGTGTGAGTCGTCTCGGGATCCAAGATTGATCGTAAGAGTTCTTGACAATCAAGGCCATGTTTGCCTAAGTCTCTTACATCACTTGGTGAAGACAAAGTGTCTAGTATAATACTTTTTATTTCTAATCTTTTGCACTTTTTATTTGGTTTTGTATTAATGACTTTAATAACTAGTTACTTATGTTGAATGTGATCTTTCCTTATCGTTTGTCCGTGGTGTCTTGGCATTATTTTACTGTCTATATAAAATAAAGGATTTTCACCATTCATATCTCCACGGTCTATATGGAGGTATGTTGGCTACCTGGTCGGGGGTTAAGGGAACGGTTTGGTAAAAGTCTTGCCATTGTTCAGCGTTTAGAGGTCCTGCAATGGACCTGGGTCAAATTTAGTAGGACCTCCTTCAATACTTCACGGTATTGGATGGCGGGGGTCCAAACTCTTTGATCCCCTCATAAGTTAACTACTATTAATACTATAACCCGGCTATTTAGGACTGTATCCCTGCTGACTCAGACTACTTAGCCGAGGGTAACGTCACCGCCAAAAGCGGGGCCTACCACAATACTGCATTAATAACTTAATTCATTATCTTCCAATAATCCACCCTTTTAGGATTGTATCCTTGCTGGCTCAAACTACTGGGGTGAGGGTAACGTCACCATCAAAAGTGGGGCCTACTACAATAACTAATATAATCTCTTAATTATGTGCAAAAGTGCGGAAATAATCAAAGGTTATACTAGATACGAGTCGGAACCAAGTGATTCATCTTGTCTATCTGTTTTTATTTTATTTTTATTTTCAGCATTTTAGTTAGTTTTTATTTTTCTTAGCTTAAAACATTTTTCTAAACTTTTATTTTGATTAGACGTTGAGGATAAACCGGTACTAAAAGCTCTTGTGTCCTTGGACGACCTCGGTATCTTACCAACGCTATACTACACTCAACGATGGGTGCACTTGCCCATATGTGTGTTTAGTGTTAGTGAAATATCGTGTTTTATAAATTTAAAACTTGGCTAAAATAAGTGTTAAAAAGGGCTTAAAATATACACCTAATATATACGACACTTTATCGCACATCAAGTTTTTGGCGCCGTTGCCGGGGACACAAGGATTTTAAGAAAGTTAGGAATCAACGGCCTAATCATCTTTTATTTTTCTTTTTAATTTTTTAGGATTTTCTTAGTTTTTCAGCTTCTGCAGAGCTCAGCACGGGCCGTGCCCGCTGAACACGCCCCCGTGCTCAATCATTGGAACTGTCAATCCTGTTTTACGTCAGACAGTAAGCTGAACACGGGGCCGTGCCCACTCAACACGCCCCCGTGCCCAAGTTTCAGTTACTGAAAATAGAACCGTTAGATCTCGGCGGTTGGTAATTTCTGACATAAACATGAGTGATAGTAATTGTTTTTACTTTCGGCACTCTTATGGTACGTGGTGTCAATTATGTGGTGGCAGACATGAAGAAGTAGAATGCTACTTTCTAAATTATAGGCCCCATTACATGGACCCACCGACTTCTTAAAACCTTAAGAGGGGCGAAAGTAAAAATAAGCACTATTTCTCCCTCGAATGCGCCCAGCCAGATATTCTAGGGGAAATGCTCCTTGATGAGTTATTTCAACTAGAAAAGCTAATTCTGAATTGGTTAAAAGAGCTTAGGAAGGATTTTATTAATCCACCACAAGACGATGACCATGACGAAATGCTGGAACCGCATTCCAACAACCTCGTTGCTCCCGAAAATGCCTTAGTACCTAGCAAAGACTTGGACGATAGTCGTCCCTGTGTCGATTGTGCCGTGAAGGACTCTCCATCGACTTCGTTCGGTGCATACATAGACCTGAGCGATTCGGCATACACCTTCTTTAACAAGAGCCCGGGAAAGGGTTGGACTTGTCCACCTAGAATGAAAATAGGAATTACCCTCACCGACAACCTCTTGCGTTCTCGCCTTAGTCTAGGACAATTAAGGTATCTTAGGCACTTTGGGGTTGTTCCAACCAGTCAGGAGCCACCCGATACTAACAAGTTCCTTAAAAAAACTAGACAACTTCATAAAACAGTCCCTCGACACGGGGCCGTGTCCAACCAACACGCCCCCGTGTCCATCAAAAGATTCCATTCTGATCAGTACGTCAGAATACAGACAAATTGTGTCAGAACTCCACCTGCACACGGGGCCGTGTCCACTGGGCACGGGGCCGTGTCCAGGATGCTGTCGTTTTCTATAAATGCAGCCAAGAATTCTGCACATTTGGACCAACTTGGGGCAGAGATTTGCAGGAATCTTCTCTCAAACTATCCTAGGTAAGTCTAAAAGAAGGTTCCAACAACCCATCTTGTCCTTTCCTCTTTTAGCCATTTCCTTCTTCTCCATCTTTCTTCAAAGAACTACCATTAAAAGTTTGAATTCTTCAAACTTTGTGATAGGGATTAATGAGTTTTGTTCAAGGAATCTTGGTAAAAACATGTTATGTAACATTGTTTTAAGTTATTAGCAACTAAAAAGACCCCACAAGTTCAGAAAATAACTTAAAAATCCAAGTTTCCTTGCTCCAAAATTCTGCAGAAAGATGAACACGGGGCCGTGCTCATTGAGCACGGGGCCGTGTCCGGTAACTGTTTCATTTAAATAAACTTTTTCAGTTTATTTTTCGTTGAATGTCAAGTGAAAACAGCGAAACATCTTCTGTGCATTCGTCAAACAGCCGAAGAGGAAGAAGACCCTCCATTGAAGCTACACTTGTGCACTATGTGATAGCATTAAGGGAGGCTCTCGACGAAATGACTTCAGTAGAGGAGGTCCTAATCGACCGTATTAACGATCTTACGATGGGACTTGAAAGCAACTTCCAAGAAATTAACCTCTTGCACCAGAGGTTAAATATTCTTGTAGCACCCCCAATGGAACCAGTCCTTCCTCAGCAGGATTGGAACCTGGCACTCGGAATCAACAACCCTACCGGGTGGGAAGACTTTCCGGCGGAACCTCCCGTGGAACACCAACAAGAGATCCCGGTGGAAGTTGAAACTCCTCAAACTAATGCCAATGAGCCTTCTTTTCTCCTTCCAAGGGAGGTGGAAGAATGGCTCGCCGACATTTGAGGAGAACCGCACGCGGAAGATGGAGTTCAAAAAGGCCTTGTTTAACCAAGATTAATTACTTCTTGGAAATTTTGCTAATTAAAATAAAGTAAAGGCTAGGACTCCATGGTTTATTATTTCCTTGTTTTATCTAGTTTAATTTAGGACTATGTAAGTTCTCTCTATGATGAAACGAAATGATGGTTTTAAGGTTTGGATGGTTTGTAATGAATAAAACACACTCATGGTGGTAAAGGATGAAAAGAGGAACGAGAAAAATGACCCCATGTACAAGAACAAGGCAACCCGACAATTCTCTCCATTTCAGAAGGTTCAACACGGGCCGTGCCCAACCAACACGGCCCCGTGCTGAACCACCTGCAGAAAACGCCCAGTTCAGGTAACTGGACACGGGCCGTGTTCACCCAACACGCCCCCGTGTCCAGACTTATGTTTCTCTTATTTTAATTTTGTTACTGGCACTTGAACACAGGGCCGTGCCCGGATAACACGGGGCCGTGTTCAGCGCCCAGTAACAGAAAATTTTTGCTTGTTAACACTATTTTACACATCTAATCAACCTAAAAATTTATTTTTGGGACACATTGAGGACAATGTGTAATTTAAGTGTGGGGGGGGATGCTAAAGCCTTGAATTTTGCAAAGTCCTAAATACAAGCCTTACACAAAACTCTATTGGAACCGCTAATCACCCCAAATTTTTTCAAAAATTTCATTTTTTCTTACTTGTCTAGGTTTAATTCGGGAAATTCAAGTTCTCAAAAAGGTTATATTTTTACAAATTTACAACCGATAGCGTAGTGATAAAAAGAACCAACATAAGAAAATTATGAAAAGGCATGGCAAACTTAGTTAAAATTTGATTATATATACTTGATCACATAAAAACCCATTCCCACAAAAAGTGAGTTTTGAGCCTTTATTGAGCACAATTACATATCATTAAAACTAAATGCCCATGTTTCGTTTCTTGTGTGAATAGCCGCTTGGTTCTTACGACTCTAGAACTTGCCATGACGATACATTCCCGGTCCTTATCAACTTAAACCCGAGTAAGTAAATGATGGAGGCATTAGGACTAACCCCCTTTTTATTTCTACACCATTATTTTTCTTTTTCTTTTACCACCTACCCAAAAATCCCCCTAGTTAGCCCCTTTGAGCCTAAACCTTTTCATTTCATCACCCAAACCAAAAACCCTTTTACCCACCAAAACCTTTTTCATTTTTAACCCTTTGTTTTAGTAACAAGTTCGGTTTTTCGTAAAAAAAATAAAAAAAAATAATGATGAAGCAAAAAGAAAATAAACAAACAAGTTCATCAAAAATAACTTTGTTTGAATAAAAGCTTCATCAAAATAAAAAGTTGAAAAAATAGAAAGTCCTACGAAAACCGACACTTGTTACGTTTTTCGCCCTTTTTCTACTAACCACTAACCACTATCCCAACCACCTACCTTTAACCCAAGCCTAACCCTTAACCCACAAAGTCCTCTTTATATTTACAAAGGTATAAAAGTTAAAAAGGAGGAGGATTGATTGCTTGGCAAGCTTATGGTAGGAATAAGTTCCATGCCGCTCTCGAGTGATTCACTAAAAATACACCTTCGGCCGAGTGTGAGTGATTTCTCCCGTGAGGTATGTGAACTTGTATATAAATGAAATTTTAAAAAGGCATGTTATGCCCAAATAAGTAATTTCTCCTATGAAACATTCTAAATAAATCATTACGAATAGGATTGTAAATAAATAAAAGTAAAACCCAAAAAGATCTTGGATATCCCGACACTCTACGACAAGCCCAAAAACCTTCTCTTCTACCTATTCCATTTGGGAGTGTAAGCCACATATTAAAGAGTTTTGCTTGAGGATAAGCAAAAGTTCAAGTGTGGGGGTATTTGATGTGTGTAAAATGCAACATATAAATTACATCAATTAAGGCATAAAACTAACCCTTTTTAAGTACTAATATTGGAAAAAGAGTGTTTTTGTCTTCCTTTTGTATTTTCAGGATTAAATGAGCTCAAAAACACAAAAGAAGCAAAAAGACAGCTAATTCCAACATAAATACAAGGAAAGGAACACTAGTGGACTGCCCGACCCCTCAACGGCATCTTCCCAAGCAAAATAGAGAAGACAGAAGGCTGAACACGCCCCGTGCTCAGCCAGCACGGGGCCGTGCCCAAGAAGCAGCAGAAAAGACAAACCTATAGAAGCTTCTATTGCCCACCACGGGCCGTGCCCAGCGGACACGAGGGCGTGTCGAAAGTACAGCAGGCACATTTATTGTAATTGCGAATTACAATTAATGAGGAGAGAGAGTGTCAGACAGGCACGGGGCCGTGCCCAGCGGACACGGGGCCGTGCCCAGCTCTCTGTTCAGCCTATAAATAGGAGTGCTTGGATTCATTTCAACTCATCCCTTGGCACACCACCTCTCTCACACTTCATCCACCACCCACCACCATCACAACACCATCATCCACCACCATCATCCATTGTCCATCATAGAGTGTGTGAGTCGTCTCGGGATCCAAGATTGATCGTAAGAGTTCTTGACAATCAAGGCCATGTTTGCCTAAGTCTCTTACATCACTTGGTGAAGACAAAGTGTCTAGTATAATACTTTTTATTTCTAATCTTTTGCACTTTTTATTTGGTTTTGTATTAATGACTTTAATAACTAGTTACTTATGTTGAAGGTGATCTTTCCTTATCGTTTGTCCGTGGTGTCTTGGCATTATTTTACTGTCTATATAAAATAAAGGATTTTCACCATTCATATCTCCACGGTCTATATGGAGGTATGTTGGCTACCTGGTCGGGGGTTAAGGGAACGGTTTGGTAAAGGTCTTGCCATTGTTCAGCGTTTAGAGGTCCTGCAATGGACCTGGGTCAAATTTAGTAGGACCTCCTTCAATACTTCACGGTATTGGATGGCGGGGGTCCAAACTCTTTGATCCCCTCATAAGTTAACTACTATTAATACTATAACCCAGCTATTTAGGACTGTATCCCTGCTGACTCAGACTACTTAGCCGAGGGTAACGTCACCGCCAAAAGCGGGGCCTACCACAATACTGCATTAATAACTTAATTCATTATCTTCCAATAATCCACCCTTTTAGGATTGTATCCTTGCTGACTCAAACTACTGGGGTGAGGGTAACGTCACCTTCAAAAGAGGGGCCTACTACAATAACTAAGATAATCTCTTAATTATGTGCAAAAGTGCGGAAATAATCAAAGGTTATACTAGATACGAGTCGGAACCAAGTGATTCATCTTGTCTATCTGTTTTTATTTTATTTTTATTTTCAGCATTTTAGTTAGTTTTTATTTTTCTTAGCTTAAAACATTTTTCTAAACTTTTATTTTGATTAGACGTTGAGGATAAACCGGTACTAAAAGCTCTTGTGTCCTTGGACGACCTCGGTATCTTACCAACGCTATACTACACTCAACGATGGGTGCACTTGCCCATATGTGTGTTTAGTGTTAGTGAAATATCGTGTTTTATAAATTTAAAACTTGGCTAAAATAAGTGTTAAAAAGGGCTTAAAATATACACCTAATATATACGACACTTTATCGCACATCAGGTACAGTATTTTGAGTTCTTGTCAGATATAAAGACCCTCCCTTGGTGGGATGTTGATGAATTGGTGCAAACAAAGAACATTAAGTTGTTTTATCATGGTTTGGATGTGAAACAACACGACCAATACTTGTGGAATCGTATAAAGCAACAAGCAAAGGCAAGATATCCAGATTGGAAGCCTCAGTATCCGAAGTAGATTGTTACTATCTTAGAGAATGGAGAGAAAGACATTACCTTGGATATCAAGTCGCCAATGTGCTTAAAGAACATGCCGCTACGTGCTATGGAACAAGATTTCCATGAAGACTTTCAAGGTTCGTTATACAATCAAAGCACAACGGAAGCGGTGATTTATCTGTTTGATAAGTCAAAAGGTGAATCGAGAATGATCTGCATATTGGATCCTATGTGGCTTGTGAATTGCTCGAAGAATGACATAGATTGCTTGTTCTACAACAAAATTGTCTACGAAAAGCCTGATAAAGTTCAAGCAATGCAATACCAGAAGATTGTGGATGTATGCTTTGCGAAGAGATCAACTCTGGAAGATATTGGAAGAGAAAGTGGAGAGATTTAGAGATCGATGAATTCTTGAAGAGGTACAAGCGCAGTCAGAGATTCAAAGAGATTGCTGATAAGGCTGCAAGGCTTGGAAAGTACAAGTTGATGAGACCACCTCCAACTGACCAGACACCGATCGAAAAGGAGGAAAACAAGATCCCTCGATAGGATAGGAAGCGCGACGGTGATCCAGAGTACATAAAGTACTGGAATAATGTTGGAAGGCCGCTCAGAAGGAAGATGCTCGAGGAGAAGGCAGAACAGAGGAGGCAGAGGGTAAAGGAACGAAGACGCAAGAGGAAAGACTGAAGACTATGCTGGAAGGTACTACAGCTACATCCAAGGGGGAGTCTGTTAGTTCATATGTATGTAGCTTCCGTCAGCATTGAGTCTTATTTTGTACTGTATATGTCTTTTGTGTATATGTATGTATTTGTATGTATGTTTGTGACGGGACAACTCAGGGAACGGTGATGTTATGTAAAAGTGAAGTCCGACGGATGTCAGATGTCATCCGATCGGATGGGCATCCGATCGGATCACCATCCGATCGGGTGACACTTATAAGTCTCCCTGGTTGTTGCCTATAAATAGCTAGCATGTGTTAGTCATTGAGAATTTTTGCTGAACTTCTAAGGAAACTCTGCCAGTCTGAGATTCTACCGGTGCTACTGTACTTTCACAATCATTCTAATAGAAAATCAGACGAGATTAAACGTTGAATCTGTTGTTGTTGATCTTGTGACATAATCAATGGATTCAGCACATTGATTCTGATTCGATCCAACCACGTTCCACACGAACAGATCCTGATCCAAAGGCATAACAATAGCGTTGGAGGCTCAACCGGTCGTTGCCGAATAAATATCAACGACAAGCCCGAGTATGACGAGGAGCCGATTGGAGAGGAAGAACGTCCCCCAGGAAGGGACAAAAGTAAAAAGATAGCGGCTAAAAAAAGGAAACAAGCCGCATCAGGAAGTGGTGGTGGTTCGAAGTTGGAAGGTATTATGGCCGAGTTGAAGGCATTCAACCAAACCTTTACCGAGACGCAAACCGAGAAGGTAAAGGTGAAGAAACGACAAGCCGAGGAGAAGCAAAGGAGGCAAGAAGAAGCGCAGCAGTTGGAGGAATGGAAAATAATGACCACCGACCTTAGCGAATATCCACCGGAAAACCGTCCCATTTTACAAATGATGAAGGAAAAAATTAGGAAAAAATGGAGTGGGGGAGTGTAGTTTTTTATTTAAATGTATGTTTAGGTTTTTTAAAGTGTGTTGTTTTTTTTTTAGGTTTTATTTAAATGTAACTTTAGGTTTTTATTTAAATGTAAGTTTATTATTTTTATTTACTTTGTTTTCATTAATTAATTAAATCAAAAAAATAATAATAAAAAGATGGGAGAGGACTATCTACCACACCCTTGGGTAGTCCCTAAGTGGTTGGTCCTCCACCTATACTTAGTTGGCGCCTATGTGGCGGATGGTCCCTTTGGGGACTATCCTCACTATACCCTTTGGTCTAACCCATTTTATTTATTTAAAAATCTCATATAACTATATATTCTTGTTCATATTTAAAATCTGCTATACATTTTAATATTCATCCAAATGAAACTACTAAATATGCATATATTCTTTCTTGTGGATTTCTTTTTAATAATCCTCGTAATTTTTGCAGATCCTTTTTTTGTACATATAATTTTTGCAGATCCTTTTTTGTACATATATTCAATTTAATTTAATTTAATTTAATTTAATACTTTCCTGAATCACGGTCCCCAAAAGGCCAAAATTTCAAACTATTAAATGTAACAGAAGTGTTTGAAAGTATTTACTATTTAGTTTACAACACAATATTGATTCACTTTTTGTTCAAAGACATAATATGAGTGCAAGTTGAATATATGTACAAAAAAGAAGCTCTACACATAACAACTACAACAACGCGCTTTATAATGTAATTTGATCCATCATGAGGCTCCTTCATATATCCTTTTATCTGTGTTTTACTTTACACATCACACACATTAGCAAAGCTAAATGAGTACATAAAGGTTTTATACCCAAAACACATTTTAAATTAACTTGACACAAGCCCCACAATGGATGGATGGATGAACGAGTGACCATGGTGTGAGATTAAATATATTAATGTTATAATATTTAATCTTGTAGCCTATATAATCAATTATATTATATTAGATCAAAATATATTAATAACCTATTATAATTAGTTGGTAATTGTTGATAGACCATATTACCCTTATTAACTAATTAGGTTTCCTCTTGGGTGTATAAATAAGGGGCTTATTAGAGAGTTAAGAGGTTAGACACTTTACACAATTACAAACCCTCACTAACATCAAATTCGTGACTCTCTCTCCCATAACCGATTCTGCCCTAGTCTCGGTTCATCACCATCATAACTTTACACCCTAAGGAGGAACCGGATCATCCTGACAAAGATGTCGAACTCAATGACTGGATTCTCTACTGCTTTGAATACTATAACAGGTATGTGTTTCATGTTTTCCATTAAGTTTAAACAGAACTGATCAACATGTGGTATCAGAGCATATGTTGATAAATCAGTTCTGTTCTGTATCCATTATTCTGGGATCATAAATCTGGAAAACAGAAATTTTAAAGTTTTTAAATATTAAAACTGTTTTCGAGTCCTTATTGCCGAAATCCCTGTTTTCGGAAAAACATATTTGATAAACTGACTCGAGACCATAATGGAAAAACCTTAATATCCGAAATCTGTTAATGAAGGTCTAAAATTTAAGGTTTCGGATTTCCAGATTATATTATATTTTTAGGGTTCATCATAATGTTCTAAGAAATCTCGAAAATTCCATAAGATTTGGAATATAATTTTGGATTAGTGGGTGTTTTACTGTTTTTGATCTAAATTTTATCTACTAAAATTTTCGAAAACTGTTAAAAAGATAATCAGTTATTATTTTTGAAATCTTTGATAAGTTTAGTTCAGCATTAAAACAGGAAATACTATCCCAAATCCCTTAAATTTCGAGTTTCAGTTTTTATCACAATCAGCAGCTGTTAACAGAGGATTCGAGACCATCAGACTACGACTAGAGACCATCAGATCTCGACTAGAGACCACAAGGTCTCGACTAGAGACCACAAGGTCTCGACTCGAGACCACAAGGTCTCGACTCGAGACCACAAGGTCTCGACTCGAAATCATAAAGGTCATCAGAAACTTACAACTCGAGACAGAGGTCTCGACTCGAGACCATTAGATCTCGACTCGAGACCATAACGTGTCAATTCGAGACCATCAGGTCTCGACTCGAGACTACAATGTCTCGACTCGAGATCATAAGGGCTCAAAACTTCACAACTCGAGACAACAGTCTCGACTCGAGATCTCATTACCGACTTGAGATCTCATAAAAATGTGATAGTCGAGACCATGGTTTCAACTCGAGACAACAGGTTGCGACTCGAGACCTCATTACTGACTCGAGATCTCATGACTCAGTCGAGACCTGACTCGAGACAACAGTTCGATCCGCGCTAACAGGTGGTTTGCTATTAAATACTTGGTTTTGTTAACACTTACTTAATTAATCAGAATCAGATAATTTTTACAAAACCAAAATAGCTTAACTTGAATGAGCTTCTGATGTATTAATTCTGGCCAAAGCTGATTTAATACATCTATTTATTGTTCAAGTATTATAAAAGCTATGTTAAGTATGCATTACAAACGTGAAATGTCTTAATTCCGGCCAAAGCTGATTTAATTCATTTATGTTTAGCATGACTTGACAAGTGCATAACTAAAGTGATTGTCTCATTTCTGGCCAAAGCTGATTTGTCACAATTACTTTGCACACATATTTAAATGATTACACTTCTGGCCAAAGCTGATTTGTCTTCATTTAAATAGAATTTTCCTAAGTCTATTATTTTGATGTTAGTAATAGACATTATCACAGCTTCATAATTATAATGGTCATTACTTATGCCTGCCTTAGTATAACATGCCCTTAGATCACATTAAGACTTCTTTCTTAGTATCATAACTTGCTCATCTTATTTCCACTATCAGCACCCAATCAAGGGATTCCACCTTTGACTGGTGATAACTTTGCTGCATGGAAGGATGCCCTCATGCTTACACTTGGAGTGCTGGACTTTGATTATGCCCTAAGAGAGGATAAGCCAGCGGACCTTACTCCACAGAGTACTGCTCCTCAGCAGTTACTTCATGATAAGTGGACTAGAAGTAACCGCATGTCTCTCATGTTCATGAAGCAGTCCATTCATCACTCTATCAGAGGAGCTATTCCTGATTCTGACGATGCTAAAACCTATTTGGCTTCTGTGGAGGATCAATTCAAGGGAACATCAAAAGCACACGCTAGCACTCTTATCCTCAAACTGGTGACGACTAAGTATGATGGGAGGAGCGGCATTCGCGAACACATCATGATGATGCATGACATGGCCAATAAGTTGAAGGGCCTAGAGATGGAGATCAGTGATGGTTTTCTTGTTCACTTCATCATCACTTCGCTTCCTTCGTCCTATGAAGCATTCAAGATCAATTACAACACTCAGAAGGACAAATGGACGATGAGTGAGCTGATCGCCATGTGCGTGCAGGAGGAAGAGCGTATGAAGATGGATCGCCATACTGATGTTGCTAACTTCACCACCTCCAGCTCTAAGAAGAGGAAGAACAATTATCCAAGAAAGGATGCTTCTAAGGTTCAAAATCCAAATCCAACTCCTAATACAAGTGCACCTTCCAGCTCTAAGAACTCCTTAGGCAAACCCTATTGCAAGTTCTGTAAGAAAACAGGACATAAGCAAAAGGAATGCCCTGACTTCAAGGAGTGGCTGGCTAAGAAAGGTAACGATTTTTTCATGATACTTGAGTCCTTTAATTTAAATGTTCCTGCTAATTCTTGGTGGTTTGATTCTGGTTCTATGGTTCATGTTACCAATTCACTTCAGGGATTCCTTACAATCCAGAAGCTGGGAAGAAACCAAAGAACACTTAAAGTTGGGGATGATCGGGAATTAGAAGTGAAGGCCATAGGAACATTACAATTATTTTTGAAAACTGGTTTATGTATTAAACTTTATGATACCTTATATGTTCCTGAGGTAACTCGGAACCTTGTATCAGGACCAAAGTTAGACATGGACGGTTTTGTCGTTTCTCATGGTCATCGCAAACTCTCTATTCTCTATGATTCCGTTGTTTATGGTACTGGCATTCTGGATGGTGGTCTCTATAGATTAGAACTAGATGATAATTTTTCCAAATCTTTTTTGTCATATAATATTAATGAATCACTCACAAAGATGGAAAAGAAACAAATTCGAGACTTAGAGACTTCATCTATGTTATGGCATCAACGTTTAGGCCACATCTCAAGAGAACGATTAAATCGTCTCGTAAAGGATGAAGTCTTACCTCCTCTCGATTTCACCGATTTTGGAACATGTGTCAAATGTCTCAAAGGCAAAATGACATTAGCAAATAAGAAAGGTGCCACTAAGAGCTCTAATTTATTAGAACTCATTCACACTGACATTAGTGGTCCTTATCAAATTGCTGGTATAACAGGACATACTTCATTTATCACTTTCATTGATGATTATTCTCGTTACATGTACTTGTATCTTATAAAGGAAAAGTCTGAATCTCTTACAACTTTTAAAGATTATAAAGCTGAAGTTGAAAAGCAATTAGATCGTCAGATTAAAGTTGTGAGATCAGATAGAGGCGGTGAATATTATGGAAGACATACTGATGTGGGTCAAGCTCCTGGTCCATTTTATGAGTTTTGTAAGGGCCAAGGGATTGTGAACCAATACACCATGCCTGGTACACCTCAGCAGAATGGTGTCGCTGAACGAAGAAATCGTACCCTTATGAACATGGTGCGCAGTATGTTAGCCAACACTAATTTACCATTATTCCTCTGGACTGAAGCGTTAAAAGCAGCTGTTCATATACTCAATAGAGTTCCTTCTAAGTCTGTCCCTAAAACTCCTTATGAACTTTGGACAGGAAGGAAACCGAGTCTTAAATATATGAAAGTATGGGGCTGCATTGCTGAAGCAAAACTTTATAATCCTTTCCTAAGGAAACTTGACCCTAAAACAGTTACCTGCTTCTTTATCGGGTATCCTGATCATTCAAAGGGTTATCGTTTCTATTGTCCTTCCCATGTCACCCGTATTGTTGAAACCAAGCGTGCTGCCTTCCTGGAGGATTTCAAGGTCAGTGGGAGCAGTACCAACCCTTACGAAGAATTGCAAGAAGTACAAGATGCGGGGGGGAGAGACTCGTCGCTTATCATTACTCCGTTTACTCCTCTTGTACCCCATGCAACAACTGTACCTGAAGCCACTGCACAAATTCCACCTCCACAATCAGAACCCATTATACCTCATAATGAAGACACATCAAACGCTCAAAACCAAGACAACGCTGAACCCGCTAATCAACTCAGGAGGTCATCTAGGCAAAGAAGGCCTACTAATATGGATGATTATGTTACCTACCTGACTGAAATGGATGCTGGAAAGCTCAATGATCCTATCTCTTATAACGAAGCCATTAGCAGTGATCAGTCTTCTGAATGGAACAAAGCAATGATTGATGAGCTTGAATCCATGAAGAAAAATGACGTTTGGGATTTAGTCGAATTACCCAATGGTGCCAAACCTGTAGGTTGTAAATGGGTGTTCAAAACAAAACTGGATCCGAATGGGAACGTTGAACGCTACAAAGCGAGATTGGTTGCAAAGGGCTACACTCAGAAAGAGGGAATTGATTATCAAGAGACATTTTCACCTGTCTCTCGTAAAGATTCATTAAGGATCGTTATGGCCCTAGTAGCTCATTTTGATTTAGAGCTGCATCAGATGGACGTCAAAACTGCTTTCCTTAACGGAGACTTAGACGAAGATGTTTACATGAAACAACCTGAAGGCTTTAAACCTGAAGGTCAGGAGCATCTAGTCTGTAAGTTGAAGAAATCCATTTATGGGTTAAAACAAGCATCACGTCAATGGTACCTCAAGTTTGATGAAGTCATGAAGAGGCAAGGTTTTATGAAGAATCAAGTGGATCAATGCACCTACCTCAAGATGAGTGGGAGTAACTTTACTATACTTGTCCTTTACGTAGATGATATTCTATTGGCAAGTAATAGTTTAGACATGTTGCATGAGTCGAAGCGGTTACTCTCGCATAACTTCGACATGAAGGATCTCGGAGATGCTTCTTACGTCATTGGCATCGAAATTCACCGAGATAGACACAAAGGGATCTTAGGATTGTCTCAAAAGACTTACATAGATCGTGTCCTTACACGTTACAACATGCAACAGTGCAAACCCTCAGTCGCTCCAGTAGTTAAGGGAGATGTTTTCGGTTCATTCCAGTGTCCGACAACAGAGGTTGAAAAGGAGAAAATGAGCCAGATACCTTACGCGTCAGTAGTCGGGAGCCTGATGTATGCTCAAGTCTGTACTCGCCCAGATATCGCTTACATTGCTGGAATGCTAGGTCGTTATCAGACTAATCCTGGCCTAGATCACTGGAAAGCAGCTAAGAAGGTCCTCAGATATCTGCAAGGGACGAAAGACTATAAACTGACTTATAGAAGAAGTGATCACTTAGAAGTGGTAGGTTATTCTGATTCTGACTTTGCTAAATGCAAAGATGACAAGAAATCCACTTCGGGCTACATCTTTATGTTAGCAGGCGGACCTATCTCATGGAAGAGTCATAAACAACAGTTAACTACAACTTCCACAATGATGGCAGAGTACATTGTTGTTTACAACGCAACCTGTCATGGAATGTTGCTTAGAAATCTGATCACTGGACTCAAAATCGTTAATTCCATTTCTAGACCATTGAAGCTTTACTGTGATAACTCAGCTGCCGTTAGTTTCTCGAACAGTAACAGTTCGACTGGAGCTGGTTTATATCTTGATACGAAGTACTTGTTCGTACGTGAACGAGTTGAGGAAAATAATCTTTGTATTGAGTATATTAGTACTAAAGATATGCTTGCGGATCCGATGACTAAAGGTCTCCCACCTAAAGTTTTCGAAGAACATGTATCGAATATGGGACTTACTAAAGACCTTGTTTAATGGCATATTGTACTAGCTTATGTTTTAATTAATAAAATTTCCTCAGTTTGATTTTGTATGTCTCTAACATATGTTCTGCCGGTGTAATGACATATAGACAAATATAAATACAAATCAGACGCTAAAGGGCTGCGTATTTTGATCGTAACTATTAGGTTTTAAATTGAGGCTATAGTATGACTAATGGGGGTCCTGAGTCGAATGATGATTCAACGGCTGTATTTCTCTGCTATAGTTCTTGGTTTAAGGCTAAAATGAGTGTTAACTCCTGGCCAGGCTTACCTAATACTCATGATAAATGATTACTTGGCTAAGTGGGAGAATGTGAGATTAAATATATTAATGTTATAATATTTAATCTTGTAGCCTATATAATCATTTATATTATATTAGATCAAAATATATTAATAACCTATTATAATTAGTTGGTAATTGTTGATGGACCATATTACCCTTATTAACTAATTAGGTTTCCTCTTGGGTGTATAAATAAGGGGCTTATTAGAGAGTTAAGAGGTTAGACACTTTACACAATTACAAACCCTCACTAACATCAAATTCGTGACTCTCTCTCCCATAACCGATTCTGCCCTAGTCTCGGTTCATCACCATCATAACTTTACACCCTAAGGAGGAACCGGATCATCCTGACAAAGATGTCGAACTCAATGACTGGATTCTCTACTGCTTTGAATACTATAACAGGTATGTGTTTTCATGTTTTCCATTAAGTTTAAACAGAACTGATCAACACATGGTTCGACTCAATCTACTGAGATAACTCAATAATTCTAGATTTCATGGTCGACCTCATACGAGCTCTGGTTCATTTGTGAACTGACCATGAACCTTGTGTCCAATTTGACATTTCTTGGAAATCAAGGTTTGAAGCATTGTTTCGAGGTAAGTTTTACATAAATCAACTCGTATCCTCGTTCTGATCAAAATCCATAAAACATCAGTTTGTAATTCGGAAAAAAAGCTTAACTACGTTAAGCTATTTTTAACGGCGGACTATTATCGGCCAAAAGTGGACCAGTTCGGATTATTATCGGCCAAATAACTGAGTTGGGATTATTATCGGCCAAATTGAGAAAGCTAAGATTATTTAAATCCAATTTGCCGATAAAAAAAGGGTATTCCCTCTCGACCAGTAGGATAATAGACGTCACTATCAAAACGAATCGAAAGGGACAACCTCAAGTAACCATGGTGTCAGCCCTAAAAACCCTTCTACTCGATTCTTTCTCCGATTAAGTATTTATTCTCATGTCGGATGATGGTTACAGAGAGACCCCTCTACCTATACTGAGGCTTACGGTGTTTTGTTTGGTAGGATTCTCTCGAAAAAACAAGCTCAATACAAACAAAGAGTGAAACTCATACTTTAATCTCGTGGTACTCGGATTCCCTCTTCACGAGTTAACAATATATTATTATTTTCTAACATCATTTTAGTTCAACATTATAATTTGTTGTATGGTAAAGGTGAATTCAAGATTCTTCGGTTAACCAAAGGTGATTCGAATGTGTAAAAGAAAGATGGCGTACATTGAAATAATAAATTAGTTGAAGATGAAATGGTGTTTGGAGGAACTTCACGTGATCCAACTCATGGTCTTGTCACTACCTTATTTTGCTACTTCTATTCCTACTTTTTGTCCCCTGTAGTTTTAGAATTTTACATTTTTTTTAAATAAATAACACTATAAAATACTATAAAAAGTGTTTGATAAACAAAGTGTTTACAATATTAAAAATACTATTTTGCCTATATTTTTCAAATTCTTGCAAAATATTCTAAAAATTTGTTTTATTTTCCTTGCATTATAAAAAAGTGTTTGATAAATAAAGTGTTTACAATATTAAAAATACTATTTTGCCTATATTTTTCAAATTCTTGCAAAATATTCTAAAAAATTTGTTTTATTTTCCTTGCATTACCAATAATGAGAGAAATAGCTAGAAATATAAAGAGTGGCGAACATTTGTTTTATTTTCCTTGCATTACCAATAATGAGAGAAATAGCTAGAAATACACGCAACTCAATTTTAGCTAGTAACAATGTTTTTTTCTTAAATCCAATAATATGTTATAAATTTGTATATTTATACTTTCTCTAAATTTACAATGATTTTTTAGATTCCTCATTTGTCTAATAATGATTGAATTAATAATTTAATGGGTGTTGCTAAATGTACTCTCATTTTTTTTTATTTTGCTGGTTGAACTCTCCCCTGAAGTTTGTAAATAAATACAATCAACCCTTGTATTTTCTATTTTGCAACGTGAAAGAAGGTTAGTCAATACCACCACAATAACTCGATTTATTTTTAACTATATATTCACTATTCCAATATACAAAAAAAATTAAGAAGTTGATTTTTTTTTGTACGCAGAGCGGTGTATTCCATTGGATTCGATCGACATATTTTGGAGGGAACTTGATATATCGCCGTTAAAACATGAGGAAGATGGTGACATTACTTGTGATGTTGAATTAATAATGTTTAAAGAACTCTTTGACAAGCAGTCCAAATCGGGAAGAAAGTGTTGCTAGAAAAGCTAAAAGAAATAACTGATCCAAGTAAAACATCATTTGAAGAACCTGTTGTTCGAAAAAATACTCATGGACGACCAAGCTTAAAGAAACAAGAACAAAAAACTCGAGCCAATCCTCAACATTCCTATAAACGTGGTCGTTCAACCACGTCAAACGTTGTTGAATACAATTTTATGGACTTGAAATTATTACCTCCGAGACATAGTTTAGGCGCGAACAATTCTGAGCCATTAATGAAAGAATATGTTGTTAAGAAGAAAAACTTGTGGACGACCAAGCTTAAAGAAACAACAAAAAAAAGGTGTTGTGCTTGAATATAATTTTATGGATTTTAAACCATCGCCAAATGTGGTTGAATAAAATTTTATGGATTTGAAACCATCACCTCCAAGACATATTTCCTACGCAAATGATTATGAGCCACTAATGAAAGAAATGCCAAGCATCTTTCACCTGTACATTTCATGTATAAAAAAATGTCGATCCCGATGGTAATTTCGGGTTTCGATCTGTCGCTGTGGGGTTGGAGATGGATGAAAACTTGTGTTTATTCGAACTGAACTTGTACAAGAGATGGACATTAACTCAAAAAATTGGAGGCAAATTTTTGACATAGTTGTCACCGGAGAGTATAACCGTCTACATCGCAACATAGATTTTCAAGGAAAAGGATTTGCAAGCACTGATCATTGGATGGATATTCCCCACACTTGACTCCTTATTGCTCAAAGATTTGGTGTGATTGTTCACCTTTTAAGCATCGCAGGCAATCAAACTTTCTTCCCACTATTGACTGCTCCAAACCAAATTCGTAGCACTCATCAAGTGGTGTCGCCTGTTCATGTTCATGGAAACCATTTCATCCATGTTAGATTAGAAGGAGACTATCCGATGCCTCTGCCGAACAGTCTTTGGAGTAGCAACCGAAGTGACGCTGCAACAAATTGGGAAGTTATGTACAGTTCTCGTATGAACCGGCATAAGGAGCTAAAAAATCCTAATCCGGACCGGATTGTACAATACGTTGGTTAAACTTCAGTTGTAATTTGTTTCATTTAAACTTTATTTGTTTTAGTTAAATCTAAACTTTAATTTTCTTTGGTTAACCTTCATTTGTTTTTTTAATGTGTTTACTCATATGTTTTAAATGTAACGAACTCATCATAGTCTTAATCTCTTTTTTTTTTTTGACGTAATTGCATCAAATGCGCAGCTTCTCCGTCCATGTTTCCGGCCACCAGAAAGAAAAAAAGGGTCAGAGTTTTGTTTGATCTTATTTTCAAAAAATAGAAAAAATACAATTTTTCACTCTTTTTAAATTTCAGTGTATAGATAAAATAATAGGTAAATTGAATGATGATGATAACCAAGATAAGCCAGACATGTTAACCGCATAGAAAATAATGTGTGCTTGTTTATCATCTTTTCTTTAGAAAAAAAAATCTTGAAATAGGAATTTGTCACGCATTCTTCTATCTTCATTGTACTATTTGATTGGTAATTTTATAAAGTTATTTGGATATTAGTTGAATATCTAAAATAATATATTTAAAGGGATTGAACGAAGAACATAAGGATTTATTTTTAAAAAATAGAAAATTCAAGGGTGGAATTTAAAAAATTATAAAAATTATATTTTTGGAAAGTGATGTATAAACAGTAAAAATGGAGGTGCATTTAGCCACACCCTAATTTAATCCATCCTACCTAATAAAGTCCATACTAAGGGGACACATGGCATCCATCTAGGGGCTTCTATTTTATATTTTCCCGCCTAAAACACCATTCCCTTTGGTGCAGGGGTCATGCGGACCGGTTTTGTAATATGGGTCAAAAATTAGTTCTACGTATAAATACCTTATTACCCGAAATATGCGCCACTTTTTCATCTCGCATCTAGGGTTCCCCAATTTCTCTCCCGCACTCCTCTCTTTAGCCGTCAATAGATCTTCATATTTACCGTCCGAATCAAGGTTAAATCATCAGTAGTTAATACATAGTGATTTACCATTCTTTAACTTTCAATCTTTGTTTTCATTGTTCATTGATTTGATGTTCATTATGTTTTACCTATGGGTTTTCTTGATATTCCATCTTCATTTGATCTATTTATTTCTCTAACGCATAAATGTCGTCTCTAAGAAGGTATGAATCTGATATTCCATATATTATTCTGATTTTGTGTTTATATCATACCAAAATTAGGGTTTTAGGCGGTTTATTTTCAGGGATTATTAGCTTAATTCACTTGAACTTATGTTTGTTTGCAATATTGTTGATTTGTTTATGAAATTAAGGTTTTGGTTTTTTTTTTTTTTTCAAGGATTATAGGGTTTTATATTTAATTGCTATGGATCATGTATGAGTCTCAATTCAATTCACTTGAATGTTTTGTTAATCTATATATATATATATATAACAACCCTTCTAGAACCCGTAACGTGACCCTAAACGTTCCTATCATACCTCCTATACGCGTTAAACGGCCGTAAATATCTTAATATTTATATAAAAAAAAACAAAATCTAGGAGTCGCTCGCGGGGCGCGACCCTCTTAGCCACATCTTTCGCGGGCCGCGACTGGCTTGGATTGCCGGTCAAGGCATTTCGCCACGTGTCCCATGCGTGTCAAGGCTAGTCTGCTGACTAGTCAAAGCTAGATCCTAACCTACCTTCCTTACGGGCCGCGAGAGAGTTAGAAGAAGGTTACGCGGGCCGCAAGCCGCCTTTGGATCAGCCTATAAATAGGAGTCGAGAGCTCATTTGATTCTCGTTCAAAATTCTATTCCCTCTCAAACTTTCTGTATGTTATTATACTCGGGAAATATTACCCCTATAAAGCGAAGCTCTGCCTCGTTGTAAGTATTATAACCCTATTAGTTACCCTACACAGTCGATCTAGGGCTTCGAAACGCATGTCAAGGCTCTGCCTGACTCAGTCATTGGAGTTCTGTCTCGTGTTATACCCAATTGATTTAGGACTCCGTAATGCATGTCAAGGCTCTGCCTGACTCAGTCATTGGAGTTCTGTCTCGAGTTGTATGGTTAATATGATTTGGGTTAGTTTACTAACACGTGTGCATTGTTTAATTTTAATAGATTATAACCAGGAGATACACCAGGAAGCCTTAGTTTTACCTAAGTAAACAAAGTGAGTACATTCTCTTTTTGTCACCTTTTTGTAAATTACTTTTGTGAGTCAAAATGCTTTACCAAAACCTCAAATGTTTTAAATTACACTTAACAGTAATTGAGTATTTGTGATTCTACAATTACTACCGGTATGTTGGGGTTTTGTATACATTACTTGAAACTCGTTACTATCGAAATAGTAGCATACCACAAGTCAGGATTGACAATACCAGAAAAGGGTAATTGGATAGATATAATCAAATGTAATTGCAGATGCCCTCAATACTGTAAAGTGATAAAAAACGGCTTTGATTAAACTGGGATGCACTCGCCAGTATTTCTTGCTGATAAAACTTTTTAAAACGCGTTTCAGGTAACTTAATGTGAAGCTAGTAGAAGCCAGCTGGAGAGCACTGAAGGCTTGGAAAAGTGGCTATAAAAGTTATCTAAATAAAAAGAAGTTTTGTCTTTCGATAAACTAGGGTTTATCCCTATAAATATATTGTAATGAAAACTTGGGTTTTATCCCATTTGTTTATACTAAAAGTTTAGTGTGTTTAACTCTGATAAAATATTTCGTAACTACGGTCCTGATGAAAGTTTTCCGCTGCGTAATTAATAAACACCGATACCACCCGCTCTGCGTGCTCTCGCGGCGCCCACCTCCTGGAGCAGGGGGTTGGGGGCTGCAACAATATATATATATATATATATATATATATAGTTATCTAAACTCGATACACTTTCTTAACTATTCGTACGAACCACCTTACCTCACACGCGAACCACTCCACCCAACCCGAAACCCACTCTTTTGTGCCATTTTTATTCCAAACGAAACCCCACCTTCAGTCCAGATTGATTTCAGCCCAACATAAATAAACCCAAACACCCTCAACTGTTCTAACTCACTTGCGGTCCAAGGAGCTTCAGGCCCAAGAACCCAAACTGCCATCCCACCCCATCTATGTTAGTGCATATGTCTGTTGACTTCGTCTTATGTCTTGTATCGAGTCATGTAACTAGAATAGATAGACCAGGACACGTTGTACGAAAGAAACGGGAAACAAACCTGAACCAGCCACCCCTCACGAAGTGGCTAGGCCAACTCGAACGAGGTGACAAGTTCGTGCTTTCTGGCAGTTCGTGCTTTCTGGCCAGTTCGTGCTTTCTGGCCAGTTCGTGCAACCTGGCAGGTCTGGTTCGTGGGGTCTGGGTTTCCTATAAATAGGTGAGTCCAGGTCTTCATTTGTAACATTCTGATTCCGGAGACAAAGTGCTGCCGAAGTGTCGAACGATATGTAATCACTATCAAATCAATACAATTGACAGTTAAAGTGATTCTAAGTGTGAATCTAGCTGATATAACATCAATACATCTGATTCCGCCTTTCGTATTGATCAAGAACTCTTCTGATTGACTCGTTTAGATCGAATCCCGATGCTACAAGTGGTATCAGAGCTCAGGAGGAAGAGTTCTTACCATTTCAGCTTGTTTTCACGGATAAAAACTGATTTCTACTCATTTCTACTCATTCTTCTACACTTTTTCATCAAATTTACCGAGATTCCACCGCTAAAATGACCTGATTTTGACAAATAACACCTAAAACGCTGTTTTGAACAATCAGTGAACAAATTTAACCGTAAATTCAACCTAAAACTTGATAAAAATTGACAAAATGATGAACTATTGGACTAAGAATTCTCAAAGGAGGTGGATATTAATCTAAACCGCTTGAAAATTGACCAGATCGCATGAAAACTAATCCAGGTCACACCAAATTGAACTCCAGGTCACACGAAATGTTCAGGTCGTTTGAATTTGAACTCCAGGTCACACGAGGTGATCAGGTCGTTTAAAATTGAACTCCAGGTCGCACGAGGTGATCAGGTCGCTTGAAAATCACACCAGATCGTTTGGAACTGAACCAGGTCGTGTGAAAACTTGTCAGTTCGTACAATTTGAAAATTTCCAGGACGCGTGACTTTCCAGCTCGCTTGAACATCGTGTTTTTGTATACCTTTTACATCGAAACATGGAAAACGAATTTTACAATGCATTTGCTACTGCCCCGGGTACTCCTGTTACTGTTACTCAGAATGTAATTATGGAAAATGAAACGGGAATGTTACAAAAACCTCCAAAGTTGATGATCATTGAAGAATATTACAGTTGGCAAGAACGATTCGAAAACTGGGTTTAAGCAAATCATCTAATGTCTTGGGTGTAACAATCATGTTATTATTTAGCGATTTCCGTAAATAATCAGAAACTAAATGAGTATTTATATTTAAACATTCATGCTCAAGTACGGGTTTATTAAAACTTTTCTAAACTTGAAAGCAAAACAACATAGTGTAATTGTCACACCTCGATATTTTCACGTATTACCGGTGGGCCCGGTGGGGAGTATCGTGACGTAGTTGATATCACAGACAATTTATATTATCACAGTTTAATACACAGCGGAAGTCGAAAGATAAAATCATTACAAACCGAATAAAAAGTAATATCAAGTGTATTACAAAACGGTTGTAAGGATCCACAGGCGGATCAAGTTCAAAAGATCATTGTTCAACAGATTTATTAACATCTAAGCATGCAAGACTCTTTATTGATGCTAGGAGTAGCCAGCCTATTCCGTTTAGTACCTGCACTTAGCCTTTTGGGAAAATACGTCAGTTTACACTGGGAAAATACAATTAACCGACTCATTTTGAAAATGTTTAAGAAAATTGATTTGAATGCACATGGCACAAAATAATCTTTTATAACTTGGGATAATTATTTATATATAAATTTGTAAAAGAATTACATGTTCGTTATACGTTCAGTAACCCGGGCTGAATACCGGGTTTAAGATTAATAGACACACCACATGATATAATCCCGCGTCGAGTTATTCTCGAACATACGGTTATACCTTTTTATTTATATGCACCGGCAGGTGTATGCCTATACCCCGTGCTTAGGTCGTGGCCATTTCAATGAATGATGCCAAGGATATCCGGGACATGGTCATTAACCCCCAAAGGCTTTAAGCAAACATAACAATTTAAACGGGTCATCTCAATAAATTAACCTTCATATGATTAAAAATTCAATGCCCGACCAAGCGGTATTTTATATATCGAACCCCAAGCCCGTATAAGGGAAAAAAAGTTAAAAGTATTTACCTGAGCAAGTATATATCACAATCAGCGAGTGCAAGTATCTTTTACTGGTCTCCTAATCTGGAACGAAGGTTTTAATAACCTATTAGATTCCTAACGGGTCTTAATTAAGTCTAAACTTAGACCGGTTAGATTCAAAACGCACGATTAAGCGATGACCGGATTAGAGTGTGGTTTAGACCCGACAAGTTTGTATACTTGTATAATATGGGTAAACTAAACACATTCTGGATTTTAAGATAAAAACGATAAGGTTTGACCTGTTTCGGCTAATTTATGCAAACTAGTTACATAAACCGCACCGAACGCGAATAATGCGTAACGGGTAACCAAATGAGTCATGAACAGGTTTCCTAAGTTAATATGCCCTAAATGTGTTGTGATATTAGTAAGATACCTTCCATAATGCCCAAAATAGATTTAAACTCAATTTATGCCCCGTATGGGTATTTTGGTCATTTTAAAAGTTATAAAAGAGTTTAAATACTAATTTGAGTTTCAGGTCTGATATAATCAGTAAAAATATTTATTTTTATAAGTCATAACAGTAGGGTATTGCATATATGTGAAATTTATCTTTTATAACCAAACTATGCACCGTAGGGGCATTTTGGTAATTTCACATAAGCTTTAAAGGTCAATTTTGGAATTCTGAGTTTAAAACTTTAGCTTACTATTTTATTATAAAAATTTACTTAAAACATCAGTAGGTATCAAGTCTTATATGTTAAAAATAGTTTTAACCCATACTATGCGCTTAAAACGCGTAAAAGTCGGTTTTAAGCGATTTTCGGGTTTAAATAGGGAATCTGAGTTTTTGATCAGTTTATAAAGTTCAAAATATTTTATTTATCATATAAAATCAGTAGCAAAAAGTTTGGTATCAAAATATTATGTAAAACTCATTTTATTCAAGAAAAGGGCAAAACCGACAATTAACGAATTAAGCAAGAACCCTATGTTATGCTCAGCTTAAAAATAAATAAAAATCTTCAAAAATCCCAAAATATTATATTACATCGGTGGGTAAAAAGTTTGGTGTCAAAAATTTGGTTTAGATAGGCTTTAAGCTAATTACGCCGCTTAATTAATAAAAAGCTTCTTAATTACGATATTGAGCATAACTCTTAATCTAGACCTCAAACTGATGTCAAATTTTTAGGAAAAGTTTATAAATCAGTAACAAAGGTTTTTGTCCTCTCACATTTTCAAAAATCTCGTTTTAAGGTCAAAAGGGCATTATAGTCAACATTTAGGCATATAACGGAAACATGCACATGAATCGAATAACTAATGAACCAAGTTGTATAACCTCAGAGGGTTACACTAATCTGTAAACTGGTCCTAATAGAGCTCTAAGGAAATTCTAAAATATGTTACATTGGGTCAGAACTGAAAGTCAAAGCAAAAGTCTACTTTTGTGACTTTCGGTTCCGAACCGAGCTTAAACTGAAAATTGTCGGGTTGAACATGCTTAGACATGTTCTTACATTAATTACCAAGTTATATGAGTGATAAAACAGGTTGCATGGCTTCTACATTGTTAATTATGTGTTTATGTGAAAATTTGCTTTCTGTTGACTTTTTATAATTAACTTTGACCCGACAATTTACCTAGTTAGAGTGGGAATCAGAGGGTACCCTTTTAAGGGTTTATTACCCACATAATTACCAACTCATAGGTACTTTCAATTCGAGAATTGACTGGACAATTTGTGATTAATTACTAAGTCAAACCTTAATTACGACGGTTTGACTTTGGGCCATTTAACTAAGTAAAACTGAATTAAGAGAGGTTAAGGACACTTACTGAAGTCCTATGCACGACTAATGATCCTTAGGAAGTGGCCTTGAGCTCCAGGAATCTCCAGAACAAGTGCTATGAAAGTTTTCAAGTGAAGTGCTCAAATGTTGCAACATTGAGCTCTATATATATTGATTTTAATCTCATAGGATCATGCCAAACAAGTATAGAGAGGATTCGTGATCAATACAAGTGTCCCTATTGTATATAACCTGTTGGTGCAGCCCCTGGTATGTAAAACAAAGCATCTAAGTCGGTTACACAGATTATACAGGTACCTGTCCTGATTTTCGTTGCTGCAGACATCCGCGGCCCGCGTAAAAGATTTTAAAGTCTTACGCGGCCGGTATGGCTCCGGGTTCAGGTTATAAGTTTGACAGAATTGTAGTTTGGCCCCTGGTCCTTTTTAAAGTGGTTTTAACCTTTTGTTTTGCACTTTTAACCTTCCAAATTGATTTGTAAGGGCTCCAAGACATAACGAAACTTTGTTAAGTCCTTGGTTAGTTTTATGATCACCCGAAAAGCCTTAAATTTCAACGTTGACGCTTTTAACCCCTTACATACGAATGTTAGCATAACTTTCTCATACGGAATCGAAACCTTGTGAAATTTTTATCACTTATTCTAGTGAGCATAATTAATCGTTACAAAGCTTCGGGTTCGCTAGAAGGTCACTCAGAGGTGTAAATTAAACATGTTGACACTTTTAACCCTTGCGGTTTGTAAACTCTCACTTTCTTCCACAAACGGCTTCATACGATTCATAATTCATTCGTTTAAGGGTATAAACATCATGTAGGGTCGTTGAAAGGTATATTTATCCAATGTTGACACTTTTGAATCCTTTTATACACATACTTTCTTTGTTTGTCAACTTTAGTCCCTCTAAATTAATTCTTTACACGTTTAAAGCTTATGACACGTGTCGATATAATATTGGACATGAATTTACGAGGTGCTACATCCTCACCCCCTTAAAAGAAATCTCGACCTTGAGATTTACTGAAATAAATGAGGGTACTTTTCTTTCATTGTGGACTCTACCTCACACGTGTACTCGGGACCTCTACGGGCATCCCATTTAACTTTTACAATCGGTACCTGCTTCCTTCGAAGCTTTTTAACCTGTCTATCCTCAATCGACAAGGGTTTCTCAGCAAATTTCAGGCTCTCATCTATATGCACATCCGTATGTGGTATGACTAGTGATTCATCAGCTAGACATTTCTTCAGATTGCAGATGTGGAATACATTATGAATACCACTGAGCTCTTCAGGCAGGTTTAACTTATAAGCCACTGTTCCGACACATTTGATGATCTCGAATGGTCCTATGTATCGTGGGCTTAACTTGCCTTTCTTGCCAAATTGCATTACCCCTTTCCAGGGTGATACCTTCAGTAACACTTTGTCACCAACCTCAAACTTTAGAGGTTTACGCCTTTTATCTGCGTAACTTTTCTGCCTAGCTCTGGCAGGTTTGAGACGATCTCGTATCTGTACAATCTTATCTGTCGTCTCCAGGACTATATCAGGTCCTGTCAGTTGGACATCTCCAACTTCTGCCCAACAAACGGGCGTTCTGCACTTTCTTCCATACAAAGCTTCAAAAGGTGCAGCTTGAATACTGGAATGATAGCTATTGTTGTATGAGAATTCAATCAAAGGAAGATGATCATCCCAACTTCCTCCTAAGTCAATAACACAGGCTCGTAGCATATCTTCGAGTATCTGTATAGTACGCTCACTCTGACCATCCGTCTGAGGGTGTTATGTTGTGCTGAAGTTCAATCGAGTGCCTAGGGATTGCTGAAAGCTTTTCCAGAAATGCGACGTATACCTCGTATCCCTATCAGAGATGATAGACACTGGCACTCCATGGAGAGATACAATCTCGTCCACGTACAGCTGAGCTAACTTATCTGAGCTGTGTGTTTCCTTAATAGGTAAGAAGTAGGCTGACTTAGTCAGTCTATCCACTATAACCCAAATAGTATCATTTCCTCTCTTCGTCTTTGGCAACTTGGTGATAAAATCCATAGTCACCATTTCCCACTTCCAGGTGGGAAGTTCAGGTTGTTGTAACAGACCTGACGGCTTCTGGTGGTCAGCTTTAACTTGCGCGCACGTCAAACATTTGGCTACATAAGTAGCTATAGACTTCTTTAAGCCTATCCACCAATAATTTGCCTTCAAATCCTGGTACATCTTGTCACTTCCAGGATGAACGGAATACTTAGAACTGTGGGCTTCTTGGAGGATAACATCCCGAAGTCCCCCATAGATTGGAACCCATATTCGTCCGTTTAATCTTAGGATTCCATCCTTGCCATATGATAACTGTTCAGCAGTTACTCCCAACTTTTCATTTGGATAGTTAGTTTCTAATATGGCTCCCTTCTGAGCGGCTAACAATCTTTCATTTAAACTGTTCTTTAATTCAATGCTCTTAGCATTGATTCTTATGGGCTTCACCCTTTCTTTCCTACTTAAGGCATTGGCGACCACATTCGCTTTACCTGGATGGTATCGAATTTCACAATCATAATCATTCAGTGTCTCCATCCATCGTCGCTGCCTCATGTTCAGACTGATTAAACAGGTGTTGAAGGCTCTTGTGATCAGAATAGATCACACACTTGGTACCATATAAATAATGCCTCCATAGCTTTAGTGCAAATACCACGGCACCCAACTCTAAATCATGGGTGGTATAATTCTTTTCGTGCACTTTTACTTGTCGGGAAGCATATGCAATAACTTTACCTTTCTGCATCAGCACACATCCCATTCCAGTGTGCGATGCGTCGCAGTAAACCACAAATTCTTCAATGCCTTCAGGCAATGTCAACACAGGAGCATTGCTTAACTTCTGTTTAAGAATATCGAAGGATTCTTGTTGCTTTGGACCCCAATTAAACTTAATATTCTTCCTAGTCAACGAAGTTAGGGGTGCAACAATCCTCGAGAAATTCTCAATAAAATGACTGTAGTATCCTGCCAGACCTAAGAAGCTCTGAATCTCTGTGGGCGTCTTCGGCTCTTGCCAATTCATGATAGCTTCAATCTTAGCGGGATCCACCTGGATACCACGCTCACTAACCATATGTCCAAGGAATTGGACTTCACGAAGCCAAAATTCACACTTTGAAAACTTGGCGTAAAGCTTTTCTTGTTGAAGAAGTTTAAGAATACAACGAAGATGTTTCTCATGATTAGCTTGATTCTTTGAATAAATAAGAATGTCATCAATGAAGACAAGGACAAACTTGTCCAAGTAGGGTTTGCAAACGCGATTCATGAGATCCATGAATGTTGCTGGTGCATTAGTGAGCCCAAAAGGCATCACCAAGAACTCGTAGTGACCATAGCGAGTTCTAAATGCAGTCTTGTGCACATCTTCATCTCTAACCTTTAGCTGATGGTAGCCCGACCTCAAGTCAATCTTGGAGAAGTAACTTGCTCCTTGGAGCTGATTAAACAGATCATCGATCCTGGGCAATGGATATCTGTTCTTGATTGTAATCTTGTTTAGCTCACGATAATCAATGCACAACTGCATTGATCCATCTTTCCTCTTTACAAACAGGATTGGTGCTCCCCAGGGAGATGAGTTGGGTCTAATAAATCCTTTTGCCAACAAATCATCCAACTGAGTTCTCAACTCCTTCATCTCAGTTGGGGCTAATCGGTAAGGTGCTCTTGCAACAGGTGCTGCCCCATGTATAATGTCAATTCTAAACTCCACTTGCCTATCTGGGGGTAAACCAGGTAGTTCTTCAGGAAAAACATTAGGGTATTCAGAAATGATAGGGATGTCTTCAATCTTGGGATTTGGCTCATCAATGGTTACTTGTGCCATATAAATGACACAACCTTTCTTCATACACCTTGATGCCTTAAGCACAGACACTTGCTTAGGCAACCCATACTGAGTATCTCCTTATATGGTAAGTGGCTCACCATACGGAGTCTTGATCACCACTTGTTTCTTGTTAGAAACAGTCTGAGCTTGGTTATGAGATAACCAATCCATGCCTATTACTATGTCGAAACCAGCTAATTTCAAAGGAAGCAAGGATAACAGAAAGGAGTGGTTCCTAATGGATATAAAACATCCATCTAGCACAGTTGAGGCAGTTTCTAAGGTACCATCGGCCAACTCTACTTCATATTTCACGCTTAGGGTTTTAACAGGTAAATTCAACAACTTACAAAACTTATCATATACAAATGACTTATCCGCACCCGAATCAAATAACACCCTCGCATAAACACCATTAATAAGGAAGGTACCTGTTCTCACGTTATCATCCTGCACTGCTTCCCGTGCATCCATTCGAAAGACCCTAGCATTGGTCTTTTTGGCTTCTTCAGGCTTTTTGGCATACTTAGGGCAGTTGGACTTGATGTGCCCCTTCTCGTTACAGTTATAGCATGTTGCATCCTTTATCTTCTTGCACTCTATCGTCTTGTGCTCAGAAGACTTACAAATCCCACAAGCCCTTGGCTGTGATTGGGATTTTGATTCATACCTGCATTTGCCCAGATGACGCTTCTTACAGATCTTACATTTGGGCTTCTCGCCCGCCTATTGGTCATCTTTCTTGAACCCTGAACTCTTTCTGTGATCAGAGTTTCCCTTGTGCTTCTTGTCAGAACGGTGTGAGTTATTATCCTCACGTTTTCTCTTCTCAGCATCGGAATGCCTAAGTGATCTCTGCCTGATCGCATCCAAAGTAAAGGATAATGATAAATTGGCTGCTGACCTAAAAGTAGCAGGTTGGGATGCCTTCACACTAGCTTTGATTTCTGGGGCTAAACCCCCAATGAAACGGGCTATTCGTTTTGGTTCCGGGGTAACCAGGTATGGAACCAAACGTGACATGGTATTGAAGCTAGTAAGGTAAGCCTGACAATCTAGGTTTTTCATTACCAGAGATAAGAAGTCAGCCTCGATCTTTTCAACCTCATGCTGAGGACAGTAATTCTCCTTGATGAGAGCAACAAACTGATCCCAAGACAGATTGTACAACGGGATCTTCCCAGTAGCCTGGATTAGAGACCTCCACCAGGCTAATGCTTCTCCTTTAAACGACTGAGATACATACTTCACAACATCCTTATCAGCGCATCCGCTGATATCAACCACAGTGTCCATTTCATCGAGCCAAGTCATACAATCGACGACTCCTTTCTCCCCTGTAAAGTCTCTAGGCTTGCAGGAGACGAAATACTTATATGTACAGGACTTACCACGTGGTTCTTGTTTGAGCTCAATCTTCTTCGACGGAACACTATGCTGATTTGAGGAGTGATGATCGTCATCTCTCCTTGATCCAGCATGTTTAGGAGGTGGCTTACTATGAGCTTCAGAGTGAGTCTTAGGTTTAGAATGGGGTACAGATAGGGTCCTGCCTCGAGTACCCCTAGATTCATTAAACTGCCTATCCAAGGCCCTGGTAACAGCATTATCAATCAATGCTTGAAGTTCTGCACCAGTTACATTGATCCTAGTAGTATCACGATTCTCCCTTGGATGACTGTTGACTTCTTCAGACTCAGCCATGTAGCTTGATTGCTACATAAAATGATGACAATGATTTCTTAGAGGTATATAATAGATTTGTCAACTTATTAATGTATTAACCACGGTATTAAAGAACCATATTGGTTAATTTGTTAAGTAATTTCATTCAGGATTTTTCATTATAACAACCCTTAATTATAATTAAATATAATAATGGCACAAAAGGCCAAGTCACATGGACATTTTCAAATTATAGGTCAAGATCTTATAGGATCGAGGTATTAAGGCTTGAATCATAGTTCATTACCTTTCTTGACAGGGAGTCATAGGCTACCACTGTCTTTTGTCTTATATGACAATGATTTATGGCGCGTGGGCATTAGATCACAAATGGATGTTTAAATAATAAGAAGGATTTGGAATAATCCAATGTAAGGATGACACGTGTGATTTTTTTACGAATCACATCAGCCAGGAATGTTAACATGTTTTCAGATGTTAACAAGGATTTGAATCTTTTCAAACAGGTTTTACCATTATGGCCAGGTCTTATAATGACATGCAAGCTAGGTTATACCCTTTAATATTCTTATTTGATATTAAAGGCAGATCTTATAAAAGGAATGACATATTTTGGATTTATTCATTTATTTCATACATTTTACATTTATGCATATAATGAAAAATAAAATTTAAATGATAACATGCCATTAAAATTTAAAAAAAAAAATACAGATTGCCCTAAACGGGACTTTTTAACAGAAACAACTTGCCCACGCAGGGGCTAAACAGAAAGACATGCCCACGCAGGGGCTAACAGGAAATACAAGTCCTCGTAGGGACTGATTACAGAAACATATGTCCACACAGGGACTTGATTAAACATTAAAGAAATACAAATAAACAAATAAAGGATTTAATGACCCTTTTTGCTCTTCCCCCTGATTAAGCTCGCCAGACCTTTGAGAATTCCTCGGTTTTGCCTACGCTCTTCCCGTACTTCCTGCTCCACCTGACTCAACCTTTGAAGAATCTCCTGCTGCTGCGGTGGCGATATCAGTGGCGGCTGCGGGGGCTGCTGAAACTGCGGAGGTTGAGGAGGTGGCGGTTGTTGATACCCATAGGTGGGTACCCGGTTTGGTAGGAGGATGCGTAAGGTCCTTCAGGATGAAGGGCATTGTAGTTGGCTGCTACAAGGTATGGGTCAACACTAGGGGCATTGTAGTAGTTATACCCCGGGTAGGCAGGCTGCTCAAAGGGGTTGTACGCCGCTGCACTGGCGTATGTAGGAATTGGGTTATCGTAACCCACTGGTGGCGGTGCGACTGGCGCAGACTCCACCTCAGAAACAGGGTTCGAAGACCCATTTGTGGGTCTTCATATAGTGGCGGGTAATGGCTGCCACTTGAATGCTGAGGGGTGCTGATACGGACTCCCCCTCACACGGACATCCGTGCGGTTGATCTTCTACGCCTCGGTGGCTCCGGAGGCTGTTGCTGCACTGGTGGTGGTGGCGGTGGAGTAACCTCTACAAAGCACGAATCCTCCGAGTGATCCTGATGCTGCTGCTGCGGTGATGAGTGGTAACTGGGAGTAAACACCCAGTCGAATTGGGCAAATCTTGCCTCGTAGCTGTCGGGACCACTATAAGGTGATCCAAGAAAGGGTGACCCCACCGAAATCTCGATGGGGTGAGTAGGCGTTCCGGTTGGTGGTTGGGCAGGTTCCGGATCCTCATCCATGTCCATGGAGAAATGGTCCTCCGGTCCCAACGGGTTATAACCCATTGGTTCTTCAATTAGGTTTGCCGGGTTGAACCGGCTTTGGAAGTAGGGTGTTGGATCATTAAAAGATTGGTTGAGTTGTGGCTTTGAAGGGGTATAAATGAATGGTGTGAGTTGTGGGGCTCGTTCTCCGACTGAGGCCCGAAAGAGTTTAGGTAAGAAGGTGAGGAGCTCAGCGAGACTGAACGCCTCGCGGGTTCTAGATGGGTCCTCCAGTTTTCTTGAGGACTTTTGCTTAAAGAATCTGATGGAGTTCGCCGGTGTGAAGGCCCGGCCTCGTGATCGTTGGGGGCGACAAGTGGCCCCTTGCCTCTACCTCTTCCTCGCACTCTTGGTTGCATCTTTTTGAACCTGTCAAAACAAACAAAGGATACAACAAAGAAAAATAAAGGACAAAATTAAAATAAAACAAATTTGGATTAGTCCTAAGTTCTTTGTCTAGACTCGAAAGTCAAGAAATGTGCAAATTGTGTCATTGAGATTAAACACAAAAGGCTAGTGTTTAATTCACTCAACGTTGGCTCTGATACCAACCTGTCACACCCCGATATTTTCACGTATTACCGGTGGGCCCGGTGGGGAGTATCGTGACGTAGTTGATATCACAGACAATTTATATTATCACAGTTTAATACACAGCGGAAGTCGAAAGATAAAATCATTACAAACCGAATAAAAAGTAATATCAAGTGTATTACAAAACGGTTGTAAGGATCCACAGGCGGATCAAGTTCAAAAGATCATTGTTCAACAGATTTATTAACATCTAAGCTTGCAAGACTCTTTATTGATGCTAGGAGTAGCCAGCCTATTTCGTTTAGTACCTGCACTTAGCCTTTTGGGAAAATACGTCAGTTTACACTGGAATTAACCGACTCATTTTGAAAATGTTTAAGAAAATTGATTTGAATGCACATGGCACAAAATAATCTTTTATAACTTGGGATAATTATTTATATATAAACTTGTAAAAGAATTACATGTTCGTTATACGTTCAGTAGCCCGGGCTGAATACCGGGTTTAAGATTAATAGACACACCACATGATATAACCCCGCGTCGAGTTATTCTTGAACATACGGTTATACCTTTTTATTTATATGCACCTGCAGGTGTATGCCTACACCCCGTGCTTAGGTCGTGGCCATTTCAATGAATGATGCCAAGGATATCCGTGACATGGTCATTAACTCCCCAAAGGCTTTAAGCAAACATAACAATTTAAACGGGTCATCTCAATAAATTAACCTTCATATGATTAAAAATTCAATGTCCGACCAAGCGGTATTTTATATACCGTACCCCAAGCCCGTATAGGGAAAATAAGTTAAAAGTATTTACCTAAGCAAGTATATATCACAATCAGCGAGTGCAAGTATCTTTTACTGGTCACCTAATCTGGAACGAAGGTTTTAATAACCTATTAGATTCCTAACGGGTTTTAATTAAGTCTAAACTTAGACCGGTTAGTTTTAAAGGAAGATATGCGGTTCAAAACGCACGATTAAGCGATGTCCGAATTAGAGTGTGGTTTAGACCCAACAAGTTTGTATACTTGTATAATATGGGTAAACTAAACACATTCTGGATTTTGAGATAAAAACGATAAGGTTTGACCCATTTCGGCTAATTTATGCAAACTAGTTACATAAACCGCACCGAACGCGAATAATGCGTAACGGGTAACCAAATGAGTCATGAACAGGTTTCCTAAGTTAATATGCCTTAAATATGTTGTGATATTAGTAAGGTACCTTCCATAATGCCCAAAATAGATTTAAACTCAAATTATGCCCCGTATGGGTATTTTGGTCATTTTAAAGGTTATAAAAGAGTTTAAATACTAATCTGAGTTTCAGGTCTAATATAATCAGTAAAAATATTTATTTTTATAAGTCATAACAGTAGGGTATTGCATATATGTGAAATTTATCTTTTATAACCAAACTATGCACCGTAGGGGCATTTTGGTAATTTCACATAAGCTTTAAAGGTCAATTCTGGAATTCTGAGTTTAAAACTTTAGCTTGCTGTTTTATCATAAAAAATTTACTTAAAACATCAGTAGTTATCAAGTCTTATATGTTAAAAATAGTTTTAACCCATACTATGCGCTTAAAACGCGTAAAAGTCGGTTTTAAGCGATTTTCGGGTTTAAATAGGGAATCTGAGTTTTTGATCAGTTTATAAAGTTCAAAATATTTTATTTATCATATAAAATCAGTAGCAAAAAGTTTGGTATCAAAATATTATGTAAAACTCGTTTTATTCAAGAAAAGGGCAAAACCGACAATTACCGAATTAAGCAAGAACCCTATGTTATGCTTAGCTTAAAAATAAATAAAAATCTTCAAAAATACCAAAATATTATATTACATCAGTGGGTAAAAATTTTGGTGTCAAAAATTTGGTTTAGATAGGCTTTAAGCTAATTACGCCGTTAAATTAATAAAAAGCTTCTTAATTACGATATTGAGCATAACTCTTAATCTAGAACTCAAACTGATGTCAAATTTTTAGGACAAGTTTATAAATCAGTAACAAAGGTTTTTGTCCTCTCACATTTTCAAAAATCTCGTTTTAAGGTCAAAAGGGCATTATAGTCAACATTTAGGCATATAACGGAAACATGCACATGAATCGAATAACTAATGAACCAAGTTGTATAACCTCAGAGGGTTACACTAATCTATAACCTGGTCCTAATAGAGCTCTAAGGCAATTCTAAAATATGCTACAATGGGTCAGAACTGAAAGTCAAAGCAAAAGTCTACTTTTGCGACTTTCGGTTCCGAACCAAGCTTAAACTAAAAATTGTCGGGTTGAACATGCTTAGACATGTTCTTACATTAATTACCAAGTTATATGAGTGATAAAACAGGTTGCATGGCTTCTACATTGTTAATTATGTGTTTATGCGAAAATTTGCTTTCTGTTGACTTTTTTATAATTAACTTTGACCCGACAATTTACCTAGTTAGAGTGGGAATCAGAGGATGCCATTTTTAGGGTTTATTACCCACATAATTACCAACTCATAGGTACTTTCAATTCGAGAATTGACTGGACAATTTGTGATTAATTACTAAGTCAAACCTTAATTACGACGGTTTGGCTTTGGGCCATTTAACTAAGTAAAACTGAATTAAGAGAAGTTAAGGACACTTACTGAAGTCATATGCACGACTAATGATCCTTAGGAAGTGGCCTTGAGTTCTAGGAATCTCCAGAACAAGTGCTATGAAAGTTTTCAAGTGAAGTGCTCAAATGTTGCAACATTGAGCTCTATATATATTGATTTTAATCTCATAGGATCATGCCAAACAAGTCTACAGAGGATTCCTGATCAATACAAGTGTCCCTATTGCATGTAAACCTGTTGGTGCAGCCCCTGGTATGTAAAACAAAGCATCTAAGTCGGTTACACAGCTTATACAGGCACCTGTCCTGATTTTCGTTGCTGCAGACATCCACGCGGCCCGCGTAAAAGACTTTAAAGTCTTACGCGGCCGGTATGGCTCCCGGGTTCAGGTTATAGGTTTGACAGAATTGCAGTTTAGCCCCTGGTCCTTTTTAAAGTGGTTTTAGCCTTTTGCTTTGCACTTTTAACCTTCCAAATTGATTTGTAAGGGCTCCAAGACCTAACCAAACTTTGTTAAGTCCTTGGTTAGTTTTATGATCACCCGAAAAGCCTTAAATTTCAACGTTGACGCTTTTAACCCCTTACATACGAATGCTAGCATAACTTTCTCATACGGAATCGAAACCTTGTGAAATTTTTATCACTTATTATAGTCAGCATAATTAATCGTTACAAAGCTTTGGGTTCGCTAGAAGGTCACTCAGAGGTGTAAATTAAACATGTTGACACTTTTAACCCTTGCGGTTTGTAAACTCTCACTTTTTTCCACAAACAGCTTCATACGATTCATAATTCATTCGTTTAAGGGTATAAACATCGTGTAGGGTCGTTGAAAGGTATATTTATCCAATGTTGACACTTTGAATCCTTTTATACATATACTTTCTTTATTTGTAAACTTTAGTCGCTCTAATTAATTCTTTACACGTTTAAAGCTTATGACACGTGTCGATATAATATTGGACATGAATTTACGAGGTGTTACAGTAATTAAATTCGTTGTTTGAAATGAAAAACGGCGACAACTTGCGGAAGCTTGTTTCTTGATCATGTTCGGTTCTTCATCGGGCTCGATCGTCATCCGGTACTACTAGGCAACCTACATTCCATAAACATGAAATGATTTTAGTCATACGCGGTTTAAAACGTGTTCAACGGATTCGCGAAACAAAACTCAACAAAATTGACTGGGCACTACCGTAACTTACGGTAGCCACCGTAAGCTACGGTAGCCACCGCAAGCTACGGTAGGCTCTGGGCAAAAAGGGGATGCCGTAAGGCAGTAGAGGACCAGCGTAACCACTTCAGTCACTACCGTAAGTTACGGTAGCTACCGTAACTTACGGTAGCTGTTGCATTATCCTTGCTATCTTGCTGTTTTGACCCGTTAAGGGCATTTAAGCGCTTTCAAGCTTAAATCGCTTTCCGTTACTTCTAGCATTGCAGTACCATATTTCTTATCACAGAAATTTTCACCACGACTGTATTTATGGTGGGATTAATGTGGGGATCTATATAACCCGAGTTTAACCCCTCGAATCATTAGTTTACGGCAAAGACTCAAATAGGGTCATTTGACTAAAGATTTATATCTTTCGATTTCTATACTTATTCTAAATATTTATCCAACCATAAAACTTGTTTCCAAACAACCTTTAAGGGTTGTTTGTTCAATTTAGCCTACAAGGGCGTTTTGGTCAATTTTAGTCCTTCTTTTACGACGAAGGACTTTTAGATACTTGTTTGACCCAAAATCCGATCTTTTAACTATAATTCTGTTTAGAAACCATTATGTTTCTAAAACACCACGATTATAACTTAAATTATTCGGTTTACCTTTAAGATAACCGAATATCCAATTTTGACCTTGTTTAACTCTTAGAGAACCTCAAGTTCTAAATGATGAGTTGAAGCATTTTACATACCTGACTCGGATCAATGCATTAACCCGTTTTAATACCTTGATTTAGAAATCGCTGAATTATAGCGATGCAAATATCCATTCTATATAGACTCCTGAAATCATATAACTCAACGATAATCATTAGTCGATATTGTCAAAGGGTGATATTTTCACCTTTTGACTCGTTTGGTCTAAAAGACTATATATCTTTGCGAGATGGTATTTATTATCATCTCGTCTACATGACCACTCCGGTTGACACCGTATAGTCATTTTACTTATAAATCATTTATTGATTCTTTTGACCCATTATAACTTACGCTATAAAGTGTCTTTCACAAGCTAACGGTTATTGTCAACAAGTGACCAAAATACCGTTTTACCCTTATTATTTGCATTAGTTTACCTTATAAGTAATCATTAAAAACTCGTTATCTTTTAGTCATTTCATGACTAAATTACCATTTCTCCCTTTTTCACTATTATACATGGTTTTAATTGTTTTATTCGTTCCGACTCATTTCGTTTCATGTCGGACCCATATTTCGGATATATTCCGTTGTCGTATTTATCACCTATAAAATAAATACGTATACTACAAATAGGTGTAAGCTTTACTTACCTCGCATCCGCACTACGCTTTTTCTTTCCTTCTTGATTCGTTTGACCCGTTCCCTCGTCAAGCTTCCACCTAGCTTGTTAGGCGTCAAACTATCATCATAATTCGTAAGACGGTTAGATTAGTCATTATCAATTATGACTACCCCACTTTATGGGTCTTATGTCGAATTTATCACTCGATCAAATCATTGGTCAGTTTGACTTCCTAAAAGTCAATTGACTTATCAACATATTCAAATGCATATTTGGTTCATTGAACTCACTTCGAAATTTCGTCCGAACTCTTAACAAATCAAGTTTTTACACACCTACTAGTAGGTAATATGATTTCTAGCATCTATATCACAATTTTAACATCAATTCTTTTATATCATACAAGACCCATTTCGTGAAAAGTATAATCATCTAATTACACAACTCATACTTTTATTACACAAAATCTACAAGTTCCATCTATGAGTGAAACCCATTCATCATGTCATTAGGCATTCATTCGGTTACCTATTCAAATCAAGCTTTACATTCGAACTAGTTGATATCATGGTTTCAAACATCACATTCATGATATAAATCGCTAATTTCACTATAACATTCAAAAACCCATTTCGGATCATGTATGATCAATACTCAAACTTGCAAATTGTTTAAGTATCCAGCTTCAACTATCAATTGTGATGATTCCTAGCACAAACATATCATCATCTTCATTATTAGTCAAAACCCACTTAGCACATTCAAGGGTGATCATCAAATCCCTAGTTTCTAACATCAATTCTGTTGATGCAGATTTTGTGTCCGATGCTTGTCGAATAGATTAGTTTTATTTTACTCTGAATTTGTAATAGTTAGTGAAACGGTCTATCGAACGTGTATAGACCCGCTCGTTTGAAGTGGTCAAACGAGAGGGTTATTCGGTTGACCGTGTGTGTGTTTGCAAGACAAGGGGTGTGACTATAAATAGAAAACCCTTGCCATTTGCAACACTTGGAGAGTTTAGGAGGTTTGAGACCTCACCGGGAGAGATCACCACTTGGTCTCTCCCCGGATGTGTACTCCTTTGGTATTAGTTTGGTTATCTTGTAATCGGGCCGATTTGTAATGTTATACTACCGGATTAATACAAAGAAGTTGTTTGTTTATATCTAATCTCTCCCGTCTTGAACCGATCTCACAAGAATCACGGTTTCGGTCACGAAACTCGGTCCTACAATTGGTATCAGAGCCATGGTGCCCGATTTAGTAAATCTAACAGTTTGCTAAGTCACATGTGCTCTAGATCTGTGATTTTTGTGCTTTTTGTTCAAGATGTAAAAATGGTGAAAATCGAGAAAAACCCAGATCTGACCCGAATGGATGGGTCTGACCTGAAACGAAAGATATACGAGGGTTATGTTTTAAGTTTTACACCATTATAATCAAGTTTTTATCATCAAAAATCACTTTTGAAGTGATTTTCGTCAAGATCTGCATAAGAACAGTCGCTGTGTTCTTGATGTTCTTGGCGGCTGCTTAAAGAAACTAGGGTTTCTTCATACCCCGAAAGATGAAAAAGGTGCTCGAAAGATGAGACAACTTCGAAAGATGATCCTCGAAGGATATCTTTCGACCTGATCCATCTTTCGAAAAGTCTGATCAGATCGAAGGATATCTTTCGACCAATTCATCTTTCGCGTCACCATTTTCAACAACTTCGAAAGATTATCCTTCATCTTTCGAGCATCAATCGTCGACTGAAACAGGGGCTGGTTATCGAAGAAGAAGAGGGCAGTGGATGGTTTGTCTGGTTTGGATGTGGTTGTCGGCTGCAATTTTGGATGTTGGTATCGCAGAAAGAAGAAGATGGGTGCTGTTAATTGTTCATCGAGGAGGATGATGATGTACAGAGGCTGCACTTATTTTTTTTCTTTCTTGCTGGTGCTAGGTATCGCCGATGAGATGGAGATGTTGGCGGTTGAAATTCCGATCTCCATGTAGGCGTGTATTCAAGGTGATGTCAGCTGGTGTTTTTCTTTGTGGCATCAAATTAGGTTTGTTTGACTTTTGGATATGTGTGTATCGAACAGAAAGAAAGGTTGAAAGGGCTGCACTTTTTGTTTGTCTGGTTTGTTGAGTTTGTTTCGCAGAGATGAGGGAGACAGAGGATGAAGGTTCAAGAAAAGGTTGGTGGAGGATGACTAGGAGAATGGCTAGAAATTTCTTTAAAAATCAATTTTAGGGATGTTGACTTTGGAGGCTGGTGGTTGTATCGAACATAGAGTGTTAGATGAGGTGCACAGCTGTACAAGAGATGTTGGCACAATTGATTTGTTTGGCAACTAGTAATTGGGCCCACTTGTACGAGATGAAGATATGGATTTAAGTTTGATGATGGGCTCAGTGGATCAAGTTACTCTATTTTCTTTGTGGGCTTGTTAAATTTGAAGTTACTAGACCAAACAAAAGACCTAGTAATGTTGGACAAATTTAATTGGCCAATTTATTATGGGCTAATGTTTTAAGATGAGCTCTATTATCATTAAAAAAAAAAAAAATTCTAGATGAGACATGAGGTCGTAGAACCGTCTCTATTTGTGAGTTGCAAAGTGGGATCGGGTGTTCGCGAAAGATACATGAATCGAGCTTCAATGTCGAAATTCGTACGGGTTCGAGAGCGTGCGGGATGTTGCGGCATGATGAAAACAAGAGATGATGAAAACTTGATTATTTGAAAAATGTGGGGTAGTCACGGTTACCGATGCAAATGTCAAAAATGGTGACGCGACTATTATGGGCCAAAAACCAAAAACAGAACGGTATGTTCACTTCCGCACGTCAATGTTTATGATTGTTATCGGTTATTCGTAAATGTTCGAAAGCATTTTGTTTATTGTCATACTCTCGCATTTGAAAACGAACGAATGAACCTAGAATGTCAATACCGGTCCTAACGAGTTCACAAAGTCTTTGGAGGGATACAAGTCGGATCCTACGGGGTACTAGGCGAAATTTCTTTATCAACTAGAATATGCAACGAAGAAATCTTTTTGTTTATTGTCATATTCTCGCATTTGGTAACGAATGAATGAACCTAGAATGTCAATACCGGTCCTAACGAGTTCACAAAGTCTTTGGAGGGATACAAGTCGGATCCTACGGGGTACTAGGGGACGTTCTTATTCAACTAGATTATGCAAAGAAGAAAGTCGTTTCCGTGATTTTTCGGAACCGAGAACATTCAATGAAGATTGACGACAGTTCCGCTCAGTGGAGGGAATTGGTGAACATTTGACGACAGTTTCTTTGAAGTGGAGAGAATCTGTTAAGGTTTAGAAATCTTACCAAAGAAATAGGGGGAATAAAAATTTCGTATGTTGAATTTCTTCGGTAAATTTCTAAACGCAATCACAGGTGGTAGAGTTTGTGATTTTCTGGTGATACAAACGGTTCGGCGTGGAATGTTTTGCACATACACATATTTGAGGATTTTAATTAATTCTCCAGCCAGCGTGAAGGGTTTTGCACGGAAAAATACAGGTTTCTAAAGTCTACAGTAGTTACAAAAGCGCTGTTCACTGAAGACCTGGGGAATCTTAATGAAAGCTGATAGTTCAAGGCTGAAGACCTGCAGGATTCGGTTTTGGGTTTGATGTTTCTTTGGGATTTTACAGGGATCTGGGAGTAACTCAATTCGTTGAGTTTGCAAACGATGTACTTGGTCTAGCTGACTTCCTGAGTACTGATGCTGAAGATCCGTAGTGCATTACGTGGTCAACTTCACAAAGGCGAGACAATGAGATCTGGATGTAGTTCAACTAAGCATGCTGGTTGAGCTTGCAAGGGATACACTTGGTCTAGCTGACTTTCCTGAGTGTTGATGCTGAAGATTAAAGTGCATTACTTGGTCGATTCCACAAAGACGGTTTACAGAAGACAGTTCACCAGAAATCTCTATCAATGTAGTATGCTTGTATGAAATAGAGTTCTTATGACAAGATCAAGACTTGATGCAGTTCTTAAAGATTGGAACCCTTATCAAATGCCGGTTGGAGTATTGGAAGATCAGCGGAAGATCGGTCAATTGAGGAAATTGCACAACACCCAACACGGATACGCGTACTTTAAGGGGGAAATATTATACAAGGAGCATCGAGATACTACTTACCTGGATCATCGGTCAAGGGGGAATTTGTTAACACAGAGAAGATGAATACTTGACTGAAGTCGATTGCAGTTGCATTTTCAGCATTCGACAGCAACGGACAAGGGGGAATTTGTTGATGCAGATTTTGTGTCCGATGCTTGTCGAATAGATTAGATTTATTTTACGCTGAATTTGTAATAGTTAGTGAAACGGTCTATCGAACGTGTATAGACCCGCTCGTTTGAAGTGGTCAAACGAGAGGGTTATTCGGTTGACCGTGTGTGTGTTTGCAAGACAAGGGGTGTGACTATAAATAGAAAACCCTTGCCATTTGCAACACTTGGAGAGTTTAGGAGGTTTGAGACCTCACCGGGAGAGATCACCACTTGGTCTCTCCCCGGATGTGTACTCCTTTGGTATTAGTTTGGTTATCTTGTAATCGGGCCGATTTGTAATGTTATACTACCGGATTAATACAAAGAAGTTGTTTGTTTATATCTAATCTCTCCCGTCTTGAACCGATCTCACAAGAATCACGGTTTCGGTCACGAAACTCGGTCCTACAAATTCACCAAGTTTTCAACTAGGGTTTGTTTCTAAACATGAATTCAACACATATATCACTCATACATTCAACATTCATCCCCAAATTTTGATTATGAGTGTTCATCATAATTTCAAAACATCACCAAATTACAAAATTTGACATACCTTACGATCCCCTCGACTTGGTGATAGTTTGTATGTGTTCATGCATTTGATTTGAGCTAGCCTTGGCCTTCAATTTGGTGAATTTGGGTGAGCTAGGGTTTGGAGCTCTTGCTCCTTCTTCTGAACATATACACGCACACACACTTAGTGTGTGTAGTGTTTTGTTTTTCTTTTTAATAAAAATCAAGTTTCTAATCTTCCCTTTTTAGCCCCTCAAGTTTGTAACTTTATTTATAAAAGGCTATAACTTGTTGTTCAAATATTATTTTCTCTAATTAACTAGGTTAAACATCCCTAGTTAACTTAGTGGGTTCAGGGAAGTTTATGACTAGGTTTATTTTAAGTCCCGTTAACTCAGGCCTCTTATAAACTCATTTCCTTAAAAGCTTTTATTCACGTTATAGTTAATATTAGGATTATTTATTTAAATCCTAATATTTATCGGGTTACTTTTACCACTAACGGTACTTTACCTGTCTTTTAGTATTAACGGGGTTTGATTACCAAACCCATTTTCGGGGTGTTACATTGGGTTTGTATTGAAACTAAGTACGTTCGACCTCGTTCTGATATGGGAGTTATAAAGATTATTTCTGAATTTTCTAATAAAAGATTATTTCTGAATTTTCTAATAAAGAGAGAGACATGTACAAGGCAGAAAAAAAGATGATAAGTTTACTACAACAAGCTGTGAAAGAAGACATTTTCGTATTACTTCAACATGATGGTAGTGCACGTTCGATTTGGGAAGCACTTCGCACAAAATTCGAAGGAAGTACGGAGATGATCAAGAATAAAAAGTCATTATTAAAGAAAGAATTTGAATTGTTTTCAAGTTTGCCGGGTGAAACTACAAAGACTCTTATTGAGAGATATTGTCATTTAGTGCGTTCATTGACCCGTTTGGATATCAAAAAAGATCGAGAGGAATGGGTTGAAAAATTAGCCGATGCTTTACCTCAAAATGAATGGGGTACATATCTTATGATTTTGAAGAATACCGGAGAGTATGATAGATTGTCAATTGCTCAATTCATTGAAAAACTTGAAGGACAAGATCTTGAACAACAAAAGATCGCTCGAATGAACAATTCAAGTGGTCAACAAGATATCAAGATGTATTTCAAAGGTAATGTTCAAAATGTTGAAGCTAGTCTAAAGATCCAGACAGCTTTCAGCGCAAAAAACTCATCCAGATCACTCAATCAAAGTTCAATCAACAACAGTGGATTTTCTTCATATCCGAGTGTTAATCCTAATGTTTCAACTTCAAATTATCAGTCTCAAAGCTCAAACAATGGTAATGGTCATGTGCTACAATGCAACATCGCGTTGCATCTTCAGAACGGTCAGAATTTCTCTGAAGAAGTCGCTAAAGGTCATATGGCATTACTAGTTACCGTGTTAGAATCATATGAGAGTTTGGTTGCGGGAAGAATCGGAAATCCTATGTTAACAAAATAGGATTACGATCAGATTGATGCTGAGGAAATGGAGCTAATGGATATTAAGTGGTGTTTAGCGAGCGTGTTGAGGAGAGCTGAGAAATTTAAGCAGATTACCGGAAGAGATGAATTACGTGATGCTAATGTTTCTACTTTAGGTTTTGATAAGTCTAAAGTTACTTGTTTTCGATACAGGGAAAAAGGACATTTCAAGAGGGAATATACCAACCGAGAAGCAGGTGGAGCTCAGAATCCTTTCAGGAACAATGAATATTATCGGAAAGTAATATATCATCAGGTAGCTCAACAACCGTCATCATCCCGTACTATTTTGATTGAAGATGGAAAGAAGAAAGCTTGTATTACTATGCCTCCAGATCAAGAAGATGAAAGATTGCCAGAGGGATTTAGCTGGGACAAATATATTCCGGCTGAAAGTAACTCAAAGTTTAGAGCATTTGTTGCACAGATCATTCAAGAGCCAGAGTTGATGAAAGAATGGATGGATGTGTTTGCAAATGATGAGAAAAGTCAAGATGGAGAGTCTGTCTCTTCAGAAGATAGTTCAGAAAAGACACCAGTCTTTGATCAATCACCAATAGATAGCAGTGATGATGATGAAGAAATTAAATAAATAAACATTGGTAAAATTCATTTATCTCCTGAAAGTTTCAAATTTTATTTTGCAGAAAAATTGGAGAAGCTAAAGGATTGACAAGCTGCAAAAGAAAAGAAAAAGGTAAAATGTGAGAATGTTGTTCAGGTGGAAGAGAAGTATGAACAGAGTGAAGACGTTAAAGTTGTTGAGAAGATTGTTGAGATTGAAAATATTGTAGAGGTCACAAAACCTTGTCTGAAATGTTTGGAACCATGCAAACATTGTGAAGAAAAAGATAAGAATTTTAGTGAGCTAGACAAGATGAAAGAAAAATTGTTGTTCGATGTTAAGTACGTAAAAGAATCGTATGATGTGTTGAACAGAACGGTTAATCAGTTGGAAAAGACAAACTCAGAAAGGGAAGATGCTTTGACAATGATGAATGCAGTGATGATGTCTAAGCAGAAGGCCATCAATCACTATATTGATGAGTGTGCAAAGTTGAAGCAAGAATTAGAAACTGAAAAGATTGAGAATGAAAGAATCAGACGATTGCTAATGAGTTACTCAAGTTCTGATTACTTGATTGATAGAATCTATCCGACAGTAGCAGGTTTGAAGCCTTTCAAGATAAGAAGTCGGAAGATACGGATACTGGTAAGAAACAAAGTGCAAATTATAACAAGTGTCCGCCTCCGATCTGGGAAGGTTATTCTCCTAGAAGACCAAATTCAGAACAAGTCAAAAAGGCAGTCAATATAAAGTTAAAGTCTGAAACAACTGATGAGTTACCAGACAACATTGACGTCACATTCACATCGTTTGAGTTAATAAAGAAAGTGGTTGATCAGGTGTTGGATAAGGATGAGGAGTCAGAGTCAAAGTCTGAATCTAAGAGTTCAAGTTCATCAGTGGATAGTTCGAAATCATCGGTCAAAAGGGTTTACAATAAAGAATTTCTGTTATCAAAAATTAATTTGAATGACGAAATACTCAAAGTTGCATATACTTTGAATGATTCCGACAAATTATATTTTGATAAAGAATTTCCCATAAAAAATGTGAAAACTGAAAATATTAAAAAGATTTTCAAACTAATAGAAGTCAAAATTTAAGAAATACAAAATAAAATTGGTTTTTCAAAACCTAAATATACTTCTAGAGTTCAACAACGTTTAAACAAGAAGAAAGGTTTCGGTCCAGGTCATCAAAAGAAACCGAATCATAAAAGCAATTTCAAAAAGAAGGGGTTGGGTTTTGATGTTGAAAATAATCAAAATATTAAAGATTTTTAATCAAAAACTGTATTTGTTTCAGGGGAAAATTCTGAAGAAGAGAAAAAGAGCTCGTTCTGGAAGCAATCGAACAAAACGTTTCTTGCAGAAAAACAGAAACATGAGAAGAATGAAGCTAATCAGAAAAAGGAGACAAGAACCTGTTACCGATGCAATGAAGTTGGTCACATCGCCTGGAACTGTCCAAAGGCAACCAACACACAACAGGGAGTGTCTTCTAAACTCAAAGAAAAAGTTGTTGATAAAACTGAACCACCAACTGAAAATTTTTAAATGTTTAAAAATTCAACATATGAAGTTGGTGAGTGTTCTAAAAGGTTTTACAAAAGAAGAGTGAATCTTAAAAACCAAACGTGGGTTGCTAAGAAATCAGAGGTTAAATTTGGCGATGAATCTGACTCGTCAAAGTCAGAGGAGCCACAAGTTGAGCTAAAAAGAGAAAAGTCAGTACCGCCAATGGATGATGTCATTTTTCCACCATTGCGGGCTGCAAATTTAAAATCAAAATTTGGAAAAGTGGAAATTTCGAATCAATTCTATTCTGAAAAGAAAGAATTCGATGTCTAAAAGGCTTTCAATGGGAAAGTAAAACATATTTTTGGAAAGATGGTTGACGGAAGGGCCAAAGGGGTAAAAGAATTTTATGAATCAAAGAGGAGAACTTACACACCGAGTGAAAATAACTCGGATGCACCCAAGGCTGGTCAGGCTTGGGTGTCAGCATTCTTTGTTTAAAATCCTGACTTGCCGGAGCTCCCAATGTTGGTAATCGTGGAGCATGAATCGGCATCATTCTTGAAAAATGTTTTTGTGAAAAACCTACAAGTGATAGTTTTTACAAGTGGTTGAAAGAACAAAGTGATGAATGAATCCCCATGATGTGTGAAATTAACAAAACTAATTTTCTGGAAAAACCATTTTGATTAAAACAAACTTAAGTGTTTTGAAATCATAATGGGAAAATAGTTTGTTGTCAGGGGGAGTTCTGATTGTTTACGCCAAGAGAATGGAGAATTGAAGCAATTCACATCAGTTTGTCATTTTATTTGTACAATTTATTGCTTTTACTTTCAAATTTTCCCGGAAAATAAAAAAATGAAACATATTTTTTATTTTAGGGGGAGTAAAAATTTAGAAATATTGAAAATTTGAAAAATCCAAAAACATGATAAAATCTAAAAATACAAAAACATCGAAAAATCAAAATGAGTTTTGTTGTGAAAAGAGGAAATGATAGTACATCAGTAGACAATCACAGTACGCTAAAGAATTGGAAAGTTAAAATGTGATAAACGGTCTCACTGATGATATGCCAGTAGGTTTTTACATGCTTGGTAGATTGTTTTCGAGATATAAACCTAAATATCAAATACTTACTTATCACGTGGGGAACATCTCTCGGATATATAGGTAACCCATGAAATCTTGTTTGAAGGGCTTTCTATTTCTGACATACTAGGTCTTTGTACGTGATGATATCTGGGGTATTATACCGGGACTTCTGATTTTGCGGGAGCAATAGCCTAGTCCTCGTATAATACTCTGCACTGCTTTAATCATAAAGCCCACCCTCAACATAAAAAATGATGAAACATTGAAAAATGCTAATCATGTGCTGTTGAAGAAAAGATCCCCAAACGGGACACACCTAACAGTCGAGCCATCATCTCTTTGTCTGAACGGAAGTTCTAACCTGAGCTCTCATGGCCTTGCATTACCCGTTTACAGATATCATTAGTGTACATTCACCTGTAAGACTGAATATATGAGTCTGGATACGGGAGTATATTCTGAGGTGGTACACGCGAATAAGTTAAGACCATTAAAACACTAATTCTCGTATCTCGAAACAATTGAACTTTGTGTGAAAATTTAAGTGGATCAATATACTGACAATCTAAGTGAATCGTTTAGATCTTAAAGTGTTTAAAGCTCAACGGTACTAGTGATTTGTCAAAAACTGATATGATCCTCTTACACAAACTCACAAAAAGATGTCTGTATATAGTTTATTTCCCAAAATCCAAAAGATTTTCAGTGTGTTTTAGCATAAATTTTGAAAATTAAAAAAAAATTATTTCATCTTATTTTCGACAACTGATGTTGGAAAGCTGATTTTCAAAATTCCAAGTGCTGAACATGATGAACAACAGGGTTGGGAGAGTTTGTTTGAGATGAGAAATGATTTTGAAATGATTAAATGGTTCATTAATTTGAAACCAAATTTGAGTGTTACGAATACAAGTGGTTAAGCAGAGATCATAAATGGGAGATCATGTTGATTTGAGAATGTTTCAAGTAGTTTCTAAAATTGTTGTAAATAAAAAAAACTTATGTTTTGGGTAGAGTATGTGCAGGTAAAAAGCTTTGAAAGAGCTAGATTTCGACTCCTGAGGATTTTCCGCATAAGCGTATGCAGATTAGAGCCAGGTTTCCGATTCAAAGCTTGCAGATAGTGAATTCCAGACTGCGATCCCAGCTTATCGAAAGGGGGAGTCTGAAGCCGTTAGAGCCAGATTCAGATCTTGGAATAGCGTTCGAGATAGAAGTTGCTAATGCTGAAGAGCTTAATGAATCAAGAGATCGGATAAAGAGAATTAGAAAGTTCGAAGAGTAAGGTTGAGATTCTGGAAGAGTAAGAGAGAGTTTGATAAAGATGCGTACAGAGAAAGATACTTTGGTGAGAGCGTGAAGACCGATCAACATTGAAGACTCGACACACTGAAGACTCGTCATCATCCAAGGGGGAGTTTGTTAGTGCATATGTCTGTTGACTTCGTCTTATGTCTTGTATCAAGTCATGTAACTAGAATAGATAGACCAGGACACGTTGTACGAAAGAAATGGGAAACAGACCTGAACCAGCCACCCCTCATGAAGTGGCTAGGCCACCTCGCACGAGGTGACAAGTTCGTGCTTTCTGACAGTTTGTGCTTTCTGGCCAGTTCGTGCGACCTGGCAGGTCTGGTTCGTGGGGTCTAGGTTTCCTATAAATAGGTAAGTCCAGGTCTTCATTTGTAACATTCTGATTCAGGAGACGAAGTGCTGCCGAAGTGTTGAACGATCTGTAAACACTATCAAATCAATACAATCGACAGTTAAAGTGATTCTAAGTGTGAATCTAGCTGATATAACATCAATACGTCTGATTCCGCCTTTCGTATTGATCAAGAACTCTTCTGATCGACTCGTTTAGATCGAATCCCGATCCTACAATCTACTTGTGGCCCACTCTCCAACCAAACTGCCCTTCACCCTCTTTTTATTCCATAAGTTACGTAGTTGCATGTTATTTTGATTAGAGTTCCTAAAACCCTAACCTACGATCCAAGAGTTCCTCCTCTGACCTCTCTAGAAATCAAAGAAGCAGGATCAAGAAGTCTCTCAGGTTATTCGGTTCAAGTGTCTAGCAACTCACATCACTCTCATATCTTGGTAACCCTTACAATATAGTTTTGGTTCTTGATAAATCTTGTTTATTTGGATGCGTATGCTTCATATTCTTGATAATATGATGATACTTGTAGTTCTAATTGTTAAGGATCATGTGTATATGATGTTTAGGTCGTTTATGAGTCCGGTTAGTCATTAGGGTTTCGTTTCTTTGCATGATCTTTATGTAAATCTTGATGGTTTTAATGAACTAACTGATACATGACTTAGATTAGGATAGTAATCTGTTGTGATTGATGATTTTTGGTCATTGGGTTCGTTAGATAGTCATTTGTGGGGTTCAGGTAACTAATCAGAAGTTGTCCAGAAAGTTACAACCAACTTTAATCGGCTGTAACCAGGTTAAATTTTATCGAAAACTGATGCCTCTTGAGTCTATGATGAACTTCTAGGAAAAATCTTTCAAACCCAACTGAATCGCGTTTTTTCGACGTCGTTCGATATTTTAAACAAATTATTTCATTTCAGTGGTTAAAGCTGCATTTTTCTGCAGAATTTGTGTGTTGTGTTTTATGTCATATCTCAGTGAATACTTGGAGTTAGGTCATGAAATTTATACAGTAGATGGTATTAGGTGTCTTTACGAATCTCAAAGTAGAATCGGGTTAATTAGGTAATCGAGGATTTTAAATGATTTTTTCCGTAAGCTGCAGTTAGAAAGTGACGAATCTGGCCACTACATAATAAATGATTTTTCTAATTTTTTTGGTAAAGAGTTAGGACTAAAAAATTTAACACAAGGACAAACCCGCCGAGGGGTATGTCTTTTGCAACTTTGTAAGCATGGTAAACGAGCTTTCTAAAATAGCCAAATTTCAGTGAATTTGCTATGCGTGTTTATAAGCTTATAAGAGTCGAACTTGCTATTTTTGGTATCCACACTTGGTCAGTGATTGTGTAAATGATATATGACATGTCGTAGGTTTTATTATTGTGCATGAAAACCACACGGTAAAATATCTTGTGACAACTTATTCGCGTGCTATGTATGCTAGATGAGTGTAGAACTTATGAACTTTGCATAAACACACTAATAACCCTGTGGGTATCATAATAGGTCGTAGTTGACCACATCAACTTATAGCACGTTTAAGTCTTACCGAGCAAAACTAAGGTGAGTTCACAACTCTTTACTAAAAGCATATGTCTCTGGTTTGGGACAACACACTTATTTCCCTGGTTTGGGAAACAAATAAGGTACCCCTGGTTTGGGGCTACACGCGCGTTCCTTGTTGGAAGCACTGAAACATACTATCCACTATAGGTGGAGTATTACACTTGGACTAAACGAAAAAATCTATCCTGAAAGTCCCTACACATTATACCGATTAGCTTGTCGGGTTGGCAGACGGGGCATTAGTTGATAGCGCTATTAGGTTTGACAAACCTCACACCGTGCTGGGAGCTGGGCGTGAACTATTGACCTTTTCTATTGCATCAATGTAGATAGACATTGATGGAGATCACAAAAACTTACTACGTCAGTTTTCGGTATTTACACAGTTTAGTCATGTTATGAGGGTTAGCTACCCGAGTCATACTTATAACGCTTTTACATGTGAACTTACGTTTACGCTCTACACTTAAGTAAAACTGTGAACCCACCAACTTTATGTTGACACACTACAACATGCTTTACAGGTTGTTAGGTACACCAAGGGAGATTGCAGCATTTGGACTATCGTGGTTGCAATAAACTTTTGGTTTTAAATTTTATTAAACATTGTGGTTTTAACTCATGTCTGGGTTTTTATGTTTAGCTTCCGCTGTTGGTTTAAACTATGTTTTGGACATTTAAATATTAATCACTAATCGTGTTGATTGTGATGGTTTTTAATAACTTAAATATTTATTCAACATGATTAGTGGCTTGACCTTGGTCAGTTGCACGCCTCACGGTAAAACCTCGTATGTGGATTTTGAGGGTGTGACACTTCTTCTGTTCTCCGATGATCTTCAAATCGCCGATGTTCTTCATATCGTTGGTGGTCTTCACAGCGACGCTCCATGTCCCTGATCTCTTTCTTTAGGTAACTGTGTCTTAAGTGACTCCTCTTGCTGATACTTCAATCTCCAAAAACTTTTTTTTGACATGTGTAGAATAGTATTCAAAAATCATAAAGCGCAGGTCGTGTGGCATAAGAAAACAAAACATAACGTACAAAAAATCATCATCATTATACTCAGTAAATAAAACCAGCCGCTCTTAATTCTCTATATCCCTCTATCTTCTCCGTCTGTCGGCGGCTCGACGTTTAGCCGGAACGTTGGGTTAGTGTGCGAGGTCGCTTGTCCCCAAGCTTGACCTTTCATCCTAACTTAACCTCCGACTTCTCCATTCGCTGTCCGGGGCCGGTTTCCCTTTTTTTTCTTCTGTTTCTTGGCCCCTTCACGCTGGTGGCTCGACGAAGGAGTGCCTTCTTGAATAGCGTCTGAGGTTCCTTGTCCCTTTGCTTTGCTGAGGGTAAAGTTCAACCATGGTTTCTATTTTTGCTGGTCATTCTTCCATTCGCTTCCCGGGATTAGGCGGTCCATCATGGAGTTTGCTGAAGATGGGTGGGAGGTGCAGAACAATAGACGCCGTAACGGAGGGGAGGCCGGCCAGCTTCCCTCAGACGTCACTAAGCTTTTTGTTTCAAACATTCCTCAGGGGTGTCGGCCTTGGGACTTGGCTAACGCCTTTAGGGCCTTCGGAGAGTTAGCGGGGGCTTTCATATCTAAGAAGAAGGATAAGGGGGGTAGAATCTTCGGATTTGTTAGCTTCAAAGGCGTGAGAAATGTGGATGATCTCCTGGATAGTTTGGCTAACCTGAAGCTGGGTGGTAATAAACTGGCGATCAACGTCGCTTTGTTTGCTAGGGAGAACGGGGGGTTCCAAGCCAGTAGCTGATATTGGTGGCGGTGCCTTGAATGGTGCTTCGATGGGCTCTGTTGGCAATGGCAGTGGAAGGCCTTTCGACAGGGTTCATAAGGTAGTGAAAAAGGGGGTATCCTTCTTGGATATTCTTACCGACAAGACTAGTGTGGTCGGTGAGGAAGATAAAGTGGTCTTAGATCCTTCGGCTTTTTCGTTGTCTTCTTTGATTAGGAGAGCTGTGGTAGGTCGTGCTCTGGGGGTTAAGGAACTCAGGCTCATCAAAGCTTCGATGGCGTTAGCTAGTTTTAAGGAGGCTAATTTTCAGTACCTTGGAGGTCTCTCTGTCCTTATTTCCTTCGGGGACGGGGACTCGATGTCGAAGTTTTCTGAAGATAAGGAGGTTTGGGGTAGATGGTTCTCTAGTCTTGACCCGTGGAGGGGTCAATCCCTCCCTTATGAATGTCTTGCATGGATCTATATTCGTGGTGTTCCCCCTCATTTGGTTTCTAGAGGTGTTTTTGATTCTATCGGCAGTAAGTACGGAAAGGTGGTCCATCAATCGCAGTTTTCTGAATCGGACGGTGATCTATCGTTTGAACGGGTGGGAATCCTGGTTAACTCGGGTAATAGAGTTGACGGAGTCTGTAACCTTTGCTGGAAGGATAAACGTTACAGGATTTGGGTGTTAGAAGATTTCGATCACTGGATCCCAGATTTCATTGATGAAGATGGGGTCCCAGGGTGTGCCGTCGGAGCTGGGAGGTTTCCCGGAGGAGGCAGACAGTCAAGTGCCGGTTGGTGATCCGCCGGGACTCGGAGGGGCCGACACCAAGGTAGTTGAAAAGGTTACCCCGAATCCCGAGGCAGTAAGTAATGAGAAAGAGAAAGATGACATTGCGGCGCTTGGGGAAGGGGTCCAATCTATGGGGAATTTAAAAAAGGGAGGGCCTAGTGTTTTTAATAATAGTAATTTTAAGAAGGCATCGGTTTTTTATAAGGAAGGTTCTTTTCTGGGTGGGCCCTCTTTTAAGGACAATTGGGTTAACCTGGTGGCCCATGTGTCTCCTAGGCCTAGGAAACGAAGAAGAGGGGAAGATTTGTTTTATTTAGAAGATCAAGATGGCCCAAGTTTAGATGATTTAAACCCGGGGTCGGTTTTTATCAATAACGTACAGGAAGGTCCTCAAAACTTCTCTTTTAACCTAAATATTCCTCCTGATTTCTCTGGTCATGAAGTTCAAGTTAACTCGGCGGAAGAGGAGCCCGTGGGGGTTATCGAGTCGGAGCAGGTTTCTCACGAGTTGTCTATCGAAGAAGAGGTTCAGGATACCATTAATTTTGGTAAATTAGTGGGGGTTGACTTGGAGGGGTTAGCTGAAAATGTCGATAAGGTCATCAGGGAGGAAGGTATTAATCCTGTTAACAAATGAATGCTATTTCTATCAATATTAGGGGTTTTGGAGTAGATAAAAAGGCCAAGTGGATAAGGGATTTAAAAAGAGCTGAAAAGGTTCAGATGCTGTTTTTTCAAGAGACGGGGAGATCGTCGATTGCGGATTCGGACATTTTGTTGTTTTGGGGTAACTCGAACTGGGAGAAGGATTGGATTGACCCTAGTGGGAGATCGGGGGGTTTGCTCTGTGTCTGGGAGAAAGGGGCTTTTTCGTTGTCCTCGTCGGTAAAAGATCCTAATTTCATCATTTTATCAGGTAAGATTAAAGGTAGCAGCGATTCTTTTAATTTTGTTAATGTATACGCGCCCCAAAATCACGCAGGCAAAAGAGATCTGTGGAGCAGGATTTTAAGTGCTATGTCTTCTTTGGCCGGTTTTTGGTTCTTTGCCGGGGACTTTAACATCGTCAGGGCCCCGAAAGAAAGGAAAAATTCGAAGTTCAAACCCCGATGTGCGAAGGAATTTAATGATTTTATTTATGAAGCGGGGTTGTGTGAATACGAGCAGAAGGGGTCCAGATTCACATTTATGGTGGAAGGGGTAAACGGCAGAACATTTAGTAAGATCAATCAGATTTTGGTTTGTAACAGTTTCATCAATAGGTGGCCCGAGGCATGTGTTAGGGTTCTGCCGCGTGGTTATTCGGATCACAGTCCGATTCTGGTGTCTATCAACAACCTTAATTTCGGGCCTAGGCCGTTTAGGTTTTTTAGCTCGTGGTTGGATAGGGAGGATTTCGGTAAAGTGGTGGAGGAAACCCTGGATGATTTTAGCTTCGCTGGTCCCCCTGATCTTAGGCTCCTTAACAAGTTTAAGGTGCTTAGAGAAAAAATAAAGAGTTGGCGTAATGATATTAGGCTTAAAGAAGGCGAGGAGGAGATTAGAGCTAAAGAGGATCTTGAAGAATTGGATTCGGTTTTGGAGGATAGAGACCTAACTGAAGAAGAAGAGTGGGTTAGATTGGAATGTAAGAGGAAAATTCAATTTTTGGAGGAGGTGAAAGCGAAAGACATTAAACAAAGAGCCAGGACTCGATGGGCAGCGGATGGAGATGATAACACAACCTTCTTCCACAGCATGGTCAACAATAGAAAGGTGTCTAATGGTATCCCTGGTCTCTCGGTCGACGGTTCTTGGGTCTCCAAGCCTAATCTGGTTAAAAAAACGGTGTTCGACTTCTTCATGCCGGTTTTTGGGATAGGTTCGAAGCAGATTTTATGGACATCCTCGAAAGATTCTATGAGGAGGGCTCGTTCTCGAGAGGTTGTAATTCTTCGTTTATTACTCTCATTCCCAAGTCGAAAGACCCGGAGGTCTTAGGTGATTATCGTCCCATTTCTCTCGTGAGGATCATCAATAAGGTTGTGTTAAAAGTCTTGGCGAATAGGCTGAAACCAGTTATTGGCTCGGTTATTTCCAATTCCCAATCGGCTTTTCTGAAGGATAGGATGATTTTGGACGGCCCGCTGATCCTAAATGAGGTGGCGGATTGGATTAAGAGATCTAAGCGTAAAGATTTTTTCTTTAAAATTGATTTCGCTAAAGCGTACGATAATGTTAACTGGGATTTTGTGACTTCGGTGATGTCTCAATTGGGTTTTCCGGCGAGGTGGTGTAGCTGGATTTATGGGATTTTGGCCTCGGCTCGTGCGGCGGTTCTCGTTAACGGGTCCCCTACGTTCGAGTTTAACTGCTATAAAGGAATGAGACAAGGAGATCCCATATCCCCGTTCTTATTCTTATTTGTCATGGAAGGATTTTCCAGCATGGTTAGGAAAGCCGTAGATAGGAATGCTTTGCTGGGGATCAAGCTTCCTAACTCCGGTCCGATTCTCTCCCATCTGTTATACGCCGACGACTGTGTTTTTCTAGGGGACTGGTCCAAGAATAATTTGAAGGCGATTTTGAAACTCCCCAGATGTTTTTATTTATGTGCGGGTCTCAAGATTAATATTAATAAATCGATTTTGTTCGATGTGGGTGTTGAGGGTGGCGGACTCTTTTAATTGTAAAAATGGGGAGCTCCCGTTCATCCACCTCGGAGTCCCGGTTGGGGCTAAAATGCGCGGTGTCCACAGCTGGAAACCTGTCTTCGATATTCTTCAGTCCAGGTTGGCGAAGTGGAAGGCGTCGTTGTTATCTATCGGCGGTAGATTGACCCTCATTAATTCGATTCTCGAAAGCATCCCTAACTACTATCTGTCTCTTTTCAAAGCTCCTATGGGTGTGGTTAAAGAATTAGAAAAGATTATTAGGAAGTTCTTGTGGGGAGGTAATAGCGAATCGTTTAAAATTCCGTGGGTGGCTTGGGATCGCCTTTCGATTCCGATTGATAAAGGTGGTATTGGGATCTCTAAACTGGCTGAAGTGAACATCGCCTTGATCTCAAAATGGTACTGGCGTTACAAAACCGAGGAATATGGGCTTTGGAGGAGAGTTATTGACGCAATACATTCTGGCAGGAATAGATGGAACCCGGTTCCGTTTAATAGCAACATCAGAGGGGTTTGGAAGAGCATTGTTTCAGAAGTGGAAAAAACTAAGGTGGGGTCGACAAAATTATCGCTGAAGATCTCGGGTAGAGTTGGGAATGGCTTGTCTTTAAAGTTTTGGCTGGATCCGTGGGCCAGCAACATGCCCCTCAAGGATTGTTTCCCAGCTCTCTTTCGCCTTGAAGTCAACAAGAGCTGTCGGGTCTGTGAGAAATTCAATCCCGATATTAACTTGTTCGCTGGAAAGTGGCAGTGGACCGGTCCGCCGGGGAATGGCGCTGAAGAGGAAGAGCTGCGGTCGATGGAGGATTTGCTAAGGGGGATGTCCCTGTCTGACTCCCGGGATAGATGGATTTGGAACGGAGGTGACCGAAGGGATTACTCGGTTAAAGAAGTTAAAAGTTTCCTGAAAAGCGGGTCAGATACTAGTAGCTTCTTTGTTTTCAAGTGGTCGAATTGGGTTCCAAAAAAATGTAATATCCTTTTGTGGAGAGCGGAAATGGGGAGGATCGCGACAATCAACGCTCTCATGAAACGTAACTGCTTCAGCGGAGACCCTTCTTGTCAACTGTGCGAGGAAGACGTCGAGTCGGCTGTTCATCTCTTCTGTTCCTGTTTAGTGGCCTCTTCCATTTGGTTATTGGTTAGTCAATGGTGCAAAATTAGCCCGATTTTTGCTTTCTCAGTCAAAGACCTGACCTCGATCCATGAATACGCCGGGTTAGAGAAGAAGGCTAGTGAGGCCCTTCAAGGTATCATATATGTTGGCTGCTGGTGCTTATGGTCGGCTAGGAATGAAAGGAGATTCAATAATATTAGAAAAGAGATTGTCGATATATTTCAGGATATTAAAGTGTTAGGTTTTCATTGGTATCACAATAGAGCTAGAAATAGAAGTATTAGTTGGAACGACTGGTGTTCGTTCAACATAATGTAATCTCTGTTCTCGGTGTTGTTGGCTGGTTGGCTGCCCTCGTTTTGCGGGCAGTTTGTGAATAATAGTTAAATTTCAAAAAAAAACATATACTCAGTAAATCCCACGAATAGCAAAGTAAAGGTAGAGTCTAAGAAGGGTAAGATGTAGACAATCTTACCTCTACTTCGTAGGAATAAAGATGCTGCTTCTAGTGAGACCCGGCTCAATAGTAGATTTATTAAACCAAAGTGATTATTTAGCTATTTTTAATTTTAAGGAAAAAAGAAGTGAAAACGAGGATGGTCAAAGGGAAAAAAAAAAAAACAGCCCGATCATCAAAACGGCGCAACACACTCGTTTGCTACTTGGATGATGTAAGCTTACGTATCCCACACGTGAACTTATTATTGTCTTGTCGTTTGTTTGGCCTTCACGTGTGGCTATTTATATTATTCGTTATTAGATTATAACTTAGGCATTAAATAAACTCTGAGTTTATTAATATACCGTAATGTAATAGGTTTATATATTGTATTATATTTTTTTCAAATTTTATCATGTTAAGTTCGTTGATCGTTTTCATATTTGAAGCTAGATTGTTTTAAGTAAAGTTTTATTGAACATCTAATTTTTTTATGTTTTTTTTAACTGGATCAGTAGTTATCAAACCAATGGTCTTACTGTCAGACCGAGCATACAGTTTTTAAAACCCGAATGACGGTTTCAAAACCCTATGGGTACAAAAAAAAGTTTGGAGGCAAAAGTAATGAATGAATCAATTGTAAAGATTTTGGAAACACAAAATAAAAAATATATATATATTTAGAGTATCTGGTCCAACCACTGATCCGCTCGACGGTTCATTTGATTGGACTAGAAATCAGTTGACCCAAGTGAAAATATTGGTAATACTCAATCAGACTAGTTATATAGACGATCATCAATCTTACCACTAAGTCCTTTACGGTTATGTGAACATTATCTTCAAATAACAACTTAAAGGAAAGGTTATGAAACGGTATTTTAATAAAACGCTGAATTTAAAATTAAACTTTGTTTGTCAGTATGAGATAGCCCACTTGGTAGAGACACATGCTTTTTAAAAGAAAGGTCTTAGGTTCAAAACCTGAATAAAAAAAAGTGTAGAGGGGTAAGTTAAAAAAATTAAGAATTTGTGTTTCGTGATATTCAGAATTTGATGAAAAAATTGAATCTTTGTGTTGTAATCCCTATGTTTTTAAATATTATAATGTATTAATAATTTGATTAAAAGAAAAAAAAATAGTGGGTAATGGTAAATATAATAGAGAATTAAAAAAAAAGGGAATTAAAACAATGCCAACTCTTGCGGCACTTCAATGGGACATTCATTCAATGTTTGGAGCCATGTTTGGTCTACCATGTGACCTCTGCCTGTTTCATTTTCCACTTTACCCCTTCACTTTTCACTTATTTACACTATTCCACCTTCTACTTTCTTTTTTAGATATTTTCTCAACTATTAAATATAAATTTCACTATCTTCATCTTTACCCTTTCATGCTTGGATCTCACTATTTTTTATGACTATAACTCTTGAAGGGTGTAGCGACGCAACTTATTGCCCGTCTATCTGTCATTAGTCTGTAATCGTCTCTGTTTTAATGAAAACTGATGACGAATAAAAACAAAAGTTTGGTTAAAATATAACAATCAGTTTGATATAAAAACAAGATTGACCAGTGTTTAAACTTCTTAGTCGGAGGATCAACACATATTTATTTTCTCTCAAGTATAAGCCGTTGGTTAAAAATGCACGTTTTATTCAAAAAATACTGTTATAAAGGAAATTTTGACGAAGTTCACTGTTCTAAGAGTAACCTAGGCCTTGCTTACCTCTGGTTTCGTCACTGGTTTTTTTTATACCATAAGTTTATTTTAACGTGTTGATAACCAAATTTTTTAACCAGTTACTCTATTGACAAAACTTGATTTTTTTCAGACTGGCATAATCATTTATATATATATATATATATATATATATATATATATATATATAACTTATAATAAAAGACTACAAATAATGACACATGGCATTCTCTCCTTCAATCTCATAAATTTTATTTATATTTGTTTAATAAATTTCTTTTAATATTAATATTAATTAATAACCAATATATAGATATCACTTATTTTTATTCTTATGTTTATCTAAAATTAATAAATAACTTCAATTTTACAATATAGATCATTTGTTTTTTTTTTTTTTTACTTTTAACCCAAAGTTTTTCATCTTTTGCAATTAATACCAAGTCTTTTTTATTTTCAATTTTGTTCTACTATATTTTTCATCTTTCGCAAATTTTTCGTTTCGTTCTAAATTTTGTGAGTTAATGCACTGCAACGTGCGTGTTGAGTTCAACATATTTTCGTATATTTTTTTCCCGTTTGACTGGCCCGTCGCGTCACATCTATTTTTCTGCGTTTGACAAGATCGTCTAATACGCGGGCCCTTGATGGACTTAGTTATTTTTTCTATGTTTTACCTTTCAGTTTAATTTCTCAGCAATGAGCGTGCGTGATTCAAAGATTTTACGTCTGCTTTTCGCTCGGCGTTATTTTTTTCCGTTTTTATTTATTTTGTTTTTACGAGCTTTTTTGGTGTTGGTGGTCGCTGACAATTGTATAGTATTGCTACTACTTAACACAGTTTTATGACACCAATGAGGGGCTTAATACTAGTATATATATATATATGTCAATATGGTGGTAAATTTATCTCACCATTTATATATTACTACGAAATTCCTTTTTTTGGCTTTTTCCTGCTTTCTCCAAGCGTGCACGATATATCCACTTTTTTATATGTATATTTTTATAATTATCTTCAACAACCTTTGCTGTTTCTAATAGTGACTTTTTAACAAAAACCCTATAAATAATATATTCTCTTTATTTCACTTTAATTACATAAATATTAATCATACTATTTTAAACAAAAACATTCTAGTTTTCATTAACCACAAATTTCACAAAAACAAAATTAAATTAAGAATCCATATTGCTCAAATCCGTTGATATTGTTAACCTTCTTGCTGTCTTCAAAAACTCACTGTAAAAAAATAAAAAAATAAATAAATCACTGTACATGATTAAAACATTTAAATTTGCAAAAAAAAAAAAGGATCTTGATCTCACCCAAATGGTTCATCCCCAATCTGTTTTCGGGTTCCGGTCGAATCCCAGTAACGAACGCGATTCGGGCTTACAGATCTTTCGATTTCGAACATGTTACCGAGTTTCTTACATAACTCTTCGTAGGAATCGAGCAATGAGAGATCAAGCGTTCGGCCTACATCTTCGGACTCCATGAAAACCTTACAGTGGCCCGTATCAAGGTTCGGGCTCAGGTCCGTTTCTTGGCCCGATCCGGACCCTGACACGTTCCGGTTCTGAGAGATTTGTTGCTCGGTAAGAATGGGCTGACCGAAGAGTAAAAATGGAGATGTTTTAGCTACTTTAGGAGTTTCGGGCTCTTTCGAGCCCGTGGTTGAGTTCCCGATTGTTAACAAGCATGAAACGGGCTCGGATTGGGCTTTGTTGAACGACGGGTTGGAGTGGGAGGGTTTCATTGCGGTCGGGGAATAACCCGAATTGAGTTTGGTATTGACTTGGATATCTGAGAGAGATAAACCATAATGTGTGTGCCTGGCTCCCTGCATGCTAGCAGGATGATGAAGGTTCAGATTCTCCGGGAGTTGGTAACCGAAAAGTCCGGTGGTGGGCCCGCCAAAGAGGTGCGGATGCGGTCTGCACAATGCAGGAATCGGGATCGGGATTTGGGGTTCTATTTGGTAATCCGGGTGCTGCGATGGTCTACATTTCTTTCGGGGCGGTGAGAAAGGAGACATGTGGATCGCGGGCATTGTTGATACTAGTTCCACGAGCCACGGGTTGACCCGTTTCACATTTTGTAGCAAATCGGGCTCGTCCCATGTTACCTGCATTTCAAAATGTAATGTCATATTGTTTACATGATTAACATCTATACACAAAGAAGTCGGGTTCGAATTGTACCTGCAAGAGTCTCCAGGGCGAATCGGGCCAACGGATCGGGTCAGCGACCTGGACTGAAGAAATGGTTCCCATGAACCAACTGATTCGTGACGAATCCTCGGTCTCAAACGGCATCTTAAATCTCATCCCCGGTGACCACCGGATCTGCATTGCGTTCTTCACAAGGGACGCCTTCACGCAAAACTCCGGCGTGCTAGCTCTCGGGTAGAACTCGACCTCAAACGGTTGCCCATTCGTCGCTTGTTTAACCGCTTGAATCACAGAATCAGCTTCCACTTTCGCTTTTCCAAAAGGATCACCACCGCCACCGCCGTTGTTACCGTTTCTGACTAACGAATACCCACCATACGGAACGACACAATTGCCGCCAGCCGGATTCCAACCCGAAGAAGTTTCAGGCCCGCCCCCGATTCCTCTTTTGGCCCGTCGGATTCCTATGCATAGATCGCCATTCTCCGCTCTTAGAAACACAATCGAATCTCCGGCAACGAGTTTCTTATGGTTCACAAACGTGCTCCACCCCGTGGTGAGCAAATGCCTCCGCGGTGTCCCTCGGTAGATGTGCCGAAACTTCCACGTGTCGCCGTGAACGTCTTTCGCTAAAATCGTCTGCACGGGCGGGTCTGCCGAGTAATCAAGCCGCGGAAATATCGTCTCCGCGCAGTACCTCGGAACCGAAAACCCGCCACCGTTATTCGCATCCGATTGCGTCAACGTCTTCGCAAACGACGTCGGCTTACCTTGCCCGTCCGAAGCTCCTCCGTTCGGAGAACCCGCATCTTCATCATCAAAACAATTAAACTCACCCGATCCACTAACCGGAACCAACCCGATTTTCGCGTAGACCTCATCGGTCTCCGCATCCGCCATAAACTTTACTGAACCAACCCGACACGGAATCCAAGCCGGAACCCTCAACTGAGGGTTCCGGTCTCTGAATTCCACATTTCCCGCGGCATGCTCAGCATGTCCCTGCGGGAAATAGTATACTTTCGTGTTGACCGGCGGCATTTGAATCATGCTGCCGGCACACGCATGCCATAACTGCGAATCTAAACATCTCTCAGATTCTTTCAAACCCTCTTTTGATTCCATAAACGTAATCATGTTTGGTCTTTTTCCCTATCAATCAACAAACTTTATACCTCTGCAAAAAAAAAAAAAAAAAAAAAAACTCTTCAGTTTATATGATTGCATAACCTCTGGTTCATAGTAAATGCTGTAATCAAACAGTTTCAAAATTAAAAAAAAAACAATATAAAAATAATAAACTAATCAAACAACAATATATATATATATTCAGTTAAAATTAAATATCCATTGCATCACTTACCTTTCAAAATCTCCTAAAAATTTGCATGAACAGAGTAGACTCTCATTTTCTTGAAATTACATTTTGCATCCCCAAATTCCTAAAATTTAGGGCTCAAAATCTTGAATTTACACAAAACCCAGAAATAACTGAAGCTAATTCACAAAACCCAGAAAGGATTGAAGCTAATTCACAAAACCCACAAAGAATCTTGATGGAATATTCACCTGTCAAGAACAGAACACAAGTGCATCATCAACACCTACAGCTACACCTACTACACACACACATGCATTCAAACCCACAACAAAGATTTCACAAGAAAAAGATTCATTCAATGCTTTTTTCTTTCTCTCTCTCTTTCTTCTCTCTCTAGACTCTGTTTTGGATCACTACAAAAAGTCCAACCTTTATACACACATATATATATATATACATTAACAGTACAACTCTTAACACACAGTGGTGTGTGTAATTTAATTTTATCTGATTCTATGTGGGTTAAAAAAAAGATTAAAAATTTAATATTTTTTCTCACCTTTTTCTTCGGATCTGAAGAAACTCTGTTGTATCTTCAGAAGCCAGCATAACAACAAATCCTTTTCACCCTTTTTAAACTGATTTTAATAACCCATTATTTATTTATTATTGTTAATATTATTATTTATTTCACTATTAAAATATCACTTTATTTATTCTCTGTCATCAGCTGAGCCGATTTCAATTCTTCTTCAAAATATCGCGAGATTTTGAGTTTTTGAATTAATCGCGAGATTTTGAAAGCTTGGTGAGAAATTGAAAGTATTGTGAGATGACGTGGAAGTCAACAAGTCTTTGTAAACCAGAACAAAAAAGGTCCAGAATGGGATGAAGATGTTTAGATTAGGGATAATTGTTTTGCTTGATTTGACTAGTTGAAGTTTTTAATAATTGTAAGGGTTTGTTTGTCATTTGTGTAAACTACAGGGGGGTGTTTTGCAAATTGGTGATTCTTGAAAGTAAAAGAAAACGGGTTTGTTTGACAACCGCAACTGTTTTTCCTTCTTGTCTGCAGGAAAGAAAGGGATAGACGAAGCCCACTCTCCGAGTGACGCGCGTGTAGCCACGTCACTCTATCTATTTTTATTGTTTATTTGAGGTTAATATTATGTTCACGTAAAGAATCTATTTTTATTGTTTCTTTGAGGTTAATATTAGTCACATCACATGAATGAGTTCTTCTAGTTATCGTTATTTGACGTGAGAAAAAGTATCGATTTCAAGAGAGCAAAGTGTACGAGAGAGTGAATTAATGGCATTTGTATAGAGAGAATTAGGGTTGATATTACTATCATTTAACCAAAAGTTTTTAATCTTTTGCAATTTAATCCCAACTTTTTTTTATTTTCTATTTTGGTCCACCATATTTTTCATTTTTCCCAAGTTTTTCGTTTCATTCTAAATTTTATGAGTTAACGCACCGCAACGTGCGTGTGGGGTTCAAAATTTTTTCGTATATTTTTTCCCGTTTGACTGACTCATCGCGTCACATCTATTTTTCTGCGTTTGACAAGTTCGTCCAACACGCGGGTCCTGGATGGACTTAGTTGTTTTTTTTCTGTGTTTTACGTTTCGGTTTAATTTCTCAGCAACGAGCGTGTGTGATTCAAAGATTTTACTTCTGCTTTTCGCTCGGCGTTATTTTTTTCTCGTTTTTAGTTATTTTGTTTTTACGAGCTTTTCCGTAGTTGGTGGTCACTGACAATGGTATAGTATTGCTACTGCTTAACACAGTTTTATGACAACAGCTGCAATGCAAGGGCTTAATACTAGTTCATAATAAACAATGAAACGATTTAAAATAGTATGGGTTATATTTTATCAAAGTGAAATTCTTTGTTGGTTTCGTTAAGGCAAATGTTTAAAATTTCGAATTTCATCTTCGCACCCCGTAATATTTGTCATGTAACCATTTAACTCTTCTAATTTGTTTTGAATTCAAGATATACATGTGATTTATAAATCAAATAAACGATTTATTATTCTCATTAAGTTAATATCCTAACATAATTAACAACTCAACTTCATTCATTTCCATTCTTACTTCATTGATTAATAGCCCAACATTATTACTAAGTCAAATATGAAATTACATTCTTGTCCATCCAATATGTACTATATAGTAGTAAGTATAGATGTAGTTTATGTATATTAGAGTTTAGGGTCGGACCAATAGGTTTAGCATTCTAAGCGAAGGCCTAGGGCCACCCAGAAATAGGGGCCTCCATTATTTTATTTTATTTTTTTCATAAATTACATATGTATGTGTATTTGGCCCAAATGAACAAACACATAATGACTCAAACAAACAAATGGTCTACACCTAAACTTGAAGGATTATTGGCCAAATCCCTTTTCTCTTGAATCCATAAGTTACCGGGTCCTTTTTTCTTGAACGCAATTATGCATCCTCTGCCGATGGGGGATAAACTATGGGTAATTGATTGCTGCCAATAGTTGGATTTGCGATTGATCAGTAACCATAAAAAAAAAAATTGTGATTGATATTGCGATTTGCTATTTTCGTTTGATATTTTTTATTGTTCAAGTCTCACAACTGAATTTGTACTTCACTTAGGGCCTCCAAAAACATTGGATCGGCCCTGTTAGAGTTGAAAATTTATGACACCGACTCAACACAAAGTCAAACAAGTTTTTATGATAAATGATTGGAGCCGTAAATGAGCTCGAGTCTAAACCACACATATAACACATTTAACCTTTGTATTGAAGAAGTTGATAGGTCAACATGAGACGTTTATGACCGGTTTGTTAAAGCGACATACTTTTATAAATAATACTTAAATCATAAACAATGATTATAACTTTTGGTAACTTTTTATTCTAATGTGTTAATTGTGTCTTTTTATTTCTCGCCGTCGTTGTTTAGTGAGGTATGTCAATTGAACTGCTTATATATAATCATGTTAAACATGGTGTGTCAGATCATTCATGTTATTTTACTGTGTTTATTGATTCATGTTAAACGTACGGTGCTCTGCAATATGATTATTAAAGATGTTCGTCTTGGTGTTTAAGAAGTGGACACTTTTAAATAAGCATGTCGTGTTGAACGTGACCATATTAACACAAGAAACATGTTTTGCCAACTTTATTATACTTGTATACGGGTGTAGAACATTATATACTAGAATACTGCAAGATTCTAAAGATTTTATAAACAATTTATTTTCCCGATCCTAAAAAAATAAAAAATAAAAAAAAATCGTGTAAAGGTAATGTTTATTGTTTCTCACTCATTTATCACGAAACTTAAAAAATGTTAACAATTTAGCTTGGTGGATATACTACTATAACATGTTCCTTGAAACATTTTAGGTTTATTTTTTATAAATCATTCGTACGACCTATATACACAACGTTTCCTTCTCCGTTCCTTCACCGTATTCAATAACATTTTCTTTTGTCGACACAAGCTAAAAGTACCCTTTTGGACCAATTTGTTACCTTCTTCGATATGAAGACGAACCACAAGGCGTTCCATCATCATCTCTTTTCGTTTGTGCTTATTAATATTTTTGAAATCCACTCACCTTTGAGTCTGCTTCTTAACCATCGGTGCAAGTAGAAAAAGTCTTGCTAACCTTCATACCCTTGGCATGAATGTGATCTAATATAATCTGTAGCTTTTGAATTTAATTGGTCAAGGTATTTGAATCGGTCTTCTTAGAGTCTAAAAACGGCTATTCATATATTTCTTAGTTGATGTATCATGTTATATACTTATCAAGACTCCTATGATTCTTTGTCCGCTATGAATAAACACATCTAAGTACATTTATGTTGATGGTATTATCCTTAAACACTATGTTGATGGTATTAACACAACACGCGATTTGTGCAACTCCGATATAGTGGAATCTTTTGATGACAAAGAACCAAGGGACGATTTTGCTACAAAGTCAGTAGTTGAACTACTATAAATACAAATTTAATGGACAGGGGACTGAAAGTGTCTTTTAAACATACATGAAGTCCTTTTTTGTAATTTTGTGTTAAGAGTGTGAGTGGAGGTGGGACAGCCAATGAGACTGTCTTTGGTTCCTTTAGGTTTCTAAAGTGGTGAAAAAGCATTTGTTGGTCTATGCCAGAAAAGATATGCAATAAATTCAAATGCACAATAAATATTTGTGTCATATTTATAACATAAAGATAAATTTAATCAGTTAATATTTACACACCCCTCTTTTTTTATCTCTCTTTATACATACATATATCTATACTATATTACTAGTAGGGTGCCTGCGCGATGCGGCGGGGGTGTCACTTTGCATTACGTCACTCATTTCTGATACTTTTCTTATTCGTATAATATTTATGGTAGCATTATTGTGGTGGATATATGTCATAAGTATTACACATCAAGCGGGTTCAGCAGGTAGTAAGCAGTAATACCACTCATGTTAAGGGGCAAAATTTTGTGTTTAGCAGGGTAGGATTTGCTATTCAGAAGGGGTAGCCGCGCAACTTGTTGCTCGTCTACCTGCCATTAGTCTGTAATCGTTTTTGACTTGAGATTAGAAAAAAAAACATAGGTATGGACATTAATAAAACTAAAATTATCAAGTACTTCAAGAACCATTGACGCAACAAAGTAACACACGAATAAAAAAAAGTTTTAAACATAAATAAAAGTTATATAAAGTAGTACACGAATAAGGAAATATAAGTCTTAAATATAAAAGTTGAAAACTAAAAGCTCAAGTATCAAGTACTTTGCATCATGATGAGATCAATTTAGTAATCATACGGCTTAAACATCTCAAGGATGTCATCTATATTGTCACACCACCATAACACCATTTGTCATCATCGAGATCAACGTCCTACGGAATTTCTTGTATCTCTTCCTGTTTGATTATTACATCCTTTGGATGATGAGTTTCTTCTTTGTTCTCCTCTTTAACTGATACATCAGTAGTAGTTGGAGTAGTTTGGGAACTGAAAAAAAAAATGTTAAGTATTTTAGATACATATTATATCATGTTACCGTTATAAATAATATATGATAAAAAACAACATTCACAGTTAAACATAATATAAAAACAAACAATATATTATGTTTTAGAAACATACATAACTGTGTAAGATATGAAAGGATGAATATTGAAGCTCCAAAATCACAGAATAATAAATAAGATAAATGTTAAGTATGAGCATAGAAGAATAAATCAAAGTTATACACAACAGAATATTGAAATACCTGTAAACCAAAAATTATAAAGAACAAGAAATTTCTTGAAGTGAAAAAAAATGATGAATTATACTATATATATAAAACCTATAAACCAATGACTTGAATAATATGTAGCTTTTTTCAACTAACTATTATTATCTATAAGAGTATTTTTATACTTATAATCCCTAAAAAATGCAACAGAATCTGGTATTCAGATTTTGAAGATGTATTATGTTTAGATTATAGAGTTTTTTCCTAAAAGTTTGTTGGTGGAAAACTTATTTACCAAACTTCTAAAGAAAAGTTTTTTTTTTTTTTTGATAAAAAAAGGTTTTATAAAAACGAAAATGCTTCTAAAAACGTTTTATAATTTTTTTTATGAAAACTAAAATTCCATTTTGTTGAATATGGTATTATATAAAGTTTTTTAATACAATCAATTAGATAAAACAAGTGAGCTTGTTTGATATCAATCTACTACCTGCTAACCCATGTAAGTGTGTGCACCGAACCAAGTAAATACACAAACATACAGAATACGAACAAAGCTCATATCAAACCCGTATCTGCAAAGTTTTGAAATTTAATCTAGTCGCCATAACAAATTGGTGAACAATCTTAATCAAACGAAAATCGGAGTGAAAATGGTTAGAATATTATTAAACTGATGCTAATGACAACAATGTAGAGAGTCTTGAGCATTTGAAATGTGATAGGACACATTGCTTTAATCACTTGTACACTAATGCATCATCTACTTGTACATTTTAATCCGTACAACAATACTGACCAAGACAACTATCGAAATATAGACAAAAATGAGTAGGTTATCACGGCAACTTTGGATTTTTTTTTTAAATATTATAGTTTATAAAATATGATAAGAACACTTAAAATAATTATAAGTTTGTTGTGAAAAGGGTAAGTGTAACGAATTAGCCATATTTTTGTTAAAATAAAGGGATTTAAGTGTAATGATATGAGGGACTAAAATATAATTAGTGTTTAAAAGACCAAGTTACCCTCATTTTAAGGGTGTTTTTATAAATAATGAGGGAAGAAGTTCTTATTTTTTAGGTATCTTAAAATACCCCTTCCTCATGCATTATAATATAGTATAGATAATGCATGAGGAAGAGGTATTTTAAGATACCCAAAAAATTAGAATTTTTCCACCCTTTATTTATAGAAAGACCCTTAAAATGAGGGTAGTTTGGTCTTTTAAACACTATTTATTTTTTAGCCCCTAAACTTATTACACCTAAATCCTTAAGGTTTTAACAAAATTATAGATAATTACTTACAATTCACCCATCCACAAAAAAACTTATAATTTTTTAACGTATTTTTAACATATCTTATAAACTTTACTGTTTAAAAATCCAAAGATAACCTGACGACCTACACATTTTTGTTGATGTTTCGGTAGTTGTCTTGTTCAATATCGACACTCGGATTAAAAAGGTACAAGTCGATAATGCTTTAATGTACAAGTAATTAACACTTGTGATCTAATGCGCCTAATCTACAAAGATGGGATCCATCTATGCAAACAACAAAAAGAATTAAAAGTATCGTAACATAAAATGAAGATATTATGTGTCACATTTTATTTTATTAAAACTGCCTAAGATCTATACTTAGATATATCTTATAAAAACTTAAAACTAACCACAACAAACTTCCTAAATAAAGGGGTGACAAATCTAAAATTAAACCCTAATGCACTTCTATAGTTACGACTATAAATACACAACATGACACCCCTATATCTATTGCTAAACAAAGTTAAAAAAAATGGATCTAGTTCTAAATTCAATTGTTGCGAAAAACCAAACATGCGAAATTGAAAATTCTAAGGTCAGTTCTGTTATATCGCAACACTGAATAATTGTTTTCTTTTATTTACTTTTATGTGAATGTGAACTTATTTGATTTTTCAGATTAAGTTGCATGATGAACATGCCACTTTATATTCTTTTATAAACATTTTTTGTAACAAGTAATATATATAAATACTCCAGAAATTTACAATCTTTACTAGATAAATACTAAATTGTTTTGCAAATTTTTAGGAATTATAAGTTCAACTATATTGTTATAAATAATATTAGTAAGTTTTAAAAGAATTCTTTACCAACTTGACTAGATATATAGTAGATTGTGTTGCATATTTTTAGGGATTATAAGTTAAAAGTAGACTCATATAGATAAGATTAGTTAGGAACTAAAAATCCGAACTTAGTATGATATAAATTCTTAACATTCTATTTTTTTTTATAAAAACAGTTCTTGAAATTTTATAAAAATATAATTTTTTTATATCTGTAAAAAAACGAAATTTAACAATTTAAGTTAAAGGTCTAAAACGTATTTACGAGTCAAATACTATTTATTTTTATAAAAACGAAAATTTGGAACATAAAGTTTATTGGATGAGTACTATGTCGATATTTAAAAAAACTCTAAAAAATAAAATTATACTTTATAATTTAACCAATAAAATAAACATATTTTACAATTATAACAACTTATCTTTTATTTTTTGTCTTTTGTTTATTAATTTTTATAAAAAACAATATTTTTTGTCTTTTGATTATTAATTTTTATAAAAAAACAAAACTTTACATATGTGTAACACTTATGACATATATCCACCACAATAATGTTATCATAAATATTATACGAATAAGAAAACTACCAGAAATGAGTGTCGCAATGTAAAATGTCGCCCCCGGCGCATCGCGCGGGCACCCTACTAGTATATATAGAGAGAAATAGAGTAAAAAATGATGTGAAAATAAGATTTAAAGGTGTAAGAATAGTGAAAGCCTAAATTTATCTTCACTGACTTACTTAAAAGACATTACACATATACACATACTAGGTTATAACCACATGTAATACACGGGTTGAATAAATGAATTTTATATACTAAATAATAAAATAATATATTTTAAAAACCTCATTTATTTAATGAGTTGAATAAATGTAATTTTATATATTAAATAATAAAAAAGTTATATCTATAAGAACCACATGTATTGTACGGGTTGAATAAATGTAATTTTATATACCAAATAATAAAAAAATATTTTTAAAACCATGTGTATAACACAGGTTGAATAAATATAATATTTTTTACCAAATAATAATAAAAGTTATATCTTTAAAAACCCTCCATGTATTACATAGGTTAAATAAATATGATTTTATATACCAAATAAAAAAAAATTTATATTTAAAAAAACTAACGGATATACTCGGTACGCGATAGATATGATGATTGCGAATATGCTTATTGAAAAGAAGATACAGTGGTCAAACATGTTATTCAAGAAGAAAATAAGCAGCCATTGCGTATTACACGGGTTGAATAAATGTAATATTGTTTACCAAATAATATATATATATATATATATATATATATATATATATATATATATATATATATATAGGATGAGGATCATTACAGAACACTAATTATTGCGAGAACAAAAAGAACAACTCTAAAACACTAAATTTGGGGATTTAAGTTTCATGTTATTTTAAATTTTATGTTTCTTACATTCATATGTGTATTATATATACATAAAAAACCATATTTTTTTATCTACACGTAGCTTACATACATGTTGGTAATTTAACCTACACATAACCTACATATGTGTAGGTTATAGAAAAAGTGAAAATTTTCCCATATTTTGTTTTGAATTCTAGTGTATGAAACAATAAATCTTACATTTGCAACATTTTCATTTACTTTTTAGGTTTTTAGGATTGACAAAATAGGTGATTCATTGTGTTCTGCGTGTTCTCGCAATATTTTGTGTTCTGCATAGAACCTTTCCCTATATATATATATATATATAACCCTCGTGTATTACACGGGTTGAATAAATATGATTTTATATACCAAATAAAAAAATTATATTTAAAAAAATAACGGATATACTCGGTACGCGATAGATATGGTGATTTCGGAGATGATTATTGAAAAGAAGATACAATGGTCAAACATGCAGTGGCGGATCTAAGAACTTTTTTCACTAGGCTTCTTTTGGTAGATTCTTACTAATTCTCACTATTTTTTTTTTTTCAAATCATATGAGGTTCTCACTAATTTTTCCCATTTTTTTGTAAACTGAATGGGTTCCTGGGAACCCACAAAAGTAGCCTAGATCCGCCCCTGCAAACATGTTATTCAAGAAGCAAAATAAGCAGTCATTTGAGTGATAAAATATGAATTATATTTAAAAAAGCCCGTAATAAATCTAATTATATATATAAAGTAATATTGAAAGTTATATACAATTTGTTTAAAAATTATGTAACAAAAGCGATATAATAATTTTTTAATAATGAAAATATAAATAAAGAATATTATAATACAAAGTTTGGTTTTGGTGATAAATAATTTGGTTATTTAAAAATATCTTAAATTAACAATTTAAGTTAAAGGATAATATTTTTATTAGAAAAATAGATGTATTTTATTCGACATTTAAAGTAGGATAAGATATAATATTAATTTTATTTATTTGGTTAATATAAGATAAAAAAATTGAATGATTGAATAGCTGGGAGGTTGTATGATGATAAATTAGTTAACTGTATTTTAATGTCATGTGTTTTTAGTTAAATATTTTTTGAAAAAAATTAAGACTTTGTTATTGTTAGTAAAATCAATGATTTTATATTTGTAATTTTGTTTGTTATTATTTTATAAAAGTGCATATTATACATATAATTAGATTATGTCTTAAGTTATTGATGTCATCCAAAATGTTATTCGCTTTTATGTCTAGCATTATATATGCTATGATAAAAGTTTAAAGTTTATTAGAGATAATTACATCACCGAAAAGAATTAAAGTAAATTTGTATATTACAAATACAAAGCAGGTGTCTGTCAAAAGAAATAATAATTTGAGTAAAAAAAACTAAAAATTTTAGCTGTTATATAACACGTTAGGTAATATAAACAATGAAGATAATATGATATAGAAAATCAAATAAATAATATTAAAATTTAAACTGAATAATAATTATCTATAATTACGTAGTAGAGATTAAACTAAATAATATTTAGAAAGAGAGTTATCTATAATTAATTTGAAGAAATTAAACTAAATAATAATTATCTATAATTAAGTAGTAGAGATTAAACTAAATAATATTTAGTAGGAGAGTTATCTATAATTAATTTTAAGAGATTAAACTAAATAATAATCATCTATAAGAGTTTGGTGGGAAAATCAGAAGATACATAGCCTAATACGATGACAAATGTCCCATAAATGGTTTCTTTTATTATATAGTATAGATATTGATATCAATTATGAACATTTTTTAAATTAATAGTTTCGGGAGTATGAGATAACAATATATTTCGGGATTAAGACTAGCAAACTAAGCGGGTTGGATGACTTTGGGTGATAGGTCAAAATAGGTTTGGTTCTTACCAGTTTGGGCTAATATGGGGTTTAAGCAAAATGGATTTGGGTCAAAACGAACCATTTAAATTAGTATATATTTGGTTCAGATCAATATGGATTCGGGTTGAGTTGAGTAGTTTAGAAAAAATACCAAAACAGTTTCACCCGCTAAATTTTTTATGTGGCAATGGAGGCAGTGACAGAACTTGAACGAAAACTCGGCGGGGGCCGGGCTCTTAAAATTCAATATTTTACATTACTAAGAAGCTTCTCCATTGAATGGAGGAGGAGATATGAATGTGTAGATGGTGGCGATGGGTGGTGAATAAAGGGTGTGACATTGGTGGGGACAACCGCGTGGTGTTGACACCGATTGTGGTGATGGTACCGGTTGTCACACCCCCAAAATCCACATGCGGAATATCACCGCTTGGAGGCGTGACTGACCAGGATCGGGCCACCAATCATATTGAACAATATAGTAAAGTAATTAAAAGTTCAACCACACAATATAATTGGTATCAAAAAAACAATTTAATAAGTCTAAGTTATCAGCAGAAGCAAATAGTTCAAAACCCAAATCATAAATTCAGAGTATTTAAGTTTATCATGAACACTCAATGTCCATGCTCCACAACGACTCTTCCCCATGCAAGCTCCTGCTAAACCTAGTGACCTGCAAGCATGTAGTAACGAGTCAACAACAAAGTTGAGCGAGTTCACAGTTGGGTGTTTGTTTAAGTTATTCCGAAAACATACTTTCCTTTAACTGGCACCCTTGCCGTGGGGGCTACCCCATAGTTGAAAACGTGTTTTGTTTAATCTCGTTTACTCTGGAAATCCAGCCGTGGGGGCTACCCCATGTTTACACTACTAGACTCGTTACCATATCGACCACTGACTTCAGTCGTGTTTATGTGCCCTTTACGTCAATGTCTATCATCATTGAGGCTTGTCAGACCTAAATAGCGCTATCTAACTAATGACCCGCTCGCCATTGGCCCGACGATTAAGTCGATATAAAAGGAGGGACTTCGTGATAGAGTTTTGGTCTAGTGAAATTTAAACTATCCAAGAGGACGAGGAATTACATTCCTTAACCCATTCTGTCCTACCCAAGAAGGACGAGGAATCCATATTCCTTAACCCATTCCCAACCCACCGGGAATTACCATGCTTTGTAGAAAGTGTGAACTCACCTTAGATTAGCTCGGCAGATAAGCAAAAGGTCAATCGAGCTGCTAGGGGTCAACCACGTCCTAACATGGTTACCATACAAGTCAGGTCTAGGTTCAAGTAGTGCACGTATGTTTACACAGAGATAGCAAGTTACGAACACATAGTGTACACGACATACACGTAGAGCAATATCAGACAAATTTATGAAAAAGCCCAATATGAATAGCCGGCCCAACCTATTGTGCGATCAGCACAACTTGTGCGATCCACAATGGGTTGTGCGATCACCATAACCCGGCCCAAACAATTAAAGTCCGAAACATATATACACGGCCCAAATAATAACAAATATTGGTCTTATGCGGTCCGGATGGACTTGTGCGATTGGAAGGTTCTTGTGCGGCTGGGTTTGGGCTTTGAGACCCAACAGCATAGAAATGTTCAACAGATGTGTATGGCCCAAGCCTTGTGCGATCGGCACTGTCTTGTGCGATCCACAAGTCTTGTGCGATCATGCAATCCTAGGTTGTACAATGTGCTTTGAACAGTTGTATTATATGGAATCCCAGCTTATGCGATTCCCTTGAGCGATCGGAACTTGTATGATTTGAACTTGTGCGATTAAAGGGGTTTGTGTCATTAGTTACATACTTTCCTTAATTCATGCAATCAATTTCAATTCCTTTAAAATCGACAACTTCCAAAATCATCCCAATCATATGTTTGGTAATTATAACAGAAATTAAAATCTAACAACTCATTCAAACGGATCAAACAGTCCATTTTCTCATGAATTCTTATGAACCCTAATTATTAACCATATCATGAACAATCGATCCTCATGCAAATCTTATAATCAGATTATAGAATTCGAGTACCAACATACAATTTCTCATGTCAAAATCAAGTTAATCAATTAACACCCAATCAAGATCAAATCCCTTTAACATGAAATCGGCTCTAGGTTAACATATATCATCATTCGATCCATCAACCACAAACAATTCCCATCATCACACACACACACACACACACACACACACACACACACATATATATATATATATATAAATTGAACACATATTTCAAATTCATGATCCTAATAACTATCAATATTACTATTAACATGAATCCTAGTTATCATCTAAAAATCATAACAATCGAAATCATGATAACTAATAAAGGTGTAACACTAACCAGAAATTAAAAGGGCTATCTTGATCGAGATGGGAGGACTTCGAATGATGAGACAACCGTCGAACAAAAGAGAGAAGAGGAGAGCTAGGGTTTTGTGTGTGTTCTAGTTTTGCAAGTTACGAGGAGTACACTCTTCCCATGGTGTTATGCGCAACAAGGGAATGGGCCGAACCCATACATGGGCTGCCATTTTAGGTTTCGAGTACAATAAGTGTAGCCTGAATGGGCTTGTGCAATCGGATTAGAGTTGTGTGGTTCGAGTCACATACATTCACATAACACAATATCATAACATTCCATTTAATCAATGCATCACATAATCACATAACGTTCAAAACATGTTACATCAAAGCACGCAAAAGAGTTCTAAAACACGAGTTGTCACATTATCCCCAAGTTGAAAGAAATTTCGTCCCGAAATTTAGCACGTACTCACTGAGGAAGCTAGTTAGGTTGTATGGTTTCCTGGTTTTCCTGGGGTGTCACATCCTTCCCCCGTTGGTTTGGAATTTCGTCTCGAAATTCCGCAGTAGCTTCAGCCTCAGTAGTGGTTTCGCTTTTCTCGAACAACTGGGGATACCTGTGCTTCATTTGTTCTTCGCGTTCCCAGGTGAACTCTGGGCCACGACGGGAGTTCCAACGAACTCGAACAAGGGGTATTCTGGTACGCTTGAGAACCTTAACGTCTTGGTCAATAATCTCTACTGGTTCCTCGACGAATCGCAGCTGATCATCGATAGTGAGCTCCTTGAGGGGAACTATGAGGGTCTCATCTGACAGACACTTCTTCAGATTTGACACGTGGAAAACATTGTGAACTCCACTGAGTTCTGCTGGTAGGTTCAGTTTGTAGGCCACCTTGCCTATTTTCTCTATGATGTCGAAAGGTCCAACGTATCGCGGGTTGAGTTTGCCTCGCTTGCCAAAATGGACAACACCTTTCCAAGGTGAGACTTTGAGTAGCACTCGATCCCCAACCTGGAACTCGATTGGTTTCCTGCGTTTATCCGCGTAACTTTTCTGACGGTCATGAGTTGCAGCCATTCGTTGTCGTATTTGAGCAATCTTCTCAGTTGTGTCTACCACAAGTTCTGGGCCAGTGATCTGGCTATCACCAACCTCTGCCCAGCAAAGAGGTGATCGGCATTTACGTCCGTACAATGCCTCAAACGGAGCTGCCTGAATACTGGTGTGGTAGCTGTTATTGTACGAAAACTCCACCAAAGGGAGGTGCTTTTCCCAACCATTGCCAAAATCGATTACACATACTCGAAGCATGTCTTTAAGTGTTTGGATGGTGCGCTCAGACTGCCCATACGTCTGTGGATGATAGGCGGTGCTCATGTCTAGACGTGAGCCAAAGGACTTGTGCATTGCTTGCCACAGTTCAAAGGTAAAACGCGCATCACGATCAGATATGATAGAGGTTGGAACCCCGTGCCTCGAAACCACTTCCTTCAAGTAAACGTCTGCTAAAGTAGAGAACTTGTCTATTTCTTTGATAGCCAAAAAGTGTGCAGACTTGGTCAGTCGATCCACTATCACCCAAATAGTGTCATTTCCGCGCTGAGATCTAGGCAGGCAAGTAACGAAATCCATGGAAATTTGCTCCCATTTCCATTTTGGGATCTCTGGTTGTTGAAGTAGGCCTGATGGTTTCTGGTACTCGACTTTGACTCTCGCACAAGTCAAACATTTACTGACGTAAGTTGCTATGTGAGCTTTCGTGCTAGGCCACCAGTATGTAGTTTTGAGATCGTGGTACATCTTATCCGAATCAGGATGTACTGAGTAACAAGACTTGTGTGCTTCATCCATCACAAGTTTGCGTAAGTTTCCATAAAATGGGACCCAAATGCGCCCTGTTACGTAGTATGCGCCGTCTTCCTTTTGTTCTAACCATTTCCTCGATCCTCGCAGGGACTCCGCCCTGATGTTCTCTGCTTTCAAAGCTTCTAGCTGAGCATCCCGTATCTGAGTAGGAAGACTAGATTGGATGGTAAGTTGTAACGCGCGTACTCGCTTAGGTTTTGTTTCCTTTCGACTGAGGGCGTCGGCCACCACATTGGCTTTGCCCGGATGGTACTTGATCGTGCATTCGTAACCATTCAAGAGTTCAACCCATCGACGTTGTCGCATGTTTAACTCCTTTTGCTTGAAGATATGATCGAGACTCCTGTGATCGGTGTAAATGGTGCACCTGGTACCGTACAGGTAATGTCTCCATATCTTGAGTGCGAAAACAACATCTCCCAGCTCCAGATCGTGTGTAGTGTAGTTCCTTTCGTGAACTTTAAGTTGGCGCGATGCGTAGGCAATGACCTTGTCACGTTGCATCAACACGTAACCAAGTCCTTGAATGGAAGCGTCGCAATAAACCACAAAATCATCTGTGCCTTCAGGCAATGAGAGGATAGGCGTGCTACAAAGTCTATCCTTTAAGTGCTGAAACGCGGACTCTTGTGCATCTCCCCAATGATAGGTGACACCCTTCTGAGTCAGTGAAGTGAGAGGTTGGACAATCTTTGAGAAATCCTTGATAAACCTTCTGTAATAACCTGCCAAACCCAAGAATTGCCGGATTTCTGTTGGTGTACGGGGTGCAGGCCAGTTCTTGATCGAGTCTACCTTGGATGGATCAACGTGAATCCCGTCCTTGTTTACCACGTGGCCTAGGAAATGGACTTCGCGAAGCCAGGAGTCACATTTCGAAAACTTAGCATAAAGCTATTCTATTCGAAGGAGTTCCAAAATAAGTCGTAGATGCTGCTCGTCTTCCTCCTGACTCTTAGAATAGATCAGGATGTCGTCGATGAAAACTATAACGAACTTATCCAGGTAAGGTTTACACACTCGGTTCATAAGGTCCATGAAGACCGCAGGTGCGTTTGTCAGGCCAAAAGGCATGACCAAAAACTCGTAGTGTCCATAACGAGTTCTAAAGGCTGTTTTGGAGACGTCCTCTTCTCGGACTCTCAGCTGGTGGTATCCCGATCTCAGATCAATCTTTGAATAGAAGCTCGACCCCTGCAGCTGGTCGAATAAGTCATCAATACGTGGAAGAGGGTAGCGATTCTTCATGGTCACCTTGTTGAGTTCACGGTAGTCAATACACATTCTAAAGGTACCGTCTTTCTTCTTCACAAATAACACTGGAGCTCCCCTGGGCGAAGAGCTAGGACGAATAAAACCTTTATCCAAGAGCTCTTGTAGTTGCGTAGACAGCTCTTCTAGTTCTGATGGGGCTAAACGATAAGGTGCTCGAGCTATGGGCGCTGCTCCAGGTGTTAGCTCAATTTGGAACTCGACTTGTCGGTGAGGCGGAAGACCAGGTAATTCCTCAGGAAATACCTCAGGAAAGTCACGTACGATCGGAAAATATTCTATCTTCTTCTCTTTCGTCGAGGTATCAGTAACGAGAGCCAGAATAACAGTGTGGCCCTTCCGCAAACACTTCTGGGCCTTAAGGAAAGAGATGATGCTCACGACCGCACCACTCTTGTCGCCACGTATCACGAGAGGTTCATCACCTGAACGGGGAATACATACAATCTTCTCGTTGCTGAGAATCTCTGCTTGGTGTTGGGATAACCAATCCATCCTAATGACAACGTCGAAACTACCCAGAGCGATAGGAATGAGGTCGATAGAGAAGGTCTGATTAGCAAGAACAAGATTACAACCCTTGACTACGTGTGTGCCCTCTTACCATTAGCTAGCTCTACAATGTGCTTGGTGTTCAAAAGAGTTGGGGTACGCTTAAGCATTTGACTAACTTTTAAGGACACGTAGCTAGTATCGGCACCCGAATCAAATAAAACAGTAACATAAAAGTCGTCCAGTAGGAACTTACCCGGCACAACATTGGGATCATTCCTCGCTTCACCCTGGCCAATCACGAATATACGCCCCCTGGCACCATTGCCATCGTTGTTGCCCCCATTGTTACCATTCCCCTGATTATTGTTGTTGTTGTTCTGGTTCCGGTTTAGCTGTGGGCAGTCTCTCTTGAAGTGGCCTTCAGCACCACACTGAAAGCACCCTTTGTTGTTGCCCTGTTGTTGCTGATGTTGCTGACGTTGATTCTGTGGGGCTTGTTGTTGCTGACGATTCTGATTCGCGGGGCGTAAACTTCTGCAATCCTTTATGGCGTGACCTAGCTTGTTGCACCGATGACAGTTAATCCTGGTGCATGGCCCGCTGTGGTGTAGGTTACAGCGATTGCATTTGGGGTGAATTCCCCTATACCCACCTTGACTTTGGCTACCAGGTGATTGCTGACTAGGGCTCTTGTAGTCGTCAGTCCTTCTCTGCTGAGACTGGGACTGAACAAAAGTTGAACCTTTGCTTGAAGTTCCATCCCATTTACACTTGTTGTCGCTGGGAGTATCAGAAGTAGTAGCACTAATACGCTTTGGTAACCTGTTCTGCTCCACCGCCTGATCAGTGAGACGATGAGCCAACTGGATGATTTCCTGAATGGTGCCAAGATTAGCTGAGGTCACGTGACTTTGAATTTCTGGCACCAAACCCTTAAGGTACAGTTCGATACGTTTGATGGGAGGGTCTACCATAGTAGGACACAAGATAGCCAACTCGTTTGATCTCTTCGTGTACGCTTCAATTTATGACCCCGTCATCTTTAAGTTGAAGAACTCTACCTCCAGCTTGTGAATGTCGTCATGACTACAGTACTCTTCTTTGATCAGTTCTTTGAAACCGTTCCATGGGGTGGCGTTAGCAACCGCCAGCCCTAGCAGTTGGACCTGTGCTTTCCCCCAGGTTAACGCAACACCTTCAAGTGTTCCAGTAGCAAACTTTACCCTACGAGCCTCAGGGCATTCAGACATCTCGAAGACAGATTCGAGCTTCTCAAACCAGTGGAGGAGACCTACAACTCCTTCTGTACCACTGAAGGTACTAGGTCTACAGTCCATAAAGGTCTTGAACGTACACGCGGGAGGCTGAGCAGGCTGACCTGTCGTGCGAGAAAGAAAAGACAAAATTAAGCACGAGGGTTGGTTCGTGAGAGTAGGATCTAAACATCCTAGGATAGGTCGAAATGGCAGGTTATACCTCCTGCAGGGACAGCTGTGAGTGCCTCAGCAACTCGTTCATTGATTAGAGCCGTCAGCTGTGCTTGAGTCAAATTCAGACGTCCACTCATGATCTTCACATCGAAGAAAACACAAGTAAGAAAAGTGTCGCGCATGTGTGTAAATGTGGAGTGACAGAAGAGAGTAAGCACACAGAGTTCAAGCAACAGTTGTTATACTAACTAAGCATACCATGAGCAATGTACTATGTAACTAGCAAGTAGGCAATATAAACATAAATCATATCACCTATAGTGTTGAGCCTTGCACGTGGAGCGAAGCGTCGTTGTGGGTCGTTGAGCACTGTACAGGTTATAGTCTGGTTTTACCAAAAAGCTTTTCCCCCTTTTTAAAACCAAGTTCACTATAACCAATGGCTCTGATACCAATCTGTCACACCCCCAAAATCCACATGCGGAATATCACCGCTTGGAGGCGTGACTGACCAGGATCGAGCCACCAATCATATTGAACAATATAGTAAAGTAATTAAAAGTTCAACCACACAATATAATTGGTGCAAAAAAACAATTTAATAAGTCTAAGTTATCAGCAGAAGCAAATAGTTCAAAACCCAAATCATAAATTCAGAGTATTTAAGTTTATCATGAACACTCAATGTCCATGCTCCACAACGACTCTTCCCCATGCAAGCTCCTGCTAAACCTAGTGACCTGCAAGCATGTAGTAACGAGTCAACAACAAAGTTGAGCGAGTTCACAGTTGGGTGTTTGTTTAATTTATTCCAAAAACATACTTTCCTTTAACTGGCACCCTTTCCGTGGGGGCTACCCCATAGTTGAAAACGTGTTTTGTTTAATCCTGTTTACTCTGGCAATCCAGCCGTAGGGGCTACCCCATGTTTACACTACTAGACTCGTTACCATATCGACCACTGACTTCAGTCATGTTTATGTGCCCTTTGCGTCAATGTCTATCATCATTGACGTGCCCAGATCCATTAGTTCACGCTCGTCCTCTGCGGCACGGTGTGAGGCTTGTCAGACCTAAATAGCGCTATCTAACTAATGACCCGCTCGCCATTGGCCCGGCGATTAAGTCGATATAAAAGGAGGGACTTCGTGATAGAGTTTTGGTCTAGTGAAATTTAAACTGTCCAAGAGGACGAGGAATTACATTCCTTAACCCATTATGTCCTACCCAAGAAGGACGAGGAATCCATATTCCTTAACCCATTCCCAACCCACCGGGAATTACCATGCTTTGTAGAAAGTGTGAACTCACCCTAATTATTAACCAAATCATGAACAATCGATCCTCATGCAAATCTTATAATCAGATTATAGAATTCGAGTACCAACATACAATTTCTCATGTCAAAATCAAGTTAATCAATCAAGATCAAATCCCTTTAACATGAAATCGGCTCTAGGTTAACATATATCATCATTCGATCCATCAACCACAAACAGTTCCCATCATCACACACACACACACACACACACACACACACACACACACACACACACACACATATATATATATATATATATATATATAAATTGAACACATATTTCAAATTTATGATCCTAATAACTATCAATATTACTATTAACATGAATCCAAGTTATCATCTAAAAATCATAGCAATCGAAATCATGATAACTAATAAAGGTGTAACACTAACTAGAAATCAAAAGGGCTATCTTGATCGAGATGGGAGGACTTCGAATGATGAGACAGCCGTCGAAAAAAAGAGAGAAGAGGAGAGCTAGGGTTTTGTGTGTGTTCTAGTTTTGCAAGTTATGAGGAGTACACTCTTCCCATGGTGTTATGTGCAACAAGGGAATGGGCCGAACCCATACATGGGCTGCCCTTTTGGGTTTCGAGTACAATAAGTGTTGCCCGAATGGGCTTGTGTAATCGGATTAGAGTTGTGTGGTTCGAGTCACATACATTCACATAACACAATATCATAACATTTCATTTAATCAATGCATCACATAATCACATAACGTTGAAAACATGTTACATCAAAGCACGCAAAAGAGTTCTAAAACACGAGTTGTCACACCGGTGGAGGAGACGGATGCGACAATGGTGGTGGGTAATGGAGGCGGCAACGATGATTGCAATGACATTGGGGGAATGGTGGTGCCAATGACAAGTAGTTAAGTAGATGGTGGAGACAAACAATGGTCATGGGTAGTGCCAACTCATTTTTTGAACCTTTTTAAGTTAACAAATTTTATAATACTAACTCGTTTCGACCGATTGTGTCACACCCCTTTCTAAGGCGGAAGCACGAGGTGTGATCTTGAAAGGTTCTCATTGCATACGAATGGTAAACATACTACATGATAATAAAATAACCCCAAATGCCATTAACATTACATAACTAAAAACATAAGTTAAGTTTTGAGTTTACATCACAACATAAAATATTGTCTGAAAAGTTTACAACATTATTCAAAGACAAACATAAAGGTTTTGATCCTTATATCACCACACAGGGTGGGACATAACAACCAAACCCAGCAAAACGGGCATAGGAGTCTTGACACATAGTAACTAAAAACACAAATGACATTCTTGAGCAAGGGTGAGACCGCACGTACATCCACTTTAGTTACCTGAAATACATGTAAGTTTTGGAAAATCGTCAACATAATGTTGGTGTGAATTCATGTAAGTTTTGGAAAATTGTCAACAGTTAAGCATTCGCTGTAGAAAACATGGTATGTAATTGTACTGAAATAAGTGCTTCTGTAAATGTATGGAATACGAGATCGCTAATGGTTAGCTAGGCCATCAACATGTGTAACGACATAGGAAGCATCCAAACCATAGGCATTTTTACTTGTCGATTCACGACTAGAGACACAAAAGCACTTCTTGGTAAAAGAGTGGCCAAGAGTGTGGTTGCCTGAAACCCATTAGATCTAACCTTTTGTTCCGCGGTCTAGGTATGTAATTGATTAATGGTGCTTATGGCACCCTATACGTCACATGATCTATAGTATCATTCCTTAGTTTTTGTAATCAATATACCATAGTACATGTATTTTCCCCAAGTTTAGAAAACAAGTAAAAGTTTAAAAGTGGGGACATGAACTCACAATTTTGCGTATCCTGCGTCGTAAACTTCACTGGGTTTGCTTATAGCGTCGTATCACTACTACTAGCTCTAATGGCTAGGGAAGTGGCACACAAATGATGATGATGTTTATGGAAGGAAATGAGTGGTTAAAGACTCCACAAAGAGGTCCTTTAAGTTCCTACACTTCAAGCCTTTTTAGATGATCTCCTTACACCTTGTAGTGCCCTTAAAATGGTTGTAAATGAAGTGAAAAAGGTGGTGGTAGTGTGGTGTGTTTGAGCCGAGAGCAAGGGAAATAAGAAGGGGTTTGATGGTGAGTTAGGAGGTGATGAATGATGGAGTGGTATTTGTTTATGATTTTTATAAAATTCTCCAAATCTTCATGGTATATGTGTTGGAATATTCTCTAACATATCATATAAAATATATCAAAGAAATCCCCAAGTGGGACCCTTGTTCCCCACCGTCCAACAAAGGGGGGGGGGGGGTGTAACATTTCAATTACTAGTTTCTTGATTTAGTTGGAATGTAATGGTATTAGTTAGGTATTTTGTGCATTTAATGTTTATGAGATGTAATATGATGTTCGGTGATCATAACTAGCTCCGTAACACTAAAACAATGCTTCTAGTGAAAATTTGGTGTTTCGGGTAGTGTCCGGTTGTTCGTTTCGTTACGGTTCGGTTCGTTAAAGTGCTAAATTGCGCAGTTTCACCAAGTATGAAGCACCCTTTGTGAAAGTTTCAATTCCCGACACTTTGTAAGTTATTCTGGACACTAATTCATAAATTCTGCATGATATTTTGGTATTAAAAGCTGAATTATAGCTGAATTATGGCTGAATTGTGCAGAATTCTGCATTTAAAGTGAGTTTCGGGTGCTTTTTAGTGCATAGTTTAGCTTCTGGGAAGTTTATGTGTTAACCCTTGTATCCACACGTGGGTTTTAATGTATTTTAGATGTTGGACCTACTCCTAGGCCCTAATTCTATTGTCTGACTGCTTTCTGCAGAAATGCTGACACAGTGTGTCTTACCGGTGAGTTTACTAGTCTTTCTGGCGCAACGCTTAAAGTACGCACAAAGCAATATTTGAAGTATAAAACATGCATGAATTCACATGTATAGCATGTAATCAGACAATGTTGACATTTAAGCACATAATTGCAGATATTGAATAATAATTAAACTGTACCGAAATTACCGGTTTTGTGCCAGTTGTCACAGTCTCCCCCCGTTAAAAGAATTTCGTCCCGAAATTCAGGCTGAGTTATCTCCCGCAGGAGCTTTCTCGAACAGATGGGGGTACTTGGCTTTGAACCGGTCTTCACGTTCCCATGTGTACTGGGGTCCATGCTTAGAGTTCCAACGTACTTTGACAAGCTTAATGCGACTTCTCCTTGTTTTATGGATCTTCCAATCCGTTACCTCAACAGGTTGTTCTGTAAATCGGAGTGTGTCATCGATATGCACCTCATCTGCAGGGATGATAACTGTTTCTTGGGTTAGACTCTTTTTAAGGTTGGACACAAGGAATGTATCATGAACCCCATTAAGTTCTTCCGGTAACTCTAACTTATACGCCACAGAACCGATCTTTTCCATGATCTTGAATGGTCCAATGTATTGTGGATTCAACTTTCCACGTTTTCCGAATCTTGCCGCACCTTTCCAAGGTGAGACTTTCAGCAAAACTTTGTCTCCCACCTCGAATTCTAGAGGTTTTCATCTTCGATCAGCATAGCTCTTTTCTCAATCACAAGACGCCTTAATGCGCTCTCGGATCTGCATGATCTTATCTGTCGTCTCTTAAACAAGTTCAGGACCAATCAAGTGTTTGTCTCCAGCGTCTACCCAACACAAAGGTGAACGACACTTGCAGCCATATAGAGCTTCGAACGGTGCGGCTTTTATGCTAGTATGGTAACTGTTATTATAGGAAAACTCAACTAAAGGTAGATGAGTATCCCAGCAGCCGCCCAGATCTATAACACATGTGCGAAGCATATCTTCTAGTGTTTGTATGGTTCGTTCGCTCTGGCCGTCTGTTTGCGGATGGAAGGCCGTGCTTAGATCTAGCTGAGATCCAAAGGCCTACTGGAAGGATTTCCAGATCCTTGATACGAAATGTCCATCTCTGTCTGAAATAATCGAAATAGGCACTCCATGTCGTGCCACAATTTCCTTAAGATACAGCTCAACAAGCTTTCTAGTGCTATCCTTCTCTCGGATTGGTAGGAAATGCACAGACTTCGTCAATCGATCAACTATCACCCATATCATATCATGCCCTCTAGGGGTCCTGGGTAATTTTGTTATAAAATCCATCGATATTTGCTCTCACTTCCACATGGGTATCTCTGGTTGTTGCAGTAGGTCGGACGGTTTCTGATATTCGGCCTTAACCTTAGCACAGGTTAGGCACTTCCCAACATAAACAGCAACATCGCTTTTAAGCTTCGGCCACCAGTAGTATTCTTTCAAGTCTTGATACATCTTGTCCGATCCGGGGTGGATCGAGTATCTCGACTTGTGAGCTTCATCAAAGATGACTTCTCGAATACCGCCATAGAGCAGAACCCAAATGTGTCCCATAAAGTATAAGGTTCACTCTTCTTTTGGAACCAATTTCTTCTCCATACCTCGGAGATATTCAACTCTAAGGTTCTCCTTCTTAAGAGCTTCTTGTTGTGCGTCATGAATGCGTGTAGTGAGATTCGTTCGAATAGTCATCTCCAATGTTCAAACCCTTAGGGTCTTAACCCTTTCTTTTCGACTTAGAGCGTCTGCTACTATGTTTTCTTTTCTAGGATGGTACTTAATCTCACAGTCATAATCGTTTAGCAACTCAACCCACCGCCACTGACGCATATTTAATTCCTTCTGATCAAAAATGTGTTGTAGGCTTTTGTGATATGTGAAGATTGTATATCGAGTACTGTTGGTGCATGTTTGTGACAACAGCTTAGATTTGGTCTTTGGATATCTTGTAATTAGTTAAACGATAAACAGTTAGCGGGTTTAGCTTTGTATTAGTGAGTTAATAGAGTTTGGGCTAAACAAAACCCACATTGGGTGATGGGGGACGATTTGGGCCTAGCCCATGTAGGAACCCATGCCTAATGTTGCAACCTTGTGTTATATAAACAAGGTTAGGCTTTAGGGTTTAGGTTAATCAGCCAGAACATTGTTTGAGAGCAATTTCGTGAGAGCTTAGAGTCTTGGACGAAATTGAGAGGGAGTTAGGGTTTAGATTGATTGTAATTCTTGAGTGATTGATAATCAATAGAAACCCGGTTTGAAAGTGTCTTGCTGTTTCTGTTCTTCTACTTGTTTCTGTGATATTTTGATCAAGAGGATTCCGCACTCTTGATTGGAAAGACAATTCTGTTGAAGATCCATACGAATAGGGGACCTACAATTGGTATCAGAGCATTAGGCTCTTGAAGGCTCGGTTCAGAATTGTTCTTGGCAGAAACAGGGAGTTTTCGAAATTTTTGAAAAATTAGGGTTTTTAAAATTTTTGAATTTTTCTAGTTTGATAAAATTTTCGAATTTTTTGGCTGATTGATCTTCTGGTTTGTTTGTTTGGTGGTTTGCAGGATTTCTGGAAAGATTCGGTTGATTCTGGAAAAGTTTTCGGCTGATAGACTTGAAGATTCGAAGACTGTTCTTCGTGTTCTTCGTGTTTATTCAATCAGTTCTTCATAATTTTCGGTTTTACGTTGCTGATTTGCTTGTTTTGATTTTGCAAATTCGTGTTAGAGAATCAGAAAAATCTTCAAAATTTCAATCAGATCAAGTTTCCAAACTTAACTGGCGAATTTGATTTATTTTGCTGACTGACCAGCGAAATTGACACACCAGCGAATTTGTGACTAAATTACTCAGTGACCGGCGAAGTTAAATCCAACGGCGACTTTGGTAACCATATAATTTTCCTCACAAGATATCCTTTAAGAATGTTGCTGTTGGTGTAAGTAGGTGAGTATACTGATGTCATCCTTTAAGATATCCTGACAATGTCTAGGTCTGCATATAATCTGTTTTATCATGTTTTGATTTCTTAACAATGAACACCCAAATAAATACTAATCAAATCCTGGAAATATAAACAACACACTCTATCATGCAAGTATCTTCCCTACCACATATTTCACAAGTCCAATCCAGATTTCTGAAATCTTAACTGGGAATAGGTTGAGAAGAGAACAGAATAGATCTTTAGGAGAGATGGTATAATATACAGATCAAATGAGTTTTTCTCAGTTTGATATAGGTTTCTTGGGTTTCATTTGGGCACTTGAGGGCCTCTTTCGGGTGTATTAGATCTATAGCGCGACAACGTACAGCTAGGTCAGCATGTATCTGGATGCAGCAGAAGCTGTCGTTGCCTAGCACCTCCAGGTCAGCATATATCTGGATGCAGCAGAGGAGGTACACGACTTTTTTCAGAGAAGATTTCAGAATCAGATCAAAATTGTGTGTATCGGGACAACATACAGACATTCAAATAGAAATGTGCTAATTCCAAGTGACTTTCTATCCTGGGGTCATGTACAATTTTAGTTCTGAACAGAAAGACAGTCAAGATATCCCCAGATGAAATAACAGTATAAAGACCCAAAACTTCAGATTTTGGCAATCTATCAACACAAGATTTAAGGTCATTAAACGATACATCACTGATGTGTTCCCCACTCATACACATTTCATTTATGTTTATATCACATTGGTAAGTTGATTATTTCATGCTTTTTGCCTACTGGTACATCATATAATGAAGCTGCTATCACACTTAAGCAATTTAATTTCATTTCAGTGTGACGGTCTAACTTGCCGATGTACTATCATTTCTTCTTTTTCACACGGTGATAACTCATTTTTGATTTTTTCAATTTTTTTTTATGTTTTTGATTTTTCAAATTTTTTTTTATTTTTGATTTTTAAGAAAAGCAGTAAACTATTTACAAAAATTCTTATGAAAAACCAGTTATTCAGGATTCCTCATCCCGTTGAGTTCGACTAAATGTTCAAAGCGAGCCCTGTCAAAAGCTTTAGTATAAAGATCTGCCAGGTTATCTTCGGTGTCAACTCAGCACTTTGAACTTCAATTTAAATCAATTAATATAAATATATCAACAATCTCACATCCCCTTCATGTGCCTAGAGCAGCCATTATCAACATAAGTTGATAATCCTCCTTAGCAGCTCCTGCACACACCAACTAAGAAATTAGTTAGATTGGGGGACCCAAGCCTTAATGGTCTTGGGTCGTCCAAATTCCCCAACTACCGGAACATCCATCCAATATCCATTACTCCTAACTGGAGTCTTGGATCTAGACCCGTTGATGGAATTTGATTTTGATTTCCACTAGGTCTTTGGTCCTGAGGGTTCCTATACGTATTTGGACTATTTGACCTTTGGAAATTTTGATTTGGGTATCTTGAATTTTGATTCCAAGAAGCATTATTGTTGTAATTTCTAAAGCCATTGTTATAAAAAGTTCGACAACCATTATTTTGGTATCAATTTTGATATTGACCTTGACTTCTGAAATTACTTGAATTTCCATTAAAATTGTTCATTCTAGGTGAACTGCTTCTAGGTCTCTCAAATCTGCCTGGTGGAGATCTAGGCTGAAATCTTGGTTGATTTCTTTGAAAACGAGGAACTTGTGGAGTTCCTTTTTCAGCCTTATCTTCACCAACAGCAACATTCTCTGGTTGCTTAGCAACAGATTTCTTTGGAGAATTTGCAACTTTCTCCTGTTTATCACCACTATTCTCTGGTGACTTCTCTCTCTTCTCCTCACTCACTTGTGCTTCACCTTTTTTGTTAGGACAGCAGCTAGCTACATGTCCCTTGGTGTGACATTTGAAGCACGATTTCTTTTTCGAAGACTTCTTTTCTGAAGCCTTTGAACTAGATTCGGGTTTTTCTTCTGATGATGCCTTAGAAGGATTTGGTTTAGTTTGCTTAGTTTCAGAATTTTCTATGTTCTTGTTTTTTGCAAACTCTACATTTGATTCATTTTCAATAACAGATGTTTCATTTTTCATATCACTACCTTGAACAAAATTAATCGTTTTAACAAAAACTTGATTTTTATTCTTAGGCTGTGAATTTTTCTTTTTCAAAGGTTCCCTGTTATTGTTTTCCTTAGCCACATCACTCTCAGATCCCTCACCTTGACTTGATGTGGATCCAAAACTACTTGGTGCAGATGCCATAAAGTTTGCTAGCTCATCTTCACTAGGCAGGAATGAATAGTCATGACTAAGAGGAGGTGGAACTTCATTAAATCCCTGGAAGCCCACACTGGTCTTGTCATTACTCTTCTTTAACCCACCCATCATGTGTTTCATAACAAAAGTAGAGTCCCTGAATTGACCTAATTTCTTTTCAAGTTCAACAATTTTGAGTTGTGCATCTGACAACTCTTTGCATTTATCAGAAATCTCTTTTGTTTTCTCAGCCATCATGTCATGAGCTAAGTCTATGACTTGAAGTTTTTCATTTAGTTTGCAAGTTAAAGCTTCAATTTCAGCTTCACAACCTTTTATTTTCTTCAAGTATGACGATTCATTTCTTTTAACAAAAAAGTTTGCTTCTTTTATGTTAGACATCTCACTTACCAGACTTTGGTTTTGTGTTGTCAAACTGTCAACCGCACCCTGTAGTTCACGACATCTTAAACACACAGAAATAGATTGTACCTCTTTCTCATAAACTTCTGAGTTTTCATCGGCAACAACCTGTTCAGCTTCACTCTCTTTCTCTACTTCAGCATCCACTTTTGCTTCAGCATTCTTCACTTCAGATTTAGCATCACTCACACTAGTTTCAGCCTCATCAACCGAGACTATCTCTGCCATGAATGCCTGAGTGGCACTCTCATTTCCCTGATATCGCTTTTGTAATGCATCCCACATATCCTTGGAAGTTGTGTATCTCCTGAAAGTATGCTTGATGCTATCAGGTAAGGACATTTTAATTGCAGCCATTGCTCTCTTTTCAGCGTCATACTTCCTTTTATCTTCTTCTTGCATGTTCACATAGTCTGTTCTACGTGGTCTGCCTTCAAAATCGTGTGTTGGGTTTATGTACCCATCTTCAATGCAGATCCACATGCGTGCATCCTGAGATTCAATGAAAGATTTGAAGTTGTCCTTCCATGTAAGATAATTCTCCACCTTCATCATCTTAGGTGCATTCAATTTTGTCATGTTCGACATTTTAACGCAAACAGACTGGTAAAACCGTACAAAATATCTCCGAAAACAGTGGTTACCAAATTACACCGTTAGAATCGTCTCGAAAAGACGAATCCAATGATATCCAATGATACCAAATTACAACGAGCTACGGATCAATTTCTATTTGCAAAACACTGAAATTTTATCGACGCTTGCCAACTGAAATTCCACCTCTTAATTTCGCTGGTTTTAAAATTGCTGAGTTAATTTCGCTGGTTACTGATTAAATTCGCTGGGTCAGTGATTAAATTCGCTAGGTCTGTTCCTTGTTCAATTTCGCTGATCGATCAAGGTTTGCTGAAAATTTAATTTTGCTGCTTAAATTCGCTGTCAACTTCGCCAGTCAATTTCGCTGTTATGACGGCCAGTAAATTCGCCGAAAACCGTAATAACTTCGCTGTGGAAAGTTATCCGGTTACCAAAGTCGCCTTTGGATTTAACTTCGCCGATAAATATGCTGGTATCACTTAATTTCGCTGGTCTCCCAAATTCGCTGGTTCTGTAAAATTGGAAACTTAATCTTCTCAGAATTCAGCAGATTTCGTATCAACTTCCTGCAAAATCGAACAAGCAAAACAGCAGAAAATTTTCGAAAAGTGTGAAGAACTGATAGAAAAACACGAAGAACACGAAGAACAGTCTTCGAATCCTCAAGTCTTTCAGCCAAAATTCTTCCAAACAATCAACCAAACACTTTCCTGAAAACCCTAAAACCTGCAAAACAGCAATCAAACAAACCAGAAGATCAAAACAGCCAAACAAATTCGAAAAATTATATCAAAAATTTCGAAAATTTCAAAACCCTAATTTTTCAGGTTTTCAAAATTTTGAAAAATTCTTCCTGTTTCTCCAAGCACAATTTTGAACCGAGCCTTCAAGAGCCTAATGCTCTGATACCAATTGTAGGTCCCCTATTCGTATGGATCTTAAACATAATTGTCTTTCCAATCAAGAGTGCGGAATCCTCTTGATCAGAATAAGCAGAAAACGTGTAGGAAACAGAAACAGCAAATCACTTTCAAACCGGGTTACTATTGATTATCAATCACAAAGAATTACAATCAATCAAACCCTAACCAACTAACAATTTCGTCCAAGCCTAAAGTACTCTCACGAAATTGCTCTCAAACAATGTTCTGGCTGATTAACCTAAACCCTAAAGCCTAACCTTGTTTATATAACACAAGGTTGCAACATTAGGCATGGGTTCCTACATGGGCTAGGCCCAAATCGTCCCCCATCACCCAATGTGGGTTTTGTTTAGGCCAAACTCTATTAACTCACTAATACAAAGCTAAACCCGCTAACTGTTTATCGTTTAACTAATTACAAGATATCCAAAGACCAAATCTAAGCTGTTGTCACAAACATGCACCAACAAACTCCCCCATGACAATAGCTTCATAAAATAACTTTGTCTTTAGTCATCTTGCATTGTTTCACACTATTAGATCAATTTCTAACGGTTTTTACCAATTGGTATCAGAGCATTAGGCTCTTGAAGGCTCGGTTCAGAATTGTTCTTGGCAGAAACAGGGAGTTTTCGAAATTTTTTGAAAAATTAGGGTTTTTTAAAATTTTTGAATTTTTCTGTTGGTTTAATAAAAATTTCGAGATTTTTGGCTGTTTTTTATATTCTGTTTTGTTTGATTGCTGATTCGCAGGATTTCAGGAAAGATTTCATTGATTTTGGAAAAGTTTTCGGGTGATAGACTTGAAGATTCGAAGATTGTTCTTCGTGTTCTTCGTGTTTATCGATCTGTTTTTCATAGTTTTCGAAATTATTTTGCTGATTTAGGTGTTTCGATTTTGCAGGATTTTGTTAAGAAGAGATAGAATCATCAGAATTTTCGAAAAGATTAAGTTTCCAGAAATACAGACCAGCGAAATTACTAGACCTGCGAATTTATAATACCTGCGAACTTGTCTGATTTGCGAACTTGTCTGATCTGGCGAACTTGACTGATCTGCGAAATTAACTGAGCAACATAGTTATTGGCGAAATTAAATCCAAAGGCGACTTTGGTAACCGTATAATTTTCCATAGCGAAATTATCACGGTTTTCGGTGAATTTACAGTCGTTGTTATAGCGAAATTAAGCAGCGAAGTTGACCAGCGAAATAAACTGATTCACCAGCGAAAATAACAGATCAGCGAAATTAACCAGTTGGCCAGCGAATTTAACTCAACAAATTTAAAACCAGCGAAATTAATAGGTGGAATTTCAGTTGCGAAGCGTCGATAAAATTTCAGTGTTTTGCAAATAGAAATTGATCAGTAGCTCGTCAGACAGAACCGTTTGGACCATTGAATTCCTTGGATTTTTAGGGTTAAAAAAAAAAAAGACTCTGGAAAATCTTGAAATAGGTTTTTGACATTTTATATCATTGGAATCGTAATTTCGAGACGAATCTAACGGTATAATTTGATAAAAACAGTTTTTGGATAATATTTGTACGGTTTTATCAGTTCGCTTACGGTAAAAGCTTAATAAGGACCAGTAGAGAAGTTAGAATTGGATTTTGACACAGGTTACCAAAATTCATTTAAACTTTTACGCTGCGTGATGGCTAAGATGAACAATGGAAGGGAGACTGTTAAGAATTGGCCAAAGCTTACAAACGTCAAAGAATATGCTGACTGGAAAGAGAAGTTTGAGTTGTTTATGAAAAGTGAAGATACTCAAATGTGGACGTGTATGATAGATGGATACTTTACTCCAACACGTCGTGTTGAAGGAAGGGTAAAAGTAATTTCTTATGAGAAGATGGATGAATCTGAGAAACAGTTGGTTGATGCTGAGAATAGAGCTTTAGCAGTGATCAAGAAATCCTTACCTGAGGGCATTAAGAATACCTTCAAGAACTATGGGAATTCTAGAGATCTGTGGGAAGCTTTAGAAAAACGTTATCAGGTTCCATCAAAAGTGAATACTTATGATCAAGCAGTGGTAACTGAGCTTGCAACGGTGAAGATAGGAGAGGTAGCTGCTGAGATAGAAGAGAAGAAGGTAGCAGATGAGGAGAATGCTGAAAAGGTTGAGGCAGAAGTTTCAAAGGGCTTGAGTGATGTGAATGGACTTACAACAGAGGTAAAGGTATCATCAGAATCTGTAAGTCATACATGTCTTAATTGCACTGAACTACAGGGTAAAGTTAACAGCCTATCGGAACAAAACAAAACTCTGTTAGCTGATTTGCAAAACCGAAAAGAGTTAAATGTTCTTTTGATTAAAAGAGAGTCAAATTGTTTAGATAAACTAAAATCAAATGAACAAGAAATTAGCAGTTTAACAAGCAAAGTCAATGAACTGTTACAGGTCATTGATTTGGCTCGTGAAACTGTGAAAGAAAAGACTAACGAGCTTTCAGAAAAGTGCACAGAATTGGCTGTTGCACAAGCCAAAATTGTAGAACTTCAGGGGAAGTTAGACAATTTTGGGAATTCTTCGTTAGTCAAGACTCAAATTCAAAAAGGTTTAAAAAGGAGTAATGATAAAACAGGGGTGGGGTTTACTAAAGCTCCATCTTCTGGAAATCAAGACTACTCTTTTCTACCAAAAGAAGAAGAGCTAATTGATTTTGTTACCACTGCACAAGAGGTAGTGGATCCGATAGCTGTGGACTTGCCAAATAGTCCAGTTTCTTTGAAAGAATCTGTAGGGTCTAACAGTACACCTCATAAAGTAGATGAGGATACTGAAGACAAAAAGACCAACACATTTAAGAAGGGATTAAACAAAAAGAAAACTTATCAGAAAAGATCTTGTTTTAAATGTCACAACAAAGGGCATGTGGCGAGTTGTTGTCCTTTGAAGAAAGGTAAACAACAAGTTGATGAGGTTAAAGACGGGAATCAGGTTGGGTCAAGCAATAGTGTAAAACCAAGTTGTCAGACAAAGACACCTGAATCTCAATCAAATCCCTCAACTTCGAAAAGATTTGATAGACCAAGAAGTATTTCTCCACAATTTAGTTAATATAGTGGTAAATTAAATCGTTTTCAAAGGCAAAATAAAAATTTTGGATATCAAAATCGATACCAAACTGCTGGTAATCGAAATTTTCAACAAAGAAATGGACATAGGGGTTTTAGTAGCTCGAATGTTCAACAACATCCAAAATTTTTTCAAAATTCATGGTATGATTATGGGAGAAGAAAGTATCAAGATAAAAGGTTACCCAATGATCCACTGAAGTGTAATGGATATTGGATGGATGTTCCAGTGGTTGGTGAATTTGGACGACCCAAGACCATTAAGGCTTGGGTCCCCCAATCTAACTAATTTCTTAGTTGGTGTGTGCAGGAGCTGCTAAGGAGGATTATCAACTCATGTTGATAATGGCTGCTCTAGGCACATGATGAAGGGGGATGTGAGATTGTTGATATATTTATATTGATTGATTTAAATTGAAGTTCAAAGTGCTGAGTCGACACACTAGAAAACCTGGCAGATATTTATACTAAAGCATTTGACAGGGCTTGCTTTGAACATTTAGTCGAACTCAACGGGATGAGGAATCCTGAATAACTGGTTTTTCATAAGAATTTTTGTAAATAGTTTACTGCTTTTCTTAAAAATAAAAAATAAAAGAAAAATTGAAAAATCAAAAACATAAAAAAAAATAGAAAAATAAAAAATGAGTTATCACTGTGTGAAAAAGAAGAAATGATAGTACATCAGCAAGTTATACTGTCACACTGAAACTGAATTTAATTGCTTAAGTGTGATAGCAGCTTCATCATATGATGTACCAGTAGGCAAAAAGCATGAATTAATCAACTTACCAATGTGATATAAACTTAAAAGAACTGTGTATGAGTGGGGAACACATCAGTGGTGTATGGTTTAATGACCTTAAATCTTGCGTTGATAGATTGCCAAAATCTGAAGTTTTGGGTCTTTATACTGTTATTTCATCTAGGGATATCTTGACTGTCTTTCTGTTCAGAACTAAAATTGTACATGACCTCAGGAAAGAAAGTCACTTGGAATTTGCATATTTCTATTTGAATGTCTGTATGTTGTCCCGATACACACAATTTTGATCTGATTCTGAAATCTTCTCTGACAAAAGTCGTGTACCTCCTCTGCTGCATCCAGATATATGCTGACCTGGAGGTGCTAGGCAACGACAGCTTCTGCTGCATCCAGATACATGCTGACCTAGCTGTACGTTGTCGCGCTATAGATCTAATACACCCGAAAGAGGCCCTCAAGTGCCCAAAAGAAACCCAAGAAACCTATATCAAAGTGAGAAAAACTCATTTGATCTGTATATTATACCATCTCTCCTAAAGATCTATTCTGTTCTCTTCTCAACCTATTCCCAGTTAAGATTTCAGAAATCTGGATTGGACTTGTGAAATATGTGGTAGGGAAGATACTTGCATGATAGAGTGTGTTGTTTATATTTCCAGGATTTGATTAGTATTTATTTGGGTGTTCATAGTTAAGCAATTAAAACATGATACAACATATTATATGAAGACCTAGACATTGTCAGGATATCTTAAAGGATGACATCAGTATACTCACCTACTACGATGAATCTTTGTGCATACCTTGATCGTGGGGGTATATCCTGAAGTGGGACACACTAGTATATTAGTAATAAAATTACCTTAATGTATCATACGGTAATGGTACTTGAAATGTTCATGCATTTTGTTTAAGTGGACAAACATACTGGTAATCGTTTTGGACTGCTTTTCATGAAAAATTAAATAAAGAATTATCTAATAGTGTGAAAACAGTTTGATGGTGCTGATATGATCTTCTTACCAGTGATTCTCACAAAAATAGAGTGTTTATTGCTTTTCGTATTTATTTGCTTTCAGAAAATACAAAAATCCAAAAATAGTGTCTTTTTCTGTTTAAAATTCTTAACGTACGGAAAACTGTTATTCTTGGAGGAATTGTTACTGATAGGGGGAGACAGTGTTAGAAAGTGAGTTCAAAATTTTAAATCATGCGGGTTATAGGGTGTGTGATTAAAAAGTTTTGCGTGTTGGTGATAAGTTGAAAATGCTTAATCTGTGATACAGTTTAACTATCTCTTGAAAAATAATAATTTCTTTAACTGTGTTGAAAAATTCTTATGGTTTCTCGAGATGTTTGTTTTATAGTATACAGATTGACGCGGTGTGTTGCTGAGAAGTTGCTGTGTTGCTGAGTTGCTGTGAAGATGAGAGTTTGATTGGATGCATGGTAGAACCTCCTTTCTATATTGCAGACAAAGTGAAGAGTTTGAAGATGGCTATACAAATGCTGAACTGGAGTTTACTCAAACGCTAAAGTTTTTGAAGATTTGGTGATTGGATGCATCAGCTTAGGGGGAGTTTGTTGCTGACAGAAGCTATTGAAGCTGAAGCTATCCAAAGACCAAAGACAGTGCAAGAATACATGAAGATTGCAAGATGACTAAAGACAAAGTTATTTTATGAAGCTATTGTCATGGGGGAGTTTGTTGGTGCATGTTTGTGACAACAGCTTAGATTTGGTCTTTGGATATCTTGTAATTAGTTAAACGATAAACAGTTAGCGGGTTTAGCTTTGTATTAGTGAGTTAATAGAGTTTGGGCTAAACAAAACCCACATTGGGTGATGGGGGACGATTTGGGCCTAGCCCATGTAGGAACCCATGCCTAATGTTGCAACCTTGTGTTATATAAACAAGGTTAGGCTTTAGGGTTTAGTTTAATCAGCCAGAACATTGTTTGAGAGCAATTTCGTGAGAGCTTAGAGTCTTGGACGAAATTGAGAGGGAGTTAGGGTTTAGATTGATTGTAATTCTTGAGTGATTGATAATCAATAGAAACCCGGTTTGAAAGTGTCTTGCTGTTTCTGTTCTTCTACTTGTTTCTGTGATATTCTGATCAAGAGGATTCCGCACTCTTGATTGGAAAGACAATTCTGTTGAAGATCCATACGAATAGGGGACCTACAAGTACCATATAAATAATGTCGCCAGATCTTCAAGGCGAATACCACCACGCCTAGCTCCAGGTCGTGGGTGGTATAGTTCCTTTCATGAACTTTCAACTGTCTTGAGGCATAAGCGATGACCTTTTGGCGTTGCATGAGCACGTTGTCACACCCCAACCGATGGCGGAACATCGGGGTGCGAGCACTAAGTGTTCAGATTGCTCATGAGAATTCCATAACACTAATGTTTCAATATAGATTAATAGATTTCATGCAAAATTTGTCTAACAACACAACCATAACAAAATAACCACATGTTCCAACAAACATCGAGTATTAAAAATTGTTCATAGACTAAGTTAACTAGGTGAGTTTCTAAGCTTCATCCTAGCTCGATTCCATGTTTTCAGCATCCTATCAGCCTGCAACATGTATTAAAATAGAGTCAGTACAAAATTTACCAGCGAGTATACAAGTTTGAATAATAGCATAATAGATTTATAACAACTCAAATAAAATGGTTTCAGCCGTGCTAGTGTCGCAGTCCATGCAGTGATAGCCCAAGTATCCCGATGCTTTAGTGTTTACCCAAGACTCAAGGTAAACTAGAATCCTCTTAACAATACCCCCCGAGAATAATGGGAGAGGTGCACCTCCTATAGTGCTACTATTATTAAGGCGGAACTACACACCCTGGATTAAACGTCACATAGCACAAATAGAATACTAGAATGCACAAGTTTTCACATACACGTAGGATAGAGTTTAGCCTGCAAAAGTATCAAGTTTCATAGTTTATAGAATACATGTTAGATCCCAAAGTTTAAAGCAAAAAGGGATCGAGTATACTCACAGTGATTTCTTAACAGTTACACTGTTATTGGATCAAAGGGAGTTCTTTTTAAAATTAGCCTGATAGATTACAACAGATAAAAGTCGGGCAGAATAACGAGATTACGCAAAGTGTCGGAATAGTCACTGGATCGGATGGCTGTCCGATCGGATGGCTATCCGATTGGATTGCCAGTCGATCGAGTGGCTAATGTGAGAGGGAACGGATGACTGCCCGATCGGATGGCTGTCCGATCGGGTGGTCACTCGATCCAAGTATCAAGTTTAGTGTGTTGGTCACCTCGATCGGATGGCAGCTCGATCGAATGGCTATCCGATCGGGCTTCCACTCGTTTGATATTTCCAAAGTTCCAAATTTCTGAAAAAGGTACTAAGTCCTGAAAGCTAGACAATTGCTACCCGATCGAGTGACTGTCCGATCGGATGGTCATCCAATCAGATTGTAACTCGATCGAGTGAGCCTTGTCTTGTTTGTAACTTTGTGAAATTTTATAAGTTTCTAGATCAACGATGACGGCTCAGGACGTACTGCGACAATGGTAAACTCACCATCTTACATCCGTTCTGATTAGATAGGAATCACCCTTGTCCGGTCAGTCGTCCGTTTAAAGCGGTTTATGTCGGAATCTGTTCCATGGTCGTCTTTTCTGGTAACAATCTGTTTCCAAACCTACTCTAGACTACCCATCAAGTCTACAGTCCGATTATGCCCGGATTTCACCGTTTAAAATGAAAGATTGAAGAAAGGGTGAAGAAAAACTTAAGTTTTATTATAAAAATCCTCGATCTAGCTTAGATTTGGTGCAAAACACCTGAAATTCCTTAGATCTGAGCCAGATCTTGTTAGGAGTGACATCATATGACAGTTTGTACCAACCACCATGATGAAATCATCCTCAAGAGCTTAGCTCCGAGAGATTCCATGGTGAAAAGCATGATTTTAAAGGTGAATCTCGTAGAGAATGAAGTGTAGATCAAGAAAGTACAAGGATCTAGTGTAAAACGTACCGAAATCGCCAAGAAAATGAGGAAAAGTGGTGTGTGTGCGTCTGCTCGAGTAAGGCTGTCACATCAGGGAATTTGGTGATGTGACAGGCCTATTTATAGTGTGTGAGGAAGTTAAGGCGGTGTGGCACGGATCGGATGGCAGGCCGATCGAGTGGCCGTCCGATCGGGTGGCTGTCCAATCGAACGGTCATCCGATCGGGTTGCCACTTGGTCGATCCCATCCTTTCCGCGTTCCCGTCTTCGATTCGTCTTACGAGTTAGATTAAGCGTTGCGTATTATTTGGTAATAGAATGACCGGATTACATTATCAACACCAAAAGTTTTCAAGATTAATAGATTCCGCCAGTGACCAGACTCAAATCTCTCGTTCAACCAAAAATCAAGTTTCACGGGTTTAAAGAGTCAAGCACCAAATAGATTTTAACATTCCAAGTATATAGTTTTAGGCATTCCAAACATAGATTTAGACATTCCAAGCATATAGATTTACGCATTCCAAACATAGTTTTAGACATTCCAATCATATAGATTTACCAAGATATCAAATACCGCACATCATATAGTACAGGGACAAGACTTGCAAATAGCTAAAGTTCAGGTACCAAATTTGACAAAAGCCTAAAGTTTAGGGACGCTGGGCGTTACAGTCTCCCCTCCTTTAGGAGATTTCGTCCCCGAAATTCTTAGAAGAAGACTTCTCGAAGAGTTGCGGATACTTGGCCTTCATATCACTTTTCAATTCCCAAGTGAATTTGGCACCACGCTTTCCTCCCTATCGAACCTTAACAATGGGAATTTTGCTGTGCCTCAGACGGTTGACAGCTTGATCGATGATTTCGACCGGTTTCTCCACAAATTTCACCGCTTCATTTATTTGCAAGTCTTCGAAGGGAACCTGCAGTTCCTCATCGGCTAGGCATTTACGTAGATTGGACACGCGGAACACCGAATGTACGTTGTTTAGTTCTTGTAGCAAGTCGAGTCTGTACGCCACCTTGCCAATCCTTTCGTGTATCTTGAAAGGACCCACATAGCGAGGAGCGAGCTTTCCCTTCTTACAAAAACAAGCTACTCCCTTCCAGGGAGATACCTTGAGAAGAACTCGGTCACCAACATCAAGTTCCAGAGGCTTACGCCTAACATCAGCATAGCTCTTTTGTCTGCTCCTAGCCTTGATCAAGTTATCACGGATCTGAAGAATCTTATCCGTTGTCTCTTGAATGATTTCAGGGCCAGTAAACTGCTTGTCACCAACCTCATGCCAGCTGAGAGGAGATCGGCACTTGCGGCCATACAAAGCTTCGAAAGGAGCCATCTGAATACTGGAATGATAGTTGTTGTTGTACGAGAACTCAATCAATGGTAAATGTACATCCCAGTTACCACCAAAGTCGATGACACAAGAACGGAGCATATCCTCTAGGATCTGAATACTACGCTCGGTCTATCCATCCGTTTGAGGATGAAAGGTTTGCCAAAGACGTGAAGTAAAACGACCATCACGATCCGAGATTATGTCAACAGGTATGCCATGACGGCATATAATCTCGTCAGTATAAATTCGAGCAAGTTTCTCCACCTTATAGTCCTCACGAATAGGAAGAAAATGGGCGGATTTGGTCAAACTATCAACAATCACCCAGATACCGTCATGACCAAACGGTGTTCGAGGTAACTTAGTAATAAAGTCCATAGCGATGCTATCCCATTTCCAAACTGGAATTTTGGGTTGTTCTAAGAGTCCTGAGGGGCGTTGATGTTCAGCCTTAACTTTCGTACAAGTGAGGCATTTAGAAACATATACGGCAATGTCTCTCTTCATGCCAGGCCACCAATAAGTTGTATGCAAATCGTGGCACATCTTATCAGCGCCCGGATGAATGGAGTAATGGGATTTGTGGGCCTCCTTCATAATAAGCTCACGGAGATTATCGCAATCCGGCACCCAGATGCGATTGAGGTAATATTGCAGTCCGTTAGGTTTAGTTTCAAGCTGATCAATTCTAGCACCGTGGATTTCTTTTTCTAGACTTCCTTCATTTGCTGATGAATACTGGGCGTCACGAATGCATGCATGGAGATCATTAGAGATACGAATAGCATTGACATACGTTTTACGGCTAAGAGCGTTGGCCACTACATTTTCCTTGCCAGCATGATAGCGGATTTCGCAGTCGTAGTCGTTAAGCAGTTCCACCCAACGTCTCTGTCACATGTTCAGTTCCTTTTGGTCAAAGATGTGTTGAAGGCTCTTATGGACAGTGTAAACCACACACTTAGTACCATACAGGTAGTGTCGCTAGATCTTTAACGCAAAGACAACTGCACCAAGCTCTAAATCGTGAGTAGTATTGTTTTTCTCATGTACTTTGAGTTGACGAGAAGCATAAGCGATAACCTTGTCCCGCTGCATGAGCACATAGCCCAATCCACGGTTTGAGGCATCACAATATACCACGAAATCGTCATTCCTATCGGGTAGAGTAAGTACAGAAGAGTTACACAAAAGGGTCTTAAGAGTTTGAAAAGATTCCTCTTGCTCAGGACCCGAAGCAAAAGGTCTCTCTTTTTGGGTTAACAAAGTGAGAGGTACTGCAATCTTAGAAAGGTCCGAAATGAATCGGCGGTAATAACCAGCCAATCCTAGAAAAGAACGAATTTCGGATGCGGATTTTGGCGTACTCCAATTCTTCACAGCTTCGATTTTAGACGGGTCAACATGAATACCTTGCTTACTAACGACATGACCAAGAAATTGTACCTCATCAATCCAAAACTCACATTTAGAAAATTTAGCATACAGACGTTTACCACGTAAGAGTTCGAGCATGAGACGCAAATGCCGAGCATGATCAGCCTTAGACTTAGAATAAATAAGAATAACATCAATAAAGACTATAAAAAACGATCCAAATAGGGTTTACACACACGATTCATGAGGTCAATGAACACAACGGGTGCGTTGGTCAGCCCAAAAGGCATAACCACAAACTCGTAGTGTCCATAACGAGTACAAAATGCGGTCTTTGGAATATCATCTTCAAGGACACGCAACTGATGATATCCAGATCGAAGGTCGATCTTAGAGAAACAGGATACGCCTTGTAATTGGTCAAATAAATCATCAATATGAGGTAAAGGGTAACGATTCTTCATGGTAAGCTTATTAAGTTCACGATAGTCGATACACATACGAAATGAACCATCCTTCTTCTTGACAAATAAAATGGGAGCACCCCATAGGGAGGCACTTGGACGAATAAAACCTTTGTCGAGCAGTTCCTGTAATTGACTGGATAATTCTTGCATCTCGGAAGGTGCAAGACGGTAAGGAGCCTTGGCGACAGGAGTTGCGCTAGGTACGAGATCAATACGAAAGTCAATGGTTCTAAGAGGAGGAAGACCAGGAAGATCTTCGGGAAATACATCAGTGAAATCACACACCACTAGAACGTCGCTTATGCTCTTCCCCTTACCCTTTTGTTCTACCACGTGGGCCAAGAAGGCAAAGTTCTGTTTACGTAAGCATCTGCTCGCTTGTGTGCATGACATCAACCTTAGTCCTTTTGATGGTCGGTCTCCATAGATATTCAGAATGTCACCAGACGAAAGAGGAAGACCAACAAGCTTATTATGACAAACAATCTCGGCATGGTTCTTACGCAACCAATCCATGCCAATAATGACATCAAAACTACCCAAACGCTTGGGTATGAGATCAATAGAGAATACGTGATCGTTAAGAGTCAGGGAACAATCACGCACAATAGAATTAACAAGAATCGACTTACCATTGGTGACCTCGATAGAGAACGACTCAAGTGATAAGTGGTCGAATAACGGTGCTTGTATATGTTTAAGTTTGGGTTTTTACTCGACTTTTAATCTTGAAAAACCTACTTTTAATTAGATTTGTGTTTTGCAGGTTTAACGAAGTTTAAGGTGCTTTTCGGGAGCTTTACGAGCCATCGGGATGAAAAAACGGACAAGCGGGACGCGTTACGGATCAAATGGAAGTGTAAAATGGAAAATTGGAGATTTGAAGCTGGAGAGGCCGTCCGGGACGGGCTCTAGAAACTCCCGTCAGCCAACTTTGCCCGTAACCATTCAAACAAGCCGTCGCAGAAAATCAGCAAATCTAGAGGGCGTCGTCGAAGGGGTCTGGGCCGTCGGCGACGGGCTCCCGTTTGTTCAATCGTGAAACTTGTGTTTTCTTGATCTTTTGACGAGTTTAAACGGTTCTTGAGCCATAAATTCAGGGGTTACACTATCTTGAGAGTTTAAACTTTGATCTTGGAGCCATTACCACCTACCATTCAATCCCCAATCAATCCCTAACACCACATTCTTCATCTCTAACACCCACCTTTCATCTCAACATTCAAACCCTAACCAATTCTCCACCATCCCTAACCCTCAATTATTCCACCATCACCACCATCTTCAACCTTCCATCATCACCTTCAACCCTAACCTCCACTCCTCAAGGCTCAAGGTCATGGCTCTGTGTTCGTGTTTGTCGGCCGGTGATCACGTCCACCCAACCATGAGCGGCTAGTCTCTTCGGTTTCACCCCGGTGTAGGTAGTTGTATTTTCTAGGGTTTATGCATATGTAGTTTGATTCGACTTTGTGACAATTTGTATTGATTTTTGAAACCAATGACAATAGTTTACATTTGTTTCGTATTCGTAAATTGTCGAACGATGATAAAGTTATGACTTTGCGAAATGGTTATGTGTAGTTATGCGTTGTCGTGGTTAGGATTTACTTGTGTTGATTACAAAGTGCATTCTTGTCTGTTCTTCGGGACGTTGATAGTTATTGGCACCTAAGTCACGGTACACTAAATCCGTTAATCGTTATGCAATTGAGTTAAATTAAAACATGTAGGAACCCTAGGACTTACAATTATCGAACCCGGTGTGATCCGTATTCTAATTTCTTGCTTCAACTTTTTAGTTTAGTTTACAAGTTTAGTTAATAAATCATTGTTTTAGATAATATCAATTTGTCGGTTCACTCCGATATCCTTTCAAACTAAATAAACAAATAAAGTTAGCAAACTTCATAATCACCTTGACATTATTTGTAAATAGTCTAACTAATCGAACGGGTCGTGCGATACTGACCACCTGCTCTTCGTGGATACGATACCCGACTTACCCTAGCTACCTAGGTTTAATTGGGTTTTTTACTGATCGGGACGACACGGTCACGTCAAAATGGCGCCGTTGCCGGGGAGCTAGTGCGCTTAGTATTTCATTGCTTGTTCGATTTTAGTTTAGTTTTTCTTTCTTGTATATTCGTGATTTTACTTTGGGTGGTCGAGCTTGTTTTTGCAGGTACATATTTTGCAGGTGCCATCTTTCAATATGAATTGGGTAGATGATGATCCGTGTGAGTGTTGCGGAAGCGGAGAGCATTATTTAGAAGATTGCTCTGTTTTCCACGAAAAAGTTCAAGCCAACAAGGATCGGTAAGACTACCTCAGCGGATTATATGAGTATAGGAGGGCGGATTATGAAGATTTCAATGGTCCATCCTCATATTATCCATACGATAATCCACCACCACCACATTATCAAGAGTACTACTATGAACCCGAATTGCCACATTTCTCAAGTTACCGGGAGGTGTATGATGATTATTATAATGAATACCCTCAACCGACATACGAGAAACCTCAAGACTCAATAAATTCCAAGCTCGATGCCATCATGAATGCCATCACCACTTCAAATCAAGAGATTAAGAAGGAATTTGAGGCGAGAGACAAAGCTCATGAAGCCTTGGCAAAGAAAGTGAGTCAACTCACCGAAGAATTGGCTCAACTTAGACGCGATCAGGAGGTGTTGGCTAGTGATACAATGGTGAATGGTGATGTGGTGGAAGAGGTTAGGGAACTTCCAGAGCAAGTAATCGAATGTTTGAACCGAGCGGAAGACATGACACCGCAAGACGAATTGGATCCGAAAGAAGCCCACATTCATGCATATCCTTCTCCCATACTTATCACTCCAACCAACAAAGTTGGGGATGAGGGTTCGGGTATAAGGATTCGAAGGGTAGCGTTGCAAGACATTGGCTGGTTTGGTAAGAAGCGACCCCGAAGTTGTACATTACGCATGCCGAATAGAAGAAAAAGAGAGTGGATTCGGCATGCCAACTACCGAGCGTATGTTGGAAACTCGGTAGGCAAATGTGCACTTCGACCACCATGAGAAGCAAATTAGGTATGATTGTTGTAGAGTTTGTATTATTCTCGTTTTATTTTATTTTCTTAGTTAAATGAACGTTGTGGGTGTGTTCCCTATATAACCCTCACGAGGCCTACTCGTCCTCCCAAGCTATTGGGGGGTTTAAAAGGGCTTGTTGCAAAAGCTAAATGCAACCGTGATTCCGACGAAAGTGAGTTAGGATTGTTATTGTTGTAAATTATTTTTCCACAAAAATCAAGGTAATTTAACGCATGATTTGGTAACACTTTCATAAAAGTGGTTGAACTAACCACCTAACAAATTTCAATGGTTGTGAGAAGCATGCTTCTACACAAGGGTTAAGATTTGTAGGTACAACATGTTTGTGAGACAACCGTTTTTATGACGAGAAGAAGAAGATATGAGCATCTAGCGACAAAAATCAGGTGTATGCGTTTCCTTTTACCTTCATTCTTAGATTGGTAATAAGTGGATTGTAAATTGTATTTTATTTTCCGGGGTGAAATTTTTGGGAAATTAGCCGTATCACATCCCTTGTGCGTTATAAAACTCTAGTTCCTACACATTGAGGACAATGTGTACCTCAAGTGTGCGGATGGGGGAGTAGTAAAAGTTTTCGATTTTGACCCGTTCATTTAAATACTACACATTGAGGACAATGTTTACCTCAAGTGTGGGGATGGGGGAAAATTTCAAAAAAAAATTCAAAAATGTTTTGTCTCGAAAGCGATCTTAAAGCACAAGTAACTAAGTCAACGAGGGATGGCACAACCCATTTGGTCTTTTGTCATGGTCAAGTTCAAATTAATAGCATGACGGGTATTTAGCGGGTGGTTATTTGGGAATAATTCGCCTAAGAAACTAGCACATTATGCATGTCAAATATCATACCCTTTACATATGTGAGATTTTGAGCCACTTTTACATTATAGAATCACATGCTTATGTTTCTTTGTTGAGTGGACCATTAGTCATGTATTGTAGAACTTGCAACTTTTGATACGTTTGAGACCATAGACCGAATACAAGCACAAGAATGATTAAGGCATTATGTAAACCTTTTCCTTTTACACCATTTACATATCCTTACCCAAAAATTATCCCTTAGTAGCCAATTTTGAGCCTAACCCTTTCGTTTGACCACCCTTTAGCCCATAACCTTAAACCTTTTTGTTTTTAACCCGTGTGATGGAAATTCAATTATAGGAGTCAAGTTTGTATAGTTGTTTGTTTGCATATAAAAAAAGAGAAATCAGAAAATGTTACGAAAAAAAGAATAGAAAATTGTTGAGAAAAGAACAAAAATATATGTTCTTAGTTTGAGAAATAAAAGGCGAAAACTTGTTGCCTTCTAGTTTGATTTTGGTAGTTAGTTATGCATAGAATAATTGCTTTGTAATAGAATCGAGTTTTCATCACCTTATCCACTTTAAATATCCTATTCCCGACCCATAGCCTAGCCCCGTTATAACCCTTATAAAGACCTTATGACTTGTGCTTAGTACTCGTGATCGGTGGTGGAGAATGATCGAGTTGCAAGCCTATGCAGGTACGTGTTCTAATCGGTTTTGAGCGTTTAGTTGTTGAAGTGCTAATACATTATGAAAATTAGCCAATTTATAAACCGAGTGGAGAGAACATTGTGAGGGATGTGCATGAATTGTTGGTTTCACGGGCGGGTTAATCTTGGATAACTATTTTATATGTGAATGCTCACTTTACCGTTAAATATGTTGAAAATTGTAAAGAGTTTGAACTTTAGTATGGCAATTGACCTTAACCTTCGTCTCGGGAATGGGGAGTGTATTCATTGTTCGATCCACGTGAAAGTGAAAAACAGACTTGCTTGAGGGCAAGCAAAAGACAAGTGTGGGGATGTGATACGTGGTCGAATAACGGTGCTTGTATATGTTTAAGTTTGGGTTTTTACTCGACTTTTAATCTTGAAAAACCTACTTTTAATTAGATTTGTGTTTTGCAGGTTTAACGAAGTTTAAGGTGCTTTTCGGGAGCTTTACGAGCCAATCGGGATGAAAAAACGGACAATCGGGACGCGTTACGGATCAAATGGGAGTGCAAAATGGAAAATTGGAGATTTGAAGCTGGAGAGGCCGTCGCCGACGGGATCTAGGCCGTCCGGGACGGGCTCTAGAAACTCCCGTCAGCCAACTTTGCCCGTAACCAGTCAAACAAGCCGTCATAGAAAATCAACAAATCTAGAGGGCGTCGCCGAAGGGGTTTGGGCCGTCGACAACGGGCTCCCGTTTGTTCAATCGCGAAACTTGTGTTTTCTTGATCTTTTGACGAGTTTAAACGGTTCTTGAGCCATAAATTCGGGGGGTTACACTATGTTGGGAGTTTAAACTTTGATCTTGGAGCCATTACCACCTACCATTCAATCCCCAATCAATCCCTAACACCACATTCTTCATCTCTAACACCCACCTTTCATCTCTAACATTCAAACCCTAACCAATTCTCCACCATCCCTAACCCTCAATTATTCCACCATCAACACCATCTTCAACCTTCCATCATCACCTTCAACCCTAACCTCCACTCCTCAAGGCGCAGGGTCATGGCTCCGTGTTCGTTTTGTCGGCCGGTGATCGCGTCCACCCAACCATGAGCGGCTAGTCTCTTCGGTTTCACCCCGGTGTAGGTAGTTGTATTTTCTATGGTTTATGCATTTGTAGTTTGATTCGACTTTGTGACAATTTGTATTGATTTTTGAAACCATTGACAATAGTTTACATTTGTTTCGTATTCGTAAATTGTCGAACGATGATAAAGTTATGACTTTGCGAAATGGTTATGTGTAGTTATGCGTTGTCGTGGTTAGGATTTACTTGTGTTGATTACAAAGTGCATTCTTGTCCGTTCTTCAGGACGTTGATAGTTATTGGCACCTAAGTCACGGTACACTAAATCCGTTAATCTTTATGCAATTGAGTTGAATTAAAACATGTAGGAACCCTAGGACTTACAATTATCGAACCGGGTGTGACCCGTATCCTAATTTCTTGCTTCAACTTTTTAGTTTAGTTTACAAGTTTTGTTAATAAATCATTATTTTAGATAATATCAATTTGTCGGTTCACTCCGATATCCTTTCAAACTAATTAAACAAATAAAATTAGCAAACTTCATAATCACCTTGTACATTATTTGTAAATAGTCTAACTAATCAAACCGGTCATGCAATACTGACCACCTGCTCTTCGTGGATACGATACCCGACTTACCCTAGCTACCTAGGTTTAATTGGGTTTTTGACTGATCGGGACGACACGATCACGTCATTAGTTAACTTAGAGTGTGTACAGTTTATCAATGACTCAAATTCCACAGACATAAAGCTTTTATCGGCACATCATTCACCACATCATTGTTGTTGTGGGCTTGATTAGCATTAAGATTGAATGCTCGTCCGCGAGCGGCTGCTTGTTGTTCTTGATTCAGCTGGGCACAACGATTACGAAGGTGGGTAGTATCACCACATTGAAAACATGCGCAAACAGCGTTAACTGGACCTGTATTCTGCAGAGGTGCTGGAGGTGCTGGTAGATCTGCCTGAGTTGGAGCTTGTTGAACTTGCTGGGCTGGGTTAGCTTGGCGATAGTAGGGAGTCGTGTACCCATAGCGATTACAGTTGGTACACAGACGACATGCAGAAGTAGTAGGGTGGTGGAAATTGCCAGTCGTATACTTGGGGTAAGACTCAGTGTACTGTTTCTTAACTTCTGGGACAGCAGGGTTAGCAGCAGCAGTAGTAGGAGCAGGTTTTGCAGCAGGGTTTTGCAGCAGGAACAATAGCATTACATCCTGAACCCTGAGATTTCCTTTTCTTGTTCTTGCTGCCACTTGACTGCTGGGTGACTTGATTTGCAGACTTGGAGGTAGCAGGAGTAGCAAACTGCTTATCACGCACACAGTTGTTGTTCAAACTTGCTGCCAAACGATAGACTTCTTCAATAGTGTCGAGTTGAGCTGCTTCGATTAAATCTCGCATGGCAGGAGGTAGGCCATTGATGTACTTGGTTATTGTAACACCTCGAAAATTCATGTCCAATAATGTATTGACACGTGTCATAAGCTTTGAACGTGTGAAAGATTACTTTAGAGGGACTAAAGTTGACAAACAAGGAAAGTATGTGAATACAAGGGTTCAAAATGTCAACAATGAATAAATATACTTTAAAATAGCCCTACATGATGTTTATACCCTTAAACGAATGAGTCATGGATCATACGAAGCTAATTGTGAAAGAAAGTGAGGAATTACAAACTACAGGGGTTAAATGTGTCAACATGTTTAAAGTATACCTCTGAGTGACCTTTTAGCAAACTCAAAGCTTTGTAATTATAAATTATACTCACTAGAATGTGTGATAAAAATTTCACAAGGTTTCGATTAAGTATGAGAAAGTTATGACAATATTCGTATACGAGGGGTTAAAAGCGTCAACGATGAAATTTAAGACTTTTCGGTGAACGTATGAATAACCGGGGACTAAACAAAGTTGGTTTATGACTTGGGGTCCTTAAAAGTCAAGTTGGGGGGGGGGGGTTAAAGTGCAAGAAATGAGCTTAAAATCAAGTTTGGAAGGACCAGGGACCAAATGTGCAATATTTGAAACTTTGTAACCGGATCAGACACTCACGCGGGGCGCGTAAGGTCCCTATGGATCCTTACGCGGGCCGCCTAAGGACACCAGATGCAAAATTTCATGACAGCTGCCTGTTCCAGCCCGTTTAACCGACTTAATAAGGTTGTTTTTGATTCTATGGGCTTGTTTGATGGTATATTGAGGCCTAGGGACACTTGTAATCATTTGGATTCATTCATAGACTTGTTTGGCATGATCAAATTGCATCTAGAAACCTATATAAGGGCCATGAATTTGGGTTCTTCATTGCTCATTCACTTGTAAACTTCACAACTCACTTCTTGGAGGTTCCTGGAGCTCAAGACTCATCCATAATGATCATTAGTCGTGATTAGGACTATTGTAAGTATGCTTAACCTCCTTTAATTCAGTTTAGCTTAGTTATTTAGCGTAAAGTCAAACTGTCATAATTAAGATTTGACTTCGTCGTTAATCTTAGTCCCTTCAATCAAAATTCAAATTGAAAGTACCTATGAGTTGGTAATTATGTGGGCAATAAACCCTTAAAAGGGTATTCTCTGATTCCCACTCTAACTAGGTCAATTGTCGAGTCAAACTTGATTATAAAAAGTCAACATGAAGCCTATTTTCAAATAAATGCATAATTAGCAATGTAAAGGCTATGCAACCTGTTTTGTCATTAATATAACTTGGTAATTAATATAAGAACATGTCTAAACATGTTCAACTCGACAATTTTCAGTTTAAGCTCGGTTCGGAACCAAAAGTCGCATAGTTTGACTCATGCTTTGACTTTCAGTTCTGACCCGTTTGAGCATGGTTTAGGAATTCCTTAGAGCTTTAATAGGACCAAGTTACCTATAAGTATAACCCTCTGAGATTATACAACTTGGTTCATTAGTTATCCGATTCATATGCATATTTTCGTTAAATGCCTAAATGTTGACTATTATACCCATATGACCTTAAAACATGAATTTTGAAAATGTAAAAGAGTAGGAACCTTAGTTACTGAGTTATAAGCTTGTACCTAAAATTTGATGTCAGTTTGAGGTCTAGATTAAGAGTTATGCTCATTAGCGTAATTAGAAAACTTTTTAGCAATTAAATGGCGTAATTAGCATATAGCCTATCTAAACCCAATTTTTGATACCAAAATTTTTACCCACTGATATAAAATAATATTTTGGGATTTTTGGAGATTTTTATTTATTTTTAGGCTGATCATAACCTAGAGTTCTACGCTTAATTCGGTAGTTGTCGGTTTTGCCCTTTTAAGCTATAAAATGAGTTTTACCAAACCTTTTGATACCAAACCTTTTTCTACTGATCTAATATGATAAATAGAATATTTTAAGCCTTCTGGAATAGTAAAAATATCAGCTTTCCTTTAAGAACCCGGAAATAGCTCAAAATCGCCATTTTAAGCATTTTTAAGCGTTTTAAACGCATAGTATGTATTAAAACCATATTAGATATATAAGACTTGATACCTACTGATGTTTTAAGTAAATTTTTATACTTTTTCAGTAAGCAAAAGTTTTAAACTCAGATTTACAGATTTAACCTTTAAACCTTAGGTGAAATTACCAAAATGCCCCTTCGGTGCATAGTATGGTTAGAAATGATAAATTTCACATATAGGTTATACCCTACTGATATAACTTAGTAAATTAAGTATTTTTACTGATTACATCAGACCCGAAACTCAGAATCATATTTAAACTCTTTTATAGTCTTTTAAATGACCAAAATGCCCTTACGGGACATAATTTGAGTTTAAATTCATATGGGGCATAATAGAAGATATCTTACTGATGTCACAACATATTTAAGGCATATTAAATTAGGAAACTTGTATATGACTCTTATGGTTACTCGTTACGCACTTTTCGCGTTCGGGTCGGCTTATGTAACTAGTTTGCATATATTAGCCGAAACGGGTCAAACCATATCGTTTTCATCTCAAAAATCCAGAATGTGTTTAAGTTACCCATATTAAAAAAACATGCAAGCTTGTCGGGTCAAAACCACATTCTAAACTGGTCTTCGCTTTATCATGCATTTGAACTGTGTCTTCCTTTTGAAAACTAACCGGTCTAAGTCTAAGCTTAATTAAAGACCCGTTAGGATTCTAATAGGTTATTAAAAACCTTCGTTCCAGATTAGGAGCCCAGTAAAAGCTACGTGAACTTGCTGTATTTGATTTATACATTGCTCAGGTAAATACTCTTAACTTATTTTCCTTATACGGGCTTGGGATACGGTACTATAAAAGTACCGCTTGGTCGGGTGTATGTAGTCATTTAAATCGTACTGTGATTGATGTATTTACATAACCTGTTTAATATGTATTATTTGGTGTATGGCTTTTGGGGGTTAAATGACCATGTCCCGGATATCCTTGGCATCATTCATGAAATGGCCACGACCTAAGCACGGGGTGTAGGCGTACACCTGACAGATGCATTATGTAAAAACTGGTATCCCACTTAAAGGAATCAACCTTGTGGGCATTATACCTGTGGTGTGTCAGTTAACTTAAGTCTGGCCCTACAAACCGGCCCTAATGGACGACAAATGAGTAAAACTGTATACAAGATTATTTTTAATAATTGTCCCAAGTTATAAAAATATTTTTGCCGAAGTGAATTCAAATCAATTTTCAAACCATTTTCAAAATGAGTCAGTTAAGTTGTATTTACCAGTGTAAACTGACGTATTTTCCAAAAAAAAGCTAAGTGCAGGTACTAGACGAAATAGGCTGGCTACTCCAGGCATCATTACTCAAGTCTCACAAGCTTTAGATGCCTTTAAAGTCTGTTGAACAGTTTCCTCTTTATTTTGATCCTCCTATGGATATTACTCAACCATGATGTGATACTTAATATTACACTTTTATTCGGTTGAAATAAAAATCTATCTTTTGCTTCCGCTGTGCATTTAAATATTGTGTTGTTTGACTATGATGATATCAACTATGTCACGATACTTCTCACCGGGCCCACCGGTGACACGTGGAAAATAGGGGTGTGACAGGTTGGTATCAGAGCCAACACTGAGTGAATTAAACACTAGCCATTTGTGTTTAATCTCAGTTACACAGTTGCACATTCTTGAGTCTAGACAAGAACAAAGGACTAATCCTAATTCGTTTTATTTTGTCCTTGATTTGTCTCCTTTGTTATTTTTCTGATTAGCCCTTGCATGGGCAAGTCATTTTCAGTTAGAAGTCCCTTTTTGGGCAACCATGTATTTGTTTAAATTTTAATAGGACGGTTAGATTCCTATATTATAAGATCTACTATTATAATAAAGTGGCAAAATCTAAAAAGGACAAGACCTAGCCATATGTCACCTTAAGACAGGGCCAAGATGGTAGTTCCACAATTAGATTCAGATCCTTGTTAACATCTCAATTTAGGATTGCTCTGCGTTTAAATATTAAAAAGAATCTTAAAGGTAAAACCTAGCCTAAATGTCGTTGCAGACATGGCCAAGATGGTAAAACCTATTCGAAAGATTCAAACCCTTATTAACATCTGATATGTTATCATTAATGACAAAGATGTGATTCGATAAAATCACATAAGTCATTTTTAAATTGGGATGTTCTAAATTCCCTTATTTATATAATCATCCCTTAAGGATGAAGTACCCACAGGCTATAATTAACGTCCTTTGGGACTAAAGACAGTGGTAGCCTACAACTCCCTGTCAAGAAAAGGTAATGAACTTTGATTCAAACCTTAATGCCTCGATTCTGTAAAATCCTGGTTTAATAATTAAATCTGTCTACGTGACTAGGCCTCTTTGTGCTATTATTAACTTATAATTAGGGTTATGATAAAGATCCTGAATAATTATATATTTAACTAAAATGGTTCTTAAAAACCATGATTAATAAATCGTTTAAAACGATAAAACTGTATAAGCTTCCGTATAAACCTCGTCCTTATGTGATTTTATGTAGCAATTAAAGCTACATGGCTAGGTCGGAGGAAGTGAACAGTCATCCTCTGGAAAACCACGATGATGATCGGATTAATATAACCAGAGGAGAGCTCCGTACGCTAATTGATACAGCTGTATCTAAAGCTGTAGAGGAACAATTCAAGGAGTATAGTGGGACGCATAGTAGAACTTCTTCAGTACCCCACTCTAAGTCTGTTCCTAAGACTCATTCAGAAGCTCATAGCAAGCCACCCTCTAAGAAAGATGAACCCAAGAAAGAGAATGTTGAACATTCCTCAAACCAACACAGTGTTCCATCTAAGAGGATAGTGTTCGATGACGGAGCGCGTACCAAGTCCTGTACTTATAAGTACTTTGTTTCCTGCAAACCCCGGGATTTCACTGGGGAGAAAGGGGCAATAGATTGTATGACTTGGTTAGATGAAATGGACACTGTTGTTGATATCAGCGGTTGTGCTGAAAGGGATATAGTGAAGTATGTATCCCAATCGTTCAAGTGAGAGGCATTAGCTTGGTGGAAGTCTCTCATTCAAGCTGCTGGGAAGATCCCACTCTATAATATGTCATGGGAACAGTTTGTAGTCCTCATTAAGGAGAACTATTGTCCACAGCATGAGGTGGAAAGGATTGAATCAGATTTCTTATCACTGGTAATGAGGAATTTAGATTGTCAAGCTTACCTCACCAGTTTCAATACCATGTCTAGATTGGTTCCTTACCTGGTGACACCAGAACCCAAAAGGATTGCTCGCTTCATTGGGGGTTTAGCCCCAGAAATCAAAGTCAGTGTTAAGGCTTCAAGACCTGCTACGTTTAGGTCAGCATCTGATCTATCTCTGTCTCTTACCTTGGATGCGGTCAGATTGAGATCGCTAAAGAATTCTGAAGAAAGTAACAAGAAGCGTGAGGATGATAACTCACGAGGGTCAGAGAAGAAGCACAAGGGAAACACTGATTCCAAGAAGTTTGGGTCTGGAAAAGGTAATCAGTGAACAGAGGAAAAGCCAAAGTGTACAACTTGCCAAAAACGCCACTTTGGAAAATGCAGGCTTGAGACCAAGTCTCAATCAGGATCACCTGCATGTGGGTTATGCAAGTCTAAGGAGCATAAGACTATTGACTGCAAGAGGATTAAAGATGCTACCTGCTACGACTGCAATGAGAAAGGGCACATTAAGACCAACTGCCCTAAATACGCCAAGAAGCCTGAGGAAGCCAAGAAGACCAATGCTAGGGTCTTCCAGATGAACGCACAGGAAGCCATTCAGAACGACAATGTGATCACAGGTACCTTTCTCGTAAATGATGTCTATGCAAGAGTACTTTTTGATTCTGAAGCAGATAAGTCGTTCGTAGATAATAAGTTTTGTAAGTTGCTGAATTTACCTGTTAAAACCTTAAGTGTGAAATATGAGGTGGAGTTAGCTGATGGAACCTTAGAAACTGCCTCGACCATGTTAGATGGATTTGTTATATCTTTTAGGAACCACTCTTTTCCTATGTCTTTGCTTCCTTTGAAGTTAGCCGGGTTTGATATAGTATTAGGCATGGATTGGTTATCACATAACCAAGCCCAGATCGTTTGCAATAAGAAGCAAGTGGTAGTCAAGACTCTATCTGGTGAGTCACTTACCATTCAAGGAGATACCCGGTATGGACTGCCTGAGCAAGTGTCTATGCTCAAGGCATCTAGATGTCTGAAGAAGGGTTGTGTCATTTATATGGCACAAGTGACTATAGATGAGCAGAAGCCCAAGGTTGAAGATACTCCAGTCATTTCTGAATACCCTGAAGTTTTCCCTGAAGAACTACCTGGCTTGCCACCAGATAGACAAGTGGAGTTTAGAATCGACATCATCCCTGGAGCAACGCCTGTTGTAAGAGCACCTTATAGGTTAGCACCAACAGAGATGAAGGAATTGAGAACGCAGCTAGATGATTTGCTAGCCAAAGGTTTTATTAGACCTAGTCCGTCTCCTTGGGGAGCGCCAATCTTGTTTGTCAAGAAGAAGGATGGATCGATGCGTCTGTGCATTGATTACCGTGAGCTTAATAAGGTCACTATCAAGAATATGTATCCTTTGCCCAGGATCGACGATCTGTTCGACCAACTGCAAGGAGAAAATTATTTCTCTAAGATCGATTTGAGGTCAGGCTACCATCAGTTGAAGGTTAGAGATGAAGATGTGCACAAGACTGCATTTAGGACTCGTTATGGTCATTATGAGTTCCTAGTGATGCCTTTTGGGCTCACTAATGCACCTGCCGCATTCATGGATCTCATGAATCGTGTCTGCAAGCCATACTTGGACAAATTTGTTATTGTATTCATTGACGACATTCTAATTTATTCAAAGAACCAAGCTGACCACGAGAAGCATCTCTATTGCATTCTGAAACTGCTTCATCAAGAAAAGCTTTATGCCAAGTTCTCGAAGTGTGAATTTTGGCTTCGTGAAGTCCAATTCCTAGGACATGTTGTCAGTAAGCGTGGTATCCAGGTAGATCCCGCTAAGATTGAAGCTCTCATGAACTGGCAAGAACCGAAGACGCCTACGGAGATTCACAGTTTCTTAGGACTGGCAGGATACTTCAGGCGATTTATCAAAAACTTCTCAAGAATTGCAGCACCCCTGACTCTTCTCACTCGCAAGAATAGCAAGTTTGATTGGGGGCCTAAGCAGCAAGAGTCTTTCGACATTCTGAAGCAGAAGTTAAGCAATGCTCCTGTACTGACGTTGCCTGAAGGAATAGAAGAGTTTGTAGTATATTATGATGCATCACACACTGGGATGGGGTGTGTGCTTATGCAAAAAGGCAAGGTCATTGCCTATGCTTCACGTCAGTTAAAGGTGCACGAGAAGAACTACACCACCCATGACTTGGAGCTGGGTGCCGTTGTATTCGCACTAAAGCTGTGGAGGCACTATCTGTATGGAACCAAGTGTGTGATCTATTCTGATCACAAAAGCCTTCAACATCTGTTCAATCAGAAGGATTTGAATATGAGGCAGCGACGATGGATGGAAACTTTAAATGATTATGATTGTGAAAGAAGATATCATCTAGGCAAGGCAAATCTGGTTGTTAATGCCCTAAGTAGAAAGGAAAGAGTGAAGTCGATAAGAATCAATGCCAAGAGCATTGAGATAAAGAACAGTTTAAATGAAAGGTTGTTAGCTGCACAGAAGGGAGCTGTGTTGGAAGCTAACTATCCCGATGAAAAGTTAGGAGTAACTGAAGAGCATTTATCCTATGGTAAGGACGGAATCCTAAGGTTAAATGGACGAATATGGGTTCCTGTTTATGGAGGACTTCGGGATGTTATCCTCCAGGAAGCCCACAGTTCCAAATATTCCGTTCATCCTGGAGCTGATAAGATGTACCAGGATCTAAAGGTGAATTATTGGTGGATAGGCTTGAAAAAGTCTATAGCCACTTATGTCGCTAAATGCTTGACGTGTGCTCAAGTTAAAGCTGAACATCAAAAGCCGTCAGGTTTGCTACAACAGCCTGAAATTCCCACTTGGAAATGGGAAATGGTGACGATGGATTTCATCACCAAGCTGCCAAAGACAAAGAAAGAAAATGATACTATATGGGTAATAGTTGATAGACTGACTAAGTCAGCACATTTCCTACCCATTAAGGAGACTTATAGCTCCGATATGTTAGCACAATTGTATGTTGATAAGATTGTATCTCTGCATGGAGTACCAGTGGCTATTATCTCTGACAGAGATACCAGATACATGTCACATTTTTGGAAAAGTTTCCAACAGTCTTTGGGCACGCGCTTAAATTTCAGTACGGCTTACCATCCTCAGACGGATGGGCAGAGTGAGCGTACAATCCAAACTTTAGAAGACATGCTTCATGCATGTGTGATTGACTTAGGTGGTAGTTGGGATAACCACCTGCCATTGATCGAGTTCTCCTATAACAATAGCTACCAAACAAGCATTCAGGCTGCGCCTTTTGAGGCATTATATGGTAGGAAATGCAGAACGCCCATTTGTTGGGCAGAAGTAGGAGAAACTCAATTATCAGGACCTGAACTAGTCTTCGAAACGACGGACAAGATTGTCCAGATTCGTGATTGCCTGAAAGCTGCCAGGGATAGGCAGAAGAGTTATGCTGATAAAAGGCGAAAACCTCTAAAGTTTGAGGTTGGTGATAAAGTTTTGCTTAAGGTATCGCCCTGGAAAGGAGTGATGCGATTTGGTAAGAAAGGTAAGTTAAGCCCGAGATAAATAGGTCCACGTAGGATAGAGTTTAGCTTGCAAAAGTATCAAGTTTCGTAGTTTATAGAATACATGTTACATCCCAAAGTTTAAAGCAAAAAAAAGGATCGAGTATACTCACAGTGATTGCTTAACAGTTACACTGTTATTGGATCAAAGGGAGCTCTTTTTAAAATTAGCCTGATAGATTACAACAGATAAGAGTCGGGCAGAATAATGAGATTACGTAAAGTGTTAGAACAGTCACTGGATTGGATGGCTGTCCGATCGGATGGCTATCCGATCGAATTGCCAGTCGATCGAGTGGCTAATGTGAGAGGGAACGTATGACTGCCCGATCGGATGACTGTCCGATCGGGTGGTCACTCAATCCAAGTATCAAGTTTAGTGTGTTGGCCACCTCGATCGGATGGCTATCCGATCGGGTTACCACTCGTTTGAGATTTCCAAAGTTCCAAATTCCTGAAAAAGGTACTAAGTCCTGAATGCTAGATAACTGCTTCCCAATCGAGTGGCTGTCCGATCGGATGGTCATCCGATCGGATTGTCACTCGATTGAGTGATCCTTGTCTTGTTTGTAACTTTGTGAAAATTTGTTGGTGCATATGTCTGTTGACTTCGTCTTAAGTCTAGAGTCTAAATATGTCATGATTGTATAGTACAGGGGTCAAAATGTAAGTTTAAGTTTATGTTTAAGGGGTTTAGCTTGAAGGTGGTACATGTCAAGTTCAAGCGAAACCTGATGATTAGGGTTCTCTTGAGACTGGTTCAAGCGAAACCTAAAGCCTATAAATAGGCAGTTGGTATTTCTCATTTGTAAGATTCCCATAGTTCTGGTGCCGAACTACTGCTGGATTTTCAAGTCAATATTTGAATGAGAAAAAGTGTTTAAAGTGATATTCTTCTGTTTTCTACTCCATTCTCTTTGATTCAACCTGTTTGTGTGATTCTGCCACATAAACAGTGGTATTTTGACTCAGATTGAATCATTTGATCGTCAATATCGATCCTACAATTGGTATCAGAGCCAGTCATGCCAATATACCTGAATCAAATCATTTTTCTACACAAAATCTGATTTCTGGACTTTTACACGGACAAAATGGACTGAATTTTGGACAGTGTGTGTAAAACTGAGTTTTAACAAACCCTTGAGAATATCAGCTTAAAATTCGAAGTAAAACTTGTAAAAATGGCCTGAAAACCTGGTTTCGCTTGAACGAACAGTTGGGTTTCTCTTGAAAAAAGTGGTGTTGTTTGAAGCGAAACTCAGGCTTTCGCTTGAATATTCAGGTTTCGCTTGAATTTGTGAGGTTATTTCAAGAGAAACCGTCTATTGTTGAGGTTTCGCTTGAAACAGACTATTGTTGTGGTTTCGCTTGAAACTCAGGCTTTCACTTGAATATTCAGGTTTCGCTTGAATTTGTGAGGTTATTTCAAGAGAAACCGTCTATTGTTGAGGTTTCGCTTGAAACAGACTATTGTTGTGGTTTCGCTTGAAACCAGCTTTCGCTTGAAATATTCTGAGGTTTAGCTTGAACTTTGCTGAGGTTTCGCTTGAATCACATTTTGCTTGAAAATTGTTTTCTTCTTGAAAACTGCTTTTGCTTGAGTATAGCTGATTTCTTAGAAAAGTCCATAGTGTTCGTGATACTATTCGATCGTCTGATTTTGTGAAAAGTGTGTGTTTGAAAACATGAAATTTTGTATTGTTTGAAAATCTGTCTTTGAAAATCTTTCAATAACGAAACATGGATTGTGAGTCGTCTTTCGGATATGGTATGCATGTTCAGAATCCAGCAGATATTGCACAGAAGAAATTTGATAGTTTTACGGGTATCAAGGGAGAATCTACAAAAGAATTGATTGATAGATACTGCCATCTAGTTTTGGAAATGGGGAGATTGAAGATAACCAAGGCTAATGAGGTGTGGATTGATAAGTTGGCGAATGCTTTACCAAAGGATGTGTGGGGTACTTATTTGCTGGAGTTGAAAAATAATTCAAATTTTGCTTATTTGAATCTTAGTGCATTCGTCAAGAAGATTGAAGCTCAAGAACTTGAGTTCCAAAAGATTAGAAAATTGAAGTCTGATTCAGGAGAGAAGTGTTTAAACTGTGAAAAATCTGAATCAGACAATACTAAATTCTTGAAGGATTTGGAGAGTTTGACATTGGAAATCAAGAATTTGAATAATAAGAAGAAATCTGATGATAAACTGATTCTTGAACTGCAGGAAAATTATGAGAAATTGAAATATGAAAATGTCAAACTGTTAAGTGATTTGAACAGTTTGACATTGAAAAACGAGATTTTGAAAGAAAAGGAAAAAGATTTTGAAAATGAAAAATTGAAAAAGATTTTCAAAGTCAAATGAAGATTTTAGAAGATGAAAAATCTGTTATTTTTAAAAATAATCTTGAAAAACAGATTGAAATAAATTCTCATCTTTAGAAAATCATTCGGCTTGAAAATGAAGCTGAAAAAGCTCAGATTAAAATCAAAGGGCTTGAAGAAAAATTGAAAGGTTTTGAGACTTCATCATCAACACCAGATTATCCATGTCCAAAACCGATCAATTCTGTTCCAATAAGTGACAATGTCACAAATTTTGACAAAGTCAAAATTGAAGATTGCGATGATAAAACTGATGATGAAAAAGAGAAAAGGAAAATATTTTTGGAATTAAAAGAAAAATTTAAAGAAACTGTTTTACATTCGACTGAAATAGGTGAATGCTCAAAGCAAAAACCTGCAAAGAAGAATGTGGAACAAAAACAAAATGTTAAAAAGCCGAAAAATCTTCAAAATTACAATAAAAGCTCATCAGTTCAGTCATCCAATCATAATAAAAAATCACAAAATGTTGAAAATCAAAACTCACAAAAAGTTGTTAATAAGTGGTGCAGGTTTGACCACAGTGCTCAAGCGTCAAATCAAGCTTATAGTAGAAGTCATGAGTACTACAAATCAAATCAGTGCTAAGATTTGAGTGTTTGGATTGATGGAGGAGATTGGTACGATAACAGGGTGTGTTACAACTGTGGTTTTCAAGCACACATTGCTGTTAACTGCCAGAGACAGAGATTTGAGACAAGAAGATGTTATGAATGCCAAATCAAAGGTCACATTGTCAGAGATTGTCCAATGAGATCAAATGAAAAATTGAGGGCTGAATCTCAGAAAATGGCAAAGAAATCAGTCAAAGTCGAAGTAAAGCCCAAAGAACAGAAGGTGAAAGAACAGAAAGTGAAACTTTCCCAAGGGCAGAAAGAGCGACTGAGAAAGAAAAGGAAGAAAGCACGAGAGTATCTCGAAAGGATTTTGTCCTCGGATACAAACAGAAAATCAGATAACAGTTCTGATAAATTGTCTTGCTCTCCAAAGAATGACAAATCAAGCAAAACGAATTCATCAGATACAAATCTGAGGACAGAATGGTGTGTGAAGAAAGAAAAAGTTCCTGGCGATGAATTTGTTTCTTCGGAAACAAAGAAGCCACTTTCTGGCAATGAATCTGATTCGTCAAAATCAGAGGAGCCACCAGTTGAACTAAAAGGAGAAAATTCAGTTCCGCCAATGGATGATATCAACTTTCCACCATTGCGGACTGCAAATTTTAAACAAAAAGATGGGAAAATGAAAATTTCGAATCAGTTCTATTCTGAAAAGAAAGAATTTGATGTTGAAAAGGCTTTTAATAGCAAAGTAAAAAATATTTTTGGACAAATGGTTGAGGGTAAGGTAAAAGGAGTTAAAGAATTTTATGAATCAAAAAGGTATGTTCAAAACACTCAAGGACCGTCAGGCTTGGGTGAATCTCTTTAACTGAAAAACCTAACTTGCCGGAGCTCCCAAGTTGGTAATCGTGGAGCAGGAATCGGCATATTTCTTGAGAAATTCACTCTGGTGATATTTCGACTTACAAGTGGTTAATCAAGGACATTAAGTTGTACTTGATTTAACTATCTTACAAGTGGTATGATTGTTGGAAGTTGTTTTTGTGATAAACCTACAAGTGGTTGAAAACAATGTGATGATAAAACCCCATGTTTGTGAAACGACAAACAAATCTAATTTTCCGGAAAAACCATTTTGATTAAAACAAACTTAAGTGTTTTGAAATCATAATGGGAAAATAGTTTGTTGTCAGGGGGAGTTCTGATTGTTTATGCCAAGTGGATGGCGAATTGAAGCGATTCGATATTATGTTGTCACTTTATCTGTACAGTTTGTTTTCAAATTTTCTCAGAAAATCAAAATTGTAACATATTTTGATTTTAGGGGGAGAAAAAATTTTAAAAAATTAGAAAATTTGAAAAATTCAAAAACATTTGAAAAGTAAAAAATGAGTTTTGTTGTGAAAAAGAGGAAATGATAGTACATCAGTGGACTGTCACGGCATGCTAAAGAAAATGGAAAGTTAAAATGTGATAAACGGTCTCACTAAAGATGTGACGATAGGCTCAGCTAGACTAGTAGATTTGCGAGAACGATACAAACTTAAATGAAAAAGCCTAGTTCTAGTGGGAAACACGGTTGAAAGTATAGTACTTAGTTTTGTCCTTCTTGATTGTGTGCCTACTCAGTAATCGCTGATTGTCGAAAGACATAAAACTGGTTAAGTCTGTGAACTTTCACAACTTTGCTAAAAAGTCGTTGTGATTGTGCATTTCATTTTGCCAAGATTTAAACTTGTTTTATTTCTTTATTTTGTTTAAGCATTGGACATCCTCTGCGTATACGTGAGTATCGACCTGGATGTTATTGCCTAAACGTTCTGCTTTATTTTCTTTGGTGTTTCGTTTAAGCTTTGGACCTCCTCTGCGTATACGGGAGTATCGACCTGGTGGTTAAAGCCTAAACAACTTCAACTTGTTTTATTTTTCTTATTTTGTTTAAACATTGGACTTTCTCTGCGTATACGGAAGTATCGACCTGATTGTTAATGTTTAAAGATTCTGCTTTGTTTTCGCACAAATCACAGTTGATGAAAGTTTAAAGGCATTACTTGAGTTAGTGTATTGCATGATGAGGGGATATGCTGAGATCGTGGGGTCCATAAGAACTTAGTGCATAATTAATATACCTTAACGTATCGGTAAGCATTTCGAAAGTTTTTTAGATTGAGTTTAACTGGACAACAATATTGTCAATCTACGTGAATCATTTAGAACTTAATATGTTTAAAGCTTAACGGTGCTAGTGATATGTCTCATAAACTGATATGATCCTCTTACACAAACTCACAAAAATATTGTCTGTATATATTTCTTTACTGCATTTCATTAAAAACAAAAATCCAAAAAGATTTTAGTGTGTTTTAGCATAAATTTTTGAAAAAGCCAAAAAGATTTTCGTCAACTGATGTTGAAGAGCTGATTTTCAAAATCCCAAGTGCTAAACATGATGAACGACAGTGGGTTGGGAGAGTTTATTTGAGATGAGAAAGGTTTTTGAAATGACTAAATGGATCATTAATTTGAAACCAATTTTAATCATTTTAAAATCAAGTGGTAAGCATAAAGTCAAATCTTACTGTTGGTTAGAGTGTATGCAGATATGTAGCTAGTGAATTCCAGACTGCAATCCCAGTTTGTCGAAAGGGGGAGTCTGTAGACGTAAAAGCTAGGTTCCTGATCTTGTTGCTACGGAAAGCCAGGAGATGGTCCTGAATCTGTGAAAGCTGTTAATGCTGAAAAGATAAAGAGTGCTATATCAGATTGCGATCCCGGAACAACTTAAGGGGGAGTCTGTTAGCGATAGGGTGATTGAAGAGAGAGTGTGAAGACTAATTAAGACTGAAGGTTTGACATTCTAACGTCTCGTACTGAAGACTCCGTCAACATCCAAGGGGGAGACTGTTGGTGCATATGTCTGTTGACTTCGTCTTAAGTCTAGAGTCTAAATATGTCATGATTGTATAGTACAGGGGTCAAAATGTAAGTTTAAGTTTATGTTTAAGGGGTTTAGCTTGAAGGTGGTACATGTCAAGTTCAAGCGAAACCTGATGATTAGGGTTCTCTTGAGACTGGTTCAAGCGAAACCTAAAGCCTATAAATAGGCAGTTGGTATTTCTCATTTGTAAGATTCCCATAGTTCTGGTGCCGAACTGCTGCTGGATTTTCAAGTCAATATTTGAATGAGAAAAAGTGTTTAAAGTGATATTCTTCTGTTTTCTACTCCATTCTCTTTGATTCAACCTGTTTGTGTGATTCCGCCACATAAACAGTGGTATTTTGACTCAGATTGACTCATTTGATCGTCAATATCGATCCTACAAAATTTATAAGTTTCTAGATCAACGATGACAGCTCAGGACGTACTGCGACAATGGTAAACTCACCATCTTACATCCGTTCTGATCGGATGGGAATTGCCCCTGTCCGGTCAGTCGTCCGTTTACAGTGGTTTATGTCGGAATCTGTTCCATGGTCGTCTTTTCTTGTAACAATCCGTTTCCAAACCTACTCTAGACTACCCATCAAGTCTACAGTCCGATTATGCCCGGATTTCACCGTTTAAAATGAAAGATTGAAGAAAGGGTGAAGAAAAACTTAAGTTTTATTATAAAAATCCTCGATCTAGCTTAGATTTGGTGCAAAACACCTGAAATTCCTTAGATCTGAGCCAGATCTTGTTAGGAGTGACATCATATGATAGTTTGTACAAACCACCATGATGACATCATCCTCAAGAGCTTAGATTCGAGAGATTCCAAAGTGAAAAGCATGATTTTAAAGGTGAATCTCGTAGAGAATGAAGTGTAGATCAAGAAAGTATAAGGATCTAGTGTAAAACGTACCGAAATCGCCAAGAAAATGAGGAAAAGTGGTGTGCGTGCATCTGCTCGAGTAAGGCTGTCACATCAGGGAATTTGGTGATGTGACAGGCCTATTTATAGTGTGTGAGGAAGTTAAGGCGGTGTGGCATGGATCGGATGGCAGGCCGATCGAGTGGCCGTCCGATCGGGTAGCTATCCGATCGAACGGTCATCCGATCGGGTTGCCACTTGGTCGATCCCATCATTTCCGCGTTCCCGTCTTCGATTCGTCTTACGAGTTAGATTAAGCGTTGCGTATTATTTGGTAATAGAATGACCGGATTACATTATCAACACCAAAAGTTTTCAAGATTAATAGATTCCGCCAGTGACCAGATTCAAATCTCTCGTTCAACCAAAAATCAATTTTCACGGGTTTAAAGAGTCAAGCACCAAATAGATTTTGACATTCCAAGTATATAGTTTTAGGCATTCCAAACATAGATTTAGAAATTCCAAGCATATAGATTTAGGCATTCCAAACATAGTTTTAGACATTCCAAGCATATAGATTTACCAAGATATCAAATACCGCACATCATATAGTACGGGGACTAGACTTGCAAATAGCTAAAGTTCAGGGACCAAATTTAACAAAATCCTAAAGTTTAGGGACACCCAATCCTTCACGCGAAGCGTCACAGTACACCATGAAGTCTTCAGTACCTTCAGGTAAAGATAATATTGGTGCATCGCATAGCTTGCGTTTGAGGAGTTGGAAGGCTTCTTCCTGCTTATCACCCCAGTCGTACTTCTTATCCTTCTGCATGAGGGAAGTCAACGGTTGGGCTATCTTGGAGAAATTCTCGATAAATCTGCGGTAGTAGCCCACTAATCCTAAAAATAGTCGAACTTCAGTTGGAGTTTTGGGGGCTTCCCAATTCTTTATCGCTTCTATCTTGGCTGGGTCTACATGAATACCCTCCTCGTTGACAACATGACCAAGGAAATGTACTTCGCGAATCCAGAATTCGCACTTTGAAAACTTTGCATAAAGTTTCTCTTTCTTCAGCAGTTCCAGAATGGTCCTGAGGTGTTGCTCGTGCTCTTCTTTCGTCCGTGAATAAATCAGAATATCATCGATGAATACAATCACGAATTTATCGAGATATGGTTTGCAAACACGATTCATCAGATCCATAAACACTGCTGGTGCGTTCGTCAACCCAGATGGCATCACAAGGAACTCGTAATGCCCATAACGCATCCTGAACGCAGTCTTCGGTATACTCTCTTCTTGGATCCTTAACTGATGATATCCAGATCGAAGGTCGATCTTGGAGTAGTAGCTCGATCCTTGTAACTGATCGAATAAGTCGTCAATCCTCGGTAGTGGATACCGATTCTTGATAGTGAGCTTATTCAATTCTCTATAATCGATACACATCCGCAGTGTTCCATCCTTCTTCTTTACGAACAAAACTGGAGCTCCCCAAGACGAAAAGCTCGGCCTTTTGAATCCTTTATCCAGCAACTCTTGGAGTTGTGTAGATAATTCTTGTATCTCGGATGGCGCAAGTCGATAGGGTGCCTTGGCTACAGGAGCGGCTCCTGGAACCAAGTCAATATGGAATTCGACTTGTCTTTGCGGAGGTAGTCCTGGCAGATCTTTGGGAAAAACATCAGGAAATTCCTTCACCACATGAATGTCTTCGAGTTTCGGCTCCTCAGCCTTCTTATCTACAACGTGCGCCAAGAATGTAACACATCCTTTCCTTAAGCACTTCTGCACCTTCATACAATTGATGATTCGCAGAGGCGCGTCTCGTTTTTCTCCATGCACGATGAGAGTTTCATCATTCGAAAGAGGGATGCGAATGATTTCTCGTGACAAACAACTTCAGCCTTGTTCTCGGACAACCAGTCCATTCCGACCACCACATCGAAGCTACCCAATTGAACAGGTAAGAGGTCGATACTAAACCTTCGCTCACCAAATTCTAACTTACATCCCCTAACAACTTCGCCCGATACAAAAAGTTTACCATCGGCTAGTTCTATGGAATAAGGAATGTCTAATCTACTAGATTCTATTCCAAGCATACATTTAAATTCCACAGACATGAAACTATAATCAGCACTAGTGTCAAATAGTATGGATGCAAAGTGATTGTTAACGAGAAACGTACCGGTGACCACATTAGGGTCCTCGCGTGCGTTCCTTGCTCCAATCACAAATGCTCGAGCCTGAGCATTGTTTTCCCTTGGGCAATCTTTCTTGAAATACTCTTTGCTACCACATCCAAAGCATCCTTGGTTCTACCCAGTTCCATTGCCATTCCGGTTACCATTACCATTGCCATTACCAGCACCGTTTTGGTTTCCATTCCCGTTCCTATTACCACTTTCATTTCCTTTTCCCCAATAGTTCTCGGTGCGGTGACCCAGTTTTCCACACTTGTCACATTTTGGAATGCGATAAACTCCTTCGTGGTGACGCTTGCACTGATTGCATTTGGGCAGAGTGCCCTGGTATCATCTGGTAGGAGCGTCATTCATAGCTGCAAGGGCTTTCGTTTCCTTGGGTGGATTAGGTTCACGTTTCTTATTGCTGGAGCCCTTGTTTTGTTACGCGTTGCTTGGCTCAGATTCGAATGTTTCCTCTTCTTGTCACCAGATGACTCAGCATGCGACTCGGTTTTCTGACTAGGGTTCAGCGATAACTTCTTCATACGGATAGTATCTTCAGTAAGGCTGACAGCCAGAGTTACAGCCTGAGTGATTGTTGTGGGTTTAGCCGCAGTTACCATGCTGCGAAATTCCGGAGCCAATCCCCAGATGTAGCACTCAATGCGCTTGAATTCAGGAGTCACCAGATAGGGGATCACTCTTGATAGATCATGGAACTTTCGAGTATAACCAACGATGTCCGCACCTTCCATGGACAGGTTCCAAAATTCAGTCTCCAACCTTTGGAGTTCAGCACGAGAACAATACTTCTCCCTCATTCTTTCCTTCAACTCGTCCCAAGTCATACCATACGCAGCATCATCACCCAGAGTTTAGTGACTTGCCTCATCAACAAACAACCCAGTAACAAAAGTGACTTGCTGGTCCGCGGTACACTTGCTCATGCGGATAGTGGAATCAGTCTTCTCCGTCCAGCACACAAAAGCCACTGCACCTCCAGTGTCGTCATAGTTTAGTGGCTTGTAGTCGAGAAACTACTTGAATGTGCAGCCTGGAATTGATCCAACCAATTCACACTTGAGCAGTTAATGAAATAATGAAACAAAGACCATTCATAAATTTCACCATGTTTAGCAAATCATCTTAAGGTTACCTTGAGTTGTGTTTCCTCAAGACGAATCTCCATGTCCATTACGTCTAGTACCGCTTGGTCATCCACTGTGTTCAGTACGGTTCACCTCGTATTGGGCGATAGCTTCGGAGATCCTTTCTTCCAGTAGGGAGTTCAGTTCTTCAGCAGTCCTCGGCATCGGAGTAGGAGGGGGTTGATCAGAATCCTGATTGTTCACAGCTCTTCTGGGTGCCATGTTCTTCCAAAACATAACACAACAGAGTTAGACATTTGTTTGATATCATCACACAAGACAGTGGTAGTACATATACACAGGCATACAACCACATAAGTAACATCAAACAATCCGCCAAACATATAAATCAATTCATACAGCAACAAGCATGCATAAACAGATAAATACTAATGTGTCATAAGATATTCACCGAGTCTTTATACATATCAGGACAACTTGTTACATCATTGTTTGCGAAGAAAACAAAATGCATAAGGGTTACATCACCCCATAGTACAAGTTTAGTACATATAAAAGACAAAATATCTTTCTTCACATTGGCGGTTCTTGTCTTCAAGTTGTACCCAAGCTCGGTTGAAGTCTTTATACCCAAAAATACTACTCCATCAAGGTACCTACAAAAAAACTCAATAGGCTGGGGGAGAGGGTGGGGGTGTAGGGAAGATCAAACGATGAAGATGGGTCACTTCCTCCTCAAGGTCATGAATTCGACGGGCGAGGGAGCTGATCTGAGTAGGAGTGTGGGGAGGTGTGGAAACACGGGTAGGGGTGGATGGCTCAACAGGCATAGTGTCATCATCAACACCAGTCGGGTAAACTCTCAGTCCAACAACAAAAAGGGCCGAAGATATAACTGAATCGAAGGAATCGGCATCAGACTCGAGGTCAGAATCAGAAGGAATATCGATGACGAACCCAACAAGAGAGACCACACTATAATCCAAGTCATCAACGAAAGACCAGTCCTCAGCAGGGATGGTGGCAAAAGGAATAGCATGGATGAGAAGAGGCTCAACAAGGTGCTCTCCATTAGGATGTCCGATGATCAGCTGGCCATGTAGGGGTAAAGGCAAAGCTAAGACATCGCCGGAATCATCATCGTCGGTTATCATCTCAAGGTCGGTCTCGAAGTCAGACGTGAACGTCTCCTGTGCTGAAAAATCTCGTCGTCAGAGACAATCATCATCGGGTCATTTCCTTCAGATAGGCTACTGCTTTCAGACGAAGACATGTGTACCTGTAATATTTTATTCATAGTATATGTATATATTAATTATTACTTAATTAATATACAAATAATCATACACATTGTTGCAAGTAATTCTCAGTCAAAGACAAGTGCTACTCCAGTGCACCCTAAGTCTCGTAGTGTCCTTACTTGGCTCTTTGAAAACAGTTTCAAGTGGTGGATGTCGCGGAAAGTTTTATGCAATGAAAACTTTTGAAAAAAATTGTTTTTCGTGAGAGGATCCTAAAGATTGTAGTCTAGACTCGAGAAGGAATCCTGGTTCACTACAATCGCAGCTCTGATACAAATCTGTCACACCCCTTTCTAAGGCGGAAGCACGAGGTGTGATCTTGAAAGGTTCTCATTGCATACGAATGGTAAACATACTACATGATCATAAAATAACTCCAAATGCCATTAAAATTACATAACTAAAAACATAAGTTAAGTTTTGAGTTTACATCACAGCATAAAATATTGTCTGAAAAGTTTACAACATTATTCAAAGACAAACATAAAGGTTTTGATCCTTATATCACCACACAGGGTGGGACATAACAACCAAACCCAGCAAAACAGGCATAGGAGTCTTGACACATAGTAACTAAAAACACAAATGACATTCTTGAGCAAGGGTGAGACCGCACGTACATCCACTTTAGTTACCTGAAATACATGTAAGTTTTGGAAAATCGTCAACATAATGTTGGTGTGAATTCATGTAGTTTTGTGTAAAACCGTTAAGCATTCGCTGTAGAAAACATGGTATGTAATTGTACTGAAATAAGTGCTTCTGTAAATGTAAGGAATACGAGATCGCTAATGGTTAGCTAGGCCATCAACATGTGTAACAACATAGGAATCATCCAAACCATAGGCATTTTTACTTGTCGATTCACGACTAGAGACACAAAAGCACTTCTTGGTAAAAGAGTGGCCAAGAGTGTGGTTGCCTGAAACCCATTAGATCTAACCATTTGTTCCGTGGTCTAGGTATGTAATTGATTAATGGTGCTTATGGCACCCTATACGTCACATGATCTATAGTATCATTCCTTAGTTTTTGTAATCAACCTACCATAGTACATGTATTTTCCCCAAGTTTAGAAAACAAGTAAAAGTTTAAAAGTGGGGACATGAACTCACAATTTTGCGTATCCTGCGTCGTAAACTTCACCGGGTTTGCTTAGAGCGTCGTATCACTACTACTAGCTCTAATGGCTAGGGAAGTGGCATAAGAATGATGATGATGTTTATGGAAGGAAATGAGTGGTTAAAGACTCTACAAAGAGGTCCTTCAAGTTCCTACACTTCAAGCCTTCTTAGATGATCTCCTTACACCTTGTAGTGGCCTTGAAATGGTTGTAAATGAAGTGAAAAAGGTGGTGGTAGTGTGGTGTGTTTGAGCCGAGAGCAAGGGAAGGAGGAAGAGGTGTGATGGTGAGTTAGGAGGTGATGAATGATGGAGTGGTATTTGTTTATGATTTTTATAAAATTCTCCAAATCTTCATGGTATATGTGTTGGAATATTCTCCAACATATCATATAAAATATATCAAAGAAATCCCTAAGTGGGACCCTTGTTCCCAACCGTCCAACAAGGGGGGGGGGGGGGGGGTAAAGTGTAACATTTCAATTACTAGTTTCTTGATTTAGTTGGAATGTAATGGTATTAGTTAGGTATTTTGTGCATTTAATGTTTATGAAATGTAATATGATGTTCGGTGATCATAACTAGCTTTGTAACACTAAAACAATGCTTCTAGTGAAAATTGGTGTTTCGGGTAGTGTCCGGTTGTTCGTTTCGTTACGGTTCGTTAAAGTGCTAAATTGTTCAGTTTCACCAAGTATGAAGCACCCTTTGTGACAGTTTCAATTCCCGACACTTTGTAAGTTATTCTGGACACTAATTCATAAATTATGCATGATATTTTGGTATTAAAAGCTGAATTATGGCTGAAATGTGCAGAATTTTGCATTTAAAGTGAGTTTCGGGTGCTTTTTAGTGCATAGTTTAGCTTCCGGGAAGTTTATGTGTTAACCCTTGTATCCACACGTGGGTTTTAATGTATTCTAGATGTTGGACCTACTCCTAGGCCATAAGTCTATTGTCTGTCTGCTTTCTGCAGAAATGCTGACACGATGTGTCTTACCGGTGAGTTTACTAGTATTTCTGGCGCAACGCTTAAAGTAACGCATAAAGCAATATTTGAAGTATAAAACGTGCATGAATTCACATGTATAGCATGTAATCAGACAATGTTGACATTTAAGCACATAATTGTAGATATTGAATAATAATTAAACTGTACGGAAATTACCGGTTTTGTGTCAGTTGTCACAGATTGACTGACCCAAATTAACTCGTTGACTGTATCTGGTAACCCAATTGAACCCTACAGAATTTATGTTTGCCCAAATATACTTATTATTTGAAGGATAAGTCATGATTGTCACTTATAACATTAGTCATTTGTTTGGTTTGTAACTAGAGATCATTATCTTAGGGGTGTAAATGAGTGACGTTTATGCTTGAGCCCTTATTTTTGAAGCTTGAGCTTGGCGTATGAGTGTTTTCATTCCGGAGCTCGCCTCAACCTTGCTTGTTTCTTATAGTTAATTACTTAGCTATTTATTTTCAACAAAATTACTTAACTATTTTATTTATTTACGTACGTATGTAGCTATTTTTTATTATAATTTGTGTACATAACATATATTGTTTGGTTATTTTTTCCACAATATTATATTTTGAGTATTATAATTTGTGTACATAACATATATTGTTAGGTTATTTTTTCCACAATATTATATTTTGAGTAATTTACTGTTTTGGCCTCTGTGGTTTAGCCAGTTTAACCATTTCAGTCTAAAAGGAAATCTTTTAACATATCAAACCCCGATGTTGTATTTTATAATAGCTTTGGCCCCTCACACTAACTTTATTACTTTTTTGCAGTTAAGTGTAACAATAATTAGGTCATTATATGCCTTAGGGGTTGTTTTTAATAATTACAAAGCTCTTTTAATATTTAAGAGATTATTCATGCAATTACTCAAGTTTTTTTATTATTTCATTATTTAACGATTATTATTTAACAAAATACGTTTTAAACATACAAATAAATATGTATTTTCAATAACCGTTTGTTTTTATAAAAGTCATTTAAAAAAATAATTTGTTTTTTTACATTTTGTTTAAACCATCTATCGTTTTTAAAATTGTTCATTTTTAAACCGTTTGTCTTTTTAAATCGTTCTTTTTAAAGTCGTTTATCTTTTAAAGTTTTTAAACAGTTCATTTTATACCATTCATTTTAAAATCATTTATTTTTAAAGATTTTTAAACAACTTACGTGTATAAAAAACAAAAGAAATGTAAGATTTGAAAAAAAAAAAAAAAAAACATTCTAATAAAAGTTTGCAAAAGATCGTTCATTTTTTCAACTTTTTTTTGAATAGTTTATTTCTTTTTCAAATCTTCAATTTCTTTTGACCGTTTGTTTATTCAAAATTCATTATTTTTTAACCTTTCATTTATTAAATTCGTGCGTTTTAGTACCTTACACTTATTAACTTATTTTATTAAGGTTTTGTTTTTTTATAAATGTCCTTTTTCTTTAATCTTCATTTTTTAAACCACTCGTTCGTTTAAAATCAATCGTTATTAATTCCTTCGATTTTGAAAGCGTTAACTTTCTGAAGATTTTTTTCCTTAACGACTATAAGTAAACTAAATACAATGTTTAAAAAATGAACGATTTCAAAAACCGTTCTAAAAGGAACAGTTTAAAAAGAAACGCTTTTAAAAACTAACGATTTAATAAAACGAATTGTTTAAAAAAGTTTAAAAAATGATTTTAAAAAGAACTTTATAAAATGAATCATTTAAAAAAATTAAAAGACAAACAACTTTAAAAAGAACGAATTTAATAAACAAGCGGTTTAAAAACTAATAATTTTAAAGGGTTAAAAAATAAATGATTTAAAAATGGCATTTATAAAAAACAAACGGTTAATAATACATATTTATTTGTGTATGTAAAACATATTTTGTTAAATAATAATCTGAAAATAACGAATTAATTAAAAAAAAAAAACTTGTAATTGAATTAATAACCTCTTAAATATTAAATGAGCTTTGTAATTATCAAAAGAGTAAATTACGATTTTGGAACCTGTGGTTATATCACTTTACCCTTTTAGCCCCAAAAGGAATTTTTTAACATCTGAGCCCCAACGTCTTTGTTTCTAACTCTTTTGGCCCCTAAAAGTAAATGGATTAGTTAGTGTTAGTGGCCAAAAAGGGTAGAAAAAAAGACGTTGTGGGCTCATGTGTTAAAAGATTTTTTTTTTGGCTAAAAGGGTAAAAGTGATATAACCACAGGGGCCAAAATCGTAATTTACTCTTATAAAAAACAGCCCATAAGGTATAAAATTACCTAATTATCCGTACACTTAACTATAAAAAAAATAACAACGTTAGTGTCAGGGCCAAAACCGTTATAAAATGCAACCTCGGGGTCTGATATGTTAAAAAATTCTTTTTAGGCTGAAAGGGTTTAACCACCTAAACCACCAGGGCCAAAACAGTAATTTACTCTTATATTTTTTTAATAGAAGTTATACAAGAATTAGGGTCACTTAGGCTAACTAGCCTAGTAAAACTTGATATTTGAAACTCAGGTTCTTGTCATTTATCAAATGAGCTTCAATACAGGTTCAAATTCGTTTCAACTGTCTCGACTCGAGAATTTAACAAGCCAGTCTTAAATAGCTCACGAGCAGCCCGGCACACGCAACTATGAGTTTTAATAACATGCCTTGACTTTTCGGCTTGATGTCCAATTTTATAAGTTAAATGCAATAATCAAACACTTCTGTGAGGAATGAAATTGTCACACTCATATAGCAAACACCACCTTAATGTGTATGTCATGTTCGAATGGAACCATTCAGAATTATTAAACTAGGGGAATAAATCTAGCTAGGCCTTTAAATTAAAAAAAAAAAATATAAAGGGCCCCAAATTACATGTGATTTGTTATTCAAATGTGTGCTTGAGCCTTGAATGTCATATGGTTCTAATCACATATGATATTTCACACATGTACACACTTATAAATCTTGTAACATAAAGGAAAAACCACCCTTACTTCGACAAGTTAACAAATAATATATAACTAGAAGATTGATCCGCGCGCGTTGCGCCGCGACCAACGAAATTGACATGTTGTTGATCAGATTCACATTTACAATTTGTTAAAGATGTTTTTAACTGTTAAATCTGTATTACTATCTTATACAAATAAGTAATTCACCAAAAAATCTCAATACAATTAATGGTATCATAATTACTATGTTACATGACTTTTATCCATATAAATAACCTATCGTATTAAGCTCCTCGCGTTGAGGCGGGCAGGGGCGGAACTACAATATAAGGAGCCGTAGCACGGGCTACGGCTCAACCCCGTATTCGCAGTGTTATTTTTTCGTTTTTATACAAAGAATACCCCTAAAAAATACGAGGATACCCCTAACCATAAAAATATGATGGTATAACACTTTAAATCTAATTCTTTTTACAAGCCCAAACATAATTGTTAATAGCCTATTAAGCTAGCCCATTAGCCCAAGACCCAAAATATTAATAAAATATGCCCATTTATATGTTGATTATGGGGCGGCAATGGGCCTGTTTTATACGCAATCGAATGGGCCCGGAATTTTTGAACAATGTCATAGTTTGTGCAGTCGAAAATGATTTTTTCATAAAAGTAAAAGTGGATGACGTGATAGAACGATTTCAAGCTATGAAAAAAGAAGAGGACAAATCTATTAGGTATTTGTTTTACTTTATTTATTTATTGTCGTTTTTTTAATATTGTATGGTTGCACGATAATTTTTTTTGGGGATACCCCTGATTTAATAGGCTGGTTCCGCCACTGGAGGCGGGGACATAAAACCGTGACAAATAGCACCAATGCCACACTATAGCCAACGACCACCAATATTGAAGTTGCGGCGTCTTAATGTGGAAAAATTAGAATGACATATAAAAATAGAAGATAATAACTAACTCGATTTAGAACTCGCACGTTGTGACGAACTTATTAAACGGGAAAAAAACAGACGACGTAAACACACTGAACCACACACGTACGTTGCCCTATGTTAACTCGCAAAATTTAGAATGAAGCATATAACAAAACGTAAAATCCTTGAACCACACACACACATTGTGCCGTGTTAAGTTGAAAAATTTATATCTAAACGTAAAACGAAAAAATTTGCAGAATATGAAAAACATAGGGGATCAAAGTTGAAAGTAAAAAGGCTATGAGGTTAAATTGAAAAAACTAAAAACTTTTGGATTAAAACTACAAAATCAAGTAGTTTTGAGTTTAAAGTGAAGCATCAATTTTTTTTTAAAAACTCCCAAAACATGGGGTACAACACCTCAATGCCTCAACTTGTTGTAAATTTATATTATGTAAATTTATACACACTAAGCAACATATACAACACAGCTATGCAAAAAAACTCATTAAGCATCATGTACAAATCCATGCATAAACATCTTTCAAATTATATAAATTTATACAGCCTAAGCATCATGTACAATACAACTATGCACAAAAAACTCATTAAGCATCATGTATAAACCCACTATACACAAATATCTTTCAAATTAATAGTATATAAATTTATAGTTATCAACATACATTTGCACATGATAGAATTTATGCAAAAGGTACAACTCTTATTGCATCAAATTTATAGTTATATAATTTATGCAAGAGGTACAACTCCCATTGTACAACTCTCATTGCATCAAATTTATAGTTACATAATTTATGCAAGAGGTACAACTCTCATTCCATTAAATTGTTGCAAATTAATAGTTATATAATATAATATAATATAATTCCTCTTGGAAAATTCAAACTGAATTTAACTGAGAATTTGAGTGTGTTTTTTCGTCTCCAAGTCAAATTGCGCTTCAAAATTTCAAAAATCGAATAATTCTATTCAGTTAACTTGAGTAACTCGAAATTCGATTTGTTAAGCACTTCTATGTCATTTCATTGTAATCTTTATCGGATGCCCGGTGTTATCTTATAGATTTAACGAGATATTAATATAGCATGCTACTTTTAAGTTGGAACTAAAAAAAATATTAAGTTTATAAAGTTGTTAATCAATCACATATCATATTATCATGATTTAACTTTGTAATCTCATTTACAATAGAAATTATTGATTAAATATTTAATTATTTGAGGGTAGATTTGGTACCATGGTCCCAAGTTATAGCAGTGTTTCTTTTAATCAAATGATGTTTTTTTTGGAAGGAGACTTTCTGTACAAGACCGAATGGTCTCCGGGGACATGTCAAGGACATTCCCCGTCAACCCCACATCTCCGGACGCGATGTTCGATCGGGCCCCGGCCGGTGCGCGAGCTGACTTCCGCCCGGAAACCATGCTGCCCCCACACGAGTTGCTGGGGTAACAGTTGGGTAAAACCAGGTTGCCCTCAAGACCGCTCCATACCTCGGAAGGAAACGATCCATCATTGGGACGTCCCCGCACCATATGTCACAAGGTGGAGTCGAACCGGCGACCTCCCATAGGGAAGAAGCCGGCCTAACCACTTGGGCTATGGTGGGGGATTTTAATCAAATGATGTTAACATGTTATGTCTCTAAAAGTGACTACTATTTTACTATTATACAACTGTTTAGTAAATGCATAGTTTAATGCTTACTTGCACACTTTAGATTCTGATTTTGTAGGATGTTTGTCATCAAGCTACTGTGAATGATTGTAAGTAACAGTGGCTTATTTGTTTGAATTTGTTAGCAGTTATCGTTGATGTTCAATATGATTTGATCGTTCTCCTGATTAACTCGTTAAGGTATGAGTAATGAGTATGGTAGTGTAGCACCTATAATATGCCCAAACTCGTTTCATAAACGAGCCAGAAATAGGTAACTATCGCACGTGAGTTACCTGAGATCGACTCACTAACACCTCGAATCAAGCCAAAACTTGTTTTATAAACAAGCCCGAACTCAAGCTTCTTATACCCAGCTTAGTTAACGAGCCAAAGCTCGTTTCATAAACGCGCTTGAACCCAAGCTTCATACGTCTGGCTTGACTAAGCTTGCAAGTCTAAACAGGCCTATTAATTATATAAATATAATAATTTATGTTTACTATGATAATTATATATGTAATTAATAGTAAATAATATAGTAAAGATAAATATAATTGCATATATATAACATTATAACTATTCATGTATACAAAAATTTTCATTCTATGTATGTGAATAAAACAAATTAATAGTTATGCATGTGAATAAAACAAATTTATAGTTAAATTTATTTTATAAACAATTCGAGTCCGAGCAGGGCTCAAGCTTGAAAACTTTCTCACAAGCCGAACTCAAGCCTTAGGCAGTGGCGGACTCCGAAATTATTTACTGGGTGTGCGGATAAGGCGTTCAACCATATTTTCAAGGGGTGCGGTCGGGTTTTTTTGCCTAAAATATACACTATTTTCAAGGGGTGTGGCCGCCTATCCACGACTGTGGGTATGTCCGCCACTGGCCTTAGGTATAAAGTATGAAACAATTGAGCTCAAGCTATGTTAAGTTAAACAAGGCGATCTTGAGTCGTCTACACCGCTAATATATGTATGCACCAACCGTTGTAGTTTGGAAGAAGGTTATGTGTGGTTGCCTACTCATAATTCATATTACATCTTTGTTTAGAACGCGATGATTTTTTTAACAGTGTTATAAATGAACTGACCGTGCAAGTAACTAGATGGAGAAAAGAGAAACTTACGAAATCATTATCGGTTCTTTAGCCACTCTATGAAATAAACTCGACTTAACGATATCTACTAGATAAATCAAAAGAACAAATTATGAACACTAGAATCAAATATAGTGTGTATGACATTCATGTTCTTGAATACTGCATTGCTTCTGAATCTCCATAGGACACACCAAGTAATTAGGATGATAACTTCAACCAAAATCTTACTTTGTTTACTCAAAGAGAGAGAATCTTACTGTTAATTATTCATAATAACTAGTATTAAGCACCCCCCGCGTTGCGGCGGGGGCGAGCACTTATGCCACACTACTGCCAGCGACCACCGACACTGAAGTTAGGGCGTGTTAATGCGAAGAAATTAAACCGAAACGTAAAACATAGAATAAAATAACTAAGTTGATCTAGGACTCGCGCGTTTCTATGAACCCGTGTCTATTTTTTCCCATTTGACAGGTTCATCGTAATCTATATATATTATATATCATTACCACTATACAAACCATAATGCATATATTACAACAACCTTTGCATCAATATGTTGCAAATTATATTTATATAAGATTTTGGCTAAATTAATTAGATTATTATAAATAATAATAATTTATAAATAAAACAACACAAATTTGAATGGATCAAACTGATTGAACATGGTAAGATAATGAAACCATTATTTGATTAGGGCACAACCACTTAAGCACAATTTACAACCATACATGCATACAAAACACACTGATTTTGGTAAGGTAATGAAACTATTATTTGATTAAGATACAACCAATTAAGCACAATTTACAACCAAACATGCATACAAATTATTTGATTAAGGTACAAACATTTAAGCATAATTTACAACCAAAGATGCATACACATGTTACAAATTAATAGTATACTAGATTTTTGCTCGTGCCGCGCGTTGCGGCGACGACATCACGTCACACGCGTAACGATGATGACATTGACGTGTGGTGCCCACGCGTGACGTGACGATGATGACATTGACGTGTGGTGCCCACGCGTGACGTGGCGTGTTTTTGACATTGTTAATCTTCCTAGTAACCCCACCTGTTACAACTTGTTTTTGTTAGCTATAATCTGATAGTGGGAGTTGAGATATATACACAAAACAACCAAAAAGTATTCATCTTATATTAGTAAATATATATGTATATATACAAACACACAGAAGTACAAAACAACAAAAATAAATATCCAGACGTTCACTCTTAGATAACAAAAAAAATCTAAGTTGCAACCTAAATAACTTTGGTGTAATTGTACTTCCAGCAACAGTTGTGCCTGCAAAGCGACTGGTTGCAATGTGAGAGAATCAGTTATACCTTGACATTACCATCCAGGCCGGATGCAATGTGAGAGAATCAGTTGCCTTGACAGTACCATCCGGATTGCCCCGCCAAGAGGTAGATAACCTCAGTTTTGTACAAGTCTACTTGGAGGTATAAATACCAAATATATTCATTTATAACCTTGCTGAAAAAAATAATTAAGGTTCATCAATAAAATTGAATATGTCATAAATATAATAAAATCACAAAGAAACTCAAGAGATTACCTGAGAAATAAAACTTACTTAGAACGGTAAGAACAAAGCATGAGTAAGTTGAAAATGACGAAAGTGTCAAAACTTTGAAGGCATAGAATTTACCTTTGTCCCTGAAATGTGTGAAACGATTGAACTGGCATATACATGTAGTAACTACAGTTAACAAATTCCTTTAATCTCAATAATCCATAAAGGTTATGGATTCCAATTCCTACTTGCAAGATTTGTGCATCAAGCAAGCTTTTCATCCTCTTTAAACATATGATTGAGATTTTCATCATATGCATTGCAAGGTTTATAAAAATTCGCATGCGAATTAAGTAGGCAATATTAACATATCTAATTTAATAAACAAATTACCCTGGATTAGGGCAGGGCCAGTCTCCTTCTCTGCCCCCTCTACCACCACTGCCACCAGCTCTACCGCCTCCTTTGATATCCACCTTCACCTGAAATTGAAGATAACAAAAGCACAAACTCAACCAACTGTTCAAAAATGAAAATTAGAGATGAAATTCTAGTCACGTACTAACCTTGATTTTGTGTATTACCATTGTATCCTCCACCACCGCCGCCGCCACCATAACCTCAACCTCCGCCACAGTTTCCACCGTAAGATCCGCCTCCGCCGAAGCAGATCTAATACCTTAGATGCCTTATGAACAACGTCCCGGTAAATCGTTGTAGTTTTCTCGGTCCGATGTGAACAATACTCATCGGAAAATCGGTAATACGCTCCATCTCCATGATCCGATGCTGATTTTCACAAACCAAAGACTGAGTTTTTTTCCGTTCATGATTTGTAGAGGCTGATGCAAGGAAAAATCTATTTTGAAGGGTCTATTTAGGGTTAGTGTAGAAGAAGAAAAACACGTTTGGATCCATCCCTCCATGATGGTGGTTGTTCTCTAACCCTAGACAGAGAAAGAAGACACTGTTGTTACTTGTTTGTGAAGACTAATTTGCAAGCAGGGCATTTTTGTAATTTTGTCGGTGCACTGTTGCACCGACCTTTGTCTTTAAGAGTATATAAATAAATATTTAATTGTGTGTGCATTTCAAAATAATTTTTATTAAAAATAGGTGTGTCTAAAATATAGATTCTTTCTTGAGTGTGTTAATTATTCAATATTTAATTGTGTTTGCATTTCAAAAATATTTATACTAAAAATAGGAGTGTCTAATATATATATATATATAGAGAGAGAGAGAGAGAGAGAAAGAAGCAGGATCGGGAGAAAACGATCAAAAGTGTGAGAACGGTGAGAACGCTTCCTGGCCCAACACGTGTCACACCGCTTAGAAAAGAGCGGAGGGGGTTTTTTGTCCTTTCATCTTCTGCTTTTCCTGTTCCGCTTTTTCCCAATTTGTTTTAATTTTTGGTTTTTGAGATTTTTGGCTTTAACCAAATTCAATAATTAATGGCGTTTTAATGGTTCCATTGTATCAACATTTTGGCATTTATGGCGTTTATGACGTTATTCACATCGTATGCTAATGGAACCCAGGGGGCAGGAAATCTATTTGAATGGCGTTTTCCAAGGCGTTTAAACAAGTTGGCCTATTGATCTGTTATTTTTTATAAACATTTTGGCGTTTGTGGTATCTTGGCGTTTTACTATTGTTAAATTATATTTCAACCACAGGAAAAAAAAAATACAAGGGAAGGAAATAAATTAAAAATCCTAATCGGATCTCTTTTCCCAATCTTCAGTGTCATCAGTCTCTCTCTTCTTTAATAGTACAAGAACTGTCATCAAATATATGGCGTTTTATGTAAAGCTTAACAAACCCATGGGTTTGATTTTTTTTTTGTGCTCGTCTGTTGAACTGTCTTTTTGTGTGGATGTTTGGGGACATAGATCTATGGCGTGTGAGTTGGTTTTTCGCTTTTTCTTTATCTGGATCTTCATCTTTATAGTGAACCCATTCTTCAGTGTCATTGACCTCTTCTCCTCATCCAAACCTTCTTCAAGAACAAAAAAGTACAAAATGCCATATGACTGGCATCAGTATATTTTTCCTGAAATTTTGTCCATCTCATGCAGCAAAATCTTTCTGAGGTACTCCCCTCTGATAACAATTCATTCACTTTATTTGTTGGCGTTTTACAGTGGGTGGTATTTAGTAGTATTTGGCGTTTGTTTTTTTTTTTTTTTTTTTGGTTTGATCAAATGGAAGTTGCTGATATGTATCATTTTATAGGATGTCTTTTTGGCGCCTAAATTAGGCGGTGCATTATTATAATAAAGTATTTTGTCTTTTCAATTACTGTTTTGTAATTAATGTTTTTGATAAGCTTTTATCTCTGAAGTCTGTAACACGTCCCATCTTTCAAGTTTGGCGTTTTAGATTCTTCAGTATTTAATGATTTTGTATTTACTGTTTCTATTTACATTTTCAAGTTTGCTTTTTATTTTTTTTATTTGGGTTTTTTATAATAATTTTTCAAAGTAATCTTATTATAGTTTGGCAGTTTTTTGGTGGCGTTTAACTGGATGATATCGTTTTAAACAAGCATTTTGGCTGTTTTGGCGTTTTTATTATATAACAATTAACTGAAAAGGAAAATAAAAAAAAAGAATTCATAAACAAGTGATCTTCCAAATCTTCTCTGTCTCCAGTCTCTTTCTTTCTCTTTTTTAAATCATGTTAACTGGCTGGTTCGACTTTCGTATGATTCATTTTTTTTTTCAAGTTTTGTGTTGCTGTTTGGAAGCACACAGTCTGACATCAGCATCTTTTTCTTGAATATTTGTCCGTCTCATGCAGCAAAATGTTATTGAGTTTATATCCTTCAGCCAACAATCTTGAATTTTTACAATCAACGATGTTTGATTTTTTAACTTTTTTGGCGTTTTACCGATAAAAAGAACGCCACGAAATAAGATCACCTTAAACCTCAAATTTTGATCATGCTAAAATCAATAATGTTTTGCTGTATGAGATGGACAACATTGTTAATCCTCGGTTAAGAAAGATAACTGACAATGTTGTCCACCCCATACAGCTAAACTTTATTGACAACAAACCTCAATAATGTTTTTGTATGTTTTGGCGTTATAAATTTGATGGAAGTTTAGGACAAGTCAATGAGATTTTACTAAATGAAATGGACTATATCCTCACTTTAGGATTTTGTCTATTTCATTGAGCGAAATCTTACTGACAGCAAAACTGAATTTCAAAAAAAAAAAAACGTTTTTGGGGTTGAAGATATTTGTGTTTGGGTTGTTTGGCGTTTCTAAGGCGAATGGGTTATATGAAATATGGCGTTTGGGTTTTTGTGTGTGTTTTTAACTGAAGGTCTGAGATGTTGTATATATAGGATTTTTTTGGCGGTTTTTTAAGGCAGGATTTTACTATAATTAAGTTTGACGTTTTATATTTAATGGCGTTTTACTTAGAATGGTTTGTGATTTTTGTTTTTGGCGTTTTATTTCATGATTTGACGTTTTATGTGGAGTAGTCAAAAGACCCTTTTTAACCTTAATGAAGCGCGTCCACGTAATAAAATTGATGTTATATACGAAAACGCCACCGCGCCAATCTAGTCCATAGATTGTTTTGATCGGACGATCGTTAAGCGTTCTCACCGTTCTCACACTTTCTATCGTTTTCTCTAAATCCCGACCCTATATATATATATATATATATATATATAGAAACGGGATCGGGAGAAAACGATCAAAAGTGTGAGAACGGTGAGAACGCTTCCTGGCCCAACACGTGTCACGCCGCTTAGAAAAGGGCGGAGGGGCTTTTTTGTCCTTTCATCTTCTGCTTTTACAGTTCCGTTTTTTCCCAATGTTGTTTTAATTTTTAGTTTTTAAGATTTTTGGCGTTAACCAAATTCAATAATTAATGGCGTTTTAATGGTTTCATTGTATCAACATTTTGGCGTTTATGGCGTTTATTCACAACGTATGCCATTGGAGCCCAGGGGGTAGGAAATCTATTTGAATGACGTTTTTGAAGGGGTTTTAAACAAGATGGCTCATTGTTCTATTTTTTTATAAACATTTTGGCGTTTGGGTTATCTTGGCTTTTTACAATTGTTGGATTATATTTCAGCCGCAGTAAAAAAAATACAAGCGAAGAAAATAAATTAAAAATGCTAATCGGATCTCTCTTCACAATATTCACTGTCATCAGTCTCTCTGTTCTTTAATAGTACAAGAACTGACACCAAAATATGGCGTTTTATGTAAAACTTAACAAACCCATCGGTTTGATTATTTTACCCTCGTCTGTTGTAGTGGCTTTTTTTTCTGGATGTTTGGGGACATAGATCTATGACGTGTGGGTGGGTTTTTCGCTTTTTCTTCCTGTTGATCTTCATCTTTATCATTATCCCACCCTTCAGTGTCATTGATCTCTTCTCCTCATCCAAGCCTTCTTCAAGAACAAAAAATACAAAATGGCATATGACTGGCATTAGTATCTTTTTCTTGAATTTTTGTCCATCTCATGCAGCAAAATCTTACTGAGTTACTTGCCTCCCTAACAATTCATTCAGTGAAACTTGACGAATAACAATACTGAATATCCAAGAAAGCATATTAGCCATCTTGATTTTTTTGCCGTTTTACAGTGAGTGGTATTTTAGTAGTATTGGCGTTTGTGTTTTTTTTTTTTTTTTGGTTTGATCAAATGGAAGTTGCTGAGATGTATCATTTTATAGGATCTCTTTTTGGCGTGTAAGTTAGGCGGTGCGTTATTATAATAAAGTATTCGTCTTTTCAGTTACTGTTTGTAATTATTGTTTTTGACAAGCTTTATCTCTGAAGTCTGTAACACGTCCTATCTTTCAAGTTTGGCGTTTTAGATTCTAATATAATAAATTTTCCATATCTTCAGTTTTTCTGATTTGAAGTTACTGTTTCTAGTTACATTTTCAAGTTTGTTTTTTATTTTTTTGTGTTTTTTATAATACTTTTTTAAACTAATTTTATTATCGTTTGGGAGTTTTTAGTGGGGCGTTTTAACTGGATGATATCGTTTAAACAAGCATTTTGGCTGTTTTGGCGTTTTTATTATATATGGCGTTTTATTATATACAACAATCAACTGAAAAGGAAAATAAAAAAAAAAGAATACATAAAAAAAGTTTTTTTATAATACTTGTCCAAAAGTCATTTTATGATGGTTTTGTGTAACGCCCTAAAATGTAATACCTTAAAAATGACGCAGCGGAAATTCGTGCCTGAAAATTTTCTTTCTTTATTAACCTTGTAACATACCTGATGTCTAATACCAGAAATATTTAATATGTTATTAAAAGATTTACATCGTTCATTCTTGATTATCGCATCCATTTACAGATAAAATCCCCAGTTATGTAACTACTCTTCCCGTACAATTCTTGCTCTTGACTCGATCTTCAATCCTCCGATACTTTATACCGATGTTAATCTACGTAACCTACATTCACCATAATCATGCACATCATTAGAATTTGATCACTACAATTCATAATCTATCATACATAATTAAATGACCACGCCGCATTCTTTCTATTCCTGCAAGTCCTTTCGATCATTCATCCACGTACAATCTAGCATTCCAATTCCTCAAAACTGCACAACGGATTTCAATAGCATACCTGCAAATCTCATTTCATTCTCAAGGCATATTATTAGCAACTTACTACTCAAACGTTTTGAAGCTATGTATACATCTATTCATGCCCCATTCCTTCGGGTACCATAAATACTACATCGTGCCTACGTACATTCGTGTGTATACTTATAGTCATCTAATACATACACCCTTACATACGTACATATACAAGCTCATGCGTAGCACTTACACAATTCAATATGGTTTACTGACGTATCCTAATTACAAACCTCCATGTAATAAGACACGTACGAACCAACTTATATACATACTCACTCCTATTCATGATTACTTATAAGTTTAAGCCATTGCAATGAAGTTAAATCTATATATATGCATACCCACATACTTAATTCATTACCCGAATACTCGCTCACACAACCCGTTCTTACTCACACGTCAGAATCACTTTTTAAATATCTTTCGGGTATGTTTCGGATCTTAAGAATGAGTTCCATACTCATCCGTAACTTACCAAGCCATTTGGTAGGGTTAAGGAACGTTATAAAAACTTAACGAGGCTTGGAATGGGTTCACGGGGTCCGAATACGAAGAAAAACGAAGAAATTACATAAACATTACTTTTGCACCTGACCTCCACCGTAAGCTACGGTGGCAATAGACTGCCTTACGGCAGAAATAAAGGTCCAGCACCCACCGTAGCTTACGGTTGGCACCGTAAGCTACGGTGGTGCCCAGTTCAGCCCTCCTACTTGATACCAAAATCCTCCTAACTTGTTTGTTTTATCTCCGAAACACTTGGAACTTGTTCCTAAGTATTCGTAGAACAATTCCCTACCTACTAGACTAAGAATCCTCACCCCAGGTCCTTAATCATTACGAATTTCATTACCGATACCTTACCTATACTTATTTATTCGACCCGTTTAATCCCATCAAACTACCTTGACTTAAATAACTACCTTCGTCTAACTAGATCAATACCTATCTTAATATCTTCATTCATTACATAACCATACATGATTTCCCACGTTCATAATCGTGAAAATTCTATATGTATACTATGAAGTGAGTCGAAAGTCAATTACTACCTAATTTCGGAACCATCTTTTTACTTTAATTCTCGCTTACATTGAATGTAGCGTTCCGAATTCAACATTATCCAATTCTACTCATTTGACCCATAACCTTAATACCATCTTTACATGAGATTCATGATATTAACGAAATATAAAGCTAGAGAATTAAATATCATTCACATTACATGCTACTAAGTTCGTAAGCGTGAAAACTTACCTTTGTCGCTATTTGCTTGCGATCCGAAATGATTTGAACATTCTTCTTTTATTCCTACAATTCTCAAAATCAACTTACTTTAAACCTCATGTCACAATTACATTCGTTTTCTTGGTTTAAAAATACTATCATCCAAAGTTTCTAAATTCTAACATGATGGTGTTGTCTAACATGAGTTTCACTTCATTCAAGCATTTTAACAAACACTTGGCATACATACAACTAATTAAGCATAATGTACAAGTTTCATAAACATAATATAACCATTACATATCAACACCATCATGAACACCAAATTTCATAAATTTTCTATGTAACTTTCATTTTAAATTGTTTCTAACTAACAATCCTTTGTCATGAACACTATCATACTTGATCATTAAACTAATTAACATAGAACTTTTACATAATTCTTCTCATCATCACACTTTCAAGTGGGTTTTCATATTCACTATCAATTTAGTCAAATTCAAGCATCAATCATGTTCTATTGGTGTTTTCTAATCCTTATTCATACTAATTTCACAAAAGTTTTACGGATTTATGAACACCCATCACGTTCAAAGTCATCAAACACCAAAATTCTACTTACCTTGTGTTCAAGAATGCATAGATGATCCAAAATCGAGACATGCATGGACTCAAGATCACATCTAGGGCTTTAATTTGCTGAATTTATGATGATTAGGGGTTTCCCCCCTTTTCTTCTTCTCCTCTGATCGACACACACGCCCAGGTGTGTGGTTTGAGGGTTTTAAATTTTAATTTTATCTTTTATCTTTCCATTTATTCCATATGAACCCCTCATGTTTGTAACTTGTTCATAATTTACCCAATTTCATATTCTTATTTGTTTTAACCAAGCATTTAACTAGGTTTAATAACCTAGTTATTACATTTCCTTCTTTTAAACGTGATAACATATTAGCAACTAAATAATTCGAGTTTTGGGGTGTTACATTTTGATAAACGCCAAAGGTGTAAGACATTTTCCTTTTTTGGCGTTTTTATTAGATATGACGTTGTTTATTAAATAACAATCAACTGAAAAAGAAAAGAAAATTAAACAAAATAAATATTGATCTTCAAATCTTCACTGTCACCAGTCTCTTTCTTCTTTTGAAGCATCTTCACTGGCTGTTTCGACTTTCGTATGAAATAAGCCTTTTTTCTATAATTTTTGTCCATCTCATGCAGCAAAAATGTTATTGATTTTACACTCTTTCAGCTAAAATGTTATCTTTTTGGCGTTTTACCGATAAAAAGAACGCCATAAAATAAACCATCTTAAAACTGTAAATTTGATCATCCTAAAATCAATAAAGTCTTGATGTATGGTGTTGGATAACATTGTTAATCCTCAGTTATGAAATATAACTGACAATGTTGTCCACACCATACAGCTACACTTTTATTGACAGCAATATATTTGATGTTTGGGGTTTCTGGCGTTTATCAGTCTAATGGTATATATTAAATATGGCGTTTGGGGTTTTTGTTTGTGTTTTTTTAATTGAATATCTGAGTTGTTGTATATATAGGATTTTTTGGCGGTTTTTTTAGGCGGGATTTTACTATAATTAAGTTTGGCGTTTTATATCTAATGGCGTTTTTAGCTGAATGTTGTGTGATTTTTGTTTTGGCGTTTTATTTTCATGAGATGGCGTTTTATTTGGAGTAGTCAAAAGACGCTTTTACCCTTAATGAAGCGCGTCCACGTAATAAAATTGATGTTATTTACGAAAACGCCACCGCGCCAATCTAGTCCATAGATTGTTTTGATCGGACGATCGATAAGCGTTCTCACCGTTCTCACACTTTTGAGCGTTTTCTCTAAATCCCGACCCTATATATATATATATAGGATTAGGTTAAAGAGTGAACACTAGTGTATTTGCAAACTTAGCGAACTAATTTTGGCCATACACGATTATGAGGTTTAAGGTGCTTTTATTTGGTGACGTTCTTTTTATCGGTAAAACGCCAAAAAAGTTAAAAAAATCAAACATCGTTCATTGGAAGATTCAAGATTGTTGGCTGAAGGGTCTAAACTCAATAACATTTTGCTGCATGAGATGGACAAATCTTCAAGAAAAAATGCTGATGTCAGAATTTGTGCTTCCAAACAGCCACAAAAAAACTACTTGAAAAACAAAAAAAAAACAAAATGAATCATACGAAAGTCGAACCAGCCAGTTAAGATGATTCAAAAAAGAAGAAAGAGACTGGTGACAGTGAAGATTTGGAAGATCAATTGTTTATATATTCTTTTTTTTTTATTTTCTTTTTCAATTGATTGTTATATAATAAAAATGTCATATATAATAAAAACGCCAAACAGCCAAAATGCTTGTTAAAACGCTATCATGCCGTAAAACGCCCCCAAAAACTCCCAAACTATAATAAAATTACTTTGGAAAAGTATTATAAAAAACCCATAAAATAAAAAAAAATAAAAAGCAAACTTGAAAATGTAACTAGAAATAGTAACTACAAAACAGAAAAAAATGAAGAGACGGAAAATTTATAATATTAGAATATAAAACGCCAAACTGGAAAGATGGGACGTGTTACAGATTTCAGAGAAAAAAGCTTATCAAAAACAATAATTACAAACAGTAACTGAAACGACGAATACTTTATTATAATAATGCACCGCCTAACCTACGCCGCCAAAAGAAATCCTATAAAATAATAACTCTCAGCAACTTCCATTTAATCAAACCAAAAAAACAATCGCCAAAATACTACAAAATACCACTCACTGCAAAACGCCAAAAAAATAAAAAAATCAAAGATGGCTAGTATGCTATCTTGGATATTCAGTATTGTTCTTCGGGAAGTTTCACAGAAAGGATTGTTAGCTGAGAAGAGTAACTCATAAAAATTTTGCTGCATGTGATGGACAAATCTTCAAGAAAAAGATACTATGAAAATTGAATGTCATTTTGTGTTCTTTGTTCTTGAATAAGGCTTGGATGAGGAGAAGAGATCAATGACACTGATGAGTGGGATGATTATAAAGATGAAGAAAAAGAGAAAAACCCACCCACACGTCAGAGATCTATGACCCCAAACATCCAAAAAAAAAAAGCCACTTCAACAGACAAGCAGGAAAAATAATCAAACCGATGGGTTTGTTAAGATTTACATAAAACGCCATATATTTGGTGACAGTTCTTGTACTATTAAAGAAGAGAGAGGCTGACTATGATTTTTAATTTATTTTCTTCGCTTCTATTTTTTTCTCGGTGGTTGTAATATAATTTTAAAATTGTAAAACGCCAAGATACCACAAACGCCAAAATGTATATAAAAAATAATAGAACAATGGCCATCTTGTTTAAAACGCCTGGAAAAAATGCCATTCAGATAGATTTCCCGAACCCCCTGGGGTTCCAATGGCATACGATTTGAAAAAACGCCATAAATGCCAAAATGTTAATACGATGAAACCTTTAAATGCCATTAATTATTGAATTTGATTAACGCCAAAAATCTTAAACCCCAAAAAATAAAACAATATTGGGAAAAGTGGAACTGGGAAAGCAGAAGATGAAAGGACAAAAAAGCCCCTCCGCCCTTCTCTATGCCGCGTGACACGTGTTGGGCCAGGATGCGTTCTCACCGTTCTCACACTTTTGAGCGTTTTCTCCTGATCCTGTTTCTATATATATATATAGGTAGAGGATCCTCTGCATTAATCCAAAAGTGTGAGAAGTGCATTATAACACTATATAACACCATATAAACATCGTATAACACTATGTAACACCATATAAACACCGTATAACACAATGTAACACCATATAACACTATGTAACACTATATAACACTATATTTTGTCTGATAGCATGTCTATGATAGATGTATAGTGTTATATATTGTTATATATTGTTATATAGTGTTATATGGTGTTATAGTGTTACATTGTGTTATACGGTGTTTATATGGTGTTATATATAGTGTTATAATACACTTCTCACACTTCTGAATTAATGTACACTATCCCTACCCTATATATATATGGGTGAGTTATTGTACAAATGGTGTTTTGTATGAGAAGTGTAAGAAAGAATATGGTGAGGACATATGACACTAATTAAAATTATGACTTGAGGGTGCAATTGTAAATGCATCAATGATTCAAATATGGTAATGAATCTATAGTTACGAATCTGAAAAGAGAGAATCCTTGATTTCAAGGTTTGATAATCATTCATAACATCATTCGTACTTCAATTCATAGTGTTTTTCATCATTCATAAACATCAGAACACATTCACAACATAGTGTTTTAAATAAATTCGTAGTTCAATTCATAGTGTTTTTACAACCCAGAAGATGCTCTTAATATGGTGTTTTAATTGTGTATGGTGTTTTGCATCATTCACAAACATCAGAACATATTCATAGCATGGTGTTTTAGATAAATTCGTAATTCAATTCATGGTGTTTTTACAACCTGTGTTCCAGATGTGAAAACACCATGTATTGAATCACAATACAATGTTTCCTGTTGTTTAAAATACCACGCCTTGAATCTTATTACCTTTCAAATGTTAAAACATCATGACTTGAATCACAATACAATGTTTCTAGGTATTAAACACCACGCCTTGAATCTTAAAATATTTCTTCCAGATATCAATCAAGAAACACTTACGTGAACACATGTTGTTTGTACCCTATCAGAATCTAGCAAGGAACGGTTAGGAGATGGGGAAATTGTCGAAGAAATAAGTCGTGGATGTTGTTAGAAGGACGTCTAGGGTTTTTTCGATGGTCGGGGGTGGTCACTCTAGAACCTCACCCTATATATATATATATATATATATATATTGTTTTATAAAACCAAAGTATACTTTGTTGTTATTATGGAAGCAACTTAGTTTGAAATAAAATTTATGTTGAAATGTATATATGTTTAGAATCAAATACATAGTTTTCTAAAAATAGAAAGTTGTAGGAATGGTATCAAATAGACTCTGATTGAACTCATTCAAATGACATTGGAATCGTCTCATACAACTCTAAGTTATAAGATTTTAGGTTTTCGCTTTTTGATTTTTAGCTTGTATATTTTAGAAATTTTTTAGATCAATGTGTTTTTCCTTTATTTGTGTCATTGTGTTTTATTTCTTGAATTTGTTTTATATTTCTCGGCATTATGTTATATTTTGCGATCCATTGTGTCTTTGTACCCTTCATAGATTTAAAAGACTTTGTATGATAACTTTACCCAATTTATATAAAAATAAACATAAATGTATTTTTATATTTTAATTGTTACATATTACGTATTATTGAGAAAACTATATATATATATATAGGATCACGCTAAAATGAGAACCACCTCGAGTTGTAAGAACCGCGAGAACTACACCGTACGGGGCGAGATGGACCAATTTTTTTTTTCATAAACGTAGATACATGTATTATAAGCACACTTGTAAAAAAAATTCAAAAAAAAAAAGTTTTTGAGCACCTCAAGTGTGCATTTACGGGTACCGTAAATTTTCCGGCCAGATTTATGGGTCCCGTAAATACAAACTTGTGGTGCTCAAAACTACACACACGACATTTTTTTTTGAATTTTTTTTTACAAATGTGCTTATAATACATGTATCTACGTTTATGAAAAAAAAATTGGTCCACCGCGCCCCCTACGGTGTAGTTCTCACGGTTCTTACAACTCGAGGTGGTTCTCATTTTAGCATTCCCCTATATATATATGGGAGGGTTTAAATGAGAACGCTAAATATCGCGAGAACCATGAGAACAAATGAAAAAACCACGAGAACTTGGTCAAAAACAATTCAGATTCAAAATTTCTTTTTACACTTATCAAACAATTCAGATTCAAAATTTCTTTTTACACTTATCAATATCATTCGAATACAATGTTAGAAATTAAATTTACATGTTTAAATTTATATGAATTCGTAAATAACGAAAATTTACACATCTGTAAGTTTATCATTTACACATGTGTAAATTTGTTATATTTGCACATGTTTAAAAAATCTAGTAAGAGTGATTTTGAGAGAAGAAATGCATTATTTGATGTTGTATTTTAATTAGAATGAGGTTTGTATTAAAAAAATTCGGTTTTGATTGGTTTTCTCATTCGTTCTCACGGTTCTCGCAATATTTAGTGTTCTCAAGATAACCCTCCCCTATATATATATATATATATATATATAGGGTCAGGATTTAGAGAAAACGGTGAAAAGTGTGAGAACGGTGAGAACGCTTATGGGTCGTCCGATCAAAACAATCCATGGACTAGATTGCGCGGTGGCGTCTTCGTAAATAACATCAATTTTATTATGTGGGGCGCGCTTCATTAAGGGTAAAAGGGTCTTTTACAGCTCATATTCAAAACGCCATCAAATGATAACACGCCATTAAAAAAAATTAAAACGCCATTAAAAACAAAACGCCAAAAACTACTCATAAAACGCGTTGGATATTACAGGAAGATGAAACAACACAGTAACTGAATTTCAGTTATTAACATTTATTAGAAGAAAATTCCCTCCTAAATTACGCGCCAAAAACATCATTATATAAACGAGATAAAACATTGCTTCCATAATCACTTCAATCTATCCATTTCTGCAAAAAAAACATCTTTAACCAAAAACGCCAACTTAACCAAAACGCCAAAAATGGAAACAATCGTTTCATGGAGATACTCTCTGGCAATCAGGCGATTCGTCCTCCGTTTTGACAATAGAAGGAGGGTGTATGTTAAGACGGTCAGGGCAATTCTGAAGATGGAAGAAGACATACAGAGGGGAATCTTATCCCTTGGCATCGCTCTAGAAAACGAATGCCATGAAACACATATGCTTATGAAAGCATTAACCAGGAAATTTGGACCAATCAAAGCAGATGTGAAGCCGGACCCTGTCATGACATCATGGCGTTTTGATGATAAAACAGACATGGTGACCGTTACATACGACAGCGGAGAACAGGAAGTCTACTGGCTAGAAAACATCATAACAAAGCAGCGTCTTGGTTTCATGGAAGAATTGCATAACGCCACCTATACCAACACAGAAATAGACTCAAAATTGGAGTTAATGCAAGACATGTTCAAGTGGAGGCTTCAGAATCTTCAGGAACAAGAAGCTGATGAAGGTGAAGGTGATGACATGGATGAAGATCCAGATGAAGACTCCAAGGAAGAAGAAGATGACGCAAGTGATGAATACTTTTCGGATAAAGTACCTTCTGACGAAAGCTTTTAATTTTTTTCCTCTTTTTTTTCTTCTGTGTAATCCTTTTTTTAAAGATAATTAAATGATATATTTCTCTCTTTATTAGCAAAACGCCAAAAAAATACTAAAAATGGTTATTCCTTACAAAACGCCAAAAATAACAAAAAACATTTTTCCTGCTTAATATTTTATTTACACCGTTATTGTATTTTGTCATCTTGGTCTGCATAACGCCATTTAAAAAAACGCCAAACTTAGAATATGGGGCGTCTGTCACCTATGAAACTGGTAAAAGCTGATCAACACAGTAAATACAAAAACAGTAACTGAAAAAAGACAGTTACTTTATTACTATCATTTGATCACACCCAGAAAACACAAACGTCATATCCTCTAGAAACCACTCACTTTAAAACACCAAAAAATGTTAGTTAAAAAAACCACAGAGGGCAAAGCTTTCACTGAATGGATTCTTCTTCTGAGAGGGTTATCTCAATAATATTTTCCTGAATGAGATGGACAAATATTCAAGAAAAAGAGACTCATGACATTGATATGCCTTCATGTGAGCTTTGTTCTTGATGAATATAGGCATGGAATAAAGGGATCAACACAAGGGTAAAATGCTATTTTGGACTCCATTATTACAAATATCATCAAGCAAGAGTTGATCTTTAATGACATACCACCAAACAAGAATATCACACTAAAACACAGGATGCCACTAAGCAGCTTCGTCTAAAAAAGATGGGGTTTATGTAGGAAAGTTGGCATCTAGCTAAGGTATTCAAAAGGTTCAAAACGCCAAACCAAATTCAAGAAGAAGGAGCTGATGACAGTGAAGATTCAGAAGAGAAATTAGATTACCATTTTTAATTTTTTTTCTTTTTCATTTTATATTGTTTTGTTATAAGTTATCTATTGTTTTGTTATCTAATTCTCTACAAATAAAATACATTATTATATAAAACGTCAAAACTACAAACACCAAAACGCTAGTAGTTCGAAAACTGTGAGAACGGGTGCTGGCAAAGCAACTAGTCAAATGTATAAACGCCAAAAAAAAACATTTTGTCTTATTGTTAACTTATGAAAATATTAATGACTCGTAGTTAATATTATACAAAACGCCATAAAACGCCAAAAAAATTGACCAAAAAACGCTATAACGCCAAAAAATTATCAATGTGACACAAAAACAATTAATTCAACGCCAAAAAGTTTAATAAATACAATTAACGCCAAAAAAACCTTAGACACCAGAAAACGTTATAGCGCGTTAGGAAAATAAAAGAAGATTGAAAAGACAAAAAAAACCCTCGGACCCTGATCAAGTCCCGCGCCACGTGTTAGGCCATGATGCGTTCTCACCGTTCTCACACTTTTGAGCGTTTTCTCCTGATCCCGTTTCTATATATATATATATAGGGTAAGGATAGTGTAAAAAGGGCCTAAAGTGTGAAAAGTGTAAGAAGTGTTTTAAACCATTAGATCTTTGATCTAATGGTTGAGATCAATAAGGACCAAATTGTAAATTGTGTTTTAATTATTTGGGCTGATTTGAAAGTTGTAGGGGTAATAGTGTCTTTTTATATGTTTCAAATAAGGTAACTTCTCCTAAATTCCAGCGATCCTTGTTCATCCTTATTCTACGAATCCGAAAACATGTAACTGCTACCAGAAAATATAACACTATACTATATAACACTATACATCCATCATAGACCTGCTACCAAAAAATATAACATTATAACACTATATAACACCATATAACACTATGTAACACTATATAACACTATACGTCCATCATAGACATGCTACCAGAAAATATAACACTATAACACTATATAACACCATACATCCATCATAGAACTACTACCATAAAATATAACACTATAACACTGTATAAAAACCTTCATTCTGCAGGCATCACTATATAAAACTTTATAAAACCTTCATTCTGCGATCTTCAGAAATTATAATTGATGAACGATAACTCACATTATCTTAATTGATCTTTAAAAAAAATACAAATTCGTATTCATATAATAAAGGGTGGCGGTTATGAAAGGTTATCAATTAATTGAATCAATGAGAAAATTATTTGTTTACCCTTTTGAATTAATTTATATTGAGGACACATATCATCTTCACAATATTTTTCACACTTCTCACACTTTGGGACCCTTTGTACAGGAACTTTAATATATATATATATATATATTTATATATATATATGGTAGGGTTCATGCGAGAACCACTTTTATCGCGAGAACCATTGTGAACACAATAAAATAAACCCACTACACCACCCAAAACCTAAGAAAACCTAACCCCCCCCCCCCACCCCACCCCTACCCTAAAAACCTAATCCCCCACCACAAGCTAAATGCTAAAAACTAACCCCCCCCCCCCCCCTCAAAAAAAAAAAAAAAAAAAAAAAAAAACCCACTCACCCAAGCTAAATGTTAAAAACTAAACCATAAAGCTAAACCCTCAAAAAACCTAAAAAAATCTAAAAAAAAAATTTTTTAATGTTTTTTTAATAAAAATCGTTAGTTTTAGTCTCAAAAAAGAAATTTAAAATTTATTTTTTTGACAAGAATAGTGATTTTTATTAAAAAAAAAATCTTAAATTGTGTCTTTTTAAGATTTTTTAGGTATTTTTGGTTGTGTTCACATTGGTTCTCGTGGTTTTCGCAATAAAGGGTGGTTCTTAACGGATCATTCTCCTATATATACATATAGGAGGGTTATCTTGAGAATGATAAATATTGTGAGAACTGTGAGAACGAATGAAAAACGAATCAAATCCAATCTTTTTAATAAAACCTCGTTGTAATTAAATTACAACATCAAATAATTCATTTCTTCTCTCAAAATCATTCTTAGTAGATTTTTTTACACATGTGTAAATATAACAAATTTATACATGTGTAAATGACAAACTTACACGTGTGTAAATTTTCTTTATTTACGAATTCATGTAAATTTAAACGTTTAAATTAAATTTCTAATATTGTATTCGAATAATAATGATAAGTGTAAAAAATGAATTTGCATTGTTTTTGACCAAATTCTCGCGGTTTTCATTCGCTCTTACGGTTCTCACAATATTTAGCGTTCTCATTTAAATTAAAAAAAAAAAGAAACTACATAACATGAACACGATATTTCAAATAACATATTCAAACTCAACTTTTTATTTCCAAAGTCCTAAATTCATTTTTTTAGTAGTGAAAACTCTAAAACATTATTTGCTAAAAGAATATCATATGTCAAAGACCATTTATAAATAACTCTATTTAAAAAGAAAAGATAAATTACATCGCCACGTGAATATTCAATTGGAAAATGTAGTCCTTACCTAGAGTAGGTTTTGTGAGATGCATCTTATTGATTCCTATGATATTACACTTTTAAAATGAGTAGTTGAGTACTATTTTATGATTATTTTTCAACGACTCATTTATGTTTCTTTAAAACATCTCTCTTTTTATGATGGAAGTTATTTGAGATGTGATATGTTCTCAATTCTCATGAATATTAACTTCTAAATATAAAGGAAAATTGGTAATTAATAAACCAACCTTTCACCAGTTGGTAAAGAATAATCCTACCTACAGAATTGTTAAATAATAATACTACCTTTCAATATGTTGGTACTCAATGGACCTCCGTTAGTTTTTTTAACTGAAGTTAGTTTTTAACTTTTATTTATTACACAAACAGTCCCTGTAGTTATAAGTTACTAGTTTTAAGTTTTATTTATTACACAAACAGTCCCTGTAGTTATAAAAAAATCATAAAAATCCTAAAAAATCAAAAAAATTCTAAAAAATCATAAAAATTCTAAAAAATAAAAATAAAAAAAATTATAAAAAATCAAAAAAAAATTCTAAAAAATCAAAAAAATTCTAAAAATTCTAAAAAATAAAAAAAATCATAAAAATTCTAAAAAATAAAAAAAATCGATTTATAAAATTAACGTGTTTCGCTTTACGGAAATTTTATGAAAAACAGGCAGAGTTTTCTCTGTTTTTGGACGACCCCGATAACACAAGTTGTCGATATAATATTCAAAACGCAACAATCAATGAAGCAAAATATCTATACGATTTATACAAAACTAAAATGAAATTTAAACAAACAAACCCAAATCAGATTCTGATTGAACCGACTTCGTGAGTGGCTCGAAACCGAACACAATCTCGAACCGAATCAACTCAAAATGACCATGAATCTGAACTGGAACCGGGATTCGATCTAAGCCGATGTCGGCGCCGTGACTCGAACAAGAACAGATCCGTCGCCGCCGTAGACGACGGCGCCACTGCCGTCGTCATTCTCCGTCGTCTCTTTCTCTCCCCGCGTCTCTTTCCCTCTCCTTGCTTCCCTGGCCAGCCGTCGCTCACCACCACTGCCGCCGCTATCAACGGCTCCGCCGCCGGAGAGTATCAGGAAGACGATGAGAGGAGGGGGTGGGTGATGGTTTAGGATGAAGAGAATGAGGGTTGCTGGTTGTGTGTGGGTGAGTCGCGGCTGAAAACAACCACCACCGTCGATGGTCAAATTGTAGAAGAAAGAGGGGGTGGGGTGTTTGGCTGAGGATGTTGTGGTAAGATGAAGTCTTTTTTTTTTGAAAGGAATGAAGATGAAGCTTGTACTCCATTTTTTAAGATATTTTTTTTATGATTTGTATGATTTTTTAGAATTTTTTTTATTTTTTAGAATTTTTATGATTTTTTTTATTTTTCAGAATTTTTTTGATTTTTTATAATTTTTTTGATTTTTTAAGATTTTTTAGAACTTTTATGATTTTTTATAATTTTTTTGATTTTTTAGGATTTTTATGATTTTTTATAACTCAGGGACTGTTTGTGTAATAAATAAAAGTTAAAAACTAACTTCAGTTAAAAAAAAAACTAACGGAGGTCCATTGAGTACCAACATATTGAAATGTAGTATTATTATTTACCAATTCTGTAGGTAGGATTATTCTTTACCAACTGGTGAAAGGTTGGTTTATTAATTACCAATTTTCCAAATATAAACCATGACAAGGTTTTAAAATTTGATCTCTAGAATGTCACATTCTCTTTTAGTTTAACACATCTATTAGGGTTGGTAAGTTCTAAAATAAGCACTTGAAATGTTTACACGCATACACATGTGATGGTCCAACGAAAATGGGTTTGGGTAGATTCTCCCTAAAGTAGCTAACATGAGAAAAGTGTATTATCGTAGAAGAAAGGCTCTTGCAATCAATTTTCAACTTAAGAATAAGTATGATGTAAAAATATTAAGGGCACTTCCCATTTCATGAAAAGTAGAACATGTAAACACAACTTAACACTCCACACATTATCTAAAACGCCACACATTGTCCAAAACGCCATACAACTTAAAAAAATGGCTAAGGTTATTGCATGAAGGTTTGAGAGGTCAGAGAGACCTTTCATCATAAAGTTCTCTGATAGGAGAAGGGTGAACGTCAAGACAATTAAGGCCATACTTAATACGGATGAAGCCGTTTAGAGGGATATTCCGGCCCTTGGGATTGACGATTGTGAAAGGACTCGAAAGGTAATAACTAATAAGAAGATTGAATAGAAAATTTCCAGCAGATGATAATGATATTGACGATACTCCTCTACCAATAGTTAGCAGTTGGGGGTTGGATGAAGAAGCCAAAACGGTTAAAGTGACTTATCGACATGGGGTGGAATATTCATTGCCGATGGATGAAATGCTGAAGACAGAGAGACTACATCTTCTTGAACAATTCTGTGATTTAGCACCTTCGAACGATGCAAGATCCTGGGTTGTAATGATATTTAAGTATAGGTTGCAGCAAATAAGAAACGAGATGATGGCGTTATACGCCAATGCAAAATATGATGATGATGATGAATATGAAGAAAGTGATGAACAAAGCGATGGGTACATCTCTGATATAATCCCATACATAGAAGACTATTAGTTTGTTTTGATTTTGTCTTATTGTAATCTTATGAAAATATTAATGAATTATTAAGAACGCCATGAACGCCAAAATTTTTTTACCTTTATAACATATATGGGATTAATTCACCCGAGAACGCCATAACGCCAAAAAAATTATCTTTGTGACACAAGAACAATTAATGCAACGAGACAGATCCAAAAAAAACCAGTAAAACGCCAGGTAGTTATCGAATCTAACTAAACGCCAAAAAAATCTTAGACGCTAAAAATAAAGCAGTATTGTAACACACGAATTGGGAAAAAAGAAGATTAAAAAGACAAAAAAGCCCCTCCCACCCTGATTATATCCCGCGCCACGTCTTCCATCAGGATATGTTCTCACCGTTCTCACACTTTAGGGCGTTTTCTCCTTATTCCGTTTCTATATATATATATATATATAGAGAGAGAGAGAGAGAGAGAGAGTAAAATAGCGTACGAGATGAGTATTCCGCATGTTATGGGTGTTCGGGTTTGTGAGTTTTAGGAATTCCGCATGTTATATTTCCGATATGGTGTCCAGGTTTAATGAATTTAGTGAATCCGCATGTTATGGTGTATGGGTTTAGTGAATGTAGTGATCCGCATGTTATATAGGTTGTCTGGGTTTAGTGAATTTAGTGTATCCGCATGTTATGGTGTCCTGGTTTAGTGAATTTAGTGAATCTGCGTGTTATAGGCTGTCCGGGGTTAGTGAATCCGCATGTTTTTAGGTTGCCCGGGTTTATGAAGCCGCATGATATAGGTTGTTCGGGTTTGTGATGCCGCATGTTATATCTTCATAGCGTATTCATCGTACGTTAAGGCTAATTGTACAAGAATCTGCCTATATATACATATGTCAGAAAAAAAAAAAACTACATAACATGAGATATTTCAAATAACAAATTCAAACTCAATTTTTCATTTCCAAAGTCCTAAATTCATCTTTTTTGAGTGGTGAAAACTCTAAAACATTATTTGCTAAAAGAATATCATATGTCAAAGACCATTTATAAATAACTCTATTTAAAAAGAACAGATAATTTACATCGCCACGTGAATATATTCAATTGGAAAATGTAGTCCTTACCTAGAGTAGGGTTTTGCACTTTTGTGAGATGCATCCTATGATATTACACTTTTAAAATGAGTACTATTTTATGATTATTTTTCAACGATTCATTTATGTTTCTTTAAAACATCTTTCTTTTTATGATGAAAGTTATTTGAGATGTGATATTTTCTCATGAATATTAACACTTCTAAATATAAACCAAATTTGATCTCTAGAATGTCACATTCTCTTTTAGTTTTGACACATCTTTTAGGGTTGGTAAGTTCTAAAATAAGTACTTGAAATGTTTACACGCATACACATGTGATGGTCCAACGAAAATGGGTTTGGGTAGATTCTCCCTAAAGTAGCTAACATAAGAAAGCACTAGTATTATCGTAGAAGAAAGGCTCTTGCAAACAATTTTCAACTTAAGAATAAGTTTGATGTAAAAATATTAAGGGCACTTCCCTTTCATGAAATTCTACCCTATAATTACACTAATAACTACATTTTCTTTCTTTGTTTGATTAAATAATATTTTTTATATTTTTATCATTACCTTTTATCTCTCGTTCACTCACAACAACTTTCAAAATATACTACAAAATTACAGGAGGGTGAACACTGTCTCAAAAAATATACAAATGAACATTTAGATTTTCTATCTCCTTTACTTACAACCACTTTTTATAATATAAAGACCACTCTCACAGAATATAGGGGAAGGGATGTGAGTGCTCTAACACCAGGATTTTCAGATCGACTAAATACTTAAAACACGTGTACGAATCCAATCATTAACAAGCTCCAATTTATCGAAGAGTCGTTGATCTAGGATGATCTAGCCTGAGATTAGGCAATGGGAAGCACGAATCCCGTTGTCAATACTCCACAAGCAGCGGTGATGGTTCCAATTCGGATGCAGTGGGCAAGTGGTGGTGTTAGGGAGACAAATTGGAGAAAGCAACTAGCGTTGGTGAAGTCCATGGGCCAAATCCATGGCAGAAAGGGTGTCACCAACAACTTCCAAGAGCCGATTGGTTCTCCGACAAGAATCCGACCACCCTTTTTTTGTGGTGGATGTTCTCGCTTTGTGTAAATCGGCACTCGTGTGAACATTTGTGACTGTTTCAACAACTTTTTTTTGGCATAACTCTAGCAAAGTCCTATTAACGTAGATCTTGGTTACATATTCATATTTTGTACCGATATACAATTGTGTTGATACAAGTGTTTGTCAATTTCCCGCGATGTGGCATTTTCCATAATAGGATCAAATCGAGCAACGCGATCAAACGTGACGTATAGCAATTAACACGACTAGCACAAGGGGAACTATATAAAAATGAATGTACGCATATATTTATTGGATAATAATTACAATGATAGCAATAACAATAACGTGGCGTACAAGGATTTTAGCTACAAATATATATGTACACACGACGGTTGTGTATATAACTATGATGATAGTGGAATTATTTTGAAAACTATACAAATAATTGTTCTAGGTTGTGAGATTTCAAATTCTTACTATAGTAGTCCGTATGTCATAATCTTGAGAGTTTGAATTTTTGCTACAATATAATTTGATTTCTTGACCCGATCCGTTCTAACATGATCCATTATTGCCCCTACCAAAAATTCATGGATTTGGCATTGCTCATAGGTTGTTGTTACCTCGGTAGGTGAGCTTTTGTAAGATGATCGACCAGCATGATCAACATTCTATTTAGATCATCAACAACAATAGTATTAGTAAATATCAACGATTGGAAGAGGCATGGAGTGAGGCACAAACTATATCTCTGATTATGCTCATTTCATTTGACTGCTAATCATAAATGACATTCAATTTTTTTTTTCGATAAGAAAATAAATAATTTCATTACCATAGATCCACATAAGCATAAATTAGGGGTTAATTCTTTTTATTTTCTTTTCTATAATCTGTACACCTTTACCTTATTACAATAAGGTAAAGTGCTTCACCGGTACACCTTTCTAGTCTTCATTCTGAGTCATGATCAATACCATAAAAAGAAAAATGAAAAGCGCTAAACCAGACCGATCTTTACCATAAAAAGAAAAAAGAGCTTTCACCGCAATTCATTACTTACTTAGCCTTCTTAGTTTAGCATTCTACCAAAAAAATCTTCTTTCTCGGGGTCAATCTAGTCCTCTTTGAATTGATCTCGTTTCTAGTCGAGAAATGGAAGCCTTTTATAAAAAAGATGAAGACATGGCATTGGAACTAAATCATTATTTTTTCGTCGACTATGAAGTTTGACACCTTTAGCTTCATATTAGAGAAAGTCAAAAGAAAAGCATCATTCACATCTTACATTAATTTCTTAGGGACTCTAGATCATAGACTGGGATCACTCGAGATCGATGGCTATGCACTCACCCGGATGCAAACATTGGCTTGTTAGATTTTCCTTAGAGTAAGTAGTTGGCTACTATTTACACTAGAAATGAAAGTAAGAAAACATGCATTAAGAAGGGTAGTTCGGGCGACGGTCTGGTTTTTTGTTATTGGCACAAGCAGGTGCCTACTACTTAAGAACACTAGCAATGAGATCTCATCTCTTTGACTTAGGTTCCGAAGCTTTTCGCAAAGAACAGAGGGAAAAAGCGAAAAAGCAAGTTTTCATCAATAGTTTTTCTTCATTCCGAAAAAAGTGTGTTCACTTATTCTTCTTTAGCTTTGAGCTTGGTTCAGATAGGACTTGTCCTCACTCACTAGCTAGCCGGACTAGTGGGAGCCTATCTAGAGACATACTGAAAACCATGCCTTTCGAACCAAACGCAACTCCCGTCTTCCAAATGAAAAGAAATAAAAAAGGGTAGAAAGATGGCGTGCAACATGTAGAGCACATGTAACGTAGACTTGTTTCATATTTTTGAACTAAGTGGTTGGCCTAACACGACTGACAGATAAACCAACGTTAATAGCAGGTCTAATTCCTCAATAAAAGAACTCTGTTTCTGAACAGATTTGTCCATCAATAACGGGGATCACATTAGTGGGAATATATGTTGATACATCTCTAGCTTGTGTTTCAATGACAGGTAAGGTGGTAAAGCTACCTTCGCCTGTCTGTCCAGTCGTTTACCGACTCTTTCTAAGAGACGGGAATGTAAATAGCACTCGTATGACAGAATTGTCCAGTCGTTTACCGGCTCTTTCTAAGAGAAAGGAATGTAAATAGAACTCGTATGGCAAAATTAGATCCTGATCCTTTTTAGATCAAGCAAAGCAAAGAGACTAGAAGTAGATAGAAGTGCAATGGCATTTACTCAGTTGATAGAAGAAATAGTGCAGCTCAGTGCTACGGCTTAGTTAAGGGGCTAAGAGCTATGATTGACTTATAAGGAGAGTTACGGTAAGTGAGAGAGTTCACGACACGTATGTTATTCACATATTAAGATTGGTTAGTTGTCTTTGATTGTGAGACTAGGGAAAATTAACAGATGACTGGAGAGACGCGACGTCGATAAAACTATAAAGAAAGAAAAAAACCTAAAGGAATTAAACCCAAGCCTTTGTTTAAAAGTGCAAACTCACTTACCACTAGACCAACGTCCAAAGATCTGGCAACATCCTCACAACAAATGTAATATATGATATAAAAAAAAATCACTATTCATGAAACCTCACTAATAATAATAACTAGGGTATATGCCCGCCGCGTTGCGGCGTTATGTTACCATCGGTATTCGACTAATATCGGTTCGGCTCGATACAGTACCCATATGATACATGCACTCGGTATAACAATCTACACCTGTTTTACGTCAACTGAAACCATAAAAACAGTTGTTTGGATGGTATTGGTTTGGTTAATTATGGTAACGGTGTAGATAACAGATTTCTTTTCGCAGAAGAAGTTATATAAATATTATCAAAACCGGAAACCAAAAAATATGAGTTTGTTTTTATTTTAAATAGAAGAACTAAATATTTAGAAACCATTTTACGTTAATTATCTTATAAATATTGTATTGATGGTAAATCTCAGATATCTTTTTACGTTTGAAAAGTTCATTTTTTAAATAAATAGTGTTTGACCAAGTCCAACCCAACCCTATAATGATTTCATAAAGACTTATTTACAATATAATGGTTTCATAAAGACTTATTCATAATTTAATTATTTTTTAACAGCCAACAAATCAAATCCTGAGCACTCTCGGGGTACCCACTTGACAAACGGAGTACTCCGAGAGTAACCCGAGTCGCCCACCACCAATTCCAGGGAAAACCCGGTAATCCACCCGCCGTAGGCACGATAGTGAATTACCGGTAAAACCCGTTTGACTCAAGGATCGAACCCATGTTTCCCTGGGTCTCCTATCACTACCCACCAATGCCTCACTCTTTCTTGTTAGTGCACTATGTCTGTTGACTTTGTCTTGTATCGAGTCGAGTCGTGTAACGAGATAGGATAAACCAGCGCTTGGGAAGCTAGAAACTGAGTTTTAAGTGTGGAAAGTTAATTTCGCATGAAATAGCCAAAGGCTATTTCTTACGGAATTACAAGTAGGTAATTTCGCACGAAGTTACCATTGGCTATTTCGTGCGAAATTACAAGTCTATAAATACCCGAGTCTAGGTTGTCATTTGTAACTTTTTTGATTCGGTAACGAAGTGCTGCCAAATTGTCTCCAGGTTGTAAATCAGTGTTATATCAATAATAGAGACATTTATATTGAATCAAGCTGTAAACAAATCCGTTTCTCTGAATTCCGCCTTTGATTCAGATACAAACTCTTCTGATCAACTCATTCAGGTCGCACAACGATCCTACATTTCTTTGCACCAAGTGGGAATTGAACTTGAGTTTTCAAAGAAGAACCCAAATACTCCTACCACTTGAGCTAGTGGTCATTAGCTATTTATAATTTAATTAAACTCAAATTTGAAGGGTAACCCACACGCCCGTAGGCACGATGGTGAATTACCGGTAAAACCCGTTTGGCTCAAGGAGCGAACCCAGTTTTCTCAGGGTCTCCTATCACCGCCCACCAATGCCTCACTCGTTTTTTACACAAAGTGGAAATTAAACTTGAGTCTTAAAAAAAGAACCCATATACTCCTACCAATTAAGTTAGAAGTCATTGACTATTTATAATTATAATTTAATTAAAATCAAATTTCCAGCACTGTTCATGACGACTTTCATTTAATAATAATAATAAAATAATAATAATAATTATTATTATTATTATTAGTAGTAGTAGTAGTAGTAGGACGACATTTTAGAGAAACACAATAAATGTGAAGGCATGGATGTGTAAATTTTCCCTAACCACTTTACAAGAAAAGACCCTACGTAGAAGAAGTATATTTTGTTATGTAACATCTTCAACCCCCACTTAAGTATATTTTATTATTATTATTATTATTATTATTAGTAGTAGTAGTAGTAGTAGTAGTAGTAGTAGTAGTAGTAGTAGGACGACGACATTTTAGAGAAACACAATAAATGTGAAACAGTGTTTTAACAAAGCCTTGAGAAAATTAGACCTAAAATCGAGCTAAAACCTGATCAATTTGACAAAAATTGGACCGATATGCTGATGTCACAATAATTTCGCATGGAATAGCATCTTAATTTCGCACGAAATTACATTTTGTGATTAATTTCATTTGAAATTGCTGGTAATTTCGCACGAAATTAGATTTTGTTTGATATATTTGAATGCTAGTTAATTTCGTACGAAATCATATTTCGTTTGGTATTTTCGCTCAAAAACACTATTTCGTTTGAAACATATAATTTCGTTTGTGTTGTTATTTCGTTTGAAGGACTATTGCAGATAATTTCGCACCAGTTGCTATTTCGCTTGAAAAAGTTTATTCCGCATCAAAGTGATTTCGTTTGAGGATTTTTATTTCGTTTGAAGGAAATTCAAGAAATTCTCATCATGGCTGAAGAATTCTACAACACGTTCTACAACGCATTAACATCAGAATCTTCCGAAACTTCAACTGTTACACCAAAAACAATAACAAAAGCAATTAATGAAAATATTAAACATGATAATTTTTACGGAACACATTCAAAACCACCAACACTTGAAAGCATTGAAGACTATACTTGGTGGAAAGACCGTTTTATTAGCTGGGCAAAAGCTTACGCACATGAAAGCTGGTTCTGTCTTGAGTTCGGATATGAAAGACCAAAAAATGATAAAGGAGAAGATCTTCCACTCAAGAACTTATCCAAAGAAGATAAATCCGAATTTGCAGTCGAATAGAGAATGATTGCTTTAATCCAATCATCAATCAGAAATGATATGTTTGCGTTACTACAACATGACGGATCATCAAAATCTGTTTGGGAAGCTTTAAGAGTTAAAGCTGAGGGGGGTAAACAAATCAAAAAGAATAAAATTGCTTTGTTAAAGAAAGAATTCGATTTATTTGACAGTCTTAAAGATGAATCAGTTAGACAAATGATTGAACGTTTTTGTCATCTAAAAATTGAACTAGAAAGATTTTAGATTGAGAAAACGAGAGAAGAAATAATTGACAAAATAATAGAAGCGTTACCATGAGCTGATCAGTGGCAAATGTTTGTGTTTATATTGAAAAATGATGCTTTGTATGAAACAATTTCTCTCGATGTGTTAATTGAAAAGATTGAAACTCATGAGCTTGAATTGCAGAAACAAAACAAGATGCGCAGTTCTTCACATCAACAGAATGTTAGTCTCTATTACAAAGGTAATTTACCTTCGGTGAAAGTTGGTGAATCACCAAAGACAGCATTCAGTGGTGAGAGGACAAAAGAACCTCAGAAAAGCTCATCAAGTTACGATCCGGGTTATCATTTATTTTCTTCAAAAGTCAATTCTGAAGAATCAGAAGAGATACTTTGCAACATTGCTCTCAAGTTGAAAAATTATCCGGCTATGAGCATCAATGCTGCTAAACAGTAAATGAGCTTTCTTGCATCTGTTCGGGAATCTTATGAAGGTCTAGTAGCTGGGAAAATTGGAAATTCTGAATTAACCAAAGAAGACTACGACCAGATTGATCCGGAAGAGATGGAACTCATTGATATTCACTGGTGTTTGGCAAGTTGCATCCGCAGAGCTCAAAAATATATGGAAATTACTGGGAAACAATCAATCGGAGGTCCATCAACAAAACTGGGATTTGATAAATCCAAAGTGACCTGCTTCAAGTGCAAACAAAAAGGTCATTTCAAGAGAGAATGCAACAATTCTGCAGTTGGTGGAAATGAACATCCCTTCAATGATGATTATTACCGAAAGGCAATCTACCACCGAAGCAAAGAAGAGCCAAAAATGATTGAAAATCATCCCAAAGAGAAATCAAGAGCTTGTGCAGTAATCCATGATGATGAAGGATATGATTGGAGCCAGATTCTTCCAGAAGAAGATCGTTTGGACAATCAGGTTACAGCTCATGGCAGAAACACATCAAAGAGCAAACATTATGTTTTTGTAGCTGAGGTCAAAGAGGAAAACAAAGAAGAAAATGTTATTATTGAAGTCAAAGAGAAAACCATAGAAGAGATTCTGAGTGAGAAAACGTACAGAGAAAGAAACATTGCTTGGAATAGAATGGATGAAATGCAAGAAGAGTATGACAGTGCAGTGATTAATAAAAGATGGGATAAAAAACGAGAGTGCTATGTCAACAGAAATGGAGAACCAGTTGTTCCCAAGAAGGACATAATTTTTGATGATGTTCTTCTCATAATTCCTCGATCTGTCGAATATTATACAAATGTATCAAAAGATAACACATATGCGAAAATGCATGAAAAAGATATAAGATATGTCATGACTTCAAGTTTGAGGAAGAGGGATGAAGAAAGAATGAAGAAGAATGTTGAGTGTATGGTTGAAGAGTTGAAGAAGGTAGTTGAAGAAGCTAAAGATAAAGTTGTGAAAGTGGAGGATATGAAGATAGAAGAGGAAGATAAGGTAGAAGAAAGAGTTGTTGAAAAAGAAGCTGTTACAGAAGAACAGCAAGTTGAAGAAGCTGAGGAGAAGCTAGAAAGTTCGGGTGAAGTGAAGAGTGATGCTGGTGCTGGTGATGAGAAAAAGAAAGATGCTGATCAATCGAAAGTTGCAGTAAACACCGAGGTGCCAATCACTGAGGTAAATTCTGATTCTGAAGTCTTAAAAGAAATCGTTGAACAGTGCAGGAAATGCATGAAAACGTGCAGTGCTTGTACTGAAAAAGACGAAAGATTCAGAACAAGAGATCTTGAATTTACAAAAATCGAAGAGGTTTTTAAAAATAAATACAAAGAAATGTTAAGAAATGAAAAAGTTTTGAAAGATAATGATGAAAAATTTTCAGAAAAATGTAAAAAGTTAGAAAAGGAAAATGAAATTTTGAAAGAAAATGTTTTGAAAATGACAAAAGAATGTTCTCAAAAAGAAATTGTTAAGAAAGAATATGATTCAATAAAATTGGCATATCACATTACAAAAGAGTCATATGAAAAGGTGAAGAGTGAAATGAAATTTGTTCAATCAAGATTGAATTACTGTTCTGAAACAACTAATACGCTTAAGCGACAGTATGAAATAAAGCAACAAGTTGTAAATTCTTACATTGAGGATGTTGCTAAGCTAAAGCGTCAGATTGCTGATTTAGAACAGGATAACAACAAGTTAAAAAATTATCATGCGTCATCATATGTGCTTGAAAGAATTTTCAACATAAAACCGGATGGTAAAGATTCTGATCAAAACAAAAAGGGCATTGGCTCAGAGTTTCATCAAGTTCCACCACCGGAAAAGTTTGCATTTTATGATGATGAAAAGGTCGAAAAAGCTTTCAACATGGTAGATCAATTGCCAGATAACATTGACATAACATATTCCAAATCTAATGATTCTAGTGATTCAGAGGTGGTAGGTAAGGTTGTTGAAAGTGTGTTGAAAGAAGAGTCGGTTGAAACAGGTAAATCTGAATCACATGATGAAAATGAAGGTAATTTTCATGATGGATATCTGAAAAACTCAAAATCTGAGAAAAAAATGGATGATAATTCAAAAGGATTGGTTTATACCATGATTGGATCGGACAAATTATTCTTAGATGTTGTATTCCCGATTCAGAATGTGATTTCAGAAAAGATTGACAAAGTTTTCAAAATGGTGGAGATTGAAAAGTCCGAGATTTCAAAGTTTGCTGGAAAATGTCAAAAAACTTTTTATAACAAACCTAGTTTCAAGAAAAAGAACATGAAGGCTGGGTTGGGTTGGGTTATAAGAAGAAACAAAGTCGATATAAAAATGAAACGCCAAATTACCAGACAAAGATGAATTTTGTTCATGGAACAAGTTTAGAAGAAGAGAAAGAACTTCAATTTAGAAGACAGTCTAATGAAGAGTTCTATGCTCAAAAGAAAAAGCAACAACCATAGGTCAAAGATGTTTAAAAAAGAACATGTTTTAAATGTGATCAAATTGGACATCTTGCACGCAAGTGTCCGAATCTGAAACCTGTTGCTGTTGAGAAAAAGAAGTCTGATAATGTGGAAAAACAGAAATCTGAGGATGTGAAACACATGTCAACCAGATTTGATTCAAAACAAACTTGGAGGTACAACACAAACAAGTTTGCTTCGAATCAAACTTGGAAATCAAACCCGAATAGGTTCGATTCTAGACAGACCTGGAATTTTCACACACCCAGATTAAGAACAAAACAAAGTTGGAAAACAAATGTCGATGCAACAAAATCAAACGAGTTTTGGAAACCAAAAATTGTTGTTCAAAATCAAATTATTCGAAAAGAGTCACATTTTTACAAACGAGGTACTCCTAAAGGTCAAACTTGGAGTGCTAAGAAACAAATCATTTTGGTAAATGATGAAAAAGATGAAATTAAAATTGAAAAAGTCTTTGTTCGGAATGACAAAGATTTTCCGAAGTTGAATGAAGCATATTGTGTTGAAATGCCTAAGGTTCAACAGACGTGGGCTAAATTGTTCAAGTAATTGAATTAAGTAGAATGTGCAGGTGCTCAAGAAATCTGAAGATTGTGAAAATGAAAATTGGAGCAGCCTGGCACGAGAGGAAGAGGCTGCTAAACCCTGGTTTAGTTGAAACAGGGAGTTTGTTTGTTTTCTGTATATAAATAAACAATATTTCAAAAACCCTAAAAATTGAAAAATTTAAAAACCAAAAATATGTTTTTATTTTGTCAATCAAAAATATGTTTGTTTTTAAATTTGTCAAAAATCCTAAAATTCAAAAATATGTTGCTTGAATACGCCGAAACCCTCACGACGGAACAAACATGATTAAATTCACAAGAATGAAAAACGGTTTTCAAACTGTAAAATATCAATGTGTTGTAAATCATGGGGGTACGTTATATTTTCTGCAAAACAGAGCACAAAAAGCAGAAAATGGATGGCGAGACAAAGCTATCAGTGTCGGTTTGTCAAATTTTCTTTAAATGGTTTTGAATTTTAGGGGGAGTAATATTGTCAGAAAATTAAAAAAAAAACAATAGAAAATCTGAAAAAGCCAAAAACATGATAAAATTCAAAAATGAGTTTTTGTGTAAAAAGAGGAAATGATAGTACATCAGTAGACAGTTACAGTATGCTAAAGAAATGTAATGATTAAATAGCGTTAAACGGTCTCACTGATGATATGCCGATAGGTTTTTACACATTTAGTAAACTTTTCGGGATATAAACATAAATTTCATACTTGTTTATTTCGTGGGGAACACTACTTGGATATATAGGTAACCCCTGAAATCTTGTTTGAAGGACCCCTCTTTCTGAGATACTAGGTCATTATGCTTAGTGATATCTGGGGTATTATCCCGGGACTTCTGATAATGCGGAAGCAATGGCCTAGTCCCCGTATAATACTTTCTGCATGCTTGAAATAAAGGCACACCATCAGCATAAAAAATGATGAAACATTGCAAAATGTTAATCATGTGTTGTTGAAGAAAAGATCCTCTAAAGGGGTCACACCTAAAGTCGAAGCCGTCATCTCTCTGATTTTGCGGAAGCAATAGCCTGAGCTCTCACGGCCCTCGCATTTAACCCCTTACAGATATCATCTAGGTATACTCACCTGTAAGACTGAATATTGGGATCTGGATACGGGAGTATATTCAAGTGGTGGGACACATGAATGAGTTTAAGTCTTTAATACATCTAATTTGTATCCTGAATCAGTTGAAATTTGTGTGAAAATTTAAGTGGATCAGTATATCGACAATCTAAGTGAATTGTTTAATTCTTAATGTGTAACTAAGCTCAACGGTACTTGTGACTTGTCAGAAACTGATATGATCCTCTGACGCAAACTCAAACAAAAATATGTTTGTAAATATTTTGTTACTGCTTTATGTTTCAGAAAAATACAAAAAGATTTTGATTTTTGCTTTATTTTCGACAACCGATGTCTGGGATGCTGAGTTTCAAAATCTAAGTAGGCTGATTGTGTTTCTGAAAATAAAACAAGTTCATTAATTTGAAACTTAAAGCTTTTAACATCAAAAATTCAAAAACAGTTTGTGATATCTCCAAGGTCATTAAGTTGGACTTGGATGATTTTCTGTGAGGGAGTTGGATTCTTAGATTGTTAAAATCTGTTAAAGAGCCAGGATAATTGATTTTTTTGAAATTCAAAACATTGTTATTTATAAATGTTTGAGTGTTGCAGATGTGATTCCAGACTAAGATCCTGACAGCTAAGTCTAAGGGGGAGTCTGAGGACAAGCTCGAAGCAAGGGGGAGTTTGTAACTGGAAAGCCAGGTGTCGATCCCAAAAGCACGGAAGCTTAATGAAAGGGGGAGCCAGAAGAATGATTGATGGATGCTTACAATGTTAGACAATTCGGAAAGAGTTTAAAGACTGATCAAGACTGAAGAGGTGTCATGCTGAAGTTTAGACACTAAAGACTTCGTCAACATCCAAGGGGGAGTCTGTTAGTGCACTATGTTTGTTGACTTCGTCTTGTATCGTGTCGTGTAACGAGATAGGATAAACCAGCGCTCGGGAAGCTAGAAACTGAGTTTTAAGTGTGGAAAGTTAATTTCGCATGAAACAGCCAAAGGCTATTTCGTACGAAATTACAAGTAGGTAATTTCGCACGAAATTACCATTGGCTATTCCGTGCGAAATTACAAGTCTATAAATACCCGAGTCTAGGTTGTCATTTGTAACTTTTCTGATTCGGTAACGAAGTGCTGCCGAATTGTCTCCAGGTTGTAAATCAGTGTTATATCAATAATAGAGACATTTATATTGAATCAAGCTGTAAACAAGTCCGTTTCTCTGAATTCCGCCTTTGATTCGGATACAAACTTTTCTGATCGACTCATTCAGGTCGCACAACGATCCTACCTTTCTTTGCACCAAGTGGGAATTGAACTTGAGTTTTCAAAGAAGAACCCAAATACTCCTACCACTTGAGCTAGAGGTCATTAGCTATTTATAATTTAATTAAACTCAAATTTGAAGGGTAACCCACACGCCCGTAGGCACGATGGTGAATTACCGGTAAAACCCGTTTGGCTCAAGGAGCGAACCCAGTTTTCTCAGGGTCTCTTATCACTGCCCACCAATGTCTCACTCGTTTTTTACACAAAGTGAAAATTAAACTTGAGTCTTAAAAAAAGAACCCATATACTCCTACCAATTAAGTTAGAAGTCATTGACTATTTATAGTTATAATTTAATTAAAATCAAATTTCCAGCACTGTTCATGACGACTTTCATTTAATATGTATAATATAATAATAATAATAATAATTATTATTATTATTATTATTATTATTATTATTATTATTATTATTATTAGTAGTAGGACGACATTTTAGAGAAACACAATAAATGTGAAGGCATGGATGTGTAAATTTTCCCTAACCACTTTACAAGAAAAGACCCTTTGTAGAAGAAGTATATTTTGTTATGTAACATCTACAACCCCCACTTAAGTTATTTCTCTTTGCCCCACCCTATCCCCACCCCACCCGACATATACTTGTTTGGTGTTCATGGCTAAATTATCATCACATATAGTCAATGTCCCACTCATCAAATGTTGTTTATTGTTTTATACGTATACCCCTTTTAATCGTAAAAAGTATGATGATTCAATTGCGTATCTAACTTCAAGTTTATTTTTAGTTTTGCACTTTCCAAACTTTATTTGAGATCACATCCAAGGGTTACCATTGCTCACATATTTATTTTAGAACTTTCATCTTTAAACACTCAGGCTTTTTTTTTTTTTAACGGCAAATCACTTTATATATATATATATATATATATATATATATATATATATATATATATATAAAGAGCCAGCTAGAAACTGGAAAACAAAACATGAAAAATAAAAAACGACAGAAACACAAAGACAATTACAACAACCCTATAGAAACTATTTAAACACTCAGCCTTAAGATTATAATTATAGGGGAATGATCCACTAAAAAGTGGATTTTGCATAAGTAGCCTAAGAAAGATTGTGATGATGACATGTGGCACTCCTAATAGGTAGGAATGAAGGGCATTTTGGTCCTTATAAATATGAGTAAAAATGACATGTGGCACCCTTTTTGTTTTTTAAAAATACAACAAAAAAATCTAGTACAAAAAAATATAGCACAAAAAATGTAGTAAAAAAAAATATAGCACAAAAAAATCTAGTAAAAAATATAGCTCAAAAAAATCTAGTACAAAAAAATATAGCACAAAAAAATTCAGCAAAAAATGTAGTACAAAAAAATCCTGCACAAAAAATTGAGAAAAAAAAAATTTAAGACAAAAAAATTCAGCACAAAAAATTTAGCACAAAAATACAGTACAAAAATCCAGCACAAAAAAATGTTATACAACATAGAAATACAACACATTTTAGTGGGTTTTTTTTAGTCTTCATATTTTATATAGCAATATGGTACTCAAATTAAAGATAAAAAGACGCTCGATTTTGTCACACCCCGAAATATCAGAGCATTGGCATGACTGGACTGGTATCTTCATTGCACAGCGGAAGCAAAATAAGCTAAGACTTCTAGAAATTGAACGCCCACTAAGTACTCGTATCTCTAATGGTTCTCCTATTCCAACCGTGCAATGATTTCTGATAAGCAACCTGAGAAAGAAACATGCGAAAAAGTCAACATAAAGTTGAGCGAGTTCATATTTTGTTTGTAAAAGATTTGAAATAAATCTTTTTGAATAACCGGTTTTTGATGTATTGCTGAGAAAACGAATTTAAAATCATTTTCTTGTCAAGTTATATGGAACTTTGTATGAAAACATGATATGTATCTTGTATAAATCAAGTATTTCTGTATGTATCTTGTATAAATAAAGTCTTTCTGTATGTATCTTGTATAAATCAAGTATTTCTGTATATCAAGTCTTTCTGTATGTATCTTGTATAAATCAAGTATTTCTGTATGTATCTTGTTGTTAATGGGTTGCAAGGCCATTAACATGTGACACGACATAGGAAGCAACCAAACCATAGGCATTTTTCTAGTTGTCGATTCACGACTGAGACACAAAAGCACTACTAGGTACTAGTTTTCACCAAGAGTGTGGCTGCCCTGACACCCGTTAGATCTAACCTTTTGTTCTGCGGTCTAAGTATGTACACGATTAATGGTGCTTATGGTACCCTATTCGTGACACGATTTCTCGTATCATTCCTTAAACGCATTATACTTGGTACTAGTTATCACCAAGAATGCTTCTTGTTTTGTATCAATCATATCATAACACATGTATTGTAATCTCTTGTATTTGTATTTTCCCGTAGTTTAGAAAACTAGAATTTGTGTGTATGCATATTTCGAAAAATACGCTTGTTTGAAAAACCGGTATAAAACATAAGCTTTTCGTAAACCATTAGTGTCTGTTAAAACTTGCTTGTAAAATGGTTTATGAATGTGTAATTCTTGTATGCTTTGCAAAAAGTGCATGTCTTTCCACCCCGAAAACATTTAGAAAAATGTAAAACCGTAAAAGGTGGGGTTATGAACTCACCTGAATATTCCTGTGCAGAGCTAGCTATATACGATTTCGTAATGTCGTTTCCAAGACTTGACTTGCTAGCGTGCGTTCTACAATCTTCCTAACACAGAATATCTATAAGTTTCTAACCAAAAGCGGTAACTAATCTACGTGTTACCGAGCTCTACCGAATCGTTGACGATAAGTGGTTAACTTAATAAAAATGATTAAGTTAACCTTTGTCTTCCCGGGAAGTCGTTTGTGTATATAGGAATATTCGTACGAAAGTAATATATAATAAACTTGTATTATATATATTGCGTCTTGGATATACTTGCCATAATATACGTATACGCCGTTTCGGCGTTTGTAATAAATATAAAAAGTTATATTTATTTTGCGAAAGTGTCATCGAGTGTGTTTGAAGTTTGAAATAAATAGATAAACTATATCTATTTATAAAAGAATTTGTGTCGTTTATAATTTCAAATAAATATATAAACTATATTTATTTTAGCAAAACAATCGTCGTGTCGTTTGATATTTGAAATAAATATAAACTATATTTATTTTGATGAAACGAATCCGTGTTACGTGATGTTTGAAATAAATATATATACTATATTTATTTATAAAATGATTCGAGTTTACGTTTGAAATAAATATAATAATAACTATATTTATTTTGTATAGTAGTTTGCGTCGTCGTCGTTTTTGTAAGTTATAAAGTGTCGGCGTAAATACTCATTTGTAGTTATAAAAGTTACTTGATCCGTTTGCTTTAAAACATGTTTTATTTTACGGATTTTCTCGAAAAAAAAAACGGGCAGAGTTTCCTCTGTTTTTGGAATAACCCGACAATAAAAAGTTGTCGTATTTTATCAAACTCAACAATAATTCAATCCATTCAAACAATATATATTATAAAGTTTTATCAACACGACCAAAATAAAACGTAACCGAATTATAAACGAATCGGTTCGAGCTCGTTCACAAAAGAATTAAAATTGCGTAAATATTAAACGTATCGTCATCTTTACCAAATCTCTCGCGTCGAACCGCGGACTGAGTTGACCGAGTTGACTCGGTTTGACCGAGTCAACCCGAACCACGAACCGAACCGTCTGACCGAGCCGCTTGACCCGAACCGGTTGACCAGTTGACCCGTGCCGAACCAAGACTCGCACCCGTAACCAATCTGACCCGAGGCTCCAAGCAGTTACCCGAGCCGAACCGTGCCGCGTCACCCGAACCGAACTGGCCGTGAACTGACCCGGACAAAATCATCAGCCGATTAAGCACATCATCATCTTGAACAAATCAGCAACAATCATCATCTCAAAATCGACAGGAGACAAAAAAAAAAGAACGGACTTACCGGAGATTGTCGGACAGAAACGAAGACCACCGGATCGAGACAAAGACCGCCAGAAAAATGGCGAAATCCGTCGGATAAAAACAAGGACCACCGGTCCGAGTAAAGGACCACCGGTTCTCTTTCTCTCTCGTTCTCTCTCTGGTCGCACCGCCGCACGCCACCACCAGCTGGTGGTGGCAGCCGTTAATCATTAACAGAGGGGGGGGGGGGCTGCTGTTGACGATGGTTGTGGGTGTCGGAATGGACCATCGGATAAACGTAATGACCGGCGGTCCGTGGTTTCTCCGGTGACCGAACAAGAAGCAGGGGGTGGGGGTGTTCGATGTTTGGATTGTCGGGAAATCAGGAAGATCGGAGGAGGGAGGGGGTGTTTGGCCGGAAAAGTGACCCCCGGCATCTCGCCGGACCGCCGCCACCTACGGCGGCTCCGCCACCGCACCAGTTCGCCGGAGAGAGAGAGAGAAACGTGCTGTGTGTTTGGTTTGAGTTTTTGTTTTCTGCACCAGGAGAATTCAAGGGGGGTTACAGCCCCTTATATACTAATGATTTAATAATGGGCTTTGGGCTTGGGCCCAAGGCCCACAAGCCCAAATCTCGCGTTTAAAGTAGCCCGATCTCGTTTTGAAGGCCCGTCTTCGCTCCCGCGTGTCGTAAAGCGTCGTAAATCGTTATTTTAGGGTCAAAATACGTATAATAGTGTCGGAAGACGTTCGTGCCTTTATTCGTTGTTCACGATAAAATTTGTGAAAAATTAGGTCGTTTGCTGTTCTGAACCGTTTCTCGATCCAGTTTCGACTATGGGTATTTAAAATTCGAAGACAAAACCAAATATATCACAATATATCAATGTCGAGACGAAATTTGAGTCCAGTGCGTCAGTTCCGTCGTTGATCGTCGGTGCGTTACTGTTTCCGCGTTTTTCGTTCGCGTCTGTGTTTTGTGTCGTTCGGAAGCACGATAAATTTGTAAAACTAAATTTATAAACACAAAATTACTCGTATAAGATTTGTACTTGTCGGCGTTGTCAGTATTCTGCACGGTTTCAGTCCGTTGTCATTTGATGTTCCGCAGATGCCACGCGAATCTTCAAACACGTACTGTAGAGTTGGATAAGCGTTCCTAGGCACTCCAAAGGCCTAATTAAGTTAATTTGTGTTGTAATCACTGTTTATTATCGCGTTAATCACCTGTTAATCACGTAATTAAGGGCGTAAATTACCGGTTGTCACAGATTTTACGGTGAAATTTTTATGAAAAAATAATGTCGTATAAAAAAGTTATGAACGTTTAAAAAACGGGGGTGGAATATGCATATGTCTTGCACGTGGAGAGAGAAAGTCCATAAATAGGATTTTTCCAAGATATCCTTGCACTCCTCCTTTCTTCTACACTTTCATCTTAACCATTGATTTAAAAAATGAATGGTTAAGATTCCTTCTCATCCTACTTAGGCAAAATAAACTTTTTATTCGATCTTACCCCCATAATTATAACTATAATAAGTTAATAACTATTAAAAAGAAAGTGGTCATGAACAATAAACAAGTTTTTTTTGTCATTATATTTTTTCCACCTTTTAATTATTTTATTATATTAATTAAACATATTTTGTTTTTCTATAACTTTTATCAAAACGATATTTTATAATTTTTTTAAGTATACAGTTACGACGTGTCTATTTTTTTTCTACATTTGGTATTTTTTATATGTCGACGTCGTTTATCCTTTACATTATTTTAATAATATAAGTAATGCCATATAGAATTTAGAAAATAGCGTTGCAACATCTTATTTTTATTTATATTTCAATATAAGTTTTGTTTGAATCAACCGGGTAAAATATAATAGATTTTTTTTATTGTGACGAAATGAACCAATACCGTGTGCACAACTTCGGTGGCAGTATAAAGTATATTTTATATATTCTAAGCAAGTGCTAATACCATATCCCTACCATGACTAACTAAACCGACACCGTCTCAACGCCCTGTCAATTTCGAACGAACAACATTGGTACTGTATCGTTATTATTGGAACCACTATTCATTTTTTATGGTTTTCAAGCATTGTAAAACACGTGTCAACATCATTTTGGTCATATCATTACTTTTATTTTTGGGTTGTATCTTTTAATTACTATACCGAGTGCTGAAACCATACCGATCTTGTCATAAATCAAACCGATACTAAACGTAGACCCGACGCAACGCGCAAGGAATATTACTAGTATTATAACAAAATAGTTCTTTTAAATAGTAGGATCCAATGGTTTACCTACAGTATCACTATCACATACGAATATATATATATATATATAGGGTATGGTTCATTTGAGAACCACTCTTATTGCGATAACCACGAGAACCAATGTGAAGACAAAAAAATACCTAAAAAACACAATTTTTTAATATATTCTTTTTAAAATCGTTATATTTCGTCTATTAAAAAACCTTTTTTTCGAGTAACAGTTATGGACGCACATGTACATATGTATCATTTCTTTGACAAATTCCGTAATACATTACCACCAGTATTATACAATCGCACTTTCATTTACATTACCATCTGTAATACACTACTTTTTACATTAGCCATATTAAAAATGCACATGTGCATCTATATGTATGAACATGATATAACGTGTTTTGTTACAAAAAGTTTGTGATTTTGAATGATGAAGTAGGCCCATATACATGTTTTTTGTTAGTTATATCTAGTGGTTGATGGTTTAGTTATATTTGTCATTTTATGATGTAATATGTTGTTTGGTATAGTATGAAGGGTGTTGATGTACATGTGCATAAAGTGAAAATATTATACATATAGTAGGAGGTAATGGTACTGTATTATGGATGGTTTGATAGATGAAAAGGAAAATGTATTCAAAGTACTGTACCAAAAACACGTTATATCATGTTCATACATATAGATGCGCATGTGCATTTCTAATATTGGTAATGTAAAAAGTATAGTATTACGGATGGTAATGTAAATGAAAGTGCAATTGTCTAATACAGGTAATGTATTACGGAATTTGTCAAAGAAATGATACATATGCACATGTGCATCGATAATTGTTACTTGAAAATTTTTTTAGGTTCGAAATATAGCGATTTTAAAAAAAATTAGAAAAAAAAATTTGTGTGTTTTTGAGATTTTTTTAGGTATTTTTGGTTGTGTTCACATTGGCTCTCGTAGTTCTCGCAATAAAGGATGGTTTCAAACGGATCCATATCCTCTCTCCCCCCCCCCCCCCCTCTCTTTCTCTATATATATATTAGGTTAGTTCCCCGTGTGTTACACCGGTTGAACTTAAACTATACTGTAAATATTTTCTGTAAATGCAAAACAAAGACGGAGACATTTATCTACTAAATTGACATAAATGAGTTAATATAAATGTAATGTTATTTGATTAATAATAATAAAAAATAATATTTTAAAAAAATATATGCATTGCACGGTTGAATAATAATTAAATAAAGTATAATGTAATTTGTTAATATATATAATTATAAAGCTATGTATTTAAGAAAATAAACATTAACGTGACAATTATAAATTTTGTTAAGTTTATTTTTTAAACATTTACCAGCTATTTTTTTAATACTATAACAATCAAGATAAAAAAAACTCGAAAATATTTTTTAATACCATTAATGCTATACGATAGATTTGATTCTGGTTAAATGAGAGGTCACAAGAGGTCAAGATCCAACAACTGATTATTTGAATATTTTAAAGTCATCATCTTCCTCCTCCTTTAAGCTCATAACCAAAAGCGAGATAGTGTCATTGCAGCTTACCAGAAAAATTCTCGTATCGGTTCTTTACTCAGAGATACAAACAAAAATGGTTGAACATGGAAAAGTAATAATAATTGTCATTGGGGTGGGTTAAACGTACCCCTTGTTACTTGTCGGGCCCTCTCTCTAAAAAAATATTTTAAAAGTTGTCAAATTTCCCCTTAAAAATCTTAATTTTCTAATCGGTTTTGTTAAAATAAAAATCCTTGAAAACATGACACAACTTTGGTGATAAAATTAGGTTCTTCCGATATATAAATAATGAAAATAACTTGCATAAACTGTGGCAATAAAATTAAGATTATCATATAATGAATGTATAACTATAAATAAATTACACAATTTTCAAAATCAAAAAGGGTCCCATCAAATCGTATATGTTAATTATTATGAGTCCGGTAATAGTTAAATACATAACTAATAAAACAAAAGTGAGGTTGTTTGTTTAGCTCTTAATGGTTCAGACCTCTTTACTGGTTCAACACTTAATGATTTAGACTGTTTGTTTCACGAGCAGATGTCTGAATGATTAAAACATTTGCCTCTGAATAGTTTAGGATTATACTGGGCCTGAATGGTTAAACCTCTTATCTGAATTGGTTAGACATTTGTTTCTAAACGATTAAGCATTATATTGACTCTTAATGGTTCAGACATCTTACTGATTCAACACTTATATATTCAAAAGTTACCAAACAGCCCCTTAAATCTATTAATTATACACTAGGTTAGAACCCCGTGTATCACACGGGTTGAATAAATGTAATTTTATATACTAAATAAAAAACAATAAATTTTTAAAAACCTCATTTATACACGTGTTGAGTAAATATAATTTTATATATTAAATAATAAAAAATTCTATCTTTAAGAAACTCGTGTATTGTGCGGGTTGAATAAAAGTAATTTATATACCAAACAATAAAAAAGTTATATTTAAAAAAAAAACCTATGTATTCACGGGTGGAAGAAATGTAATTTTATTTACTAAATAATAAAAAATTATATTTAAAAAAAACTTATATGCATGTTTATCTACTGTTAAGTGAAACAATGCTTTTTGGTTTAGATAAGAATTTACGATTTGAAATTAAGTTTATGCCAATGATTTGAGTAAATTGCCAAAATCGTCCCTAAGGTTTGGGCATGTTTGTTATTCTCATCTAAAACTTTTTTTTTGTACCATATAGTCCTTAACTTTTGTGATTTTTTGTCATTTTCATTCAAATGTCTTATTTGCTTTATTTTTTCTATCAAACATTTGGATTAAAATGAAAAAAAAAAATCCCAAATCTCAGGGACGATTTTGGCAAAAAAAAAAAAAAAGACGTTTGAAAATGAAACCTTTGGACTAAACTTGGTAAATGGCTCAAATCACATAGACAAAAAGGACATTTATTCTAAAATTTAAAAAAGAAAAAACACCCATTATTCCGTTAATCAAGGCTATACCAAATATTACACTTGTTGTGAAACACAAATTTTTATTATCAAAAAACATGTTTTAAACCAACACTCATCGTCTTCTAAATAAATGCTTTATTGCTATATAATTTAAATTAAATAATAATGTGAAACACAAATTTTTATTATCAAAAACATATTTTAAATCAATACTCATCGTCTCCTAAGTAAATGTTTTATTGTTATATAATTTAATTAAATAATAATTATCTATAATTAATGATGTCTAGAATAATGACAAGTGTTCATTCATTGGTTACTTTTATTATAGGTATAGATTCAGTGTAATACGAAACTATTAATCTGCTCATCCTAACTTTAAAAGATTCGATATTAGATTCAACTAGTTAACTTATTCCCTCACCATCGAAGCAATTGACTTACATACCCTTAGTTTACTTTTATTTGTCACCTCAAAATTAATATATTCCAACATTCATTGGTGGATTAGAACATTATAAATTGCTTGATCAAACACCAGAATATGTTTTCAACTTTATAATATTATTGCATGCGTATGTTTTCAACTTTATAATATTATTTTGACAAAACGTCAAGTTAGATGCAAATTAACCGTTCTCTAAAAAAATCAATAAATATTAATAGGAGGGTATCATATATTTAGGTTTGGTTAAAAAAAAAATTTAATGGATCAACGAGGTTGTAGAATGTAGCGTAATGGTATTAGTGTGTTGAATTGGTATTTTGTTCGAAACAGTAAATGTTCTAGTCTTATAAAAGATAAATAGTGTAAATATTAAAATTACTATTTATAGATCCGCATTTTACTATTAATTAATTAATTAATGAAATGTTCCAAGCGTCACCCTATTATCTGGAGTTAGGTTGGTGTTGATGTTAGGCTCTCTCTATGTGCGTCGTGGGATAGACAAGGGAATAGATTATATCCATTTCATTGTTTTGTTTTGTTTTGTTTTGTTACTATGTGGGAATATAATGAATCATTACTTTATCTTGTTTGGTATGTAGGAAAAGAAAATGAACAAATTGGTGGTGAATAGCAGCGGTGATGGTGGTGGGTATCGCTAGTGGGTGGGTGGTAGTGGCGATGTTGGGTGGTGGTGATAATGGTGGTAGCGGTGGGGACGGGTGGTGGCGGTGGCAGTGAGTGGTGGTGATGGGGTGGGGGGGGGGGGGGGTAGTGACGGGTGGGATGTGGTGGTGGTGAAAGAGTGAATGGAAATATGGAATGAAAAAAAGGAGTGCAACATGGGATGTTTGTGATTCCTTGTGTGATCATTCTATCAACTAATCAAACACCCATTTTCTTTATTCCCTAACAATGGCCCCTTCCACCGCGTCACCCATTCAACGCTACTTCGGTTTAGTTAACACACACACGCACACACTAGTGGGGTGTCCACACGATACGGTTGGAAACACATACACTACTAATTACCAAACATGTTAGTTTTCAAAAAAAAAAAAAAATACCAAACATGTTAATTTTAAAAATGGAAAAGAATTTATAGCAGTACCATACTAAATTTAAAAAGAATATAATGCTCATAATTTTAAACATAAAATATTAACGTTTTAAAAAGTTATGAACATTTAAAAATCGTGGTAGAAGTTGGTTTAAAAATTAACAATACGTTTTAATCATGGGCATAGCCTACTTGTGGCCTGGGAGTGCCCCGGCACACATCGATTTTTCGTTCGTGGTGTTAAGTTATTCGAAAAAATTATTTTGTAGTGCAAAATATTGAATTTTTAAGAGTTTGGCCCCTACCGATTTGGATTTTGAGAGTCCAGCCCCCATTGAGTTTTCGTTCAAACTCTGCTACTGATTTTAATAAATTGTAACAAGTGTTTTAAAATTGTGGGATACAACAAAAATAACATTTAGCTTGCAAAGTGTACGAAATGAAGAAAAACGGACATGGTGGCTTTTTCATAATTACAATAATTACAATATTCAACAAATAATTACTGTACAACAAAATTGTACTAGAGTAATAAAATTACGTTACTTGTAAATTGTAGCATAATTTTATCACTTTAGCATAATTCAGAGTAATTACGAAAATGTCAACGCGTATATTTCACCTTCATTTCATACAGTATCCATACTAAAACTTATTTGTATTTGATACAAACACTCTATATACACACACTACCTACAAATACATTTTTTGATTAATTTACACCTCCTTCAAAGACTATTACTAAACCCATAGTCCTACATTGATCCTTGATAAGCACCCGACCCGAGCGGTCTGGTTAGGTTAGCTCGATCTAGAATCATGTCTATATACGAAAGGCATAAAACATTTGTAATTTAGTCTTCGTTTCACTTATTCAAGCGTGACAAGCAAACTTGATGGTGTCACATAAATGACATTTTCATCAACAAAAATGTATGAAATGACTACAAACAATCATCATGTTGTGTGAAGTTTGTATTTTTCTCAAACGCACATTTAAATTCCAAGACAAATGAATTGCAACAAATGAACCTTTCAACCACCAATATGGCTGTGTGTCTCGACCTAAATAGCTTGGTAACAACAATATAAATCCAAGCAACAATGAAAAGGAAGTTGGAAAAAAAACGAATAATGGGCCCATCATGCCACCCAATGGAATAATAATAATAATAATAATAATAATAATAATAATAATAATAATAATAATAATAATAATAATAATAATAATAATTATTATTATTATTATTATTATTATTATTATTATTAAACAACTAAAAAGACGCTGAGACTTTGACACAACATTATAATGTTAGACACATTGTTGTATCATGTTTGAACGCGCCGTTAGTCACAAAGTGAATCAGACATTTAAAAAAAAAAGAGTTTTTATAAGGAATAAGAATGAAATATATATGAAAGTTAGTTAAGTTTATAAAAATTGATAAAACTATATTTAAATGAAAAGACTCACAAAAGAGGCTCATTCATTTTTTTTACCTCTCCTGGCCATTAGTTTTTTTTACTTATTATTCTAAACCATTGTTCACTGTAAGATTCAAATCCTCAACTTTTTAATGAGTGACATCATTTTACACATCTCAATACAGCTAGACACTAAGTCAAAAGCCCTTTGCTTTTACTTGCAAGTACACCTGATTAGTTACGAATCGCTACAACATTAATTTTAACAATAGGATTGCTATGATCTAGAACACTAGCTACACTTTTTTATAAGATATCCATAATATCTTTTATAACTGTTTGATCAATCTTTTATTGATGTGTTGTTAATATATTGAACTTTAATATTTTTCCATTTTTTTATATTTAAATGTTAGCTATGGACAGGGATGTGGGTCGGACAGCTTTTGGTTGGATTGTTGTTGGTTAACACGGTTGTTTCTGTTTAAACCTTATTAACAAACTTTTAAGGAACCATATGATTTGGTTAAAACATGTCTGCTACATATTTGGGCCATGTTTCATCTGTCACATAGCCTGTAGCCCACACATCTTTCATAAATTCCAATCTTAACTAAAAACTTTCTAAATAGTATTATAACAAAAAAAAATTGACTTATACACCACATATCTTATTTGATACATGTTTAATACAAAACTAATTTTAAGTAATAAACCGCATAAACATTGTACATTTTGCTTTAACTTTGATACATAAAACGATTATGTAACGCTCCATATTTGCTATTAAAAAGGCCCATTAGTTATATAAATTACTTGTATTCACTATTTATCCTGCAAAACATAAATAATAATTCAATTAATCTTGCAGAAATATGAATTATGGTTCTTTAATTAAAATTGGTTTACTATTAAAAAGGCCCATTAGTTATACAAATTACTTGTATTTACAAAACAATAATAGTAATTCAATTAAGCAGTAGAAATTGCAAAATGTTTAGAATCTTGCATTATTTGATCAAAGATGTGAAATTTAATAACCCCTGCTTCAATTACTATCATCGTCTAGAAACTCAGGATCCTTCGGTTTTGGCATGGGGCTGCGAATGACATCATCGTCATTGTATCCTTGTCCTTTTCTTACGCTCGTTGCCAATATCGATAAACCATGTTTCTTTCTACTCGACTTGTTGTTGATGCTATGAGTGCTCAGTTTCTCTTTAACTCTAAGAAGTCCAACCTCTTTTCGCCTTTTATATCGTTTCCAAGCTGCTTGTATGAAACAAGCGGCCCAAGTTCGCCATTGGTGGGAGTGAACTCTAAACGTGTGCCTTAGTTTCTTGTTGTGAAGTTTATGAAATTGTACGGCCACAAATCTTAAGTCTTCTTTGGTGAGAGCAAAAGCTTCCACCTCAGAGATGGCAGTGACTGTACGTGTGGATAATGGAATGATGACACTTGGACATGGGTCCAAAGCCCATGTTAGTAGTTCCTCACCACAAAAGTCTCCTGGGCCGATCTCACACTGGTTGAAGAAACCAGATCGGCCCCCACCAGTAGTATGAGAATCTAGGTGACCCCGCATGATAAACAACATTTCATTTGTGGGGTCACCTTCTCGTACTAGACATGTTCCCGGTGTTGAGATCACGGGTTTTAGTCTTTCACATATTGCATCCACAGTGCGTTCGTCCATTTGATCAAATAAAGGAACCTATTCGAATTCACATAATCATATTGAGGAAAAGGTTGGACATAATAAATAAAAAATGTAGAGATCAAAGAACTCACCCTTCTAACGAGCTCGGCGCATACATAACGTTTGATATCTCTTTTAACATCGAGAGGAAGGGGTCGAAGAATTTCTTCTTCGTCAACCCCTCGGGTTGCAATCCATTTGTGGAGATCATGTTTGCGTACACGTTCCCTCAATTCGTGTGGTAGATGCCTGTGGTGCATCCATTGCTCAGTATCCATCCGCTTCACCCGATATTCCTCGAGTCGTTTAGTTCTTGACTCTAGATATTGCTGTTTTTATAAAACAACATATAGTTTGTAACTCAAAACTTAACACTTTTGAACCATTAAACATTAAAGATTCCCGGCTTACTTGCATGTTACCAATGAGCAAAGCAAAGAGCACCAATCCGGTAATCCCAATGAGTATGCAAAAGTGTGATTCCGCTATAAACGGGCTCGCTTGAAGTTCTTGACCTGCTGAACTGGAAAACCGAAACACATAAACCTGTTACTTGTAAAATACCTACATTATTAAATCGTGGGGGCATGTTTTACTGGCCCAAATTTTTGGGCCAGTAAAGAACGCCCTCACCTTATAATAAACGTTTATATATGTATGTTTAACGTTACCCTAAGCCTCGTAGACCCCACCACAGACAATAAGCATACTTCTTATAGAAATTAGCCGAAGCGATACTGTATATAACAGCGTCTTCAACGAGTCCATATTTGAAGTTATCAGCACTCGCACATATACTCGAGACATTACTCGTTGGATACCATGCTTCTCGACTAGGAAGATTCACATTAACACAATCAAAATACCGATGTTTGCATTCGGTTTCCATGTCACATACTTCCACCCAACATAGCCCCTGCCTCTCAATCGATAAAAGATACCACATCGCGCCAATCACCTTCACAACAAAAAACATTAAACAACAATGTTAGTCGTGTCCTACATCGGGCTGCAGTTTCAACTTTCAAGCGTAGTTACGGACAAAACATACATGAGAAGCCAACATAAACAATAATAGATTGTAAGCAGCCCCGACCCACGCCACATTAGCCACAAGACCGGCTTGTTTTGATATATGTGACCCGAGTCTAAACGTTAGAAACACCCTCAACATGAACTGGATCATGATAAAGTATAACACGCTTGTTTTCGTGCTCATCATTTCGGTCTTATCGACAATGTGGAACCAAGTCATGACTTGTGGAATAGGAAGTGTGGCCAAAAAATCAAGCCAAAACTCACCCCTCAAATACCTCTCAGAAATACTAGAAGAATCCAGAATCAACTCGCCTCGCCCAAGTAAACGTGACGAAGGGGCCACGTAAGCCGTACGAAACCGCACATAAATCTTGATCCCATAGAAGATATCAACGATCGAACGGATGATAGTGAGTGTGATCTTGAGGGTCTTGTCCTCATCAAGACACATGTCCTCTTTGGTCACAGGCAAGTAGAAGAAAAGCGGGTCTACCGCAAGTGAAATCAAGGCTGCAATGAGAAACAAATGGTTCCATCGGTTTATCGCTGCGCCTCGAGGATCAAGAACCGTCGGGTCAGTTTTCACATAGTCCTCGGAGTAAACTCGTGAAAGCTTTTTCGCGAGTTTCGTGTCGTCTTTTTTCAACGACGTGTTCATCGGTTCCATGGATTCCATGTCAGCATCAAATCTAGTTAGAAAAAACCATCAAAATGTTAAAATTTATGAATCATGTCATCATACTGACATGAACTATGTAAAGAAGAAAAATGCAATTTTGTCAACCTGACATATGTTTTGGAGTTGCTCATTGTGTGAACTTGATATGTGAAAATTGTTGGATGATCTAATGGGCCAAAACTGGTATTTTATAGGCTAATTGAAGAGTGTTTATGATAGTATATTACTAAACTTGGCTTTTTATGATTGGTTTGGACCGGGTTGGGTTGTTCTTATATTTGTCTCGTATTTGAATGGCTAGAAAACAGAACAGGAAATGTACAAGAATAAGAATTTATAGATACAAACCAAGGTATCATTAAATCTCAACTCAAGATCATGCCTGATATCTTCTTTTCCTTGGATCAGGAAAATTTTAAATATAACCATTTTAATTAGGGATGGCATTCGTATCGGGTTGGTGGGTCGAACTGTTGCGGGGCAGCTGGTTGCCCCTTTATCTGTCATTCTTATGTAATTTTTATGTCGTTAAACCTTTAAGATGACCAATTTAACTAACATCAAATTAGAATTTCGTAAAAAAATATATATGTTTATTCGTGTCAATTACATCGACCCTAACTTGAAAACACTTAACAATCGTGCATCCTAAACATAACCCATTTATTTAAACAAGGCAAACGGGTTGGCACGTTGTAAGAAATGGGTTTCACACGATCGGGTGCCTAGTGAAAACTAAGACAACAAAAATGATCAGGCCCATTTCCTGAATTCAACTTTGCATTAGCATGCTAACCGCCACAATTTAGACCATTCTTCTTGTAAGAGGCTAATTTTGTTGCTAATGTAAGCGTGGTTGGTAACTCGTTGCTGACTCCTCTATATGGATTATGGAATGTGGTTTGTATATTTGTAAAGCCCAATTAGAGGGTCCAGCCCACAAACATGTGAATCATTCCTTAAAACACCAGGCAACAATATAATGTTGTCTGACATTTGGACTAAAAATGTCTAAAAGCTTTTCTGGGCTAAAAATGTATTTTTGATAACTAAAATCCAATAAGCCAAAGGTTGTGAGGCTAAATAAGGGTAAATGAGAACTACTTTCATGTCTGGATATTAAGAAATGAAGTCACATATTTTCATTTCAGAGAACTCAAGTGTGTTAGTGTTTTTCCTTGTATGTGTGGTTTTGGGAGTAAGATTAAACCATGAAGAATATTGCCATTCATCTAAAATATTGAACCTTTCAATCATCTTTAAATCTTTATCCTAATCTTTCCATGTGTTAGTTCCAAGTCTTTTAATCTCTTCAATATGGTGATTTCGAGTGAAATGCGAACACCGCTTGTGATTGTCATGTTCGTAACATACGATTGTTTACATGCAATCACCATAACATTCTTCCCACAAATCATACACCAATATATGATTACAAATCCATATCTAATTCGAAAGTTTACGGTTACAAAACTTAATGACACTTGCAAGACCTATTAGCCCTTACAAGCATGCCGTCACAGCTTCATAATAAGCATCACCTTCCTCTTTAAACTAGTGTAACATGCTCACCCGTTTCATAAGAATTCGCATAACCAAATAAAACAAATTGTTTAAAACACATATAAGTAAGTGCATCATCACACCTTTTAATTGTTTAAAACTGACGCCTTTGTGGCGCTTCAGCAACGCTTACTCGGATATTTCTGCCATCAAGATCCTGCACAACAAGTTTCAGTCAAATTCATGAATCTTTTGCAATGTTTTGAAAACCGGTCGAACCAGGAACCAAGGGTCTGACCGATCCGGTTCACCCTATCAGACCAGTTTTGACTCAAACAGGCCGGTTGGACCGGTTCGACCAGCCCAACTAGTGGACCGGTAAGGAGACCAATTCGACGTCTCGTCTGGTTCTGAAAACGATGCTTATGTGCACATACAACGATTCAACAAATGACCCTTGAAACATGGATAATTTACTTACAACGCCATCCAACGAGTTGACTGCGCTGTTGACCTCATCAGCAGAACTGAACGTAACAAACCCGAACCCCCTTGACCTACCACTCTCCCTATCGTAAACGACTTTCGCTTCCACAACATTTCCCTGCTCTCTGAACAACGTTTCAAGAGCAATATTGTCAACACTCCAAGCGAGATTTCCGACGTAAACCCTGTTGGTGTTGTCGAAACTTCTCCCACCGCCACCACGACCGCCTTCTCTTGGCCCGCCAAACGATGATTCCTCCCTGCGTGGCGGTGGAGGACCCGAGTTCACCCTCAATGCCCGCCCATCGAGCTCCTGTTAATCTTAAACGGTTTAAAACAATCTTGAAATATATGAAGCTTTCGAGTCTGTATATTTTGCGATTACTTACATAACCATTGAACTTCCTGACAGCTTCGTCAACTTCTTCAACTGATGACATTGTTACAAAGCCGAAACCTCTGCTTCTTCCAGTAACTTTGTCATATATAACCTGCCAATAACACACACAACATATAAAGATAGATACAGAAACCTCTATTTCACGTACTATTAGTATTAAGCAGTTATAACTCAATTGTGTTGGTGTTTATATACTACAAACAGGTGCCCAATTTCACTGAATTCACCTTAGGTAAAAAAAATTAGTCAAATAAACACAAAATTTGCAATAAAATTTAGGTTTTTTCTACAATTAGGGGTGCAAACGAGCCGAGCCGAGCTTGAGCTCAATTAACTTGTGAGCGCTCAAGCTCGAGCTCGGCTCGTTTGTTATTTATTAAAATATTAAATAAAAATTATATGGCTCGAGCTCGATAAGTGAAGCTCGGGCTCAAGCTAGTTTACTAAACAAGCTTATTTTTAGGCTCCGGCTCGTTTAACCTCGGCTCGATTTGGGCTTTTTTCACGCTAATCTCGAGTAGCTCGTGAGTAACTCGGCTCGTTTACAACCCTATGTATGCCTCTTTGTTTCACATACTACCAGAAACAGGGGCCCAATTTCACTGAACATCAAAATAATAATTTGGAAAGTGTGAATTCAAATTAGGTCTAAAACAGTAGAAATAATAACACCCTAAAACACACACACACACACTCTGTTTTACATACTACTAGAAACAGGGGCCCAATTTCACTAAACTTCTTCAAGTGAGGTAAAAAAAAACAGTCAAAATTCCTCAAATGAACACAAAATTTTCAACAAAATCACAACCAATTTAGCTTTAGCCTTTATGAGGAGTGTTTATTCCTCTGTTTCACATACTACTAGAAACAGGGGAAAATTAAAAATTCAGACAATTTGAATACAAATTATGTCAAAATCAGTTAAATTCTCAACAAATTCAGACCCAATTTAGGTTTAAAACAAGCGATTAACAGCCATACCTCAACCATCTCAACATTTCCAGCAGTCTCAAACAATCCAGCAAGAGCAGCACTATCAACACTAAAGGGCAAATTACCCACAAAAATCTTGAGGTCAGGGGAGAAACTCTGTTCCTGTTGATCCTCAGACAATTCCTCATCGAGCTCGAACCCGGACGATACGGAGACATTGCGGGTGATTCGAGATGATGGGGCGGGTTCAAAGAGGGTGGTAGAACAGAGGAGCTTTGGAAATGGGGTTAAGGATGATGGGAAGAGGTGGAGTGAAGTGGGTGTTGGGGTTTTGGTGGTTGAGGATAGGGGTTTGGTTGAAGATAGGGGATGGAGTTGCAGGGGAGAGGCAGAGGAAGCCATGGGTTTAGTGGAGGATAAGGTTTTTGGTAAGAGAGCATTCACATTCTATCCATCAAAATATGTGAGGGGGAGTTTTTATATTATAAAGGGTATAAAAAGTGGTTGTGAGTGGAGGAGAGAGAAAATGTTACTGTTCATCTGTATATTTAGGGGGACACTGTTCACCCAGTATAATTTTTTTAATATATATTGAAAGTGGTTGTGAGTGAAGGAGAGAGAAAAATGTGATGATAATATTATTTAATTGAAAAGGAGAGAGAAAAAGTATTTGTTTTTAGTGGAAATATATTGATATAGGATTTGTTTTTTAGTGGAATGTATGTATAATTTGATGGTTTGAATGTGAATGCTCTAAGGTTTAGGGGAAAGGGGTGAGGGTGGGTTTGGGTCGGGTTGTAGTTATATAGGGTGAAGGAGGGTGGTGGTGTGGATATGGGTTGACCCGACTCGGTTTCATCTTATCTCATACTTAGGGGTGTCCAAACTGCTCGGCGTTCGAAGATCGTTCGACGATCATTCGTAAAAGCTCGGAAATTTGCTCGTTCGATTCCTTGCTCGGTTAAAACCAAGCCGAGCAGCTCGGTTCGGTTTAAAAATGAACCGAGCACGAGCATAGGTACGCTCGCTCGTCGCTCGTTCGGTTTCGATCGAATTTATTTTTATTATTATATATATTATTAAATATAATAAACATGTAACATATCCAGCCCCTAGAATCCTCATATCTTCGGTTCAAAAAAAAAAAAAAAAACCCTAATCTCTCTCAACTCTTCAGTTAAAAAAAAAAGGGGTGTTTTATGGGTTTGAATTGATGTTACTGTATCAAATTTTATGTTTTGAATTCAATTTTTGATTGAAGATGTCTGGAATGACTTCAACACGTGTTTTTGAAGTTATTTTGCATTTTAGATGTTCTTAAACATTAAACATTTGGATGACATTTTGTCTTTATTTTTGTGGGACTTTTTATGTTTGTATTTTGTTAAATTGTTAAAGTGTGTGTGAGACATATAAGTTGGTGAATTTTGGTGAATGAATGGCTGTGTAGGAATGCTAAATAAAACTGAGCAAAAGCGAACTGAACCGAGCGGCTCGGTTCTAAACCGAACCAAGCACGAGCATAAGATTTCCGCTCGATTTCCTAAATCCGAACCGAGCACGAGCAGACCTCCGTTCGGTTCGGCTCATGAACACCCCTACTCATACTTGTGAAATACACTAGGGTTGTGTGTTTGTGTTACTTTGGTGATGTTATATTGTTTGATCGGTTTTAAAAACCGGATAATGTTAGAATATGATAGTGTTTTATCTTGTGTTTATGTATGTACTTGTAATGTTAATAAAATGTCTAAAAAGTAGAGGATAAATTAGTACATAAATGAATGAATATGACATTGAAAAGAAAGCAATTTGTTCTTAAAATTCATCAAAACCACCACTCCTGTTTACGGGTTCAATCAGCTTCCCAAATGAAGGTGGTTTAAGACTTTGTATTGTGAGCTTGATTGGGCACGCCAACTGTTCCACCTTAGCAGGGCGTGGGGCACAAACACTGCCATGAAGGAGCACGTGGCAGAGGCTTAGGTGTAGTGGCAGAGCTAGCTCATTAATTTAAGGTATAAAAAAATTAACGGTTAACATAGTAGCAACAGCCAACAGGGGCACTGGGAGGCTGAGATAATCACAATTATGTGACATTATGTTTCTTACGTTGCCGCCTATACACAAAACAAAAGGATATTTTATTGTTCTGGGGCTTGGGCTATGTTTGTCCCTTAGGCCTCTTTCAATTATATTATACTTAATTTGGGTTATCCCTATCATTTGGGCCTAATTATTATATAAGTTTGGTGTTGTAACAAATTTGGGCTTATAAAAGTGGAATTTTAATAAATAAAATATCATATTTTTTAGGGGTATCCCCAACCCCGTATTTGTTCAGGAATATATCCTTTATATAAAACCGAAAAAAATACAAATAAAACTACAAATATGTGGTTGAGCTGTAGCCCGTGATACCTCTCCTTATACTATACATCCGCCACTGCTTAGGTGGGTTGGCGAGTGTGGGCAGCAGAGATGGTGAAGAAGGTGAACATGAGAAAGTAACCACAAAATGGTGTGCTATTCCAAGAAGGTGAACTATGGTTAGTTACGTAACGTCTATATTGCTTCACTTTTTTTTTCTCCTTCGTGTCTTAATAAAATCCCTCACTAACACATAATATAAAGGTACTTAACCAAACCAAGACCAATCTCCTTCGTGTCTTAATAAAATCCCTCACTAACACATAATATAAAGGTACTTAACCAAACCAAGACCAATAATGTAAGTGGCTGTCGATCTCATCATATCGGTGGGTCCATACAGATGATATTTACTTATTTAGAAGAGTTAATTGCCATTTTCGCCCCTGAGGTTTGGGCACATTTGCCATTTTCGTCCAAAATGACAGTTTGGTACAATTTTGCCCCTGAGGTTTGGGCACATTTGCCATTTTCGTCCAAAATTACGTTTAAAAACCATTTTGCCCCTCACGTTTGGCCATTTTTGCCATTTTCATCCAAATCTCTAACCTAGTTAAAAAGTTCTGTTAAATGAGAATTTTTTTAATTTAATTTTTTATATTTACTCTATAAAATACAATTGTTTAATTTAATTTTTTAAAAAGTTCTCTAACATAATTGTTTATTATATTTTATAGAGTAAATATAAAAAATTAAAGAGTTAATTACCGTTTCGACCCGTACCGTTTCGAGCCGAACCGTTTCGACGCGAACCGTTTCGACCCGAACCGTTTCGACCCGTACCGTTTCGAGCTGAACCGTTTCGACGCGAACCGTTTCGACCCGTACCGTTTCGAGCCGAACCGTTTCGACGCGAACCGTTTCGACCCGTACCGTTTCGACGCGAACCGTTTCGCCCCGTACCGTTTCGCCCCGTACCGTTTCGAGCCGAACCGTTTCGACCAGTACCGTTTCGAACCCGAACCGTTTCGACGCGAACCGTTTCGACCCGTACGGGTTCGAAACGGTACGGGTCGAAACGGTACGGGTCGAAACGGTTCGCGTCGAAACGGTTCGGCTCGAAACGGTTCGGCTCGAAACGGTTCGGGTCGAAACGGTTCGCGTCGAAACGGTACGGGTCGAAACGGTACGGGTCGAAACGGTTCGCGTCGAAACGGTTCGGCTCGAAACGGTACGGGGCGAAACGGTTCGCGTCGAAACGGTTCGGCTCGAAACGGTACGGGTCGAAACGGTTCGCGTCGAAACGGTTCGCGTCGAAACGGTTCGCGTCGAAACGGTACGGGTCGAAACGGTTCGCGTCGAAACGGTTCGGCTCGAAACGGTACGGGTCGAAACGGTAATTAACTCTTTAATTTTTTATATTTACTCTATAAAATATAATAAACAATTATGTTAGAGAACTTTTTAAAAAATTAAATTAAACAATTGTATTTTATAGAGTAAATATAAAAAATTAAATCAAAAAAATTCTCATTTAACAGAACTTTTTAACTAGGTTAGAGATTTGGATGAAAATGGCAAAAATGGCCAAACGTGAGGGGCAAAATGGTTTTTAAACGTCATTTTGGACGAAAATGGCAAATGTGCGCAAACCTCAGGGGCAAAATGGTACCAAACTGTCATTTTGGACGAAAATGGCAAATGTGCCCAAACCTCAGGGGCGAAAATGGCAATTAACTCTATTTAGAATAATGTTCTTAGATAATTAGGCCGGAGGGTGTGGGGGCCCCATCATGCCACCTTACTGCCTATAGCGCCCTTTCGGCGCCATCATCTACACCATGCAAATTAAACAGGGGCGGCATTGATGGGGCTCCATCATGGTAACGAGAGAGAAGGGCTTTATCAGGTGGGGCCCACATCATTTCAGCCAATAATTTTTTTTTAATTCTTTAATAGGGTGCTCCATCCCACACCACGCAAGTTGGGGGGGGGGGGGGGGGGTGATAAAGGCTCATGGCTAAGGTGAATCCTAGGTGGCGCTGATGTGACTTGATAAAGCCCCTAGAGGCTCCATCCCCACCCTCCAGCATTAGCAGTTAATTTATCTTCGGTATTTGAAGTAGCTTTATACAAGATGTTTAGGCTGGAGGGTATGGCTAGGGGCTTTATCACCGCCACCTCAGCGTCACATCACCGCCACGTCACACAAGGGCTTTAAAGCTCCCTCCTTTAACTTGAAGGGTGTGGAGGGTGTGACTAGGGGCTTTATAGCGCCCCCTTTAAACCAATCAAATTCAATAAAGCCCCCCCCCCCCCCCCCCTTTGCTCGTTAACATGGTGGCGGAAGGTTGATGCCCCCCCCCCCCCTGTAATTGTGGCGGTGTGGACGATGGAGCCCTTTAGGCACTATGAAGGCTGAGGTGACAGGGTGACGCCCCTCACACTCACCAGCCTTAGAGTAACGAAAAAACTGAATAGCTTATAATATGGAAGGTTAAAAAATAATATATATGTGGTCATCATTTTTCTATTTGAATATATGTCTGCTTTGCTCCAACATTTCTTCCTCGGCTCTTATTTACTTGAAATCAAAAAAAAAAAAAAAAAGGAACTAATGCGTGTTTTTCGTGTTAAGTCTCAGCCCCAAAATAGACCAAAACCACAAATTTAAATGTAGCGAATCGTCACATTAGTTTATTTCATGGAGTAGTGCGTTAGATTAGCAGGTAATTAGGTTGGTGCGAATCGATGTGATTGTAAGGGTATCCGGGGCACTATGCGGGGACTTGTTCGGTGACCCCAGTCCCCGATCGGGAACACCGCCGCCATCACCGCGGGAACCCAAATCGGGGAGGGGAATCGGGGTTGGTTCACCGCGTTGAATTGCACATGGATCGAGGAACGGTCGACTTTTCCAACGGTCAAATTTAAAAAAAAAAATCAATTTAAACTAATATAAATAACCAACTTCACTATTTTTTTACCACACCCACCACTCTCAAACTTTTATACTCTAAAAATCTATCAAATACAACAAAAGCCAAACCGAGCAATGGAGAACCAACCCCGCGAAGCCAAGAAAAAAACTAAGGGACGGGGCTCGCAACCGTCTCGTGGTGGTTCGAGCGGTGCAAGTGCACAACCACAACCCCCTTTCGGATATACTTCACAACCACCCCCGTTTTTTTCCCAACAACCTTCACACACCTCCTTTTACAACACCCAACCACAACCCACTTTCGGCTATTATCAAAATTTGTTATCAATGGATCCACCTCAATCCCCCGCCTTCGACTCGTATGGTTTTCGTTCCCCACAAGTTCCATATACACGAGAAAATGTTGAACGTCCTCTACCTATTCACGAGGACGAGGAAGTAGTGCTCGAAACTCAAAATTTGGGCGACTATGAAAATGACACCGGCGACGATGAATATAATGTGGATCAAGACGCCGACAACGAAGAAGATGACGCTCTACCAACGGGAAAAATGTAGAGCCAAAAATGGACAAAGGTCCAAGAAGAGGCGTTGGCGAAAGCGTGGGTACATTGCTCTACCAACAAAAAAAATGGCAATCAACTAGGGCTGTAAACGAACCGAACGAACACGAACAAGGCCATGTTCGTGTTCGTTCGTTAAGGAAATTTGGATGTTCGTGAACTGTTCGCGAACACATGACGAACAGAAGTTTGTGTTCGTGTTCGTTCGTTAAGGAATTTTGATTGTTCGCGAACAGTTCGTGAACACTAACCACGAACACAAATGAACTTTAATTTTGAAAATAAAAAACGGCACCGTTAATCTTAAACATTGTACACAACGAAAGTAGTTAAATATAACCATTTAAAGATTGAAGGGATGGATAATATTGGGTTCAATCGATTGGAGATAAGCTGAATGAAGGAGCATGATATCAAAAGAGGGAGAGGGCCAGAGAGAGAGAAATAATACATATGGGGAAAGTAAAAAATTAATAAAACATTAAAAAGTTTTAGAAAGATAAACATAAAAAATCGAACACGAACGGACATAACGAATGAACACGAACGAACATATTAACGAACGTTCACGAACGTAGTCGAACGAACGAGACCTTTGTTCGTGTTCGTTCGTTAAGCTTATCGAACGAAATTTTTTGTTCGTGTTCGTTCGTTAAGCTTATCGAACGAACATAAACGAACTTCCCGCCGAACGGTTCACGAACTGTTCGCTGAACGTTCGGTTCGTTTACAGCCCTACAATCAACAAAACCGCGATAGTTTTTGGCGTAAGATTTTAAATCATTTTAACGACACCGTTGGTGGAAGTAACCGGACCGTGCATCAAGTACGGTCTAAATGGGGGCCAATGATGACGAAAATAAACTTTTTCAACGGCCTATACCAACAAGCGGTAAAAATTATATTTTTAACGTTGTATATTTTTTTATTTTGTTTACTAAGTTCATATTTTTTTAACACTTATTATTTTATAATATGTAGGATCGCACACGAGGAAGCGGGTGTAGCGATCTCAACGTGATGAAAGTCGCTTTAAAGGAATTTAAAGAAAGATATCCGAACGGTTTTCAACATGTCGAGGCATGGGAGGTCGTTCGAAAACACGACAAATGGGCCCAAGTCCCATTGTTGGGTGAGGAAGGGGAAGGTTCGGCACAAAAAAGAAAGCCCGTTGACGTGGACCCTTCCATACCCGATATGAACGAAGACCCCTCGCCACAAAGAACACAACGGCGAGACAAGCGTTAAGCGACATCGTCTGAGGGCTCGGCCGAGTTGGCGGCACAATTCAAAGAGTACACCGCCATGAAAGAAGCGAAGCACGCGATTGAATTGGAGGCGATTGAATTGAGGAAGAAAAGAGAGTCGGAGGCTCGCGAGCTCATATCGGAACAACGCGAGACGATGAGAAACTACAATTACGATCGAGATATGAAAACATTCCTCAAGCCGCACGACGATGCTCCGCCAGAAATGTTGCCGTTCATCCTCGCCCGAAAGCGCGACATCGCTAACAAGTACGGGTGACCGTGCAATTTCTAAAATTTTTATTTTCTAGTTTGAATGTAATTTTTATTTTTATTTTCTACTTTGAAATGTCTTTTATTAAATTTTATTTAATTTTTATTAATATTTTTTAATTTATAAACTTGCATAATTACAACAAATAAAAAAAAGTCCCATAACAGGGGAGTGTCGCCATCAAATTGGGCTGTGAGGGGAGTTTAAAGGGGAGTTGACGTGGCATAACCTGATTGGGTGTGCGTAAGAGAGGGCACTCCCCTCTTGCCGCCATCAAATTGGGCTGTGAGGGGAGTTTAAAGGGGAGTTGACGTGGCATAACCTGATTGGGTGTGCGTAAGAGAGGGGACTCCCCTAAGAGGGGAGTGCCCCTCTCACCCTAAGCTTTGATAGGTAATTTATGGTATGGTTCAAATGTATAGTTTTCAGGTTTCCACTTAGGGGGGCTGCCCTAGTCCTCGCTAGGGGCACTGCACTGCTGTTTTTGAGCAGGGCACTACCCCTTTGATCATCCATGTTCATTTAAATAAAAAATCATATTGTTTTGAACGGATGTGCACTCCACACCTCCTAACACGAAACAAAGCTAAGTCGGACTTCTATAAACTGCCCAATTGAGGCAGTTAAGTTCCAAGTGTATATCGGAATTCCTAAGGAAATTTCGTTTTCGGCATATAGCAATAGTTGGACTTGCGTACATGACGCTTCACGCGCTTAGCCTGTCTCCTCTATGAAGGCTTTGTTGTTCCATAATTCCTCTCTGAATGATTTATTTGTTATGCCTTGGAATAACTAGGTTCCTACAAATGTTAATATCTTTTTGGTGGAAAGCTAAGATGGATAGAATTTTACTCTTGTTGGTTTAAGTAAGAGACAAATTCTTGTTGATTCAATGTTATGTACGTTGTGTGGGAGGCTGAGGCGACTGCATATCATCTTCTCACATCTTGAAACAATGCAGCTCTAATTCGTCAATTTGTTAGTAACTGGTGTGGAGTCCCGCAAATCTTCATTATCATCGTTTTTGGGTTAGGGATCACATAACAATTCTTAAATCTATTTCGCTTGATCGATTAAGAGGAAAATCCACCATGATATTGTTTTGATCGCTTGTTGGACTATATGGAAGGCGAATGATCTTGTCTTCTCTAACAAACCGATTAAGTTTCGAAGATTTATTAGGTTTCTCTGGACTAAGAATTGTTCATTTCTCTATCTTATGGAAAGATTGGTGTAGTTATTGTGTTTAACATTTGTGGTTGTGTGCCCCTCCTAGTGTCTTGCTTTTTTTTTTGAACAGCCAACAAACTCAATCCTGAGCACTCTCGGGGCACCCACTGGACAAACGGAGTACTCCGAGAGTAACCCGAGTCCACCACCAATTCCGGGGAAAACCCTCTAACTCACCCGCCCGTAGGCACAGCGGTGAAATTACCGGTAAAACCCGTTTGGCTCAAGGATCCAACCCAGGTTTCCCTGGGTCTCCTATCATTGCCCACCAGTACCTCACTATGCACCAAGTAAGAGTCGAACCTGCATCTCTCAAGAGAAATGCAGGTCCTCCACCACTTGATCTAGAGATCATTGGTCCTCCTAGTGTCTTGCTAGTTGGGGTTTGAATGATCCTTCCAAAAATAATAAAGAGTAAAATGCACGGATAGTCCCTGTGGTTTTTCAAAGTTTCAGCTATAGTCCCCAGATTTTGGAAATTACACTCATAGTCCCTGTGGTTTGACAGTTTGTTACGCGGATAGTCCCTGGAGTGGATGGGGGTTAGTTTTCTCAGTTAAGTTTGTGTGAAATTACTTATTTACCCCTCCCTTTAAAAAATTAAACCCTCACCTATTTCATCACTCCATCAAGACCTGCAACAATTAATCATCCATCACCACCTGCACCATTTCTTCAATCCAACACAAACTTGCAAATCAAGGGAAGAAAACGTTGCCACTGAACTGAAATCTCGAGTGTAAGGTGTTAGTGGAGGTAATCCTCAAACCAAAACTACTATCACCGTATCCTCTCGAGGCCGACACTACTGGTCCAGCTGTACCTTGACTTCTACTACCGTCTCCTCTCAAGGCCGGCGCTACTAGGGCCAGCTCCACCTCAGTCGACTTCTACCACCGTCTCCAACCATCAAGTACTATCAGACATCGCCGGTGCTGTGAAGGGTCACCGGAGACCAATCGAAGAGGTGGTCAGATTCCCTTAACTCTCTCTCTCTCTATGAAGAATCTGTGTCTTGTGAAAAGAATGTATGATATGAGGGCTAGCTTATAATGAGGTATTTAAATCCTTTAATTTGGGTATAGATTTTGGTGAGTTTTTATGGAATTGGGTATTAGTGGGTTTTGGTGGGATTTTGAGGGGAAAATGAAGAATATTTGGCTGATTTTGGAGTGTTGATGATTGATGAAACAGAGGTGGTGGTTGATTTTGGGGTGGTGATGAAACAAGGGTGGTGGTGGAGAGTGATGGTTTAAGGAAGTGGTGGTCGGTGGTGGCCGGTGATGGTTTTAGGAGGTTAGGTGTGGTGGTTTAAGATGAAGAAGAAGTGGAAAGTGGGTCCTTTTTTCTATTTTTTTAATGTTTTAATTCTAAGTAAGGGCAGTTTAGTAATTTCACACCAACTTAACTGAGAAAACTAACCCCCATCCACTCCAGGGACTATCCGCGTAACAAACTGTCAAACCACAGGGACTATGAGTGTAATTTTCAAAATCTGGGGACTATAGCTGAAACTTTGCAAAACCACAGGGACTATCCGTGCATTTTACTCAATAATAAAATAAAAATCTTAATTACCTAAAATAAATTGATAATAATAAATCCAACTTATTTTTTAATTAATTAATCGGAATATATTCACAAGTTCTAGATATTCCGTAAAAATAATAAATTAATTGTAGATATTTTTTTTTCCAAACAAAAGTTTTGGACCCAAATGTTTGGCTGAGTAAAAGCCACATCCCATCGTTTTAAATCACTCCATTAAAGTAGTACAAAATTACAAACCCACAAACGGCACAACTGGCCAAAGAAAAAAATAAATAAATTCTAAAAGTGGTAATTCTGTTGGATTAATGAGCAAGCAAGTAAACGAATTCAAACGACTTAACAAACATAGGCTAAATCTTATTAAATGTCAAAGTTGATCCGAGTTTAGGGTTAAGATCATATTCAACTTAAGTTTAAGTTAGCTCGTTTAATTTACTTTTGTTTAACATTAAGGGGTAGGGGTGCTCCATTAGTGATGAAATTCCATCACTCACAACATCCAATCAGGTTCCGTCATTTCATCGAGCATTATTCCATCACCAGTAATGGATTTTAGTGGAAATGCATAGGCCTGTAAACGAACCAAACGTTTATGAACTGTTCATGAACTTGTTCGGCGGGAAGTTCGTTTATAGTTAGATTTATATAAATATTAGGTTTTCTAACTACTTATATTAATATGACTAATTAGTATATTTATGAACTCTAATTTAGATGTGTTTTTGGATGAATTGTAATATATTAGACTTGTTTGTTCAATCATCTTAATTTATGTTTGTTTCTGTTTATTCAAATGTGTCCAGTTAATTTTTGTTCGTTTATGTTCGTGAACTGTTCGTTTAGGTTTTAAACGAACGAACATGAACGAACACGAACATGCACGATTTCTTAATGAACGAACACAAACAAAAAAATGTGTTCGATTATATATTCGTGTTCGGTTAAAGTTAAATGAACGAACACGAACATGCCTATGTTCTCGTGCTCGTTCGGTTTGTTTACAAGCCTAGGCCCATCACCAGTGATGGTTTTTTTACTTAAATATTTAAATAAATACAACAATAAAGTTTAAAAAACTTAATAAACTATTGAAATGAAATTAATTGAAATATGAATTATATAGTATAAAAAACAAAGAAAAAAGGGCATTTTTTAAAAATAAAAGGGGCATTTTTTAACTTTACATATACTATAGGGGGAATATGAATATTTTTAATTTTATTTATGTCTTCTTCCTCCCAAAATCCAGATCTCAGGAGTATCCCACCCTTCACCTTTGTCACACCCCCAAAATCCACCTGCGGAATACCACCGCTTGGAGGCGTGACTGGCCAGGATCCAGCCACCAATCATATAGAACAAGCAAGTAAGTAATTATAAAAGTTCAACCAATACAATTGGTGTCCAAACAAAACATAGTTTAAGTTGCAAGCGGAAGCATAACGATTAAATCCAAAACCAAAATATAAGTTTAAAGGTTTCAAAGTTTAACATGGCACACAACTGTCCATGTCCCACAACGACTCTTCCCCATGCAAGCTCCTGCTAAACCTATTGACCTGCAAAGCATGTAGTAACGAGTCAACAATAATGTTGAGCGAGTTCACAGTTGGGTGTTCGTTTTAAGTTGTTTCGAAAACAGTTTCCTTTATCTGGCATCCTGCCGTGGGGGTTACCCCATGGTTGAAAACGTGATTTGTTTAACCCAATTACTCTGGCAATCCAGCCGTGGGGGCTACCCCATGTTTAGTTATCTAGCTCTACGGCCGTGAGGGCTACCCCATGTATGTTACTAGACTCGTTACCATATCGGCTGCTGACTGTAGTCATGTTTATGTGCCCTGAACTGTCAATGTCTATCATCATTGACGTGCCCAGATCCATTAGTTCACGCCCGTCCTCTGCGGCACGGTGTGAGGTTTGTCAAACCTAAATAGCGCTATCTAACTAATGACCCGCTCGCCATTGGCCCGGCGATTAAGTCGATATAAAAAGGAGGGACTTCGTGATAGAGTTTTGGTCTAGTGAAAGTTATCTGTCCAAGAGGACGAGGAATTATACTCCTGAACCAGTACTGTCCTACCCAATAAAGGACGAGGAATCCATGTTCCTTAACCCCATTCCCAACCCATGGGAATCCCATGCTTTGTAGAAAGTGTGAACTCACCTTGGGTTACTCGGCAGTTTAGTTTACTTGGTTAAGTATGCTAGTCACCACGTCCTAACATGGTTACTAGTATAGGTCAGGTTTGGGTGTAAAGAAGTCACGTATATCCTACATGTATCTGACATATAGCATACATGACATATATTTATTCCTCTACGTTATTGGGCCTGTCCAAGTTCTTAAATAGTAACAGTTAACACATATCCCACTTAAACAGTAACAAGCACGAGTAATCCATACACTTCGGCCCAATAACAAAGATAAGCAGCCCAGTCGAGACAGGGGGGTCTCTACTCGAGATCACGCGGTCTCGAGTCGCAACGGGAGGTCTCGAGTCATGGACATCTGGTCTCGAGTAGTGCGTACATGAGTCGTAACCTCTGAGGTCTCGAGTCCAGTCTCGAGTCGAAATCACAAGATCTCTAGTCGAGACCTTGCTGGTCTCGAGTCCCTGATGTCTGCTGCTATGCTCTCGAGTCGTTGATTCGTGGTCTCGAGTTATCACTCGATGGTCTCGAGTCGCAACCGGAGGTCTCGACTCGCACACCTGCTGTTTCTAGAACATCTGTCCAGAATTGTACTAACCAATAGGATTACCATTTCATGATCTTGTGTACTATCCAACCAAAATGCATCAACATGTTTTCTTGTCTAAAACCTTAATCAATTGGATCAAACATAGCAATTTTCAAATATTCATATCACATTCAACAAGTTCTTCATCTAGGGTTTTCATCATTTTGCAATCATGATTAATCAAACAATCCATCCTAGCATGAACTCAAGTCAATATCATCATCGGCTCCTGAATCTAGCATATACAATCAATACTAGCATGCTTGCACAAGATTTATCATTAACATTCATCCATTTTCATACTATTTAATACACATCCTACTATCAACTAGTGTCACAATTATCAAATCACTTCAACCTTCCTAATCATATAGAGATATGCATATCAAACATGGACATGAGTACCACTAACCAAACAAACGCCTTTATTAGACTCGAACAACATTCATAACACATTCATCATGCTATTCATCAAAGCAAGTAACACCATTATTCACATAAACACTTAGTGAGCATCTAAAAACACTAACCGGTTGTGAAAAGGCACCGAGATAGTAAAGAAGATGAATAAAATGGAGTGTCCGAGTGATGATGATGAGCTTGACCGAGTCTCCTTGTTGTTGCCGATTGATCCAAGAGAATGAGGGAAGAAGGATGTTGAGACTTAGGGTTTTAGTGAGAGAGAGGGAGAGTGTGGAGGGGAGTGTGTGAGAGTGAGTGTGGGTTTGGGGTTTTTATACTTGGTTTTGGGTTTCGAGAGGTGCATGGCCCAACCGGCCCACCATTTTACTGTTCACTCGAGACCAAGTGGTCTCGAGTCGGGTCCTTGTGTTTTGGTTCCGGTTTACTACATACATACTTGTATAAAACTATACTTTATACGTACACATTAATAACACATAGCACATCAAGATAATCACGGACTTTCATTTACTAATATATAAACACATAACGTTCAAGCATGTCACATCAAGATACAATGAAGGGTTCTAAATTCCGAGTTGTCACAACCTTCCTTCAACAGCTTCTTCTTCAGCCCTTGATTTCCGATCTCCTTCTCTTCTTTGACTTTTAAAGTTACCGGAGCTTCAATATCGTCCATGAAATCTCCGTTCATCTCCTTGATTTCCAATCTTTCACGCGTGAAGACCACCACGCGTTGCCACATCCGCGCATGGTGAATGGCAGCGGCGGTGGTGTTTCACGCCATTCAACACGTGACCAATTTGCTATCACGGGGCACCCCGTCCCCTAACAATAACAGTTCGTTTAACTACGGTACCGACACTTGTTATAGCAACTAATAGAAAAAAAAAATTAAAAAACAAATCATGATATGACCAAAAATATACTAATACGGCGGGAATTTGGTCGGTATCGGTTTGTTTCGTTACGCCACCTACAACTGTTACAGTAACCCATAAAGAAAAAAATCTTGATATGACAAAAAAATATCGACACTTGATTTACATTGATAAAAAAAATCTTGATATAACCAAAAAAAATACCGACATGTAATTTATATCGATAAAAAAATGCACAAGTTAAATAACATAACACATAAAAAACAACTAAATAACACACACACAAAAAAAAAAACTTTTAAAACCAATAATTACTATTCATTTAATTTGTTTATTAATAGTATATAATATAATATAAAGTTTGATTATTGATAGTACTAAATAACACACAGAGAAAAAAACTTTTACAACCAATAATTACTATTCATTTAACTTGTTTATTAATAGTAAAGTAATAGTAATAATATAGGGAAATGTTCATTAGGGAACACTTAAAAAGTGAGGAACAGTGGGGAACCGGCTCAAACGAACTCCGATTGGACTCATTCCAGCGGCGTTGGAACCGGCTCGTTGAACCCTAACTAAGATATCTTAACCCTAAACCTAAATCCTAACTCCTAAACTCTAATCCCTAAAGCTAAAAAATAAGGCTAAAACCTAAGCTAAACCGTAAAATCTAAACTATAAAGCCTAAAAGCTAAACCCTAAAGGCTAAACCTAAAGCTAAACCCTATAGCTAAACCCTAAACCCTAAAGCTAAACTCTAAACCCTAAAGCTAAACCCTACAGCTAAACCCTAAGGCTAGACCCTAAAGCTAAACCCTAAAAGCCAAACCCTAATATATTTAGGGTTTAGGGGTTATGATTTAGGGTTTAGGGTTAAGAGATCCTAGTTAGGGTTCGACGAGACGGTTCCAACGCCGCTGGAATGAGTCCAATCGAAGTTCGTTTAAGTCGATTCCCCACTGTTCCCCACTTTTTTAGTGTTCCCCAATGAACCTCACACTAATAGTATATATATATATATATATATATATATATATATATATATATAATATAATTTCAAATTAAACAAGTCTTAAATAATAAGTATCAAACTACCAATACCCATACACAAGAAAAAAATCATGAATAAACTTAGAATACGACTTGATTTTTTTAAAGGCGTGTATTAGGCTACCGCACTCCTTAAATTGAAGAGCTTTGTTGTTTCACTCTGACCAGACTATGTTGTCTTAACTTAATTAGGCTTACGCTGGTTTCAGAGTTTGGCTTGGATGTTCTCCCGGGAAACCATACCGCCGGCTGTCACTTGACAGTCGTTGTGCCACCACAAGCGCAGAACTCTCTGACGTAACACATGGTAGGATGGAAATCCGGGTGAGCTCAAGATAGAGCATGGCACCTCTGCAAGAAGACTAGGTTCTATCTATCATTACCAAATCCACCAAAGTAACACAAGTAAAGACTGAACTTGGGTCTCCATTAGAGAACCCAAGTCTCTCTACCTATAGGTAGTGGTGCACAAATCGGGTTTTTTTAAAAACCGGGTTTCGGGTAGGATCGGGTTCGGGTAGGATCGGGTTTTACAAAATCGGGTTTTTTTAAAAACCGGGTCGGGTCCGGGTTTTCTACCAAAAATGTATACCCTATATACCCGGGTTCGGGTCGGGTTCCGGTTCGGGTATTCATCGGGTAGGGTTCGGGTATGCATCGGGTTGGGAAAAAACCTGCACCGGGTATTAAAAAAACCCGACCGGAACTATGCTTATAAAATGTATCAAACATAACTCTCACACATAGATATCAAATCTATTGATAAACAGAGACACAATTTATAAACAGGGGCACAATTTATAGTTCTTCATGTGGTTATTCTTGAACTATAAACAGAGGCACAATTTATTAAATACAAAAACTAATAATGATATTAAACAAACAAAGAAAATAGAAGGACCAACATATATTGGCATATTTGTTTCCACTTGTAATGAAATATACTAAATAATTAAGTAGCGTGACAAATATCATTAGAAACCTAATAATTAAACAAGATTACATCAAAGTGCATATATAATTTTGTTAAATCATAAGAACTAGAAGTCTTAATGCATACATAATTAAACAAGATTACATCAAAATCGGGTTTTTTTAAAAACCGGTTCCGGGTATTTATAAAACCCAGTTCCGGGTTCGGGTATTTATAAAACCGGGTTTCGGGTATAAACCGGGTATAAAAAAACCGGTTCCGGGTTCGGGTTTTAGATCAAATATGCATACCCGGTCCCTACCCTACGGGTAGGGTCGGGTTCGGGTATAAAAAACCCGGGTTTTATAATACCCGGTTCCGGGTTTTTTTTTCGGGTCCCGGTCCGGGTTTTTTGTGCACCACTACCTATAGGCAACAAGTGGTGGATATACTTGAATATTTATACAAGCCTAACTAGATCAAATAAATCCCAACCAAACAAATTTTCATATTTGCATATGATTTACTTAACTTGGATCGGTGATATAAAACACTTAAAACGAGAAATTTGTCCTTACTAAAACCGAGACCAAGAAGAAAACTAACCGATACCCAGACCAAATTATTGACATATGGGTGCTCATCGGTTCAAGATTAAACACACAAATTATACTAACCCACATCAACGGGACGTTCTCAAACTATTTAACTATGGTGGAATGGCACCATTAGGTAGTTCTAACGCAATCTCCTAATTACACTACTATGGTGAGACGACACTATCACGAAAGTAAATATAAGTGTAAACTGCAATTTGCGTCCCTGAAGAAAGGATCCGCTGTCAACTTGAGTCCTATTTTGAAAATTTCAACCAATCACAACGGGGCTCTTTCTTCAGGGACGCAGATTGCAGTTTACTCTAAATATAATTTGTAGTTTAATTAACTTAAAGATTACTAACAAAATCACAATGAAAAGATATTCAAATATTAATGAGAGTCATTGTTAAATCAAAAAATATAGAAATCAAAGTCTACAATACAAATAATCCTCCCATTTCGTGTATCTTTGCAGGCGGAGCTTAGTTGGGGTCTGGGGCCCGACCCTTATTGTTTTTCACTTGAAATGTAAATTTTACCGAAAATTTTATATATTGGGTCCGCTCCCCCCCCCCCCCCCCCCCCCCGGTCTCGATTGTGTGCGAGAAACAAACTAATGAGCCATAAATATAATGACTTCAACTCTGGTGAACCCCACTTCTTATTTTAGCAATTCAGCTCATCCCCCGGCCCATAGTCAATTTGTGAGCCCACTTCTTTATCATGATGGGCCATTGCTTCAATCACATTTCCAGCCAATTAAAAAAACTCCCATTTGATATTTATATTTGAGAGTAAAATGCACGGATAGTCCCTGTGGTTTTGCAAAGTTTCAGCTATAGTCCCCAAATTTTGGAAATTACACTCATAGTCCCTGTGGTTTGACAGTTTGTTACGCTGATAGTCCCTGGAGTGGATGTGGGTTAGTTTTCACAGTTAAGTTGGTGTGAAATGACTATAATACCCTTAATATAAAATAAAATAAACAAATCAAATATTTAAATATAATAAACATATATAAATCAAGTATTAAATATATACACACACTTACAAATCAGAGCTTTCTACTCTCTCTCTCTCTCTCTCACTAAAAACCACCACCACCGTCACCTCCCCTGCCGCCATCACCACTCCCCACCACCGCCATCCCCTTCCACCACCGCCATCCCCTTTCACCCGCCTGCAAAACTCATAACCCCCAACAGATTTGAACAAAACCCAGATCAAAATTCAACAGATTTCCAACCAAACCCACTCATTCTTTCGTTATCCGTCTATCAAGATGGTATCTTGCGGTTCAAGATTGATGAAGATCCGGTTTATAACCCACCCAAGAAACGGTTTCAAGTGCCGGATGTTGTTGTGCCTGAGTTTGAAAGCAAGAAACTGTGGTTACAGAGGTACACTAAAGGGGTAATTGATGGTTATTCTGGTGAGTCTTTTTTTGTTTATTTGTTTGATGGGTATGAAGCTGTTGTTAGAAGTGATCCATTTGAGGTTTTTGTTAGGGAACAGAGTAGTGGTAAGAAAGGTTTAGAAGTCATACGGACTCTCGACCTTTCGGTCCGCAGTCGATTAGTTTCGATGTTCAAATCAGGTGGATAGGGGTGGTGGGGTTGGTATTTAGTCTTGGTGTTGTTTCAGAGTAAAATGCACACTTAAATTTTAGGGAATTTTGATATTTAGTCTTGGTGTTGTTTCAGAAGTTTCCATATCAAACCCAAGAGTAAGTGCACTATGGAATTTGGCTTCTTTCATTTGCAGTTAGCTTTCTGTTAATGTATTGAAACAAGCAACAGAGGTGAAATTGAAATGAAAGAAATGGTTTGATTGAAATTATACTGTGGATTAGGTGACTAATTTGTTGCAGGTGTGTGTTTGGGTGAAGGTAGAAGTGTGTCATGTTTGCAGGCTCGCCGGGGAAGACGGCTTGCGAGGGGAGGGTTGGTAGGTGGCTTGCCGGAGAAGACGACCTTGCCGGAGAAGACGACCTGAGCGTTGTCGGAAAACTAATAGATGGGATCTTGTGTGTTAGTGGTCCCACTAATTATATAAATATAAATCAAAAGTGGTCCCACTACAGATTATTTAATTTAGTATGTTTTATCATTAAGGGTAGTTTAGTAATTTCGTATAGACTTAACTGAGAAAACTAACCCCCATCCACTCCAGGGACTATCCGCGTAACAAACTATCAAACCACAGGGACTATGAGTGTAATTTCCAAAATCTGGGGACTATAGCTGAAACTTTGCAAAACCACAGGGACTATCCGTGCATTTTACTCTATATTTGAATTTGATTGCATGCATCAAGTTCCATCACTTTTTTTTTTCACGGTAAATTTGAATAACTGACGGATCACTGGAGAATCATTGTGCCACTAGCGGAACTACCCGATCATATCCATCTCAACTAGGCATAATGCCTATACAGTATACACCAATTCAGGAGGAAACCCAATAAAATATGGGACCCCCCTTGGGAATCGAACCCAGGATCTATTGGTCCCAAAGTCTTATCCCACCCCCAAATCCATCACTTAGATCATCCCCCTAAATTTGAATGGTGTAAATGGGTGCCGATCAAATGTAATATTATGGCATGGTGATGTAATTTGAATAGATTAGCTACGAAAGTTAATTTAAAAAGAAGGAATGTGAATATTACTTTGGTAATGTGCCCATTTTGCGAAGAATTGAGGAAACGGTGGAGCACCTTTGGTGGTGGAGAGGTTTTGGTCGGCTTTCAGCGTTTGGTGTAAAATACCTCGGGTATATGCTTTCAATTTCAAAGACATTTTGGAGATACACAACTTCTCACGTCTTGGCAAGAAAGAAAAGAGTATCATTAAAGGTTTGGTGATGATTTCGTGTTGGTGTATTTGGAAAGGAAGGAATGATCTGGTTTTCAAGCAGACTAGACGAAGTTCGCAAGATATTCTAGGAGAGGTTAAGTCGAGGGGTTATGAGTGGGTTAGAAATAGAACCTCATGTAAATATATTAGTTGGGGGATTTGTGTAAATACCCGTTGTATATGTTGTAATTGGTGGCCCTTTGCCCGTTTGGGTCGGGGGTGTTGTTTTTGTTGTTTGGCCTTTTGCCCGTTTGGGTCGGAGGTGTGTTTCCTAATGAAGTTTACTTTAAAAAAAGCACAAATTTTAAGCTTTTATTTAATTTGCATCCACATTTGTTCCATTTTGATGCAAATTAATTATTCAAGCTTGGTTTTCCATAATCTGCAAAATTATAAAAAAATATTATTGTAATACGTTTTTAACGCCATCGGTGCATTTAACAAATAAACAATATGGATAACGTGTATTTAAAATGTGCATTTAACAAATAAATAATATGTATAGCGTGTATATAAAATATCAAAATGTATTGATTGTATATCATATCAAAGGATAGCCTACATTTGTGTAACATCACAGTTTATTGATGAAATTGGGTTTTACACAAACAAATTCAAGATGTAATTTTTTAAGACATCAAATTTCTAGGATAAAGCATCTAAGATGAGAAAATTATCAAAATTGGCACGTTGGTAACCAAAATTAATAAAATAGGCTACATATCTTGAGAAATGTAGGAAATCTAAAATAACCAATCAGAGAAAAACAAGTAAGCGGCACCCGCAGAGGTGTTAGCTATTTTGTTGGGACTAAAATCAATAAATGAGTCTACAAATAACCAATAGTATGAAAAAATCATTAATGTTTTAAAAACGAAGGGAATTAAGAAGAGAGAAACTATTGCTGTGGATGGACTAAATTGACGCCACGGTGACTTTTTTTTTCTTTCAGTTTCACTCATTTAATCTTATTTATTTATTTTAAATATAATGGATAAAATTATTTTCTAATTTTCATACAAAAATAATCTTTTTAGTATATCCTGACCCTTGATTCTTATACCAACAATAACTTAAATCAATGAGGTGGTGGTCCATTGACAAAGACAAAACCTTTAAACACCTTGGAAGGGTGATGTTTTGAATTCAAGTCCTATAAACGCCAGGAATAAAATAAATTTGCCGTTAAAAAAAAACAATAACAACTAATTTAAAATTGTGAAGAATGTTATTAACCTATGTTTTGTGCTAAACCAAACCGCATATTTATTATTATAATAATAAAAGATCTAGATTGAAATTGATAAAACAACATTATAATAATAAAAGATCTAGATTGAAATTGATAAAACAACTATAAAATATGTTACAATCACATGTGTTAGGTAGAGTTTGTATCATTTTACATATATAAAGTAATGGTTAATTATGTTGTTTTCAACTTTTAAACATGGATTCATAAATGTGAAAGATGCATCTTCTCCCTAATTATTGTTTTTGTCCATGAGGATATTTTAATGGCTAAGATGTATGTCTCACAATCAAAAACATTAAAAGTTTAAATCATACAATTTGTAGCACGTTATGACTTATTCTAGAAAATCTAAAAATTTTTATAAAAAAATACTTTATTCCATAGGTGGATAAGTATAACTAATGTTTCCCTAACACATAGGTGCATAATCGTAGAACAAAGGGATTTAATTGATTTTAGGGTAAACTGCCATTTTGGTCCCTGTGGTTTGGTCAATTTTATCACTTTAGTCCAAAACTTAAACTTTTTTGCATCAGTGTCCCTGTGGTTTCAGTTTTATTGCCATTTTGGTCCAAAAATGAAACCAGGTCATATTTGTCTTATAAAATCCTGTTATTTTGTCATTTTCCGCAGGGGCAAAATGATCATTTCTTTTTTTTATAAATAAATACCATATTTTATAAGACAAATATGACATGATTTGCCCATGAGGAAAATGAAAAAATTGCAGGATTTTATAAGACAAGTATGACCTGATTTCATTTTTGGACCAAAATGACAATAAAACTGAAACCACAGGGACCCAGATGCAAAATGTTTGAGTTTTGGACTAAAGTGGCAAAAGTAACCAAACCTCAGGAACCAAAATAACAGTTTACTCTTGATTTTAACTAAAACGACGCCGTTTTAGTGAGTTAGATGCATTTATAGTAACTTCATTTATCTTTAAATATAACAAACCTATCATCGCCAATGATATCTAGATCAAGTGGTGGAAGACTTGCATTTCTCTTGAGAGATGTAGGTTCGACTCTCACTTGGTGTAGAGTGAAGCACTGGTGGGCAATGATAGGAGACCCAGGGAAACCTGAGTTGGATCCTTGAGCCAAACGGGTTTTACCGGTAATTTCACCGTCGTGCCTACGGGCGGGTGGGTTACCGGGTTTTCCCCGGAATTGATGGTGCATTCGTGTTACTCTCGAAGTACTCCACTTGTATAGTAGGTGCACTGGAAATGCTCAGGATTGATTTTGAATTATGTTCCAAAAAAAATAACAAACCTATCATCATTAAAGTAAATTGAAGACTACTGAATACTGATAAGCCGCCTTTGTCGACTAGTGTAGTAGTGTAGACAAGTTGCAAGTCAAACTTTGTTAAGTTCAGTGTTCAACACGTTACCACTTTATTCACAGTTAATAAATCAAAAATATATCCACTCGTGGCCTGTCTTCTCCCTCATAACTTTTTTTTTTAACTGCAAATTTGGATCACTGACGGACCACTGGAGTATCATCGTGCCACCAGCAGAACCACCCGATCATATCCATCTCCACTAGACAATAATGCCTATACACCAATTCAGGAGGAAACCCAATAAATCTGGGAAAAACCCCCTTTGTGGGAATCGAACCCATGACCAATTGATCATAAGCCTTATCCCACCACCAAGATACCACTAGGCTATAATGCCATGTCAGATTCCACTGGGTTCCTTTTGGTAGTTTTTCACTAATTTTCATTATTTTTCCCAAATCATACAAGGTTTACACTAATTTTTTCCATTTTCTTCGAATCGAATGGGTTCCTGGGAACCCATGAAACTAGGGATGGGCTTTTTTTCCCAAATACCCGTACTCGTACCCGTACCGTACCCGTACCTGTACCTGTACCCGTACCGATTTTAGGTATTTGGTACATGTATCGGTACCCAGTTTTATTGATTTTGGTATTCGGTACTTTCGGTATTGGTACGGGTAAAAACGGGTACTGGTACCGAATTCTATGTATACCTTTAAAAGTTTTTTTTGTATTATGTTTTATTTCACATTATGGTATTTATAGTGTACTCGTATTGATTTTACCTATTGGTACCCGTATCGTATTGGTACTCGTACCAATTTTACCTATTTGGTACTCGTACTATATTGGTACTCATGTCAATTTTACCTATTTAGTACTCGTATAAGTGCTCAAAAAGTAAATAAAAACAAAATGGTACCAAGCGGGTACTTTACCGAAAATACCCGTACCAGTACCCGTACTCGTACCCGTACCGTACCTATATATTTGGTACGGTATTTGGTACCTAGTTTTGTTCAAATTCGGTACCGGTATTTTTGGTACTGGTACGGGTATAGGTACGGGTACTGTACCAATCCCATCCCTACATGAAACCATGCTAAATCCGCCCCTGCGTGGTTTGGGTACAAACGCCCAAGTCATCACCCTGGGTGGGTTTGGGTTTCGGCGTGGCCCCTTGGGCGGGGGTTGACAGGCCTAGCGGTCTTTTACATTCAAAGGCGATAACTAATTCCAGACTGAAAATCCCAGCTTGATGAAAGGGGGAGTCTGACGAGGTTAGAGCTAGAGAAAAGATCCAGGTACATGATTCAAGGAGAAATTCCTGAAGAAGACCGATCAAGATTGCAGAGTCGTCATGTTGAAGACTCTCACTAAAGATTCCGTCAACATTCAAGAGGGAGTCTGTTGGTGCAGTTGTCTGTCGACTTCATCTTAGTTCGAGTCTTATGCACGTTATACGAGAAAACTCAAACGAAATTAGGTTTAAGGGTAATTCCGCTTGAAATGACAAAGTGTCATTTTAAACGAAATTAACCACTTAATTCCGCTTGAACTTGTAATCTAGTTTGAACATGTAATTTCGCTTGAATGAGTAATTCCGCTTGAGCATGTTCAAGCGGAATCATATGTCTATAAATAGCCGTCCAAGCGAAATCAGTAGTAATCTTCTTGTTTCCGACGGCGAAGCTCTGTCGAAGTGTCTACGTGCTGTAAATTGCTTCTAGATCAATAAACGAGACAGTTAATAGTGATTACAAGCTAAACAAAGACAAAATCAATGAATTCCGCCTCTGATTCTGTCTGAGCACTCTTCTGATCGACTCGTTAGGTCGTTTCACGATCCTACAATTTTCTTTATCACCTACCTAAAAAAAATCCCCCTAGTTAACCTCTTTGAGCCTAAACCTTTTCATTTCTAAACCCACAAAACAAACACCCTTTACCCACCAAAAACCTTTTTCTTTTCAACCCTTTGTTTTAGTAAAAAGCTCGGTTTTCTTGTGACATTATTTATAAAAAAAAAAAAAATGAAAGTCTAGCAATAAACAAACAGAGTCCTCAAAGAAACTTTGTTTGAAAATGCTTAGTTTGAATAGAAGTCACAAAAACATAAAGTTTTACGACGATCGACGTTTTTTACGCTTTTAGCCCCTTTTACTAACCACTAACCAAAACCACCTACCTTTAGCCCAAGCCAAACCCTTTCCCCAAGTCCTCTTGATATTTACAAAGGTTTATAGTTAAAAAGGAGGATGATTGATTGCTTGGCAAGCATATGGTAGAAGTAAGTTCCATGCCGGTCTCGAGTGTTTCACAAAAATACATCTTCGGCCGAGTGTTGAGTGATCTCCTGTGAGGTATGTGAACTTGTATATAAATGGAATTTTAAAGAGGCGTGTTATGCCCAAATAAGTAATTTCTCTTATGAAACGTTCTAAATAAATCATAACGAATAGGATTGCAAATAGTATAAAAATAAAACCCAATAAAGATCTTGGATTCCCGACACTCAAGACAAGCCCAAAACTTCTCTTCTACCCATTCCATTTGGGTGTGTAAGCCACATAATAAAGAGTTTTGCTTGAGGACAAGCAAAGATTCAAGTGTGGGGGCATTTGATGTGTGTAAAATGCAACATATAAATTACATCAAATGAGGCATAAAACTAACCCTTTTTAATACTAATGTTGGAAAAAATGTGTTTTTGTCTTCCTTTTGTATTTTCAGAACCAAATGAGCTTAAACGAATAAAAGGAACAAATATACAACAAACACTAACATAAATACAAAGAAAATGAACAAACGTGGCATGCCCGACCCCTCGACAGCATCTACCCAAGCAAAAACAAGAAACAGAAGGCTGACCACGGCCCGTGCTCACTGGACACGGGGGCGTGGTCAGATGTCTGCAGAAATGGACAAAGTTGTGGAAGCTTCTATGCCCACCACGGGGGCGTGCCCAGCTCAGCACGGGGCTTGGTCAACACTAAGATTTGCAGAATCTTGCAAATCTTGATAGTACAGATACGCTTCTGCACACGGGGCCGTGCCCAGCGAACACGGGGCCGTGTGGAGCCCTATGCAGACAAATGCAATTAATGAAGGAAGATAAAAGGGATGGCCACGGGAGCGTGTCCAGCGGACACGGGGCCGTGGCCGGGCTTCTGTTCAGGCTATAAATAGGAGTGCTTGGTTCACTTCAAAGGCATCCCTTGGCAAACCACCTCTCTCCCACTTTGCCACCACTACAACACCCACATCCACCACCATCATCCATCATCCACCTTAGAGTGTGTGTAGTAGTCTCGGGATCCAAGATTGATCGTAAGAGTTCTTGTTGGATCGTTGTATGACCCGATTGAGTCGATCAGAAGAGTCTTTTATCCGAATCAGAGGCGGAATCAAAGATACGGACACTCGATGTAATTATAATGTCTCTTATATTGATATGAAACTGATTTACAACCTAGAGACGATCCGACAGAGCTTCGCTACTCAGATCCGAAAGTTACCAATGAATAACCAAGTGCACCTATATATAGAGGTAGGATTTCGCTTGAGACTGAACTTAGTTGAAGCGAACCAGTTCAAGCGAACTACTTGAAGCGAACCAGTTGTGGATGATTTCGCTTGAACAGTTTCAAGCGAAATCTTCACTTAAACCTCTTTTCTCAATTTCTCGAACCTCGTGCACTGATAATTCTATCCTATTACATGATACAAGACGAAGTCAATAGACGTAGTGCACTAACAGACTCCCCCTCGGATATTGACGAAGTCTTCAGTGACTATTCTTCAATATGACACATCTTCAGTCTTGATCATTCTGCATCCTCACTTAGATTGTAACATTGTAAGCATCCAACTGTCTCTTCTTCTATCAGCTTCAGGCTCCCCCTTTCATCAAGCTTCCGTGCTTTGGGATCGACACCTAGCTTTCCAGATACAAGCTCCTAACTTTCAGCTTGTCTTCAGACTCCCCCTTAGACTCTGCTTTCGGGATCGTAGTCTGGACTATCATCTGCAATTTCTCAAACATTTATAAGTAACAGCATTTCAAATTTCAGCTATCCAGGAATCATAACCTGGCAATTCCAATCAAATTCTCTAATCCACTCCCCCTATCAACAAACTGTTTTTGAAATTTAAAACTTCAAGTTTCAAATTAATGAACTTGTTTCATTTTCAGAAACACAATCAGCATACTTAGATTTTGAAACTCAGCACTCAGACATCAATTGTCGAAAATAAAGCAGAAATCAAAATCTTTTTGTATTTTCTGAAAAAATATAAAGCAATAACGAAATATGTACAAACATATTTACAGACAATATTTTTGTTTGAGTATGCGTCAGAGGATCATATCAGTTTTCGATAAGTCACAAGTACCGTTGAGCTTAAAAACACATTAAGAATTAAACAATTCACTCAGATTGTCGATATACTGATCCACTTAAATTTTCATACAAACTTCAACTTATTCAGGATACGAATTAGGTGAATTAAGAACTTAAACCTATTCATGTGTCCCACCTCTTGAATATACTCCCGTATCCAGAATCCCAATAATCAGTCTTACAGGTGAGTATACTACAATGATATCTGTACATAAATTAGGTATGCGAGGGCCGAGGGATCTCAGGTCGATACTTCCGTATACGCAGAGAGATATCAGCTTCGACTTTACAGTATGTCCCCTTTAGAGGATCTTTTTGCTTACAACAGCAGCATATATCAATATTATTGTTTCATCAGCATGCTGAGGGTTTAATGCTATGTTTCAAGCATTGCAGAAAGCATTATCCAAGGACTAGGTCAGAACTACCGTTCAGCAGAAGTCCCGGAATAATACCCCAGACATCATTGAGTATAAAGACCTAGTATATCAGATTATGAGACCTTTCAAACGAGATTTCAGGGGTTACCTATATATCCAAGTAGTGTTCCCCACAAAATAAGCAAGTTTGAATTTAGGTTTATATCCCGAAAAAGTTTACTAAATGTATAAAAACCTACCGACACATCCACGGTGAGATCGTTTAACACAATTAAACTTTCCATTTCTTTAGCATACTGTAACTGTCTACTGATGTACTATCATTTCCTCTTTTTACGCAAAAACTCAATTTTTGAATTTTATCATGTTTTTGACTTTTTCAAATTTTCAAATGTTTTTGTATTTTCTAACAACATTACTCCCCCTAAAATGCAAAACCATATAAAGAAAATTTGACAACCAACACTGATAGCTTTGTCTCGCCATCCATTTTCTGCTTCAAGTGCTCTGTTTTGCAGAAAATATAACATACCCCCATGATATACAACACATTGATATTTTACAGTTTGAAAACCGTTTTCCAATCTGGTGAAAGTAATCATGTTTGTTCAGCCGTGAGGGTTTCGGCATATACAATCAACACTCCCTTTACAACAAACTATTTTCCCATAATGATTTCAAAACACTTAAGTTTGTTTTAATCAGAATGGTTTTTCCGGAAAAATTAGTTTGTTTACCCATCACTTATGAGTTTGGGGTTATCTCATCACCTTGTTCTCTTTTAACCATTTTGAAAAATTTTAACAATAAAAGAACAAACACCACAATCACTTGTAGAAAATCAAGTACAACTTAATGTCCTTGATTGACCACTTGTAAGACGAAATATCACAGTTACCATCCTGTGAATTTCTCAAGAATGATGCCGATACCTGCTTCACACTTACCAACCTGGAAGCTCCGGCAAGTCAGATTTTTCTATTTGAAAAGTTTCACCCAAGTCTGACTTTCCTTGGGTGTATTTTGAGCTTTTCTCTTTTCTTCATAAAACTCTTTCACTCCTTTTTCCTTACCATCAACCATCTTACTAAAAATATGTTTAACATTGCTATTAAACATTTTTCCAGTATCAACACCTTTTGATTTTGTGTTTGTGGCTTGTAATGGAGGAAATTTTTCATCATTCATCAAAAGAACAGTTTCTTCCTTCTTTACCTCAACTTGTGGCTCATCTGATTTTGTGGAATCAGATTCATTGCCCGAACTTGTCTTATCTGACTTAGATGAGTCAGATTCATCGCCTGATGGTGGCTTGTCTGACTTTGAAACATCAGATTCATCGCCGACCATTTTCTTCTTTTCCTTTTTCTCTTTTGTCCTCAGATTTGTATCTGAAGAATTCGATTTACTTGACTTTGCTGTCGAGTGAATCGATTCATCAGAACTCTTATTCGAACCAACCGGTGAACCCGAAGACAAAATCTTCTCAAGATACTCTCTCGCCTTCTTCCTTTTCTTTCGTAGTCTATCTTTCTGCCCTTGTGAAAGTTTAACTTTCTTTTCTTGAATTGTCTGATCCTGAACTTTAGGTTTTAGAACCTTCTGTTCATGGGGCTTGACGTTGACTGGCTTCTTTACCGTTCTTTGAGATTCAACCCTCGATCTTCCCATCGATCTCCTTGGGCAATCTCTGGCAATATGTCCTCTGATATGGCAATTATAGCATCTTCTTGTATCAAAGTTCCAATTCTGGCAGTTAACAGCAATGTGTCCTCTAACACCACAGGTGTAGCACACTCTGTTATCATACCATCCACTTCTGTCAGTCCAAACCTTCAGATCATAACATTGTTTGGCTTGGTTATAGTCATTTCTCCTCTTCAATTCTGGATTTGTCTTTTGAGCACTGTGGTCAAACCTGCACCACTTATTACCAACATTTTGTAAGTTTTCATTTTTAACTTTTTGTGATTTTTTATAATGATTGGATGATTTATCTGATGAGCTTTTAATTTCAATTTTAGAATTTTTCAAATTTCTATCTTTTTGTTTCTGTTCTACATTCTTCTTAACATGTTTTTGTTTAGAACATTCACCTGTTTCAGTAGATTGCAGAACAGTATTTTGAAATTTTTCTTGTAAATCTAAAAATATTTTTCTTTTCTTTTCTTTTTCATCATCAGATATCTCATCACAATCTTCAACTTTGACATTTTCAATTTTGAAATTGATTGGTTTTGAACAAATATGTGATGTAGAAGTCACAAAACCTTTCAATTTCTCTTCAAGCTCTTTGATTTTCATCCGAGCTTTTTCAGCTTCTTTTTCAAGCTGAATGATTTTAGCAAGATGAGAATTGATTTCAATTTGTTTTTCAAGATTATCTTTACCAAAAACATCTCTCTCATCTTCTAAAATCTTTAACTGACTTTTGAAATCATTTTCAAATTTTAATTTTTCATTTTTAAAATTTTCAATTTTTTCTTTTAAAATTTTGTTTTCTGCTGTCAAACTGTTCACATCACTAAGCAGTTTGACATTTTCAGACTTCAAATTTTCACAAATTCCCTGCAACATAAGAATCTGGTTATCATCAGTTTGCTTCTCATCTCTCAACTTCTCGACTTCTGATGTCAAACTTTCTGCATCCTTCAAAAGTTTGTCATTTTCAGCCTTAAAGTTGTCACATTTAGAGCACACTGATTCTGAACTTGAAGATCCAAACATCAAAGATTCTTCGTTCTTTGGAATATCCTTTGTTTCCATCTTATATGTTCCTGCACAAAAGAGTTTAACGAAATCAAAAGGATTCATACTTTCATCAATATAACATTTCCTTTTAATATCATATTTCAGAATACTCTTTGTTTCAAGACACACACGAATTCTATTATCAATTTCAGTAATAACATCCAATTCCAATTTTTGTAAATTCTTTTCCATTTCGGTCAAAATTTCCTTCTTTTTCCTATTTTCCATACGAAACTCTCCATTAACCTCATTAAAGAACTGTGTTGGATAAAGTTCTTGAAAAAAATCTTCCCTTTTTAGATCAACCAAGAATTTATCCCATTTAGCAGGTAATGCATTTGCCAATTTCGATATCTGTTCATCATTTGATATTCTAATATCCTTGTTTCTCAAACTGTCCATTAAATTTTTAAACCGTATTTCCAACTCATCCAACGTTTCATCCTTTCGACACATGAAATATTCAAATCTTTCAACTAAAACCTCCTTTTTCTCAGAAGAAGAACAACAAGTCCAATTGTTCATTCTTTCAAATTTAGTGTTTTCCAGTTCATCAAACATTTTGAATTCTTGGTATTTGTGCCGTGTAAATCACCTCGAATCACCTGCAAACAATCAAACAAACAATCAGTATACACAGTAATATCCTGAAACAGACTGATACACAATTGTTGTGAAATAATCTCGACACGAAATTTCACTTTTCAAGCGAAATAAGAACTTCAATCGAAATCACTTGTTGAACAGTTGAAGCGAAATCAACTGTTAACTACTTGAAGCGAAATCAATACTATCTTGTTCAAGCGAAACTTTCAAGTAACCACTTTCTGAAGCGAACAACTGAAGCGAAATCCTTCAAGCGAAATTCCAAATGATCTATTTCGCTTCAACCTGAACTCAACCTTCAAGCGAAAACCAGCAACTCTATTTCGCTTCAGATGAACTCAAGCAAAATCCAAGATCACAGCACTATTTCGCTTCAAATGTTCAAGCGAAATAATCCAAACAGTCCGTTTTGAAGCGAAATCAATTATATCCACGAACTCTCTTCAAGCGAAATCTAGTTTTTGATCCAATTCAGTCACTTTTAATGCGAATTTCGGTCTCAAACTTTCAAGGCTTTGTTAAACTGTTGTTTTGCATGTTCGGTGAGAAGTTCAATCCATTTTGACCATGAAATCTCGTTCAGTTTGAAAAAGAAGGTGTAGAAGTCAGAATCTAATTGCAATCGAGCTAAACTCTTCCTCCTGAGCTCTGATACCACTTGTTGGATCGTTGTATGACCCGATTGAGTCGATCAGAAGAGTCTTTTATCCGAATCAGAGGCGGAATCAAAGATACGGACACTCGATGTAATTATAATGTCTCTTATATTGATATGAAACTGATTTACAACCTAGAGACGATCCGACAGAGCTTCGCTACTCAGATCCGAAAGTTACCAATGAATAACCAAGTGCACCTATATATAGAGGTAGGATTTCGCTTGAGACTGAACTTAGTTGAAGCGAACCAGTTCAAGCGAACTACTTGAAGCGAACCAGTTGTGGATGATTTCGCTTGAACAGTTTCAAGCGAAATCTTCACTTAAACCTCTTTTCTCAATTTCTCGAACCTCGTGCACTGATAATTCTATCCTATTACATGATACAAGACGAAGTCAATAGACGTAGTGCACTAACAGTTCTTGTCAATCAAAGGGCATGTTTGGCTAAGTCTCTTACATCACTTGGTGAAGACAAGCATTTAATGCATTACTTTTAATTTTTAATCTTTTCGCACTTTTTATTTGGTTTTGTATTAATGACTTTAATAACTAGTTTCTTATGTTGAACGTGAAACTTCTTTATCATTTTTCCACGGTGTCTTGGCATTACTTTACTGTCAATATAAAGTAAAAGATTTTCACCATTCATATCTCTACAGTCTATATAGAGATATGTTGGCTACCTGGTCGGGGGTTAAGGGAATGATTTAGTAAGGTTCTTGCCTTGTTCAGTGTATAGATCCTGCAAGGACCTGGGTCAAGCTTACTAGGACCTCCTTCAATACCCATTGGTATTGGATGGCGGGGGTGCGAATAGCTTGATCCCCTCATATGTAAACTACTATTAATACATTAAACCGGCTACTTGGGATTGTATCCCTGCTGACTCAAACCACTTAGCCAAGGGTAACGTCACCTTCAAAAGAGGGGCCTACCACTTTTCGCATTAATAACTTAATTAATTATCTTTCAATATTCCGACCCTTTGGGATTGTATCCTTGCTGACTCAAACTACTGGGTTGAGGGTAACGTCACCTTCAAAAGAGGGGCCTACTACTATCACTAAGATAATCTCTTAAAAAGTGCAAAAGTGCGGAAATCATCAAACGATACATGAAAGGCGAGTCAGATCCAAGTGATTCATCTTGTCTATCTGTTTTATTTTTATTTTTATTTCAGCATTTTTAGTTTTTATTTTTGATATTTAAAAACCTTTTCTAAAAATTTTAGTTTGATTAGACGTTGAGGATAAACCGGTATTAAAAGCTCTTGTGTCCTTGGACGACCTCGGTATCTTACCAACGCTATACTACGCTCACGATGGGTGCACTTGCCCATGTGTGTGTTTAGTATTAGTAGAATATCGTGTTTTATAAATTAAAAACTTAATTAATGTGTAAAATGGGCTTAAAATATCAATAAAAACATATTACACCTAACACACACCAATGTCACTAAAAGAGAAATGAACCAAGTTGGATACTCTTAGAAATCCATTCAATATGTTGATGCTCCAAAGAACATGGCATTTCTAGCCCCAATAACCTCCAACGGTACAAGCTCACAAGCTGTAAATGCATCGAACTTCAACAATGCTTCCGCAAACTCTGCAAAGGCTTCACATTCTAGTGAAAGAGTTATTGAAGAGGCCATGAAAGTGGAATCCAAAAAGGAAAAGGAGGAGAAAGACTTAGTAAAAAACATTACTTATGAGTTCAAAATCAAACTATTCTCACAACCGTGTGTCAATGTCGTGGCTCATTCTAAATCCCTCAACCGTGACCTAATCAGAGAAAAGGAAAAAAAATTGCAATTTAATAAAGAACTAAAACAAAATGAAGCAGCATATCAGAGAAAGTTGAACTCAACTTTGGATGAAATTCAAACCCTAAAGAAATTTGTTTTTAGAAAAGATTTCCTCATAAATGATTTAACTGAAAACTAGAGAAATCCAAAAATGAGAACAATAAATTGCAAATCATAATTGATAATTGGAACGTCAGTAAAAAGCCACTAGTTGATATTAAAGATTTCCAATGACCGACATATGTGAAGGACGACATTAGGTACAAAGATAAACTAGGAAATGAAAGAAAAATATTTCTTCCTCCTCACAGAAAAACTATGTACCCATGCTCACTCCTCATCCTGATAACGATCTAATTGATAAAGATGATCTAATTGCTCAAAATATTAGATGTGAAAATGATAAAAATACTAATGATTTTGAAAGCAATGCAAATGTGATTAAGTATGAGGAGGATGTGTGCGATGATGACTGTGATGGCAAGAAAATAGGAATAGGGTATTCAGGTGACAATTACACCACTGTTAACTGGTCCGCCTGGAACTGTGACAAATCAAACAAAACTTCTATTCGGGATGAATGTAATAACTCTCTAAGTATCCGGGATGACTGTATGAGACCTAAGCCTAAACCTTTGACTCGTGACCATGAGAATGTAGTGGTTGAATGCTTTGGTTTACAATCTGCTTTTTGCGATGAAAATGGTGTGCATAAACCTCCTATATTTGTTCCAGAGTTGAAACAAAACAGATTTGGAAAGTTCCTCACATAGGAAATTCCAGAATTTGTTCCATCTCATACAAGTATGTCAGAGTCTGACAATAGGTCAAATGAAGAAAGTAGCAGTGAAGACTCAAGCACAACAACTTCAGAAAATGGCGAAGGAAGCTCAAGTGAAGATCAAGGATCAGATACTTTAAGTGAAGATCAAGGATCAGATGCTTCAACAGAAAATGTGGAGGATGAAAACTACACAGAAGATGAAAGTTGTCTTGACAAGAAAATGATGAAAATCAAAAGTTCAAGCTCCACTGCGTCATCAGACAACATATCATGCAGTTCAAGACTCTCATCACATACAACATCTTCCAACGGATCAACCTCTAAGAATAAAAAGACAAGTTGCATCAAATGCTTTCGTTGTGGTCATTTAGGACACATAGTGAAACATTGCAAAAGCAAGAAATGTTCTAAATCGCGATTGGGAAAGTTTCAAACGATGTACTAAGCCCGTATAAGAAGCAATGAGCCTTATCGGTGTCATCAACCGGTTGTCTGAATGCGTCAAGTTGATCACAAATGTGTTTGAATTTTCTTCCAAACTCACACATGGTGGAAGACCCCTTCATAGTTTGTCTTAGTTGGACCTGAAGGTTCTGAACCTTTTCGATAGAGGTGTTGCAAAAGGCACTCTCAAGCGCAAGCCAAATAGAGCGGTGTAACGCCTCTCCTTTCGCAGCTTTTCGTTTTAAAAAAAATTGTATCGTAATTCTATTTTCGGAAACTCGTTTCCTTTGTAATCTTATCTCATTTTGAATCGTTGTAAATCCGAGACTATGATCGTAATAAAATTGATCTTTTATGTGAAATATACATTGTTTATACATGTTTATACATTGATACATACATTCGTTTGATACATGATTCTCATAAACGTAGGTTTAACTCGCAAACAACTATCGTGTATTCGTAATTTAAACCTTTCATACGTGCAAATGTTTGATTATTCAATTATAAGACTAACTTATATATATTTTCACTTGATTGGTACCTAAACATATGTTATACATATGTGTTTGCTACATACTTATTTATCACATATTTTGTGTAATTAGAACATGTTAATACACATTTTAGGCCTTGATACATGTTAGATGCACACTAAACATTATGTAACATCATAAATACATAACATATATCACAAATAGCCTAACTCAAAGTTGAAAAAAGGTGAAAACAGCTTGCGGCCACAAGCTGTTAGAGGTGTTTGGTTTGTGTTTTTGAATGCTTATCTCCCAACTATTTGCACTTAATGTCCAATCAACTAAACCCTAATGTTACCAACTATAAATACCCCACTTCCCCATCCTTTTTACCACTTTACAAGCTCTATACACTCTAAAAAACACTCCCAATCTTAGCTTATTTTCAGCAGAATTGAGAGGAAACATTCTGAGTTTCTAACTGAGTTCTAACTCACTTCTTCTTCTTCTATTTCTTTCTTATTTATTCTTCTAAAACACTTGGATAACCTCTAGGAAGGTTTTCACAAGTTTTCTTGGGCAAACGAAGGTGAAACCTCACCACATTTGAGGTCCAAAGTGCATAAAACTTTCTGCTTGTTTTTAACTTCTTGCATCTTCATGTTTTTAATAGAAACTTGGTGGAATCTTGTACCCACAAAGCTCACAACTTAGTCTATGGTTCTGGGTTTGTGTTGAGGTGATTTCCATCAAAGTTTTGAGTTCAAACACTCATTTAAATTCTATTTATACATGGTAATCGAATGATGAAAACAAGCACAAGTCACCATCTTCCATATGATGAACATGTGACTTGTGAAGTGTGAACAAATGGAAGCTTTAAATTTCCAAACTAAGTTCCACTCCTTCATTTTAACCTTATGTATGAACACTCAAAGTGACTTACTAGAATCAAAGTACCTTAGCCCCGTCTAGCCTCCCTCACTTAGTTCATTCTTTCCATGATGTGTTGGCACACCCGGGTTGTAATGTACTTGGTCACTTGAGCTTTGTTAGAATTGATTTATTTCTTGTTATTCATGACCCTCCGAACCATCCTTGTGATGGTTTGTGTAGTGGTGAATCATATAATGAGGTTTTAACCTCCATGCTTGACATACATGATACTACATGATAATCTATGATTGGAGTTAGTTTTAGGATGTTATTATCACTATATAAACTATACATATCTATATAAACATGGCTGAATTTTTTTATCATTATCAAGTCATGATTGTTCGTCATAAACCTAGGCTAACATATCTAAGATTCTAAGTTACTTGTTATGATTCTAATGGGCAATTTGGGACCCCTGAAACCACTTAAACATAGTGTCATAAACAAGCACTTAGAATTAAATATTACTTTCATATACATACTTTTGATACTTTAAATTCCAAGTCCGAATATTCCATTATAAATCCATGAACTTACACACCTTTGGTTACCCTTGTAGGGTGACTCGGTGTTCCATCCTCAACTTACTCAACACTTTACGAGATTATCAAGTTTGAAGCTTGCAAAACCGTGAGTACACTTGACCCATTTTCGCTTTACACCTTTTGGGTGCAATATGTTAACCTTATCGAAAACACAAACACATTATACTTTATGCAATGCACAAAAAAATCCAAATACATGCATACTTATTCGTTATACTTAATTCATATTCTTGGGTGATTCTTATGTGATACATTAGTCATTAACTTCGTACAAGCCTCCATTTAACATGTATAGCGCTATAGGAGTAACGCACCACCCGTGAACGAGAGGTCATGTTAAATTTAATTCTTGCGGTAATCAGAGGGTTGACTTGTATATTGTATGCCATTGATATGTTAATCTTGATAACTTAGGTTGCCATGTGGATTCGTTTTAAACGTTTTTATACTTATGCTATATACTTAAACTTGTGTACTCGCCAGTGCTTTTTGTGTTGAACTATACTTTTTAACATGTTGCAGGTTGATGATGTTGATTATGATGAAATCTAGTAGGGACGACACTAGAAACTCATTACGAACTACTAGAATTGTTATCTCGTTTTTGTTGAACTTGTTGTACTTTGTCTTTTCTATGTTGTAATTTGAATTTCCTATGATGTACTTGACAATTATTTTTATGAAATGAAATCGGTTTTGATTTAAGCTATTGTCACATAGGGTCTGTTTGGTATGGCGTTATGGAATAGACGGGTGAATGGAATGTACGAGGTAATGGAATGGACGATTTAATGGAATGGATTATTACCATTCCACGTCTTGTTTGGTTACCATGTGAGAATGAAATGAATCATTACTTTATGTTGTTTGGTAAGAAAGAATAGACGAAGGAATAAAATCGGTGATGAGTGGTGGTGGGTGGTGGTGGTGGTGGCGGCAGCGGGTGGTGGTGTTGGTGGTGGCGGCGGAAGTGGGTGACGGCGGCGACGGTAGTCACGGCGGCAACTATGGCAGTAGTGGTTTCGCCCGTGAGTGAGTTATTAAAACCAATAAGAATAATAATAATAATGGTAAAATAATAATAATAATAATAATAATAATAATAATAATAATAATAATAATAATAATAATAATATATCTTTCCATTCCTTGAAGGAATGAAAAAAAAACACCACCTTACCAAGGAATGAAAATTATTATATTTGGAAGGTTTACATTCCTTGTGGAATGCTACATTCCATTACCACTTAACAACCAAACATGTTTTTTCCATTCCAATAGAATGATCCATTCCATTCCGCCTTCTATTCCTTCATACCAAACGCTACCATAATGTTATGAAGTCTTTTAGCAATCTCATTCGTCTCACTCTGATATTTCCGCCATCGGTTGGGGTGTGACAGGTTGGTATCAGAGCCATAACTATAGGGAATTAGGTAGAACTGCCATGTTCGACCTAGTCTATTGTAGGTACCATACTTTTGACCATTCTTGCTACTTGTTTAAAATGCTTATTCTTCCTATTTGCTTCTTTCTACTTCTTTTTGTCGTAATACTTACAATATGTCTTCCCTAAGACATTTACACAATACACTTTTGAAGGCTTGAAGACACTCGTAATGCAAACGAGACGAGTTCACCAAAATAGGCGTGAAACCCATAATTTGGTGAACGACTCTCACTCCGCTTATTCTTTTTTTGCACGAAATTATGCCATCAAGTTAGGAGTGAAATCCACACCTTGATGGTAAATTTCCAATTCAAATTCTACTGAACCCTCGTCAAAGTGTCAAAATTAAATTTTGACCCGACGAGCACCAACCACACTTAGGGTATGAAATCGCCAAGTTAGGGGTGAAACCCACATCTTGAGGACTAGTCCCATTCCTCGATTTTCAATTCCGCCAAAGTTTCGATTGTTTCAATCGATTAGGGACGTGTAGTAACTGGAAGGGTAAGATACTGTTAATCGCTTCTCGACGAGAGTATATTACCTATAGGCCAAAGCACGATTCCCTAATTTGAAAGGAATTTCGATTCATTTTGGAATAGTCGACGTTTCTAAACTCGAAACAATCCAATGTTTTGTTGAGCCTCTCTTTTATGTTATCTCAATTTATATGTGATTTTATACTTGCTACCCCGTTCATATCAAAACCGATACACGACTCGCACCTCTCTCGCAATAAAAAATAATAATAATAATTCTCGTGAATAAACTAAATTTATGCTCTTTTATGCAATCATACGTGTTTATACTTGTGAATACTTGTTAAATACATGCGATTTATGTGATTCATTCGTGGATACATACATGCTTAAACATGCTAAACTTATTTTACATTATGATCAAGTCTCATCCTTTACTTCTCTTTCAATTCCTTAGATGTCTTCTCGCGGTATGTCTAAGAAAACCAAGTCCAAGAAGGGTTCCAACTCCGACTCGATGTCCAAGAAAGATTGCATGAAGTTCATGGCCAAGAAAATGGCCAAGATCATCCCCAACATCGTTAGCAAGATCCAACCCAACCTTGACTCACCTCACGCCTCCGTCTACTCTAAGGTGGAAACACCTAGGGCGACGTTCCTGTTTAAACAGTTTATGGCCTGTAAACCCCTTGAGTTCACTTGCAAAGATGGTGCCACTGCCCTGCTGACCTGGTTCGATGCTATCGAACTAACTTTTCTCCAAAGCGGTTGTCCTGACAACCTGCGAACCCTGAACGCAAGAGGGGTATTCCGTTCGAGAGCTCTCGAATGGTGGACCTCTGAGCGTAATGCGCGAGGAAACGATGCAGCCCACGCCTTGCCCTGGGATGAATTCAAGAAACTTATGAGGGACGAGTTCTGTCCTCCCCACGAACTTAGGAAACTAGAACATGAGTTCTGGAATCTTAAGCAAGTCGGGAATGACAATGATGGTCTCACTGCTCGCTTCAAACAACTCAGTATCCTATGCTCTGGCCAAGTCGATTCTGTCAAAAAAGCCATTACCAAGTATATCTACTGTCTCCCTACCTCGATCATGAACCTCGTGGAGTCCGCTTCACCAAAGACTCTCGAGGATACCTTTCTTTTGGCAGCCCGCCTGAATAACAACTGTGTCATTCGTGGGGTTTCTGAAAAGACTCCATCGAAAAGCGCACACCAAGCTACCACCGACACCACCACCATTGAACCATCACCCAAACCATCATCCTCAAAAAGGAAAGGCAAGAAGCGGAAGTCTTCGAGCCAAAATTGTGTGGTTGTTACTCAGCCAAACCCTCAGCCTATTCAAGCAGTTGCTCCTATCATAACCACTGAACCACAAAGACATGCCTACACTGGGTCTCATCCCAAGTGTAATACCTGTTTTTATCACCACCCTACCAACACACCATGCTGCAAATGCGCGACTTGTCATAGGTTTTGGCATTTTGCTGACCGATGCCGAAATGGTCCACCACCATAAGGCAATCAAAACCAAGCCATCATGGCCTAAAACCCTGCCCCCAATCAAGCTCAACCCCAAGCCAACAATGGTTAGGTGTGTTTCAAGTGTGGTGATCCGAATCACCTTGCTAATGCCTGCACTCAACGCAACAACAACAACAACCACCAGCAGCAACAACAACAGCAGCAGCAGCCTCAGCAAGCTCGAGGCAAAGCTTTCGTCATCACCTCCACTCAGGTGCAGAACGCTAATGACATCATAACTGGTACGTTTCTCGTCAACCATGTCTATGCTTCTTGTCTATTTGATACTGGCTCAGATAAGAGTTTTGTATCTATTGAATTCGAACCTATGCTTAAGTGTAAACGCTCTAAGTTACCAAGATCGTTCGCTGTCAAAGTCGCAAATGGTAAATCCATCACTGTCGATTCCGTTCTTTCTAAGTGTTCTTTGAATCTCAACAATCATACGTTTTCAATTGATCTCATACCTATGCAAATGGGTAGTTTCGACGTCATAGTAGGTATGGACTGGCTTAGGCGAGTTCATGCTGAAGTTGTCTGTTCTGACAAGTTTATTCGCCTTCCTCTTCCTAACGATGATTCCTTGCACGTCTATGGTGAGAAATCTTCTAAAGGTCTCAAGCTTATGTCGTGTAATCAACCGAACAAACACTTGCGTAAGGGTTCTTTCGCCTTTCTAGCCCACGTTTTGGAAAAGAAGGATAAAGGCTCGAGCATGAGTGATGTTCCTGTTGTTCGTGATTTTCCTGATGTTTTTCCCGATGATCTTCCTGGTCCGCCTCCTGCTCGTTCTATCGATTTTCGCATTGATTTAGTGCCTGACGCTACACCTGTCGCTAAGTCTCCCTACCGCTTAGCACCCTCAGAAATGCAAGAGCTATCGAGCCAACTTCAAGAGCTTCTTGATAAAGGATTTATGCGCCCTAGTACTTCTCCTTGGGGCGCTCCCGTTTTATTCGTAAAAAAGAACGATGGATCGTTCCGAATGTGTATTGACTATCGTGAGCTCAACAAGCTTACTGTCAAAAACCGATATCCTCTTCCTCATATTGATGATCTCTTCGATCAATTACAAGGCGCGACTTGCTTTTCCAAGATTGATCTCCGTTCTGGTTGTCACCAACTTCGAGTCCTCGAAGAAGATATACCTAAAACTGCTTTTCGTACACGTTATGGTCATTATGACTCCGTGGTCATGCCCTTTGGTTTGACCAACACACCTGCAATTTTCATGGATTTGATGAACCGCGTGTGCAAAGCTTATTTAGACCGTTTCGTGATCGTCTTCATCGACGATATCCTCATCTATTCAAAGGCACAAGAAGAGCACGAGCGACACTTGCGTCTTATCCTCCAACTTCTACACGCTGAACATCTTTACGCCAAATTCTCCAAATGTGAATTCTGGTTAAATGAGGTTCAATTCCTTAGTCACACCATTAATGAACTTGGTATTCACGTTGACCCTGCGAAGATTGAAGTTGTGAAAAGCTGGATCACTCCTAAGTCTCCGTCTAAAATTCGTTCATTTCTTGGTCTAGCTGGTTATTATCATCGTTTTATTTCCATCTTCTCAAAAATTGTCGTTCCTCTTACCTACTTGACTCAAAAAGATAAACCTTTTGTTTGGGGTCCTGAACAAGAGGAGTCTTTCCAAACGCTCAAGGACATGCTTTGCAATGCTCCTATCCTTGCTCTTCCCGATGGTAACGACGACTTCATCGTGTATTGCAATGCTTCGAACCTTGGTCTTGGTTGTGTCCTTATGCAACGACACAAGGTTATCGCTTACGCATCGAGACAACTCAAAATACATGAGAAGAACTACACTACGCACGACCTTGAACTTGGTTCAGTTGTTTTTGCCTTGAAGATATGGCGACACTACCTTTATGGTACTAAGTGTGTGGTCTTGACCGACCATAAGAGCCTTCAGCACATCTTCAACCAAAAGGAACTGAACATGCATCAACGTCGTTGGGTAGAGTTGTTAAATGACTACGACTGCGAGATTCGATACCATCCAGGTAAAATGAATGTTGTGGCCTACGCACTTAGTCGTAAAACTCATGTCAAGGGTATTCGTTATTTCCAGCACGTCAACGATCTTTAAAACCGCATTCGTGAAGCTCAATACGTGTCTGTTAACGAGGGTAAACTCTACAACGAGATACAATGCGGTGCTGAAGAGAGTCTTGTGTCAAAATCCGATGGTATTCTATATCATCTCGATCGCATCTGGATTCCTAATCGTGATAACCTTTGAGATTTTTTGAGGAAGGAGGCACGCAAACCTAGGTATTCTATTCATCCCGGTGCTAATAAAATGTACCACGATATGCGTACGTCTTATTGGTGGCCTGGAATGAAGAAAGATATCGCTACCTTCGTTTCAAAATGTCTCACTTGTTCCAAGGTTAAAGCTGAACATGAACGTCCCTCTGGCTTGCTCGAACAACCAGAAATTCCTGTATGAAAATGGGGAGCATTGCGATGGACTTTATTACTAAGCTTCCTCGTACTTCGTCTGGTCATGGCAATATTTGGGTGATCATTGACCGATTGACCAAATCCGCTCACTTTCTCCCCATTCATGAAGATTACAAAGTCAAGAAATTAGCTCGTATGTACATGGATGAAATCATTTGTCGTCATGGTATCCCCATTGACATCATCTCTGATCGTGATGGTCGCTTTACGTCTCATCTTTGGCAAACATTTCAATCCGCTATGGGTACTCTCCTTAACCTTAGCACCACTTTTCATCCTCAGTCTGACGGTCAAACCGAGCATACTATCCAAACTCTAGAGGATATGCTTCGTTCATGCGTAATCGATTTTGGTGGAAACTACCTTTGATCGAATTCTCGTACAACAACAGTTATCACGCGAGTATTCAAATAGCACCTTTCGAGGCATTTGCATGGTCGCAAGTGCCATTCGCCTATTTGTTGGCACGGGATCGGAGAAGCTCAAATCATCGGTCCCGAGCTTATACAAGAGACGACAGACAAGATTTTACAGGTTCGAGATAACTTGCTGAAAGCCAGGAGCCGACAAAAGAATTACGCTGACAAGTGTCGCAAACCATTGGAATTCGAAGTAGGTGACTTTATACTTCTCAAGGTATCCCCTTGGAAGGGCGTAGTTCGATTTGGTAAGAAAGGGAAACTCGCACCTTGCTACGTAGGTCCTTTCAAGATTCTCGAAAGGATTGGCAAGCTAGCGTATCGACTGGACCTACCTCAACAGCTCAACAACGTTCATCCTACCTTTCATGTCACAAACTTGAAAAAGTGTCTAGTTGAAGAAGGACTTCAAGTTCCACTCGAAGATCTTCAAATCAATGAGACTTTACACTTCGTGGAGAAACCTGTCGAGATCATGGACCGAGGAGTCAAACAATTAAGGCGCAGTCGAATTCCTATCATGAAGGTTCGATGGGAAGGAAAACGTGGCGCTGAGTTTACTTGGGAACTCGAAAGTTATATGAAGGCTAAGTATCCACATATGTTCGTTGCATCTTTCTAAATTTCGGGTTGAAATTTCCTAAAGGAGGGGAGACTGTAACGCCTCGCCTTTCGCAACTTTCCGTTTTTAGAAAGATTGTATCGTAATTCTATTTTCGGAAACTCGTTTCCTTTAATCGTATCTCATTTCGAATCGTTGTAAACCCGAGACTTTGATTGTAATAAAATTGATCTTTTATGTGAAATATACATTGTTTATACATTGATACATACATTCGTTTGATACATGATTCATGATTATCATAAACGTAGGTTTAACTCGCAAACAACTATCATGTATTCGTAATTTGAACCTTTCATACATGCAAACGCTTGATTATTCAATTATAAGACTAACTTATATATATTTTCACTTGATTGGTACCTAAACATATGTTATACATACGTGTTTGCTACATACTTATTTATCACATATATTTTGTAATTAGAACATGTTTAATATACATTTTAGGCCTTAATACAAGTTAGATACACACTAAACATTATGTAACATCATAAATACATAACATATATCACAAATAACTTAACTCAAAGTTGAAAAAAAGGTGAAAACAGCTTGCGGGAAAACAGCTTGCGGCCACAAGCTGTTAGAGGTGTTTGGTTTGTGTTTTTGAATGCTTATGTCCCAACAACTTGCACTTAATGTCCAACCAACTAAAATCTAATGTTCCCAACTATAAATACCCCACTTCCCCATCCTTTTTACCACTTTACAAGCTCTAAATACTCTAAAAAACACTCCTAATCTCAGCTTATTTTCAGCAGAATTGAGCGGAAACATTCTGAGTTTCTAACTGAGTTCTAACTCACTTCTTCTTCTATTTCTTTCTTGTTTATTCTTCTAAAACACTTGGATAACCTGTAGGAAGGTTTTCACAAGTTTTCTTGGGCAAACTAAGGTGAAACCTCACCATATTTGAGGTCCAAAGTGCATAAAACTTTCTGCTTGTTTTTAACTTCTTGTATCTTCGTGTTTTTAATAGAAACTTGGTGGAATCTTGTACCCACCAAGCTCACAACTTAGTCTATGGTTGTGGGTTTGTGTTAAGGTGATTTCCATCAAAGTTTTGAGTTCAAACACTCATTTAAATTCTATTTATACATGGTAATCGAATGATAAAAGCAAGTACAAGTCATCATCTTCCATATGATAAACTTGTGACTTGTGAAGTGTGAACAAATGGAAGCTTTGGCTTTTCAAACTAAGTTCCACTCCTTCATTTTAACCTTATGTATGAACACTCAAAGTGACTTACTAGAATCAAAGTACCTTAGCCCCGTCTAGCCTCCCTCACTTAGTTCATTCTTTCCATGATGTGTTGGCACACCCGGGTTGTAGTGTACTTGGTCACTTGAGCTTTGTTAGAATTGATTTATTTCTTGTTATTCATGACCCTCCGAACCATCCTTGTGATGGTTTATGTAGTGGTGAATCATATAATGAGGTTTTAACCTCCATGCTTGACATACATGATACTACATGATAATCTATGATTGGACTTAGTTTTTGGATGTTATTATCACTATATAAACTATACATATCTATATAAAACATGGCTGAATTTTTTATCATAATCAAGTCATGATTGTTCGTCATAAACCTATGCTAACATATCTAAGATTCTAAGTTACTTGTTATGATTCTAATGGGCAATTTGGGACCCATGAAACCACTTAAACATTGTGTCATAAACAAGCACTTAGAATTAGATATTACTTTCATATACATACTTTTGATACTTTAAATTCCAAGTCCGAATCTTCCATTCTAAATCCATGAACTTACACACCTTCGTTTACCCTTGTAGGGTGACTCGGTGTTCCATCCTCAACTTACTCAACACTTCACGAGATTATCAAGTTTGAAGCTTGCAAAACCGTGAGTACACTTCACCCATTTTCGCTTTACACTTTTTGGGTGCAATATGTTAACCTTATCGAAAACACAAACGCATTATACTTTATGCAATGAATAAAACAATCCAAATACATGCATACTTATTCGTTATACTTGATTCATATTCTTGGGTGATTCTTATGTGATACATTAGTCATTAACTTCGTACAAACCTCCATTTAACATGCATAGTGCTATAGGAGTAACACACCACCTGTGAACAAGAGGTCATGTTAAATTTAATTCTTGCGATAATCAGAGGGTTGACTTGTATATTGCATGCCATTGATATATTAATCTTGATAACTTAGGTTGCCATGTGGATTCGTTTTAAACATTTTCATACTCATGCTATATACTTAAACTTGTGTACTAGCCAATGCTTTTTGTGTTGAACTATACTTTTTAACATGTTGCAGGTTGATGATGTTGATTATGATGAAATCTAGTAGGGACGACACTGGAAACTCATTACGAACTACTAGAATTGTTATCTCGTTTTTGTTGAACTTGTTGTACTTTGTCTTTTCTATGTTGTAATTTGAATTTCCTATGATGTACTTGACAATTATTATTATGAAATCGGTTTTGATTTAAACTATTGTCACATAATGTTATGAAGTCTTTGAGCAATCTCGTTTGTCTCACTCCGATGTTTCCGCCATCGGTTGGGGTGTGACAAGCGGGCTGTCGAGAGACTGTTTACCTTGGCTATTGTTTCTTCAGAAGCGAATGCGCTCAAATTCATAATGGTGTTTTGATTGTTGTAACCCACGTAGCATGAAATGGGTTGGGAATTGTCTTATCACCTTGAGCAACTTCAGGGGCAGGAGCAGAAGCCGTACCATCTACATGAGAGAGTAGATTCTGGAATGATAGGATCGACGTTATTGGCATTTCCAATTGAGATAATTAATCATCCTGAATTTGATGGATAACATATGTAATAAGGTATTCATCGAGAATGAGTTATCGCTAGTTTGAGAAGATGACGCCGTAGCGACGAAAAGGAAGGAAAATGGGGTTGCTAGAAAGGGAAGGGGAAGAGAGATTGAGATGAGAGGAAGATGGAAGGGTGGGAGGAGGATCAAAAAATTGATACCATATGGTAAGCGAATGAATACGATGCCTTAATGGCGGAGGTAGTAGGTTTTATAAATTTCAATGTTACACTTACGTACATGGAGAAACAGATAAATCCAATCCAGTACATAAAATAGGTGTCTTATATTGTTATCCTTTATGTTACACTTAGGTATAAAGAGATCCACTTTCCGGCCACAACCGAGCCCATTTCATTCATAAAAATCAGCACTTTTTATAACAAATTACTAAAACATTATCATGCATGCGTAGTCTTAACACACAATACTTTACTTTAAAACTTCCCAAAATTTATATAACATTTAAAATCATTACTTGCATGCATTCTAGCCAAAAAAAACATTGAAAACAGGTAAGGACATAAAAACTTACCTTAAACCTTTTCCCGATGAAAACCACTAACTTGATCTTCACAAATGGTAAATTTCCTGCTTTATAGATGTTCTAGTAACGTAACTATGATAAAATATCTCACGACTTCTGGTTAACCGCACACCGACTGACTACCACCACCCCCACTCGTTTTTTTGCTTGCTGGAATCGATGGATCATGATTGGTTTCTATCTTGACTCACTGTGACATTCGCTGGAGTACTGCTTCGATCACAACACTATATATAGTGAGTTTGTTAAACCCATTTTATATCTCTATTTTCTTCTGTGATAAGACTTTGATTTTAAAGTTAATACATCTTTATCCGAATCGATATCAGATATGCATACTATACTATACTAATCTTATATTCAAAGCCAAGTCCATACCAAAGGTAAGGGGGTGACCGGTCATAACCCCATTTTTCCGAGAGGGCTAAAACTTTTAAAATTTTCATTTATTTTGTGCAGTTTTTCTTATAAAAGCAGGGTAAAGATCAAATAGGAAGTTAATTTTCTCTAGGAAGGATAGGAAGCCATAGGATTATGACATGTGGCAAATTTTAAAATAAAGAGAAAGGGTATTTTAGTCAATCCAACTCCTTCTTCTTCCTTTTTCAAAACCCAGTAAATTCAAAAACCCATCATTTTCAAAATCCACCATCTTCAACTATTTCTTCACTTTCTATCTCAATAATCACTACATTATAGTGCGATTTTCATCACAAATCAATGATTCAGAACCCGATCAACGTGTTCTTCAGCTTTTTTTTGAAGAAAATCCAGTTTAATTTCATAAAAAAATCTCGTTTTTCCGGTGATTTTGGAGATAATCACTCGATTCGTTCGATTCGAGCGTTGATAAGTGTTTCTATCATTCAAATTCCGTCAATTGATGAAGAAATCGGCTTCGATCCATGTAAGAAATTCTTTAATTTCATTTTCATGATCTGGGTTTTTGATTTAGTCATTGCGTTTTACGATCTTTGCGGGGGTCCGGGGGCGGCAGCCCCTGGCTGGGGAAATTTTTTTTTTCGATTAAATTGCTGTACTAAAAACGCATCAGAAAATTAAATTTCCATAAATTGGCTCATTTCGAAGACAGTAATTCGTAGACAATTCAGACAGTTCATAGTGACAGACAGTTTTATGTGTCCATTGCGTTTTAGAAATAAGAGAGTTTTATGTGGTTTCTGGCAATTGCGTTTTAGAAAAAACACATTTTTAAGTGTTTTTAGTCATTGTGTTTTAGGTAAAACACATTTTTTAGGTGTTTTCAGTCAATTGCGTTTTAGAATGAGTCATTTTTAAGTGTTTTCTGGCCATTGCGTTTTACATATAAGACATTTCTTTGTGTTTTTGGTGCATTGCGTTTTAGGTAAAACACTTTTTTATGTGTTTTCTGGCCATTGCGTTTTAGAAAACAGACATTTTAAGTGTATTCTGGCCATTAAATAAGTCATTTTTTTGTGTTTTTGGTGCATTGCGTTTTAGGTAAAACACATTTTTATGTGTTTTCTGGCCATTGCGTTTTACAAAAAAGTCATTTCTTTGTGTTTTTGGTGCATTGCGTTTTAGAAAAATGTCATTTTTTAGGGTTTTTTTTTCATTGCGTTTTACGATACTGGGGTTTTTTCTATTGCGTTTTACGCAACTGGGTTTTAAATTTTTTTTTTCAAAATATAGCAATAGTATACTCGTTTTAAAGATAAAAAAACGCTCGTTTTTTTTGTGCAATTTTTATTAAAAAATAATGTCGTATGAAAGAGTTATTAACGTTTAAAAAATGGGGGGGGGGGAATTGGAGGAGAGAGAAACTATTGGCTTGTATTGACTAGATTGCCCCTGAAAAAAGTCACGCGCCTCTTTTTTTACTTTCAATTTCCCTGATTTAATCTTAGCCATTGATTAAGTAAATGGATGGTCAAGATCACTTCCTAGCCTTCCTAGCCAAATAAACTTCCTATTATATCTCCACCCTATAAAAGCATATAATATTTAGAAGCCATTCGAAAAAATATAATATTTAGAACCTAAGGGTGTCCGGGGCACTCCCCTAAGAGGGGAGTCCCCTCTCTTACGCACACCCAATCCTCGTGTGCCACGTCAACTCCCCTCTTAAACTCCCCTCACACCCCAATTTGATGGCGCCACTCCCCTCTTAGGTGAATTGCTTTTTTTATTCAAAAAGAAAAAAAAAAAAAAACAAAGTTTTCATTGGTTGAAATAGCGGCTGGCCCCACCACCATCTCTCCCCCTCTTCGGTCACTCCCCACCGCTCACCCTCCCCGATTCGGGTTCCCGCTTGGATGGCGGCGGTGTTCCCGATCGGGGAAAGTGGTCACCGAAGGAGTCCCCGATGGGTGCCCCGAATACCCTAATAATAAACCCAATAATATTTACAATCCAATGTGATTGAAAGTTAAAACCCATTTATTATAACCCAACTAACCCTACATCCCAATGAAAACTTAAAATTTCTAAATGCAAATAAATAAAAAAATTCTTTGTTTTGTTTATTGTAATTAGCAGTCGTGTTATTGTTTTTATGTGTATAAGTTTATATTTTAGTATCCATTTTTCTGGTTGCATGAGGCTCTCGAATTCTAAAAGAAAACCCTGCTTGTATTTTGCCATTATCTCTTCTCTAAAATTATAATGTTCCGTATATTTTGTTATTTTCCATTTTAATATAATTCATACACTTTCTTCAATTTCTTGTAAATTCGAGACTTGGTCATAACGGAAATTATCTTTTATATTATTTTTGCCTAATTAATTCCTGCGTAATGCATAGACACGCATGAATACATAATTTAATTCAAAACCGAACGACACATCAAATTCTATTTTTGTTGGAATGTTATTTCATAAGTGTTTTTATTGTTTACATGCTTGCATATGCTTAAATACCATAAAACATGCAAAACAATGAGTTTTTAGCCTATAATAACAAACAACTTCTTTAAGGCCGTGGGGTATGGGGCTTGGGTTGGGGCGTGGGTTGGGGGAAAACGCCCAAGGCACCACCCCGGGTGGGCTTGGGTTGGGGCGTGGCCCCTTGGGGCTTGGGTTTCAAGCCGGGCGTGGGGCGGGGGAGCAAGGTGACATGGCGGTTTGTGAATGGCCAAAAGAAAATAGCCGTTGAGCTAGCCGTTGGGCTAGCCGTTGGCCAACGGCCATATTAAAAAAAAAATTAATTTTTTCTTCCATTTTTTCACTATAAAACTCACATTTTTCTTTCATTTTTTACCACATTCAACCACATCTTCTATACATCTTCAAATTCTCCTTCTACAATACGAAAAAAATGCATCCTTATAACCGTGCTTATGACCCGACCAACCCGTATGCATTCCAAGAAAGTAATCCTAGCCCACCACCCAATCGTCCAATTCCTCGTCCATTTTTCATACACTCTTCTATGCCCCATGAAGCGAGTTATGCATCGCTTCTTGGGAATCGTGTATTTACTAACTTCCCACACTCCGATGATTCGATACCTACCCCGTTTACACAATCGCCCATCAACCTTTCACCAACCTCCATCGACCTTTCACAAAACGAAACCATTCCCGAAACTCAACCACCCAATGATAGTCCTTCCGCATCGAAACCCATAAAAAAGAGAAGTCATAAGAAAAAAACCAAGGAGGATAAAATAGTTGAAACCGCCAAACGAAAACAACAAAAATTGGTCTATGCTGATGAAGTTGCATTGGCGAGGGCTTGGTGTGAACAATCTCAACATTCAACTTTAGGAAATTCGCAACATCGAACCGCCCTGTGGGAATGGGTTAGTAGACTATTCCATGAAGAAATGGGTAGGGGGACTTATCGTGAAAACGATAGCTTATCCTCAAAGTGGAGCGAGATAAGCACCCAACTTACAAAATTTAGTGGTTTTTTAAATAAAGCAAAGCAAAACCCTAAAAGTGGTGAAACCGAAGGCGACGTTTTGACAAATGCAGTAACTGCATTCAAATCAAATATGAACACCGACTTTCGTTTCATGCATTGTTGGGAGATTTGTAAATTCCATCCAAAGTGGGCGACTATCCCCACTGGTAGCGAAACTAACTCGTCTAGTAAAAGGTCAAATGCCTCGTCCCAAGCCCAATCTGATGCACGAGATCAAGAGTTTAAGGACCTTTTGGATGATTCGTGTCACAACCCCCGCCCCCTATCTGTCCCGGGAACGGGCGGCCGCGAACTCAGTGGCGGTGGTATCATTATTTATTAATTTGGCAGCGGAAATTTCATCAGGACCGTAGTTAGGAAATGTTTATCAGAGTAAAACCACCATATTTTATTTTAATAATCATATGGGTAAAACCCAAGTTTCTTATTACAACATACTTATAGGGATAAACCCTACTTTATTGAATTTAAACCATCGTATTTTAGATAACTTTTATAGCCACAGTTTAACAAGTCGTCCGTGCTCTCGAGCTGGCTTTTTACTACTTGGCTTTCACATTTTGTTACCTGAAACACGTGTTTAAAAACATTTGTCAGTGGGAAATACTGGTGAGTGAATCCCATTTTAATCAAGAAACATTTTATCAATTAAAACAGTATTGAGAGCGATCACATTGTTTATGTCTACACAATTACTCCATTTGGTACTATCAATCCACTGACTTGTGGGTCATATTACACATTGGCTAACTCATTGTCCAATGGTAACGTACTGTCAACCTTGACTTACTACTCACAATGTAGTAAATTTTGTATACAAAACCCCAACATACCGGCAGTAATTGAAGAACTACAAAGACTCAATCACCGCTTAATCGCATTGTAAAACATTTAAGGTTTTGTAAAACATTACAAAAAGGTTATCAAAAAGAGGATAAACTCACATTGCTATCTTAGACTTCGCGTAAGGGTTTCCTGGGAATAATCTATAATTTATACAAATGTACATTGGTTAGTATCATAACCCTTTGAAAATATTAATGATACCCTCCCCGAGACGGCATTCCAACAACTACGTCGGGCAGAACCATGACAGTTGTTACGGAACCCTAAATCAATCGGGCAGCGTATCTATTACGAAACTGGGGTTATAATACTTACAACGGAGCAGAACCTTGCTAATTAGGGGGTATAATACCCGTGTATTATAAGCCTACTATCAGAATTTGAGAGAAAGAAATCGTTGTGAGCGAATTCGAAATGAAATCCGATGCATTCTATTTATAGGTGCTGATTTTGGTCTCCATGCGGCCCGCATAAAACACAGGCAGGGCTTACGCGGCCCGCGTTGACTCCGGTCAACTGCGTAGCTTAGCTGGGTCATCAACTAGCTTCTCCGGGTGTTGGGCCACGTGGTGGCCCAGAGCTGCGCCACCTTTTGGGTCTCTAGCGGCCCGCGTTAACTAATTGGAAATCTTACGCGACCCGCCTAAACTAAAGAAATCAAACGAAATCAGGTTTCAACCTTGAAACCACCCGCGTAAGGTTTGGGGGGGGGGGGGGGGTCTACGCGGCCCGCCTAAACTTAAATATTAAGTTTTTATTTATTTTTAATACTATCTAATATATTTGAGGCCCGTTTTCGCATATGGGGTGTAGTTTGGAACAGTTTGGGATATTTAAAATATATTAGGGTGTCAGAAAAATATTCGGGAGGGTTGTTATATTTTGGGTATAATTCCTGGGTTATTTAATAAAATATATAGGGTATGTTTGGCAAAAGTAGCTGGTGGCTGCTAGCTGGAAGCTGTAAGCTGGTAGCTGGTGGCTGGAAGCTGGTAGCTGTAGCTGGTAGTTAGTAGCTGTAGCTTTTTAGATATATTTGGTGTTTGGTAGAGTAGCTTGAGCTTTTAATAAAATGTATAAAATGACCAAAATGGACATAACTAAAAATTTAGAAAGTTGATGCATTAAAAAGATTCCTATTTTTAGAGGTTAAAATAGTCATTTTTTCCCTAAAAGCTTGTAGCTCCTTCTAAACGCTACTAGTAGTAGCGTTCAACCAAAAGCTTCAAGCTCCTAACCTAAAAGCTTAAAGCTCCTTCAACCAAACAAGACTTTTTATTGAGTAGGAGTTTTTTCTTAAAAGCTTAAAGCTAGAAGCTCCTAAAAGCTCCTAAAAGCTTCATGCCAAACATACCCATAGTGTACTCACATTAAGTATAGTAACCCAATTTCACTTTATTCCTACGTCACAAGACAGAACCCCAACGAATTTAGGCAGAGCCTTGACATACGTTACGGGGCCCTACGTCACTCGGACATGGTATCAGTGATCAGGGGCTACAATACTCAAAACGGGTCAGGACTAAAATTTAGAAATATAAATTTTTAGAAGAAAATGGGCGGCTGAAAGAAAAATAGGAAAGGAAATCTTGGCAAATTTTCTTTTAAAGTGTCCATGTCTATTTATAGTTGAATGAATGATGAATTGAGGTTCACGCAAAAATCTAGTCAAAGATTCCTTTTGACTTCTTTACTTCTTTCATTTTAAAGCCACGTATCATGAATGAATTCAAAAATTGTAAATATTGATTATTTTATTCAAAATGCACATCTACTTAAATTTTAATGTAAATTTCGATTATTATTATTTTATTATTATTATAATTAATTTAACTACTTCATTCTTTTGGCATTTATAACTTCTAAAATATGACGTTTTATAAAATAATAAATATGCCATTATAACGAGAATAATTTTATCTACATTTTGAACCAAGTTTCATTAAAAACAGAGTAGGTTCAAATATAATGTATTTTTATAAATTAGTTATTAAACGGTTCCTATGCTTGCCCAAAATATCTCATATTTTCATTGGTCAATTTACCCATGATGCACCCTTTTAATAACATAAGTTTTTATATATTTTATATAAAAAATTTGAGAATGTTACATCCTCCCCACCTTATTTTAAATCTCGTCCTCGAGATTCCCTGAAATATGGATGAATATTTTTAGTTAGTTTAGTTTCAAGGTATATTCTGCCCTTTGTTTTGAATTTCACTTTACTTTGACCAGAACTATTCTCTATGTGGTGAGATTCTTATCTTCTCAAGATTTCTTAATAAAAGTAAAATTATTAGTGTAAGTGTTTAGATGTGTTGTGTCTTAGCACAATTTTTAGTTACAAGTTTCCTAATGCGTCAACAATCGCAAGGGAATTCTTATACTTTCGATGGCATCTCAATTTATAGAGTTCATGTTGTTTATCTTGTCACACGAATTACGAGACGGATGATCAAACGAAATAGTGTTTGATACCGGAATTATAGACGTATACGGGAGATTCCTAATAAATCTAAAATTATCATTGATACACTTGTTCGTGATTTATTCCTAATTGTCAATCAATATGGTCTTTGGATTTCCTCATAGACATACATGTCTATATAATATTTCATATACTGTAGTATGCACATTATCCATAATGTAAACAGATTCACAAGTTAGACATCAGGTCATGGTACTATTTAGTGAATTCCATTATTATAACACATACCCCATCTTACACGGTCTTGCCGGAGAGGTAACCCCATCTCACCCGGTCTTGCCGGAGAGGTAACCCCATCTCACCCGGACAAGCTGGAGAGTCTACCGCACCATGCCCAGTTTTACCGGAGAGGTAACTATCATGGTATTTCCCATAAATAGACTTTTCTCAAATCAGGATTTTGAAAGTACATCGTTTATTATAGTTTGCATCAAGAAACAAGGAAATCAGTATTCTCATGATGGATCATATTCTAGAACCGAGTAGTACTAATAAACAAGAAATAATAGTGGCCAGTTGTTATCGCTTATTTATTATACATGAACTGTTCTAGTCATCATCCTCACGGAATCCCAATAACCATCACACTTTATCTATGCAAGTAATTGGCTTATCTCAAAGCTTTATACTAAGACATTCTTCTTAGGTTCAAGTCTAAATACCATCCTGGTTGTTACCAGTGAATATCAATATCCAAACTCTTTTATTTAAGCCAAGATATTATTATGGTTGTGGTTTTCTTTTAGTTGGAGAATAGAGTTTCAAAAATATCATTGTTTCCCTTGATACTATAACTAGGTTCAATGTAATAAGTATGCTTACAACTAACTCTATTTATGTATATATAATCTTAGATTCCGTTACAAGGAATATTTTATTGAGACAGATAGCATTTTAAAACATAGTAGGTTTCATGGTTTATTCTTATAATAACTTCATATTTTCATATGAATTACCAATGACATTTTCTCTTATGTTTATCTTACAGAAGATATTATATTAGGTATACCATTAAGAAATTCTATCAGGTATATGCATATATGTGTATAGAATTTCCAAATCTCTAGTTAATATTAAACTTACGTAATATTTACACACATATATATATTACTAAATTATTTTATAAAAATAACACCATACATCCGATGGTACCCATCATCAAGCTTATTTCTATGACTTTGTTTTATCCTTTGATAAAAGTAGTATATTGAAATAAACTTCTGTTTAAGTTTATTGAACATAATATTTTGGAGTTTTAAGGATAGATCAATAAAAGATTTAAAGAAATTAATTACTCAAAATATGAACTTTCTGGACTCATGGGAATTTACTTTTAACTAGTGGGTTGAACCATATGGATTCAAAATATCAAAACTTAACTCTCAATTTATATTATATTATTTATTCAAAGAAGTATTATAGTAAATAATACAGAGTTTGAAGTTTAAAAAAAATTGATTCTAAATTTATTGGAGTAATAAACATGTATGTATATCCCATACAATATTAGTAGTAATTTATTTAAAGATATTACAATAGTAAGATTGTAATCTGAATTTTAAATAAAGTTATATATAAAGGACAAACGTACTAAACACACATTTGATTCAACTATTTTTATGTGGGGCATCCATTTTTAATTCTAGTGTGAGAAAAATGAATGTTTAGAAACATTTTAACGTGCCAGGTAAAATAAATAAATAGATACTAAATTATTGATTTAAGTAGGATAAGAAAAGATGTTTTTACTGTTGCAATATCCTTACTTCTAAAAATTTAATTATCTAATCTTTTACCATAAGTAAATGTGCAAGGATCAAAAATATACAGTATATTATTTTCGTATAGTATAATATACTTATACTTATGAGAGAATAGGATTTGTATACATATTCTAGTAAAAAGATCTAATAGCGTTGTTACATTTTAATAAACTTGCGACGGACTTATAACATAAGTGCATATACTATTCTATATACTATATTACACTTATTAGAGTTTATTACACCATGATATTTTATTAAAATTTTAGATATAAAATATATCTTTTACTTACTGTACTATCTTATAGTAAAATATACTATTCATATATCATTGTAAAATGTTTTATCATTATACTAATAATATAAAAGGTACAGATGAACTCAAATATTATGAGTTATAAAAAATGTATTTGACTTACTGTACGAGTCGAATATTGGAAAATTTATATTAGATTTTATATATCAAATTATTTTCCAACCGAAAACCGTGTAGGATAGATACCCATATGTACTAGTGGATTTCTATATTTTGGTCAAACTTTAACACATGTTTGAAAAATGAATATTTCCCTCAAGTGTTTCATTAAAGATACTCCAAAGATATACTACAAAATTAATTTAAGTTTAGACTTAATAATTTATTTTGAGAAAGAACATCTTAATAAAAATAATTAATTTATGGTTTTAGGCAAACCAACAAACCATGTGCTAATATACAAACCAAAATCAAAAACTTCGCGACTATTTAGGGTAAGTTTAACATCCAATTTATCAACTCCACTCATTTACTAATATTGTATTATTTAACTATTATACATCAGCCAGCTGACTCGAATATTTTTCTTTATAATTTAGGATACAAAATCCTATAACTAATATGGCTGGTTAATCTTATAATCTTATATTAATTATTTTCGGGCATAAGACCTATCTTGGACATACCTTAAAGATTTGTAGAAATGTTTTCAACGTTTAGTTAGGCTTTTTTACATAGTCCAACCAACCCAAATCTCTTAAAAACTTTAAATGATTTTATTAAATCATGAATACCCATCATATTCATTTAACCATCTATTTTATTACAAAGTATTTCAATGAAAACTTTTACAAGTAATCCCAACATCAATTATTTCATAAAACGATGAAAGTATGAAGTCTTATGGTCAACTAGTTATAAATCAGAAATGATAAAATAGAGTGAGAAATTGGTACACCTGGGTTTCAAAACTTGCTTTGGCTAGATCCACTAAAGCAAAATTTTATTACTTCTTAAAATCCTTTCGGTTAATTTAATAGCTTCGGTTTTATTTATTTAAATATAAATTATTTTGAAATAATATTATTAAAACTACAAAGTTTTAAAGCTTTATACCATGTATTTCAATATGTATTTTAAACCAAAGTAAATAATTGGTTCCAAAAAGAGAGTCATAAATATGACTGCTTTGTTAATACTCAACTTAGTTTGATGTATATTATGATATTATTTGAGTGGGTGGTATTAATTATCACAGACAAATTTCTAGTACAAATATTTGGGTACAATCATAAAAATAGATTAATTAAAAACGGCGAGCATTGCATCGTGTATATATATATATATATATATATATTTATTACAACTACAACTGGAATTCAAAATATATTAGTGATTATGCATCCATAACTTATTTTAGTCTATCTAAGTTATAGGAGTATTATGCTTAACATGCTTTTATGTAAGGTTTATTCCATCTCCTGTTTCTACTAAGTTGTTATCTAATGGGCAAAGTTCCTTTAAAGTTTCTAGCTCATAGGTGGCATGGGTGCTGGTACTGGTTTGGCCGTTCGACTATTTAATATAAGTTAGCATTTATTGCTGTAGTGGCTAACATATGGAGATTTACCCATTGTCCATCTAATTCATCTTCCCCTAGTAAGTTATTGCCTGTTTCCTGAGTTTGTGCATTTATTCCCTGATTGATTATCGCTTCCTTTGGTTGTAACTTCTTTATTTTCTCTCGACTTTTGCTAATAATCCTATTTCTCTTCTTAGTGGTAAATGATTTCTCAGACTGTGCCTTACGAATAAATATTCCTTCCTCAATATCTGCTGAGTATCCTGAGGGATTTGGTTGAAATGAGGTTCCCTTATCTTTTGGTGAACTATCTAGTTCACGATAAATGTCCGAAATTCTTTGCTTACCCATACTGTAGACTAACAAATAGTCAAATAATATAAACATATAATCACATAAGTTATTTCCTAACACAGAATTTAAAATTTAAGTGTCAGTAGAACACTTCTTTGGCTTGAACCAGTGGCTAGGCTCTGATACCACCTTCTGTCACAACCCCCGCCCCCTATCTGTCCCTGGAACGGGCGGCCGCGAACTCAGTGGCGGTGGTATCATTATTTATTAATTTGGCAGCGGAAATTTCACCAGGACCGTAGTTAGGAAATGTTTATCAGAGTAAAACCACCATATTTTATTTTAATAATCATATGGGTAAAACCCAAGTTTCTTATTACAACATACTTATAGGGATAAACCCTACTTTATTGAATTTAAACCATCGTATTTTAGATAACTTTTATAGCCACAGTTTAACAAGCCGTCCGTGCTCTCGAGCTGGCTTTTTACTACTTGGCTTTCACATTTTGTTACCTGAAACACGTGTTTAAAAACATTTGTCAGTGGGAAATACTGGTGAGTGAATCCCATTTTAATCAAGAAACATTTTATCAATTAAAACAGTATTGAGAGCGATCACATTGTTTATGTCTACACAATTACTCCATTTGGTACTATCAATCCACTGACTTGTGGGTCATATTACACATTGGCTAACTCATTGTCCAATGGTAACGTACTGTTAACCTTGACTTACTACTCACAATGTAGTAAATTTTGTATACAAAACCCCAACATACCGACAGTAATTGAAGAACTACAAAGACTCAATCACCGCTTAATCGCATTGTAAAACATTTAAGGTTTTGTAAAACATTACAAAAAGGTTATCAAAAAGAGGATAAACTCACATTGCTATCTTAGACTTCGCGTAAGGGTTTCCTGGGAATAATCTATAATTTATACAAATGTACATTGGTTAGTATCATAACCCTTTGAAAATATTAATGATGCCCTCCCCGAGACGGCATTCCAACAACTACGTCGGGCAGAACCATGACAGTTGTTACGAAACCCTAAATCAATCGGGCAGCGTATCTATTACGAAACTGGGGTTATAATACTTACAACGGAGCAGAACCTTGCTAATTAGGGGGTATAATACCCGTGTATTATAAGCCTACTATCAGAATTTGAGAGAAAGAAATCGTTGTGAGCGAATTCGAAATGAAATCCGATGCATTCTATTTATAGGTGCTGATTTTGGTCTCCACGCGGCCCGCGTAAAACACAGGCAGGGCTTACGCGGCCCGCGTTGACTCCGGTCAACTGCGTAGCTTAGCTGGGTCATCAACTAGCTTCTCTGGGTGTTGGGCCACGTGGCGGCGCAGAGCTGCGCCACCTTTTGGGTCTCTAGCGGCCCGCGTTAACTAATTGGAAATCTTACGCGACCCGCCTAAACTAAAGAAATCAAACGAAATCAGGTTTCAACCTTGAAACCACCCGCGTAAGGTTTGGGGGGGGGGTCTACGCGGCCCGCCTAAACTTAAATATTAAGTTTTTATTTATTTTTAATACTATCTAATATATTTGAGGCCCGTTTTCGCATATGGGGTGTAGTTTGGAACAGTTTGGGATATTTAAAATATATTAGGGTGTCAGAAAAATATTCGGGAGGGTTGTTATATTTTGGGTATAATTCCTGGGTTATTTAATAAAATATATAGTGTACTCACATTAAGTATAGTAACCCAATTTCACTTTATTCCTACGTCACAAGACAGAACCCCAACGAATTTAGGCAGAGCCTTGACATACGTTACGGGGCCCTACGTCACTCGGACAGGGTATCAGTGATCAGGGGCTACAATACTCAAAACGGGTCAGGACTAAAATTTAGAAATATAAATTTTGAGAAGAAAATGGGCGGCTGAAAGAAAAATATGAAAGGAAATCTTGGCAAATTTTCTTTTTGAAGTGTACATGTCTATTTATAGTTGAATGAATGGTGAATTGAGGTTCACGCAAAATCTAGTCAAAGATTCCTTTTGACTTCTTTACTTCTTTCATTTTAAAGCCACGTATCATGAATGAATTCAAGAATTGTAAATATTGATTATTTTAGGGTTCTATTAAATCCACATGGTATCATCTTATTCTCACATGGTTGATACGGGCCGTATAACCTTATACGGTCCGCATCAACCATGTGAGAATAAGATGATACTGTGGTCGTATATATATTATACGACGATGTTATACGGCTCGTATATATATATACGATCCGTATACAATGATTTTTGTTTTTTTATTATTTTATTACTATTTGACGCGACGTATTATTACTCGATTCACGTGTGATTAGACGTAAGATTCTCGGATTCGATGTTATATTCCTCGAATCTCGTGCGAGTTATGTGATTAGACGTTAGATTCCTCGATTCGCGTGTTAATCATTTGAAACGATGTAATATTCCGTAAAATTCTCTATATAAACGACACTAATTTCATTCATTTTCATTCAACTTCTATTCGTTACTTCTATTTTTCTCTGTATTCAAATTATTTACGTTATAATGTCGGGTTGGGGTGACTTTTTTAATGTGTTTGGTAACGAGGCGAATCAGGGGAATGAAGATAACAAAGCGGGCATGTTTGATCTGAATGCTCCGTTCGATCCCATTTTTGCGTTTGGTTCAGGTCAGGATACTTGGGGTTTGGATGCCATTCAGCCTAATTATGCTGGTTATTATCCATCGCAACACCCGGTTAATTTTGAAGCCCCTCCTGTTAGTGTTGGACCGCCGACTGATAGTTCTCATTCTCCTCTCATAAGTTGTGGACCGCCCGAGGGTCCAAATGCTGAACAGGAACGTATTGAGTTTCAAAACAAGGAGGTATAACATTTAATTATACGTTTATTTGTTGTATGTTAACTATTTTAGTGTTTTTACGTTTGATGTTGTTTTTATTAAAATCTTAGATTAGGGTTGCTCAACGGGTCGTGTTCGCGGGTTGGTGGGTTCAACCCAACCTGAACCTGAAAATTTTACACAAACCCGAACCCGACTCGAACTCAAAAATCGTATCATACATAAGAACCCGAACACGACCCGAAGTTTCATGGGTTGACCCGAACACGACCCATTAAAGCCGAATTTTTTTATTTTTTTCTGAAATTAATATATTAAAGTTAAAATTTACTTAAAAAACACAAATATATATATATATATATATATAATATCATATTTAAGTTATAAAATCTATGTTAATTTCTCTTTTTAACTTATAATCATGGCATAAAAATACGCACCTCATTTAATTTATATATATTGTAAAAAATATATAATATAGTATAAATGTGTAACGGGTCAACCCGCCATCCCGACCATGTTGACCCGAACCCGACCCGTTAATCCAAACGGGTTCGCAGGTTCAACCTGAAACTGACCCGAACCTGTTTATACTAAAACTAAACCTGGGTTAATCATTTGAGTTAATCATTAATTGACACATATAAGTGTTTCCGTTAGAAATTCGCTAGCATGGATGAATTGGTAGAGTGGTGTAGAGACGTCGGACGCGTAAATGGCTACGCCCTCGTCACCAAACGCACCATCTACGATAAACCCCATAGTTGTCAGCCGGTAAAAATTTGGCTTACGTGCGATTGTGCCAGCAATTACAAATCAACAACGACGGTCAGACGCAGCGGGACTAGGAAAACCGGTTGCAACTTCCAACTGGTCGGGACATACAGAAAGAGGTTAGGTTACTGGGATCTAAGGGTTGAGGAAGGTAAACATAACCACGAACCATTTCTGTATCCAGAGGGTCATCCGTCCCTAATGAGGCTGACTCCATCGGAAGAGAGGACGGTGGAGCAAATGATGCATCAGAACATAAAACCATGAGACATTCTTGCTGCCATTAAAGAACAGAACCCCTATAATGTCTCAACAAGAAACACCATATACAATGCTCGAGCCAAATTGGGTCGAATGGAACAAGTCGGCGAGACTCCAATGCAGATACTTTTTGACCAGTTGGAGAAGGTTGGGTTTGTTTTTTACCATAGAACATCTCAAAACGGCGAACGGGTCGAGGATGTTTTCTTCATCCACCCGAAGTCGAACATGTTGTGGCGCGCTTTCCCGCATGTGTTGCTTATAGACGCCACCTACAAGATGAATCGGTACAAAATGCCTCTAGTCCAGATTATCGGTGTTACATCAACGTTGATGTCGTTTTGCATTGCTCATGCGTTCGTAAGCAACGAGAAACAGGAAAACTTCACATGGGTTCTACAGAGGTTGAAACACTCATTAGATAGTGTTATGGAACCCCGTGTAGTAGTAACGGATAGATATCGCGCCCTAATGAACGCATGTGCAACCGTGTTTCCCAGGGCTAGACATTCATTGTGTAGGTGGCACATACAGCAAAACATCTTCAAACATTGCAGGAAAAGATTTAAAACAGATAAATGGGAGAGGTTTCTTTTCAAGTGGGGCGAGCTAATTAACTCAACGACCGATCATGACTACAACTACTGGTACGAGCGAATGCGATCAAACTTGCCACGCAAAAAAAACCGACGGTAAGTTTTATATAATTTTTGTTTAATAATCGTATTTATTTGACTTGTCTTAACTGCACTTGACTTTGATTACAGAGATTATGAACTATTTGGATTCAATCTGGTTACAACCATATAGAGACCGATTTGTTTCGTTCTGGAGCGACCAACATCTGAACTTCGGTCAACGTACAACGAACAGGGCAGAGGGTCAACATGCCCTTTTGAAGCAGTACCTAGGCGACTCTAATTACACCCTGGAGAAAGTGGTACCACTTATCGATAAGCTCATAAGAAACCAGGTGACAGAAATCAAAGGCAGCATTGAAACAAGCAGGAGCCGAACATTGGGTCATCATAACAAATCAACATTTAATCTCCTACTAAAGAAGGTTTCACATGCCTGCCTAGAGTTGATATCAGATGAAGTAAATGAAATAGAAAAATTAAAGTTATATAACCGTACATGCGCGTGCCGTTTGTATACAAGCAGTGGGTTGCCATGCGCGTGTCGGTTGGAAGCGTATACAACGAATGGTAATACATTATTCGACCAACCACATTTTATAATCATAGCCTTTCATCACGCAAAATCTTATTGACGTTTTATGTTGTTTGTTGATATGTTTCTTAGGTCAAATGATCCCGTTGGAGTTGATAGACCCTTTTTGGAGAAAGTTAAATTTGGACTCCATAGTGGAACCGAGCAAGGTGGACTCTTTCGACTTAGACGGCGAATTTGCGCTTCTCAAACAACATTTAAGTGCTCAGCCGAGAGAACTCAAGAAAAACTTGATTCAAAAGATGAAGGAGTTGGTACAACTCAATAAGACGAAGCTTAAACAACCAGTTGTGCAAAAAAAAAAAACACACGGGGTCGTCCAACTTTAAAAGCTCAGCAACAAAGGAAGGATGATTCGTTTACGGAGCCTTCAAGACACAGCTTTTTTACAACACAGGACCAGTATAGTGATTCACAAGATGGGTTTCGCACACAAGATGAGTTTGGCACATAAGAGTCAAATATCGAACCTACCAGGCACAACTCGTTTGTCGAGTCACAATGTTATTGTACTGAAACACCTATGTTCTTTGGCGAGATTGCGAAAGGCTCTAAGAATTCGAAAACGAAAAAGAAGGTCGCAAAATCAAAGGAAGAGCCACCAGACTTACCTTTGCTGCCTGTCGGACAAGTTAATATGTTCATGCACTTCAAAAAGTTCATTCCACCGTGCTTCTATCCACACCTCAGTCACATACAAAATGTGCAGGGTGATGGTAATTGTGGGTTTCGATCTATAGCGGTCGGCTTATCGCTTAAAGAGTGGCAGTGGCCGTTCATATGGGAGCAACTTCATGATGAGTGCAACAGGTTCCACGAATTTTGGAAAAACATAAATGAAGTTCAGTATCAACAAGTTCTGGAATCATTAGTTTGGTCAAAAAATCTTATAGACGGAGCACCTCGACATAAGTGGCTACAAATGCCATTCACGGGGCTTCTGATAGCAAACCGGTGGAATGTCATTTGTCTCTTATTAAGTGACCTTGGTTGTGCTTCATTTTTTCCCATGTTCAGAACAGCCGAAGAAAGTATTCCGCATCGAACAGTCGCGCTTGTACATGTACACAGGAACCATTTTATTCACGTCAGATTAGAAGGGGAATATCCAATGCCAACCCCATCAGGATACTGGCGACAACCGACACGGAATACGCCAGCAGAAAGTTGGTATCACTATTACAAGGAACGTATTGACCAATATAATACGATCGTTGATGAATATAGGACCAGGGATTACATAGATTTAGGTGCCCTATGAATATAAAATGTTATTTGCATGTTTTGACAATTTGTAATGATCAACATACACGTTATATAAATGTTTTGGCAACTTTTTGAGATTGAACTTGAAAAAACGTTTAAACGAATCAATTTGCATGTTTTGACAATTTGTCATGATAAACATACACGTTATATAAATGTTTTGGCAACTTGTTGAAATTGAATTTGTAAAAACGTTTAAACGAATCAACCTTAACGCATACCGACCGTATTTTCGTCAGTTCCGCATATAGTAATTGAAAAAAAATGAATTGTATACGGGCCGTATAAAAATATACGCCTCGTATACCGTGATCGTATATTAAGTATACGACAGAATTAAAATAAATTAAATTACTGTATACGGGTCGTATACTTTTATACGGCCCGTATACAAATCAAAAAGATCGTATAAGTTTTATACGACCTCATTTCCACCATACGGCCTCAACATTCCACCAAAAATTCTCTCGGATCGTTCTTGGACAGCGTTCTTCGGCGTTTTTGGCGTTTTCTTCTCGTTCTTCCTATACGGTACGTTTTCGTATAGTAAACTTTTAAATTCCGTAACATGTTAGATTATGGTCTTGTATAGTAAAGCGTAGATAGGCGTAACGATTACGATTGTATAATTCAATTTGAAAAAAAATTGAAACAGAAAATTGTAAATGATTATTATATGTATACGGTCGTATAAATTGTATACGATCGTATAATGTTTGAATATTCAAAAATTATACGATCGTATACAATTTATACGACCGTATACACTTGAATAATCAAAGGTTATACGATCGTATACATTATATACGCTCGTATAACTTTTGAATATTCAAACATTATACGCTCGTATATTTATATACGGTCGTATCCTTGTTGAATCTTCAAACATTGTACGAGCGTATATCATATGTGCAATACGTTCGTATACAAGAACAGTATTCGTATAATACGTTAACGATAATCATATAGTGATTGCTAAGTTGTAATTGTTATTTGTTACAGACGATATGGCTGAGTCATCAGCAGCTGGTGCGGCCCGTAGAGGTCGAGGTCAGGGTCAGGGTCGGGGCCGTGGACGCGGACGGGGACGTGGACGTGGACAGGAGGAGGAGGTTGTGCCCGATTTTACTGAGACGGGGCGGTTTCTTAGAGATATCCCCCGAGGTACGGTTGTCTATAGGGTTTTGGGCAAATTACGGGAGATGGTGCTGGATGCGCCTCGGACCATAGATTTTCAGTTTTTGACAGATATTGGAGCGATCGGTCGGGTCCGGGAGCTCATGCCAGCTAACTCCCTGTGGGACCGCTTATTTGATGCCGCCGCAGAGCGGGCCCACAGGGAGATTACTTTAGAGTTTTTATCTACCTTTACATTTACGGACACCCGGGGTGGGGGTTTTCATCATTTTTTGACGACAGACGCCGTAACTTTACTATTTGCGGCAAGACTCAGAGGATGACACTTCCTCAGTTCGCTGTTGCCTTGGGTCTGTACTCACAGGAGGACTCAAGGTCACGCACATTTTTTGATACGCCAGTCAGCACGTCCACTGACGTGTTGTGGCCGTATTGGCGCAGTATTGGGTTCGGGGAGTTCGCGAAACCGAATCAGCGATCCCCGAAGGCATGGGCAACTGATCTTCACGACCCGTTACACCGATACCTACATCGGTGTATCGCCGTGACGATCACCGGTCGTCATGATAGCAGGGAATGGGTCACCCAAAGTGACCTATTCTTCTTGCACGACTTACTTACCGGCGGGAGGGCCAACTTGGCGTACAAGTTGGCCGCATATCTCGCCGAGTACGCTTTTAAGCGACCCTCTTCCCACATCAGCTGCGGAGCCTTCGTCACCCATCTGGCGAAGGGTTTCTTTCGCCTCCTGTCCCCGCAGGTGGCAAGTGATATGACCCAGACACGCCAGCTTGACAGGGTTGGGAGGAACACAACCCTATCGATGGGTTTGGCTCGCGAGGTCGAGGGAGGGCAGCTGGTTTGGGCTTATGGTGTGGGTGAGGGACCCCGTGGAGAGGGCGGTGATGAGGAGGGAGACGAGGGAGAGGGAGGCGAGGGCGAGGGAGGCGACGGAGAGGGAGGCGACGGAGAGGGGGTCGCTCATACTGTCGATCGATCACATGTAGTTGCGGAGGAGTTACGGGGTGATCGCCCGTACGTTCGACGCAGCGTGAGACAGCGTGTGATGCCTCCACCGGGAGTGGATGAGAGACTCGTTCAGGTCGAGTCGGATGTAGCTGCAGTCAGAGGGGATTTAGCTGCAGTCAGAGGGGATTTAGCTGCAGTGAGAGAGGATGTACAATGGATGGTCGAGGCGATTGTGGCTATGCATTCTGCCGCGCCCCTACCTCCACGAGCTGGCGCTGCACCACCACCACCACCACCGCCATAGCTGCTTATTGTATTATTATTATTATTATTATTTTTTGTTATTTTATGTTTGAAACTTTGTAAAAGTTTATCTTTTTTTTAGATGTAAAACATTATAAATATTAATCTTATGTTTAGATGTTAAGTTGTTTGTTTAATAATTGTTGTCGTAGTTTATCATAATCATATCACATATTTATCGTTTTACATAGTGGAAACTTACTAAACATTATAAATACGTTTAACTAGAAACTCGTAACATAATCCGATATATACAATACTATTTTAAAATTTAAAAAACTTATTAAACGGTTTCCCGATTGCAACAAAAAATTAACTATTCTATACATATTTATCGTTTTACAAAGTGGAAACCTATGATACATAATAAATACGTTTAACTACAAACTCGTAACATAATGCGATATATAGAACACTATTTTAAAATTTTCAAAATTTATTAAACGGTTTCCCGATTGCAACAAAAAATTAACTTTTCTATACATATTTATCATTTTACAAAGAGGAAACTTATTAAACATAATAAATACGTTTACCTACAAACTCGTAACATAATCCGATATACACAACACTATTTTAAATACAAAAATTTATTAAACGGTTTCCTGATTGCAACAAAAAAGTTAACTTTTCTATACGGGCTATACGGGCCGTATAACATTATACGGCCCGTATAACATTATACGGCCCGTATACAGATTTCAAAACTAAAAACCCTTGGCAAACCTTCGAAACAAAATTATGCAAATATTTATACGTCCAGTATATAACTATACGTCCCGTATACATATAAAAACAAAAAAAAAACATTCCACCGCATAAAATTCTGTGCATAAAAATTCTATACGGCCCGTATCAGTTTATACGGCCCGTATAGATATAGGGATGTGAAAATAAGATTATAGGGATGTGGAAATAAAACAACCCTTATTTTATTCAAAATGCACGTCTACTTAAATTTTAATGTAAATTTCGATTATTATTATTTTATTATTATTATAATTAATTTAACTACTTCATTCTTTTGGCATTTATAACTTCTAAAATATGACGTTTTATAAAATAATAAATATGCCATTATAACGAGAATAAATTTATCTACATTTTGAACCAAGTTTCATTAAAAACAGAGTAGGTTCAAATATAATGTATTTTTATAAATTAGTTATTAAACGGTTCCTATGCTTGCCCAAAATATCTCATATTTTCATTGGTCAATTTACCCATGATGCACCCTTTTAATAACATAAGTTTTTATATATTTTATATAAAAATTTTGAGAATGTTACAATTCGCCAAGCCCAAACCGGCCTGAGCATGGAAGAAATGCCTCAAGAAGGCGTGCTAAAAAACAAACGGCATCGCCTTCAGCTGGGAGTTCTGGCTCGCGTAGGGGAATATACAGCGACCAGTTGGATGACATTTCATGCAAGATGGATACATTCAACGTATTCCAACAACAAAGGGCCGAAATACGAAGGAGCAAAGAAGCTAGAGATGGTGCTAGAGATGCCCTGAAACAAAGATGGGATGATTTGAAAATTCTATCACAGCCGATTGATCACCTACAGGGTGACGAGTTAGAAATAGTCTTGGCGTTGAGAGAAGAGATAAAAAACAAATATAAAAGTTAGGAATTTTTTTTTGTAATTTTCTTTATTTAAAAATATTAAAAAAATTAAATTTGTGTTTTAAATCATATTGGGACTGCCCAGCGGGTCAGCCCACAAGCCCACCAAACCCACGCCCCAAACCCCCGCCCCGGTCATACCGTGTTCAATGTGGGTTCACCCATGTTTGCCACCCCATTCCACGTGTCAACCAATGCCCAACCCAAGCCCCACCATACCCCATGGTCTAATGCCCCCCCCCCAACCAACTCCTTTAATGCCTCAACCAACTCCTTCTAACTCCCAACTAACTCCTTTAATGCCCCAAACCAATTCATTTAATAACCCAAACACTTATTATGTTTATAAATACCAACCCCTAACACCTCCTAAACCCTTTCACCACTCCAAAATCTCTCTCAAACATTCTCAAATCTTCTATTTAATCCACTTTGTGCAGAAAACTCAAAGACTCAAACAGTGAGTTATGGCTTCCTTATTGCACTTTTCCTACTTGTTTTCTTCTTCCCCGTACTTGGAACACCTCTAGGAGCATTACCAGTTGTTAGCCAAGGTAAATAAGGATGGTAAACCACCATGTTTAGACCAAGTTAGGATTTTTCTCAAACTTTATAAACAAGTTTTTCTTTATTTTGTTATTGGAAGTTCTTCATACCAAACTGAGTCACCAACAAGCTTCCATGTTGAAGGACTTGTCTTAAGGTTAACTTCCAGAAACTTTGAGGTTCATATGCCTCCATTTCATAAGTTCTAAGTCTCTAAGTAACCCACAACCATCTATGTGAGTGAAACCAAACCAAGTCTCCAAACAAGCAATGTTGGAATACTTGTGTTAAGGTACAAATGGTGATGTTCAGGACCTTGGTTCTACAACTAAACTTTCACCATCCCTCCCTTGATTACTTAGCAAAATAGTTAGTTTAATTAAGCATTTCTTCCTTGTACTCATGACCATCTGAATCATCAACTATGTTGATAATTTTGTGCAATGGTGAAACTCTTAAGGTTTGTGGATTACCCTACCTCAAATGCTTGACTATATAAGTAATAATTCATATATATCAAGTCTCCCAAAAACCAAACCATAATATCAACCAGCCTATAGTTGAACGTTATGTGTTAACGTGGAAAAATATCATAGTCTTAGATTCCTTATTTTGGACTTCTAATGGGTGTTTAACACTTATGAAAAAAACACACACTAAGAATAGTGTTCGAATAAGTTTCTAGGAGGGATATGTTTTATGTATTTTCATACTTGTAATTTCCGATTACTTTCCAATCTTCAAATCCTCATACTCATAGACCTTTGTTTACCATTTTTGGGTGACTTTGATGTTCCATCCCTCAAATCCGTTTTTGTGGATTTTCTTCGCAAAACCGTGAGTTCATACCTGACCCTTTTAGGCTTTAAACACTATTTGGGTTGCAACATGTATTCGTACTAAACGCACATAAAAGCAAGCTTATTCACAAACTCAATCCTTAAGCATGGTTATTGTTACGCTAATTGTGAACACATGCTAGAACATTCTTATGCTTAGCTATCTATCATTAACCTTGCAAGCCTCCCTTAACATGTATAGCGCTATATGATTAGCACACCGCTACGTTTTATGGGTCATTGTTAAGTTTTTCTTTACAGTCTTATTTTCTTCGGTGATAAGGTTATGCTAGTGCCAAACTTTGGATTGATTCTTAGTTATTGCATGCCAGTATGATACATTAGTATGATATAAACATGTGGATTTGAGATTTCATTCTTACCTATGCTATGTAACCAAACTAGTATGCTCACTAACATATGTTTATGTTGACTGATATTTTATATATGTTGTAGGAAACGTTTGAGATGTTATCACAAGAAAAACTACTTAGGGTGGATTTATATATTCACCTAATTTATCCATGAAATTTTTAATATTTTAGTCATATAATTTATGATCGTTGTATTTATTTTCTTTGATCAATGTAATGTTTGATTTGATCATATGAAAATGAGAACTTTAAATCTTAATATGTCGCAAATTTAGTGTCATGACGTCTTTGAGAAATCTATTACGTCTTGCATCGATGTTTTCGCCATCAATTAGGGTGTGATAAAAATAAACCTCTATCTTAAGATAAATAATTTTGTTATCTAAGAGTTAATTACAAAGATAGTTGATGTGTACAAAATGTAACATATAAATTACAACAAATGAGGCATAAAACTAACCTTTTTTAGTACTAATGTTGGAAAAATTGTGTTTTTGTCTTCCTTTTGAATTTACAGGACCAAAATGTACTTAAACGAGCAAAAGGAACAAATATAGAGCAAAAACCAACATAAATACAAAGAAAATGAATAAACGTGATATGCCCGACCCCTCGGAAGCATCCCCAAAGCAAAAACAAAGAAACAGAAGACTGACCACGGGGCCGTGCTCACTAGACACGCGGGCGTGGTCAGATGCCTGCAGAAAAGACAAACCTGTAGAAGTTTCTATGCCCACCACGGGGGCATGCCCAGCTCAGCATGGGGCGTGGTCAATGCTAAGATACACAGAAACTTGCAAAATCTTGATAGTACAGATACGCTTCTGCCCACGGGGCTGTGCCCGCTGGACACGGGCCGTGTGGAACCCTCTGCTGACACATGCATTTAATGAAGGAAGAGAAAAGGCTGGCCATGGGGGTGTGCCCGCTGGACACGAGGCAGTGGCCAGAGCTCTGTTCAAGCTATAAATAGGGGTGCTTGGCTCACTTCAAAGGCATCCCTTGGCAAACCACTACTCTCCCACTTTGCCACCACTCCACCACCACTACACCACCAACACCCACCACCATCATCCATCATCCATCTTTAGAGTGTGTAGTAGTCTCAGATCCAAGATTGATAGTAAGAGTTCTTACCAATCAAAGGCCATGTGTGGTTAAGCCTCTTACATCACTTGGTGAAGACAAGTCTTTTATGTATCACTTTTGATTTTTAATCTTTTGGCACTTTTTACTTGGTTTTGTATTAATGACTTTAATAACTAGTTTCTTGTGTTGAAGGTGAATTTTCTTTATCATTTGTCCGCGGTGTCTTGGCGCTACTTTACTGTCTATATAAAGTAAAAGATTTACATCATTCATGTCTTTACGGTCTATATAGAGGTATGTTGGCTACCTGGTCGGGGGTTAAGGGAATGGTTTAGTAAGGTTCTTGCCTTTTTCAGTGTATAGATCCTGCAAGGACCTGGGTCAAGCTTACTAGGACCTCCTTCAATACCCACTTGTATTGGATGGCGGGGGTGCGAATGGCTTGATCCCCTCATATGTAAACTACCATTAATACATTAAACCGATTACTTGGGATTGTATCCCTGCTGACTCAAACCACTTAGCCGAGGGTAACGTCACCTTCAAAAGAGGGGCCTACCACTTTTTCGCATTAATAACTTAACTAATTATCTTTCAATATTCCGACCCTTTGGGATTGTATCCTTGCTGACTCAAACCACTAGGCTGAGGGTAACGTCTCCTTCAGAAGAGGAGCCTACTACTATAACTAAGATAATCTCTTAAAAATTCCGAAAGTGTAAAAATATCAAAGGATACATTAAAGGCGAGTCGGATCCAAGTGATTCATCTTGTCTATCTGTTTTTATTTTATTTTTATTTCTGCATTTTTAGTTTTTATTTTCATGTTTTAACCTGTTCTCAAAATTTTTTTAGATTGATTAGACATTGAGGATAAACCGGTACTAAAAGATCTTGTGTCCTTGGACGACCTCTGTATCTTACCAACACTATACTACGTTCACGATGGGTGCACTTGCCCAAGTGTGTGTCTAGTGTTAGTAGAATATCGTGTTTTATAAATTTAAAACTTGATTAATGTGTAAAATGGGCTTAAAATATCAATAAAAACATATCACGCTTTACACACACCAAGTTTTTAGCGCCGTTGCCGGGAACACAAGGATTTTAAGAAAGCTTAAAATTGACGGCCTAATCATTTTACAAAAACCTTTTTAAAACTGCACACACATTTTTACATTTTTAGGAACTTTTTGCATTATAGTAGTGTAACGCCCTGCTTTTTTTCGTACTTTCCATAAAGAGAAAGTCTTGTTTGCATTTCCATTTTTGGAAGTCTTGTGTTCTTGTAATCGTCATTTCGTTGTAATCGTTGTAAAGTCCGAGACTTGAATCATAAATAAAATTCATATTTCTTTAAATTCGTGTTATATATACTTCATACTTGATCATACGTTTGAATTCGTGAAACAATTGATACAACATTCATAATCCTTGGAAACTTTGTGTTAAACTTGCAAACACGTGAAACTTACGAATAATACGTCTTTTGAATGCATATGATACTTAAATACGGCATCCATACGCTTAAACATACTTCATTACACTTGTTTTATGTTGGTTATGCTTAACAAACCTTAAAATATGCTTATATGTCATAATTTACCCTTAAAACAACTTGAAACATCAAATTATGGAAGTTAGGTGGCGAAAATATAATAAAATCAAACAAATTCCTGCCTGAAGGTCCCTGGCTACTTGCGACGGATTTGGTCTGGTCCTTCGCGCCCCACCACGGACTCGAATCCGAGACCAGCACACCAGCTCGCACGGGATTGGCTGATTTGTTGGTTTTGTTGCTTCGAAAGTGTGTTTTTAGCATTAATTAAGTCACCTAACCAACCCCTAACCATTTCCTATAAAACCCAAGTGCTATCCAAGCATTTTTCACTTTACTAATCATCCACAACTCTCTCAAATCAGTCCCTAAGCAGCTGTTAATCAGAAATTGGAGCAGATTCATACCTTCATACAAAAGTGAGCATAACTCACTCATTCCTTAACGTTTTTGCTTGATTCTTTTTCCTACTTACTTGGATTAACCTTAGCAACGTTTCCATAGGTTTTCCCTGGAAAACCAAAGCCTGGAATGTCGCCAAAAAGGCTCCAAAGTGGACTGATGTTTCTGTTTTGAATCAAACTTTGTTAAATCTTGTTTAAACTTTAGTTATCTCATCTCAAACCTATGTCCTTATGCTTATAACCACATCTATGGTTAGTTAGGCTTAAAAAACTAAGTTGAGACATGTAAAATTAGAGGTGTAAACCTCACAAACTTTCTGTTTTTTTCAAGGGTTTAACCCATAAGTGATGTTCAAGCCTAAAGCTTGATGATTGTGTGATTTAGGATTAGCTTGGGCTATCCTACTTGAAAATCCACACATTGCTTGATGTTTTCTCATAGAGTAGTTGTCTTATTTCCTTTCTTATTGTAAGTTCATGACCCTCCTTGAATGTTCATAACATCAAATGTAGTGGTGAACACCTAGAGGTACCTAAATGGGAGACTTGTTCTTTCTACCTCCTACATGACTTCTATGACACAAAAGAGGTTCATAAATGGAGTATTCATACTACTACCTCATGCTTGAACTATTGGACTTATTAACATATTACATAACCTATCTAATACTTATATATATATATATACTATATTCGAACCTTTGATGATGAATTTGTGTTCATTCGTCAAAGTACTATATTACATCATCTAAGACCTAATAACTTGTTATGATCCTAATGGGTATTAAACCTATTAAATCATTCTAACCACTATGGGTTTTATAGTGTCAAGAACGAGTACTAAGTCTAGATGATTATTTTTGTGTATACTTACTTTGTTATACCTTAAATTCCAAATCTACACATCCCTTAATCTTCAATCCGAACCCATTCATACACTAAATCTCATTAACTCGTCAATACTTAGATAATCGGAAGACTTAGCAAATTTGTGAGTACACTTGACCCATTTTCCTTTTAAATACACTTTGGGTGCAACATGTTTTCCTTGTTAAAATGCACGATTCACAAACATGCTTTAATCATTCAATCCTTATACATGCTTTGTTATGCTTAGGTTCATACTTGAATTCATACTACTTGTTAATCCGCGTTAATAATTATAGCGCTATAGGAGTAGCCCACCACCCGACGGGGTTTTTGTTAAGTTATATTCTTTACAGTCTCGATATTGTTATATCGAGGGATGCTATTATTCATTCTTTATGGTCTCGATATTGCTATATCGAGGGATGCTATTATTCTTGTGGACACTTGGGTTTGACTTTTAGTTGTGCATGATAGTTTGACCTTATATACCAAATTGCTATGTTGGATTGAATATACTTTTATACTTATGCCACGTATCTAAAACTAGTGTACTCGCCAATACTTTGTTATTGAACTATGCTTTTAAAACATGTTGCAGGTTTAACGATGATGTTGGTGATGCATGGAATCTAGTATGATGCTTAGATACACACTTTAAATTTTGTACTCCTATTGTATTGTATTTTATTATTCATGTTGTTGTATTTGCTTCAAATCCTTGTAATTGACTCTTTAGAAATGGAATGAAATTTATTATTTAAATACTTGTCACAATTATTATTGTTATGATGTCTCGAGCAATCTGTTTCGTCTCACTCCGTTGTTTCCGCCATTGGTTGGGGTGTGACAAGTAGTCTGAACACGGGGCTGTGCTCACTGAACATGCCCCCGTGATGTATAAAAATAACAAAACCACTCAGATACAGAGTCTGAACACGGGGTCGTGCTCACTGAACACGCCCCCATGCTGCACAAAATCAGTTGCATTTTTCAAAACGCCCAGATACAGAATCTAACTACGGGCCGTGCTCACTGAACACGGGGCCATGGTGAGCCTCTGTTTCTGTTTTTATTTTGTTTTCTGGTCCCGAGACTCTTTTGTGGTCTGCTGAGTGATTCTTATGGATCAATACTCAGGAGGTTACAATTACTGCTATAAAGATGATGATTATGAAGAAGAGTATTGTACCATTTGCGGTAAGCCTCACTCGGTTCAATACTGTGACCTCTTCAAACCATCCACTTCATATACACACTATGAGGAACCTAGGTATGAACCAACCACTTCATACACGTACTATGAAGAGCCAAGGTATGAACCTTCTCCTTCATATTCATACTTTGAAGAACCAAGGTATGAATCATCTCCATCATATACTTACTATAAGGAACAATGGTGTGAACCACCCACCTCATATGAGTATTATGAAGAACCAAGGATCGAACTTCCACACTCAAGCTTTTGGGATACTTATCCCGCTCACTTTGATAAACCACCAACTATCCTCCCCGTAGCCGAAAGAATGATAGAACACCTCAAAACTATCGAACGCTGTATAAAAGAATCACGCGTAAGGGAAGAGGAATCCCGCGCAAGGGAAGAGGTAGTTTGTACTAAATATGTAATAGTAGAAGAGGTAAAAATGGAAGAACAAGTGAAAAACTGATGCATGAACCACACAACGAAAAAGGTAAGTCTGAAAACGCTAATCTTAAAAAAGAGTTTAATTTTCAAGAAATTAATCACTTAACACCTTCTTTCGAAAACCATTGTTTGGTACCTACTCATGCTAAGTTTTTAAATGTCATAACCCCGACCCCACCTCGGGAGCTGGAGCCGCGAACCAGTCAGATAGTATCGGTGTTTATTGATTTGTCAGCGGAAATTTTCATCAGGACCGTAGTTAGGAAATATTTTTATCAGAGTTAAACACCAAATTGTTTAAAATAATTATATGGGATAAAACCCAAGTTTTTCTGATAATATATTTAAATTAACAAGTGGGACAAAACCCGATTTTCCTTTGTAATATATTTATAGGGATAAACCCTAATTCTTGAAAATAATTCTCCTTTTTAATTAGGTAACTTTTATGACCACTTTTCTAAGCCTTCAGTGCTCTCCAGCTGACTTTTATTGGTTTCACACTAAGTTACCTGAAACACGTGTTTAAAATATTTTATCAGTAAGAAATACTAGTGAGTGAATCCCAGTTTAATCAAAACAAGTTTTATCATTTTACAGCATTGAGGGCGATCTCGCAATTACATTTGTTTATATTTCTACCTTAATTACCACCCATGGCACTGCCAATCCTGACTGGTGGTCATGTTACTACTCACTGTGTAGTAACAAATTTTGTATACAAAACCCCAACATACCGACGATAATTGTAGAGTTACATATACTCAATCACTGTTAATTATAATGTAAAACAATTGAGGTTTTGTAAAAACAATTTATGAAAAGCATTTAAAAATAGGATAATCTCACATTGCTATTTTAGGTATTTCCTTGTGACTTCCTGGCTATAATCTATTTAAATAAAACAATGCACATGCGTTACTATAATAACCCAAATTTTCATTAGATATACCCTCCCCGAGACAGAACTCCAACAACTGAGTTAGGCAGAGCCTTGACATGCGTTACGGAGCACTAGATCAATCAGGCAGCGTAACTAATACGTAACCGGGGGTTATAATACTTACAACGAGGCAGAGCTTCGCTATTTAGGGGGTATTTGGCTATAACTTAGCCTATTAGAAGTTGAGAGAAAATGAAGAATTTTTGAACGGATTGAAATGCCGTCCTCTGCTCCTTATATAGCGCCTGATCCAGAAGGTTCTCGCGCCCCGCGACGCCCTTAGCTTCGTCTGTCGCGGGCCGCCAGGGCCTAAAAGGCGGCAACGAGTTTGACGCGGGTCCGACATGTGGCGGCTCCGGTGTGCAGCAAGTAATGGGGCCTCACGCCCCGCGAAGATCTTAGTGATCTCGTTCACGGCCCGCGAGTGACTTGTAGATTTTTTTTATTTGATTTTTGTTAATATGAAGGTCATACGGGTTCGTTTCTCACATACGGGGCATATTTAGGAGCGTTTAGGGTCGTTTTTAAGGGTTGTTATATTCTCCCCACCTTGTTTTAAATCTCGTCCTCGAGATTTGGGCTACGATATTTTCTTGGAGTTATGTCATATCTCTAAGTTAATAAAAACAGTATATCAAGGTGTCTGAGATAGAATCGAAAGTTGAAATATAAAGATATCACAGGATAAATGGGAATTCAAGGGACCCAAAAATTTAGTTCCAGTGATCGATGTTAACTGAACGAGATGAAACGGTATAATTATCAAGGTGACTAAGTTTCACAAATCGAAAGAGAGATTTGATAGGCATAAAATGCAATGACTTTTAGGAACAAAATAGGATCTGATGTCAGAAGAAAACTTACTTTGATTGTCAATTGAGGGAGATTCTGAATCAATAATCTCTGTTGAAATTAGAAGTAGGAAAATGATTTGTCAACTATCAAACCGGAAATTTGTGACATTTATTTGAATGACATGGATACACCGGAAATACAATAGAATTTAGTGTATCATTGTCCTGATACATAATTGCATCAAGACTACTTAAATAATGAGTCAAACGTATAAACTGATATGATTAGGGTTTACAACTGGCACTGGTTTCAAATTTATACAGACATCACAAGCTGTTGTAATGATTGAAAGAATTCAATGATTATGGTGATCGAATGAATTCACCGTTCTCGAAAATAACTGAAAGTTTCAATGAAGTGAATCTGGATATTCAAAAGATAGGATGTTCAAATGAAGGAACAATTGAATATCGTAGGATTGATAAAAAATGAAAGAAATGTTGGAGGTAGATTGGAATATAATATGAATTTATGTACCCTTTATCCTAACACATAGTTGTGTTTAAGATTTATCTTAGGATGATGAGTCAACAGAAGATAGATGAATTCGTACCTCAGGTGTGAAAATGAAGTGAGTCCAAGTTTCAAAGAAATTGCCACCGCAAGGTGTTATAAATGATTTGTTGGAGTTGAAGACGTTAAACAAGTTTATTATGGTTCAAACAAATGAAGAGTTGATTGAGATTACCTCGAATATGATGATCTCAATTCATCATATGGAATCTTGAATTGAATGTATATTGTGAACAAGTTCAAACAATCGAGCTTGGTTTGGACATATTCCAACAATGAATATAGGTATTGACAAGAAATGGTTACAATGAAAACCCGATAAGTGACTTTGAAAAGAAAAAGGAGTTTTCCAAGAAATCTGTTGACTTGATATCAACAGTCACCGTTATTGCAATAATGCAAGTTATTAAGATTTAAAATGAGTACCACGACATAATATTCGAACTCATGAATAGATAATATTTTGAAGTGGAATCACATGCATAACAAGCAATGCCTGTGCAACATATGAATTTTTCAAAGGATGAGACAAATGAGCGTTGGCTTTTAGAGAGAGAAAAAAAATAAAGACCTTTTATTATAAAACGTTGTTCGGAATCAGTAGTCAACTAATACTTACAGATAAAACGTAAAGGTGCTTATTTTAAAAGTTGTTGTCGCCTCCGGTATCATAAATATTTATGCGTTCTCCTTAGCTTCATCTGGGTTCAAAGCCTTGTTGTCCGAAGCCTTAGATAACTTCGGGCAGTAGGGACGGATATGACCTGGATCTCCGCAGTTGAAACAGACGTTAGTTTTCCTTATACTTTCTTCCTCTGCATGTCCAGCCTTTTTGCAAAAACTACAGCGGCGTGTCTTCCTAGAATGGCGTCTTTTTGAACTCTTTTGATTATAGTTGTTGCAGGTAGGTTGCGCGATTGACGATCCGGCTTCTTGGTTCTCATCTGTTTTGTCAGAGCGGAATTTCTTATAAGAGTAACTATAGATTGTGGTTTTCTTTCGCTTGGAGGATGGAGTTTTGATACTAATATCATGGTCTCCTTTGATACTAGGGCTAAGTTTGAAGTGATGAGTATGCTTACAACGTAAAGTCGGTATTTTGTTTATAGGCATAGAAATTTTAATAACTTCAATGATCGAAAGTATGGCATTCGATATTCCTTGAGCTATTATGTTTTCTATAGTGCTTCTAACCAAAGAGTTTTCATTACTAGCCTGAATTTCTTGATTACAGGTTATTTCCTTTGACATCTGAATTACAAATATTTTTAGATATTAATATCACAAAATTTAAACAATCATTTAGACATGCTTTGTTGCTCATATTACATTAGCACATTTACAATTATACCTATTAGTATGATGCGTTGATATATATATATATATATAATATGTATATCTTATATTTTAATATCTTCTTTCACTATATATATTTTAGCAAAATATAAGGAATATATATATATAATATTATGTGCTATTTCCTTTTATCGTAGTTACGGACGAGCTTTTATTCTAAATTATAGACTCGGTGTTTTACTAATAATGACTTTATATTTTCTCAACTTAGCTTATATTCTAAGGGCTCATGACTGGATAAATATTCGGGATGTTTGGTAGGAACTGTGGTTGTGACTGTGGCTAGAATTAAAGGTTTATGTAAGATCCTGAGATTCCTCGTCATTGGTTCTACCATCGTTCTTTTTGGATTTGGTGCTAGTACAGATATTCTTAAAGTTTCTTTTGGGTTACATTCGGTTAATGATTTGAAAAATCAATCGGATAAATTCTTGGTAAACATGTAGATTTGTTTCTTCTGTTACATACAGAAATTTACTTTCCTACAGAAGATATTTGATTATTATATCTTATATATTATCAAGAAATTTTTTATCCTGTACATGTATACGTATAACTTTTCAAATTTCCATTAATATATATATATATATATATATATATATATATATAATAGGAAATTATTTATAAGAGTTCAATCACATAACTAATGGTAGTAATTATTCTGCTTATTCTCATAACTTTAATTTCTTATAATAACAATAGTAATTGAAATGAGTTTCTCTTGAACATACTATTTTGAAATAAAAGGGTGAATAACTAAATTAAATTAAAATATATAGTCCTTACGAATAGTTTTAACCAGAGGGCTGAACCATACTGGTTGAAAATATTAGGACTTGATTCTTAATTTATCATTTTATTTAAAGGATCATAATAGATAATACAAAGTTTGGTGTTTCTAAATTTGATCCTTATTGTAGAAAGTATTACTCTTATATCAGAATATACATACATATAAATAAAATATAATTTAAGAAATGAGTTAAACTATAAAATGATAAAATTCTTAAGTTATTCCCTTGTGATATACACGTATTACGTATATACATTTTAAATTATACAGTTATACAGTACCAAATGTTTTTGTACATATTTCCATTTTACGTATGAAATACCATTTGTTTTGTTAATATAATTTATGAAATATAGAATACTTATATATTTTTCGCACACTTTTCATATGTATATAAAGGTACATGTGCTTATATAATATAACAAAAGCATATGTAATACTATATAATATTTTCATAGTATCATTATGAAAATTCTGTGGTAATATTGTATTAAACAATAAACATATTATATTCTAATAATATAATTATACGTCTTGTCGAAACCTTGACAAAAAGATACATGTTTAAGTTGAATTAAAATTTTAGGTTATATCATAAAACATAAAATATACTACTTGCATCTAATAATATTTTATATTATAATATTTTAGTGATATCATACCTAAGGGTGTTATCTTATATCTTTGATTAAGATATTAATATCAACATCATAATATTATTATAATTTATATTGAATTGTATTCACGTAAATATGTGGGTATGATATATATCGCAAAAATCAATATATCCCCTTCTTTTATTTATAGTATACCATATGGTAAGATATAACTAGGGGTTACACATTCCGACATAAAATCATTTAGGTATAATACATATTATCTAAATATTTAAATTATGACATTTTTGAAGTATCATACCTGAATTGCGTTACCTTACATTAATATTAAGATATAAATGTTAATATCGTAATATTATTATAATGTTGTAAAATTCATATTGCATTATGTTCCTACACATATATATGGATATGACACACACACACATATATATATAATATCACAAAATTTACTAAGACATAATATTATTAATATATCACTTATATATATGTAATATTTAAACATAGCATAACTGTAAGGTACAGATATGGGTAATGCATATTGGGAATTAAAATTCCTTAAATAAAAATCATAATAACCATATTAAGATTTTATATTCATAGGATAATACATAATAGGTTAATTTCCTAACATAACATAATTGTTTAAGGTTTAGGTATTAGAAGAACACCTAAAGGGCTTAAACAAGTGACTTAGCTCTGATACCACCTTCTGTCACAACCCCCGACCCCACCCCGGGAGCGGGAGCCGCTAACCAGTCAGATGGTATCGGTGTTTATTGATTTGTCAGCGGAAATTTTCATCAGGACCGTAGTGATGAAATATTTTTATCAGAGTTAAACACCAAATTGTTTAAAATAATTATATGGGATAAAACCCAAGTTTTTCTGATAATATATTTAAATTAACAAGTGGGACAAAACCCGATTTTCCTTTGTAATATATTTATAGGGATAAACCCTAATTCTTGAAAACAATTCTCCTTTTTAATTAGGTAACTTTTATGACCACTTTTCTAAGCCTTTAGTGCTCTACAGCTAGCTTTTATTAGTTTCATACTAAGTTACCTGAAACACGTGTTTAAAATATTTTATCAGCAAGAAATACTGGTGAGTGAATCCCAGTTTAATCAAAACAAGTTTTATCATTTTACAGCATTGAGGGCGATTTCGCAATTACATTTGTTTATATTTCTACCTTAATTACCACCCACGGCACTGTCAATCCTGACTGGTGGTCATGTTACTACTCACAGTGTAGTAACAAATTTTGTATACAAAACCCCCACATACCGACGATAATTGTAGAATTACAAATATTCAATAACTGTTAATTATAATGTAAAACAATTGAGGTTTTGTAAAAACAAATTATGAAAAGCATTTAAAAAGATGATAAACTCACATTGCTATTTTAGGTATTTCATTGTGACTTCCTGGCTATAATCTATTTAAATAAAAAATGCACACGCGTTAGTATAATAACCCAAATTTACATTAGATATACCCTCCCCGAGACAGAACTCCAACGTCTGAGTCAGGCAGAGCCTTGACATACGTTACAGAGCACTAGATCAATCGGGCAGTGTAACTAATACGTAACCGGGGGTTATAATATTTACAACGAGGCAGAGCTTCGCTATTTAGGGGGTATTTGGCTATAACTTTAGCCTATTATAAGTTGAGAGAAAATAAAGAATCTTTGAATGGATTGAAATGCCGTTCTCCGCTCCTTATATAGCTGATCTAGAAGGTTCTCGCGCCCCGCGACGCCCTTAGCTTTGTCTGTCGCGGGCCGCCAGGGCCTAAAAGGCGGCAACGAGTTTGATGCATGTCCGACACGTGGCGGCTTAGGTGTGTAGCAAATAATGGGGCCTCGCGCCCCGCGAAGATCTTAGTGATCTCGCTCGCGGCCCGCGAGTGACTTGTAGATTTGTTTTTATTTGATTTTTGTTAATATGAAGGTTATAAGGGTTCGTTTCTCACATACGGGGAGTATTTATGAGCGTTTAGGGTTGTTTTCGAGGGTTGTTATATTAAAAGAGTTAAACACTGTGACACCCCAGGAAAACCAGGAAACAAAGCAACTCAACTAGCTACCTCAGTAACCGCGTGCTAAATTTCGGGACGAAATTTCTTCAAAGTTGGGGATGATGTAACAACCCGAGTTTTTAAGGTCTTTTCTCACAACTGCGTTTTCTTAACTCGTTGTGTTCTTTTATGTGCACCTGGTTATTTGATTGTAAATTGCTGTTTAGTGTTAATTGGTTAAATGTTAAATATGGATTATGTGAAATATGTGAGGTGCTATTAATATATATATATATATTTAAATGTGCATGACGAAAACCAAGAGGGTTTTCGCCATTAGTCTGCCCGACGAAAACCCAAGGGTTTTGGCCATAACCCTCATAAGGAAATCAAGGGATTTCATCGGCCCATGATTTCGCCGAAGCCCATTAAGGGCCCAGTACTTTATAACTCCCGTATAATAGGATGTGGGTTACGTAACTTGCTATTGAGAAACCCTAGACTCTTTCCTCTTCTCTTTCGAATCACACAACAATCATCATCATCATCTTTGAATCATTCCAGCTTCTGTTCCTGTTTCTACACATCTTGGTTAGTTACACCTTTACTTAATTGATTGCATGATTCTTTGACAGCTTGATATATGTTTCCTGTGGTCTAATGTGATTGTAGGATTTCATTAGAAACTATGATCTTACGTGGTGATGTTTAGGGTCTTGTTATATGTTGATGATCTTGATATGTTGATTGTTTGATAATGGATGTCTAGCAGATTAGGGTTCCATGTAAAAGATGTTGACGAATACCTGTTAATCGCAATGATTTTCTCATAATGAATGGTAAATGGATGATGATTATGTGTGAATGATGATTGAGTAAATTATGTGATTGTATAAATTAATCTGATTGGGTGATTGATTGGTGAGGTCGACGTAACTGATAAACGATAGTTAGGGTTTCTGGGTTGCGTACTGTTGATGATAATCATGTTTCACCCCGACGAAATCACTACCCCGACGAAAACCCTGGCCCGACGAAAATTCATTCACGACGAAAACCCTATGGGATTTCGTCGCTCGGGATTTCGTCGCCAGGGGGTTTTCGCCGAAGGGGATTTCGCCGAATGTTCTGTCAAGTTGGGAATCCATCACAGTAACTCAGTTAAGTCTGTTAAAGGATAACTAAGTTAGAATAAACTGAGAAATCAATTATGCGAAGCATGAATTGTATGAATTTGATTAACTGTTTACGTGATACACAATGTTAACTGCCAAACACACTTTGTGATATAGATTGCATGTGAGTCATTACGAACATAAACTGATTGTGTATACGTGTAGGAACGTTTTGACGACCAAATGAGTCAATCAGAGACAATACACAACTGTTTGAGAGGCGGAAACAAACAAACAACCTAGAATCAGTGTAGAAATGAGTAGAAACAGAGTATGATACTTAAAACAAGCTTCTCATTGATTTTAGACTTGAAAACACGGTGAAAATTGGGCAGCACTTCGTTACACTTCCACTAATTTCGTGCCAAATGAGAAGCTACACTTGCGTATTTATAGGCTCCTGATTTCGCATGAAATGACCACATGTCATTTCAAGCTAAATCACTACAAAACAACATAAAATTACATTTTTGACCCTTATACAACCTACCGACATGACCTAGACTTTAGACGTAGGCTATAGACATTATGCACCAACAAACCCCCCCTTGGATATTCCCGGAGTCTTCAGTCATGTCTTCAATGCTTTCTTCACAACGACTTGAATTTCTCTTCCCTCGACTTAGGCTTTTTCAGCAATAACTTCCTAAGCTTCTCGTTCTCTTCAACTCTTTTCTTTTCTTCAGCAGCCATTCTTTGAACAACAGTATGCCTCAACATGTTATCTTTATCTTCACGAGCTTTTCTTTCCCTTTCAGCCTTCATTGCTTCCTCTTTCTCAATCTCTCGCCACTTTGATGACCATTTACTTTCAGCATTGATGCCTTTTTGGAAGCAGATGGAAACAACCTTTTGAAATTGTATAGCCTACTCTCTGTCTTCTGCTTTGAATCCAATCTTGTTAACAAACAAGCATTCAATGTCTTTTGCCGAGCAATTCACCAACCATAAAGGATCATTCACAAAGATGTGTCTGATTTCATTTTCAGCTCTGTAGGTAATCACAGCTTCAGTCGACAAACAGCTGTATACCCAATACAAGAACCCCTTATAAAAATCTTGCTCCATTTTCGGTACTGGAATGTTCTTTATAACTTTAGGCTTCTTCACATGCAAGATCGTTTCTTCATTTCCAGTTTCAGGATTCACTTTCCTCACCTTCTTTGGATAGTGAGGTTTCCAGTGCTTGAATCCTCTGAATGCTTCAAATTTCATCAGACCCCAGATGGGTACATCATGCTTTCTTACAGGATAATCCAGAGTTCTAACTTTCGACAACTCTTCGACATCCCACAAAGGTAGGGACATGATATCCTGAATATATTCAAAGTATTGCACTCCAAATTCTCTCCTGATAGCATACACATTTACTTGTGGCAGAAAGCCCCAACTGATAATATCCCCCAGGGACACATCCCTGTCTCTTTTATAATAGTTCAATGGCCACTTGAATTTTCTTTTTGTACTATTTCTAAACCACTTCTTGCGTTCTTCTCTCTGTGCATCTTTTGTCGTACCATCAAATTTTTTATCTTTCAGACATTCTGAGACTTTCCTTCTCAACTCCTCTACATTTGCTTGACTGAAAAACTCAACAAGTGTTGGAAAATTAGAAGTATCATCATTAGCATTTTCTTCGTCACTGCAATCTTCAACCTCAACCCTATCATAATTATCAGCTTCATCAACATATTTGTACTGATATTAAGGCTGTTGATTCATATCAAACGCATTTAACTCTTCTTCAAAATCAAAATTGAAGTTAGGATCATCAATACGTGTCATCTCGATAATATCAGCCATGGTGTAAGTATGTCTGATTTCTCCTTCCTCAACTTCAGGTTCAAGACGCAATATCAACTTTTCTCTTTTATCAACGTTCTCATCATCAACGTTCCCCCCTCACCTGTAGCATCCTCAGGCTCTTCATTCACATCATCACGAAGATAATCATTGACGTTTTCTTCATTAGATACTTCTGTAACTTTGATGCCTGTACCACCCTGATCATCGTCATCACCATCATCATCACTATGGCTACTAGCAGAGAATACATCATCTGCATCATCAGTCTTATCTTCATCAATATCCTCTTCTTCATCATCCTCTTCAACATCTTCCTCATCATTCATAACATCATCAAGTAACACATCCTCTTCAAAAATAGCAGATACAACAGATATCGGACGAGGATTTTCAGGCACAGATGATGGAACAATTGATCTTTTAGTGACTTCACTAACACCTTCAATACCCTTGCCTTTATTTTTCATCTGAGCATCAATTTCAGCTTGACGTCGAGCTCTAACCTCTTCAACTTCAATCTCTTCAAATCTCTGCTCAACAGACTTTCCAAGTAAGTTTTCTAACACTTTATTCATCATGTACATCTCGTGTTCTTTAATTGCTTTAGCAGCTTCCAATTCTTTGTTCTTTAACTCGAAGTACTTGTTCTGCTCATCTCTGCGTGCTTTCTCTTCTTCCAACTCTGCTACGTTAATCTTTAGAATATCAATTTCTGTCTGATCAACTTCAATTTTCTTTAACAATGAAGAATTTTCAGCTTCGACTGTCTTTACACACTTCTCTAGTTTCTTCTCATGATCCAACAACTTCTTGTTCTCAACCAAAACTTCTTCAACTTTCTTTTCCAAACTCTTAACTTGCACACCAGTCGCAAAATTGAAATCCCCAATGTCTTCAAGAGTAATACCCTCAGGAGCAGTTGGAAAAGTTTTGTAACCAGAAGAACCAGGTGTAGTTTGGACAGGTGGTTGTATGGATGGTGGTGTTTGAAAGATTTGCTGAGATGTAACAACAGGTTGTTGTTCATGTGGAGGTGTAGCTATATGGATATGTGGTGGTGATAGATGTGGTGGTGAAAGATGTGCTGGTGAAAGATGTGGTGGTGATTGTCTTGGTGGTGATTGATGAATTTGTGAATGAATTGGAGATGGATGATGTTGAGGTTCAGATGGTGGTGATGGTTGTTTACTAGGTTCCTGGATTGGTTTCTTCTTTAACAACACTTTCAATCTTTTTGCAACCTTCGGAGTAATAACTCTCTTTCTTGCAGATTGCTTCTTCCTACCACCAGATGATGGAGGCGTCTGAGATTCTACAACATGTTCAGGAGATGGATTGTATAACTCATCATCTTTATCCTCTCTCCTTTTTCTTTTCAGCTGTTTCTCTTTTTGAATCTCAACTTTAATTCTCCTTGCACGTTCTGTTTCATCAATTTCTTCATCAGACGAGCTTGTTGTACTTTTATCTACATCATCACCTTCATCACCAGCTGACTTCCCTGTTTCAGCATTATAATCAGTAAGACCTTTCAACAACTTTTCAGATTCAGGAGACAAACGAACATCCCCTTCAACATTATCTTCTGCTTCAGATTCAGCTTCATCTTCTTTATCAGATTTATCCACAAGCATAGTTTCAACAACCTTCTTTTGACGCTTTTTCTTAGGTTGTGATGAAGAACCCTCCTCTACTTGAACTCTCGGAGTTGTTTTTCTGCTTCTCTTCTTTTTCTCTTTCAAGAACCATTCGTTTCGAGTTCCTTTGAAGCTTTCAAGTGTTTTTAATTCATCTGCATAACTCTTCTCTTTGATTTCTTTCTCATTTCTCTAGTTCTGATGATTGATTGGATCTGGATCTTGATAATTCTTATCTTTGATGAAACCAAAGAATTCAGCTTTTGTTGATGGCTCTGGATGGTTTGGATGATATCTGGCCAATTGTTTCACAGACTCATTATCCATGTGAGATAGAAACACCAAATCATTATTCTCATCTCTCTCAAGATCTGGATAAGCATGATCCAGTATCATTTGTACAAATCATGGATACACTCAAGTCTTGCTCTTTGAAGTAGTGTTCTCAACCATATAATGAAACGCAATCTTCGAAAAATTATATTTCTTGTTTAACACGAGAGCAGTCACCATGTTCATTTGATAATCCCTCATCGCATCATAACCTCCCTTTCGATGACTTAGTGCTTGCAATACTGAGTGAATAAGAAACTTGTAAGGCTTTGAAAACTTTGATTTCAAGTAATTAGCACTGTTTAGCGAACCATTATAACCCATCCGCAACATGCAACCTTTGACCATCCTCTCAGGGAACTTTGACGGAGAGTTTTCATCGTCCGGGAAGTCTATCACCTCACGTACTAACTGCTCTGTGATAATGATCGGTTTGTCTTTATCATTCAAGCTCACAATTGAGTTTATTGTTTTGTGTTCATCGTCATACGTTGCGTTATTCCAGAAGCGTTCAATGTGTGATCTAAAAACCAAATGTTGATTCGTCAAAGCTTTCTGAATCGGTAACCTTCTCATAAACTCCAGAATACTCTTGAATTCGGTCAACTTTGGTATCTTCTCCTCATCGAAAACACAACAACTGTTGTGTAATGGATCAAATATCACATTTGAAGCCTGAAACATAACAACACATAATCAAATTAACACTTAGAAAAAAATGTCAACACATTGATCATTCATACGAAATCATTTCAAACAGAATAACAATTCAAACGGAATGACAGTTTGAAGCGAAATCACAATTTGAAACAGAATCACTTATTCAAATGAAATCACATCTCATGCAGAATCACAGTTTAAAGCGAAATTACAGATAAACAGCAACCTGATCAGATGATGAAATTGATTAACTGGGTTTGTTCCTTATCAAATTCCGAACATGTGGGTGTGATTTAATTTCATTTTAACCCACAAACATAACCTAGATCTAAGTCCGAAAATCCTGTTCATCGTCATTCAAGCGGAAACAACATATCTTGTTCAATCAAAACACTAAGACAGATCTACAACCTATTCCGATCACAAATATATGATTAACGTTCATTTTATTTAACAAATAAGCCCTAGATCTATGTTTTTGGTCCTGTTCATCGCCGACCAAACGAAATCAGACAGATCTTGATCAAATCGACCATCAAACTCACCTTTCCCATGATATAAGTTGAGCAAACCAACTTAAATATGGATTTCAAACAACAATCGGGCAGAGTAGCGGCTTAAAAACGATGATATGAGTATTTCGCTTGAAATCGCCTGATGAGGAGCTTTGAAGCGAAATAACAGAACTGATGAGTTCAAGCGGAATTAGACCCCTATTTATAGACCTGCTTATTTCGTGTGAAATAAGCACTAAGGTCTTTTCAACCGGAATCACCTTTCAAGCGGAAACACATTTTCAAGCGGAATTAGTTTTTTTTAAACGGAATCATGTTTTCAAGCGGAATCAATGTTTAAATTTTTAACTTTTTGATATTTTACTGACACACCCAGTTAACCAAGTCCAAGTAAATGACCTTGGTCAACTGTTCAGCCTACCAAGTCCAAATTAATGACCTTGGCTGATCAGTTTATGAAGATGCTGATTTTCTGAAACTGATTTTAGTTCAAATTAATGAACTATAAAACTTTTTACGCAATTACCAATCATTTTCTTAATCTACTGCTTACCCAACCCTCATGATCCAGACTTGTTCAGCACATAAGACTTTGATAATCTGATCCCCAACGTTCGTTGTCGAAAATAAGATGAAATGCAAATCTTTTTGGATTTTGAATATGATAAGCAATAAATTGTACACACAATATTTTTGTGAGTGTGTTAGGGGATCATATCAGCTGCCGACAGGATACTAGCACCGTTAAGCTTTGATTACATTTTCTGTATTAAACAGTTCGCATTGATTGCCGATATACTGATCCTCTTAAATTTTCACACAAAGTTCAATCTGTTCAGGATACGGATTAAGTGATTTAAGGCTTAACTTTTACGTGTGCACCACCTCAGAATATACTCTCGTATCCAGATCCCAATATTCAGTCTTACAGGTGAGTATACCTAGATGATATCTGTAAGGGGTTAAATGCGAGGGTCGTGAGAGCTCAGGCTATTGCTTCCGCAAAATCAGAGAGATGATGGCTTCGACTTTTGGTGGGTTCCCTTTAGAGAATCTTTTCTTCAACAACACATGATTAGCATTTTGCAATGTTTCATCATTTTTTATGCTGTGGGGAGGCTTTTATTTCAAGCAAAATAAAGTATTCTCTGGGGACTAGGACATTGCTTCCGCAAAATCAGAAGTCCAGGGATAATACCCCAGATATCACTAAGCATAAAGACCTAGTATCTCAGAAAGAGGGACATTTCAAACAAGATTTAGGGGTTTACCCATATATCCGAGAGATGTTCCCCACGAAAAAGCAAGTAATGATTTAGATTTATATCCCGAACAAACCTACTAAATGTATAAAAACCTATCGGCATATCATCTGCAAGACTGTTTAACACATTTAACCTTTACATAACTTTAGCGTACTGCATCTGTCTAGCTGATGTACTATCATTTCCCCTTTTTACACAAACTCATTTTCAATTTTTCTATTGTTTTTGGATTTTAGAAATTTTATCATGTTTTTTGGATTTTCTGCAAACTTTCTCCCCCTAAAAACAAAGACATATTTTTTTTTGTTTTTATCAAATGCAGAAAATAAACTGTACAAAAACTTTGACAACACAACGTGGATCACATCAGATCGCTGTCCTCCTCGGCTTCACATTCAACAACCCTCCCAGAAAACAAATTTTTCATCCCATTTAATTTCAAAAGATAGCTAAATCTCTTTTTATCAAACGGTTTGGTGTAAAAATCAGCTTTCTGTTTATCGGTGTATATATGTTCGATTCGAATCAATTTCTTCTCGTGACAATCACGGATGAAATGATGCCGAATTTCTATATGTTTTGTTTTAGAATGGTGAACCGGGTTTTTCGTTATGTTAATCGCTGCTTCATTGTCCACAAATATAGGCGTGTCCAAGAACTGCAAACCAAAGTCTCGCATCTGCTGTTGGATCCAAAGGATTTGAGAGCAACAGCTCGAGGCTGAAACATATTCAGCCTCGCAGGTAGAGAGCGCTACTGAGGTTTGTTTCTTGCACTGCCAGGTGACAAGTCGAGTTCCAAAGAACTGACAACCTTCAGTGGTGGACTTAGCATTTTGCTTACAGCTACCAAAATCCGAATTAGCAAAACCTGTGAGAGAGAAATCGCCAGACTTAGGATACCACAAGTCGGTGCTTGGGCAGCCTTTCAAATACCGTAAAATGCGTTTCATGATCGTCAAGTGTGATTGGCGTGGGTTGGACTGATATCGGGCGCATAAACAGGTCGGATACATGATGTCTGGGCGAGAAGCAGTAAGATACATCAAAGATCCAATTATCGACCGGTGATATGTCTCGTCCACTTTCTTTCCACTCTCATCTGGACAGATTCCGTGATTTTGAGCCATGGGTTGATGTTGGAGTAGATTCTGACATGTTGAACTTTTCCAGAACATCGTTCACGTATTTTGTTTGATGAATGAAGATTCCTTCGGGCATTTGCTCGACTTGTAGCCCTAGGAAGAACTTCATCTCCCCCATCGAACTCATCTCAAATTTTTTCTTCATAACATTCTCAAAATCTTTACACAAATCGTCATTTGTCGAACCAAAAATGATGTCATCAACGTAGATCTGCACGATCAATAGATGCCCTGCAACCTCCCTTGTAAACAAAGTGCTATCAACCGCCCCTCTGGTGAACCCGTTGGCCAGCAGATGTTGGGAAAGCGTCTCATACCAGGCTCTCGGGGCCTGGTGAAGTCTGTAAAGCGCTTTATCCAGAAGATAGACTTTGTTTTTGTGTAGTGGATCAGTGAACCCCGGCGGTTGTCCAACATACACTTCTTCTTTGATTTTTCCATACAGGAATGCAGATTTCACATCTAGTTGGTAGACTTTGAATTCTTTCCAAGACGCGAACGCCAGGAAGATCCTAATCGCCTCAAGTCTAGCAACAGGCGCATACACCTCGGTAAAGTCAATGCCTTCTTGCTGACTCAATCCCTGTACTACCAATCGTGCTTTGTTTTGAACAATGACTCCTCTATCACCCCTTTTACATTTGAATACCCACTTTATTTTAATTAACTTTTGATTTTCAGGAAGATCCACCAATCTCCATACACCCAGCTTTTCAAACTGCTGCAACTCTTCCTGCATAGCTTTCACCCAGCTTTCTAAAGTAAAAGCTTCTTTATATGTTTTTGGTTCAACCTGCGAGATGAAACATTTAAGTGAGAACTCTTCCTGTAAAGGAGCAACAGATGTATAAAAACATGTAAGAGCTCCGTTGATCTGATCCCGTGTTTTTACTCCGCTCTGAATATCACCAATAATCTGCTCTGAAGGATGATATGACAAAGTTCTTGGCATAGCAATGTCAGGCATGCCCACTTCTGATTGCAAGTTCGTAATGTCTTGATCACCGGTGTGATCCTCAGCTTCTGTCGTTGCAACATTTGGTTCCTCGTCAAAAGTCGGACCGTCTTCCGATTCTGAGTCGTCAGAATTATCAAACGTTGGAGCTGGTTCCTCTGGTGGTTCGTGAGCAGTTCCACTTGGACCGGCCTCGTGATCGTTTGTACCACTTGTAGGATTGCTTGAACCCACGTCGGGCTGAGAAACTACCAACGGTCTTGGCACCTGATCTTGTGACGTAGATTGTTGATGTTGGTATAGTAAAACAAGTTCATCGACACTTAGCTCAGTCGGCAGTTGGAAAGACTCCCAGAGTTTGTCGTAATCGAACATAAATCTTTGTCCGGGAAGTTGTGGTGGAGTAGTATGCTTCTGACAAGCAACATGCTGAACTTGAATTATCTTCCCCAGGCACGGAACGAACACTCTCTTCAGCGGACTCGCATAACCTACAAAGAAACTGTCATTACTTTTAGCACCAAACTTACCATCTGGATCAATGAAAGTACAAGGCGATCCACACGGTTCTAAAAACTTCAAATTTGGTTTGTAACGATGAAGAAGTTCAAAACACGTTTTCTTGTATTTCTTCACTGTGAGAACGCGATTCAACGTATAACACGCTTCTGCAACTGCTTCACTCCAGAAAAATATTGGCAACTTGGAATCGGCGAGCATCGTTCGAGCTGTTTCAATCAAGGTGCAATTCTTTCGTTCAGCTACACCATTTTGCTGTGGAGTGTATGGTGCACTAAATTCATGAAGAATTCCCTTTTCATTACAAAACTCAAGCATGCGATTGTTTCTGAACTCCGTTCCATTATCGCTTCTTATTCTTCTGATCGGCAATTTGTACAGCATCTCCATCTTCTTGAACAGTACCATCAACGAATCAAACGTTTGGTCTTTGCTTTCAATACACATCACCCATGAAAACCTTGTGTAGTCGTCAGTGACCACAAGACAGTATAAGTCTCCGCTTAAGCTCTTTACATTAACTGGTCCGAAAAGGTCCATGTGGAGCCTCTCGAGCGGTACTCTGATTGAATTCAGCAACTTCTGTGGATGTGTCTTCTTCGTCTGTTTTCCTTTCTTGCACTCTACACAATCATCATTTAAATGAAAAATTTTCAAATTTACACCTTCTACAAGATCATTGTGCACAAGAAAATTCATTTTTCGCACATGAATGTGGCCCATCTTTCGATGCCACATTCTCGATTCTTTTTCAGTCGCTTTTGTTTTTGTCACAAAACATTGTTTTTGATAATCTGTTGTTGTTGCGACACTCATATCAAGTACATACAAATCATTTTCCCGTGGAGCTCATATCAACACCATGTCCTCAGGAATTTTAAAACTAGGTTTTAAGATTAAACATTCATTTTTAGTAAAGTGTACTGTAAATGACTTGTCACAAATCTGTGAGATGCTCAACAGATTGTTTTCAAGTTCGATGATATAGTTCACTTTTTCAAACGACACAACTCCATTGGTTAGAGTTCCTTCACCAACTATTCTGCCACCCTGATTCCTTGCAAATCCAACATAACCACCGTTTATTGATTTAACATCGTAGAGTAAAGCCAGCATTCCAGTCATATGCCTTGAAGCTCTGCTGTCCATGATCCACTTCGAGATTATTGACCTCAGAAGCCCCTGCATACATCATAGAAATTCATTCAAACAATGAAGCCCATGATTTCTTTACCTTTGGAACACTACCAAACACTAGATCACATGACACATCAACTTTCAGAATGTTAAAGATGACGTTTGGAGCAACAGGTTCATCTTCTGGTTTTAAATCTTTCTCTTTTATTGGAGGGAATTCCTCAAGCAGCTTGTCTAGTTCAAATTCAAGTTTCTTAACATCATTTGCACATAATTTTTGTTCAGATTTTAGCTCATTTTCCATCTTCTTTACTTCAACTGACTGTTTTGGTTTTGCCACCCATGATTGGTTTTCAAAAATTTTTGTCTTCGGATAACCCTTTGAAGTCTTTCGAGTTTTCGAAGATTCGCCAATCTCATAGGTTGATTTCGGCTTTTCTTCGGACTTTAAAGTTTCACCTCTTTTCAAAATACGAACGGAGGAAATCATTGGTGTTTTGCCCTTCACATAAGTTGGAGTTTTAGGTTTGGGCTTTTGCAAAACTGGTTTCTCAAGCTTTTTCACACACTGCTTGGCCATGTGACCAATTTCATTGCAGCGGTAACATATTCTTTTGTCATATTCTACAAAAGTTGATCTGTAGGTCTCCTGTTTCAACTTCTTAGCTGCATTGAAATCGTCAATGGATTTTTGCTAAAGATATAATCCTTTTCAGCATCAACACTAGGACCAGCAACAAAAACATCACTCATCTTTTTCTTTTGGCTTGACATTCTTAGCCATCTTCTTTTCAAAACCAATACCTTTGTTTTTAAAGTTGTTACCATTTCTTTTGTTAGACCCATTTTTACCCACCCAATCCTTTTTCCCAAGGTTGTTCGGTTGTTGTTTCACAAAAGACTTTTTTAGGTTTTGAAAGAAACTCTTTATTGTTAACCTCAGAAATATCAATCTCAACAAGTTTAAACACTTTTTCAACATTTTGCATGTTCACGTTCTGGATTGGATACTCAAAATCAGAATAAAGTTTGTCAGTTCCGGTCATTGTGTAAACCACAATGATCGAATCATCATTCGCAACTTTGTCTGATTTTGGTATGAACTTGTCCAAGAAGTTACCATCTTCTTCAGAATCATAAATGGAGTTTTCAAAATGAGTTTTCACAGTATCAAACTCCGAGTTATCACTTTCTTCATCTAACACTTGGTCAACAACGGTTTTGATCACCTGTGACTCATTATTAGTGTCGGACGGAGAAAATGTAACATCAATATTCTTAGGCATCTCATTCTCAATGGTTCTTAACTTGAGATTCAATGCAGATTCCACCCCATCTGGATACTTTTGAGTGTAATGATTCCACATTGGGGGTGGAACACTTTTGAAGACAGGTTTTGCATCAGGTTGTTTCGGAACAATTTGATCAATAACATATGATGAAGCATCATAACTCATCAGTTTCTTATCAACCCTTTCAGTTTCAATTCTCATTAACTAAAGTTCTTTTTTCAAAGAAGCAATTGTGTCCAGATGGATGTTAATTTCCATCTGTTTATCCATGACAGTAGATTTTAGCAATTTTGTGCCTTTATCATTTTCAAAACTTTCTTTTTTAATCATTTTGATTGATCGTGCCAAAGTGTCATATGCTTCTTTTTTCTCACTGAGATCAAATTTTACTTCATCAGTAAATTTCTTCAATTCTTGAAATTGTTTGTCTTTTTCAAGACAATCCATGCATGTTTTTGAACAGTTTTTGCATGGAATTTCAAGAATCGAAACAACCTCTTCGGCAACCTTTTCTTCTTGATCAATTTTAATATCTGTTTTACCAAAACCATCAGACTCTGACTCAGACTTTTCAGCTGATTTGATCTCCTCATTTTCCGATTTCTCGTCAGACTCCTTTTTAATCATTTCGATAAACACACTTTCAACTGACTCGGTTTCGACAGACTTTGATTCGACAGATTCTGTTTCTACCTCTTTTAGCTTGCCCATCAATGCTTTGTCAACAATCTCTTTTAGAGTCTCTTCATTCATTTCTTTTGAAACGTCTATTATCTCTTCCACTGGATCTGGTTCAACATCATATCTTGGACAAAGACCAGTAGTTGGCTCACTGAAAAAACCTGCAAAAGATTCAAACATATTAGGAGGCATTATTGATTTGAAAGAACTAGCAATAATCTCCTGTTCAGATTGAGAGTAATAGACTTCTGCAGCAATTTCTTCAAGATCAGCTAAACTTTCTTCAGATGTCACTTCATTGACTTCTTCTGTCTCAACAACGCATTCCGGTTGTTCCACAATCTCTGCCATCATTGCCCTACCCTCACTACCAGGGATGTACTTGTCCCAACTAAAACCTTCAGCAACCTTCTCATCATCTTGGTTGACTAAGAGAGCTTTTTCAGGCTTATTCTCGATCTGAGGTCTTTGGGTGAATGGTGGTTGACTTGTCTTATGATAGATCGCTTGTTTGTAATAATCATTTAAGAACGGGTTTGATGGTTGTTAACCTCCCTGTTTGGACATTCCCGCTTGAAATGTCCCTTCTCTTTACATTTGAAACACGTGACTTTCGATTTATCAAACCCAAGTTTTTTATCTGGTCCTGAAAGACTGTTCCGACCAGTAATTTCCATAAAACGTTGAGCTCTTCTCACCAAGCTTGCCATTCCCCATTTGATGTCGATCAACTCCAGCTCCTCTGGATCGATCTGATTATAGTCTTCCTTTGTCATATCGGGGTTCCCAATTCTACCTGCAACCAAGCTTTCATACGATTCAAGCACCGAAGCAAGAAGTGCTATGTGCTGCTTCGCTGATGATTCAGTAAAGTCTTGAGCATTCTTTATGTTCACTGCTATGTTGCACATAATTCCTGGACCTTGACTTTGACTGTTTGATCCTGACGAACTTTGAGTGTAGGATTGGTCAGGTGAGTTTTGAACCTTTGGATTTGGCTCAAAACTTGCAAATGGTGAACTATTGTTGCTTGATGTGACATATGATACTCCGGATGTTGAATCTGCACTAAAGGTTGTCTGCACTTTTGGACTTAGATTTGATGTTGCTGGAGTACTTCCTTTGTAATACAATGAGACATCTTGTTGAACACTTGAAGACTTCAACTTTCTAATCTTTGTCAACTCAAGCTCGTGTGACTCAATCTTTTCAATGAATGTGCTAAGGTTGAATCCCACATACTCCAAATTATTCTTCAACACCAACAGATAAGTGCCCCATTCATCGTATGGCAATGCATCCGCCAATTTATCAACCCATTCCTTATCTGTTTTGCTTATGCCCAACCTCTTCATCTCAACAACCAGATGTCAATATCTTTCAATCAACTGCTTTGTTGTTTCAACCTTTATACCCTTAAAGATATCAAACTCTTTCTTCATCAAAGAAATTTTGTTTTTTTATCATAGACACGCTTCCAAGAAACTTTATTTTCAATGAATTCCAAACGGACTGTGAATCACCCTGATGTTGTAGCAGAACTAAGATATCCTCTTTGATGGCTTGTTGTAGAATGCTCATCATTTTCTTTTCTGCTTTGAAATCTTCTTGTTCTTGTGGAGTCAAACTTCCGATTGATATCTCTAAACCCGAACCATTCTTTGGAGGAACATATTTAGACTCGATTTTCATCCAGCATTCAAAATGGTTGGCTTGCACCTAAGTCTTAAACCTTTCCGACCACCCAGCATACTCATCAATGTTCATCAACTTCGGCGGTTTCTGCATAGTACCGAGTTCATTTTCCATGTTCACATTTTGTACGATACTGGCTGGTGTTTGTGCTGTCGTCATTCCCCCATGACGGGTGGTCCGTAGGACAACCCTTAAATGAGCTAATTACGTGCATATCCCATCTTTTACACGGTTATGTATCGTGAATGTGATAACTACGAGCACTCATGGTTTTTCAGGTTAGACGCTTAATTTGGTGAAGTTAACGTGATTAGAGATGAAGCGGAACAGCCGGGGATAATAATCGAGTGAAATACATTAAACCGTAGGCTACGGTTGGTTAGAAACATATGGCAGCGCATGTTTGATTTTATTAAAGGTTTGGAAAAGGTTTTGGTAACCCTATATATACACACGCAACATGGCAGCCATTATGGGGATTTATTATTATGATAAAAGTCAACATCATCATTATTAATTGTGGGCAGTAACATTGGGAAGGAAATTCAACTACAACAATAGTCAACAACCATACATTGAAACAATGGAATTGGCGGCTTGATGCACATGGGCCAACACATGAGGAGATTACTAGATTATGTGATTGGGCCGCCAATACAAGAGCCACTACGATGACAATTGGACCGCACCACATGGGGAGAAGGGCTTTTGTTTCATTGGGCCGCACATGGCTTTGGAGACAAAGGAGGGCACCAATTAATAATACAAAGATAAGACAATCATCATCATCGGTTACGTGATGGGCTGCACTGATTGGGCTGCAGGTGGACGGCAGCCTTTGGAGGGTCACATGTCGACTTCTTTGATTGGGCCGCACATGATTGGTCTTTGGGGGCGGCACATGTGAAGAAGCAAACAAACATTACATCACCGTAACACAGGAGACTACTGCCGTAACACTTTGAGGTACACCGTAAATTACGGTGATACCGTAATTTACGGTGGAGGCGACGAGCAAATCGTAACTGCCATCATTTATGCAGTTTTATTATGTCTTTTCAAGTAATCTCAGGATTGGACGGTTTTGAGAGTTGAGGGGCGATTTTTGACTCTCCTCTTGTGTTCTTGAGTGGTCTAAACATGAATAGTTTGTTTTTTGATTCCAATGGACAAAGGTTCGATTGTGAGGATGGTTCATAACACTATGAGCGGCTAGGTTTGCTTGGTGATCGTCTCGGATGTAAGGTTTTATTTGTGACAATTATGCTTGTTCTTTAATTTCTGGAATATTAGACTGTGCATGTGTTGTTAGTTTATTATGGTGTTTGATTGGTTGTTTGTAAATTGTTGATGTATGTTTGATCATAGTTCTAAACCATACGTTCTTGGTGCCGTTGGCAATCGAGATATCATGGGAGGGATTAGGGTTGGATATGTGTTGATTGGTCATCAGGTAACAACCTCGCGTTCTAGGAATCCGAGTACTTAGTTCCCTTTCATCACAAACAATTGATCTTACATGAGCCATGTCTATGTGGTTCTTTCCAGTTGAACATGAACGTTAGTTGTCACTTAAAACTTGAAACTCGGGATGATCACTATCCTCTTATCTGTTACAAAACTTGACTTTGATTTGTAATCTAATTTAGTTTAATTTAGTTAATTAAAACCAATCAACCCAAACATTGAAATTTACATTTCTTGCAATTTAGATTAATCTAGTTAGTTAGACATACATTGAGATAACACATATTCCACAAACTCCCTGTGTTCGATACCCACTTACCGCTATCTATATAGTTGTTATTGGGATTAAATTTGCGTGACCACTACAGCACGTCACCCCACCGGCAAAGAAGTTGTAAAACTCTTGATTATCCATTTTACGAAAACAGTTTTGGAAAAAATTTTCAAGTTTTAGAAAACAGTTACTTTCAAGAGAAAACACTTTCTACATGAAATGAACTTCAAACGAAATACCACGAACGAAATGGACTTTCACACGAAAACAAGCTTTCAAGCGAAATCAGCCTATTCAAACGAAATTAGGTTTTCAAACGAAATCACTTTTCAAACGGAATCAATTTCTCAAACGAAATAGCACTTTCAAGCGAAATCAAGTGCCATTTCAAAAGGAATTACTTTTTCAAATGAAATCAGATGTAATTCAAACGAAATCAGTAATTTCGTGTGAAATTACCTCAACTTTTCAAACGAAATCAGGGTTCGTTCAAACGAAATCAACTGTTTGGCCCATTTTTGTCACTTTTAGTCTGATTTTAGGTCTGATTCTTTTAAGGATTTGTTAAAACTGTATTTTACACGCAATATCAAAAAATCAGTCCATTTTATCCGTGAATTTGTCCAGAAGTCCAAAAATGAGAATTCTAAGCACTGATTCAAGTGTATTAACTCATCCTGAGCTCTGATACCACTTGTAGGAACATTTTGACGACCAAATGAGTCAATCAGAGACAATACACAACTGTTTGAGAGGCGAAAACAAACAAACAGCCTAGAATCAGTGTAGAAATGAGTAGAAACAGAGTATGATACTTAAAACAAGCTTCTCATTGATTTTAGACTTGAAAACACGGTGAAAATTGGGTAGCACTTCGTTACACTTCCACTAATTTCGTGCCAAATGAGAAGCTACACTTGCCTATCTATAGGCTCCTGATTTCGCATGAAATGACCACATGTCATTTCAAGCGAAATCACTACAAAACAACATAAAATTACATTTTTGACCCTTATACAACCTACCGACATGACCTACACTTTAGACGTAGGCTATAGACATTATGCACCAACAATACGTGCATACTATAGGATTTGACTGAATTGTTTGTGCAAGTAGATAAGCAAACCGAGCAAACCGAGGTGAGTTCACACTCTTTCTAAGGCATGGGATTCCCGGTGGTTGGGAATGTGTTAAAGAATTAAAACGGAACCTGCATATCCTCCTTGGGTAGGATATGTACCGCCATCCTCCATCGGTAGTATGCCAATATTAATCATGCGTATTCTCCTTGGGTAGAATATGTACTTTCGTCCTCCTTGGGTAGGACAACAACCTTAACTTACTAGACAAAACTCTATCATGAAGTCCCTCATTTTTCTATCGACTTAATCGCCGAGCCAATGGCGAGCGGGTCATTAGTTAATAGCGCTATTAGGGTTGACAAGCCTCACACCGTGCCGGTAGGACGGGCGTGTACTAATGGATCTGGGCACTTAGTCAATGATGATAGACATTGACGTAGGGCACAACTTATTTTCGTCAGTTGTCGATATGGTAACGGTCTAGTGGTTCACATGGGGAAGCCCCCACTGATTATGGATATGGTTTGGGAAACAAAGATACTGGTTAACTCGTGGTTTTCGAAACAACTTATGGTTTTCAAAACAAACTTGTAAAAAAAACTAAACAACCAACTGTGAACTCGCTCAACTTTGTTGTTGACTCGTTGTTACATGCCTTGCAGGTCGTTAGGTGCTTATGGAGCTTGCACAGGGAGGAGTGGTCGTTGTGGGACATGGACTGTTGAGTTCCATGTTAAACATTTAAACTTTATGAACTTATTACTTATGTTTGGGTTTCACGTTTTATGCTTCCGCTGTTAACTTAAAGTCGTTTACTTTCTTTTGGACACCAATTATATTGTGTTTGGTTTTATGTACTTAATTACGTGTTCAATATGATTGGTGGCTTGATCCTGGTAAGTCACGCCTCCATGCGGTGATACTCCGCTTGTGGATTTTGGGGGTGTGCAAACACTAACACTAAAATTGACGAAATGGTAAGCATTAAGTTAACAAATGATCAAACTACGCTAATAAAAGATGATCCATTTGAAATTAACATTACACCGGTTCCGTGTTTCTTTCAAAATTCCTTTATTAGTAATATTACAATCGATAAGGATCTTTGTGTTAATATAATGCCAAACTACATTTTCGAAAAGTTAAGTATTAGTGATTTTTCTCCACTTCATATACCCATTTTTCTTTCTAATCGGAAAATAATAAAGTCAATGGGAATAGTTGAGGATGTGTTAGTCCAAACAAATCAAACGGTAGTCCCAACTGACTTCGTCATTCTTGATGACGCTCCACTTGTGTTGGGACAACTTTTTGTGAAAACCCATCAAGCTTTGATTAACCGGAAGCAAAATAACCTACCCGTTCAATTAGGGGCCTTCAAAAGATATGTCGATCTTGAACAATCAATGAAATATCCAATCAGCAATGATGAACCCCTAATTGAAGATGAAGATGAACCACCCGATACGGAAGACGAAATCGACCACTTTGTCGTAGAAGAGGTTGTCATTGAACAAAACTTTTTGGTTCTTGACCAAAATTAGCAACCAAATAAGGAGTCTCCTAAAGACCCACCACTTGAGCTCAAAGAACTCCCAAAAGGTTTGGAATATGCTTTTCTTGACAAGGATGGTAAGCTACCTATAATTATTTCTTCAAAATTAACTAGTTTAGAAAAAGAAAAATTAATCACACTTTTGAAAAATCACAAAAACACGATCGCATGAAAACTTGTAGATATTAAAGGAATAGGCCCTTCCATGTGCACGCATAAAATTTTAATGAGTGATGACTATAAATTGGTAATATAACCACAACGAAGAGTAAACCCAAACGTTCAAGAGGTGGTTATAAACGAAGTCATCAAACTACTTGACGCCAGACTAATCTACCCAATTTCCGATAGTCCTTGGGTAAGTCCCGTCCAAATAGTTCCCAAGAAAGGAGGTATGACGGTAGTCACTAACGAAAAAAATGAATTAATACCAACAAGAACCGTCACCGGATGGAGAGTGTGTATAGATTATCGTCGATTAAATGAGGCAACAAGGAAAGATCATTTCCCTTACCTTTTAATGATCAAATGTTAGAAAGATTATTCGGTCACAAATTTTATTGTTTTTTAGATGGTTTTTCAGGTTACTTTCAAATACCGATAGCTCCCGAAGACCAAGAAAAAACAACGTTCACATGTCCCTACGGAACTTTTGCTTATCGACGCATGCCTTTTGGTCTATGTAATGCCCCCGCAACTTTCCAACGTTGCATGGTGGCCATCTTCCATGATATGATAGAAAAGACTATGGAAGTCTTCATGGATGACTTTTCTATCTTTGGAGATTCATACGACCAATGCCTCGATAACCTTGAACGAATGCTATCCTGATGTGAGGAAACCAACCTCGCCCTTAATTGGGAAAAATGTCATTTCATGGTAACGGAGGGAATAGTACTTGGTCATAAAATCTCAAGCGAAGGAATGGAGGTTGATCGGGCTAAAGTAGACACCATGTCCCGATTACCACCCCCATCCTCCGTTAGAGCTATCAGAAGTTTCCTAGGGCAAGCCGGATTTTATAGACGATTTATCAAAGACTTTTCTAAAATCTCAATACCTTTAACAAAATTACTTGAAAAAGATGCATCGTTCATCTTTGACAAGGATTGCAATCAAGCATTTTTAACACTAAAAGAGATGCTAGTCAATGAACCAATCATGATAGCACCTGATTGGAAATTACCTTTCGAAATCATGTGCGATGCAAGTGACTTTGCAGTTGGAGCTGTCTTGGGACAATGAAAAGATAAGCATTTTTCACCCAATATACTATGCTAGTAAAACACTTAACGATGCACAAGAAAATTACACAACGACTGAAAAAGAATTACTAGCTGTTGTATTTGCTTTTGATAAATTTCATGCTTATCTTGTTCTTTCTAAAACGATAGTTTATACAGACCATGCAGCCATTCGTTATCTCTTTAAAAAACAGGATGCCAAACCACGTTTAATCAGATGGATTCTACTCCTCCAAGAATTTGACATTGAAATAAAGGACAAAAGAGGAGAAGAAAACACCGTTGCAGATAATCTATCCCGCTTGGAAGATCCAGCTTTGGAGGAAACGAGGGACGAGCTCATCAATGAAAAATTCCCAACAGAGTCCCTAGAAATAATGGAATACCGAGGAGAACCATGGTACGCCGACTACGCCAACTACCTAGCTAGTGGAATAGTCGAAAAAGGATGGTCACATCATCAAAGAAAAAAATTCTTTGCCGATGTAAAGCATTATTTTTGGGAAGATCCTTATCTTTTCAAAATGTGTGCTGACCAACTTATCTGACGATGCGTACACGGTAGCGAAGCAAGAAAAATTCTCCGCCATTGTCATGAAGGACCGTACGGAGGACATCATGGTGCCGCTAGTACCGCACGAAAGGTATTTGATTCGGGATTCTATTGGCCAACCATTTACAAAGACTTCCAAAGTCTTATCAAGACATGTGATGCATGCCAACGGTCAGGTAATATTTCTTTCAAAAACGAAATGCCACAAAATGGCATTCTTGTTTGTGAAATTTTTGATGTGTGGGGATTAGACTTTATGGGACCCTTCCCACCGTCAAAAGGAAACAAATATATACTTGTGGCAGTGGATTACTTGTCAAAATGGGCCGAAGCCGAAGCTCTTCCAACAAATGATGGAAGAGTTATGGTAAGATTCCTGAAACGACTATTTTCTCGTTTCGGAACTCCAAAAGCGTTAATAAGTGATAGGGGTACCCATTTTTGTAATCATCAACTTGAAAAAAATTAACAAGATATAGGGTCTATCACCGGATCTCAATCGCGTATCACCCTCAAACAAACGGAGAAGCCGAAGTGACTAATCGAGGTTTAAAAAGAATACTTGAAAAAAATGTAGGATTAAATAAAAAAGAATGGGCCGATAAATTAGACGACGATTTATGGGCTTTTCGAACCGCATATAAAACAACCATATGTACCACCCCATATAAGCTTGTCTTTGGAAAAAGTTGTCATTTGCCAGTCGAAATAGCACACAAAGCCTACAGGGCATTAAAAAACGTAAACTTAGACATTGAAATTGACGGAAAGAATCGATTTTGTCAATTAAATGAATTAGACGAATTAAGGAATCAAGCATACCTAACTCCGAAATTTATAAGGAAAGAATAAAAACTTGCATGATAAACATATTAAACCTAATGAATTTCGAGTAGGAGATCAAGTTCTTTTGTTTAATTCACGACTTCGATTATTTCCCGGGAAATTAAAGTCTAGGTGGTCGGGACCTTTTTCTATCACCCATATTTTTTCCCATGGTGCAATTGAAATTAAATCTCGAAATGGAAATCCATTCAAAGTCAACGGACAACGGCTAAAGCTTCATCAAGGATTCATTGAGGATAAAGAGGAAGAGATATCGCTACAAGCTGTCGAGGAATAAACAAAGGTTTGCATACTAACGTCATGTCTTGTAGGTAATGGACTTCGGAAAAGCTTCAAAAATCGGTAAGATTTCTAAACCAAGTTTCGGGAAACAGGTCACTCACACGTCCACTATAAAAAAATAGTTTTAACCCGCCCACGGGGCCGTGGTCGGCTACTGTCGGGGATAAAACCCCTTTTGTCTTCTCATTTTCATTTCACCACGATCCGTTTCCCCGAAAACTCTCTGTTTCCTTCGATAATCTCTGCAGATTTTCACGTTTTTTCACCGTTAAACATCATCAAGGTATGATTCTATCATCTTTTGTAGTTAGTTTAACGATTTGCTTGTAGTTTAAATCAAAAATTCTGGGAAAAATATAGGGTTCTTGAACTCGAACCGAACCAAACCCCAAATTTTTGCTTAGATCTGTTAGTATTAATATAGTTGCATGTTATAGGAAGTAAATCAACTGAAATTGTTTGTAGATTTGCTCAATTTCAAACAGAAACCTCAAACCCTTGTTTTTTAACCAAAAAAAAAAAATGAAATTGAAGGGTTAAAGGTTTGTTTTTGAAAAAACGGCACTTGGGGTTTCATTTTCGGGGAAAACCGCCCCTACTCAACCAAAAATTTTCAAGTTTTCAAAACCGGTTCGAAAAATGGCATTTTTGGGAAACAGAACCCTGACCACGGGGTCATGGTAAGCGAACACGGGGACGTGACTAGGAGAATTCAGTGAACACGGGGCGTGGCCATTCACCACGGGGTCATGTCCAGCCATCTGTTTTTAGTGTTCTTAAAAAAATTATCGTTTCATGCTGATTGTTTTATGTTTTCTTTTGCAGAGATGGCCAATAAGTTCACTAGGTTTAAGCCAAATGAGTGGGACTACCAAGCCCGCTATGATATTCTAAAAACAAGGCCCAAAGAAACACCAAAACAAGTGTGCCTCGAAACCTTAGAAGCTGTGGGGCAACTAGACCGCTTCAACGCATTGGTCAATGGTCCACTAAGGGTGGCCCTCTGCACAAGACTCCATGTGGTTCATGAGTATAGCATGGAGTTCTACAGTTCTTTCACGTTCAAAGAAAAAGCAGAGCCATTCGACGGAAGAGTTAAGTTCCGATGTGCGGGGGGTGCTTTCAATCTTTATCCCTGGAGTGCAAGTGGGTCTGTTCACCGAGGAAGAGTCCGGTGAAGAAGAGAGCTCGGGTGGACTCCGTGAAATATCAGCTAACATGCGCCAGACAGCGTGGGCTCAAATCGGGGATGGTGCATATGATCCAAGTGTCACAAAGAGCTCCCAGTTACGGGACCCCCTCTACCGCTACATTCATAGGGTCCTTAGCAACTCTCTAAGTCAAAGGCGTGATAGCACCGGTGTTGTCAACTTGCGTGATCTAACGGTCTTGTACTGCATCTACAACCGCGTTCCTCTTGATGTCCCCCACCTACTCCTCCGTAACATGCATCTGAATCAGTTGGCTTCCTCCCTAACACCTATCTTCTTTGGGGGATGGATCTACCGCCTCTTCAAGACCTATGTTCAACGAATGCCAAAATCATTCCGTAAGGGTCCATGGTCGGGAAAAGTAGATCTCACCTAATGCTGTTCGATGGGGATCATCCATGAAACAGGTGAGGGGACAATCCGCTTCCAAACCACTCAAGGACACGTTTGGAACCTGGAAACAGCCCTCGTTCTCCATGCAAACCGAAACCGTCCTCCTCCTCAGTTTCAAGGCCAGTCGGGTCCCTCCTCCACTCAAGGGGGTGGTTTTCCTAACTTTCAAAGTTTACATGATCTTTTGCAGGAAAACTTATTGTGCACCTGCAACACTTACAACATGGCCAGCAACACCTATTCCCGGGTCGGAGCAGTGGAGCGCAACATCTCCGACATGCAAGATGACATTAGCTACATCCGGGAGCATATGGTGTACCAAGGAGGAGACGATGAAGACGAGGACATGGACTGATTCGGAGGCATTGGAGGTGGTGCGATGTCGAAGGCAGTTTCTCAGGTTAACCCTTTTCTATCCCACAAACAATTGACTGGCCTGCGTGCCATAGTTTGAACAATTTACTTTTCTTAACACTTTTTATTTTCTGCATTTTATTTCCGTTTTATGTGTGATGACGATGGATGATGAACTTTGGTAAGTTTAGGATGTTTGTTATGTATTGTGTGGTGTAGTATTTAAGCAAAACAGGTACCCAGGAAGCTTGGATGCACTAAGTATTAGTGCTACATAAGCCCGGGAACCCGAACCAAAAGCACAAACCTGTAATCATCACTTGCAGACTGTTACCACGGGGTCGTGCTCAGCAACCACACCCCCGTGCCCACACCCCTAACCTGCTGTTTGTCTGAACCCTTCCCACCACGGGGTCGTGGCCACTAGGCACGCCCTGTGGCCACCTTTCTGTAAGTTTCTGTTACTGGCACTCTGACCACGAGGCCGTGCTCAGCCAGTACGAGGCCGTGGCCAGGTGCCCAGTAACACCAAACCTTGTTTTCAACACCTTTTTACACATTCAATTAACCTAAAGACTTATTTTTGGGACACATTGAGGACAATGTGTAAAAGTGGGGGGGGGGGGGATGCTAAAAACCTTGAATCTCGCTTGTCCTAATAACACGCCTTACACAAAACTCTATTGAAACCGCTAATCACCCTATTTTTTTCAAAAATTTTCATTTTTTTTCTAGTCTTGGTTTAATTTGGGAATAACAAGTTCTAAAAAGGTTATATTTTTACAAATATACAACCGATAGCGTCGTGATAAAAAGAACAAAATAAGAAAATTATGAAAAGACATGACAAATCTAATTAAAATTTGATTATATATACTTGATTACATTGTAAACCCATTCCCACAAGAACTGAGTTTTGAGCCTTTATTGAGCATACAAGCATATATCTTTAAACTAAATGCTCATTTTTCGTTTCTTGTGTAAATAGCCGATTGGTTCTTACGACTCTAGAACTTGCCACGACGATACATTCACGGTCCTTACCAAGTTAAACCCAAGTAAGTAAATGATGGAGGCATTAGGACTAATCCATTTTCCTTTCAACACCATTATTTTTCATTTTTTTTATCACCTACCCAAAATCCCCCTAGTTAACCCCTTTGAGCCTAAACCTTTTCATTTCAAAACCCACAAAACAAACACCCTTTACCAACCAAAACCTTTTTCTTTTCAACCCCTTTATTTTAGTAAAAAGCTCGGTTATCTTGTGGCGTTTCCTTATATATATATATAGTGGAGAGTTCAAATGAGAAGAATTAAAAATTAAGAATAAAAAGAATAAATGATACAAAGGTAATTTTAACAAATTATTTAATGAGTTTATTATTTATTTTTGTTATTCAAATTAATGAACTCTAATCATTTAATGAGCCTATCTAATAAAATAGTTGTGCACCTTACACAATAAAAACAATCATGCGCATGATCTTAATTTTCAACGTTTCCTACACCATTAAAACAATATTTTGGTGTAGGATACAGAATGTGTAGGACTCAAACACTTTTAAATAATTTTGCGACTCATAATAAAATATGTGTAGGACACAAAAATTTTAAATAATTTTGTCATCTCTAATAAAATTTGTGTAGGTGTAGGAGCCAATACATTAATGATGGTGAAGGAGAAATTTATGGTTGCATTAATAAGAACTGAGTAACTCTTTAAAATATTTATTAATATTCTACATAAAAATGTCTATACTACCCTTAGTAATTAAAGCATTAATTAAAAGTTGACAAAAATGATATATTGATTCACAACCATTGATCAAAAAAATATGTGGTCTAGATTAATTCATTTTTTCTTCTTTTAAGATGATTCTTCTCAAATGAACCTCCCCTTATATATATATATATATACATATATATATATATATATGAAAGTCTTGAAATAAACAAACAAGTTCCTTAAAGAAACTTTGTTTGAATATGCATAGTTTGAATAAAAGTCACAAAAAAGTTTTATGACAACCGACGCGTTTTACGCTTTTCGCCATTTTTACTAACCACTAACCAAAACCACCTACCCTTAGCCCAAGTCTAACCCTTTCCCAAAGTCCTCTTGATATTTACGAAGGTTTATAGTTAAAAAGGATGAGGTTTGATTGCTTGGCAAGCATATGGTAGAAGTAAGTTCCATGCCGGTCTCGAGTGTTTCACCAAAAATACATCTTCGGTCTAGTGTTGAGTGATCTCCCGCGAGGTATGTGAACTTGTATATAAATGGAATTTTAAAGAGGCATGTTATGCTCGAATAAGTAATTTTTCTTATAAATTGTTCTAAATGAATCATGACGAATATGATTGTAAATTTTTTTTAAGCGAAAACTTCTTTTATATATATTATATATAAGGCCAAACAAATTACACCAAGATAGCCGGTAAGCGGGCAACAAGCCCAATAAAGATCTTGGATTCCCGACACTCAAGACAAGCCCAAAACTTCTCTTCTACCTCTTCCATTTGGGTGTGCAAAGCCCCATATTAAACAGTTTTGCTTGAGGACAAGCAAAGATTCAAGTGTGGGGGTATTTGATGTGTGCAAAATGTAACATATAAATTACAACAAATGAGGCATAAAACTAACCCTTTTTAGTACTAATGTTGGAAAAAGTGTGTTTTTGTCTTCCTTTTGAATTTACAGGACCAAATGAGCTTAAACGAGCAAAAGGAACAAATATACAACAAAAACTAACATAAATACAAAGAAAAGGAATAAACGTGACATGCCCGACCCCTCGGCAGCATCCCCAAAGCAAAAGCAAAAACAAAGAAACAGAAGACTGACCACGGGGCCGTGCTCACTGAACAGGGGGGCGTGGTCAGATGTCTGCAGAAAAGACAAACCTGTAGAAGCTTCTATGCCCACCACGGGGGCGTGCCTAGCTCACCACGGGGCGTGGTCAACGCTAAGATACGCAGAATCTTGCAAAATCTTGATAGTACAGATACGCTTATGCCCACAGGGCCGTGCCCGCTAGACACTGGCCGTGTGGAACCCTCTGCTGACACATGCATTTAATGAAGGAAGAGAAAAGGCTGGCCACTACTCTCCCACTTTGCCACCAATCCACCACCACTACACCACCAACACCCACCACCAACACCCACCACCATCATCCATCTTTAGAGTGTGTAGTAGTCTCGGGATCTGAAGGTCCCTATTCGTATGGATCTTTCACAAAATTGTCAATCTAATCAAGAGTGCGGAATCCTCTTGATCAGAATATAGCAGAATGAGTAGAAACAGAAATCACTTTCAAACCGGGTTTTCTATTGATTATCAAACCAAAGTATTACAATCAATCAAAACCCTAACTCCCTCAATTTCGTCCAAGCTCTTAACTCTCACGAAATTCTCACTCAAACTCTGTTTTGGCTGATTAACCTAAACCCTAAAGCATGGCCTTGTTTATATAACACAAGGTTGCTACTTGGGTTAAGGTTTCCTACATGGACAAGCCCAATTCGTCCACCCTTGACCCAACTGGGTTTTGTTTAGCCCAAACTCTATAATCAAACTATTACAAGGTTAAACCCGCTAACTGTTTATCGTTTATCTAATTACAAGATATCCAAAGACCAAATCTAAGTTGTTGTCACAAATATGAACCAACAAACTCCCCCTTGACAATAGCTTCATAAAATAACTTTGTCTTCAGTCTTCTTGCAATCTTCATGTAGTCGTGCACTGTCTTTGGTCTTTGGATAACTTTAGCTTCAATAGCTTCTGTCAGCAACAGACTCCCCCTAAGCTGATGCATCCAATCACCAAATCTTTAAAAACTTTAGCGTTTGAGCAAACTCCAGTTCAGCATTTGTAAAGCAATCTTCAAATTCTTCAACTTTGTCTGCAATGTAGAAAGGAGGTTCTACCATGCATCCAATCAAACTCTCATCTCTTCACAGCAACTTCTCAGCAACAAACTGCTTCAGTCTCTATACTATAAAACAAACATCTCGAGAAACCATACGAATTTTTCAACAAAGTTAAATAAATTATTATTTTTCAAGAGATAGTTAAACTGTATCACAGATTAAGCAGTTTCAACTTATCACCAACACATAAAACTTTTTAATCACACCCTATAACCCGCATGATTTAAAAATTTTGAACTCACTTTCTAACACCGTCTCCCCCTATCAGTAACAATTCCTCCAAGAATAACAGTTTTCCGTACGTTAAGAATTTTAAACAGAAAAAGACACTATTTTTGGATTTTCATATTTTCTGAAAGCAAGTAAATAACAAAAGCAATAAACACTCTATTTTTGTGAGAATCACTGGTAAGAAGATCATATCAGCATAATCAAACCGTTTTCACACTATTAGATAATTCTTTATTTAATTTTTCGTGAAAAGCAGTCCAAGACGATTACCAGTATGTTTGTCCAATTAAACAAAATGCATGAACATTTCAAGTACCATTACCGTATGATACGTTAAGGTAATTTTAATACTGAAATACTAGTGTGTCCCACTTCAGGATATACCCCCGCGATCAAGGTATGCACAAAGATTCATCGTAGTAGGTGAGTATACTGAATTCATCCGTTTTGTTTTTCAACGTTTAGATAATTGGTGAACAAGTCAGTACTTCCGTACAGCAGAGAGACCAAAATATCTAACGAGGGCTAAGACAAATACCAATTTTTGGTACGATTTATGTTTTTTGCACTTTTTGAATAACTCTCTTTGAGAGCATCTTCGTTTAAGGGTTTTGGCATTTTTAGCTCTTTTAAGATATCCTGGGTGTGTCTAGGTCAGCATATATCTGGATGCAGCAGAAGGACACCCTTGATATCCCCAGATGAAATAACAGTATAAAGACCCAAAACTTCAGATTTTGGCAATCTATCAACGCAAGATTTAAGGTCATTAAACCATACACCACTGATGTGTTCCCCACTCATACACAGTTCATTTAGGTTTATATCACATTGGTAAGTTGATTATTTCATGCTTTTTGCCTACTGGTACATCATATGATGAAGCTGCTATCACACTTAAGCATTTTAATTTCATTTTCAGTGTGACAGTCTAACATGCTGATGTACTATCATTTCTTCTTTTTCACATAGTGATAACTCATTTTTGATTTTCTAATTTTTTTTTTATATTTTTTAATTTTTCAATGTTTTTGTATTTTTGATTTTTAAGAAAAGCAGTAAACTATTTACAAAAATTCTTATGAAAAACCAGTTATTCAGGATTCCTCATCCCGTTGAGTTCGACTAAATGTTCAAAGCGAGCCCTGTCAAAAGCTTTAGTATAAAGATCTGCCAGGTTATCTAGTGTGTCGACTCGGTGTAATTCAATTAGTCGTTTTTCAGCACAATCCCGTATAAAATGATGATTGATGACGTATGTCAATATGTTTTGTGCGACTGTGTTTCACGGGATTATTAGTTATTGAAATTATGGCATTATTGTCTATCATAATAGGAGTACGAGTGAAATCCAAACCGTAATCGCGCATTTGCTGTTGTATCCAGAGAACCTGAGAACAGCAGCTACCCGCAGCAATATATTCAGCTTCACAAGTAGATGTAGACACACAAGATTGCTTCTTGCATTGGCAAGACACAATCCTGCCTCCTAAGAACTGACAACCACCTGTTGTAGACTTTCTGTTCGACTTGCATCCCCCAAAGTCTGAGTCAGTGTAAGCAACAAAATTCATATCACTATCAGCTGGATACCACAACCCAAGTTTAGGTTTCCCCTTCAAGTAACGAAGAATACGCTTCACTGCTTTCATGTGTGACTCTTTTGGATTCGCCTAATATCTGGCACACAAGCATACGGCAAACATGATATCAGGTCTTGAAGCCGTCAAGTACATTAGAGAACCAATCATTGCCCTGTATTGAGTAGGATCAACATCTTCAGTACTTTCATGATCTGGGCCAAGATTGTGATTTTCACAAATGGGTGTGTTGAAAGTAGAGCAATCATTCATTTTGAACCGATCCAAAATGTCATACACATACTTCGTTTAATGAATAAACATCCCATCCTCCTTCTGTTCAACTTGTAATCCCAGAAAGTAAGATAGCTCACCCATAGCGCTCATTTCGAACTTGCTCTTCATCACCTGCTCAAACTCTTTACACATGCTCTCATCTGATGACCCAAAGATGATGTCATCCACGTACACCTGTACTAGCAGAAAATCTTCCTTCTTCCTCTTGATGAACAGTGTACTGTCAATCTGACCTCTTTCGAAACCATTCTTGATCAGATGTGTAGACAGTGTCTCGTACCACGCCCTGGGAGCTTGATGTAATCCATACAAAGCCTTATCAAGTTTGTACACACGATCTGGATAATCTGGATCAACGAACCCATCTGGTTGTGAGACATACACCACTTCTTGGACTTTCCCGTAAAGAAACGCACTCTTCACGTCTAGTTGGTAAACTTTAAAGCCCTTGAATGTAGCGAAAGCTAGAAACAAACGAATTGCCTCCAACCTTGCCACTGGTGCAAATACTTCATTGTAATCAATCCCTTGTTGCTGATTGAAACCTTTTACCACCAATCGAGCCTTGTTTCGCGTGACTATCCCTCTTTCATCCTTCTTGCACCTAAATACCCACTTAGTGCCTATCCCTCTTTCACCTTTAGGAAGGTCAACTAACTCCCAAACCTTCAACTTCGCAAACTGGGCCAATTCCTCTTGCATAGCCTCAACCCATGAATTGTCTTTAAGAGCCATATGTATGTTCTTCGGCTCCTCTTTGGAAATAAAGCAACTATACAAGCATTCGTTCACAATTCCAGTCTTTTCAATCGAAACAAATAAACCAGAATTCGCTGCTATGCTCCTTCTCGTCTGAACACCTGCATTAGGATCCCCAAGTATCAGGTCAACTGGATGATCCCTATTTGCTCGTGTAGTAGCAACGGTATCAACTTCAAGATTGTCACCCAGGTTTGATCCAACCTCCCCCTGAATGTTCTGATTTGCAAACGGATTAATGAAATCCTCCCCCTCAATGGGTACAGAGTCACTATCGCTTGAATCAGGATCAGCAGCACCTTGGGAAGTTTCTGGAGCATCAGTCATATCAACATTCGATCTAGGCATGAACTCGCCTTCATCGTTTCCACCAATCACTGCTTGAATCAACTGAGAATCATCTGCATTTGGAAACTCAGGAATATTAAATGATTTAAAAGTGCTTTCATAATCATATAATATAGCAGGTCCACTCGTTGATTGTTGAGGTTTGTATGAAGTAATTTCAACATTAAAGACAACCTCAATTTTACCAGTTTTTAGATTAAAAACCCTTTTATTCGGTGTGCCAGGAACATAACCTAGAAAGTAGCCATCGTCAGCCACCTCACCAAATTTTTGTTTATCTTTATTTCGCACAATGGTGCAGGGTAATCCAAATGGTTCAAAGCCTTCCAAGTTTGGTTTCTTGTTAAACATTAATTCATGACAAGTTTTATTAAAATGTTTAACACTCAAAACTTTGTTTAGAACGTAGCAAGCTGTATTCACAGCTTCTCCCCAGAAAAGAACTGGTAGCTTTGAATCTGAAAGCATTGTCCTAGCGGCTTCAATCAACGTCCTGTTTTTCCTCTCAGCAACTCCATTTTGTTGAGGTGTATAGGAGCAGAATATTGATGTTCAATTCCCTTTCGAAGACAGTAGAGATCCAGAATTTGATTCTTGAACTCCGTGCCATTATCACTCCTAATCCTCTTGATCTTTGCATCATGGACATTTTCCAATTTTGTAAAAAGATCTATCAACATCTCTGTTGTCTCATCCTTTGTACCTAAAAAGAAAACCCATGAATATCGTGAGTAATCATCAGTAACAACAAGACAATAGTATTTTCCACCTATGCTCCTCACGTTCACTGGACCGAATAAATCCATGTGAAGTAATTCATAAGGGGCATCTATGGAATTTACTGTTTTAGACTTATGAGGTTTCTTGTGTTGTTTTCCCTTTTGACATGGAAGACATTTATCTTCCACTTGAAACCTCTGCATTGGAACCCCTTTCACTAGCTCATTTTTAACAAGGTAATTCATTTTTCGATAGTGAATATGGGCCATGCGTCTGTGCCACAACATCGATTCAGCTTCAGATGCTTTTGATAGTAAAAACTCCACCACAACAGTTGGATCCTTAGCACCCATGTCCATGACATAAGTGTCATTTCTCCTTGGCACTCGCATCACTATCCAATCGTCCGGAATCTCCAAACCTGGTTTCAACACTAATGCTTCATTCTTGGTAAAATGGACCGAGTGACCCTTGTCGCAGACTTGTGACACGCTCATCAGATTGTGTTTAAGCTGCTCCACATAGTTCACTTTGTCCAGTGTGATCTTCCTATTGGTCACTTTTCCTCGTCCTGTAATTCTACCACCTTTAGCACCCGCAAAATTTACATTTCCACCATCATAATCTTCAAATTCAGTCAACAATCTCGCATCCCCCGTCATGTGCCTGGAGCAGCCACTATCAACATACCATAAGTTGATAATCCTCCTTAGCAGCTCCTGCACACACCAACCAAGAAATTAGTTAGATTGGGGGACCCAAGCCTTAATGGTCTTGGGTCGTCCAAATTCACCAACCACTGGAACATCCATCCAATATCCATTACTCCTAACTGGAGTCTTGGATCTCAGACCTGTTGATGGAATTTGATTTGTATTTCCACTAGGTCTATGGTCCTGAGGGTTCCTATATGTGTTTGGACTATTTGACCTTTGAAAATTTTGATTTTGATATCTTGAATTTTGATTCCAAGAAGCTCGATTATCATAATTTCTAAAGCCATTGTTATAAAAAGTTCGACCAACATTATTTTGGTATCGATTTTGATATTGACCTTGACTTCTGAAATTATTTGAATTATTATTGTTCATTCTTGGTGAACTGCTTCTAGGTCTCTCGTATCTGCCTGGTGGAGATTTAGGCTGAAATCTTGGTTGATTTCTTTGAAAACGAGGAACTTGTGGAGTCCCTTTTTCAGCCTTATCTTCACCAAAAGCAACATTCACTGGCTGCTTAGGCGCTGACTTCTTTGGAGAATTTGCAACTTTCTCCTCATTATCACCTTTCTTCTCTGGTGACTTCTCTCTCTTCCTCTCACTAACTTGTGCTTCATTCTTTTTATTTGGACAGCAGCTAGCTACATGTCCCTTGGTGTGACATTTGAAGCACGATCTCTTTTTCGAAGACTTCTTTTCTGAAGCCTTTGAACTAGATTCGGGTTTTGCTGATGATGCCTTAGAAGGATTTGGTTCAGTTTGCTTAGTTTCAGAATTTTCTTTGTTCTTGTTTTTAGCAAACTCTACATTAGATTCGTTTTCAATAACAGCTGTTTCATTTTTCATGTCACTTCCTTGAACAAAATTAACCTTTTTAGCAAAAGTTGGATTGTTATTCTTAGAATGTGAAGTTTTCTTTTTCAAAACAGGTGTGCTGTTATTATCCTTCTGAGCATCAGCACTCTCAAACACATTTCCTTGGCTTGATGTGGAACTACTTGGTGATGTTGACACAAATTCCATGAGGTCATCTTCATCAGGAAAGAAAGAATAGTCATGACTAACAGGAGGTGGAACTTCATTGAAACCATGGAATCCCACACTGGTTTTGTCATTACTTTTCTTCAAGCCACCCATCATATGTTTCATAACAAAAGTAGAGTCCCTGAATTGACCTAATTTCTTTTCAAGTTCAACAATTTTGAGTTGTGCATCTGACAACTCTTTGCATTTTTCAGAAATCTCTTTTGTTTTCTCAGCCATCATTTCATGAGCTAAGTCTATGACTTGAAGTTTTTCGTTTAGTTTGCAGGTTAAAGAGTCAATTCTACTTTCATAACCTTTTATCTTCTTTAAGTATGAGGATTCATTTCTTTTAGTAAAAAAGTTTGCTTCTTTTATGTTAGACATCTCGTTTACCAGACTTTGGTTTTGTATTGACAACCTGTCAACCTCACCCTGTAGTTCACGACATTTTAAACACACAGAATTAGACTTTACCTCTCCTGTTTGTTTATCAAGGTTGGCCATAAGAGCCGCAAGCTGAGCTTTCACTCTTTTGTATTCAGCTTCCTTTTCTTCAGCTTCCTTTTCATGGTCAGACTTTTGCTTTTCTTCTTCAGCATCTGTTGTCTGATCAGCCTTCTTTTCTTCAGCTTTACTCTCTTTCTTCACCTCAGCCTCAGCATCCACTTTTGCTTCAGCATCTCCCACAGTAGGTTCACCATCATTAACTGGCGTTATCTCTGCCATGAATGCCTGAGTGACATTGTCATCATTTTCCAAGTGCACACTCCAGTCATATGAACCTTATCTAGCTGTAGAGATCAGCGCTCTCGAGTTAGAGTTGTTTGATGCATTCCTATTGTTTGAACTCGAAGTCTCCTGCTTTTTTTTTGACATTCCATAGCAAAATGCCCATAACTTTGACAGTTGAAGCATCTCACTTTGGTCTTATCGAAACCAACAGTCTTTCCTATAAACTTCCTTCCCGTTCGGTTCATAAACCTCTTCACTCGTCTAGTAATCATGGCCATTTGCCACTGCAAATCCATATCTTCAAGGTCATCAGGGTCAATCTGATCGTAATCTTCATCTAGAGTGGCAGGATCAAATATCTTCCCCTGAATGTAGTTCTCATAAGAAGCAACAAATGAAGCAAGTAGAGCAAGATGCTCTTCAGCAGACTTCACACTCATTGGCATCGACTTAACACCACTACTCTGCTTAGAACCTGATGTTCTCTTGGCTCCTGATGATCCTCCTGAAGCAGCTACAAAACACACATCACCATCCTCATTCACTGTGACCTGCTCATTTTCACACGATAGAAACGCAGCAGCAGAGTCGCTAGAAGCGTTGTGAGATGAAGAAGATGTAAGCCCATTGTAAATCGCTGGATCTTGAACCTGATCATATCCAGTGTTTTTCTTCTTCATACTGAGCTCATAAGCTCTCAGCTTGCCAATTACTTCTTCAAGCTCTTTTGTCTCATAATCTGCTTCTCCTTTGATCATGAGAGTGTAAATATCCCACTTGGTAGGTAAGGCATCGAGCAGCTTGTCATTCTTCTCTACGTCAGAATAGCAATCGATCTCATAATTCTCCATTTCTGACATCAGATGGTAGTAACGAGTGATGATGTCCTCAAGTGACTCATGTTTCATGTATTTGAAAACAGCAAACTGCTTCTTCAGAAGATCAACTTTGTTTTTCTTGACATCTGCATTTCCCACATATCTTTTCTCCAATGCATCCCACATATCCTTTGAGTTTGTGTACTTCTTGAAAGTATGCTTGATGCTATTAGGTAAGGACATTTTAATTGCAGCCAAGGCTCTCTTTTCAGCCCCATACATCTTTTTATCAGCATCTTTGATGTGTGTAAAATGCAACATATAAATTACATCAAATGAGGCATAAAACTAACCCTTTTTAAGTACTAATATTGGAAAAAGAGTGTTTTTGTCTTCCTTTTGTATTTTCAGGATTAAATGAGCTCAAAAACGCAAAAGAAGCAAAAAGACAGCTAAATCCAACATAAATACAAGAAAAGGAACATTAGTGGACTGCCCGACCCCTCAACGGCACCTTCCAAAGCAAAATGGAGAAAGCAGAAGGCTGAACACGCCCCGTGCTCAGCCAGCACGGGGCCGTGCCCAAGAAGCAGCAGAAAAGACAAACCTATAGAAGCTTCTATTGCCCATCACGGGGCCGTGCTCAGCGGACACGGGGGCGTGTCGAAAGTACAGCAGGCGCATTTATTGTAATTGCGAATTACAATTAATGAGGAGAGAGATTGTCAGACAGACACGGGGCCGTGTCCAGCGGACACGGGGCCGTGTCCAGCTCTCTGTTCAGCCTATAAATAGGAGTGCTTGGATTCATTTCATCTCATCCCTTGGCACACCACCTCTCTCACACTTCATCCACCACCCACCAGCATCACAACACCATCATCCACCACCATCATCCATTGTCCATCGTAGAGTGTGTGAGTCGTCTCGGGATCCAAGATTGACCGTAAGAGTTCTTGACAATCAAGGCCATGTTTGCCTAAGTCTCTTACATCACTTGGTGAAGACAAAGTGTCTAGTATAATACTTTTTATTTCTAATCTTTTGCACTTTTTATTTGGTTTTGTATTAATGACTTTAATAACTAGTTACTTATGTTGAAGGTGATCTTTCCTTATCGTTTGTCCGTGGTGTCTTGGCATTATTTTACTGTCTATATAAAATAAAGGATTTTCACCATTCATATCTCCACGGTCTATATGGAGGTATGTTGGCTACCTGGTAGGGGGTTAAGGGAACGGTTTGGTAAAGGTCTTGACATTGTTCAGCGTTTAGAGGTCCTGCAATGGACCTGGGTCAAATTTAGTAGGACCTCCTTCAATGCTTCACGGTATTGGATGGCGGGGGTCCAAACTCTTTGATCCCCTCATAAGTTAACTACTATTAATAATATAACCCGGCTATTTAGGACTGTATCCCTGCTGACTCAGACTACTTAGCCGAGGGTAACGTCACCGCCAAAAGCGGGGCCTACCACAATACTGCATTAATAACTTAATTCATTATCTTCCAATAATCCACCCTTTTAGGATTGTATCCCTGCTGACTCAAACTACTGGGGTGAGGGTAACGTCACCTTCAAAAGAGGGGCCTACTACAATAACTAAGATAATCTCTTAATTATGTGCAAAAGTGCGGAAATAATCAAAGGTTATACTAGATACGAGTCGGAACCAAGTGATTCATCTTGTCTATCTGTTTTTTTTATTTTATTTTTATTTTCAGCATTTTTAGTTAGCTTTTATTTTTCTTAGTTTAAAACATTTTTCTAAACTTTTATTTTGGTTAGACGTTGAGGATAAACCGGTACTAAAAGCTCTTGTGTCCTTGGACGACCTCGGTATCTTACCAACACTATACTACGCTCAACGATGGGTGCACTTGCCCATATGTGTGTTTAGTGTTAGTGATGTCACACCCCCAAAATCCACCTGCGGAGTACCACCGCTTGGAGGCGTGACTGACCAGGATCCAGCCACCAATCATATTGAACAAGCATATAAGTAGTTATAAAAATCCAACCAATACAATTGGTGTTCAAACAAAACATAGTTAAGTTGCAGGCGGAAGCATAAGTCTTAAATCAAAACATAAATTTAATTGTTTCAAAGTTTAACATGGCACACAGTCGTCCATGTCCCACAACGATCCTCCTCCATGCAAGCTCCAGCTAAGAACCTAAGGACCTGCAAAGCATGTAGTAACGAGTCAACAACAAGTTGAGTGAGTTCACGGTTGGGTGTTTGTTTTAAGTCGTTTCGAAAACAGTTTCCTTTAGCTGGCATCCTGCCGTGGGGGTTACCCCATAGTTAAAACGTGACTTGTTTATTCCCGGTTACTCTGGCAATCCAGCCGTGGGGGCTACCCCGTGTTAGTTATCTGGCATTTCGGCCGTGGGGGCTACCCCATGTATACACTAGACTCGTTACCATATCGACTGCTGACTGTAGTCATGTTTATGTGCCCTGAACTGTCAATGTCTATCATCATTGACGTGCCAGTAGTCCATTAGTTCACGCCCGTCCTTTGCGGCACGGTGTGAGGTTTGTCAAACCTAAATAGCGCTATCTAACTAATGACCCGCTCGCCATTGGCCTCGGCGATTAAGTCGATACAAAGATGAGGGACTTCGTGATAGAGTTTTGGTCTAGTACGAGTTATCTGTCCGTGAGCACGAGGAATTACATTCCTGAACCATTGCTGTCCTACCCAAGGAGGACGAGGAATCCACATTCCTTAACCCCATTCCCAACCCAGGGAATCCCATGCTTTGTAGAGGGTGTGAACTCACCTTGGTTTGCTCGGTAGATACACAGAAAAGTCAAACAAGCAATATTGTGGTCACTCGCGTCCTATCATAGTTGTATCATACAAGTCAGGTTCAAACCACGTATTGCACGTATGTTCTACACGTATGCTAGCACATTGCATGCAAGTTCATCCATGGCAGCCCAAATAATCATTCAAAAACAACAGCACGTATAAGGTCCATGCATTAGGCCCAAAGGTCCGGCCCAATTACTTAAGTCCGAAATGAGGTGCAAGTCCAAACAGCGTGTACAAGCGTATAGTCTCGAGTCGCAACCAGGCGTTCTCGACTCGCAACCCGAGTCGCAAACTGCGGTCTCGAGTTATCATGGTCACGGTCTCGAGTCGCAACCGGACTCGTAATCATGGTCTCGGTTCATGCTGTTTTGGTCTCGAGTCGCAACCGGACTCGTAACTGAGATTTCGAGTCATAAGGTTTGTGTGCTGATCACGTGTGGTTTCGAGTCGCAACCAGGTGTTTGCGACTCGCAACCGATGTCGCAACCGGGGGATTTCGACTCATCATGCGGTGGTCTCGAGTCGCAACCGAAGGTCTCGACTGGACATAGCTGATTCTGCACAGTGTACTTATCCAATAGGGTTTTAATTTCATGCAACCATTTGTACTATCCACTAAACATGTTTTCTTGTCTAGTAATTTACCAAAATGGATCAAACATACCAATTTCAAATGTTCAAGCCACATTCATATCATGTTCATCATGTTCTTCATATGTTCATCATGTTCATCATAATATCCAATAGTTCATCATATTTCCGGTTTCTAGCATTAATCACAAACATAATCATGAACAACAATTCAACACACTTGAACCTACTCATCTAAAGGTTCCAAATCCTCACATAACATCTCAAAATCAACTCTACACTAATCCGATTCATCATGGTACTACACATATGCAAGCCGACTTTCATGAACATCAACAATCAATGGTTTGAATCATATTTAGACACAATATATCATGGGCTCGTTATGCAACATATCCGAAATCAAAACATGTTAGCCGATTATCAATATCATACACATCCGGTTCACAAACATCATCAAGCATACAACTACACTAGTTAAATCCTATCATTCATACTATCTTTTAACAACAAACATCATAAAGACACTAACCGGTTGATGGGTTTCAAAGGTGAGTGTGAAGCTTCCAAACGGGTGTGTGTGAGAGACGATCCGAGAGCTCCTTATGGTTGTCGATTGGATCCGAGAATGAAGGAGAAGGATGTTGTAGCTTAGGGTTTTAGTGAGAGGGAGGGGGAGTGTGTGTGTAGGTTGCTCAAAAGTGGTGATGTTGGCTCACTACAAGGGTTATATACTAGCTTCTATGTTAATGCACTCTAATGGGTTTTCGAGTGGGGTTGAGAGAGACACGGCCCAACCGGCCCATCAGTTACACTATTCACTCGAGACCACATGGTCTCGAGTCGGGTTCTTGGTTCTCGGCTCGCTTAATCATATACACATACTATACACACAAGCATACATATAACATAACCCATAATCATATAAAAGGTTCACTTATCATTAGTCACACAAGTTAACTAGTCACACATTTAAGCATGTTACGTCGGGATACAAGAAAGGTTCTAAATTTCGAGTTGTCACATCATCCCCAAGTTGAAAGAAATTTCGTCCCGAAATTTGGTAAGCACTCACTGAGGAAGCTAGTTAAGTTGTATGGTTTTCCCGGTTTTCCTGGGGTGTCACATCCACCCCCCGTTGATCTGGAATTTCGTCCCGAAATTCCGTAGCTTCGGCCTCAGTAGTGGGTGTACTGTTTGCGAACAGTTGGGGATACTTTTGTTTCATCTGATCTTCGCGCTCCCAGGTGAACTCTGGGCCGCGACGTGAGTTCCAACGAACTCGAACGAGAGGTATTCTGGTGCTCTTGAGGACCTTAACATCCCGGTCCGTGATTTCGACTGGTTCCTCGACGAATCGTAACTGTTCGTCGATAGTGAGTTCCTTCAGAGGAACTACGTGGGTCTCATCTGACGGACACTTCTTCAGATTCGACACGTGAAAAACGTTGTGAACTGCACCGAGTTCCGCTGGTAAGTTGAGTCTGTAGGCCACCCTGCCTATTTTCTCAATGACTTCGAAAGGTCCAACGTATCGTGGGTTGAGTTTGTCGCGTTTACCAAAATGAACCACACCCTTCCAGGGTGAAACTTTGAGTAGTACCCGCTCCCCAACCTGGAGCTCAAGCGGTTTCCTGCCCATGTCGGCGTAAACTCTCTGACGTTCGCGAGCTGCCGTCATGCGTTTTCGTATTTGAGCAATTTGTTCGGTCGTGTCTACCACATATTCTGGACCAGTGATCTGACTATCTCCCACCTCTGCCCAGCAAAGAGGTGACCGGCATTTACGTCCGTACAATGCCTCAAATGGAGCAGCTTTAATGCTGGTGTGGTAGCTGTTATTGTACGAGAATTCCACAAGTGGCAGATGCTTTTCCCAGCGGTTGCCAAAGTCGATTACACATGCACGAAGCATGTCTTCTAAGGTTTGAATAGTGCGCTCGGACTGCCCGTCCGTCTGAGGGTGGTACGCTGTGCTCATGTCTAATCGTGAGCCGAAGGATTTGTGCATTGCTTGCCACAGCTCTGAAGTAAAACGTGCATCTCGATCCGAGATAATGGAGGTGGGCACCCCGTGCCTCGAAACGACTTCCTTAAGGTATATTTCTGCAAGAGTGGAGAATTTATCCGTTTCCTTGATGGCCAGGAAGTGTGCAGACTTTGTGAGTCGATCCACGATCACCCAAATAGTATCGTTCCCGCGCTGGGATCTAGGCAGGCCAGTGACAAAATCCATGGAAATTTGCTCCCATTTCCATTGAGGTATCTCTGGTTGTTGGAGTAGGCCTGAGGGTTTCTGGTATTCAGACTTGACTCTTGCACAAGTCAAACACTTGCTGACGTAAGTTGCTATGTGGGCCTTCATGCTAGGCCACCAGTACGTAGCCTTGATATCGTGGTACATTTTATCCCAACCAGGATGCACCGAGTAGCGAGACTTGTGTGCTTCGTCCATCACAAGCTCTCGTAGGTTGCCATAGAGTGGGACCCAAACGCGTCCCGTCACGTAGTAAGCACCGTCTTCCTTCTGTTCTAATCGTTGTCTTGATCCGCGTAGGGCTTCAGCCCTGACGTTTTCTGGTTTCAGTGCTTCTATCTGAGCTGCTCGTATCTGGGAAGGGAGACTAGAGTGGATCGTGAGTTGTAAAGCTCGCACGCGCTTAGGCGCAGTGTCCTTCCGACTGAGGGCGTCAGCCACAACATTGGCCTTGCCCGGGTGATACCTGATTGAGCACTCGTAGTCATTCAGTAGTTCGACCCATCGTCGTTGCCGCATATTCAGTTCCTTCTGCTTGAAGATATGCTCGAGACTCCTGTGGTCGGTGTAGATCGCGCACTTGGTACCATACAGGTAATGTCGCCACAGCTTAAGTGCAAAAACAACAGCTCCCAGCTCTAAATCGTGCGTAGTGTAGTTCTTTTCATGAACCTTAAGTTGGCGTGAGGCGTAGGCTATAACTTTGTCTCGTTGCATCAACACGCAACCAAGACCTTGAATTGATGTGTCGCAGTAGACCACAAAATCGTCTGTGCCTTCTGGCAAGGAAAGGATAGGTGCGCTACAAAGTCTATCCTTTAGGTGCTGAAATGCCAACTCCTGTGCATTTCCCCAGCGATAAACAACGCCCTTCTGCGTTAGTGAGGTGAGAGGCTGTGCAATCTTAGAAAAATCCTTTATGAATCTCCGGTAGTATCCCGCCAAACCCAAGAATTGGCGAATTTCCTTTGGTGTACGAGGTGCAGGCCAGTTCTTAATCGAGTCTATCTTGGATGGATCAACATGAATCCCATCCTTGTTCACCACGTGGCCTAGGAAATGGACTTCTCGAAGCCAGAAGTCGCATTTCGAGAACTTTGCATAAAGCTGTTCTGTTCGAAGGAGTTCAAGAATAAGTCGTAGATGTTGCTCGTGTTCCTCCTGACTCTTAGAATAGATCAGGATGTCGTCGATGAAGACTATAACGAACTTGTCCAGGTAAGGCTTGCACACTCGGTTCATCAAGTCCATGAAAACCGCAAGTGCGTTTGTCATCCCAAAAGGCATGACCAAAAACTCATAGTGCCCGTATCGAGTTCTGAAAGCTGTTTTGGAGACGTCCTCTTCCCGGACTCTCAGCTGGTGATAACCTGATCTCAAATCGATCTTCGAATAGTAGCTCGATCCTTGCAGCTTGTCGAACAAGTCGTCGATACGCGGTAGAGGATAGCGATTCTTCACCGTCACCTTGTTGAGTTCCCGGTAGTCGATGCACATTCTGAAAGTACCGTCCTTCTTCTTTACAAATAATACTGGAGCTCCCCAAGGCGATGAGCTAGGACGAATAAAACCCTTATCCAGGAGCTCTTGTAGTTGCGTAGAGAGTTCTTTCAACTCTGATGGAGCCAATCGATAAGGTGCACGGGCTATAGGCGCAGCTCCAGGAGCTAGTTCGATCTGAAACTCGACTTGGCGATGAGGCGGAAGACCAGGTAATTCCTCAGGAAATACCTCTGTATAATCGCGTACAACTGGAAAATCTTCTGTCTTCTTCTCTTTTTCTGAGGCGTCAGTAACGAGAGCCAAGATGGCAGTGTGCCCCTTTCGCAAGCACTTTTGGGCCTTAAGGAGAGAAATGACGTTCTCAACAGCACTCCTCTTGTCGCCATGAATCATGAGAGGTTCACCATCGGGACCTGGAATGCGGACAACCTTCTCGTTGCAAAGAATCTCTGCTCGGTGTTGGGATAACCAATCCATCCCAATGACAACGTCGAAACTACCCAAGACAATAGGAATGAGGTCGATAGAGAAGGTCTGGTCAGCGAGAATAAGTTTACAACCCTTGACTATGTGTGTGGCTTCTAAACTCTTACCATTTGCTAGCTCTACGGTGTGCTTGTTGTTCAAAGGTGTTGGAATACGCTTAAGCATTCGGCTAACTTCTAGTGACATGTAGCTAGTATTGGCACCCGAATCAAATAAAACTGAAACATAAAAGTCGTCGAGAAGGAACTTACCCACCACAACATTGGGGTCATTCCTTGCTTCACCTTGGCCAATCACAAACACCCGCCCCCGGGCTCCATTGTTGCTGTTGTCGCGTTTCTGCCTCATCTGCGGACAGTTCCTCTTAAGATGGCCTTCAGCCCCACAACGGAAACACCCCTTTTTGCTACCCTGCTGCTGGTTTCGGTTTGTAGGATATGGGCTCCTACAATCTCTAGCCATGTGTCTCGTCCTCATGCACCGATGGCAACACGATTCCGCACATGACCCGGTGTGGTGTTGACGGCACTTACGGCATTCCGGCTTATTCCCAAGGTATCCCCCTCGAATTTGGTAGTTCAGCCCCTGCTGGACGAGTTTCCCGTGCGGGTCCTGTTGTATAGAGCTACATCCCTCGCCCTGGTGATCTCCCCAAACATGCTTGGTGTTAATAAGAGCTTTCGTATTGGAAGAGTTACGCTTGGGCAACTTGCCCTCTTCCACTGCCTGATCAGTGAGCTGGTGCGCCAAACGAACGACTTGTTGGATTGTGGAAAAGTTGGCCGCAATTACGGACCCTTGGATTTCTGGGGCTAAGCCTCTGAGGTATAGCTCGATTCGTCTAGAAATGGGTTGTGACAAGTTAGGACATAAGGCAGCCAAATCGTTGGACCTTTTCGTGTACGCTTCGATCTCAGATCCTTCCATTTTCAAGCCAAGGTACTCTATTTCAAGTTTTAGGATATCATCCGGGTGACAGAATTCTTCCTTGATCAAATCCTTGAAGTCGCTCCAGGGGGTGGCATTTGCATCCGCCAATCCGAGCATCTGAACTTGTGTGTTCCACCAAGAATACGCTTTCCCTTGCAAGGTACCAGCAGCGTACTCTACTCGTTTACTGGTAGGGCTTTCGCTTTCTTCGAATGCAGATTCGATCCTGCGAATCCAGTGTAGGAGACCTATCGCTCCTTCGGTGCCACTAAAGGTACTAGGTCGACAGTCCATACAAGTTTTAAAGGTGCACACAGGTGGCTGAGCATGCTGACCTATCGTGGGTGAAAGGAAAGACAGAGTTTAACACAAAGGTTGGTTCACGAGAGTAGGATCCTAAAGATCCTAGAATGAGTTCGGACTGCAGGATATACCTCCTGCGTGTGCAGCTGCAAGTGCTGCGGCAACTCGTTCGTTGATCAGAGCCGTCAACTGGGCTTGTGTCAGGTTAACGCGTCCAGACATGTTCTTCATATCAAGAAGAACGTGAGTGAGAGGGGTTCGCGAAAGTACGACGATAAGATAGAGTAAGCACGCACGTGTTCAAGCAACTGTAGTTATACTAACCAAGCATACCATAAGCAATGTACTATGTAACTAACAAGCAGGCAATATACACAGACCATATCACCTAGAGTGTCGAGCCTTGCATGTGGAGTGAAGCGTCGTTGTGGACCGTTGAGCACTGTACAGGTTATAGTCTGATTTTAATAAAACCCTTTTTCCTTTATTAAAACCAAGTTCTCTATAACCAATGGCTCTGATACCAATCTGTCACACCCCCAAAATCCACCTGCGGAGTACCACCGCTTGGAGGCGTGACTGACCAGGATCCAGCCACCAATTATATTGAACAAGCATATAAGTAGTTATAAAAATCCAACCAATACAATTGGTGTTCAAACAAAACATAGTTAAGTTGCAGGCGGAAGCATAAGTCTTAAATCAAAACATAAATTTAATTGTTTCAGAGTTTAACATGGCACACAGTCGTCCATGTCCCACAACGATCCTCCTCCATGCAAGCTCCAGCTAAGAACCTAAGGACCTGCAAAGCATGTAGTAACGAGTCAACAACAAGTTGAGTGAGTTCACGGTTGGGTGTTTGTTTTAAGTCGTTTCGAAAACAGTTTCCTTTAGCTGGCATCCTGCCGTGGGGGTTACCCGATAGTTAAAACGTGACTTGTTTATTCCTGGTTACTCTTGCAATCCAGCCGTGGGGGCTACCCCGTGTTAGTTATCTGGCATTTCGGCCGTGGGGGCTACCCCATGTATACACTAGACTCGTTACCATATCGACTGCTGACTGTAGTCATGTTTATGTGCCCTGAACTGTCAATGTCTATCATCATTGACGTGCCAGTAGTCCATTAGTTCACGCCCGTCCTCTGCGGCACGGTGTGAGGTTTGTCACACCTAAATAGCGCTATCTAACTAATGACCCGCTCGCCATTGGCCTCGGCGATTAAGTCGATACAAAGATGAGGGACTTCGTGATAGAGTTTTGGTCTAGTACGAGTTATCTGTCCGTGAGGACGAGGAATTACATTCCTGAACCATTGCTGTCCTACCCAAGGAGGACGAGGAATCCACATTCCTTAACCCCATTCCCAACCCAGGGAATCCCATGCTTTGTAGAGGGTGTGAACTCACCTTGGTTTGCTCGGTAGATACACAGAAAAGTCAAACAAGCAATATTGTGGTCACTCGCGTCCTATCATAGTTGTATCATACAAGTCAGGTTCAAACCACGTATTGCACGTATGTTCTACACGTATGCTAGCACATTGCATGTAAGTTCATCCATGGCAGCCCAAATAATCATTCAAAAACAACAGCACGTATAAGGTCCATGCATTAGGCCCAAAGGTCCGGCCCAATTACTTAAGTCCGAAATGAGGTGCAAGTCCAAACAGCGTGTACAAGCGTATAGTCTCGAGTCGCAACCAGGCGTTCTCGACTCGCAACCCGAGTCGCAAACTGCGGTCTCGAGTTATCATGGTCACGGTCTCGAGTCGCAACCGGACTCGTAATCATGGTCTCGGTTCATGCTGTTTTGGTCTCGAGTCGCAACCGGACTCGTAACTGAGATTTCGAGTCATAAGGTTTGTGTGCTGATCACGTGTGGTTTCGAGTCGCAACCAGGTGTTTGCGACTCGCAACCGATGTCGCAACCGGGGGATTTCGACTCATCATGCGGTGGTCTCGAGTCGCAACCGAAGGTCTCGACTGGACATAGCTGATTCTGCACAGTGTACTTATCCAATAGGGTTTTAATTTCATGCAACCATTTGTACTATCCACTAAACATGTTTTCTTGTCTAGTAATTTACCAAAATGGATCAAACATACCAATTTCAAATGTTCAAGCCACATTCATATCATGTTCATCATGTTCTTCATATGTTCATCATGTTCATCATAATATCCAATAGTTCATCATATTTCCGGTTTCTAGCATTAATCACAAACATAATCATGAACAACAATTCAACACACTTGAACCTACTCATCTAAAGGTTCCAAATCCTCACATAACATCTCAAAATCAACTCTACACTAATCCGATTCATCATGGTACTACACATATGCAAGCCGACTTTCATGAACATCAACAATCAATGGTTTGAATCATATTTAGACACAATATATCATGGGCTCGTTATGCAACATATCCGAAATCAAAACATGTTAGCCGATTATCAATATCATACACATCCGGTTCACAAACATCATCAAGCATACAACTACACTAGTTAAATCCTATCATTCATACTATCTTTTAACAACAAACATCATAAAGACACTATCCGGTTGATGGGTTTCAAAGGTGAGTGTGAAGCTTCCAAACGGGTGTGTGTGAGAGACGATCCGAGAGCTCCTTATGGTTGTCGATTGGATCCGAGAATGAAGGAGAAGGATGTTGTAGCTTAGGGTTTTAGTGAGAGGGAGGGGGAGTGTGTGTGTAGGTTGCTCAAAAGTGGTGATGTTGGCTCACTACAAGGGTTATATACTAGCTTCTATGTTAATGCACTCTAATGGGTTTTCGAGTGGGGTTGAGAGAGACACGGCCCAACCGGCCCATCAGTTACACTATTCACTCGAGACCACATGGTCTCGAGTCGGGTTCTTGGTTCTCGGCTCGCTTAATCATATACACATACTATACACACAAGCATACATATAACATAACCCATAATCATATAAAAGGTTCACTTATCATTAGTCACACAAGTTAACTAGTCACACGTTTAAGCATGTTACGTCGGGATACAAGAAAGGTTCTAAATTTCGAGTTGTCACAAGTGAAATATCGTGTTTTATAAATTTAAAACTTGGCTAAAATAAGTGTTAAAAAGGGCTTAAAATATACACCTAATATATACGACACTTTACCGCACATCAATCTTCCATGTTCACATAGGCAGTTCTACGTGGTCTGCCCTCAAAGTCGTGTGTTGGGTTTGTGTACCCATCTTCAATGCATATCCACATGCGAGTGTCCTGATATTCAATGAAGGATTGAAAACGATCCTTCCATGTCAAATAGTTCTCCACCTTCATCATCTTAGGTGGTTTGTTGGTAGTGCCAACCTCATGCTCCATCTTCAACAGCTCATTCAAAGTAGACATGTTTGACATTTTAACGTTGCAGACTGATAAAACCGTACAAAATGTTTCCGAAAACAGTGGTTATCAAATTACACCGTTAGAATCGTCTCGGAAAGACGAATCCAATGATATATAATGTCAAAAACCGAATTCGGGATTTTCCAGAGGTTTTTTTTTGCCCTAAAAATGCAAGGAATTCGACGGTGCAGACGGATTTGTCAAACGAGCTACGGATCAATTTCTATTTGCAAAACTGTGAAACTAGTTTCTTATGTTGAAGGTGAATTTTCTTTATCATTTGTCTGTGGTGTCTTGGCGTTACTTTACTGTCTATATAAAGTAAAAGATTTACATCATTCATGTCTCTACGGTCTATATAGAGGCATGTTGGCTACCTGGTTGGGGGTTAAGGGAATGGTTTAGTAAGGTTCTTGCCTTGTTCAGTGTATAGATCCTGCAAGAACCTGGGTCAGGACCTCCTTCAATACCCACTGGTATTGGATGGCGGGGTGCGAATGGCTTGATCCCCTTATATGTAAACTACTATTAATACATTAAACCGTCTACTTGGGATTGTATCCCTGCTGACTCAAACCACTTAGCCGAGGGTAACTTCACCTTCAAAAGATGGGCCTACCACTTTTCGAATTACTAACTTAATTAATTATCTTTCAATATTCTGACCCTTTGGGATTGTATCCTTGCTGACTCAAACCACTGGGTTGAGGGTAACTTCACCTTCAGAAGAGGGGCCTACTACTATAACTAAGATAATCTTTTAAAAAGTCCGAAAGTGCAAAAATCATCAAAGGATACATTAAAGGCGAGTCGGATCCAAGTGATTCATCTTGTCTATCTGTTTTTATTTTATTTTTATTTCTACATTTTTGTTTTTATTTTCATGTTTTAACCTTTTCTCAAAAAAAAAATTAGATTGATTAGACGTTGAGGATAAACCGGTACTAAAAGCTCTTGTGTCTTTGGACGACCTCGGTATCTTACCAACGCTATACTACGCTCACGATGGGTGCACTTGCCCAAGTGTGTGTTTAGTGTTAGTAGAATATCGTACTTTATAAATTTAAAACTTGATTAATGTGTAAAATGGGCTTAAAATATCAATAAAAACACATCACACTTTGTACACACCAATAGTCCTTATGGTTTATTGAAAGTAAAGCCTTTGAGCACTAACTTATTTTTTAACAGGTTCAGATTCTTTGGTTTCGAGTTTGTAACACTTTTGAGTATTAAGGCTAACTTCCGTCATTTTTTCTGTTAAATCAACATAAAATGACTAAAATACCCTGATATAACTTTCGGTTAGTACTCAAAGATATTACTTTCAATAAACCACAAGGACTATCTGTGTAATTAACTCTAAAAAATATAAAAACTTATTATATTTGTAAAAATAACATATTATAAAATATGCTACATAAAATATTTAATAATTATATTCCTAAAATTAATATATTACCAAGTGTCTATTAGAATTACGTTGTCAAAAAATGACCCTTACTTCAAATATAACCTAATTGTATTTATGTTTAGATATGTTATCGACCCTTGTCTTGAACGAGCTTAATGATTATTCAACACTTATAAATAAGATTAGAAAGAAAGTTATTTTTTGTTTTGTTAATATTATATTATACTAGGTTATAGACTCATCTATTAAATGAGTTTAATGATAATCTCACATGAATAAATAAGATCAACTAGGTTATAGACTCATCTATTAAATGAGTTTAATGATAATCTGACATGAATAAATAAGATCAGAAACAAAATTATTTTTTGGATTCCATAGATATTTTGGAAAATAAAAAAAAATAATGAATAAGTAATTTATATTAAAAAATATTGACGTTTAATTTTTTGATAAAATAAATTGTGTAATATATGTCAAATATTATTGAATAACTTTAATCGTATATACTTACTTTTTATTTAATGTCAAATGTGTAATAACCGTTTTTTACATAAAAAGTTACAAATGAATAGTAATTAATATTTGAAAAATGTTTACTTTTTATATAATGGTTAAATAAGTTTGTGTAACCTATGTTAAACATTATTAATTTAATCATTAAAAAGTAACTTTTATATTTAATGTCAAATATATATTAAACATATTGTTTTTACATAAAACGATTACGAAGTAAAGTTTATAAATAATATAAAGTTAACATATTTGTAACATAAACTAAACGTAACATTATTTGATAAATATAAATCTAAACTTTTTTATTTTGAAAAATTTGCATAGAATAATTACAGAACTGAAAAATCTTTTTTTTTTTATAAAGAAGTTACAAAAGTATAGGTAACTTATCTAAACATAAATACAATTAGATTATATTTGAAGTAAGGGTTATTTTTTGACAACGTAATTTTTATAGAAATTTGGTAATATATATTAATTTTAGGAATATAATTATTAAATATTTTTATGTAGCATGTTTTACAATATGTGTTTTTTTAGAGTCAATTACATTGATAGACCTTGTGGTTTATTGAAATTAATATCTTTGAGTACTCACAGACGTTATATAAGGGTATTTTAGCCTTAATGCTCAATGGTGTTACAAAATCGAAACCATAAAACCTGAACCTGTTAAAAAAATAAGTTAGTACTCAAAGACGTTACTTTCAATAAGCCCCAATGACTATTTATGTAATTAACTCAATAACTAACGAAAAATATAACGGGTGTTATAATTTTCTTTCCGGTAGTCAAATAATAGATACATAGTATTAAAGATATGTTGCTACAACTGTTGGTCTATTCTTCTTATTATTATTTTATGATAACAATAATATAACTATTTTATTTGTCCTCGTCTGATAAACGTGTTGCATGCTGTTGTTTGTTTCGAGTCTACGCCCCCTCACCCAGGAGAGAACTAACACCTTATCTGTATATAAGGCTCCTACTTTCTCAAAATAACCAACACCTTATCTGTATATAAAAAGTAGAAAATTAACCTTTTTGTATTATTATAATATAATTTATTATTATAGCTAAAAACTATCACCACTCATAAATTTTAATTTGAAAAAGATAATAGTGAGCAAATAAGATTCAAGCGTATTTAAAGTTTTATCTAGGGGCATTTTGTGTACAAATTAAATTTTTATATCTGCATGAAGTAGAAAACCATTAAAATGTGACATATGCATATTAGACGAGGAGCATAAGCTTTCATGTATATTCTCGTACCATAGTCCATATATTTGTAATTGCATATTATGTATGTATGTATGTATGCTCCTGCACCGTTACAATTGTTCAAAAAATGCACACCATCGCACATTATTACATACAATCTTACATAAATATAATAACTAAAAGCAGTCATGTATAATTAAAGAAAGAGAGTGTATGAGTGAATGAAAATAGAACAGACATGCGAGCATTTTGAATGTTCTAGTTCTCACTATGTTAACACTAAATTCGCTACTCGATCTGGTGTTAACATAGTGAGAACTAGAAGATGTCATAGAGATATACTAAGGAAAATTATAAAGAAAAAGATATACTAAATCAACGGGATATCAAGATCGAAAACGGATCATGATACCACTTCCACTCAATTGAACCACAAGATTAAAGGAAACCGAAGGCTTTCTATGACCAACTTAGATTATTTGTGTACAAACATTTTGATATATTGTTTGACAAGTAACCATATGATGATCATGTATGTTTTGTTCATTTACGTTTCAACAATTTTAGTTTGACAAGTTTTGTTTGTCAAAGCATTGAATAGGTTGTAAAGTGGATGGATAATTTGTTTTTTTTTTCTTTACTTTTAAGTTGCCGGGTCTTTTTTTCCATCTTTATTTTTTTAATTGACTAGTCTTTTTTTTCTTTCCATCTTTAGATTTAGTGTCTACTTTTTTTAATTGATTACTATCCATATGTTAAATTCTGATTTTATGTGTCTTGTCTTTGAACAATTTTTTTTTCTAGGCTTCCAGCTTTGGGTGATTTTGTGGTGTGGGTTTCTACTTCTGTTGTGGTTACTTGTTTGCTAAATTCATGTTCAGGCCAAGTGAATACATACAACCAAGGTTCATTTTCTTCTATTGGAATAAAATTCTTTTTAGTACCAAATTTACCGGTTTCAACTTTTAATCCCTATATTTTTTTTTATATCCCATTCCATCTATAATTGTTTTGTTATATTTTGAGATGTTTAACATTAATTCTTTATACTGTGACCTGTTTATACTAATTCACTATATTAAATACGTCAAATATAGCAACCTATAATGAAACGAGTCAAACCTGTGAACCGTATCTTGAAATTATTAATTAAAATGACATAGTTGTTAGTGTTTTCTTACACTTGTGTGCGAATTTACACATGTTGTTTTCCAACTATACCCAATTAACACATGGTGTTTAATATCTTCGGGTCAATTTGCACATAGTGTCAAATTACACATGGTGTTTTATACATGAGTGTCAAACTAAACTTAATCTTTTACATGTGAGTGGTTTTTTTATACATATAGCATTGTTATACTTAAATCAAAGATAAAAAATGTTTGATTTCATAGTATAATTTATAAAAACAAATAATAACGTACAAAAGTAATTACCGTAACACACCGACTAATTTAATATATAAATTTCCAACTATTTATGCCAGATTCTTTATACATCAAAACTTGTATCGAATGTAAATTGGTATATAATTACTAAATACTTAAATAGTAATAGCAATAGTATTAATAATAACAACAATAATAATACTCAAATAAAATTAGGAGAAAAATGTCCGGATAGTCCCTGTGGTTTCACCTTTTTTCAGCTATAGTCCCTATCTTTCTAAAACTACTTGAATAGTCCCTGTGGTTTTCCGTTTTGTTCTCGGATAGTCCCTGGCTCTAACTTCAGTTACTTTTCTCTGTTAAGTGACCCCATGTGCATATCACGTGAGGGGTATTTTGGTCAGTTTATTTCTTTCTAGCATTTAAAAGTATTCCTGCACCCCTACTCCCTAATTGTCAGTTGTTTTCCCTCCCTCCTTAAGGCGAATCCGGCTCATCAACTTCCCCTAATCTCTTCACACAATCTAAACCCTAAATCTGATCGATTGATCATCAGAATCTTCCCACGAAAATGAAGGACGGCGATCCTCAACATCCAAACAACAACCGTCAGTGGAATTTCCGGTCCAATTCTGAGTATGTGAAGCAGTTTATACCAGAGAGTGTTTACGGTATGTATCGTTAAAACCCTAGCTTCATTGTGCAAGAATGGTACAGGTTCAACAACATGCAATATAGACAGAAAAAAAATGTTAAAACCCTAATTTTATACCCTAATGTGAGTTTAATGTATGTGCAGATGGTTTTGAGAACTTTTTCAGCATAAAACTTCTTTATGGTGGTGTGTTTACTCTGTCACCAGGAAGAAAATATGCTTTTGGTAAAGCTGCTTTTGTTGACTACTGCAACATTGAGGAATTTTCGGTGCATGAAATCGATTGGATGGTGAGAGATCTTCAACTATATGTTCCTGATGTGAAGTTGTATTACCATTTTAAGATTCCTGATTTAGATTTAGATGTTGGATTATGTCCTTTAGGTAATGATGGTGATGTTAGGCTTTTGGCCAAATATGTTGTAAAAAACAAAGTTATTAAGGTGTTTATAGAACATGGTGAAACCAAGGTTAAAAATTACGTTAGTTCTACACAAGCGTCGAAGGTAGTTATTCAAGAATTAGAAAATGAGGGGGGTGCTGTTAATACCATTCAAAGGCCTAGAAGAAAGAAACTTAGGGTATCAAAAAATCCCTTACTTCAATGGAAAGATGTAACTGATGTAGATGGTTTAGAGGCTGCTGATAATGCAGGTAATGCAAAGGGTAATGCTGGTAATGTAGGTGGTGTAGAGGCTAATGTAGGTGGTGTAGAGACTAATGTAGGTGGTGTAGAGGCTAATGTAGTTGTGGAGAATGCATCGTTCACTAACAGTTTTAGCTATGATTTTGACAATGCAAATTTCTCAACTGATTTTCTAGTAGATGGTGAGTCTAGGCAAGCGGAGGGTGATGAGTTTGAGGTTGGTCAGTCTAAGCAAGCTGAGGGTGGTTTGTCTGGGCATGATGAGGGTGGTGAGGCTGAGCATGATGAGGGTGGTGAGTCTGAGCATGATGAGGGTGGTGAGGCAACTGATGGTGCTGAGGCTGATGATGATGAATCATCTGAGGGTGATGATTCAGATGATAGTGACTTTGTAGAGGGGTTAGATAGTATGGATGAGGCTGAGTATGACATGCAGGACTACCATGCAAATGTTGACAGGGGTGTGGAGTTTATGGGAGCTAAAGTAGAGTCTGTTGGCAACCATGATGTGGATACTAGTGATGACTTATTAGATGATGAAAATCTAAGTTATGAGTCTTTTGACAGCTTGACTGATGAGGAAATGGAAGATTTCGAAACTAGGAGAAGTTTGAAATTAAGAGAGTTGAGGAGGAAAAAGAGGGATGGACCATCAACATCCCAAGTGACCTTTTATGTTGGTCAGTTGTTTCCAACAGCCAAAGTGGCAAAAGACAAGATAAACAAACATGCAATTGAAACAAGGAGGTCACTGTCTTTTCTGAGAAATGATAAAAAAAGAATTAGGGTGGTTTGTGAGGGTAGATGCCCAATTTTCACATGTGGGCCGAATCAAACTGGGCCCAGCCAAAGTGGGCCGAATCAAATTGGGCCCAACCAAAGTGGGCCAGGTATCCATATACAATCTGAAAGTTGCAAAAAAGGCAAGGAATCTTCTGCAAGTGGGACAAAAAAGGGGTTTAAAAAGGGATTGGTAGAATGCAATGATAAAAGGAAGGGTAGGTTAAATAGTGTAGATTGTCCTTGGGTTTTGTACTTGTCAAGATTGAGTGATGAAGATGAGACTTGGGTGGTAAAGACTTACCAACCAGATCACAAGTGTCTCACATCCAGAAAAATACAACCTTTCAGTTCTACCTTCTTGGCTAAACAAGAGTTTGTGATGAATCAGATTGCAGGAAACCCTAATATTTTAGTAAGTAGGCTACAAGAAGAGCTTGGGAGGAAGTATGAGCTGGCCGTGTCAACAATGAAGGTATAAACCCTAATTTCTGCTTGTGTTTATTCTCTTTAATTACAGACCATTAACTAAGTTTAAACTGACTACAGGCTTTCAGAACAAAGCTGAAGGCTACAAAGAAGATTGAAGGGGACTTCAAAGCTCAGTATGCAAGCCTCTGGGACTATGTCATGGAACTGCACAGGACCAATCCAGGTACAACAGTTAAATTTGTTGTTGAGCCTGAGTGTAACCCACATGCACCCACAAGGATCTTCAAGAGGATTTATGTTTGTATGGGACCACTGAAAGAAGGGTTTAAAGAGTGTAGGAGGGAACTGTTGGGATTAGATGGGGCATTTATGAAAGGCCCCTACCCTGGGCAGATGCTAACTGCAGTTGGTTTAGATCCCAACAATGGCATTTATCCTTTAGCTTATGGAATTGTTGAGGCTGAGAACAAAGACTGCTGGATCTGGTTCCTACAGTGTATTAAAGATGACTTGGATCTTCCAGATAATGCAAATTTCACCTTCAATTCTGACAGGCAAAAGGTATGGTATTACATTCAGCAATTATCCTAAGTCTGTTTTTGTATGATTAATGTTTGAAATGTGATGAAACAGGGAATAATACCAGCCATAGCTCAGGTATTTCCAGCAGCTGAGCATAGATTTTGTGCAAGGCATATATGGCAGAACATGAAACTTCAATGGAGAGGAGATGCCTTCAAGGAGTGTCTTCAAAATGCATCCAAAGCTTATACAGTTCCAGATTTTGAAGCAAAAATGGAGGAGTTGAGGTTGTACAACATTGAAGCTTATAACTGGTTGGCAAGTATTCCACCCATTCACTGGAGCATGTCTCATTTTACAAGTATATGCATATCAAAACTGTTGTGTTCATACCAAAAGTTATAACTGTTGTTTACTGCTGTTTATTAATGTTTATTGTTGTTTCCAAGATTGATCATTGAGTTTGGCAATTTGATATACAGGTAGGGCACAATCTGATGTGGTGCTGAACAACATGTGTGAAGTCTTGAATGCAAGGACAGTCAATGGTCGAGACAAGCCTATAAGTTCTGCTTTGGAGTTTGTCAGAGAGTATTTAATGCAGAGGATTGTGAATGTTCTCAGGAAGATTCGGCAGACAAATGGTCCACTTACTCCTAGAGTTGCAAAGATTTTTGAAAACACAAAGAAATTAGCTGCAAATTATAATGTTAAGTGGAGTGGTGGGACAAAGTATCAAGTCAGTGGTAAGGTTACAGTGGATGGTGCTGCAACACATAAACAGTATGTTGTGGATGTTGTGGATAGGGTTTGCACTTGTAGAGAATGGGAAGTTTCAGGAATCCCTTGTAGGCATGCTGTGGCTGTCAATTGGGACATGGCAATGAATGGCCAAGAGGTTGGACCCCCGGAATCATGGGTTAATGAATGTTATTATCTTGAAACATGGAAGAGGGTTTACAGTCATACCATTGGTCCCATTAATGGCAGAGAATTATGGCCAAAATCACAGGTTCCAACCAACCTAACCCTACCTCTGCACCACACACCTATCGGCAGACCTAAGAAGAAAAGAAGGAAGGATGTTGTGGAGTTGCAGGATGAAGTTGAAAGGGCTTCACAAGCAAGAAACAAGAGAAACAGGGCTGCTAAAGCTGATAACGAGGAGGCTGTGGTTGGTGGCAAATTCACAAGAAAATGGAAGTCGGTGAAGTGCCAGAAGTGTGGTGAAAAGGGCCACAACCAAAGAACTTGTGGAAGGACCAAAAAAGTTGTCGTGCCGAAGAAAGGGAGGAAAGGAAGGAAGAAGAAAGATGGTAATCAAGCTACTGAGGCTGGTCAGGCAGGTCCAAGTGTTTAAGGGTTATGGTTCTTCGGGTTGTCGGGTTATGGTTTTTGGGTTGTCTTAAAACAATCATGCAGTCTTTTGTGTCTATTCTCTTTAGCTTATTAAAACACTATGACAATTATCATCATATTTTGGACTTGTTATGTTGATGATATTAATGTAGGATATTGTGTATGGTTGGATGTTTAATGGTCAGTAGTTAAAAGTTTGTGGTTTACTATTTTGTGTTTTAGTTTCATGTTTGTCGAATGTTAAATCTGGTCCAAATGTTGGACACTTATGTTTGGACAGGTTATTGTGTTCATTTGTTGCAACAGGTGATGCACTTTGGACAGGTTATACATTGTTAGAATCGGAGGCTCTCATGATAGTGTTTGTTTGTTTGAAATGAATTATCAATGAATATGAAAACATGTTAGGTGCAGCGGAAATGAAAACAAACTTTGTAAACACAATCAAAGGAGAAAATAGTTTGATAAACAATTGCTTCACATAGAGTCAAAAGATTACAAATCAAAGCAAAAGATTACAGTCATGCTTACAAACTATACTCCCCCTCAGCCTGATGCCCCAAGGTTGGTCGCACACAAGATGAAAGGATTAGACATGAGGAGAAAAACCCACTCAGTCAATCAAATGTAACAGTACAGGGCACTGTTACATTTATAGGCAAACCAAACCACTGAGGTATCTCAGCTGACGTCACCATGAAAGTGACGCCTAACAGCATAACAACCTGTATCTACTGACCTTACATAAACACTGCTAACCTAACCACTGACTATACATAAGACAAACAATTTACTAAACAGCTGCTCTCCCTTTATGTCAGTGCTTTCCTCAAGGTTGATCAGTCCTTGACTGGGCAGTGCTTTAACATCAGTAGATAGGACCAGCAGTGTTGAATACTTCAGGGTTTTCATCAGCAGTTGAAAGGACAGCAGCAGTTGAATATGAGCAGCAGATAGAGACCATCAGTTGTTATAAATCACTTTCAAGGGGAGAGCAAAGTGTAAACCGCTGCTTATTGTGAATCCACTGTTGTGACCTGGTTTTGGCTTTACATTATCTGTTCCTCTGGTAGGGTTCAATCCCAACAATCTCCCCCTGGAACAGATAATGCCAAAACCTGTCATTATTCTGGATCTTTATTCCTCATCAGAAGTTCCCTTACATGTCTTTTAAATTCTTCTTCAAATTCCTTGGAACTTGTGTCATCTTCATCCCTGCACAGTGTAAGCTCAAGGAGATCTAGTTGATCTTCAACACCCAGGCCTAGTGCTTGATTCCTTGATATATGCCTCACTTCTCCATTGGTTCTGACCAAGGTCAATACGTGGGTCTTTTGATCAGACATCCACTTTAGTATTTTTAAACCAAATGGGTTTCTTGGGAGAGATTTATTTCCTGATGAGCTGGATGCATTTGGCCTTGAGAAAAACTGTAAAGCAGTATCTTGAACTTCAGACATTCTTTTAAAAGCTTCTTCTATGACTTTGTTTGCTGCAGCTATATCTTCTGCAACTTCTTTGTCAAGCAGCTCTTGTTTCTGTTGTTGATCAAGCTCACTGTCTGTGATATCTGCTGATGATTGTTTGCTTACTACTTTGACCCTTTTGGTAAGGTCTTGTAGTTTTGCTAAGTTTTCTTTATCTGAAGCCAATTTCTTGGTAGCTTCTTCAATCAAATCATCTTCTTTAAGCCTTTCTTTTTCAACAGTCAGCATTTCCTTCCTTTCTTTTCTCAACCTTGTAACAAAGGCTTCTGCTGTGCTGATCTGTGTTTCAAAGGTCTTGACCTGTTCCTTTAGCTTTTTGTAGTCAGACTTTTTAGGAGTGTCTCTCCTTTTCCTAAGTCTTTCATAAGCTTCGTCTGTTTGCTGCTTGGTCCATTTTGCTATGGCACTTGCAGAATCCACTCTTGCATCTACCAACTCCTGCTTCTTTCTCTTGTATTCAGAAATAAGATCAGCTATGAGCTTCTTGTATTTATTCCAATTTGGAGCTGTCTTCTTCTTTCTTGGATCATTGTTAACCTTTTCAATTCTTTTTGCCTCATGCTTTAATGCAATTATTGGCCAATCTTTGAAATCTGTTTCTTCAGCAGGATAGAACTTCTCTTTCATTATGTATGCAAGATATTCCTTCCTCAATTCATTTCGTTGATCTGCTTCAGGAGATATGCTTGATATTTCCTTGTTCAAATCACTTGCATATTCCTTTATTTGTTTAACCTTGTTGAGCAGGAATTCTCTTCTTTTCAAAATAGCTTCATTGCCTTGATTCTTGCATTCAATTTTGGCTCTTATCCTTGCTTGTCTTACTTTCATTTCAAGATATTCATTCATGTCTTCTGGAATTATGAAACCTATGAGAGAAGGAAATTTCCTTTTTGTAGGATCATCTTCAGTGTAAAATTGTTTCATCTCATTTTTCACAGCTTCTAATTCCAGTGGATTCTTAGCAGCAACAGGATCATACTTTTCATCAGTGTCCTGAGTTGTTTCTCTTTTTCGTTTGTAAAGCTTAGGAGGTTGTGATGCAAGACTGGTGGGAACAGTGGAAGATGACTGACTAACAGCTATTGAAACAACTGGTGTCTCAACATCTGTTGTCATTACAACTGCTGATATGTCAGCAGTTGTCTTCTGCTTTTGAGCAGGGGATGGAAGTGGTGATGTTGGTGGTGATGATGGTGAATCATCATCTGATATGAGATTTCTTCTCCTTTTTAATGAAGAAGAAGCAGATGATGTTTTGGGTGGATCAGTGGTGGTAGATTGGATAGCAGTGGTTTGTGGCAGTGATTGACTGACAGTGGTTGAAACAATTTGTGTTTCAATCACTGTTGTCCTTACAACAGATGTTGTAACATCTGTTGTCTTCTGTTTTATGACAGGAGGCAGTGGTGATGGTATGATTGTAGATGATGGTGGTGGAGTAGTAGTTGTAGTGGTATGTGGTAGAGTGGTGTGTGTTGAAGATGTGTGTGTTGATGTCCTGGCAGCTGTTTGGCTACTGACAGCAGTTTTTGTAACTACTGCTGTATCAGCTGTTTGGCTAACAGGTTTTGAGACCTGTTTTTCTTTTTCTTTTTCAGTTTCAATGAAGACACCATCCTCTAATCCCTTTTTCTTCAACTTGATTTTCTCCCCCTTTTTGGCATTATCTGCCAGGGGTGTATCCATGAAGAGGATAGAAGATGGAACTTTTCCACCATGGGCAGTCTGTTGTATGCTAGCCTTTATAGCCTTTATATCTGCTTGAGTGTCTTTGAATCTTGATTCCACCATGTTGGTCAGCATTTGTACTTGAATAGCATGCTTTTTATCAGCCATTTGTTGCTGTGCTTCAAGCATGGGTTGAAATATATTCCATAGCTCATTTGCAGCAAATGCATGTTGTGCAGGTGCTTGAGCAGGAATAGCAGTGGCTTGTGCTTTCTGAGCTTTTAAAATCTCTTGCACCATCTCCTTTATTTCAGCAACTGATTCTTCAAGTTTGTCAACTCTGCCCGTCAATTCCTGATATTTTGAATCATCACCTACTTTAGTAGGATCATCTGAATCCCCACCAGCAGTGGTTATATCAATGTTTGACTTAGGAACAGAGTCCCAAAAATCACCCATTGATGCCCCTTGTTCTTGGTACTGGGGACTTCTTTCTTCAGCACTTGATAAACCTTTGATGTTACTAGTGGTCAAAATAGGCTCACTAGTGGTTAACATTGGTGCTATTGAAGAAATTGCCTTCAAGGGAGTCTGATTTATGAAACAACTGGCCAACTAGAGACCTGTTGATCCACCAGTTGTAGTTGCTGCTCCACTTGAACTACCACCGAGAGTTACTTGTAACTCAGGGGGTGTAACCTCCTCAATTGTTGCTGGGATAGCAGTAGTAGCATCAGACCCAGTCACTTGTGGAAGTATGCTCTCAGTGATATGTGTTAGAGAGGAACTGGTTTGTGTCTGAGCTATATCAGCTGCATGCAACAAAGGTAGCATGGTTTGTGGTAATATGATTGGTGAGGGGATGGGAGTTGAAAGAGACATGTCCTTGGGATCAGGACTGAGGAAGATGGATCCAAGTGGATTCAGAGCTTCATAGTGTGGTGTCCTTGTGCTTACAACCTGATCCTTTTGTGAGGATGTAGGAGGAGTTTTAGGCATGGGTTGAGATCTTTCTTCCAACTGCTGTGAGGAAGTAGCAACAGTGGTTTGTGGTGACTTTTGTGTTGTCACAGGCATTTCCTCTGGGATCTCATCTTCCAGAGTTGCCTTTGTTTTAGGTTTGGTGGGTTTTCTGGATGTTTTTCTTCTGGTCTTTTTGGTTATGTCAGGTGTGGGTTTCAAAGCAGTGGTTGTGCTGCTATGATCACCTGGAGCAGTGGGCTCAGCAGCTGATACCTGAGGAGCAGTTGTAACCGCTAAAATCTGCTCAGGTACCCCTGCTTTTGTTTTTATTGGTGCCATCATCCTTGAAAATGTTTCTTTTGTTAAGCCGTTTATTTGACAATGAGCACCTTGTTTGAGCAAATTTACATTTTTCTTTTCAAATTTTTGTTCAAAATAATAACTCAAAAATCTTGGAAAAAGTAAAAATGCTTTACTTTCATCGTTTTTCACCATGTCATTAAAAATCTCCTGGGAGTAGTTATAGTCTTTATTATTCAAAATAGCGTAACCCAGGTTTTGAATTTTCAATGGTATTTCGTTAAAAGATGTTGTTTTATTTGAAGCACACATCAAGAGTGTGTGAAATAAAAACCTGGGTGCAGATGGGAAATAACCCTTTTTTAGGGTATCTACATTTGGTTCTTCTGCATAACCCCTTTTCAGAAAATCAGCTTTTAACTCGTTTTTGTCAAAAGAGGTTTTACCGTTCTGATCGTCGAGTATGAAGACTTCTGATATCGATTGTGGTGTGATTTTGATTGCTTTTCCCTGTATCGAGGAGTTAATGGCTATGACTTTATCGTCTTGTTTCTCAAGCGTCGCCTTTTTCCAAAACTCTCTCTGGGTTTGCAGATATATGGGAGCATTTACTGTCAACAAAGTTTTGTACTTTGATGCAGATAATGTATCAATGATGGTGTCGAAGGTGTGATTGTCTTTGGGTTTTGTGAGTAAACCCAGATAGTTGTGAGATTGTTTGAATGGTATTTCGATGGGTTCTTCGGCCGTTAGAGCGACCTCTTTGGAAGGTGATGGTGATTTAGGTTTTGATTTTGATTTCGTCATTTTTGCGGAGAAGAACGAAGGAGGATTTTGGAGATTTTGAGAAGAAGGGTTGGAAACTGCTATGAGAAAAGAATTTTGGAATTCAATTCGACAGTGTAAAACCCTGTTTGGGGTTTAGGGCAGGTTTTATTTAAAAAAAAATGATCGCTGAAGTGGCAGCGGTTATTAAGATCTGAGGGCTAAAAACTGACCACGTGTCAAACACTGATGAAGTGGATGAAGTATGGGGAACAGTTGTTTTAAGGGCCACTGACGTATCAAGCATCAGTGGTTACAACGGTAAAAATTATGGGCAGTGGATGATTTTTACTATCAGTGGATAGCATATCAGTGGATAAGACACTGATTTTGAGCATCAGTGTTTTTCAAGAAAATGAAGGATCAGTGGTTAACTTTCAGCAGTGGACAGTGTTTAGAGATCAGATGTTGGAACAAAACAGTGGTTAGGGTAATTAGTGCAATACTGAAGGACAGGTATTTCAGCAACAGTTTTGAAGATTTTCATTCAAGGTTTTGCCACATGTCAATTTTGAAAGACAGTGGTTTAGTACCCCAGATGATGAAAACTTTTTACTAAGGCAACTCATTTTTGTTTAATATTCAATTACCACATGAGTATCTTAGTAATTTAAACACAGTTTGCAATCAATCTTTGATAAAGATTTAGGAACAAAACTGAGTAAGACATGACCCTGACATATATATATATACCATTTCCTTTTGACCCATTTAACAGGACAGTGATACCAACAAAAACAAGGTACTACATCCTGACAGGAACTGAAACTATTGCTAAACAAAAACAAGCAAAAGTTCCAAATATATTATTCCAAGAAAAATGAACAATATATCCTGGTTATTCGAGAATATCCTTTTTTTTTAAATGGTTAAAGGATTTTCTGTGGACAGCATCAAAAAGGATCTGGTATACTTCCAATTTTTGAAAATGGTCAGTGGTTTTGACAATAGTGGTAAAAAAAAACTTTGAACACATTTTTAGCACTGTTTGGTACCATTTTCTTTGTCAGTTGATTGCAAACATGATCCTCTTTGTAATTCATTCACTGGAATCAAAAACCCTTTTCTGAACAGGTGAATGCACATAGTTGCTTAATGACCATTATTACCCTACACTTTGACTCATAAGTGTTTTATGTTTATACTCTTTTCTTTTGAATTCAAAAGTTTTGAGATAAACACACTTCAGAGTTTTGGTGAATATTTGTCCAAAATCATTTTGCAGTAATGTTTTGAGAGACTTGGTCAGGTTTTCACAAGTTTTTCACCCAATCTCACATTACATATGATATGGACTATGTTGACCCCTGTTTTCTTAATGTATTTGAACATAGTTGATTTTGTCCTTTTTAGAAACTCAACCTGTTTTCAACACATAAGATCTAAATAACTAAAGTTTTAATTTCCCTCTTTTTGTGTTAACAAAACAACAATGCTTTTATGAACATAGGTTTTGTTAATCTGAGGTTTGTGCTTTAGTATTTAATGAAAACATCACATATTTCACATCAACAGTTTAAATCAATTTAGAAAATAAAAATAATCTCATGGTTTAACAGATATTGCTTTCAGATCTAGAAACCATGAGTGTCTCGTGTATGAATTTACTTGTTGTGTGAAATTTGTGTGTCATATGACATCTTGGTTGATTTACAGAGTTTTTGAATAACCATTTTGAACATGATTTACACAGTACTCTATTTTTCAACTAAATACAACCAACCTTAGTATCAATGAATTTTGAGCCGAACTGTTATGTCAAATTGATTGTTAGGTCGAATTTGACTGTCCAGGCTCTGATACCAATTGTTAGGATCGGAGGCTCTCATGATAGTGTTTGTTTGTTTGAAATGAATGATCAATGAATATGAAAACATGTTAGGTGCAGCGGAAATGAAAACAAACTTTGTAAACACAATCAAAGGAGAAAATAGTTTGATAAACAATTGCTTCACATAGAGTCAAAAGATTACAAATCAAAGCAAAAGATTACAGTCATGCTTACAAACTATACTCCCCCTTAGCCTGATGCCCCAAGGTTGGTCGCACACAAGATGAAAGGATTAGACATGAGGAGAAAAACCCACTCAGTCAATCAAATGTAACAGTACAGGGCACTGTTACATTTATAGGCAAACCAAACCACTAAGGTATCTCAGCTGACGTCACCATGAAAGCGACGTCTAACAGCATAACAACCTGTATCTACTGACCTTACATAAACACTCCTAACCTAACCACTGATTATACATAAGACAAACAATTTACTAAACAGCTGCTCTCCCTTTATGTCAGTGCTTTCCTCAAGGTTGATCAGTCCTTGACTGGGCAGTGCTTTAACATCAGTAGATAGGACCAGCAGTGTTGAATACTTCAGGGTTTTCATCAGCAGTTGAAAGGACAGCAGCAGTTGAATATGAGCAGCAGATAGAGACCATCAGTTGTTATAAATCACTTTCAAGGGGAGAGCAAAGTGTAAACCGATGCTTATTGTGAATCCACTGTTGTGACCTGGTTTTGGCTTTACATTATCTGTTCCTCTGGTAGGGTTCAATCCCAACATACATGTTCATTTGTTGCAACAGGTCATGCACAATGGATTTAAACGACACATTTCGCACGATACATTTTGCACAATACCTAATTATTTCCAAACAACCACATTCAAACAACCTGCTCATTGAATCAACCTACTCATTGAATGCTATCCATATTTCACCAACCACATTTAAGACATAATTACTTCCAAACAACCAAATTCATACAACCTACTCATTGAATGCTATGAATATGCATCAGATTTTCAAAAAACATTGGGAATATCCATTGCATTGAAGACATTACAACATCCTTCACATTAAAAACATTACAATATCCAATACATTCAACCCTTAACATACATCCAAAACACAAACCCTAAAAGTATCAAAAGACCCGTAATGATCTTGTTCTTCAGCCGATTCTTTTCCCGCATCTTGGCTAACTCAGCATCAACTTGGTTTCTGTGTCTTAAAAGCCCAGGAATAATTGCCACTGCACGACTGCACATTGGTGGGTCTACCCACCCTATGAATCTTCCACAGTTGGGATTCTTCAGAGAAAGAAGAAAGGATCAAACTTTTTAAGCCCTAGACTATTAAAATCGGTAAAAGTATACATTACCATGGTTGGACAAGAGTAGAATCGGCAACCAGGGTTGAGATCAGTCCATGACGTAACTATGATTGCATCTTGGCCACAATTGCAGAGAACCATGAGGATGATGGAATCGAGGCTGCTGAGGAAGACGACCTGAGGAAGACGAACAGTGGAGAAGATGATGGAATCGATGCTGTTGGTGGTTAGGTTTGTGGGAAAAAGGGTCTTATTTAATAGGCAAGAGAAAAGAAACAAATAAACTGACCAAAATACCCCTCACGTGATATGCACATGGGGTCACTTAACAGAGAAAAGTAACTGAAGTTAGAGCCAGGGACTATCCGAGAACAAAACGGAAAACCACAGGGACTATTCAAGTAGTTTTAGAAAGATAGGGACTATAGCTGAAAAAAGGTGAAACCACAGGGACTATCCGGGCATTTTTCTCTAAAATTAGTGTTTAAGACAGGTCGGGTTAGATTGTGCACTCGAAAAGAGCTACATTTACTATTTATATCTAAAGTAATCATGCTAACACTAGTGGGTTACCACCCACGCTCCATGACGGGTTTGAACCGTAGTTAATAATAAGCAAATCATGATTTTAATGATAAAAAAATCACTTCGTGACGGTATATTGAAAGTTGCGGAATAGTTACGTCGTTATATACGCAAGGCAAGTTATTTGAACAAAATTTACACCAAAACGTATATAAAGATAAACACGACGACCTTGCACTACAGCGAGTCGGTTTAAATATAGGTAAAAAACATGTCATAGTGGTGTATTTAGAGATGAGCGCTGAGCCGTTTGATAAACCAAACGATTTAAAAAACATTTAAAATCCGGTCGGTCTAAAAATAATGTTATGAAAATTCACAAAAAACATGCCGCAGTGGTGTATTTAGGGATGAGCGTTAAGAGGCTTAAAAAACTGAACGATTTACAAAAAGTTTAAAAACAACCGGTCAGTTTAGAAAATAACATTACGAAAACTTACATCGAAACATAGATAAAAATATGTCGCGTGGAGCATTGATATAAGAAAACAAAACCTATAATAACATCACGTAACAGGAAATTCGTTAAATACTCAAAATTATAACTTTATAAAAGTTAAGGGTTGTAGTGTAAAGTGATTAAACAAGAAGTAAAAGAGAAAAGTATAACTTTATTAAAGTTGAGGGGTCAAATGTTGACATTATTAGAGATCATAGGTGTAAACGAAATTAGACACTAAAAGACAATAAGTCATTACTCATAAGGAGCCTCTTTTATCATATATAACTAGGTTATAACCCCGTGTATTACACGGGTTGAATAAATGAATTTTATATACCAAATAATAAAACATTATCTTTTTAAAAGCCTCCTTTATTGCACGGGTTGAAGAAATGTAATTTTATACATTAAATAATAAAATAAGTTATATCTATAAAAACCATATGTATTGTACGGGTTGAATAAATGTAATATTATATACCAAATAATAAAAAAAATATATCGTTAAAACCATTGTATTACACGGGTTGAATAAATGTAATATTGTTTACCAAATAATAAAAAGTTATATTTTTAAAAAGCCTCGTGTATTACATAGGTTGAATAAAAAAGATTGTATATACCAAATAATAAAAAAAAATATTTAAAAAAACTAACGGATTTTTTTATATTTAAAGTAGGATAAGATAACAGATTTTTTTATATTTAAAATAGGATAAGATTGAATATTAATCTTTATTTATTTAGTTAATATAAGATTGAAAAATCATATGATTGAATAGGTGGGAGGTTGTATGATGATAAATCGATTAACCGTACTGAATGATAAAGATAATAGTGATTGTTGAACGAACAAATTAATTAATCTAATTTAACACAAACATTTGTGATGTTAGGTGGATTTTTTTTAATTATTTGAAAGTTAATATCAACTTTGGAATTCGTATGAATTCTTATTAGATTTGATTAAATATTATTGATAATAAAAATTTGTATTAGATTAGATTATAGATTTGATTAAATATTATTAATAATAAAAATTTGTATTCATTTAGATTAAATATTATTATTATTAGTATTATTAATAATTTTAATCAATTAAATGATAGAATGAAAAGTGTATCAAAACAGGTTTCTTTTATTATATAGTATAGATATAGATTACGCATAGCCTTGAAATTAATTAATTTTGTTGATTATTTTGGATTATGGTTTTGCTTCAACGTGTTATTAAAAGTGTGATTATTAATAGTAAATAGTCATAATCATATAATCAGTTTCATCAAACATATTAGAGGGTGTTTGGGGTTGAGTTTTGAAAATAGATTATGCGTTTTGAATAATCAGAATCAGATAATTAGCTGTAACAAAACGTGCTGCAGAAAGATAGTGTTTGGATTTAATTATGTTGTTTGATACCACAATAATAAGATAATCAACTATTTGAGTGATTGGCAAATATATATATTTTAAAAAATAAATAAGTGAAATGACAAAAAACTTAAAAAATCAGTTTTCTGATTATCACGTTTTCCTACAGTAAGGGGTGACATACTTTTGGATTATCACGTTTTGATCTAAAACGTAAAAAAGCAGTTTTTATTAATTTTTTACCAAACACTCAAAATAGATTTTTTGCGATTTCAAAACACAATAATCAAAAAATCAGGTTGAAAAAGCAATCCCAAACACCCCCTTAGAAGATAATGTTTTCGCATTTCAGTTGTTTCAATCTGCTATATAAAATAATCATATGTTCGATTATAATAGATTTTGAGTATTAAAATAACTCACGTCGAGAGACTTAACACTATATCATTAAAGATTTGATTAAATATTATTGATAATAAAAATTTGTATTAGATTAGATTTTAGATTTGATTAAATATTATTAATAATAAAATTTTGTATTAATTTATATTAAATATTATTATTTTTAGTATTAGTATTATTAATAATTTTAATCAATTAAATGAGAGAATGACAAGTATCCCAAAACAGGTTTCTTTTATTATATAGTATAGATTAATACTCTATTTCAAGGATAGAATAATAACCAGAGGTATAAACAAGTTGAGCCCGAGAGCTAGTGGCGGATCTAAAATTTTTTTGCTTGAGATGCAGAATATTTTTAAAGATTTTTGGTCCCTAGCTATATAAAAAAATAGGTTCATAGCGGGTCGGGTCATGTAAGACAAAAGAAAATTAAACAAAAATTTATATAATCATCAAAAACACGTCAAACGTCATTACAAAAACGTATTTAAAATTGTGTCCTACTGGTTTTCATTTTTTGAAATCTATCCGAAACATCATCTAGAGATACTAAACACTCCATAAGTTTAGTACATTCTTACTCATGGTTGCTATTACGTATAAATCGCTCCATAAGTTCATAAAATAACACTAAACACTTAAAAATAAACAATCATGATCAACCATAGTCCATAATTTTCAATTTTATTTGCAAACATTTAGGCCCTAGTATTAAATATTGATTACTTGTAACTAATCATTTAAACAAACAAAACTATAAATAAAACAACAAAATCTTTTAACTACAAGTCTAGAACAACTGAAAAATATAAAAAAAACATAAAAAATAAACCCTTATACGTCTATATTTTCTCCTAATAATCACATAAAACAAAAAAAAATCAATAAAGAAACCATACTAGTTCTATATCGGAATTCTGGCGAAATATGGGTCGGTCTCGCCGGAATTTTGGTTTTTCCAGCAAAAAAAAGTCGTCCGGCAGTGAGTAGTTGCGTAAAGTCGTTGGGAGTTTTTTTTTGGGCGAGATTTGGAGTTGGAATTGGAATTGGTGGATGGGTTTGGGTTATTTTATTTAGTTCATATTTCTTTGGGTTGGGTTTGGGCTTGGGCTTGGGTTAATAAAGATAGGTTGTAGATTGAGCTTTGATTAGGTTAAGTAATTAAGTTAATAATTGTTTAAAGAATAATTATAGAAACTGTGTTATATACTTATACTAGTGGATGCCCCGTCCGCGTTGCGGGGCGATGACCAAATAATGAGCGAGTGTTAGGCAATTCATTGACACGAAAAACAATTAAATCGAGTCAACCAATTAAAACAAAACACTTTTATAGTTTTCATAAAAAAAACTAAAACAATGGCAATATTGTAATTTTTAACTAAGGGAAAGTTGTATTTTTTTTATTGGGGTAAAATCGTAATTTGCCAAAAGATATAGTGATAGCAGTACTGTAAATTTGAACCAGGGGCAAAATTGTAAATTTTCACAGGGGCAAATTCGTAATTTTGAAATTGGGGTAACAACGTAATATAAATTTGAACTAAGGGCACAATCGTAATTTTAAGCTGGAGGCAAAACCATAGTTTTATTTTGAACCGAGGGCAAAATCGTAATTTTAAGTTTGGGGCAAAAGCATAATTTTATTTTGAACCAGGTAAAAAACGTAATTTTGAACTGAGGGCGAAATCATAATTTTTTAAACGTGGAAAATACACATTTTTGAATAGAGGGCAAAATTGTAATTTTTAGCTGGGGGCAAAAACATAATTTTATTTTGAACTGGGGGGCGAAAAGGTAATTCTGAGCTGAGGGCAAAACCACAATTTTATTTTGAATCGAGAGAAAAATCGTAATTTTGAGCTGGTGACAAAAGCGTAATTTTATTTTGAGCTGGGGGCAAAAACGTAATTTTAAAATGGATATAAAATAATAAACAGGTTGGTCCAATGGGGGAGTGTCAGGCAAAATTGTAATTTTGAATTGAGGGCAAAATTGTAATTTTGAGATGGGGACGAGAGCGTAATTTTATTTTGAGCTGGGGGTAAAACGACAATTTTAAACAGGAGCAAAAATGCAATATTAAAATGGATATAAAATAATAAACTGGTTGGTTCAATAGGGGAGTGCCAGTTATTCCCCCATTTGGTAAATGTATGTATAGTAAATATGAAATAATAATAAGTTTGATTTTTTTTTTTTAATTTTATAGTATTTTTTTCTAAGTGAGGTGGTTGAAAATTTTCAAGGGGTGCGGTCGAAATTTCCGGCGAAAAATAACACTAAAATTTATTTTTTCAAAGGGTGCGCCCGTCCACCCTCAGCTTGGGGTGGGTACGCCCTTGGCCCGAGCTAGTTTAACTTATAAACGCTCGAGCTCGGCTTGTGAGTTGTTTTTCAAGCTCGATTTATGCTCAGCTCGATTCGTTTATTATTTATTAATATATATATATATGTATGTATATATAGGATGAGATTCTAAAGTGAACACTTGTATGTTTGTGAATTGTGTGAACAAATCTTCGCCGTTGATTTACATGATCAAATCGTAAAATACACCGGTTTATTTTCATCATCAAATCTTGGCCATTGATTTACACTTATGTATTGATAATCAAGGGCCAGGTATAGTTCACTGGTGTTCACAATCAAGGGGTATATATATGGGAATGTTCATTTGAAAAGAAATTTAATATGAGAAGAAAAAGAATAAAGGGCATAATGGTAAAACATTCAATAGTTTATAACTCATCCCATTAATTTTGTTATCTCTAATTAATAAAGCATAAAACATTTTATCCTACACATTTCATAATTTATCCTACATGTATCTTACACTTACCGAAAATTACCCTACACATATCTAAATTTATCATACACATTTAAGAATTTATCCTACACGTATACTAAAATTTATCCTACACATGTAAAAAATTGTCCTTCACCCTAAATTATTTCATCTTGAAAGAAAATATTTAAAAGTGAGTTACAAGTTTATTTAGTTAGCTAATTAATTACAATTAGAAATTTACATATATGCCCTTATTAATAACATTAAATACACATATTAAATGAAGTAAAATGGAGCATTTCTATTGTTTTAAAACTTATTCTTTTTATTCTTACAAAATTTTTCTTCTCATTTGAACCCTCTACTATATATATAAATATATAGGCAGGCTAGTTAACGTACAAAATGGCTTAACGTACATTGCGTACGCGATTGTATTTTCAACGTGGGATTTTATTCTTCAATATGCGATTTGTAAAAAGAAATACAACATGCGACTTTATTATACACACTCCATGCGACTCCTAAAAATATCCAACACGCGATTTCTAAAAAAATTCAACATGCCATGCGATTTCATCATCCACACTAACATGCGAATTGCAGATTATATGCAACGCCTTTTTTATAACGTGCGATTTCTAATCGGGTACGTAATGTACGTTAAGGCCAATTGTACGTTACACTTTATATATATATACATACATATATAGGATCAAGATCAAGGGAAAACCACTCCAAGTTGAGAGAACTTAGAGAACTCGGGCTTCCCGTTAGAGTTTTGCCTCTATTTTTTCACACACCTAGATTAAAATGTTAGAAAAGATTACCGTAAAAAAAATCAAAGTGGTGTTTTTCGGCTCCTTTCAGCAGCTGTAAAAAGCTGATATCATAAGCATGACATCACTTTTATAGCATTTACTGCTACCGTAAATGTAAAAAAAAAAAACTAGCTTTTTTTTCTAGAAAAGTTGATTTTTTAGTATTTTTGGTAAAATTTTTTTTGAAAAAACCTTTCGTAAGTCCGAGTTCTCTAAGTTCTCACAACTCGTATAATTTTTTTTAAGTATAGGAAGAAAACCCACCTTAGTTAAAAAAAAAAAAAAAACTCAAGAAACCTTTGTAAAAACCCTATATAACTTTTTTATTTATTTTTATAAAAAAACAGGGAATGTAACATAAATATTTTTGTAAAAAAACAAAAAAAAAGAGTTGTTCACAAATGAACCTAGCTATATATATATAGGCAGGCTAGTTAAGGTACAAAATGGCCTAACGTACATCGCGTATGCGATTGTATTTTCAACGTGGGATTTTATTTCTTCAACATGCGATTTGTAAAAAGAAATACAACATTCGACTTTATCATACACACTCCATGCGATTCCTAAAAATATCCAACACACAATTTCTAAAAAAATCCAACATGCCATGCGATTTCATCATCTACACTAACATGCGAATGGCAGATTATATGCAGCGCCTTTTTTATAACGTGCGATTTCTAATCGCGTATGTAATGTACGTTAAGACCAATTGCATGATACACTTTATATATATATATATACATATATATTTATATAGGATCAAGATCAAGGGAAAACCCCTCCAAGTTGTGAGAACTTAGACTCGGCCTTCCCGTTAGAGTTTTGCCTCTATTTTTTTCACACCCCTAGATTAAAATGTTAGAAAAGATTACCGTAAAAAAATCAAAGTGGTGTTTTTCGGCCCCTTACAGCAGCTGTAAAAAGTTGATATCAGAAGCATGACATCACTTTTATAGCATTTACGACTACCATAAATGTAAAAAAAACTCGCTTTTTTCTGGAAAAGTTGATTTTTTTTACTATTTTTGGTAAAAAAAAATTTTGAAAAAACCTTTCGTAAAACCGAGTTCTCTAAGTTCTCACAATTCGTATAATTTTTTTGAACTATAGGACGAAAACCCACTTGAGTTAAAAAAAAAAACCCTCAAGAAATCTTTTTAAAAACCCTATATAACATTTTTTTTTCTAAAAAACAGGGAATGTAACAAAAATATTTTTAAATATTTTTGTAAAAAAACAAAAAAAGCGTCGAGTAGTTTTTTTTAAATGTTATAAATTCCGGTTACATCATATATATGTCCAAAAATGTAACATTCAGATTTTGAACATTTAAAAACTAGTCAGCGGTTTTTACATTTTTTTTACAAAAATGTTTAAATATATTACATTCCCTAATTTAAAAAAAAATATTACATAGGGTTTTTTAGGGTTTTTTTTTTAACTCAAGTTAGTTTTCGTTTTATCCCCCTATATATATAACAGACTCGTCTAGGCTCATGAGTCGGCTCGAGTTCAATAACTGAAGCTAAGACTCATACTCATTTACCAAATATGCTTATTCTAGGCTCGGGCTCGAGCTCGATTAAGCTCGGCTCGTTTTGAGTTTGGCTTGTTTACACCTCTAGTAATAATTATTACTATAGTTATTTGTATTTTAGTAAGTTAATTTTGATTGTATCGGATTCTACACATGTGTATGTGTTTGTGCATGCGTGTGTTCAATATATATGCATAGTATTGATTAGTACAAACGTAATCTTACACATTAACTGCATGAAAATGTGTGTCTCAACATATCCGATCTAACTTAATGTAACATATATAAGAGTTGCGGTTGGAAAAAAAAAAGTAAATCGAATTTATACCATACAAAAGAAACGGAAGTGAACCTAGTTGGTTCGTTTAGTGGGATTTCACCTAAGCACTACGTTACCCTTACTTTTGCATCAAGACTTTGCGGCTACAAAACGTATAATAACTTGAATTTATATCGTTGAATGAGAATGTATTATATATGCCTAAAATATTTATTAAATAACATTTCTATAGTATTTATTTAAAGATTATATAATAATATTGTTATTATGTAAAAGTTACAGTTAACTTAATGGATTTAGACATTTTTAAGGGAAAATAAAGACTAAGATAGTAATGGAAATCGATTATAATTATCAGTAGTTATTTTTAAGAAACTAATACTAAAAGAATTCTATAAAGTTTAAATTATTAATAAATACATGGATTTGAAGTCCGCTTAAGGAAACAAATGACTTCTATGAGTCAAATCTCTGTATTGGCACATGGATTTGAAGTCCGCTTAAGAAAACAAATGACTTCTATGAGTCAAAACTCTGTATTGGTTTGACTTTAAATCACTCATTGTCAAAATTCACAAGTTGGTCATGTTAGTAATGGTTAAATAAACAACACAATGTAACAACAAAATAAGGGTCATTGGTAACGTAATAATACCCATTTTCTAATAATATAAACAGTCCCTAAGTTGAATAATTCCCATCAAGTTGTACGTTAAAATAAAAACGATGATGTAAGATTGGACCTTACATTAATATTCTTATTATTATTTTTTTTGGTAAATTACACCTTTTGTCCTTTATATTTGTACCAAATTGCAACGGATAGCCTTTAACTTCGATAATTACAGTCACAATCATTTATTTGCAAAACCCGCTAAACTCTACGTCCTTTAGCACTAATCAGGTTAAAAATTTTGGTTAAGTATGACATGTAACTTGCACAAGAGGGTAAATTAGTAATTTTACTTCTCTATTTATTTAAAGACTTTCTCTCCCTCTCCCCCAAACTACTACTTCTCTCTCTAAAGTCTCTCTCCCTCTCAACCTCTGTATCCTAGCCACCACCCACCAAGTTCCACCAACATCATCACCCTGCAATCACCACCCCCATGCAACCCAACCACCACCGCAGCCACAATCCCCCTGCAACCTGCCACCTTTAACCACCATCACCCATCAGAAACACCTACCGCAGCCATGATCCCCCTCCAATGGCGAACGAGGGAGCTTCGCTTCCCTCCAACTATGTTACATTCCTGGACCTCAAACAATGATGGCTCCAACAATAACAATCTTCTTCCAAATCCAACCTCATCCCCACCAATCAACTTCTGCTTCAAATGACGCCGGCGTTAATCAACCAAAACAAGCTACTGTTCATGATTCAGGTTCTAGTAGGGGTGTTCATCGAATCGAATATCGAATTTTCGAATTATTCGAATCGAATTGTTCGAATAATTGTTATTTTTTCTTGAATTCGTATTCGATTCGAATTCGATTAAAACCTATCGAATTCGAATCGAATTTGTATTCGAATAAAAAAACCAATTCGTATTCGATTAAAGTTTCGAATTCGAATAAATTCGATTTAATTCAGATTCTTTAAAACATGTAAAAAACTATAAACATGAAACATAAATTTTAAAGCAGCCATAAAACACGATATCACATTAAAAAGTTTCAAATAATGTACCACAAGTCTAAAATTCAAAACGAGAAGCCGAGAATAATCACTCCACATTATAGTTAATATTTTTATGTTTAGAAATCTATTGATAGATTTGTCAATTAGGTTTTACTTATGGGTGTCATGTAATGGGTAATTTTAATACTTGAAAAAAATTTAGAAAAAAATTTATAGTATAGCTTAATAAAAGCTATATATTTATTATATATAAAAATAATAAATAAAAATGTATAAATTTTATTCAAATTTCGAATCGAATTTGAAATTATAAATTCGTATTCGATTCGTATTCGATTTACTTAACTCGAATTGAATCGAATTCGAATTCGAATTCTTATAATCGAAACGAATTCTTGATAATCGAATCGAATTTAAACGAATTTCGAATTTTTCGAATTCGAAACGAATCCTGAACACCCCTAGGTTCTAGAAACCCAGTTGTTCCTCGTGGAAAAAACAACAATCGAATCTGATAATCAACTCGAACCAGATAAAAACCCTGTTCCTCATGGAAAAAGCAACAATCGAATCGTTAATCAACTTAAACCAGATGATACTGTACATGATTCTGGTTCGAAAAGCCTAAGGACGTCGAAAGAAACAACAATTGAATCGGTAATCAAGTCAAACTAGTGCATGATTCTGGTTCTAAAACCCTAGTTCAAGTTGCAGATGATCAGGAGCATGTGAATAATCAATCCAAATCTAAACTCAAAAAAAGAAGAAGAAAAATCCTAGGTTTGTGACTGACCAAAAGCAAACCGAGGGTAGCACCGAACCGAAGCCGGAGAAGGAGAAGAAACAAAATGGTTACAAAAGGAATTGGGTTGTCACTTACCAAAAGCAAACATGGGTATCTAGGGTACCGATCACAAGTGGTGTTTGACAGGTGGTGGTGGCTGTTTTTGGTGGGTGATGGTGGTTAAAGGTGGCAGTTGCAAGGGATTGTGGCTGCGGTGGTGGATGGGTTGCTGGGGCGGTGGTTGTAGGGGGATTGTGGCTGCGGTGGTGGATGGGTTGCAGGGGGTGGCGGCTGCAAGGTGATGATGGTAGTGGAACTTGGTGGGTGATGGCTAGGATACAGAGGCTGAGAGTGAGAGAAACTTTAGAGAGAGAAAGAGTAGTTTGGGGGGGGGGGAGAAAATCTTTAAATAAATAGAGAGGTAAAATTACTAATCTACCCTCATGTGCAAGTCACATGTCATACTTAACCAAAAATTTTAATCTGGTTAGTGCTAAAGGACGTAAAGTGTAACGGGTTTTGCAAATAAAGGATGGTGACTGTAATTATTGAAGTTAAAGGCTATCCGTTGCAATATGGTACAAACATAAAGGACGAAAAGTGTAATTTACCCTATTTTTTTAAACAACTAGGCTTTAATAATTATTCATGCATTCGAAAGTGAAAAGATATTAGGAAATGGTAATCTAACATTAATTTTGCTGACTAAAAGAACACCACCTCTTTGCCCATCTTCCTTTCTTATTTCCATCCCAGCCATTAGACCACACATCCGTCATTCCCAATGTCAAGGGTTAAAATGGCAGAAAATAAAACTATTTGGACTAAAATGGCAAGATAAAAAAAACTATTTGGACTAAAGTGACAATTTTGGTCAAACCTCAAGGACTAAAATGGCAATTTCTCTAAATGTATTTTACCAGAATATTCTTGTTCTTCGATACGTATATTTTGTGATGTTTAAAGATGATGAATGTTTTATCTAATGGATTTGATTATCAATCTCCTTTAGAAATTGGTTCAAAATGAAATCTAGGTGGTAGAAACCTGAAATTTAAAAAATTACAGATTACAAATTTGAATTGCATGAAACTAGGGATTTTTGAAAACCTTATAAATTGTCTAAGACAAAAATACCCTCAGTGAGTAGTCACTAAGGTTATACGTAGTGGGGCGGTATGCAGCCCCATAGCGCCGTATGGCGCTGCTGCACACCGCCACGAAGGGCGCCATGCCCCAAAAAATTTTCTCCGGCGCGATGTCTATAGCGGGAGCAAAGGGCGGTATGTGTGTTGTTTGAATTTTTTTTTTTAATTTTCTGGGGTTAAAAGATTGGTGGGGAGAAGAAGATCATCATCACCATTTTTTCCGGTGAACTTGGTTGCCGGAGAAGAAGACAGGCCGGAGAAGAAATAAGCCGGAGAAGAAATAAGCCGGAGAAGAAGGCCCTGCATTTTGGCCGGAGAAGAAGGCCGGAATTTCAGTGGGTTTCGCCGGAGAAGAAGGCCGGAGAAGAAGCCGGAATTCCAGTGGGTTTTAATTTTCAATTTTATAGAGTTAGAAAATAATTATAAAAAAATAGAAATTAATAATTGAGTAATGATTAGGCGGGGGCTTTATGACTACGGGCTTAAAATGCATAACGCCCACCCGCACACGTGGCGCGCCACGTGTCGCATAACGCCCACAAAGGGGCGTTATGACTACACATGGCCTAAGATACACTATGTGTTAATATTCTATTAGTTATTATTTTTAGGTTTAATTCCATTTGCATATAATCTTATTCCTTAATTTTTATATATGTATGCACACACATAAGTATGTGTATAAAATTATATATATACACACAAAAACGAAAAAAAAATCTATAAAAGGATTTCTAATACTAATAGTTCTAACATTTATGCCCGACAATATTTAATATCCAATCCACCGATCAACCCAATAAAGAATTACCCTACAATTAGTAAATGAACATCTGAGCTGCTTCCACAATTTTACTCAATTCGACAGCCACCGTTGTTATTTCATTCGATTCCAAGTTCAGTTAGACATTATTTAATTTTGAATCGAATTCAGTATTCAAGATCAATCATCTTTGGAATCTTGAAGTTAGATTCAAATCCAGCTTTAGCATTTCAAAATTCGAATAATTGGATTCGATTAATTTTAGATTAGAAAATGGTGGAAGGGATGTGAATGCTCTAATATAGAATTTGACAAATATACCCATACACTAACTAAAATTAGGTTAATATTTCATTAAATAGTGTCGTTATTGATTATAACCATTGATTGTATTAAATATATGGCTAAGGTTTCTTTTTTTTTTTTTACAATAAATTGTCTTCTTAAATGATCCCCATATATATATATATATATGGTGGGAGTTGGCTACAAAGTTTATTTTGCCTACAAAGTGTAGAAAGTGTTCTAAGTGTCAAATGTGACATTTAGAGATTTTATATTAAATGGCATAAATGTAATTGAATAATTAACTTATTTATGGAAGATTTATTTCTTAAACAAAATAAGGAGATTTTTAAGGATACAACATATCTTTTAAGAATTCAAAATTGTCAGTTGCTTATAATACAAAGAACGTATACTAAACAAATTAACATGACATGCGATCACTCATGAACAAATTCTTGACGTTGTGTTTTAGTAGTTATTAGTTTATTCTCGTTGTGTTTTATCAGTTACAAGTGTAAAAAACTTACATTTCCGTATAATACACTAGTAGAAATAGTTTAGATTCTGTATAATACACCAATATAAATAACTTACATTTCGTATAACACATCAGTATAAACAACTTACAGTCCATATAACACACCAATATAAACAGCTTAGATTCCGTATAACACACCAGTATAAACAGCTTCGATCGCCAGTATAACACACTAGTATAAACAACTTAGATTCTGTATAACACACCAATATAAACAACTTTGATTGCTAGTATAACACACTAGTATAAATAACTTAGATTCCGTATAACACACCAGTATAAACAACTTCGATCTCTAGTATAACACACCAATATAAACAACTTAGATTATGTATACAACACCATTATAAAAGCTTGCATTCCGTATAACACACTAATATAAACATATTAGATCGCCAAAAAAAAAACGTATGACTTTTTTTTTGGAATAGATTATAGTGTTATTGTTCTCCATTGTTTGAATGTTCTTGAATCATGTTGGAATGAATTTTCTTTAGTTTGGATGTCTAGATCCATGATTTTAGAGATTGGTGGTTAATTAATGAAGCAATGGCAAGAATAAAGGAACTGATAGTAGTTTCTTTATTTAAAACATGATTAATGACTATAATGCCCCTCGCCTATTAAATGAATCAAATATTACAAAAATGCCACCCAACTAATCTCAACCATTGATCAAACACATCCAAGATCACAAAGTGTAGGAAGTGATCTTGACCATTGGATGAGTGTATTTGATGGTTGAGATCATCTTGATGGCATTTTGATAATATGTGTCTTAAAAATAGGCCAATTTAATTGATTGGGGGTAAATGTGTCATTTAACTTGTTTTAATTAAGGAAATAATTATCAATCATAAAAACAAACTCCATAATTGTCGCGTTCCTCTCTCTTTAATCCTCCACCTCTAAAAAACACCAAATCATACCAAAAATAGTAACAAATCAGATCTAGGGTTTCGTTATTTCTTCTTTTTCTAGAGATTAAAGATGTTTTTTGTGTGTTTTCTTCTAAATACTTGAAAGGTGTGTTTGACATTGTGTTTTAGTGGTAAATGTGTTGTTTTTTATATTCATATTGATTTAAGGGTTGACGTGTTAAAGCTACATTGTGATTAGATCCTGCATATACATGTATTTAGTATATTTTGTTGAAGACAGTGTTTTTTAAGTTTGATCACAGCATTGTGTTTTACTACACTTGATATTTGATACTAGAAGTGTTCATAGTAATGTATTTTAGTGATAAAACACAACGTGACGAACTAATGACTACTACTAAAACACAACGTCAAGAATTTATTTATTATAAAACTGTTACACCCTAACACGTTTAACCTTAAAACGACGCAGCGGAATTTCGAGCCTTAAAATTTCTTTCATGATATACATCTTGTCATTCTAAAAATTCATTTTATAATATAAGAACATAAATTATCATCACTACATTACATATTTAAACATTCCTGTACAATCTGTCTTGTGACTCGATCCTCGATCTCCAATCTTTGGTAATCCCCACGACTGGTACTACCTGCGCTCACCACATAAAATTCACAACATTAGTACGCATTATAACATACAAGGTTTGTACACGTTTACTTCTCGTTTCGTTAACCCTTTACATCCCAGCTTTCCCATCCTGATCATACGATCCATAGTGAGACTTCATTGGTATTCCTGCGTTACACTTCATTCACCAAGCACGCTATTATTATTGTTAGTACTCAATTTCATTTAATGCATGCGTACATACTTTCATACAAACTGATACATACGCTTACGATCACAAATAGCAACTTTTCTACATACGTACCTACATACATACGTACGTACCTATGTACGTGCATACCTAAATATACCCATTCATACCTATATACATACATACACACACACACATACATACATACATACATACATACATACATACATATTACATACCTTCACACTAACTTACATACGTGCATACCTTCGTACATACTCACTTGAGTACATATACGTACTACCTACATACACACCTACATACAAACATACATTCATACATATATACATACATACATACATACTTATTACATGCCTTCATACTAACTTACATACGTACCTACATACATACCTACATTTATATTTACAACCACCTATTGCAATATACCCGACTCATACTCTCCTACTCACATACCAACCTTCATATATTCGCGTATTCTTGCTCACATACTCATCAAGATACCCACGTAGGTGCATACATGCTTTGAAACACTTCTACAAACGAGTATAGAGATACACAAACAAACATACATATGTACCTATCTACATGTGTGCTTACCCTAATGGTCGTAAAACATAAGTTAAATTAGTCATTCGCAACTTAAAACGCGTTTAAACGAGTTCCCAAGCCAAAACGGAGCAAACGAACGATTTTCGCCAACCAGGGGGGGCCTCGCGTGACGCCAAGGGCCTTGGCGTCACGCCTAGCCCCTGATTTCACAGAATCTTCGCAGCCGGTTGCTGCATATTCCCAGTACGTCCGCGTTTCACGAAAACGGTCATAACTTCTTCGTTATTGGTCCGTTTTACCCGATTCTTTTTCCTACGCGTCCGTAATTTAATTCTCCATCTTATGGAGTTAAGATCCAACATTTGGACTACCGAAATTTATAACTTTTAAGCCTTCGGCTTATTACCCTTTTCCATGATTTTTACCCGTTCATGCATTTATCCACATAACTTGTTTGTTTGACCTTAACTTCATATGAATTGATAGTTTCAAGGTCATTTGTCATAAAAGATTCATTCTCGGATGCCCTACATCTCATTCCACCCGTTTTCGCTCAAAAGCTTATTTTGACCCGTTAAGGGTAATTGCGCATTAAAACGTTTATGACTTACAAACCATACTTCTCACTTTCATACTTAACCAAAACATTACACTAATCGAGTAACTTGCTTCTAAACTACTTTTTAAGATCGTTTGCCCAAAATACCCATCAATGGCATTTTGGTCAACTTTAATCCCATACTTTACTACAAAAGACTACGACACATACTTGTCTTCAACCATCGTGTTTAGTTAATTAAAACACCATATTACTTAATCGAACTAAGAAGTGATTACAGAAATCACTTACCTTATGCGTCCGTGCTCGTATCCGATTCCTTGCCTCTTCTTGACCCGTTAACACCTCAAGCTTGAGTCCGTCTCGATGTGTTTCCTATACTTTCATTTCATCGAAACCACGCCCTTATTAGCATACTTATTTGTACATGTAACAATCATATCATTCGCATAATTCACACTTAACTTTCCTTAGTCATTTCTAACAAGCATTAAAACATATAATCGACTTCATATCCTTTCCATCAAACGTAATTCATCATGTAATTACAAATAATACATATTAACATAACATGTACCAAACGACTTCCTATAATCCTACCTTTACGACAACGAGTCAAATCATGTTTCTTAATCTTGTTGACTTTCAAAAGTCAACTATTAACCATATGTAACCATCGACTTATCAACATATACCCGTAACATCATAATCGACTATACGGACGAAACTATATACATTGCATCATACACTTGATGTGAGTACTACCTTTTAAACATAACGTACAACTATTTCATGCACAAATCTTCTAAACTCATACATAACCCTTCAAATCCTACTACTAATCATCATATATCATTCCAAATGAACATTAAACATAACATCATCACATTCCTCCTAATTCATCTAACAATAATTCATCATACCCACATAATACATCAATCTTTCAACAAGACTCGAACATGGGAGGTGATTCTAGTCATCATCTTCCCCCTAACTAACGGGTTCCACCTCTAATCATCAAATTAACGCAAACCATTCATAACCCATGTTCTAAACGAGGATTCTAACCCTTGTACATGATCAATTTCATACTAACTCACGGATTTGAACATAACCCACTTCACACATGATCACCAATCTTAGATTTAAAACATACCTTATGATCCCCTCGTGAAGGTGATCATTAATCCGTGTTTCTTCTTGAATTTGAGCCTCGATTCACCCTTCAATTTGGTGATTTAAGTGACTTAGGGTTTGGAGCTCTTGAGAGCTCCTGAAGCTTCACGAACACACACGTATGTGTGTTTGTGTGTGTGTGTTGATCTTTTAATTAGTAAAATGAACTTTCATTTGTTCCACTTTAGCCCCTCGGGTTTGCCTTTAAAACATAACTAACCCTACCTTCACCATTTAATACTTTTGACCATACCTTTAACTAGGTTAAATAGCCTAGTTATTTATTTCATGACGTGTCACATAGGAACACACGATAAATATTAACATTTAGATTTTGGGGCGTTACAAAAACACAATGTAACGAACCAGTTACAGTTACTGATTGCTAAAACACAATATGACGAACCAGTTACAGACGGTTAAAACACAACGTAGATGTGTTCATAATAGTGTGTTTTAGTGATAAAACAAAATGTGACGAACCAGATGAAATACAAATTCAATTTGAATCTGTTGTAGTGATCGTATTATGATCATTGATAACCGTCGCATTTGAAATAAAAAAGATATTCAGTTTCCTTAAAATTCTCATTAGTTAGTTTATGATATAATATATTCCATAATTAAAATAATTATCAAATTACCATAAAGCCCTTTTGATTAAAATAATTAATTACCATATGTCACAATGATATGGCTTCTTACACTTTGTAGGAAAAGTTAGCTTTGTAGCCAACTCCTACCCTAAAGATAAATTCAGCGTGTCTTAAATTCAAGAAACCCATATGCAGGTTCCCCATATCGTTTTTAGTTATCAATAACTATAACAACCCTCCTGAAATTTTTCTGACACCCAAATATTTTTTTTAAATATCCTTATATGTCCTAAAATACACCCCGTACGCGAAAACGGACCCCGAATACCTTTATTTTTATAAAAATAAAATTAAAACAAGAAAAATGAGGCTCTAGCGGGGCGCGTAGCCTTTGGCTACTGCCTACGCGGGCCGCGAGCGATCAACAACGAGGCCTCACCCGGTGATGACACGTGGCAACACGTGTTGGATCTATTCGTAACTCGGATCAGCTACGGCCTAGACCCCCCTACTACGCGGGCCGCGTAGCCCAAGGTCTAACCTTACGCGGGAGAAACCTGATTTCAGGCCCTATAAATAGCAGGCATCGGGTCTTCAGAAAATTCGCTCAAAATTCTTTTCTCTCTCGAAATATTACATAGTAGACACTATAATCGGGTATAATATCCCCCTAATTAACGAAGTTCTGCTCCGTTGTAAGTATTATAACCCCAGTTACGTATTAGATACGCTGCCCGATTGATCCAGGGTTCCATAACGACTGTCCTGGTTCTGCCCGACGTAGTCGTTGGAATGCCGTCTCGGGGAGGGTATCGTTAATATAAATAAAGGGTTATCATACTAACATATGTACATTTGTGTAAATTATAGATAAATCACCAGGAAACCCTAAAAGAAGTTTAAGACAACAATGTGAGTTTATCCTCGTTTTGTAAACCTTTTTGTGAACTGTTTTACAAAACCTTAAATGCTTTACAATATGATTAAGCAGTGATTGAGTCTTTGTAGTTCTTCAATTACTGCCGGTATGTTGGGGTTTTGTATACAAAATGTGGAACACGTTACCATTGGACAACGAGTTAGCCAATGGGTAATATGACCCACCAGTCAGGATTAACAATACTGAATGAGTAATTATGTAGAAATAAAAAATGTGATAGCTCTCAATACTGTGTTAATTGATAAAACTCTTCTTGATTAAACTGGGATTCACTCACCAGTATTTCCCACTGACAAATGTTTTTAAAACGCGTTTCAGGTAACATAATGTGAAAGCCAAATTAGAAAAAAGCCAGCTTGAGAGCACTGACGGCTTGGAAAAATGTGGCTATAAAAGTTACCTAAAAGACGATGTTTTAAATTCAATAAAATAGGGTTTATCCCTATGTTGTAATAAGAAACTTGGGTTTTACCCATGTGGTTATTAATATAAAATATGGTAGTTTTACTCTGATAAACATTTCCTAACTACGGTCCTGATGAAATTCCGCTGCCAAATTAATAAACAAAATGATACCACCGACACTGATGTTCGCGGCCGCCCGTTCCCGGGAAGATAAGGGGGCGGGGGTTGCAACAGAAGGTGGTATCAGAGCTAAGCCACTGATTCAGCCACAGAAGTGTTCTGCTGACATCAATATATTATCCAAATTATTAGGAAATAAATTATGAAAATACGTGCATAGCTGTATTTTATTGTTATGTGTTATTTGACTATTTGTTAGTTTACAGTATGAGTGATCAAGGACCCTCGGACGTGTATCGTCAGTTATCTGATTCACCTAGGAGTGAAGGAACTTCTTCCCAGCCTACCCTCTCTGGGTATTCTGCTGATCAGGAAGAATGGATGTTTGTCTTTAAGGCTCAGTCTGAAGAGCCATTCCCTCAGAAAAAGAGACGATGGTTCAGTAAGGGAGCATTCGAGCGTAGGAAAAGAATGCGAAAGTTACAACAGCAAAGAGTCCTAGCAGCCGCTAAGAGAGAGTCATATGCCCATACACAGGATATGCTTAATAGGAGCTTAGCCAATTTTCATATCCTAGCAACAACTGCTGCCGATCCAAATCTAGAGCAACTAGTAGCCCCACAACCCTTACCTTTGTTCCCCACTCAGCCGATGGAGATAGAAATGCATGATTTCAACCCTAAGGAGATACCTAGGATACCAGCCCCTAATCCCTTAGATCCAAATTATGATCCATGGTTCGATGATCATAGGGATTATGTGCCATGCTATCACCTAAACGACGATACCATGCCAAACTTAGCAGCCTATCCAGGTCTGGACCCTCTAGATCCCTACTATGACAACGATGAATACATTAGGGAGATCTTAGAGAATCCGTACCCTCAGGAGAATCCCATGCCCCAGTACCTAGACCCAGTACCAGCACCTGCACCCCCAATGAGTGCAGAAAATGTGCATGAGCTCCAAACTTTCAGAGAAGAAATCTTAGAGAGTAGTGAGAGGATGAGGCAGGTAGGAGAGCGACTCGTCTGGAAATATAACGAGCGCAATATGGATTACTGGATGAATCCAGACCAGTGAATGGGATGGTGGAGTTGGTAATAATAATAATAATATAATAATATATAATATGTTTTTATGAATTTTTTTATAATAATAATAATAATATATGTAATAGTAATATATGTTGTAGTATAGACCACTTTGTGTTTAGCGATGCATAGTAGGATTGTAATTTTCAAATTTCAGTATTAGTTTGTAATAGATGTATAATAGATAAGAAAGAGTAAAGTCGCAATGCTCGACGTTTTTGATCAAAATGCGTGTCATGTGATTGATCATATTAAGATATTATCTTGTGATATTAATACGTGATAATTGTTTAAAATTCAGATGAACGACGAAGTGAATCAGGAAAATCTGAATAACGATAACCAGAGTAACAATAACCCGGGTAACGAAAATGCGAACAACAACAATGGAAACCAAGTGGATAACAGTGCCATCCAACACATAGTGGCACAAGGAATAATAGATGTGATGCCATATATTATTCAAACGGTTAGGGAAGCTGATAATAAAAGTAAGCATAGCAGTAAGAGACCAACTGAACCTGAACACAGCGTGGACAATGGACCTATACTTCAAGTGCCCATTCCCAAAAGAAGAAGAACTGTGTCTTACGGCTGTTCTTACAAAGAATTATGGTCTTGTAAACCAATGGAATTCTCAGGAAATGAAGGGGCCGTTGTAGTTCTACGCTGGATAGAAAAGACTGAGGCAGTCTTAAGAATAAGTAAATGTGCGGAAGAGGATAAGATATTGTTTGCTTCCAATCTGTTTAAGAATTCAGCCCTAGAATGGTGGAACACTATCCTACCGACTAGAGGAAGTGATAGAACTTACAATATGGAATGGGAAAAACATGGTAGAAAGGAAATTCTGCCCTCCTAATGAAAAAGAACAGATAGCAAACAAGTTCTTAAACCTTAGAATGACTGATGTGGATAGTAAGGGGTACACTAAGTTATTCTTTGAATATGCTAGAATAGTGCCAACCATTGCTTCACCTGAACCAGTATTAATCTCCCGTTACATCTGGGGATTAATTGGAGAGATAAGGCATGTAGTCAAGGCAGCTAGACCCCAAACTATAGAAGAAGCTGTAGAACTAGCCAATACCTTGACAGATGAATTAGTCCGTATACGAGAAGAGGATCAAAGGAGGAACCTAACCCAGAAGCTTACACAAGAGTTCCGTTCTGGAAATTCTAACCGTGGGAGAAATGTAGGTTCTACCTCTGCACCCTACTGTAAGTATTGCAAAAGGAAGCATTCCGGAAGATGCTCCATATACTGTAACTTCTGCAAAATATCGGGACACAAGGAGGAAGATTGAAGGAAAAAGATTAGCAACAGGATATGCTACAACTGCGGAGAACAAGGCCACATCAAGCCTAACTGTCCAAAGCTAGCTCCAACTACGAACACCAAGAATACTAAAAATGCTAGAGCATTTGTTCTGACTGTAGAAGAAGCAAAGATGATCCCGGATGTGATCACCAGTACGTTTTTAGTTAATGATGTTTTTGCTAAAGTATTATTTGACTCTGGTGCAAACCAAAGTTTTATTAATACTTCATTTTGCAAAATTCTTAATCAATCATTAACTAAACTTCCACAAGAATGTCTGGTAGAAACAGCAAATGGGGAAACCATTAAGATTTATGAGATCTTGCAGGGAGCAAGAATATAAATTTTAAATTAGAAATTTATTGCAAACCTTTACCCAATGAATCTGGTAGGATTTGATATTGTATTAGGAATGGATTGGTTAATAGCCAATAAAGCCAGTATTTTATGTCATCAAAAGTCAATTCAAGTAAATTCACCAAGGGGTGAAAAGATCACAATTAAAGGAAATAAAACCCTTAAATCCACCAAGTTCATCTCTGTGATGAAAACAGCAAGTTACATAAGAAAAGGGTCATTAGTGTATTTGATTTCCATAATCACTAACACTAAAGAAAAAGAATTAAAGAATATTCCAGTAGTATCCTAGTTTTCAGATATATTCCCAGAAGAGCTACCAGGACAACCTCCAGATAGAGAAGTTGAATTCAGAATCCATTTAATACCCGGAACCGCACCAATTGCCAAAGCACCTTACCATTTGGCACCCGCAGAAATGCAGGAACTAAAGAAACAATTAGATGAATTGTTGGAGAAAGGATTTATTCAGCCAAGTTCATCACCCTGGGGAGACCCGATCTTATTCGTTAAAAAGAAAGACGGATCGATGCGAATGTGCATTGATTACCGTGAATTGAACAAGGTCACGATTAAGAATCGGTATCCATTACCAAGAATCGATGATCTGTTCAATCAATTGCAAGGAGCACGATTTTTCTCTAAAATCGATCTAAGGTCAGGATATCATCAATTAAAGGTACAGGAAGAGGACATTCCTAAGACCGCTTTCAGAATAAGGTATGGCCATTATGAATTTACTGTCATGCCATTTGGTTTAACCAATGCCCCAGCTGGATTCATGGACATGATGAACCGAATATGTAAGCCATATTTGGATAAATTTATAATTGTCTTTATAGATGATATTCTCATATACTCTAAGAGTAAAGAGGAACATGCAAAGTATTTGCACGCACTTCTAAGTTTATTGACAAAAGAGAAGCTTTATGCTAAATTTTCGAAGTGTGAGTTTTGGTTAGAACAGGTACAATTTCTTGGACATCTAGTTGATCATGAAGGAATTCATGTAGATCCCACCAAGATCGAGGCGATAACCAATTGGAAAACCCCTGAATCACCAACCGAGGTTAGAAGTTTCTTAGGATTGGCCGGTTATTATAGAAGATTTATTCGAGATTTTTCTAGAATAGCCATTCCCTTAACTAAGCTGACCTGTAAATCCATTAAGTTTGAATGGGAACCAAAACAAGAAGAAGCCTTTAGAATCCTTAAGCAAAGATTAACCCATGCACCCATACTAGCGTTACCAGAAGGAACTGAAGATTTTGTAATCTATTGTGACGCTTCTAAGTTAGGTTATGGATGTGTATTGATGCAACGTCAAAAGGTTATAGCTTACGCTTCTAGACAGCTTAAGAATCATGAAGAGAATTATTCAACCCATGATCTAGAGTTAGGAGCTATAGTTTTTGCCCTTAAGATTTGGAAACATTACCTATATGGTAGTAAGTTTACCATTTTCACAGACCATAAGAGTTTAAGGTATGTCTTCGGGCAAAAGGAGTTGAATATGAGACAAAGACACTGGATGGAATTACTTAGTGATTATGATTGTGATATCCAGTATCATGCAGGAAAGGCAAATGTAGTTGCTGATGCTTTAAGCCGAAAGTATCATGAAAAGCCAAAAAGAGTACGTTCACTTAAATTAAATATGCAAGTAGATTTAAATGAATAGATTAGAAAAGCATAAGAATCAGTAATCAAGGATGATATTAAAAGTTAAAAGGAATGATTGAGGAATTAGAACAAGGAACAGATGGAATTGGGAGATTCCATAAGAAAAGGATGTGGATACCTAAATTAGGAAACCTACGTCACCGTATATTAGAAGAAGCCTATAGGTCTAAGTATACGATGCATCATGGAAGTGATAAGATGTATCAGGATTTAAGAAAGAATTTTTGGTGGATAGGAATGAAAAAGGATATAGCAGCATATGTTGCTAAGTGTTTAACCTGTTCACAAGTCAAAGCTGAACATAAAAAACCTTCAGGTTTATTGCAACAGTTAGAAATGGCTGTTTGGAAATGGGAATTAATAACAATGGATTTTGTTACTAAATTACCCAAAACAAGAAAAGGTAATGATACAATCTGGGTGATTGTAGACAGGCTAACCAAGTCAGCTCATTTCCTACCAATGAAGGAAACTTTCAGTATGGAACAATTAGCTAAATTATATGTAAATGAAGTAGTTTCTTTACATGGAATTCCTCTATCAATTGTTTCTGACAGAGATAGTCGTTTTATCTCTCATTTTTGGACAAGTTTCTAAAAAGCAATGGGAACCAAGTTAAATCTAAGCACAACTTATCATCCTCAAACGGACGGGCAAAGCGAAAGGACAATTCAGACCATGGAAGACATGCTTAGAGCTTGTGTAATTGATTTCGGAGGTAATTGGGATGATCACTTACCATTGATAGAATTTTCTTATAATAATAGTTATCACACAAGTATCAATGCTGCACCATTCGAAGCACTTTATGGATGAAAGTGCCGACCGCCAGTCTGTTGGGCAGAAATTGGAGAAAAGCAACTATCTGGACCTGAGATAGTACAAGAAACAACTGACAAAATTATTCAAGTCAAGGAACAACTAAAAGCAGTACGTGATCGACAAAAGAGTTATGCTGATAACAGACGAAAGCCGTTGGAATTTCAAAAAGGAGATAAAGTATTATTAAAGGTCTCTCCTTGGAAATAAGTGGTAAGATTCATCAAGAGGGGAAAGCTAAGCCCCAGGTATGTTGGACCTTTTAAGATTATTAGAAGAATAGGACCTGTAGCCTATCAGCTACAACTGCCAGAGGAAATGGCAGGAATACATTATGTATTTCATGTATCTAATCTCAAGAAATGCTTAGCTGATGAATCACTGATAATACCTCTTAAGGATATAAAGGAAATGAACAGTTAAAATTTATAGAAAGACCTCTACAAATTGAAGACAGGAAAGTCAAGAATCTCAAAAAAAGAGATTAGTTCTGGTTAAAGTGAAGTGGGACTTCAAAAGAGGACTAGAATACACATGGGAGATTGAATCAGAAATGCAAAGGAAATATCCACACTTGTTCCAGTAGACCTCGAGGACGAGCTCTAAAACAAGGTGGGGAGGATATAACAACCCTCCTGAAATTTTTCTGACACCCAAATATTTTTTTAAATATCCTTATATGTCCTAAAACACACCCCGTACGTGAAAACGGACCCCGAGTATCTTTATTTTTATAAAAATAAAATAAAAACAAGAAAAATGAGGCTCTTGCGGGGAGCGTAGCCTTTGGCTACTGCCTACGCGGGCCGCGAGCGATCAACAACGAGGCCTCACCCGGTGATGACACGTGCCAACACGTGTTGGACCTATTCGTGACTCGGATCAGCTAAGGCCTAGACCCCTTACTACGCGGGCCGCGTAGCCCGAGGTCTAACCTTACGCGGGCTGCGAGAAACCTGATTTCAGGCCCTATAAATAACAGGCATCGGGTCTTCAGAAAATTCGCTCAAAATTATTTTCTCTCTCGAAATATTACATAGTAGACACTATAATCGGGTATAATATCCCCCTAATTAACGAAATTCTGCTCCGTTGTAAGTATTATAACCCTAGTTACGTATTAGATACGCTGCCCGATTGATCCAGGGTTCCGTAACGACTGTCGTGGTTCTGCCTGACGTAGTCGTTGGAATGCCGTCTCGGGGAGGGTATCGTTAATATAAATAAAGGGTTATCATACTAACATATGTACATTTGTGTAAATTATAGATAAATCACCAGAAAACCCTAAAAGAAGTTTAAGACAGCAATGTGAGTTTATCCTCGTTTTGTAAACCTTTTTGTGAACTGTTTTACAAAACCTTAAATGCTTTACAATATGATTAAGCAGTGATTGAGTCTTTGTAGTTCTTCAATTACTGCCGGTATGTTGGGGTTTTGTATACAAAATGTGGAACACGTTACCATTGGACAACGAGTTAGCCAATGGGTAATATGACCCACCAGTTAGGATTGACAATACTGAATGAGTAATTGTGTAGAAATAAACAATGTGATAGCTCTCAATACTGTGTTAATTGATAAAACTCTTCTTGATTAAACTGGGATTCACTCACCAGTATTTCCCACTGACAAATGTTTTTAAAACGCGTTTCAGGTAACAAAATGTGAAAGCCAAATTAGAAGAAAGCCAGCTTGAGAGCACTGACAGCTTGGAAAAATGTGCCTATAAAAGTTAACTAAAAGACGATGTTTTAAATTCAATAAAATAGGGTTTATCCCTATGTTGTAATAAGAAACTTGGGTTTTACCCATGTGGTTATTAATATAAAATATGGTGGTTTTACTCTGATAAACATTTGCTAACTACGGTGCTGATGAAATTCCGCTGCCAAATTAATAAACAAAATGATACCACCGACACTGATGTTCGCGGCCGCCCGTTCCCGGAACAGATAAGGGGGCGGGGGTTGCGACAATAACTTTTTATACATAATTTGTTTTTTAAAAAGGTTATACCATAATAACGAGCATTTTTTTATCTTTAATATGAGTACCATATTGCGAATATATAGGCCGGTTATTGTACAATGGCCTTTATCGTACAATATGTACGCGATGCCCACAGCCGTACATTCTTCCATCATTTAAACACGTGTGAAACTATTTATATTATTAAATTAATCAAATTATATAACCCTACAAAAAGCAACTTGGATTGCCTCTATAGAATGAAAAGTCACTACTTTTCATTCTAGAGATGCAACCATTGTACGTATAATAATTAAGCAAAGGGGTATGTATGTGTAGTGTTTTAAAAGTAATACATTAACCAACGCACCTTTTGAAAATTATATCATATCATATCATATCATATATCTATACAATTAGCAGCTTAGGTTGCCTCTAAAGCACCATCGCATCCTTTCATCAAAACACACCATTTCATAATACTTCAAAAAGTAACTTAAGACGCGATCGTTTGGATCACGTCCCTTCAAAAAGTCACAACACTTCAAATTGCTTTTATATATACCAAATCTTTACAAAAAGTCACAACCCTTCATAAATATACAAAAAGTCACAAATCTGCAAACTACTTTTAAATATATCATATCCCTTACCAACTTGAGGTTGTTGGTGCATGTTTTGTGACAACTGCTTAATAGTTTGATTATTTAGTCTTTGGATATTTTGTATTGGGCTTAGCATTATTGGTTAGGGAGTTAATTAGTGTAATGGGCTTGGAGAATGGCCTAGCCCAGACCAAAGCCCATGTGCAAACCATGTCCTATATAAACAAGGCTTGGCATAAGGGTTTAGGTTAGACATTTGAGACATTTGGAGAAATCTATAGAGAGTGGCTAGGAGATTTCTTGTGGGTCTTGAATTGATTGTAAACTTCGTGTTGGATAATCAATAGAAGACCAGATTGAAAGTGCATCGTGTTCTTGATTCTGTTTCTACTCGTTTTCTGTGAAATCTGATCTAGGGGATTCCGCACTCTAGGTTAGATCGACGACTCTGTTACGATCCGCACGGATTAAGGGACCTACAATTATATATCATTATATAAAAACTCTGGAAAATCCTGAAATAGGTTTTTGACATTATAAATCATTGGAATCGTAATTTCGAGACGAATCTAACGGTATAATTTGGTAAAAACAGTTTTCGGATAACTTTTGTACGGTTTTGACAGTACAGTTATGGTAAAAGCTTGACAGGGACCAGTATAGGAGTTAGATTTGGATTTTGACACAGGTTACCAAAATTCATTTAAACTTTTACGCCGCGTGATGGCTAAGATGGAAAGTGGCAGTAAGGTTGTTAAAAACTGGCCAAAGCTTATAAACGTCAAAGAATATGCTGACTGGAAAAAGAAGGTTGAGGCATATGTTCAGAGTAAGGATACGAGAATGTGGAGCTGTATGATTGATGGATACGTTGCTCCCACACGTTGTCTTGAAGGAAGGGTAAAAGTAATTTCTTATGAGAAGATGGATGAATCTGAGAAACAGTTGGTTGATGCTGAGAAGAAAGCTTTCGCAGCAATAAAGATGTCCTTGCCTGAGAGTGTTAAACATACTTTCAAGAAGTATGGGACTTCTAAAGAGCTGTGGGAAGCTTTGAAAAAACGTTTTCAGATTCCTTCAAGATTGAATACATGTGAGCAAACATTGGTAGCTGAGCTTACAGATGTGAAGATTGGAGAGGAAGCTGCTGAGGAAGAAGAGAAGAAGGAAGCAGATGAGGAGAATGCTGAAAAGAAGGGTGCAAAAGTTTCAAAGGGCTTGACTGATGTGAATGGACTTACAACAGAAGTGAAGGTATCATCAGAATCTGTAAGTCTTACATGTCTTAATTGCACTGAACTACAGGGTAAGGTTAACAAACTATCCGAGCAAAACAAAATTCTTTTAGCTGATTTGGAAAACCGACAAGAGTTAAATGTTCTTTTGATTAAAAGAGAGTCAAACTGTTTAGATAAACTCAAATCAAATGAACAGGAGATTAGCAGTTTAACAAGCAAAGTCAATAAACTGTTGCAGATCATTGATTTGGCTCGTGAAACTCTGAAAGAAAAGACTAATGAATTTTCTGAAAAGTGCACAGAATTGGCTGATACACAAGCCAAAATTGTAGAACTTCAGGGTAAGTTAGACAAATTTGAAAATTCTTCGTTAGTCAGGACACAAATTCAAAAAGGTTTAAAAAGGAGTAATGATAAAATAGGGGTGGGGTTTACTAAAGCTTCATCTTCTGGACATCAAGACTACTCATTTTTACCAACTGAAGATGAGCTTACTGATTTTGTAACCACTGCACAAGTAGTAGTGGATCCGATAGCTGTGGACTTGCCAAATAGTCCAGTTTCTTTGAAAGAATCTGTAGGGTCTAACAGTACACCTCATAAAGTGGATGAGGATACTGAAGACGGAAATGTCAAAACATTTAAAATGGGGTCAAATAAAAAGAAAAGTTATAAGAAAAGATCCTGTTTTAAATGTCACAACAAAGGACATGTGGCAAGTTGTTTTCCTTTGAAGAAAGATAAACAAAAAGTTGATGAGGTTAAAGATGGGAATCAGGTTGGGTCAAACAATAATGTTAAATCAAGTTGTCAGACAAAGAAACCTGAACCTCAATCAAAACCCTCAACTTCGAAAAGATTTGATAGACCAAGAAGTATTTCTCCACAATTTAGTTATTATAATGGTAAATCAAATCGGTTTCAAAGTCAAAATAAAAATTTTGGATATCAAAATCGATACCAGACTTCTGGTAATCGAAATTTTCAAAGAAGAAACGAACATAGGAGTTTCAGAAACTCAAATGTTCAACAACATCCAAAATCTTTTCAAAATTCATGGTATAATAATGGGAGAAGCAGGTATCAAAATAATAATTTTGAAAGGTCAGAAAATCCGAGAGGTTATTGGAACTCTCGCAATCAAAGACCTAGTGGAAATTATCAATCTTGTTCAACAATGGGGAAGCAATCCAAGACTCCAGAAAGGAGTGGTGGATATTGGATGGATGTTCCTGTAATGGATGAATTTGGAAAACCCAAGACTATCAGGGCTTGGGTTCTCAAGATTAACTAAGTTGTTGAGTGAATGCAGGATGACTAAGAAGGACTGTTGATGTGTTCGACAGTGGTTATTTGTAACATCCGTCTCAATTTAACATGTTTATAACCTTAATTACGCATTTTATATGAAAAATGTGACTTTCTAAAAACTTTGTTAAGTCAAATTTCATACGTGTTTAAAGTAAACAAAATATAGTTCCAAGTGTTTACATAGTTCACTTAAAACAAAAACAACATAAAGTCATTGCGGAAGCTTCATTTGACATGCGCTCGGTTCACTTGATTGCTTGATCGTCTTCCGGATGCTTTCTATACTCCCCTATGATCAAAACCAACTTAAAAGTTAGTTTTGACAGCTTACAAACATGTATAAATAAGTTCCAATATCAAATAATGATAATCAAAATAAAATTTCCAAAAATCATGCCTCCCGCGTGTCGCGAAAGGCAACCTTTAATCTGTCGCGAGTCGCGCCCCAATTGAGGGACCCTGTCGCATATCGCGAGGGAGACTAATTTCCAGCAGGTCCGTTTCTGAACCTGCATTTTCTGCCCAGCTCAATTATTCAACAAAAATCGAACTTTAAACGGCCATAACTTTTTATCTACTAGTCCATTTTAGGCGATTCTTTTTCCTATGCGTTCGAAATTTAATTCTCCATCTTATGGAGTTAAAACCTGACATTCCACTAGTTCAAAAATTCAGATTTCAAGCTCTCGGCTTGAAATCCCTTTTTAACACTTTTGACCCGTTTCATGATTCCTTAAACCACTTTCACCCATCATTTTGCTACATTAAAGTATCTACTTTTATTTCGTAATCTTAATACTAATTCCTAAACAACCTCTAAGGGCTTTTTGGTCAATTTTAGTCCTTCATTTTACGACGAAGGACTTTCGCTAATATTTGACCAAGAATATCGCTTTTATCAATAATACTACATATGCGTACCTGGCTCGAGTCATAGGATTGGCCCGTTTAAATATCTTTCACTATTAATTTCAAATTAATACCAACGCGAACCGTATGATATTTCCTGTAATCACAAAACTCAACAAGCGATCATCAATTAATATTGTCAAATGATCTTGCCAATGTCATTTGACCCGTTTAGTCCGAACGACCCTTTTTCCATTATGAGATGATATCTAGTTACCATCTCGCCCTTTTACCCATTCCGGTTTACACCATAACGTAGTGTTTCAAAATTTCTTATTAGTTCATCGTCATATGACTAATTTACCAATTTACCCTTTTTGCCATTGTTTATGATTTCTCACCTTTGCACTAGTTTCGACTCATATTATTTGCGTCGGAACATTATAACTCTATTACTAACTTTTCCTTATTCATTTTCAATACACACAACTGATGTATACTAAAAAGGGTGTAAGCTTTTACTTACCTCGCATCCAAATTAGTCTTTCCTTTTCGTACTTGCTCCGTTTGACCCACTTCATTCCCAAGCCTCCATCTAGCTTGTCAAGAGTCAAACTATCATCATAATTCACAAGGTGGTTAGATTAGTCATTATAACCACGACTATTCCACCTTACGTATTTTCTATGTCAAAACTACTATTCGACTCCGTCCATGGTTAGTTTAACTTTTCAAAAGTTAACTACCCTTAATTATATGATATGTGCATATAAGCTAAATCGACTTCCTAATTAAAATTTGTATTACCCCACATCACACGTAATTAGTCGAACTAGGAAATTACGCGTTTGATTCATAATTTCAACATATGAACATTGTGGGCATAATTTATAACATCAACAATCAAGTTTCGTATCACTGAAAATAGGCTATTTTTGGTGACCTGTTTTACCTGTTTACAAGTCTTCAAAAATTATGATTTTTTTATGTGGCGTACCTCTCGGAGGGTTAGAGCTTGTGTTAAAATTTCAAGATCTAACTCTTTACCAAAAATTCGTAAAAATTCATCTACTAAGCTGCAATCAGATTCGTCACTTCTGACTGCAGCTTACGGAAAAATTCATTAAAAATTCCTCGTTTATCCGATTGACGAAATTCCAATTGGTGATTCTTTTAATCACTTAAAAATTTCTACAGTAAGAATTTGAGATCATAACTCAATTCCTAAATTGAGTTATGACATTCGTAATGGGCTGCAAATTCTGCCAGAAAACGCAGCTTGAACCTTTGATACGGAAAAATTCATAAAACGCTCAATTTTCGTCGAAAAAATGCGATTCCAGTGGGGTTTTAAAGATATTTCCTGGAATTACATTTTAGACTCAAGAAACACATGTTTTTGTCCCGTTTTGTCCACGTTACAACCAATACAAGTCGGCTGTAAATTCTGATCAGAAGCTGTTTGAATTCAACTTTCAATCGAAACATGTTTATGACATTATAGCACTATTTTTAGCCATCAAAAACCCTAAAAACATCACATTACACGAATTTAGCATCATCACACTTATCACCTTAAATGGTGATCATGAATTCACAAGATTTAGACCTAATTTCATCATATGTTTGCCTAGGGTTTACTCCTAGACACTACAATGTTCCTATTTCATCATATAACGAACATGCAACCATCTAATTCGAATTCTCTAAGTTTGCTCAGAAATTTAACTAGAGATTCTTACAAAATTTACATACATTGTGACTCCTTTTTCAGTGGAGATCACTATTCCGTACTTGGATTTCGGTTTGGTCTTGATTTGAACCTTCGATTTGAGAATTTTGTGAGGAATTAGGGTTTAAAGGGAAGCTCTGGATCGCCCCCTGTGTTTCTGTCGATCTCCACACACACAAGTGTGTGTTGGAGTTTTAAATTTTTTATTTTATTTTACTAGTTTCGTTTTAAACGCTTTTGGTCCCTCAACTTTTCCCAAGTTTCATTTAGGGTGTTTTAATCAAGTTTCCTTATTACTACAACACTTGTGATTAACTAGGTTATTTATTCCTAGTTATTTCATCTCATTTATATCTGACATTAAATTTATAATATAAAGATTTATATTTTCGGCTACGACCCAATTTATTTTAAGTCCCGTTATCTCGGGCTGTTTATAAACTTTTATTTTCTTCAAAAGTTTCCGTTCAACTTTTATTCAATATTAGGTTTATTTGTTTAAATCCTAATATATACCGGGTTAATTTCACCACTAACGGTATTTTACCCGTTCATCAATGTTAACGTGGTTTGATTACCAAACTCGTTTTCGGGGTGTTACAAGTCTACCCCCCTTAAAGAGGTTTCGTCCCCGAAACCTTATTTACGTAGCTCATGAATTTAGACTAAACGAACTTGGTTTCGTTTTCAATTATTCTTTTCATTCTAACGTTTTCACTTATATCGACGCACACGTCTTTCATGTGTAAGGCCTCGTGGGCCGTTACTTTCAGCTTTTATCTTTCTAGACCGAGTTGTCACTTGACAACTTAGACTCATCAGTCTGTTAACATGTTTATCCCACGCTTGTCTTATATTGTAACACCCCAAAAAAATAAAACTTTATATTGGAACTATAAAGTATAAATAGACGAGAATTTATTAACTAGGAACTTTTAACCTAGTTAGTTACAAGACTAGAAATAGCTTATAGAAGGGTTAAAAGCCACTAAATGATATGTTGAACAAATTAGAGGGGCCTTAGTTGTTAAATTTGAAACTAAGCTAATTAATAAAAAAAAATAAACCAAACACCCCATTTAGAGGTGTTGGTAGACCAAGAATGAGTAGGGGCGACATCCCCATCTCCAAAACCCTAAAATCTCATTAATCTTGCAAATTGAAGGATAAATCCAAGTAGAAATCGAGAATTGAGCCTAGAATCGTAATCCTCATCACAAGAGGATTGTAAGGTATGTAAAATCTAATGAAATCTCTTAACTTGAATTTCTCATGATTTTGGAAAATCTGAAAAATGGATGTTGCATGTGTGTTATTTGGTTTGATTAGAATTGAGAAGGTGTTTAGAAGTGAAACCTAGCTAATTTCATGTGAAATCATGACCAAATTCAGGAAAATGCCATGAACACCTTGAAGGTGGGTTGTGGGTTTTACATGATGATGATGAATACTAGGGTTTAGATGATTATCCTAGTGTAAATTGATTATAGAAAAATGATTTCAGAAAGGTATGATGATTAAAATGCTATATGAGGGCTTTATTGATGTTAAGTTAACTAGCTAGCAAACTATGAACTTAAATGCAAATGATGTAGAAATTCTGCCCTCATAGTGTTTGTAGAAATGCCTCAAAGAAGGCTTAAAAATAGAAATGTAAAGCTTTACCGCATAATTATGACGTTTTGGTATAATATGCGAAGTGAGGTCTAAAGAGAGAGTTCTAAACATGTCTTGAATTGAACTCTATAGGACAAGATACCGGAACGTCGAGTGGACAAGCCGGTGGTGATTCGCGGTTGAAGGGCGTGCGCTAAGGTATGTAACTTGACCCGTTACATTAAGTAAATTTAGATCATTGTAATTGGTATAGTTGAATTTTAAAATACAAGTTGTTATGAATTAAAGCGATGATATCGCTATATTGAATATTGGGTCGAAAGTTGATTAGAACTCGTTGGTAGTTGTCAAGAAGGAAGAAATTCCGTAGACGAGCCAAACGGGTCGGATAATCAAGTAAGACATGATTAATGCTCCGGATTATGATGGGTTGATTGTTGATTTTGAATATTATATAATATATTAGAATTACGAGATTTTAAAGTATCAATATCATAGAAAACTGAAATCCGAGAGTTGGGGTCTTGGTATAATGAACAAACAAAATAAAACATGGAATTCCAGGTACTACCGTAAATTACGGTAGTACCGTAATTTACGGTGGACATTATATGTTTACGGTGTGAGACTCCTGATTTACGGTGAACCAAGAATCCCCAGGACTCACCGTAAATTACGGTAACACCGTAATTTACGGTGGAACAGAAAACTTTAAATTTTTTTATTTATTTTAAATTGATGATTGGATCATATGTTAAGTCTTATGTACTAAAGTCAAAACTAATGTTTTAATGGTTTTGACCCTAGGTGATTAGATGGACCTTACGGATGGTGGTCAAGCAACGTCGAAGAACCGAACACAATTTTTGAAGCTTCCGCTATGTTTTAATCTTACTTAATCTTTGTTCTTGGGTTGTAACTAAATTCTCAAACAACTTTTGTATGTTCTAATTTAGTCATTAATTGACTAAGGAGGTTTTTGATACTTCTGAAACTTATGTTAAACTATTATCTTTTGTATAAAATTCTACTTATATTTAAGTAAATGAAGAGGGTGTTACAAGTTGGTAATCAGAGCTCAAAGTTGTCAATAAGTGTTCGGTTCAAGCTTGATCGATCGTCCGGTAAGAACTAACTTATTGTGTTAATAAATTATGTACTATGTAGAAAATGAGAAATGAACAAATATGCATGAAAAGAGTGTGTAAGCTCACTCAAAAACAAGAAATACATGAAACAAGAATTATTAAATCAAGTCATGAACTTGATTGAATTGAAACAAGAATTATTAAATCAAGTCATGAACTTGATTGAATTGAAACAAGGATGATTAAATCAAGTTACGAACTTGATTGAATTGAAACAAGAATGATTAAATCGAGTTATGAACTTGATTAAATCAAAACAAGTAAAGCATGTGTTATAAATGGAATGTTTAACAACTTATGTAAACATTTCAGAAATAGAGATGGCTGATAAACCTAACGATGATGCGGTGCCAAGAGTCACCGAACAAGTGAGGGGAGTGATTGCCGAAGAGGTTGGAAAGGCGATCGAAAACAGTTTGTCGGGCTTTATTGATAAAATTCAAAACACAGTTTTATCAATAGTAGAAGATAGAATCAAGAAACTGGAAGATGATTCAAATGTAGCAAAGGAAAAGCATGGTGGACGAAAGCCTTGTTCATACAAGGAATTCATGGCCTGTAAACCACCAATATATAATGGGGAGGTTGATCCAATTGTGTGCCAACGATGGCTAAGTGATATCGAAGGAGTATTCGAGAGAACTCATTGTGATGAAAATGACTACGTAGCTTATGGTACGGGTCAATTAAGAGGTCAAGCGAAAGACTGGTGGGATAACAAAAAGAAGGAGATTGAAAGTGAAGCGGCTAAGGCCATGACATGGGAGGAGTTTAAGACGCCGTTTCTTAAACACCATAGTCCCAAAGCGGTCATAAATAGAATCAAGGAAGAGTTCATGCAACTCAGACATAAGGGTGAATCCATAGACAAGATCACGGGGATGTTTATGGACAAGATAAAGTTCTGTGATGATTTGGTGACAAATGAAGAACAAAAGGTTTATTACTACTATAACATGCTAAGTGCGGAGTATAGAGAGTTCATAACCCCTTCAAAATATGAGACCCTTACCGAGATTGTCAATGCTGCTCGGGAAAGGGAGATCGAACTGAAAAAGAGCATAGAACGGGGTGAACGAAGGGCACAAGATGTGAATCCAAGCCCTACTAAGAAGGCACGAACAAACGAAAGCGCAAAGAAATCTGATACGAAAGGCGGGTCGCCAAGTTGCAGAATCTGCGGGAAGGGTCATAAAGGCGAATGCCGTTACAAGGATAAGCCTTGTCCCATATGCAAGAAAACGGGACATATGGCTATATCGTGCCCGGAGAAAGTGACGGTTTGTTACAATTGTTATCGAATGGGACACAAGAAGTCGGAATGCCCGGAGCTGGTTGGAAAGAAGGATGGGCAGGAACCGAAAGGTGAAGCCCCGAAAGCAAAGGCAAGATCTTTTCAACTAACCGCCGCAGAAGCAAAGGTTGAACCTGACGTGGTCTCAGGTATATTTGCTGTAAATTCAATTCTTGCACACGTGTTATTTGATACGGGTGCGAATAAATCCTTTGTTTCATATGGACTTATTCGACATCCTTCATTCGTTCTAACAAAATTACCTGTGCCTTTAGAAGTAGAGATAGGTAATAACAAGAGCTTTATTGTTTGTGATGTATGTGAAAATTGTAAACTGAGCATCGACGATGAAGAATATTTGATAAATCTAATCCCGATGTCGATGGGAGAATTTCAAGTAGTCGTTGGGATGGATTGGCTATCTCGACACCATGAAAAGGTCGTGTGCTTCCGTAAAGAGATAAAACTAACATCTCCGAGCGGGAAACACGTCACCATTTATGGCGAAAAAGGAGGCAACCCCATAGTATGCTCAATGTTGAAAGCTCACAAGCTAATGAAGCGAGGAAGCAAGGCATTCATGATATACGCTAATGAGCCCGAGAAAGAATCACGAAAGATTGGATATGTACCGGTAGTACGAGATTATGAAGATGTTTTTCCAGAAGATTTACCGGGGATACCGCCTGAACGGGAAATAGAGTTCGGGATCGAATTGATTCCGGGTGCGAAAGCCGTAGCAAAAGCCCCGTACCGACTTGCACCGTCGGAATTACAAGAGTTGATGTCCCAAATTCAAGACCTGCTTGACAAGGGATTCATAAGGCCGAGTGTGTCTCCTTGGGGCGCACCGGTGTTGTTCGTAAGAAAGAAAGACGGGAGCATGCGCATGTGTATCGATTACCGGGAGTTAAACAAACTCACGGTAAAGAACCGATACCCGCTCCCAAGAATAGATGACTTATTCGACCAATTACAAGGCGCGAACTGGTTTTCAAAAATTGACCTTAGGTCGGGGTATCACCAACTAAAGGTCAAAGAAGAAGATGTGCCGAAGACGGCTTTCCGCACGAGATACGGACATTACGAATTCCTCGTGATGTCGTTTGGGCTAACAAACGCACCCGCGGCTTTCATGGACCTCATGAACCGGGTTTGCAAGCCAATGTTGGATAAGTCGGTCATCGTGTTTATCGATGATATCTTGGTGTACTCGAAAAGTGAAGCTGAACACGCACACCACTTACAAGAAGTGTTAGAAACACTTAGGCGAGAGAAGTTATATGCAAAATTCTCTAAATGTGCCTTTTGGTTACGAGAGGTTCAATTTTTAGGCCATGTCATAAATGCCGACGGAGTATTGGTGGATCCGTCAAAGATAGAGGCTGTGTCAAAATGGAATCCCCCGAAGAACCCTTCAGAAATTAGAAGCTTTTTGGGGCTTGCGGGGTACTATAGGAGATTCATTCAAGATTTCTCCAAGATTTCGTCACCGCTAACAAAGCTAACCCAAAATAAAGCAAAGTTTATTTGGGGAATCGATCAAGAAAAAGCGTTTCAAACGCTAAAAGAAAAGCTAACTCAAGCTCCGGTACTGACATTGCCGGACGGAGTCGAAGACATGGTGGTTTATTCGGATGCTTCATTATCGGGGCTCGGTTGCGTGTTGATGCAACGGGGCAAGGTAATAGCCTATACCTCGAGACAATTGAAGATACACGAGAAGAAATATCCCACGCACGATCTTGAGTTGGCAGCGGTAGTATTTGCATTAAAAATATGGAGGCATTACTTGTATGGGGTAAAGTGCACCATATTCACCGACCACAAGAGCTTGAAATACTTCTTTGATCAGAAGGAGTTAAATATGCGACAAAGGCGATGGCTGGAAACGGTGAAAGACTACGATTGTGAGATACATTATCACCCCGGAAAGGCAAATGTGGTAGCGGACGCTCTAAGCAGAAAAGCGGACTATGTCCCAATACGAGTGAGGTCGATGCAACTCGTGGTGACCTCGGGTATACTTGAACGTATTCGAGAGGCGCAGTTAGAAGCTGTAAAAGAAGAAAATTGGAAGAAAGAAAGAATAATCGGTCAATTGAAAGATTTGTCGGATGGGAATCATGGGTTGAAGACTCGATCCGGAAGGATATGGGTCCCACATACTTGTGGAGTAAAGGCGCTTCTACTTAATGAAGCTCATAAATCCCGTTATTCGATTCATCCGGGTGCAACCAAGATGTACAATGATTTGAAACAAAATTATTGGTGGCCCGGAATGAAGAGGGACGTGGCGAAATATGTGGAAAAATGCTTGACATGTTTACAAGTCAAGGCGGAGCATCAGAAACCATACGGAAAACTCCAACCGTTAGAAATTCCGGTTTGGAAATGGGAACATATTACAATGGACCTGTTAACCAAGTTGCCTAAGACGAATCGTGGTTTTGATGCCATATGGGTAGTGGTGGATAGACTGACGAAAAGTGCTCACTTCATTCCAATTCGTGAGACTTATACGTCAGAAAAGATGTCAGAAGTTTATACCAATGAAATCATAGCACGTCATGGGGTGCCGGTGTCCATCGTGTCTGATAGGGATACCCGGTTTACCTCAAATTTCTGGCGAGATTTCCAAGAGCAAATGGGGACCAAATTGTTCATTAGCACTGCGTACCATCCTCAAACGGATGGACAAAGTGAAAGAACGATACAAACATTGGGGGACATGCTACGGGCGTGTATAATCGACTTTGGAGGCAGTTGGGATGTCCACTTACCGTTAGTCGAGTTTTCGTATAACAACAGTTACCAATCTAGTATTAAGATGGCACCATACGAAATGCTTTACGGTAGGAAGTGTCGAACCCCGGTATGTTGGGGTGAAGTGGGTCCACGTGAACTCGCCCACCAAGATATAGTACGAGCCACAAATGAAAAGATTGATAAAGTTCGGGCACACTTGAAAGCGGCTCAAAACAGGCAAAAGGCATATGCTGATAAAAGGAAAAGGCCAATCGAATTCCAAGTTGGTGACATGGTCATGCTAAAAGTTTCCCCATGGAAGGGCGTTATTAGATTCAGAAAAAGGGTGAAGCTAAGCCCAAGATTTATTGGGCCATTTAAAATTATCGGGAGAGTTGGCAAAGTAGCTTACCGTCTTGAATTACCAGAGGAGCTAAGTGGAATCCATGGCACGTTCCACGTGTCACAATTAAGAAAGTGCCTAGCAGACGAAACGGCCTATATCCATTACGATGATATCGAAGTGGATAATAGTCTGAATTATGCGGTGAGACCGGTAGAGATTTTAGACCGAAAGGTCAAACGTTTACGAAATAAACAAATTGACCAAGTCAAAGTCAAATGGGAGCATAGGAAAGGTTCGGACACTACATGGGAGTCCGAAGAGGAGATGCGACGTCTTCACCCTACATTATTTGGTACGTACTTCGGTTTCGGGGACGAAACCCTTTTTAAGGGGGGTGGACTTGTAACACCCCGAAAATATAAAACTTTATATTGGAACTATAAAGTATAAATAGACGAGAATTTATTAACTAGGAACTTTTAACCTAGTTAGTTACAAGACTAGAAATAGCTTATAGAAGGGTTAAAAGCCACTAAATGATATGTTGAACAAATTAGAGGGGCCTTAGTTGTTAAATTTGAAACTAAGCTAATTAATAAAAAAAAAATAAACCAAACACCCCATTTAGAGGTGTTGGTCGACCAAGAATGAGCAGGGGCGACATCCCCATCTCCAAAACCCTAAAATCTCATTAATCTTGCAAATTGAAGGATAAATCCAAGTAGAAATCGAGAATTGAGCCTAGAATCGTAATCCTCATCACAAGAGGATTGTAAGGTATGTAAAATCTAATGAAATCTCTTAACTTGAATTTCTCATGATTTTGGAAAATCTGAAAAATGGATGTTGCATGTGTGTTATTTGGTTTGATTAGAATTGAGAAGGTGTTTAGAAGTGAAACCTAGCTAATTTCATGTGAAATCATGACCAAATTCAGGAAAATGCCATGAACACCTTGAAGGTGGGTTGTGGGTTTTACATGATGATGATGAATACTAGGGTTTAGATGATTATCCTAGTGTAAATTGATTATAGAAAAATGATTTCAGAAAGGTATGATGATTAAAATGCTATATGAGGGCTTTATTGATGTTAAGTTAACTAGCTAGCAAACTATGAACTTAAATGCAAATGATGTAGAAATTCTGCCCTCATAGTGTTTGTAGAAATGCCTCAAAGAAGGCTTAAAAATAGAAATGTAAAGCTTTACCGCATAATTATGACGTTTTGGTATAATATGCGAAGTGAGGTCTAAAGAGAGAGTTCTAAACATGTCTTGAATTGAACTCTATAGGACAAGATACCGGAACGTCGAGTGGACAAGCCGGTGGTGATTCGCGGTTGAAGGGCGTGCGCTAAGGTATGTAACTTGACCCGTTACATTAAGTAAATTTAGATCATTGTAATTGTTATAGTTGAATTTTAAAATACAAGTTGTTATGAATTAAAGCGATGATATCGCTATATTGAATATTGGGTCGAAAGTTGATTAGAACTCGTTGGTAGTTGTCAAGAAGGAAGAAATTCCGTAGACGAGCCAAACGGGTCGGATAATCAAGTAAGACATGATTAATGCTCCGGATTATGATGGGTTGATTGTTGATTTTGAATATTATATAATATATTAGAATTACAAGATTTTAAAGTATCAATATCATAGAAAACTGAAATCCGAGAGTTGGGGTCTTGGTATAATGAACAAACAAAATAAAACATGGAATTCCAGGTACTACCGTAAATTACGGTAGTACCGTAATTTACGGTGGACATTATATGTTTACGGTGTGAGACTCCTGATTTACGGTGAACCAAGAATCCCCAGGACTCACCGTAAATTACGGTAACACCGTAATTTACGGTGGAACAGAAAACTTTAAATTTTTTTATTTATTTTAAATTGATGATTGGATCATATGTTAAGTCTTATGTACTAAAGTCAAAACTAATGTTTTAATGGTTTTGACCCTAGGTGATTAGATGGACCTTACGGATGGTGGTCAAGCAACCTCGAAGAACCGAACACAATTTTTGAAGCTTCCGCTATGTTTTAATCTTACTTAATCTTTGTTCTTGGGTTGTAACTAAATTCTCAAACAACTTTTGTATGTTCTAATTTAGTCATTAATTGACTAAGGAGGTTTATGATACTTCTGAAACTTATGTTAAACTATTATCTTTTGTATAAAATTCTACTTATATTTAAGTAAATGAAGAGGGTGTTATATATATTAACAAGCGCTTTGTATTTGTCATGACATTTTCTCAACCTTGAATAGTTCCTCCGGCTAGACTATTTAGTCGCCGCCACTTCATACCTCGTCATCTAGGTATACTATTTTGCCATCTCCGGCCTTATGTGTGTTTAAGATTTTCTAAATCTCCTCATGTTACTTATGTTTGTTAAAAAAGGCTGCTTTTGACTAAAAACTAAATTTTTAGTTGACGTTTTCTCTGTCTTATGTCTTTTATTTCATATCTCTGATTTTATTTAGTAAAACTTTATTTAATTGCAAAACAACAATCATTAGTTTTTACTAGTTTTACCTTTGTACATATAAAATGTTTTTCTTTTCTATTGAACTATTATATAATCACATTCGTTAATGTGATCGCTACTTTTCTCAATAGCATTATATTGAGAGCTTTCCACTTGGATAATTACCCCCCGTTCAAGTTTCCATATGAACTAATCCTATTATTTCTTTGTTATTCATCATCGTGAATAACACATGTTTCTATTAAACTTCTCTTGGAAACATCATCCTGAATAAATATCCTATTCAGGTTTTATCAGATATATGCAACCGTTATTCCCTACGTGTTTGTTGCATATTACTACTTGTGCAATTAAATTTAAAAGTGTGCACCTGATAATGCTTGCCCTTAATGGGCTTTCCTTGCCTTTGACTTTGTTTGCGATCCTCACGCGATTTAGGTCCTTGATGAGTATGCTCTGCTTGTCATACCTCGGACCGTTCCACCGTCATATCCACAATTCGTTCAACTCTCGTCATCTTCAGATGCGAGTATCCTTCAACTAAATATTTACAAAAGTTAGTAATTTCAACATTAATAAATGCACGTATTGTAATACAAGGCTTTTTACTACACGTGATTTCGTTAACTATATTAATCATTTTCGTTGGTGTAACGTGTATTACACGATACCCTATGTGTTGTTCACAACACCTTAATCCTACTAAACTATTAACATACATGTACTTACCGGATTTGCGATCAAGCCTCGAACCGAACACACTTTATTCTTTAACCATGAGCTCTGATTACCAACTTGTAACATCCGTCTCAATTTAACATGTTTATAACCTTAATTACGCATTTTATATGAAAAATGTGACTTTCTAAAAACTTTGTTAAGTCAAAGTTCATACGTGTTTAAAGTAAACAAAATATAGTTCCAAGTGTTTACATAGTTCACTTAAAACAAAAACAACATAAAGTCATTGCGGAAGCTTCATTTGACATGCGTTCGGTTCACTTGATTGCTTGATCGTCTTCCGGATGCTTTCTATACTCACCTATGATCAAAACCAACTTAAAAGTTAGTTTTGACAGCTTATAAACATGTATAAATAAGTTCCAATATCAAATAATGATAATCAAAATAAAATTTCCAAAAATCATGCCTCCCGCGTGTCGCGAAAGGCAACCTTTAATCTGTCGCGAGTCGCGCCCCAATTGAGGGACCCTGTCGCATGTCGCGGGGGAGACTAATTTCCAGCAGGTCCGTTTCTGAACCTGCATTTTCTGCCCAGCTCAATTATTCAACAAAAATCGAACTTTAAACGGCCATAACTTTTTATCTACTAGTCCGTTTTAGGCGATTCTTTTTCCTATGCGTTCGAAATTTAATTCTCCATCTTATGGAGTTAAAACCTGACATTCCACTAGTTCAAAAATTCAGATTTCAAGCTCTCGGCTTGAAATCCCTTTTTAACACTTTTGACCCGTTTCATGATTCCTTAAACCACTTTCACCCATCATTTTGCTACATTAAAGTATCTACTTTTATTTCGTAATCTTAATACTAATTCCTAAACAACCTCTAAGGGTCGTTTGCCCGGTTTTCCCATCAAGGGCTTTTTGGTCAATTTTAGTCCTTCATTTTACGACGAAGGACTTTCGCTAATATTTGACCAAGAATATCGCTTTTATCAATAATACTACATATGCGTACCTGGCTCGAGTCATAGGATTGGCCCGTTTAAATATCTTTCACTATTAATTTCTAATTAATACCAACGCGAACCGTATGATATTTCCTGTAATCACAAAACTCAACAAGAATTAATATTGTCAAATGATCTTGCCAATGTCATTTGACCCGTTTAGTCCGAACGACCCTTTTTCCATTATGAGATGATATCTAGTTACCATCTCGCCCTTTTACCCATTCTGGTTTACACCATAACGTAGTGTTTCAAAATTTCTTATTAGTTCATCGTCATATGACTAATTTACCAATTTACCCTTTTTGCCATTGTTTATGATTTCTCACCTTTGCACTAGTTCCGACTCATATTATTTGCGTCGGAACATTATAACTCTATTACTAACTTTTCCTTATTCATTTTCAATACACACAACTGATGTATACTAAAAAGGGTGTAAGCTTTTACTTACCTCGCATCCAAATTACGCTTTCCTTTTCGTACTTGCTCCGTTTGACCCACTTCATTCCCAAGCCTCCATCTAGCTTGTCAAGAGTCAAACTATCATCATAATTCACAAGGTGGTTAGATTAGTCATTATAACCACGACTATTCCACCTTACGTATTTTCTATGTCAAAACTACTATTCGACTCCGTCCATGGTTAGTTTAACTTTTTAAAAGTTAACTACCCTTAATTATATGATATGTGCATATAAGCTAAATCGACTTCCTAATTAAAATTTGTATTACCCCACATCACACGTAATTAGTCGAACTAGGAAATTACGCGTTTGATTCATAATTTCAACATATGAACATTGTGGGCATAATTTATAACATCAACAATCAAGTTTCGTATCACTGAAAATAGGCTATTTTTGATGACCTGTTTAACCTGTTTACAAGTCTTCAAAAATTATGATTTTTTTATGTGGCGTACCTCTCGGAGGGTTAGACCTTGTGTTAAAATTTCAAGATCTAACTCTTTACCAAAAATTCGTAAAAATTCATCTACTAAGCTGCAATCAGATTCGTCACTTCTGACTGCAGCTTACGGAAAAATTCATTAAAAATTCCTCGTTTATCCGATTGACGAAATTCCAATTGGTGATTCTTTTAATCACTTAAAAATTTCTACAGTAAGAATTTGAGATTATAACTCAATTCCTAAATTGAGTTATGACATTCTTAATGGGCTACAAATTCTGCCAGAAAACGCAGCTTGAACCTTTGATACGGAAAAATTCATAAAACGCTCAATTGTCGTCGAAAAAATGCGATTCCAGTGGGGTTTTAAAGATATTTCCTGGAATTACATTTTAGACTCAAGAAACACACGTTTTTGTCCCGTTTTGTCCACGTTACAGCCAATACAAGTCGGCTGTTAATTCTGATCAGAAGCTGTTTGAATTGAACTTTCAATCGAAACATGTTTATGACATTATAGCACTATTTTTAGCCATAAAAAACCCTAAAAACATCACATTACACGAATTTAGCATCATCACACTTATCACCTTCAATGGTGATCATGAATTCACAAGATTTAGACCTAATTTCATCATATGTTTGTCTAGGGTTTACTCCTAGACACTACAATGTTCCTATTTCATCATATAACGAACATGCAACCATCTAATTCGAATTCTCTAAGTTTGCTCAGAAATTTAACTAGAGATTCTTACGAAATTTACATACATTGTGACTCCTTTTTCAGTGGAGATCACTAATCCGTACTTGGATTTCGGTTTGGTCTTGATTTGAACCTTCGATTTGAGAATTTTGTGAGGAATTAGGGTTTAAAGGGAAGCTCTGGATCGCCCCCCTGTGTTTCTGTCGATCTCCACACACACAAGTGTGTGTTGGAGTTTTAAATTTTTTATTTTATTTTACTAGTTTCGTTTTAAACGCTTTTGGCCCCTTAACTTTTCCCAAGTTTCATTTAGGGTGTTTTAATCAAGTTTCCTTATTACTACAACACTTGTGATTAACTAGGTTATTTATTCCTAGTTATTTCATCTCATTTATATCTGACATTAAATTTATAATATAAAGATTTATATTTTCGGGTACGACCCAATTTATTTTAAGTCCCGTTATCTCGGGCTGTTTATAAACTTTTATTTTCTTCAAAAGTTTTCGTTCAACTTTTATTTAATATTAGGTTTATTTGTTTAAATCCTAATATTTACCAGGTTAATTTCACCACTAACGGTATTTTACCCATTCATCAATGTTAACGTGGTTTGATTACCAAACTCGTTTTCGGGGTGTTACATTATTCCTGTAAAGCATCTGAGGTGAATAGTAGGTTAACATGGGTAACCAACTATTTACTTCTATGATTGTCTTAACATTGAAAAACTTTTATTAGATTTAAAGTGGGAGTCTGTTTGTGTTTAAATTTCTGTTTTTTGAAACTTGTTCCATAAAACCAAAAATTTAGGGGGGGGGGGGGGGAATTCCTCTAAGCCAAAAAGAGTTTAGATAGTGCGTGTGTTTAGGGGGAGTAAGTTATAAAATTTAAAAAAAATCCAAAAACATTGAAAAATAAAAAACATAAAAAATAGAAAATAAAAAATGAGTTTTCATGGTGTGAAAAAGAAGAAATGATAGTACATCAGCAAGTTAGACTGTCACACTCAAACTGAATTAAATGCTTAAGTGTGATAGCAGCTTCATCATATGATGTACCAGTAGGCAAAAAGGATGAAATAATCAACTTACCAATGTGATATAAATCTAAATGCACTGAGTATGAGTGGGGAACACATCAGTGGTGTATGGTTTAATGACCTTAAATCTTGCGTTGATAGATTGCCAAAATCTGAAGTTTTGGGTCTTTATACTGTTATTTCATCTGGGGATATCAGGGTTGCCCTTCTACTGCATCCAGATACATGTTGACCTAGGCACAACCAGGATATCTTAAAAGAGCTAAAAATGCCAAAACCCTGAAAATGAAGAAGCTCTCATAGAGAGTCATTCAAAAAATGCAAAAAGCATAAATCGTACCAAAAATGGTATTTGTCTTAGCCCTCGTTAGATATTTTGGTCTCTCTGCTGTACGGAAGTACTGACCTGTTCACCAATTATCTAAACGTTGGAAAAACAAAACGGATGAATTCAGTATACTCACCTACTACGATGAATCTTTGTGCATACCTTGATCGCGGGGGTATATCCTGAAGTGGGACACATTAGTATATCAGAAATAAAGTTACCTTAACGTATCATACGGTAATGGTACTTGAAATGTTCATGCATTTTGTTTTGGTGGACAAACATACTGGTAATCGTCTTGAACTGCTTTTCACGAAAAACTACATAAAAGAATTAATAAATGGTGTGAAACAGTTTGATTTTGCTGATATGATCTTCTTGCACATGATACTCACAAAAAGATATATTGTAAATATTTTTGAGTTTAGCTTAGTTTGTTTAGTTTGTTTTGAAAAATATAAAATATACCAAAAATATTTCTTTTTAAAAAGACTTCCATTTTGAACTGACCGGTTGTTGTTTTTGCATGATAAGATAAAATATTGGTTTATCTTTAAATGTGAAAAAGACTAATGGTTTTTCAAGATACTTGCTTGTGTTGCTAAACAGATTGATGCGGTTATCAAAATGAAGTGCAGAATACAAGTAAAGTGCAGATTGAGAGTGATGTGAAGATGTGTGAAGATGCATGGTAGGATCCTTCTACTACATTGCAGAGAAAGAGATATGGAAGAATTTAGAGATACTTGCTTAACCAAAGATTGCTAGTTCACTGATCTACAACGAAGGAAAGTTTTGGATATTGGAAGCATCAGCTAAGGGGGAGTTTGCTAATGTCAGAAACTGTGTAGCTGCGCTATCCAAAGACCAAAAGACTGCAAGATGTTTGAAGACAAAGTTACACTATGAAGCTATTGTCAAGGGAGAGTTTGTTGGTGCATGTTTTGTGACAACAGCTTAATAGTTTGATTATTTAGTCTTTGGATATTTTGTATTGGGCTTAGAATTATTGGTTAGGGAGTTAATTAGTGTAATGGGCTTGGAGAATGGCCTGGCCCAGACCAAAGCCCATGTGCGAACCTTGTCCTATATAAACAAGGCTTGGCATAAGGGTTTAGGTTAGACATTTGAGACATTTGGTGAAATCTATAGAGAGTGGCTAGGAGATTTCTTGTGGGTCTTGAATTGATTGTAAACTTCGTTTGAAGATAATCAATAAAGATCGGGTTTATAGTGATTTCTGTTTCTACTCATTTTCTGTGAAATCTGATCCAGAGGATTCCGCACTCTAGGTTAGATTGACGATTCTGTTACGATCCGCACGGATTCAGGGACCTACAATTGGTATCAGAGCGTTCGGCTCTTGTTTTGGCTTGGTTCAGAATCGTTTCTGCAGAAATCTGGGTTTTTGGACGCGTTTTTGAGGCTGTTCTTGGTTTCTGCTGGGCATTTCGGATAAACTGCAAGGATCTCGGATTGATATAAGCAATTTCGGACCAGAAAACAAGCAATTCGGATTAATCAGCAGCAATTTTGGAAAGAATTCCAGCAATTTCGGATCTTCTGACTGCATTTCGGATCTCCTGACTTGCATTTCAAACCAGTTTGGTTTGATTTCGGATCAATAGGCTGCATTTCGGACCAGAACTAGTTGAATTTTGGATAAATCAAGGGATTACGGATCGTTTCGGATTAAGGGTTGCTCATTTCGGATCTTTAAGTCTCATTTCGGATCAGTAGAATACATTTCGGACCGGTTAAGCTTGATTTCGGATCAGTTTTGGATCAGACTGTCCCATTTCGGATCAGTGAGGTTTATTTCGGACTATTTGACAAATCCGGCTAACCATTTCGAACTTGAAACCATTTCGGACAAGTGGTGGAATTTTTCTAGGCTTGCGCAAGAAAAATTTCACTGTTTCGCGTTTACAAATTCATCCGTAACTAATCTCAGGAAACCGTTCGCACCGTTGAATTCCTTGGATTTTTAGGACAAAAAAAAAAGAAAAAAAAGACTAAATAATCAAACTATTAAACTGTTGTCACAAAACATGCACCAACAAACTCTCCCTTGGCAATAGCTTCATAGTGTAACTTTGTCTTCAAACATCTTGCAGTCTTTTGGTCTTTGGATAGCGTCAGCTACACAGTTTCTGACATCAACAGAGGTTTGTACCCCTTTATTTAAAAGTCGTGTCGTTTACAATATATATATATATATATATACATATATATATATAAGTTTGTATCTCTTTGTTTAAAAATTGTGACACTTAGAAATTAAGACTTTAACATAATATTGTCATTTATAGGTTAAGAGAAACCCATCTGAACCGTTATCTCTGTTCATGAAACGGCACTCGCTTCCTTTAACATTGAGAAATATTAAATTATTTAAACGGTGCGTTGGATCATAAATTGGCGTCTCTTTATTATAATACGTAAAACCACCACATGAAGTTTGCAAAAGTAAATGTCGGTTCTTAAAAGAAATATAAACGACACATACCGCTACATAATGCCTTATTTATATTAAAAATAATTATTTGTATTCTTGAAAACTCTTTGATTACTTTTTTTTCTTTGTGAATTATGACTTTCTTCATTTCCTCTTTCTAGACTTCAACCCCAGCCATTCTTGCAATTCCTTTAAACAAAATTCTGTGCAGTTTGCTATTCCAATAAATTTTATCGTCCCTCATTCATACAAACAATTCAAAATTCTGTTTCAACCTTCAAATCGAACCAAATCATCTAACAATTATATAATACTACAAATAGCAACTTAGGTTGCATTTAAAATCCAGTCAAAGGAAATTTAGAACAGGAAGATATTTGAATTGATTTTTGAATGATTGGATGATATGTAAATATTTGCCAAGATTTGCAATTCAGATACGCTGATCTAGATTCTTGACTTATGTGAACTTGGTTTTAGTTGATCTTTGATCTTTCCTTTTTGAACTGTGGCAAGATACCGGTGCGAACAGACTTTGATTCTATTTCCAGAAACAATTTTGATGATGGTTTCATGATGAATTGGTTCGATTTGATTAAACATGATGATTTTTGAATGATTGGTGTTATTAAAGCCTATAAGAACATATATGTAAATCCGACTATTAGAAATTTTTCAAAAACGAAATACATGTTTTAAAGAAAGATTGCAACCATATTTGTGTGGTTCACCTAGCAAGAAATTTATACGAGTGTGACAGTTTCGACATGTATGATGATTTAGACATGTGTTTCATAAATTAAATAATTTTTGCATCTCATATAGTATTACTAAAGACTATCATAATCAGTGTCCCGCCGCAACGCGGGGGTAGCGTCAACTCGTTAATATATGTAAATCATACTGCGAAGGTTAAAATCATCATTGCGAAATCAACAATCCCTGTAAATCAGCGAAGATAGTTCAAAATCATACCCTAAATCAAAATAAAAAACCTTACATTCTTCTTCCCCAACCACCGTTCGACTCTTCCGGTGCGATTCATTGAATGTTAATGAGGACTATAGATTTGGGAGTTGTAAAGGAGAAACGGACAAGAATAACAACGACCGACCACAATCAAAGAAGATGAATCTATATTATTGATTATACATCAGCGAATATAGTTCAAAATCATACCCTAAATCAAAATAAAAAACCTTACATTCTTCTTCCCCAACCACCGTTCGACTCTTCCGGTGCGATTCATTGAATGTTAATGAGGACTACAGATTTGGGAGTTGTAAAGGAGAAACGGACAAGAATAACAACGATCGACCACAATCAAAGAAGATGAATCTATATTATTGATTATACATGCGATTTGATTATGGGTTTTGATAAGGGTTTTGTACGATACATGCGATTTTGTATTATTAGTTTATTAGTTGTGTTTGGTAAGGGTTTTGTCTGATACATACGTGAAGGGGTAAGGTCCCAAAAACCTCATAATAAGTATTTAGGACCATACCACAACCTTGCCTTTTAACCTTGCGCGGCCGCGCACTGGTCTTACAAAAGGAAGAAACAGTCAGCAGTCTATAGTCGCGCACCCAAAGGAAATCATAGATCCTTGCGCCTTCTCCCATTAGCAAAGGATGAAAATCCTGAGATCAATACTTCCGCCTAAATATCCAGACTTGGATATTATTTTACCCAGACTTGGATTTATTTATTCAGTGGTCTCCACACGATAAAAGTACCACACTAGATTACAGCAGTAATCTTCTAGAAGAAATACAATCGTGCACCACCCAGACGGTTATAACCGTCTGGACACGTGTCATTACCACAAGCACCCCTGAAATCACAACGAAGGCATGCAATTGGAGAGTAATCTCCACTTGATCACATTACACGTGGCAAATCCCCAACCTTTGATCTAAACCACGATCCGTGTGCTCTCACGTCGGATTAAAGAACTTAAACGGAAGGAAATGTAACCGCTTACGGGGTTAGCATCTTCCGTCAACTTTTCACTAACGGGTTTTCCCGCCCAAACGACTCCCGGCTATAAATATGAGAAACAACCCAGGTATGAATTCAAGTTACACACACTTCTCAAATACTTCTTCTTCTTCATTACCCATACTTATTCTCACACCGGAGTCGGGTCAAGGAGAGAACCCTTTTCTCCCCTTGGCGAGGCTAACGGTGTTCTTTTTTGCAGAGCTTTCGGAGAAGAAGATCGGTTACAACTGAATCAATCGAGAAGGAACTAACCTTTTTATGCGGATTCAAACCCCCTAGATATCTCAGTTCCGACCATTTATCTAGTGTTTCTTCAATACGATTTTATATGATTAGGGTGTTTTGATAATGGTTTAGTGTGATACATGCGATTTGGTATGATTAGGGGGTTTTGAGTAGGTTATGTCTTGGTTATAATTCTTATAATATGCGAAATAGATGTAAAAATTATGTTTGGATTATTGTAATATGTGATTTCTGATTATACGTTGCATATATCTGTGTTCTGAAAATAGGGTTATATGCGAAATACATGTGAAACTATTAAGTTGTTTCTTGGTTATGATTCTTATAATATGCGAAATAGATGTAAGAATCATGTTTGGATTATTCTAATATGCAAATTCTGATTATACATTGCATATATATGTGCTTTGATTTTACAAAACATGTGAAATACATGTGAAACTATTAGTGTGGTTTCTTATAACATGCGAAATAAGTGTGTAAATATTAGTGTGCTTCTTATAATATGCGAAGTCTTTTTTGAGTAACATGCAATTTTGTAGAAATTGATGATGATGATGACTTTGAGATGCCTATATCCACATCGAGGAAAGTGAACAACAACAAGAAAAAAAGGGTTGTAGAAGAAAATACTGATGATGATGACTACGTTGAGCCTGTACCAAAAAAACGAGCCAACCTGAACCACCCAGAACACAACCTAGGCCTTTCTTTGAATACCACAACAAAGCATTGCTGTTGAGATGTCAACCTACACCGTACATGGAAACTGTTAGAAATTTTTCAAAAGCACAAGTTGCTGACGTGAAAAGTATGGGCTTTGGGTCTATTCTAGATATGAATCTTAACCATATTTCGACATGTTTAGGATTTTGGCTAGTTAGAAACTTTGATGAGAAGTTCGATGAGCTTAACATAGGTAATCATCGCATCAAAATTACTTTGGATTCAGTTTTTGAGGTCTTTGGAATACCAAAAGGATCTAAGCCAGTTGTTACAATTGTTGATAAAAGAAGAGAAACAAGTTGAAAAAATTGAAAAGAGTAAGGAACCCAGAGGTGGGGATAGTATTATAGATCAGTTCATCGATCAATGGGCAGACAACGAGAGGATTAGTCATGGCTTGGTTGCATCAGCAATTAACAATCAAAGAGAGGGAGGAGGCTTGTTTAAAATCAATTACCTAGTATACTGGATGTTAGTTTTTTGTGGAGATTACAAATGCTAAAACTGCAAATGATAGATGTTTGCTAGGAGTAGACGCTATTGAAGATATACCGCATCTAGATTGGTGCTCATATCTACTGGAGACGTTACGTCAGACTAGAAAGGGGTGGAGAAACACAAAAATACATTACGTGAGACCTATCGCCTTTCTTACGGTATGTTTTACTAAATATAAGCAAAAAATAAATAAATACTTATTCTAAGTAAAAATTACCTCTTTTTCATATTTAAACAACTTTTATAAACACATGAGTACAACAATAGGCATCGGCTATTCGAGCAAGTCATCGAGATGCCGGTTATTCGTTATATCACATCTGAGCTGATTGATAAAGTTGAAGAACATATTTCCGATAACGGATCTCTGACGGATAATGAAAATGAAAATGATTTTGAACCAGAGCAAGAGCAGGGTGGTTAAATGGAGGAGTATACAATACCACCCGTTGACGTCATTAAAAGCTGCAGAAAAAGAACTGCGCCTGCAATAGAAGACAAAGAGGACCGTTGCGGGAACACAGATGATATGCTTGATTTCAGCATTGACATGCCGGAAACTTCGCAATTAAACCTTGTGATGGGAGTTAGAACACAGACACAGAAAATGATGGACTATTACAACCCTCCTATTCAACTTTCTCCTACTGCAATCTACAATTCCGAGCAACAACAACAAGAGGCTTCGAACATCAATAAACGGGTATGCCTATTAATATTAATTTCATTTATTTTTACATACAAACATTGATGATATTCTCAGCGGATTATTGCACCAAAATTATTACAGAATCTATTAAAACGAATGACGAGCAATATCAAAAAATACAATGCAATTGTTCAAATTGTTCAAGAAATGAACAACTTGGTTTCGGATGCAAAAACAAAGTGTTTTTAGGATCCAGAAATTATGCAAGTGTGTAAGCAATGGGAAGAGACGCTTCGAAATACACCAGTTTGTGTCCCGCCTGATTCGGTTTGAGAGCTTGAATCTGTAGCTTGTGATGTTGATAAAGAAGATAACGCAAAGGAAGAATGTAGAGGGAATGCAGAAGTTCAAGAAGTCATAGCTAATGTTGTGGACAGTGTGAGAGACATGGAATCAGAAGGTAAACATGCGATTTCAAATAAACATGTGATTTCATATATACATTTGATTTCATATACACATGCTATGTCATATATAATATGCAATTTTGATTCTGGCTTATTAAAATTCAAACATTTGTGTGTAGGACTGCTACAGCCAGATGATGGAGGAGTAAAAGAGACAGATGATATGGGAGTAACAGACACTTGTATTGCAAAACTACAAACTGTGGAACTGGGTGTATACGTTTACGACTCATTAGTGAAGGGTAAACACATTTATTACAAAATAAAAAAGAACAAAAGCTTATATTTTTTAACTTAAACTCGCATGCAGAAAGTGTTGAAACTGCGATGGAAGCAGTGAATTTTGCCGAATCTACACAACACCTTCCAGAAAAACATTCTTCCACAGGTACAAAAATTTATTATAATAAAAAAGGGTAAACATTTAACATTTTTTACTAAAACAATTTGAAACACGCTTGCAGATTCTGGGCCCAACAATGAGCATAAATCTGAAACCGAAGTGGAAGCCGTTAATTTAGCAGAGACTACACAGTAGGAACCACAAGAAAAGGATTCGGGTATCGAAAGTGAAAAAGAAAGAGATGTGGTATACCCTTCGGTGACGGCTAAAGAATTATAATCGGTTGAATCACCTTTGATCCTGGCACCACCTCCGTCTATAGAATAACCCAAGCTGGTAGTACACAAGGGAAGGAACCCAATTAAGGGGAAACAAATCTCAAATCCAGCTGAAAAACAACCACCTGCAAAACAAAAAGTGGGAAAAAGGATGTGGAGAACAAAAAAAGGTGGAACCAAAGGGGTTCAATCATCTCCTTTATCAAACAATAGAACTTGAAAAAATTCGAAATGAGAAAATGTATGCAGACCTTGGAGATGCGTTTTGTTTCCCTTTCTGCAACAGAGTGGTTAATATACATGAAGCACTCCTAGATCATGAATTGAGTGTGATTAGATACACATTTGCTATGCTTAAGGGAATGGAGTAAGTAAACGATTAGATCAACTAAAAACATGTATATATATATATGCTCAAAAAAGTTAATTGTATAATGTTTGCCTGGCAGCTCATTGTTTGACCAATCAAAAACTGGGGTTCAAACATACAAAGTTGTCTTTAAAAGCTTCTATAGAAATCAATATGTAGCATAAAACGGAATCGGTGCATTTGTGGATGTGCTCAACCAAGAAGAGAAGAAGAGGGATAGAAAATCATCACCGTACAGACTCTTCATGTATAGTACAATACTGGTATGTTTCTGATTTTTGCTCAATAGGATTTAGCATTTGCATGCTTATGTAAACATTTTCGCATGGCATATCCAACAAAAAAAATCTCATGTTCAGCAATTTCGCATGCACATGTAAGGATTTCACATGTAAAACATTTTCACATATTCAATGTTTTAGCATGATCAATACTTTCTGCATGTAATAATTTCACATGTATACTCACATGGTAATACATTAATTGACCTTATGTGTATTTACTTAAAATACAACCAGATATCATGTACAAGGATAACTACACCGAAAACCAACGACTAAACGTATTTACCTCAAATCTTGAAGACATCTTATAGAAATATGAGGTAAAAAACTTGGATTGGTTGACCTTTTGTTTATTCCAATACTTCAAGGTGACCATTTCTATTGCATGTGCTTCCACATGAAAACCGGCCAAGTTGAATTGATTGACAACTCAACAATTGAACAAGAGTTTAAAGAAAGATACAAAGGGTACTAGTTTTATATCCATGTTATAATGATGTAAAACTACTGACACATTGTTGCTTTGTTACAGAGAAGGGTACTAGTTTTATACCTAAAAAAAGGCCTTAAAAACTACAACAGCTATCAAACAACCTGAAGAATCACCTATAGAAAGAAAAGAGATGGAGTGGAGAACTGTTACTAACGGTGTAGATTGTGGAGTGTTTACAGTGCGATATATGGAAACATATAAGGGGAAAACACCGTGGATATCTGGGTTTGTGAAAGAAAATGAGGTAAACAATAGACAAAATTCACAACTCCATCTCATGAGACACAAATATCTTAGTAAGATTATTCTATCTGAGTACAGTCTGGAGTGTCAAAGAATAATTAAAGAGACAAATGCATTCGATAAAAGGCCGGACAAAGACACATTTATGAAAGATTTGGATAAAAAAATTCAAGAGAGGTTGAATCAATACTTTTGAAGGCTAGTATAAACGTGTCTATGTTTGATGTTGGTTTATTATTGTACGTATTACATTATTTTTTTTTATTTTGAAATCGCATGTTTGAAGTATTAGAAACATGACATGGGAAAATATATAATATGCGAAATATAGGAAACATGACATGCGAAATTAATTTCTAAACCCTAACATAACATGCGAAATAGGGGAAATATACAAAGATACAAGTACAAATTTAGATGTTTTATTAGATAACCACTTGAAAAGAAAAAATACAAAGATACACATCATTTTATTAGATGCTTTATAAATCAAAAAAGTCATTCAAAAGATGAAAGAAACTTCATTTTCATGTCCATCGAGAATCTTAAAATAGTTATTGCATCCACCAGCTCTTTCAATTGCTTCTCATCCCTCTCACCCAGATCAACCATGAACATCACAACGATTTCTCGAAGACTACTCTCTTGCATCTGAGAAAGCAAGTTCACGATGTCTTGTCTTCTCTTCATGTTTTCTGTTACAAGAGAAAGATTGGTTTCCAATATCTCTTGATATGAGCGATCCTCTTGAATTTGTTCCTGAATCCTTTTTCTCAAAGCTTGTTTGATACTTGAATAAGAACACGAGGTAGAAGAGGATGTTGGGAAGTCTGTCATTTTTTTAGAAGATAAGAAATAAGTGGTTTGAGATTGAGATATAAAGAGAAAACTCTATATGAAAAGAAAAAACACTATGAACTAAATTACTAAACTGAATTATTGATGTACAACCCTTTCATCTACACAAGTCTATATAAAGCAACATGCGATTTATGTAACTTCAGCATGTTTTATATATAATGAAAACTACATGCGATTTATGGTACATTATATACGAAACCACCATGTTATAACTTTTATCACGTGCGAACTATTGGACTTAAAACATGTGAAATTAACATTTTGATTCCATGTTTTATACATGCGATTTATGATATAATAACATGCGAAACCAGCATGTTATGCCTTTCAACACATGCGATTTGTTAGACTCGTCACATGCGAAGTTAAACATTTTGATTCAATATCAGTTACCCTCTAATAACATTAAAAACCTTCCAATCAATTACTATCAAACACCAAATAATTAAACCGAGTATAAAAAATCAGAACATTTAAACATCTGAATTACGAACTTACTATTGGAACCCTCAATTACAACATATGCATTTGCAAAATTAGGATTCCTAACTTCCTCAACCCTAACTCTCTACTCACCACCCAATTGAACATGCTCAATGACGAATTCAGCATCTTCAAAATCGACATCTATGTTTCATACGGTGCTGGATCCATTGAAAACAACAATCAATCAAACCCCAATATCGAACTGATACGATTAATAATTACTAAGATAGTTGTGTAACAAACTCGTGATCTACTTGTTGAAGGAATTGTCTAATTTGCCCTGTGCTGATTGAATGGATTGTATGATATACCCTTATGTAGGAAAAATGAATCAGGGACACGTGTAGGGCTATGATTGTCACGTACGTAATGTATGATTAGGGGATTTGTTTTCTACACTTCCTCTCTCTCTCTCTCTACATATATATATATATATATATATATATATATATATATTATGTTTCAAATAGTTAATATGTTATGGTGTGTTTTATATGACGATGTGTTTTATACTTTGGATTATATGTCTTTTAAAGTTAGGAAATTAGATTCTAATAATCCCTAGTAGGCGTCATTAGTCATTGGTGATCCCAGTTTTTTATTCCAACTAGCAGTCCCACCTTTCAAATATTTTGCCTCCACCGACCCTCAATTAAAAAACTTAACGGAGTTAAGTTTTTTTTTCCGAATTACAAGTTGATGTTTTAGGGCTCTTGATCAGAACTAGGATACGAGTCAATTGATGTAAAACTTACCTCGAGATGGTGCTCCAAACGACTTGATTTTTGTTAATTGGAAGTTTAAACACCCGAATTGAAGCACCATTTTCATCATTTGGAGCACCATTTCGAGGTAAGTTTTACATCAATCGACTCGTATCCTCGTTCTAATAAAAAGCCCTAAAACATCAGTTAGTAAGTCGAAAAAAACTTAACTCCGTTCTGAGGACCGATGCAGGCAAAATATTTGAAAAGTGGAACTGCCAGTGGGAACAAAAAAAGTGGGACTGTCAATGGCCAATGATGTATACTACGGATTATTAGAATACAAATTCTCTTTAAAGTTTAGATGATCTGTTTTAAGAATTGGTGTGTTTTATCATGAAGAATTGTGTGTTTTATAGGGTGGTTGGGTGAATATGTTTTTTAAAGTTTGGATGATTTGTTTTAAGGAATGGTGTGCTTAATACTTTGAAGGGTAAATGTAATGCCCCAAAATTTAATTATTTGCATTTAAACATATATATTGCTGTAGTGTGCTACTAGAAATAACTAGGAGTGGGAAACTAGTTAGAATGTAAATTAGAACTTTAACTAAAGAGAAATAAGTGTTGGACGATTTAAAAATAAGCATGCATACTTGAGGGGTCAAATGTGTAAATAATGAAAGATAATTACAAAAAATAAACAAAAACACACACCACACACACACAAAGTGTGTGTGGGTGTCGCAACCCCGTCCCCTAACTACCCGGGAACGGGCGACCGCGACCAGTTTTGGTGGTATCGGTGTTTATCATTTTGGCAGAGGAATTTACATCAGGACCGTAGTTAGGAAATATTTTATCAGAGTAAATACCACACTTTTATAATATTAAACATATGGGAAATTTCCAAGTTTCAAGTACAGACATTTTATAGGAATAAACCCTATTTTATTTAAATAAAAACATTTCTTTATTTAGGTAACTTTTATAGCCACTTTTCCAAGCCTTCAGTGCTGTCCAGCTGGCTTCTATTTGGCTTTCACATTTTGTTACCTGAAACGCGTTAAAAACATTTTGTCAGTGGGAAATACTGGTGAGTGAATCCCAGTTTAATCAAAACAGGTTTTATCATTGTACAGTATTGAGGGCGGTCACGCAATTACATTTGTTTCCATCTACTTTAATTACCACCCATGGTACTGTCAACCCGACTTGTGGTCATGTTACTACTCACAATGTAGTAACAAATTTTGTATACAAAACCCCAACATACTGACGATAATTTTAGAATACAAATACTCAATCACTGGAAATTATAATGTAAAACATTTGAGGTTTTGTAAAACAGTTTGCAAAAAGGTTTACAAAAAGGAGATTACTCACTTTGCTGTCTTTGGGTTTTCCTTAAGGATTTCCTGATGATTATCTATTAATTACACAAATGCACACGCGTTAGTATAATAACTCAATATTTACATTAGTAATACCCTCCCCGAGACGGTATTCCAACGACTACGTCGGGCAGAACCACGACAGCCGTTACGGAACCCTAGATCAATCGGGCAGCGTATCTAATACGTAACCGGGGTTATAATACTTACAACGGGGCAGAAATTCGTTAATTAGGGGGTATTATGCCTGGAAATTATGTATATTATGCAGAAATTCGAGAGAGAAATTATGTGTGAGCGAATTCAAATGAACAGCTGAGGCCATCTGTTTATAGTGCCTAATTTTGGTTTTCTCGCGGCCCGCGTAAGCCGAAGGGTAATCCTTCGTGGTCCGCGAGCTAGGGTAAGTAGGCCCTAGGCTTGTTGAATCTGCCAACTAGCCTCAACACGGTTGGTGACACGTGGCAGCCTGGGGGCTTGCCCTGGTGACTAGCTGTCGCGCCCCGCGTAGCCTGAAGGCAAAGCCTTCGCGACTCGCAAGCGACCCCAAAATCTTGTTTTTAATTTATTTTTAATCATGTAAAGTATTTTGGCTAATTTTTCGCATACGGGGTACAATATAAGACATATTGGGACATTCTAATTATATTAGGGGTGTTGGAAAATATTTTGGAGGGTTGTTATATCCTCCCCACCTTGTTTTAGAACTCGTCCTCGAGGTCTACTGGAATAAGTGCGGATATTTCCTTTGCATTTCTGATTCAAGCTCCCAAGTGTACTCTGGTCCTCTCTTAGAATCACATTTAACTTTGACTAGTATCATTCTTTTATGTTTGAGATTCTTGATTTTCCTGTCTTCAATCTGTAGAGGCCTCTCTACAAATTTTAACTGCTCATTTACCTCTATATCCTTAAGAGGCACTACTAGAGATTCATCGGCTAGGCATTTCTTGAGATTACATACATGAAATACATCATGTATTCCTGTCATTTCCTCTGGCAGTTGTAGCTGATAGGCTACAGGTTCTATTCTTCTAATAATCTCAAAGGGTCCGATATACCTGGGGCTTAGCTTTCCCCTTTTGATGAATCTTACTACTCCGTTCTAAGGAGAAACTTTTAATAAGACTTTGTCTCCTACCTGAAATTCTAATGGCTTTCGTCTGTTATCAGCATAACTGTTCTGTCGATCGCTGTCACGACCCCCGACCCCACCCTGGACGGAATCGGGAGCCGCGAACCAGTTCAGTGGTACCGGTGGTTATTTAGAAAAGTAACTCAGTGGAAATTTCATCAGGATCGTTAGTTAGGAAAAAATATCAGAGTTTTAGAAAACACCGGATTTTATTTATTAAATAGATGGGATAAAATCATGTTTTGAAAGGTAGCTTTAATATGGGATAAACCCGAATACATAAAACAACTTTTCTTAATTTAATTTAATTGATAAATTAAGCCACTTCTGTAAGCCTTTTGGTGCCGTATCCAACTCTTATTCCGATCTACTGTAATTACCTGAAACGTGTTTTAAAAATATTTGGTCAGCAGGAAATACTGGTGAGTTCATTCAGATTTTATAAAATGACACCTTAGTTATGAATTACAGCATAAGAGCGATTACAATGGCTTCTGTCTTATTTTTATCTGGCGCCGTGTCACCTCCTGGTGACGATGGTCATACCACTATTGGGTCCTTTCACCCAAGTAGTGATGATTATCACTGTTAGGATTTATTAGACTAACCATGAGAAATTAGTAATGTGCACAATACCCCACTAGCCAGTGATTTAAGATAACCAAGACTTAATCCCTGTAATTATAACTTTTGAAAATAAATGGACTATTGTAAAACACTTTTGATAAAAGAGAATGACTCACATTATAAGCATGCAGTATTCATTTAACAAGCTTCTTGATTCTACTCCTTCGGATAATTAAGCAGATACTTTATTTTTTTGAACCTTCTGATGATTAAGCATCCATTTTGATTGTAAGAGTATGGTGTAGAGTTTCGGGTAGTTAAACATTTAGTTTAACAGAGTGGAATATGTACTAGTGTAAAACCACATCAAACCTAACGATGGTCACGAGATCAGAACCTTAACGAAATTCACAAAGTATAGCACTTTGGCATCCGTTTAATGAAATTCACAAAGTATAGCACTTTGGCATCCGTTTAACGAAATTAACAAAGTATAGCACTTTGGTATCCGTTTAACGAAATTCACAAAGTACAACACTTTGGCATCCGTCAGTTGGTTCCCGAATCGATCGGACAGAACATCGCTTTGGTGATTATTGGTTTGAACACCAACGTATAGAGAGAAGAAGAAAAGAAACGAGGAAGGAAAAATGAATTCCTAGGCTCCTATTTATAAGTAAGAAGTATGAAATTTCTAGGAAGTTTCCTATAGCTTTTCTAGGAAGTTACCTATACATTTTCTAGAAAGCTTCCTACCAATATATATATCTTCTTACACCTTCCTAGCACCTTCCTTTGATATTATCTATTTCATATATATATATATATATATATATATATATTCATGTATATCTATTTAGGTGTTTAATTTACTTACTTAATTAATCTTACTTAGCTTAATTAACCTTGCTTAGCTTAATTAATCTCGCTTAGCTTAATTAATCTCGCTTAGCTTAATTAATCTCGCTTAGCTTAATTAATCTCGCTTAGCTTAATTAATCTTGCTTAACTGATTAATTAATCATACTTAACTTAATTAATCATGCTTAACTGATTAATCTTACTTAGCTGATTAAGTTTAACTTATTTATTAAGGTTTCTTAACCGTTAAGTTTTACTGAATTAATAAGTTTACTTAATTACTAATTATTCTATTTGAGCATCTCCCTGGTTACGAGTTCTAATTTCTAGCTACAATAGAACTCGTATTAGTGTATTACTAAATTCAACTTTAACGATAATCATGAGATCAAAACTCACAACGAATGACAAAGTATAGCCAAATATTGGCAGCACTTAAACATCCATTGGATTGGTTTTAATCGATCGGATAAAGTATCGTACCAGTGATTAGAGTTATTACCCTAATACGGGCAGAGTTTCGGGATTTAGAAGGTATAATCCTGAGCTACTATTTACTATAATAAAAGCTGAAGGAAAGAAAAGAATTGAGCAGTTTGAAACGTAGCAGTGATCGAGTTAATACCCTGGATTCGTAGCAGCGTCTTGATACTTTAAAATTTCGAATTTAGGCAGTATACTTCGTTTTTTACTGAAATTTTTGACACAGATGAACTGCTCATGCACCAGCAATTTATAGCAAACTTTTGGGTTTTACGCGGCCCGCGTAAACCCACACCTGATTCTTACGCGGCCCGCGAGAGCCTGCTAGGGTTGGTGTGTCACGAGTAGGGTCGCCACGTATGCGACACGTGGCCTGGAAAGCTTATCCGGTCAACTTTAAGTTGGCGCGACCCGCGTAAACTCCTCTTATGGTTTACGCGGCCCGCCTGAAACCTAATTTTCTTGATTTCTTGGTTTTTCATGCACATTAGGGTTTCAGGGGTACTGGTTTTCACTTACGAGTCGGTTTGGGACATTTTCGCAGGCCCTTACATCCTCCCTACCTTGTTTTAAATCTCGTCCTCGAGATTTGGGCTACGATATCTCTTTTAGATTTATGTCATGTTTTAGTCAATAAGAACAGTTTTAAGATGAATATGTGTTTTACAATAATTAGGGCTCAATGGTTCAACTGAATTAGTTCAAGAAGTTGATGTCAAATGAATGAAATGAAATGATATAGTTTCTAAGGTGATTAGGTTCAAGTGAATGTTTACAAGTTGTGAATGATGTTTAGAAACAATAGAATTCACTGTCAATAGAAAATTTACTTTGATTGTCAACTAAGGAAGACTCAGAATCAACAAGCTCGAATGAAATAGAAGTACGAAAATGATTTGTCAATTGAGAAAAATCAATGGGTTGACATTTATCGAATTACAAGGATACACCGATATACAACCGAGTTTAGTGTATCATTGTCTTAACACATAGTTGTATTAAGACCATTTTCAAGGATGAGTCAAGCGAAAGGTATATATAGATTAGCTCAAGCTACAAGTCTATACCGACGCCACAAGGTGTCGTAGTGATCGAAATAATAATAGCGGTGACTGGACGAGTTCACCGTGTTTTAAATCAAATGAAAGTTCAACGAAGTAAGTCCGAATGTTTGTTTCAAATAAATCTAGTAGGATTTTCGATTTAAATTGAAACAATTGAATAATGTTTTTCGATTGAAGATGATAAAGCAATAAATATCATGAAAGGCTCGATTGATGCTGTAAGAACCATTAAAAGATACACTAAAATATGACATGAATTTGTGTATCATTATCTTAGCACACGATTGTGTTAAGATTGCTTTTATAGGATAAACCAACAAAGCGGATTCAATATAAATAAATAAATAATTAAATCCGTATATAATGTGTGCAAACGAGATTAGCGCAAGCTTCAATTTTGTGAAAATGTTACCACAAGGTGATCGTGATTAAAGAAACGATTCAATGAAGTCGAAGACCAAATAAGCATGTTATGGTTCAAGAGAATTGAAGTGCTTGTTGGGATTATTTCGAAGATGATGGCTTCAATTCATCATATGGGACTTTGAATTGAATACGTAATGCGAGCAAGTTTAAACAATTGAACTTGGTTTAAACACAACGAGTTCATGTATCAATTAGAAAGTTCTGACATGGTCACAACAAAAACCATGTATACCATTCAAAAGAAAATCAAGTTTTTCAAGAAATTCATCGATTCGATATCAAAGAGTCATCGTTTTGCAAAAAAAACGCGGTTTATAATGCAAAGATCAAGTATAGAGAAACGATATTTGAGTTTTGAGAAAACAACAAATTGGAATGAAGCCCTCCAATGGTCTTCATAATTCAAACTAACCACATGCGCAACAAACAGTGCATGCGTAACGTGTGAATTTACCAAGAAATGAAACAACCAAATAAATATTCACGATTATGAAAGAAATCCTCATGATGACCATTAGGAGAGTAGAAATGTAAAAGTCTATTCACTATGTGCAGAGGTCTGAATTTTAACAAAAGGAATTTAAGAATTTTATCTGGAATTTTGTGTGATAACTGTTGTTAAGTGACATTACCAAGGAATGTCGAATAAAATGAAATAGGGGGATTGTAAAGGTATGTGACTTTCTTTTGCAACGTCAATAATTATGATTCTGATTAGACTATGCACCGATTGTTGTGAAATCTTGTTCTATCGTACCTCAGCAAGATTCATGTTGTTTGTAGGATCACATGGCCAAGTGCTGCTTTTTGATTAGTAATTCTTCCACTGACGGGATTAGCATTGGTGTCGTCGTGCCCAATCATATTTTCCAAAGGTCTTGCCTTGAAAGTCATGTGTGATATACTTCGACGTCTGTGGACGTATAATTTAAGTTTTATGTGTTTTCTTGTGCACTAGCACAACTTTACATGCTTCTTACTTACGTTAATAGTTTATGGTAACGCATTGGAAATTCTTATACTTTTGATGGCGTCCCAACTTAAAGGGTTTCCATTGTTTATATTGTCACACGAGTTACGACGTAGATGATCAAACGAAATAATGTTTGATATCGGAATTATAGATATATGCAAGAGATTCTTGATAAAGAAATCTAGATTTATTATTGACACATATGCTTGTGCTTTATTCTTAATTGTCAATTGTTATAGCTTTTGGAATTCCTTATAGATATACATATCTATATAATCATATATTTCACATGCTGTAATATACATACCCTTCATAAGGTCAATGCATTTAACAGATTCTTATTTCCAAAAACATGTCAGATATTAGGTCATGATACTATTTAGGGAAATCTTGTCACTTGTTTGAGATATTATATACCCCGTCTTATCCGGTTCTCGCCGGAGAGGTAACCCCATTATATCCGGACAAGCTGGAGAGTCTGCTACACCATACCCAGTCTTGCCGGAGAAGAAATTTGTATTTCCCATAAATAGATCTTTCTTAAATCATGATTTGGAAAGTGCATTATGACTTTCAACAATGAATCAGGAAATTAGTATTCACCTGACGGATCATATTCTAGAACAAAGTAGTACCAATAAATAAGAAATAACAGTGGTCAAGTGTTATTGCTTATTTATCATACTTGCAACGTTCTAGTTATCATCCTTACGGCATACCAAAACCCATCACACTTTATTTGCACAAGTATTTAGCTTATCTCGAAGCTTATACTAAGGCATTTTTTCTTAAGTTCAAGTCTAAATGCTATCATGTGTGCTACCAGTTAATAGCAATTTCCTAACTCTTTTATTTAAGCTTAGGTATTATTATCACAACACCTATTGGCTTAAATAAGTGGCTCTGATACCACCTTCTGTCATGACCCCCGACCCCACCCTAGACGGAATCGGGAGCCGCGAACCAGTTCAGTGGTACCGGTGGTTATTTAGAAAAGTAGCGCAGTGGAAATTTCATCAGGACCGTGAGTTAGGAAAAAAATATCAGAGTTTTAGAAAACACCGGATTTTATTTATTAAATAGATGGGATAAAATCATGTTCTGAAAGGTACCTTTAATATGGGATAAACCCGAATACATAAAACAACTTTTCTTAATTTAATTTAATTGATAAATTAAGCCATTTATGTAAGCCTTTTGGTGCCGTATCCAACTCTTATTCCGATCTACTGTAATTACCTGAAACGTGTTTTAAAAATATTTGGTCAGAAGGAAATACTGGTGAGTTCATTCAGGTTTTATAAAATGACACATTCGTTATGAATTACAGCATAAGAGCGATTACAATGGCTTCTATCTTATTTTTATCTGGCGCCGTGTCACCTCCTGGTGACGATGGTCATACCACTATTGGGTCCTTTCACCCAAGTAGTGATGATTATCACTGTTAGGATTTATTAGCCTAACCGTGAGAAATTAGTAATGTGCACAATACCCCACTAGCCAGTGATTCAAGATAACCAAGACTTAATCCCTGTAATTATAACTTTTGAAAATAAATGGAGTATTGTAAAACACTTTTGATAAAAGAGAATGACTCACATTATAAGCATGCAGTATTGATTTAACAAGCTTCTTGATTCTACTCCTTCTGATAATTAAGCAGATACTTTATTGTTTTGAACCTTCTGATGATTAAGCATCCATTTTGATTGTAAGAGTATGGTGTAGAGTTTCGGGTAGTTAAACATTTAGTTTAACAGAGTGGAATACGTACTAGTGTAAAACCACATCAAACCTAACGATGGTCACGAGATCAGAACCTTAACGAAATTCACAAAGTATAGCACTTTGGCATCCGTTTAACGAAATTCACAAAGTATAGCACTTTGGCATCCGTTAGTTGGTTCCCGAATCGATCGGACAGAACATCGCTTTTGTGATTTTTGGTTAGAACACCAACGTATAGAGAGAAGAAGAAAAGAAACGAGCAAGGAAAAATGAAATCCTAGGCTCCTATTTATAGGTAAGAAGTATGAAATTTCTAGGAAGTTTCCTATAGCTTTTCTAGGAAGTTACCTATACATTTTCTAGGAAGCTTCCTACCCATATATATATATACCTTCTTACACCTTCCTAGCACCTTCCTTTGATATTATCTTTTTCATATATATATATATATATATTTATTTTCATGTATATCTATTTAGGTGTTTAATTTACTTACTTAATTAACCTTACTTAGCTTAATTAACCTTGCTTAGCTTAATTAATCTCGCTTAGCTTAATTAATCTCGCTTAACTTAATTAATCTCGCTTAGCTTAATTAATCTCGCTTAGCTTAATTAATCTTGCTTAACTGATTAATTAATCATACTTAACTTAATTAATCATGCTTAACTGATTAATCTTACTTAGCTGATTAAGTTTAACTTATCTATTAAGGTTTCTTAACCGTTAAGTTTTACTGAATTAATAAGTTTACTTAATTACTAATTATTCTATTTGAGCGTCTCCCTGGTTACGAGTTCTAATTTCTAGCTACAATGGAACTCGTATTAGTGTATTACTCAATTCAACTTTAACGATAATCACGAGATCAAAACTCACAACGAATGACAAAGTATAGCCAAATATTGGCAGCACTTAAACATCCATTGGATTGGTTTTAATCGATCGGATAAAGTATCGTACTAGTGATTAGAGTTATTACCCTAATACGGGCAGAGCTACTATTTACTATAATAAAAGATGAAGGAAAGAAAAGAATTGAGCAGTTTGAAACGTAGCAGTGATCGAGTTAACACCCTGGATTCGTAGCAGCTTCTTGATACCTTAAAATTTCGAATTTAGGCAGTATACTTCGTTTTTGACTGAAATTTTCGACACAGATGAACTGCTCATGCACCAGCAATTTATAGCAAACTTTTGGGTTTTATGCGGCCCGCGTAAACCCACACCTGATTCTTACGCGGCCCGCGAGAGCCTGCTAGGGTTGGTGTGTCACGAGTAGGGTCGCCACGTGTGCGACACGTGGCTTGGAAAGCTTATCCGGTCAACTTTAAGTTGACGCGGCCCGTGTAAACTCCTCTTATGGTTTACGCGGCCCGCCTGAAACCTAATTTTCTTGATTTCTTGTTTTTTCATGCACATTAGGGTTTTAGGGGTCCGGGTTTTCACTTACGGGTCGATTTGGGACATTTTCCCAGGTCCTTACAATCGCATGCTGCTTTTAGTCTTTCCTTGACTTGAATGATCTTGTTCGTGGTTTCTTGTACTAACTCAGGTCTAGATAGTTGCTTTTCTCCAATTTCTGCCCAACAGACTGGAGTTCGGCACTTTCGTCAATGAAGTGCTTTCGAATGGTGCAGCATTGATACTGGTATGATAACTATTATAGTAAGAAAATTCGATTAATGGTAAGTGGTCATCCCAATTACCTCTGAAGTCAATTACACAAGCTCTAAGCATATCTTCCATTGTCTGAATTGTCCTTTCGCTTTGTCCGTCCATTTGAGGATGATAAGCAGTGCTTAGATTTAGCTTGGTTCCCATAGCTTTTTGGAAACTTGTCCAAAAATGAGAAGTAAAACAGCTATCCCTATCAGACAGAATTGATAAAGGAATTCCATGTAAGGAACTATTTCATTTACATATAATTTAGCTAATTGTTCCATACTGAAAGTTTCCTTCATTGGAAGGAAATGAGCTGACTTAGTTAGCTTGTCTACAATCACCCAGATTTTATCATTACCTTTTCTTGTCTTGGGTAATTTGGTAACAATATCCATTGTTATCAATTCCCATTTCCAGACTGGCATTTCTAACTGTTGTAGCAATCCTGAGGGTTTCTGATGTTCAGCTTTAACCTGTGAGCAAGTTAAACACTTGGCAACATAAGCTGCTATATCCTTTTTCATTCCTATCCACCAGAAATTTTTCCTTAATCCTGATACATCTTATCATTTCCAGGATGCATTGTATACTTAGACTTATGGGCTTCTTCTAATATATGGTGACGTAGGTTTCTTAATTTTGGTATCCACATTCTTTTTTTATGGAATCTCCAAATTCCATCTATTCCTTGTTCTAATTCCATAATCATTCCTTTCAAATTTTCAATATTGTTATGGGTGGTTTTCTGCTCATATATCCTGGATAATATTCTGACTGTGTTATTTTTTATTGTGATCCGGATACCGGATCAGGATATTGGTGACATCCTGATGCAGTATCCTGATAATAACTAATTAGTTCACGTGTAGATTAACATGGCAAGCTTATAACGTTCGAGTGGACCTGTTCTCCCAAAGACTCGGACTAATCAGTTGAAAAGGGGACGTTGAAGCCGGAAGAAGTGGTCTACAATGTTCACAAAGGGAATAATCGCCGTATCCCGGGTTTTTAGGCTAGTTTGTTATTTCCTTTGCTATTTATAGGATTGATCGGATCAGATAGAACACACACAATTTTTTCACACTCTTGCTCTGTACTAGCTGCAACCACTCATAAACACTAACACTTGTACTCGAATCTCATTGTAACACTTAGTTGATCCATATCATTTCCTGCACTGTATCCTGATATTTGAAGCAATAAGAAGAACAAGGCAGCTGCGATTGTCAGCTCCCGAGGTTTTGTGCCGGCGATCTAGATTGATCAAGGGCTTTCCTCGTACATCCCGTGTCACCCTTTACCTTTTTTGCTCATTGTTTAATTGTAGATATAGCTCGATATCCTGAGCTATATCCTGAAAACTGTTTTTTGTTAACAACTTGATCAGCATATTTTCCACGTACACTTCTAGCATTAACTAATTTGATCACTTAATTACTTAGGTAATTTTTGACCAAAACAATTTGGCGCCCACCGTGGGGCAAGTGGTGCTATTTCTACTAAAAGCTTTCGAAAAATCGTTACTTGGTTTTCTGTTTTCGAAAATTTTTGCCACACTATTTTCAATGGCCTCAAAATCAAACATGAGCTCTCCCACCGTGTCCGCTACAACCTCTGCAACAATTGGTTGGGTGCTTCCACCACCTCCAAGGACGCAACCCTCTTCTCAGCCTCAGGCTCCTCCAAGAAGGACTGAAACTCATGTGGCTCGGGATATTATCCCCACTCAGAATGTTCAAGGATATACTGTGTCAGGGGAACTCCTATCTTGACTTCTAATGATGAAATTCTAACTTCGTTTGGTAGTATATAAGATCAGATGAAGCAACAGCACGAGACCAACCAAATGCTGATAAGAGAAATACAACTCTTGAAATCTAGCTCGAGTAGGCCTACTGAGGATACTGTCACTCCCTTGCAACCCAGAGCTTTGAACTTCAGTTCGGCAGTATATACTGAGGACCATGTCGCAACCCCCGATCCCATATTTCCAGGAACGGGCGGACACGATCTCAGAGTTTCGGTGGTATCAGTTATTTATTCTCGCAGCGGAATTTACATCAGGACCGTAGTTAGGAAATGTTTATCAGAGTAAAACCACCACATTTTATAATAATAATAACATGGGCAAAACCCAAGTTTCTTATTACAATACACTTATAGGGACACACCCTATTTTATTGAATTTAAAACATCGTTTATTAGGTAACTTTTATAGCCACATTATCCCCAAGCCTTCCGTGCTCTCCAGCTGGCTTTTTACTAATTGGCTGTCACATTGGGTTACCTGAAACGCGTTTTAAAAACATTTGTCAGTCGGAAATACTGGTGAGTGAATCCCAGTTAAATCAAGAAACATTTTATCAATTAAAACAGTATTGAGAGCGATCACATTGTTTATGTCTACACAATTACTCCATTTGGTACTATCAATCCTAACTTGTGGGTCATATTACCCATTGGCTAACTCATTATCCAATGGTAACGTATTGTCATCCCGACTTACTACTCGCAAGTAGTACAAATTTTGTATACAAAACCCCAACATACCGGAAGTAATTGAAGAACTACAAAGACTCAATCACCTCTTAATCACATTGTAAAATAGTTAAGGTTTTGTAAAATATTCCAAAAAGGTTAACAAAAAGAGGATAAACTCACATTGCTGTCTTAGGCTTTTCGTAAGGGTTTCCTGGATATAATCTATAATTAATACAAATGTACATTGGTTAGTATCATAACCCTTTGAAAATATTAATGATACCCTCCCCGAGACGGCATTCCAACAACTACGTCGGGCAGAACCACGACAGTTGTTACGGAACCCTAAATCAATCGGGCAGCGTAACTATTACGAAACTAGGGTTATAATACTTACAACGGAGCAGAACCTCGCTAATTAGGGGTATAATACCCAAATATTATGCTTAATACTTTCAGAATTCGAGATTGAGAATTGAGAATGAACGACGGAAAATGAAAACTGATGCCTGCTATTTATAGTTCCTGATTCTAGTCCTGCCGCGGCCCGCGTAAAACATAGACAAGGGTTACGCGGCCCGCGTCAAACCTGGTCAACAGAATAGCTTAGCCCGGTCACCAAGTAGACCCGCCACGATGTCGACACGTGTCAGCACCGGATGTCTCCGCGTTTCATGATCTCTCGCGGCCCGCATTAACTATCAAGGACTCTTACGCGGCCCGCTTGAACTAAAGGATTCAACGATATCAGGTTTAGACCTTGATACCGCCCGCGTGAACTATTGAGATGGGTTTACCCGGCCCGCCTCAATTCCATTTTTCTTATTTTTAATTTATTTTATATGCTATAATATAATTCGGGCTCGGTTTTCACATACGGGGTGTATTATAAAACATATTGGGACATTCTAAAATATATTAAAGTGTTAGACATATTATGAGAGTGTTGATTTTACCGAGGGTTGTTACATTCTCCCCACCTTGTTTTAGAGCTCGTCCTCGAGATCTACTGAAACAAGTGCGGATATTTTCTTTGCATTTCTGATTCGAGTTCCCATGTGTACTCAGGTCCTCTTTTGGAGTCCCACTTCACTTTGACCAGAACTAGTCTCTTATGCTTGAGATTCTTGACTTTCCTGTCTTCAATCTGTAGAGGTCTTTCTACAAACTTGAGTTGTTCATTTACCTCTATATCCTTAAGAGGTACTATCAATGATTCATCAGCTAAACACTTTTTGAGATTAGATACATGAAACACATCATGTATTCCTGCCATTTCTTCTGGCAGTTGTAGCTGATAGGCTACAGGTCCTATTTTTCTAATAATCTCAAAAGGTCCAACATACCTGGGACTTAGCTTTCCCCGTTTGATGAATCTTACTACTTCTTTCCAAGGAGAGACTTTCAACAATACTTTATCTTCTACTTGAAATTCCAACGGCTTGCGTCGGTTATTAGCATAACTCTTTTGTCTATCACGTGCTACTTTCAGTCGTTCCTTGACTTGAATAATCTTATCGGTTGTTTCCTGCACTATCTCAGGTCCAGATAGTTGCTTTTCCCCAATTTCTGCCCAACAGACTGGGGTTCGACACTTTCGTCCATAAAGTACTTCGAATGGTACAGCATTGATACTTGTGTGATAACTATTATTATATGAAAATTCTATTAAAGGTAAGCGATCGTCCCAATTACCTCCGAAATCAATTACACAAGCTCTAAGCATGTCTTCCATTGTCTGAATTGTCCTTTCGCTTTGTCCATCCTTTTGTGGATGATAAGCCGTACTTAGCTTTAACTTGGTTCCCATTGCCTTTTGGAAACTTGACCAAAATGAGAGGTAAATCGGCTATCCCTATCAGAAACAATTGATAAAGGAATGCCATGTAAAGAAACAATTTCATTTACATACAACTTAGATAATTGTTCCATACTAATTGTTTCCTTCATTGGTAGGAAATGAGCTGACTTGGTTAGCCTATCTACAATCACCCAGATTGTATCATTTCCTTTCTTAGTTTTGGGTAATTTAGTAACAAAATCCATTGTTATCAATTCCCATTTCCAAACTGGCATTTCTAATTGCTGTAACAAACCTGAGGGTTTCTGGTGTTCAGCTTTAACTTGTGAACAAGTTAAACATTTAGAAACATAGGCTGTTATGTCCTTTTTCATTCCTATCCACCAGAAATTTTTCCTTAAATCCTGGTACATTTTATCACTTCCTGGATGCATCGTATATTTAGATTTATGAGCCTCTTCTAGTATACGATTACGCAGGTTTCCTAATTTAGGTATCCACATTCTCTTTTCATGGAATCTCCAAATTCCATCTGTTCCTTGTTTTAATTCTTTTAACATACCTTTTAGCTTTTCAGTATCTTCCTTGATTACTGATTCTTGTGCTTCTCTTATCTGATCATTTAAATCTACTTGTAGATTTAATTTAAAGAGAACGTACCCTTTTTGGTTTTTCATGATATTTTCGGCTTAAAGCATCTGCCACTACATTTGCTCTTCCTTCATGATACTAGATATCACAATCATAATCACTAAGCATCTCCATTCAGCGTCTTTGTCTCATATTCAACTCCTTTTGCTTGAAAATATACCTTAAACTCTTATGATCAGTGAATATGGTAAACTTACTACCATAAAGGTAATGTCTCCAAATCTTAAGAGCAAATATTATAGCTCCTAATTCTAAATCATGGGTTGAATAATTCTCTTCATGATTCTTAAGTTGTCTAGATGCATAAGCTATAACCTTTTGGTGTTGCATCAATACACATCCATAACCTAACTTAGAAGCATCACAATAGACTACAAAGTCTTCAGTTACTTCTGGTAATGCTAGTATGGGTGTATGGGTTAATTTATGCTTAAGAATTTTAAAGGCTTCTTCTTGTTTTGGTCCCCATTCAAACTTAACAGATTTACAGGTTAGCTTGGTTAAGGGAATGACTATTCTAGAAAAATCTTGAATAAATCTTCTATAATAACCGGCCAATCCTAAGAAACTTCTAACCACGGTTGGTGACTCAGGGGTTTTCCATTTAGTAATTGCCTCGATTTTTGTTGGATCTACATGAATTCCTTCATGATTAACTAAATGTCCAAGAAATTGTACCTGTTTTAACCAAAATTCGCACTTAGAAAACTTAGCATAAAGCTTCTCCTTTCTTAATAAACTTAAAAGTGCGTGCAAATGTCTTGCATGATCCCCTTTACTCTTAGAGTAAATTAAATATCATCTATAAATACAATTATGAATTTATCCAAATATGGCTTACATATTCGGTTCATCATGTCCATAAATGCAGCTGGGGCATTGGTTAAACCAAATGGCATGACAGTAAATTCATAATGACCATACCTCGTTCTAAATGCGGTTTTAGGAATGTCCTCTTCCTGTACCTTTAATTGATGATTTCCTGACCTTAAATCGATTTTGGAGAAGAATCGAGCTCCTTGTAGTTGATCAAACAGATCATCGATTCTCGGTAATGGGTACCGATTCTTAATCGTAACCTTGTTTAATTCACGGTAGTCAATGCACATACGCATTGATCCGTCCTTCTTTTTAACAAACAGTATCGGCGCTCCCCATGGCGACGAACTTGGCTGTATAAATCCTTTCTCCAACAATTCGTCTAATTATTTCTTTAGTTCTTGCATTTCAGCGGGTGCCAAACGGTAGGGTGCTTTGGAAATCGGTGTTGTTCCTAGTATCAAATGGATTCTGAATTCAACTTCTCTGTCAGGAGGTAGTCCTATTAATTCTTCTGGAAATACGTCTGAAAACTGAGATACTACTGGAATATCTTTTAAATCCTTTCCTTTAGTGTTAGTGATTATGGAAATCAAATACACTATAGAACCTTTTCTCATACAGCTTGCAGTTTTCATTACAGAGATAAATTTAGTGGACCTAGAAGGTTTATCTCCTTTAATTGTGATCGTTTTACCTTTCGGTGAATTCACTTGTATTGACTTTTGATCACATAAAATAATGGCTTTATTGGCTATTAACCAATCCATTCCTAAAACAACATCGAATCCTGCCAGATTCATGGGATAAAGATTTGCAATAAATTTCTGATTTGAAATTTCTATACTTGCTCCCTGCAAGATTTCAGAAATTCTAACGGTTTCTCCATTGGCTGTCTCTACTAGACATTCTTGTGGTAGTTTAGTTAATGTTTGATTTAGAAATTTGCAAAACGATGTATTAATAAAACTTTGGTTTGCACCAGAGTCAAATAATACCTTAGCAAAAACATCATTAACTAAAAACGTACCAGCTATGACATCTGGAATTATCTTGGCTTCATCTGCAGTCAGAACAAATGCTCTAGCATTTTTAGTATTCTTGTTGTTTGGAGCTGGAGCTAATTTAGGACAGTTTGGCGTGATATGACCTTTTTTCCACAATTGAAGCATAATCCATTACTGGATTTCTACCTGCAATTTTCTTCCTTGTGTCCTGGCATCTTACAATAATTGCAAAGAGTGGAGCATTTTCCCGAATGCTTTTTCTTGCATATCTTGCAGTATGGTGCAGAGGTAGAACCCACGTTCCTACGATTGTAATTCCCAGACGGAATTCTTGAGTAAGCCTTTGGGTTAGGTTTCTTCTCTGATCTTCTTCTCTAGTACGAACAAGTTCATCTGTCAAGGTATTTGCTAGTTCTACAGCTTTTTCTATAGTTTGAGGTCTAGCTGCCTTGACTACATGTCTAATCTCCCCAATTAATCCCCAGATATAACGAGAGATTAACACCGGTTCTGGTGAAGCAAGGGTTGGCACTATTCTAGCATATTCAAAGAATAACTTCGTGTACCCTTTACTATCCACACCAGTCATCCTAAGGTTTAGGAATTTGTTTGCTATCTGCTCCTTTTCATTTGGAGGGCAGAATTTCCTTTCTACCATATTCCTAAATTCTTCCCAATCCATACTATAAATCCTATCACTTCCTCTAGACTGAAGGATAGTGTTCCACCACTCTAAGACTGCATTCTTAAATAGATTGGAAGCAAACATTATCTTGTCCTCTTCCGCGCATTTACTTATTTTCAAAACAGCCTCAGTCTTTTCTATCCAGCGTAGAGCTGCAATAGGTTCTTCATTGCTCGAGAATTCTATTGGTTTACAAGACCAGAATTCTTTGTAAGAACAACCATAATGCATGGTTCTTCTTCTTTTGGGAATAGGCATTTGAAGTACAGGTCCATTGTTCACGCTGTTTTCCGGTTCACTTGGTCGCTTACTGCTATGTTTACTTTTATAATCAGCATCCTTAACAGTTTGAAGAATAAATGGCATTGCATCTATAATTCCCTGTGCCACTATGTGTTGGATAGCACTATTATCCACTTGATTGTTATTGTTATTGATGCTTGGATTCTCATTAACCACGTTAATGTTACTCTGGTTATCGTTATTCAGATTTCCTTGATTTCCTTCATCGGCCATCTGAATTTTAAACATTTACCCCATATTAATATCACAATTAATAATTAATATAGTAAATCACATGATACGCAGTCTAGCCAAAAACGTCGATCATTGCGACTTGTACTCTATTTTCATATACTATGCGTCTATTACACACTAGTACTGAAATAAAGATTACAATACCAACAGAAAGAAAATTTACACTAATAGTACTATGCATCCGTACACACATAATTTTATTTTATTTTTATTTTATTTTATCATTATTATTATTACTACCATTTCACCATCCTATTCAAGGATATGGATTCATCCAGAAATCCATATTGCGCTCATCGTATTTCCATACGAGACGCTCTCCCACCTGACGCATTCTCTCACTGCTTTCTAAAATTTCTTCTCCAAAAGTCCTAAGTTCTTGGACGTTTTCTGCACTCATTGGGGGTGCAGGTTCTAGGATTGGGTTTGGAATCTGGGGTGCGGGTTCCTGATATGGGGGTAAAAGTGCCTGAAATCGGTAAGGATCTTCTAAGATTTCCCTGATGTAGTTATCATGGTAATAGAGATCTAAAGGGTCCATACCTGAATAGGCTCCTATAGGTATGTTTTCCGGGATAGAGTAACGTTGCACATAGTCCCTATTTTCGTCCCACCAGGGGTCGTAATTCGGGTCTAGGGGGTTTGGTGCAGGTACCCTAGGGATTTCTTCTGGGTTAAAGTCTTGCATCTCCACTTGGTTGTCAGGATTTTCTATCTCCATGGGTTGTTTTGGGTTTTGTGATTGTGGGGCTACTAGTTGTTCCAGACTCGGGTTAGCAGCAGTTGTGGCTAAGATATGGAAATTAGGTAGACTTCTATTAAGCATATCCTGTGTATGGGCATCTATTCTACGTTTAGCAGCTGCTAGAACTCTTTGCTGTTGCAACTTTCTTATTCTCTTCCTACGAGCAAAAGCTTCCTTACTGAACCATCCTCGTTTCTTATTAGGGAATGGCTCTTCTGACTGAGCTCTAAAAGCAAACACTCCTTCTTCCTGATCAGCAGAATACCCAGAAAGGGCAGGCTGTGACGAGGTACCTTCACTCTTAGGTGATTCAGACAACAGGCGATTCATGTCTGAGGGTCCTTGATCACTCATACTGTAAACTAACATATAGTAAATTAACACATAACAAATAAATACAGTTATGCATGTATTTCCATAATTTATTTCCTAACACAAAATTTATAATTTAAGTGTCAGCAGAACACTTCTTTGGCTCAGACCAGTGGCTAGGCTCTGATGACACCTTCAGTCGCAACTCCCGATCCCTTATTCCCGGGAACAAGCGGACGCGATCTCAGAGTTTCGGTGGTATCAGTTATTTATTCTCGCAGCGGAATTTACATCAGGACCGTAGTTAGGAAATGTTTATCAGAGTAAAACCACCACATTTTATAATAATAATAACATGGGCAAAACCCAAGTTTCTTATTACAATACACTTATAGGGACACACCCTATTTTATTGAATTTAAAACATCGTTTATTAGGTAACTTTTATAGCCACATTATCCCCAAGCCTTCCGTGCTCTCCAGCTGGCTTTTTACTAATTGGCTGTCACATTGGGTTACCTGAAACGCGTTTTAAAAACATTTGTCAGTCGGAAATACTGGTGAGTGAATCCCAGTTTAATCAAGAAACATTTTATCAATTAAAACAATATTGAGAGCGATCACATTGTTTTTGTCTACACAATTACTCCATTTGGTACTATCAATCCTGACTTGTGGGTCATATTACCCGTTGGCTAACTCATTGTCCAATGGTAACGTATTGTCATCCCGACTTACTACTCGCAAGTAGTACAAATTTGTATACAAAACCCCAACATACCGGCAGTAATTGAAGAACTACAAAGACTCAATCACCGCTTAATCACATTGTAAAATAGTTAAGGTTTTGTAAAATATTCTAAAAAGTTTAACAAAAAGAGGATAAACTCACATTGCTGTCTTAGGCTTTTCGTAAGGGTTTCCTGGATATAATCTATAATTAATACAAATGTACATTGGTTAGTATCATAACCCTTTGAAAATATTAATGATACCCTCCCCGAGACGGCATTCCAACAACTACGTCGGGCAGAACCACGACAGTTGTTACGGAACCCTAAATCAATCGGGCAGCGTAACTATTACGAAACTAGGGTTATAATACTTACAACGGAGCAGAACCTCACTAATTAGGGGTATAATACCCAAATATTATGCTTAATACTTTCAGAATTCGAGATTGAGAATTGAGAATGAACGACGGAAAATGAAAACTGATGCCTGCTATTTATAGTTCCTGATTCTAGTCATGTTGTGGCCCGCGTAAAACATAGACAAGGGTTACGCGGCCCGCGTCAACCCTGGTCAACAGAATAGCTTAGCCCGGTCACCAAGTAGACCCGCCACGATGTCGACATGTGTCAACACCGGATGTCTCCGCGTTTCATGATCTCTCGCGGCCCGCATTAACTATCTAGGACTCTTACGCGGCCCGCTTGAACTAAAGGATTCAACGATATCAGGTTTAGACCTTGATACCGCCCGCGTGAACTATTGAGGTGGGTTTACGCGGCCCGCCTCAATTCCATTTTTCTTATTTTTAATTTATTTTATATGCTATAATATAATTCGGGCTCGGTTTTCACATACGGGGTGTATTATAAGACATATTAGGACATTCTAAACTATATTAAAGTGTTAGACATATTATGTGAGTGTCAATTTTATCGAGGGTTGTTACAGACCACAGGGGCAACATTGTGCCTAGCCATTCCCAGAGTCATACTCCTAAGATACCCTCTTCGGTTAGGGTGTCAACTGTGAGAAGTTCAGGATATGCTTCAGGATATGGCCAGAATCCGCAGACTGGTAACGTGTGTAATAATACTAATACTCTTGCTACTAATGGTCTTGGATCTTTGCAGGATGCAGGTATGACATCAGCATTCTCAAGAGAGCTTCACAAGTTGAAGGATATGATATCCAGTGTACCTGGGGTGGTCCAGCCAATTCCAGAAGTGTCCCAGGATAGTCACAGGATATCCCAGTTTGCATATCCTATTTGTGATGCTGAAATCCCGAAAATATTTCAAACCCCCAACATGAAGCTCTATGACGGAACCACGGATCCTGAAGAGCATATTGCTCAGTATAGGGAGAGGATAGAAATTAACCCTATCCCTCCGGATCTCAAGGAGGCATGCCTCTGCAAGGGTTTTGGCTTTACTCTGACAGGATCAGCCTTAAAATGGCTCCTAAACGTTCCACCTCATTCAATTACATCATTTTCTCACTTAGTTAATTTATTTAACAGTCAATTTTCTTGTAGTCGAAGTTTTGAGAAACTAACCAGTGATCTCTACAGGATCACTTAAGGGCCTCAGGAATCCTTAAGGGATTATGTGAACAAGTTCAGCATGGAATCTATGGATATCCCACATCTTGATGTTGCAACAGCTGTGCAAGCATTCAAAATGGGGTTGCAAAAGGATTCTCAATTTTATCAGGATCTTGTAATGAATCCTTGCAGGAACCTAGATGAGGCTAGAAACAGGGCCTTGAGATACATTTGACTGGAAGATGATAAAAAGATGCAAGAGAGGATGAATTCATCCTCAACTTATGAATCAACTAATAGGAAGTCAGAATCCTCATACAAACCATATCGCTCTAAGCCATATCTTGAAATTCTCAAAAAATTAGCTGGATGGATCCTATGCAGTCAAAGGTGAAAGGTTAATCGAATATCTTGAAATTCTCAAAAACTTACCAGGATATTTCGATGTTTTTACACTTGAACAGGTACCAAGAGAGGATAATGCTGAAGCAGATGCCTTGGCAAATTTAGGATCATCAGTCAGGATACCGGAAGGAACTCAAATACCAATACTTCATATCCTGTATCCCGCAGTGGACCTCTTCAAATCTCAGGACAATGAGATAGCAAGTATTCAAGGTCCTGATGATGAATATCCTGAGGAGGATCATAAGTCCTGGACGGCTCCAATCATGAGATATCTCAAGGAAGGACACATCCGAAAGGATGAGAATCCTAAGGCTTTTAGAATGAAGGTATCCCGATTCACTATTATAAATGATGTTTTGTATAAGAAATATCTTGCAGGACCATACCTGAGGTGCTTGGAGGATCCCGAAACTAAAGAAGTGCTTCAGGATATACACGAAGTGGATTGTGGTAACCATACTGGGGGCAGATCGTTATTCTCAAAGGTGTTGAGAACAGGATACTATTGGCCAACGATGAGGAAAGATGCTGCAGAATATGCTCGAAGATGTGATGCATGTCAAAGGCACAGCAATATACTGCATCAACCTGCCGAACTACTATATCCTATTGCTTCCCCTTGGCCATTCATGAAATGGTGTATGGACATAGTGGGAAAGTTGCTAAAAGCTCCAGGAGGAAAGGTTTTCATGTTGGCAATGACATATTATTTCTCTAAATGGGTTGAAGCTGAGGCGTTTGTTCAAGTCAGAGACCAAAAAATAGTATCCTTCATAAAAAGGAATATCCTGACTAGGTTTGGGGTACCAGCTGAGATAAATTGTGATAATGGCTCTCAGTTTATCAGCAAGAGGACTACCGATTTTTGCAAGAGTTGGGGAATCAAAATGATCACATCCACACCAGTACATCCTCAAGCAAATGGACAAGTAGAATCCTCGAACAAGATAATTGTCAACAATTTGAAGAAAAGATTAGGAGCTAAGAAAGGAAGATGAGCAGAAGAATTACCCTTTGTCTTATGGGCTGATAGGACAACAGTAAAAACTGCAACTGGGCAAACCCCATTTTCCTTAGTATTTGGAGCAGAAGCAGTAATCCCGTCAGAGATGGTGATACCTACAGCAAGATCCAACCTCCTGGATCCTGAGAAGAATTCTGAAGCCCTATGCCAAGAATTGGATACTATTGATGAGACAAGTGTAACAACCGTCTAATTTCTATTCGATTTTAATGGGAATATTCAGGAATTTATAAAAGAAAAGTATTTAACTTCAACATGAGTACAAAATCAAAGTCTTAGGGTTATGGCATACTAGCCAACTACTAGCTAGTTTTAATATTTACTACATGATTAGCGAATTGTTTGAAACAAAAAACATTGTCTAAACAAGATTAAATTAACGCGGTAGCAAAAGTTCGTGTTCGGTTCTTCAACTTGCTTTATCGCCATCCAGAAAGTCCCCATTGTCACCTAAAGTCAAAACCACTTAAAAGGTTAGTTTTGACACAGATATAGTGCGTATAAACAAGTTCTAGCATCGAATCATTGAAAATAAAACAAAATTTCAGAAATTTGTCCTGTCGCGCCAGGTATCGTTCAATCTATCGCGTGTCGCGACGTCTCTCACGTGTCGCACCGGATCTATGTGGTCCTGTCGCGTGGCGCGGGGGATACTGTTTTCCAGCAGGTGCAGGTTTTTGACCTGCATTTCCTGCCAGCTCCGAAAATTCCCAGTTTCAACTTCAAATGGTCATAACTTTGGACCCGTAGGTCCGTTTTAGGTGGTTCTTCTTCCTATACGTCTGTAATTTCATTACCGACGTGCCTACTACATTTATCATACACGAAACTTTAGATTATGGACCGAATGACTAAATTCACTATGTGATTATTCGAACCATTATACTAACACTCATTTGCTACCATTGCAATAGAAACCATAAGGCACATTTTATCCCAACAACCGGGCTTAATATCACCAACGCTTCATTACCAAAACTATGGCTTTGCGCTCTTGTGATCCACCTTCGCAGATTTCAATACAAATCAACATTTTACTACTACTAAACAATTGTTTGACCCGTTTGGTTCATCTACGGAATCCTCCGTTTCCAATGACTACCAAACAATTCCTAATCTATTTTCAACTTATCCAATCAATTGTGAACAACGACTTTTCAACTAATACTCGTCTTTTATACTAAAACCCGACTATTGACAATTGAAATATCCAAATTTGCATATTGTAACGAACAAGTTACATACCTTCAAAATTTATCGACATTGCTTTCTAACCATAATTACCCATTCCCGGGCTTGTCGACCTTAGTGTATCCCTTCTAATCCATGGTTTCTGCTTTTATAACTCAACTTAACGAGTGACGTTTGAGTCACTCCAAACACTACCATTTCGACCATTGTTTTAACCCGTTCTTTATCTAGTGAATTACATCACTTTACTTACATCCCATTATGACAAATTATGCAATATTTTCAATAAACATATCTAACCAACTATTTATTTTGACCCGCTTGGTTTGTCGAGTGAATTCCATCACTTCTTAGACTTACCAAAGGATTACAATTTCACTAGTTCGACATCATACCTATTTCAACTATTTCTTTTAACCCGTTTGGTTTGTCGAGTGAATTCCATCACCTCCTAGACTCACCAAACACAACTATTTTCGCCATAACAACATTAAACATATTTAAGACTAAGCTTATCTACATAAATGTAACGAGACGATAAGTCGCGTACCTTTAAAGCGTTCCCTTCGAACGTGTGTCCGCTCCGGCTTGTCCGCTTGAAGACCCGGTTTCCTTGCCTAAATAGTTCAATCCACAAACTGTTTAGAACCCTTTTTATAAGTCTTAACACATAATTTGCCATATTAATCAAACATGCGTTTTTGTCCGATTTTCAACATTTATCTTTCACTTGGGCATTTTAACGAACACCTAACGGGTATAATTTTACATATTTAAAATCAAGTTCATAACTTGTTATTTTTGCCAAATATAAACATACATTTAGATTCTATAGTGTCAAGCATGCATACTAATCTCATAATCATTTTATAGAAATCAAGTAACACCACTTTTGATAGTCATGATTCTTATGTTCATCTTATTTTTACAAAACCCATTTAACTTATCAATGGATTATCATGAATTTCATAAATTAAACACCAATTCAACATGTTATTGACTAGGGTTTACTCCTAGACATGTTTTTATTACTAATTTCATCTAAACATCAAATAATCAAGCCCAGATTTCGATTTCACAAATCATCAAGAATTTGAGATGAAACCAAATCGTAAATTTTGACATACCTTATGATCACTACACTGAGGTGATCACTAATTTGAACTTGGATTTCAATTTGGCTTTGATTTGGCCTTTGATTCGAATGATTTTGCAAGGTTAGGGTTCAAGTAGGAGAACCCCTTTTTCTCCTGTGAAAAGCTCGACCAGAACACACACTTTATGTGTGTGTTTTGGTGTTAAGTTTTTATTTAATTAAAACACTTTAATTTTTGTCCACTTTGGTCCCTCTACATAATCAAGTTTCTATAAAGGGTGTTTAACCATGTTTTTCCTATTATGTCAAGACTTTTAACTAACTAGGTTACTTCTTCCTAGTTGTTTTATCCTGACTATTACCGACATTTTAATATATATATATATATATATATATATATATATATATATAAATCTATATTTTTGGGGTGTTACAAGTCTACCCCCCTTAAAGAGATTTCGTCCTCGAAACCTTCTGTAAGTGGTTCTTTGGTTTGGACCAAACTAACTTAATTTTGTTTTTAAGGCATTCTTTCTTTTAGTCAAAAGTTATCCTTTGCCTCGACGCATGCGTCTTCCACTTGTAAGTCCTCACGGACTGTAACTTGTGTCTTGTATTTATTATCTTGCCGCCTATTTGTCTCAATTGCCACTTGACCACTCATTAGTATGAGTTCGTCAATATGTTTATTCCATACTACCTTATATTGACAAGTGTTTTATATAGATCACAACACTCTTTTAACTTTGGATGATCTTATCGGCTAGACCGATTAGTCACCGTCACCTCATGCCCCGTTAATTTGGGTCTACCCTTTGCCATATTCGGACTTACGTGAGTTTATGGTCTCCCATCACGTAACTCGCGCTACAACATGATTATATTCTATATCACTTTTGTGACCATTATCGCATCGCATCACATCACATCAAGTTTAAGTTTTCATAAACCTTTCATTATCAAAATCTTCTTTCTAACGTTTCGTTTTACACCTATCGGTGTTAAGACCTATATCTTTATTATTAACTATTTCCTAATTTATCTCATAATATTCATATTTGCTAAACGTTGTTTCTTACTAAAACTGAATTTTAGTTTAGCGTTTATCTCTTTAACTTATGTCAATTACTCACATCAAGGAATTGACGACAAGAATTTATTCTTTTCCACTATTATATTATGCGGGGAATCGTAACCAGTCCCCATGCTTAACCCCAAGTGACCCGTAGGTTCCTTCACTTAGCCTCGTAGGCTATTTTATTAGATCTTCACCTTTTTAAGGTGAGACCCTATAGTTTGTTTCTTTGTATTTATGACCCGAGTGTCATTTTGGTCCCGTAGACCTTTACATTGTTTATAACCCGAAGGTTATGGTGATCCTGTAGATCATCTTCTACTCGTGTCATTATTAGAATGTATATCTACACATATAGCGTCAATGCACCCCTTGTTATGTTTGGAATCATTCATTTTTGCTTTTGAATTTTATTGACCTTTACCGTAGTCCATGGCTACATTTATTTTCGTTCGAACTATTCTCCTGACTCTGTGACTTCTCCCGTCATTTACACGTCGGTTTGTTCTTCGCTTACTGTTATCCGGTTCATACTTATTTTTCTTTACAGCTCGTCACCCGGGCTTTCTATCTTAATATTTTTAACTCTCCAGTTTCACTGGTTTGCGTTCTCCTTTATTGTAAAACATTTTACTTAGATCTGAACACCCAGCTTTCTTTCTATTAGCGACCCTTAGGTCCATCTCTTTTATTAATGTCACAAAGGTCCATTTTTTAAGCCTTATTCGGTAAAACCACTACTACTGTTATATGACTTTTGGGGTTTACCCGTTTTCGTTCCATCACTTTTAAAAATGTTAATTTTACTACTCTTTTATACAATCACACCCATCGATGTGATCATTGTTTTTCCTCATAAGGATTTAATTAGGAACATATTACTTGGATGGTTACCCATACCCAAGTTTCTAAATCCGCATTAAATGATACTTTCTTATTCGCAATGGCGAATAATACGTATAATTCATTTAGTCTTTTCTTGAGGATATTTTCCGCCCAAGCCTTAATTTCTCATTCTTAGCCTTAATTCATTATCTAATTGTTTCCCAACGTTATCTTAATAAAGTTTTAATACGTGTACCTGCAATACTTACCCCAATGGGCTCTTTTTTTTTTTTTTCTCAACTCGTTGATCTTTTCTTTCTTTGCCATCATCATGGTGACTTATAGCCTTCCCATTATTCCGGGCTAAATGGCTTCAGTAGCCTTTTCGACTCCCCTCCCCTAGATCCTTTCGTGCATCTCCTCAGTCATGAGGGATACCGTATTGTCGCCAACTATGGTTGACATCATTCCATTATAACAATAATGGAAACCCATTCATTTCATTTTTATTATTCCATGTCGTTGTATGGAATTTTCTCACATCGTTTATCAATATAACGATGTTCCTACATGTTTTATTTGGTTTGGCCAAGTTTATAACCTTGTCCTTGCCATTCACTACTATTACAATTTTCCGGGTTCGGGTGTAATTACACTCCTTCCCAACACAACATTTATTCACTTCATTAAGTTCCCGGGTTCGAGTGTACACACACTCCTTCCCATTATGACACTTGTCTTTCATTGCATTCCTGGGTTCAAATGTACATGCACTCCTTCCCATTGCAATATTTATCGAGATTACTTTTACCTCGGTTTCACATACTCGCCATTATATATATATATATATATTTTACATAATTCATTCATTTCACTAATCATATATGCTCATATGCAACTATCATTCATTATGTGAATTATTGCATTCTACTTATCTTATCGTAATTTATAACGTGTTCCTGATTGATATTCGCCCTGATGTACTCCGTTGTCTCAAGTCTTCGCTTGATTTGAGTTCTTTGTTAGCATGTTCTTTGTCATGCTTCCGAACCTTCCTTCATTTAGATTATTTATCTCCCATCATCTTCAGATGCGGTTATCATATCATTCGAACATTTCCAATTTATTATTAGTCTTGCTATTCAATGTTGCCCGTATTATTATACGAGGCATTTAAATATATTTATTTCATAAGTACATATTTTATAATCAATCTATGGTTAGGGTTTATACTACCTAATCATCTTTTATCAACACTAGACATCTCGAATCTGTAATGTTTATGTCACTATTAAACATTTTGTTTTATAACATATGCATCATTCGCTTTAGTTTAGCCAAGTTCACCACTTGCTTAAACCATTCATGTTTAGTGCAATTTCCGGGTTTGTGTGTGTTAACACGCTCTTCCTGTGCACATCAAATCAATTTCCTTTTTCTAATATTCAAATAAAATGTACTAAATAACTAATTCTTACTAGATGTTTGATCAAGCTTGAACCGAGCACACTTTGTTAACAACGTTGAGCGATGATTGCCAACTTGTAACAACCGTCTAATTTCTATTCGATTTTAATGGGAATATTCAGGAATTTATAAAAGAAAAGTATTTAACTTCAACATGAGTACAAAATCAAACTCTTAGGGTTATGGCATACTAGCCAACTACTAGCTAGTTTTAATATTTACTACATGATTAGCGAATTGTTTGAAACAAAAACATTGTCTAAACAAGATTAAATTAACGCGGAAGCATTCAAAAGTTCGTCTTCAGTTCTTCAACTTGCTTGATCGCCAGCCAGAAAGTCCCCATTGTCACCTAAAGTCAAAACCACTTAAAAGGTTAGTTTTGACACAGATATAGTGCGTATAAACAAGTTCTAGCATCGAATCATTGAAAATAAAACAAAATTTCAGAAATTTGTCATGTCGCATGTCGCGACGTCTCTCGCGTGTCGCGCCGGATCTATGTGATCCTGTCGCGTGGCGCGGGGGATACTGTTTTCCAGCAGGTGCAGGTTTTTGACCTGCATTTCCTGCCAGCTCCGAAAATTCCCAGTTTCAACTTCAAATGGTCATAACTTTGGACCCGTAGGTCCGTTTTAGGTGGTTCTTCTTCCTATACGTCTGTAATTTCATTACCGACGTGCCTATTACATTTATCATACACGAAACTTTAGATTACAGACCGAATGACTAAATTCACTATGTGATTATTCGACCCATTATACTAACACTCATTTGCTACCATTGCAATAGAAACCATAAGGTGCATTTTATCCCAACATCCGGGCTTAATATCACCAATGCTTCATTACCAAAACTATGGCTTTGCGCTCTTGTGATCCACCTTCGCATATTTCAATTCAAATCAACATTTTACTACCACTAAACAATTGTTTGACCCGTTTGGCTCATCTACGGAATCCTCCATTTCCAATGACTACCAAACAATTCCTAATCTATTTTCAACTTATCCAATCAATTGTGAACAACGAATTTTCAACTAATACTCGTCTTTTATACTAAAACCCGACTATTGACAATTGAAATATCCAAATTTGCATATTGTAACGAACAAGTTACATACCTTCATAATTTGTCGACATTGCTTTCTAACCATAATTACCCATTCCCGGGCTTGTCGACCTTAGCGTATCCCTTCTAATCCATGGTTTCTGCTTTTATAACTCAACTTAAAGAGTGACGTTCGAGTCACTCCAAACACTACCATTTCGACCATTATTTTAACCCGTTCTTTATCTAGTGAATTACATCACTTTACTTACATCCCATTATGACTAATTAAGCAATATTTTCAATAAACATATCTAACCAACTATTTATTTTGACCCGCTTTGTTTGTCGAGTGAATTCCATCACTTCTTAGACTTACCAAAGGATTACAATTTCACTAGTTCGACATCATACCTATTTCAACTATTTCTTTTGACCCGTTTGGTTTGTCGAGTGAATTCCATCACCTCCTAGACTCACCAAACGCAACTATTTTCGCCATAACAACATTAAAAATATTTAAGACTAAGCTTATCTACATAAATGTTACGAGACGATAAGTCGCGTACCTTTAAAGCGTTCCCTTCAAGCGTGTGTCCGCTCCGGCTTGTCCGCTTGAAGACCCGGTTTCCTTGCCTAAAGAGTTCAATCCACAAACTGTTTAGAACACTTTTTATAAGTCTTAACGAATAATTTGCCATATCAATCAAACATGCGTTTTTGTCCGATTTTCAACATTTATCTTTCACTTGGGCATTTTAATGAACACCTAACGGGTATAATTTTACATATTTAAAATCAAGTTCATAACTTGTTATTTTTGCCCAATATAAACATACATTTAGATTCCATTATGTCAAGCATACATACTAATCTCAGAATCATTTTATAGAAATCAACAATGGATAAGGCCAAAAGAAGTTAGTTTATTAACATAGCAAAAGTTTTTGCTTTTGGTTTCATCTCAAACCGAGACCCATCCACCAAAAGCACAATTAGTTTTTAACCATAACTAGTTAACAGTTGAAGGTTTCATCTTGAAAACCAAGACCCATCCACCTCCAACTGTTACACTGTTTAAAATAAAGCATACTAATTGATGACCAAGGGCTTTGTCCTGAAAATCAGGACCCATCCACCTTTGGCCATCATATTGTCTTAGTGCAGGAAAGTAAATTGTTTAACAGACAAGAAATTAAAATTGTTCGACAACCACAACCATCAGAAATTAAACAGTGGGTCCGGCCTAGGCATCAATATCTATCATCGCCCACTTCGCAGCCTTCAAAGGGCAGCACCCTCTTCAACCATCACGTCTTCACCAGCACCCGGTCCAGGATCAGCTCCAGCATCCGCACCAGCATCGCCTTCAGGATTCTTTTCAGCATCACCACCAGCATCAGTCGTCTTCTCCGCTGCCTTGGAAGCCTCCTCACCACAGGCTTATTAGGATGCTTGACAGAACTACCCCGAGATCTTTCAGTTTCGCTTCCCAAGCACTAACATTCCAGGAGGGGCATTCAAAGCCCAAAGCTTTGGCTTCATAAGCCATCTTCAGCCTGGCTTGAAGGAGGGAAATTACGACGGACCCTTTAAGGCCTTCTCAGTAGGTAGTCATATCTTACTCGAATTGAAGATGGGCGGTATCCAGCTTGGCTTGGGCATTCTCGTTAGCCTTGTTGATGGCGGCTTTAGCTTCCTAGGTCACAGCTTTGAATTTATCCTCATAGTGTCGTGACTGGGCGGGCGGCTATCATCCCCTGATCAGCTATGGTGGTCTATGCTTTCTTCAGCTTCACTTCCAGCATCTTGTTCAGACCACAGCTTTCTTCATAAAGGCTTGTCAGACGTTCAAGACCCTAAAAACCAAAGCAAAAGGTATTAACATATATTAACATATATAACCAGCATATGGTGCAGGATGTAGGTTAAGGATATGTACCTGGTTTAGAAAGCTGGTCATAAAGCCACTAGATTCGAGGAACCCATGGCTTTCATAGGGGAAGGTTTCAGATGACGCTAGAGAGTCAGTTTCCTTTCTTTTACGAGAGTTGAGGCACGTGGCTTGGTAGCAGGAGAGGGCTTAGGAACGGCTGCTGGTTTGGAGGAGGATGTAGGTTTGCTAGGTTCCTTCTTCACCTGGACAGGAATAGGATAGTTGTCCAACTCGTCAAGATCGAAGACTTCTGGAACTTTGGCCGGTGCTGCAAAAACAAGGAAAAAATCTAAATCTCTACTCTTATCTCTTATTTTGCTAATTAAATATATGGAAAAACTTTGTGTAATCCTTACCAGACAAATCGGATGAAGAGTATTGAATGGAACTTGGAAGGTGTGTAGAGAAACTTCTGAGCTTTCCGGCAACCGGTAGACCGCTTGGATTCTTCTTTCGGATTCTTCGGTAGGAGGAGCTAGCTCTCTGAAGTTCGCTGCAAAATAAATAATAGAATGTAAGTAGAGGATATAGGCTAAAGATACATTTGGGGATATCCCTAGAACCCTAAACCCTACCGTTGGTTAACCATTTAACCGGAAGACTGTTACCCTCGGCGATGGAGTCTCGCCTAACAAAGAAAAACTTTCTTTGCCATTCGTCTTCGTTTTTGGTCGCCTTGAGGACGAGAGGTTTGCTGGATTTGGAAAACAGTAAAAATCGGCTAGAACCGTGAGTTCGAAGACGATAAGCGATTGGGATATCTTCAATGCAAAGGTCAGGAATATGAAGGGCCTTGATCTGATTAAGAGCGATCAACACCCTCCAAACCATAGGCATTGTTTGAGAAAAGCTAAGACCAGTTTTTCACAAAACTGCATTATGAATTCAGGAAAGGGGTAACGAAGGCCTAGAGAAAAGGGGTATGCCGGAAAACAGATCCATTCCCTGGACGATATGTCTGATCGGACCATCCGGTCAAATGGCTTGATGATTGCCTTATCAAGAAAGGCACCTGAGGCTCTTAACGCTGCAATGTCTACATTATCAAAGGCGCATACCTCCTTCTCAGGATTCTTGAGAAGATTCTGTTGGGTAAAGGTCTAGCTCGATTCGCCGGTGTGGGAACGAGTTCTGGTAGCCATTGAGAGAGAAACAGAGAAAATCACAAGAGAAAAGGAAGAGATAAATGATTACATGGAGACTCTGTTGAAGATGGTTGAATTTCAAACGAGAAGAGAGAAGATATAGTGGCCTCATAGATAGCTATCAAGTAATTATCGCATGGGAAGTTGCACACCGTCACCTCAAGTGTCCAATCATCATAATTGCCTCAATTAAAGAAAAAAGACTTAAAATATATCCGTTTGAATCTGGGATTCCAACAGATATATTTTGGGGACAATTGTTATGGGTGGTTTTCTGCTCATATATCCTGGATAATATTCTGACTGTGTTATTTTTTATTGTGATCAGGATACCGGATCAGGATATTGATAACATCCTGATGCAGTATCCTGATAATAACTAATTAGTTCACGGGCAGATTAACATGGCAAGCTTATAACGTTCGAGTGGACCTATTCTCCCAAAGACTCGGACTAATCAGTTGAAAAGGGGATGTTGAAGCCGGAAGAAGTGGTCTACAACGTTCACAAAGGGAATATTCGCCGTATCCTGGTTTTTTAGGCTAGTTTGTTATTTCCTTTGCTATTTATAGGATTCATCGGATCAGATAGAACACACGCAATTTTTTTGCAGACTGTTGCTCTCTACTAGCTGCAATCAAACAAACACTTACACTTGTACTCGAATCTCATTGTAACACTTAGTTGATCCGTATCATATCCTGCACTGTATCCTGATATTTGAAGCAATAAGAAGAACAAGGCAGCTGCGTTTGTCAGCTCCCGAGGTTTTGTGCTGGCGATCTAGATTGATCAAGGGCTTTCCTCGTACATCCCGTGTCACCCTTTACCTTTTTTGCTCATTGTTTGATTGTAGATATAGCTCGATATCCTGAGCTATATCCTGAAAACTGTTTTTTGTTAACAACTTGATCAGCATATTTTCCACGTACACTTCTAGCACACTACCTCACTTAACTAATTTGATCACTTAATTACTTAGGTAATTTTTAACCAAAACAAGTATCATTCTTGATTACTGATTCCTGTGCTTTTCTGATCTGTTCATTTAAATCTACTTGTAGATTTAATTTAAGAGAACGTGCTCTTTTTGGCTTTTCATGATACTTTCCACTTAAAGCATCAGCTACTACATTTGCCTTTCCTGCACGATACTGAATATTACAATCATAATCGCTAAGAAATTCCATCCAGCGTCTCTGTATCATGTTTAATTCCTTTTGCCCGAAAACATACCTTAAACTCTTATGATCTGTGAAAATGGTAAATTTACTACGGTAAAGGTAATGTCTCCAAATTTTCAGGGCAAAAATTATAGCTCCTAATTCTAAATCATGGGTTGAATAATTCTCTTCATGATTCTTAAGTTGTCCAGACGCATATGCTATAACCTTTTGGTAATAGACTACAAAATCTTATGTTCCTTCTGGTAATGCTAGTATGGGTGCGTTGGTTAATCTTTGCTTAAGAATTCTAAAGGCTTCTTCTTGTTTTGGTCCCCATTCAAATTTAACAGATTTACAGGTTAGCTTAGTTAAGGGTATGGCTATTCTAGAAAAATCTCGAATAAATGTTCTATAATAACCGGCCAATCCTAGGAAACTTCTAACCTCGGTTGGCGACTCAGGGGTTTTCCATTTAGTAATCGCCTCGATCTTGGAGGGATCCACATGAATTCCTTCATAATTGACTAAATGCCCAAGAAATTGTAACTGTTCTAACCAAAACTTGCACTTTGAGAATTTTGCATAAACTTTTTCTTTTCTCAATAAACTTAGAAGTGCATGCAGATGCGCTGCATGTTCCTCTTTATTCTTGGAGTAAACGAGAATATCATCTATAAAGACAATTATGAATTTATCCAAATATGGCTTACATATTCGGTTCATCATGTCCATAAATGCGGCTGGGGCATTGGTTAAACCAAATGGCATGACAATAAATTCATAATGACCATACCTTGTTCTGAATACGGTCTTAGGAATGTCCTCTTCCTGTACCTTTAATTGACGATATCCTGAACGTAAATCGATTTTAGAGAAAAATCGAGCTCCTTGCAATTGATCAAACAAATCGTCAATTCATGGTAATGGGTATCGATTTTTAATCGTGACTTTGTTTAATTCACGGTAGTCAATGCACATACGCATCGATCCGTCTTTCTTTTTAACAAATAAAATCGGCGCTCCCCATGGCGATGAACTTGGCTGTATGAATCCTTTTTCTAGCAGTTCGTCTAACTGTCTCTTTAACTCTTGCATTTCTGCTGGTGCCAAGCGGTAGGGTGCTTTGGCAATTGGTGCTGTTCCTAGTAGCAGATGAATTCTGAATTCAACTTCCCTGTCTGACGGTAGTCCTAGTAATTCTTCTGGAAATACATCTGAAAACTGTGATACTACTGGAATATCTTTCAATTATTTTCCTTTAGTGTTAGTGATTATGGAAATCAAATACAATAATGATCATTTTCTTACATAACTTGATGTTTTCATCACAGGGATGAATTTTGTGGATCTAGAGGGTTTATCTCCTTTAATTGTGATCTTTTCACCTTTTGGTGAATTTACTTGGATTGACTTTTGATCACATAGAATACTGGCTTTATTGGTTATCAACCAATCCATTCCTAATACAACATCAAATCCTGCCAGTTTCATTGGATAAAGATTTGCAATAAACTTTTGATTTAAAAATCTATTCTTGCTTCCTGCAAGATTTCAGAAATCTTAATGGTTTCTCCATTCGTTGTTTCTACTAGACATTCTTGTGGGAGTTTAGTTAATGGTTGATTGAGAAATTTGCAAAATGAAGTATTAATAAAACTGTAAGGACCTAAACTAGTGTAGGTTTGCGTCTGTCTTGGGTTATTATGTTTGTTTTGGGTTCGAACTATATAGTGGGCTCATATGGTTGTTTTGATGTCTATGGGGTATGGGCTTGGCCCAATGTAAAAGGATCTCCTATGCATGTATAAATAGGGGAGTCCTTAGTCTTGATAGGTTGTTGATTCCTTGGAAAACTTTTGCTTTTGTGCGATATCAAGTACCAGACGATCTTAGAATCGTGTGCTTGTTTTGCTTCGAATCAATATATCTTGCTTTCAATCTTTCACATCTCACTTGTATTTCCGCTACTTGTTTGGTGTTTGATATCCGATTGTAGTGATTCTGGACTTACAATTGGTATCAGAGCCTAAGTAGTCTCACGAAGGCTCGGTTATATCCGATATCTTGAAGATTGAAAGTTGTTTTGCTGCTGATCGTGCTCGAAAGTCGACAGAAAAGGTCTGATTTCTTGGCTGGTTTTAGTTCTATCTTATAACTTCATTCTATCACTTGTTTATTTGGTTCGAAAAGATTTGAGTTGTCGACTGTTTGCTTTAAAAACTGTTTATTTGCGTCTGTTTATCAACCCAAGTTGAAGCACGAATACCGATTTTAAAGAAAATTTTCTGTTTTGGTTATAATAAATCTGACATATTGTGAATCAAAACGGATCTGCAAATCTGAAAATTTGACTTATTTTGGTGAAAATTCTTATGAAAACGAACTGTTTTAGGCATCAAAATTAAGGCTTAACTACTGATTCTTAATCCTAAAGATCTGGTTTAGTAAAATTAAAAGGATTTTTAGTCAAACAGGTCATTTTTTATTAAAAGTGTTTCGAAAATATTTTAAATTCTGGGTTTTGTGCTTCGAGTTTCATCAAATATTCATTAGAATTTTTGAATAATTTTTGGGTTTGATCTGTTTGTGTGCAAGTTGGTTGTGTTTGCAGATTTTTGGAAAGTTTGTTACAGGAAATTTCGAAAAGATTCGGAAATTGAAATCACCAAATCTTTCGGGATTTTGGTTGAAAGTTGGCAAGATTATATTTCCAAAGATTCAGCTTGTGCGATTGAAGGACTCGTACGATTGATGCATTTTGGGTCTTTAAAGGACTGAGGCCCAATAATATACCTTGTGCGATTCACTTTGGGTTGTGCGATCACACTTGTCTGGGCTGTTAAGGATTCAAGCCCAAACTTACATCTTGTGCGATTGAAGATCTCTTGTGCGACTGAGAAGATCTTGTGCGATCCACTGTTTGGTGTTGAACTACTGTTAGTGATCTTGTGCGAATGCACTCTTGTGTGACGCAAAGGTTCACATTGAAAGGGGTCATAACATCTTGTGCGATTGGCCAAGGGTTCAACTGAAGACGTCTTGTGCGATCGGACTTGTGCGATCAAAGGGGTCATAGTGACTTGTGCGATTGACAAAGGTTCAACTAAAAGGTGTCTTGTGCGATTCATCTTGTGCGACTGGAATTGGACCTATTCAAGTGGACTGGACTGTTTGGGCTCGTGGACTGTTTCTACAGAACTGTTTTATATTGAATCTTGAATTATATATTGAACCATCTGAATTATTGTTTGAACTATATTGTAATCATTAGTGATATTCAATTGGTCATTATATTTAATATTACGTGTTACTCATAAGTTCAATTGTTTTTTTTTTTCAGAAATGGCTCAAACTAATCAATTGGGATTGACTGAAACTGCTGCTATTAACCAGGATCTAGATAGCATAATTGGAACTAATAACAGGATTCCCATGCTTATTTCTGGGGGATCCTTTTCAGAATGGAAGTTCAGGTTCATCCAATACATGAGGATACAGGATCCAAAGGTGTGGAGGTCCATCTGCAATGGACTAACTGTGATCACCTATGTTGTGAACAATGCTGAGGGAACAACTGCTCCTAAGCCCGAGTCTCAATTTACTGAAGAGGACCGTGAAAAGCAAGACATTGATAACAAGGCTCTTGCGATGCTGCACTTTGCTCTTGCACCCGAAGTTGACATTGGAGTTCGTGATTGCAAAACTGCTAAGGAAATGTGGGATGCTCTGCTGGCTATCTATGAGGGAAATGAAGAGATGAAGGAAAGTCGAAGGGAAATGCTTACCCAAAAGTTCAACCTATTCAATCACTTCCCAAGGGAAACTTTGGAAAATCAAATCCAAAGATTTGTTGCCTTGGTCAGTGATATGAAAACTCATGATATCAGCCTTGAAAAGTCTGTTACCAACAAGAAACTGCTTAATGCTCTTCCAAGAAACTGGGATACTAATGTAACTCTCATCAAAAGAACCAGGGACTTAGCTAGAATGACTCTTTCTGAACTGATTTCTTTGCTAAAGTCTTATGAAATGGATGACAAACAAAGGCTCAACAATCACACTGCAAGCTACAACAATGCAGGTGTGTTGACCAATAGCGCCTTGATGTCTCAACAGGGAATGAGCTCACTTCCAGGACCCTCTACTGTGCAGCTCCCTGCTAATCTTGGAACTTTTGTTAACCAAACTTGTTACTTTCCTGCTGCTACTCAACAAGTGAACCAAACTCTGTCTGCTGCACAGCCCACTAATCAATCTACCCCTACACCCACGCAACTTCTTTTGAATATTACTACTGCGTTTGCTGCTACAAACTCCTCAGTTGCTACTTCAAGGGACTTTGAACAATCTATGGCTTTCATGACAGGGGTCATGAACTGTTATCATGTGACAACTGGCACCAAACCGGTAATTTCCGTACACTTTAATCATTATTTAAAGACTGCAATTATATGCTTAAATGTCAACATTGTATGATTACATACTATACAAGTGAATTCATGCACGTTTTATACTACAAAATATTGATTTATGCATTAACAAGAGCGTTGCGTCAGAAATACTAGTAAACTCACCGGTAAGACACAATATGTCAACAGAACTGCAGAAAGCGGTCAGACATTAAAACTGAGGCCTAGGTGTAGGTCCAATGATAAGAATACATTAAAACCCAAGAGTACATACAAGGGTTAACATATAGACACTCCGGAAACTAAAATACGCACTAAAAAGCACCCGAAACACACTTTAAGTGCAGAATTTTATTAAATTCAGCTATAACCAGCTTTTAAACATATGAATATTATGCAGAATTTACGCTTTATCGTCCAGAATATTTCCCTAAGTGTCGGGAATTGAAAGAGTTACAAAAGGATACATAAAAGACGCTAAAAGGTGCAATTTAGCACTTTAACGAACCGGTATTTAACCGAATAACCGGACATTACCCGGGACATTAAATTTTTGCCAAGTACATTGTATTATTATTTTTTGGCTAGTCATGGTCCCCGTTTACCCTAACACCCACTAAAAAGCAACTAACTTACATATATCAACACATTACTTGAAATCTAACTATCTATTACTTACTAGTTGCAAAGTTACACTTAACCCCGCCCATTACATATGGACGGTCACATGATGGACCCCACCAATTTTTTTTGCCAAATCCTACACGATACATATTGATATTACTTGATTTACTTGGATCTTGTAAGAGATTATGCAATCTTTGAAAGATATGAAATCTTTATAAGTAGTACACTAGACCATGCTTCATCATTTCACACCCACACTCCCTCCTTCACTCTCTCCTTCACTCTCTCTCCCTCCCTCATGGTTACACCCAAACCGCCACCATCACCACCCCAAGTCCACCACATTCATCCATCTTTGAGTTACATTCAAGCATACAAGGTGATTCAAGGAGATTGCAACTTGTGGAGCTTCAAATGAGCCTTGTTTCTTGCTTGTTCTTCATCTTTTTCTCATCACCTTCATCACTAGATCCTACCCTAGCCTTGTGCTAGTAGTAAGTTACTTGTACACCCTTGATCATCTTGTTTTTGTAGTTACAAGTTGTAGTATGATGTATGAACACTAGAAGAATTTAAACAAGAAACATGAATACTAAGATGATGAATATGAGACTTTACATGAAACTTGAACATAAAAGACTATATGAAGATGAAATCTTGTTGGATGAGGGTTGGGTTAAATCATGCTTGATATTTGATCGTTGGTTTCTTGATAAACCCGTTGTTCGGACATTGGTTGATACGATTTAGTAACGTTTAAATTATAAAGAAACATGCTGATTTACATTTTCAGCCAACTTCAAATGGCTGTAAATAGACCATAATAACTCGAAAAACTGATTTTCTGAACTCTAAAATATGTATTTTCGAAAAACGAAGCAAATGGCACTGGAATCATATTTTTTTGAGGTCGTTTACTATTTTTAAAGACCCGTTTTGTAACAGCAGCTAAAGCTGAGTTTTTATTGCAGTAAATGGGTGATATGTTTTTAGTCATAACTTGAAACCCATACTGAATCAGCTCATGAAAATTCTACTGTAGATGGCCACTGTTGTCTTAGTAATTCTCCCACTGGAATTTCATAAATCGGACTTACGATGAATTTTAAACGAATTATTCCGTAGGCTGCGGTCAGAAAGTAACAAATCTGATCGCAGTTCGGTAAATGATTTTCTATAAAATACTGATAATGAACTGGACTCCGATATTTTTACACAATAATATTTGATTCGTTTAAGACATTCTGCAAAAATTTGGGAATTATTGGAATAAGATAACCATTTTATTAAAATGTCCGAAAACAGTCCAGTTTTATATATTAAAACTGAAACGACAAAAGTAGTATCTTGCATGTCAGAATGTCGGGTTGATTATTTTAGAACGATCTAACGTGTTATATGTTAAAGAAAATGATATGCTACTTAGCATGGACACCTCCATTTACAAAGGAGACTATGGCGAAATTTTCTGAAAATCCTAACACTTAGTAAATATTTTCTAGACAAATGTTTGCTAGTGTGTTCTAAACTATCCTTTTCGAATATAAACCTCACCATAATTTTTATAACAAAAATACACATACAACATACAAGATACATAACTCGGGTGAAAAGTGCAAAATACAAGAAACTTATACTTATTTTTGAGCAAATAATATAAGTAAGACACTTAGTTAAAAATATGAATTATTTTTAACACAAGAAAACATATACATAAAAGACAGTGACTTGTATTTGTACGATACAAGTCTAGTGACTAACGTTAAGAAAACACGTATAGGTCACGATGTTAATTAAGCAAATCCGGTGAAGTTTACGACGCAAGGAACGCAAAGTTGTGAGTTCATGCTCCCCCTTTTCTCTTAACTGTTTTCAGTTTTATAAATTCGGGGGTGAAATACATGTTACAAATATTACAATGTTTATAAATGGTATGATACATAAACAAGAAGCACTCTTGGTGATAACTAGTACCAAGTATGATGCGTTTTGAGAAATGATACAAGAAATGATACGAGAAATTCGTGTCACGAATAGGGTACCATAAGTACCATTAATCGTGTACATACTTAGACCGCAGAAAAAAAGGTTAGATCTAATGGGTTCAGGGCAGCCCCACTCTCGGTGACAACTAGTACCGAGTAGTGTTTTTGTGTCTCCGTCATGAATCGACAACTAGAAAAATGCCTATGGTTTGGATGCTTCCTATGTCGTGTCACATGTTAATGGCTTTGCAACCCATTAACAACATTAATACATACAAGATTACTTGATTTATACAGGAATACTTGAGTTGTACAAGATACAGACATACTTGACTTACATGAGATACAGAAATACGTGATTTATACGAAATACATACCATGTTTTCATACAAAGTATACAAACATGAAATACAAATACTGCATGAATTCACACCAACATTATGTTGACGTTTTTCCAAAAACTCACATGTATTTCAGGTAACTAAAATGGATGTGCGCGCGGTCTTACTCATGCTCTTGGATGTCACTTTTGTTTATCTTTGAATAAAGTTGTAAACTTATTAGACAAAATGATGTTTCGTGATGTAAACACTTAAATTATGATTTCAGTTATGTAATGTTTGACATTCGAAATTATTTTATGAGCATATAGTATGTTTACCTTTCGTATGCAATGAGAACCTTTCATGATCACACCTCGTGCTTCCGCCGCAGAAAGGGGTGTGACATATCATGCTTTCATTGCTGGAAGGGTTAAGAAAAGCATCGACTCTGCTGAACTGCTGGAAGTCCATCTTGATGATGTTGAAGAGATGGATATCACTTGGCAAATGGCCATGGCTGTGTATCGTGCCAAGAATTTCGTGAAGAAAACCGGTGGAAACAAATGGGAACCAATTGATGGTGAGATTGGTTAGAATAAGGCTAAGCTCAGGTGTTACAACTGCCATGAGCCTAGGCACTATGCTAGAGAGTGCAAACAGCCAAGAAGGGAAAGAGTCGATCCAAATGTCAATGTCACTATTAGTTCAGTAGCTCGACCAACTCCAAATGTTTTTTCAACCTCGAACATCACTGTCACTCATCCCACTCAAGGTTCACCCTCAAACACTGTTGTCAGAACTCAAGCTGCGGAATCAGTTGCAACTCCTGGAAATGCATTGGTAATTCAGGAAGGAGGGGGATTTGACTGGACCCAACAGATGAACGATCTGCAGATCACTACAGACACCTTGTACCAGCAAAATCAAGCTCTCATGGCAGAAGTGAAAGAAGATGCTGACTCGGCAACTGAAGATGCCGAGGAAATGAATTATCATGCCCTCATGTCTCAAATGAACGACTACACTCCTTCTGAGGCTGAGGTATGTGTAGATGATGTTTGTTGTACTTTAAAATGTAGAGAAAAGGTAAAAGGTTTTAAGGAACAGGCTGAATCGCTTACTATGCAACTTCAATATACCAGATCCAGTAGCTACGAAGTTAAAAAGAAACTGGATGGGTATAAAGATATGGTAGAGGCTCAAAAACGTGACATTCGAAAGTTGCATAGTGATCTAAGCGAAGCGAAGTGTCGATATCTCCACTTCAAGGAGCTATCTGAAAAATTAACTGTTGAATTAAACGACTTAAAATCGACTTTCGAAAATACAGAATTTAATTTTAAAAAATTTGATGTTTCAAGCGAAAAGGTCGAGAAAATGATAAATCAACAGTTAAAGTATAGAAAAAAGGAAATGAGGAATAAGGGGTTGGGTTTTGTATCCATACCCCCACCATACAACCATAACTATTCCTCAATTCCTATGACTAAAGAGGAGATAGACAATTTACCTAATATGGAATATGGAAAACTAGAGGATAGGAAGCCTGAGCCTGTCAAGCCTCGAAAGATAAAAATCACTAGGCCTGATAATACTAAAGTCATCTTAGAAAAACAGGAAAAACAGGCTTATAATCAAACGTTTGTTAAATCAGAAAATGTTTTAAATCACACTGAAACCTTAAACTTTGAGAAAAATGCAAGTGTTGATAAACATTTTCAAGTGTTGAAAGAGGAAGAATCGTGTGAGTCAAAACAATCTTGTGAAAATAAATCTGTCACAAACGAGCCTGAAGTAAAAGAGCCTAGAGTTCATGTAGACAACATCGAGTTTGCCATGTTAAAAGGTTTGACTGAATTTATGAAAGAATTCAATAGGGGCAAACAAAGTGAATCTGCTTCGTCATGTGACGCATCTTGTGACACTTCTGAGACATCCAGTTCTGAGAAATCAGAAATGGGCGAATCATCTAGTAGCAACAGTGCATCACATGAGGAAGCAGAGGCATCTCAAACTGAATCATCAGCTTCATCTGATTCAACCTGTGACTCCTATGAAAAGACTGACTGTTCAGAGCCAGTTGCTTCAGTGGAATCAACAAATGAATCATCTGAAATAGTTGATTCAAATTCGATCAAAGAAGAATCAGAAACAACATCAGGAGCCTCTGTTGAGTTAGATGGTAATGAAACCACAGGAGCCCCTGCTGACTGTTCAAAGGAAAATAATTCTGATTCTTCTGAACCAATTGTGTCACAAGAAGCTGAGAGTAATTCTGCAGCATCAAGTGACACTGTTTGTGAGAAAATTAATGATACTAACCCTGTTGCTTCAAATGCAGACCAAGTAATTATTGAAGATTGGGTAGATGGAGATGATGAGGACGACGTTGCATTTAAAGTTTTGAAAAATAAAATTCAGAAAAACAATTCTTTAATTTCTGAAAAGTCAAACAATATTTCAATTTCTTCTGATGCTTTGAATTGTGTGGGCTATGTTTTAAAGAGCGATGAATGTTCTGACATTTACTTTGGTTCTATTTGTGTGGATTTGAATTCAGTTGTTTTGCCTAATAAAGTTGATTAATCTAAAAATCTTTTGGTAAAACGGACTAAAGGAGGAAATGAAGCAAAATATGTTCCTCCAAAATCAAGATCAAACAAGCAAACTAAGTGTCATTCTGTTTCTAAAGACAAATCTAAACTTGTCTCGTTTGCATCTCAGGAACCACACAAGCCCTCAGGTTCTGCAAAGTCTGATGGATGTCAAGCAAAACCACATGTGAAACGAAAAATATGTTAATCGTGTGGAATTGCTGGACACATTGCAAGAAATTGTCAGCATCGTCCTGATAAACTCAAAAAGGGAGAGCATCAGAAGGCTCCAAAAGGGAATGTCAAGCATCCAAAACAGGAAAAGACTTCAAAATCTAAACCTGTTAGGAAGCTTAACTCCAAAATGAAGCCTTCTGATGGAGATTGGAACAAAGCTAAACAAATGAAAATGAAATCAAACAATTGCATTCCAAACTCTAATTCGGTTTCGCCTAAGGCATCCAAGAAATTGGAGGGTTCTAGGCAAGTTTGGAAACCCAAGAAAAATGTTCCAAACAACTCTCCTAAATCATCGCGCATCAATAATAAACCTATCTACTCTAAAGAAAAGTTGATTTGGATGCAAGTCACCTATTTTAATGAACAGGGTGTACCCACCACAACTATGGCTTGGGTACCAAAATCTAACTAAACCCGCGTAATGTGCAGGAACGGCTATAGAGGGCTGTTATTCGACTTTGGGTCATTAACAGTGGCTGTTCCAGGCATATGACTGGCGATCTATCCCAACTTTCTAATCTTGAAGAATTTAATGGAGGATATGTTGCCTTTGTGGGTGGCGAGAAGGGAATGATCACACAAAGAGGCACAGTCAAGAATGGTAATCTCTGTTTCAAAGATGTCAACTACGTTCCTGAGTTGAAGCACAGTCTGCTAAGTGTTGCTCAAATTTGCGACAACGGTTACTTAACTCATTTCAATGATAAACACTGTCTTATTCTAAAACCAGGAATGGTCATTCCTGATGAATGGATTTTGTTGAAATCTGAACGAAAAGGCAACGCCTATGTCGTTGACATGAATAAGCCTCCCACTGAAGGTGTTGCCTGTTTGATTACCAAAATCTCTAAGCACAATGCTATGTTGTGGCATCGTCGTTTAGGACATTCCAACGTGAAAAAATTTAAACCGTCTTGCAAAACTGGGGTTGGTAAGGGGTCTACCTGTAAAAGACTTCATAACTTTTGAAAAATGTGTTTCTTGTGCAAAGGGTAAACAACATCGAAAACCACACTTTCCCAAAACTGTAAACACCATTAACAGTGTGATGCAACTTCTTCACATGGATCTTTTTGGTCCAGTGAATGTGCTCAGTCTGACTGGAAAAATCTTACTGTCTTGTAATTACTGATGATTACTCACGTTTTACTTTGGTTTTCTTCTTAGTTAACAAAAGTGAGACTGAAGAATTAATCAAGAGATTTATAATCTTTATAGAGAATCAGACTGGCAAGAAAGTGAAAGCGATTCGAAGCGACAATGGAACCGAATTCAAGAATGCTGAGTTAAATTTCTTTTGTGCCGAGAGGGGAATCGCTAGACAATACAGTGCTGCTAGAACTCCTCAGCAAAGTGGAGTTGCTGAAAGAAGGAATAGAACCCTGATTGAAGCAGCTCGCACGATGCTCTGTGATTCGAAACTCCCAGTTTTCTTTTGGGAAGAGGCCATTAACACTGCGTGCTACGTTACTGTCTTGTAATTACTGATGATTACTCACGTTTTACTTTGGTTTTCTTCTTAGTTAACAAAAGTGAGACTGAAGAATTAATCAAGAGATTTATAATCTTTATAGAGAATCAGACTGGCAAGAAAGTGAAAGCGATTCGAAGCGACAATGGAACCGAATTCAAGAATGCTGAGTTAAATTTCTTTTGTGCCGAGAGGGGAATCGCTAGACAATACAGTGCTGCTAGAACTCCTCAGCAAAATGGAGTTGCTGAAAGAAGGAATAGAACCCTGATTGAAGCAGCTCGCACGATGCTCTGTGATTCGAAACTCCCAGTTTTCTTTTGGGAAGAGGCCATTAACACTGCGTGCTACGTTCAAAACAAAGTTGTTATCAACAAAGCACACATAAAGACGCCTCATGAAGTAATGTTTGGCGAGAAACCGTATGTGGGGCACTTTAGAGCTTTCGGTTGTCCATGTACTCTTTTGCACTTGGAATCTATACCAAAGTTTGACGCTAGGGGAGACGAATGCTATTTCATTGGATATGCTGGGAAGGCTGCTCATGAAAACAAGACGGCATACAGAGTGTACAACAAGAATACTAGACAAATCGTTGAGTCTTATGATGTGCGGTGGCTCGAAGAAAATCAAACAGACGCTGGAAACGGGCCATTTACTCTTTATAATTATGCCTATCTACTCAAATCTTTTGATATTCTTGATGATCCTCCTGTTACTCATGCAGGTACTTCTGGTACAACTAATGTTGTTTCTCGACCCTCAATTGTTCCTCATAACGCTGACGAAGAGGGGGATGTTGAATTTGAGGGGGATTCTACAGCTGTGGGGGATCACACACCTGAAGTCTCATCTTTAACATCTACACCTGAGATTCAAGTGGCTCCGGATTATACTGACATTCTTAATGATGGAGGGGAGGGGAGGGGTTGGACTCGTCTGATGAGGAGGACACACCCATTGATCAAAATGACATGTTTGACGGTCCTATTCCTGAAGAGTTTGTCGCAAATGGTGCAGAAGAAGAGCAAGTCTCTAACCAAACTGAGTCAGTAGCAGTTGATCATTTAACGAATGTATCTCCAACTGGAACTGCACCAGAAGTTGCTATTCCTGCCAGTGTCCAGCGTGATCATCCCATCGAAAATGTGATTGGACCAGTAGAGGCGGGAGTGTTGACTAGAAGTCAATCAGGAATTATCAACAACTGCTTGTTTTCATGTTTTATCTCTCAAATTGAGCCAAAGACAACTGATGCGGCTATTTTGGAACCTAGTTGGGTAGATGCGATGCAGGATGAGTTGAATCAGTTTGAGAAACTGAAAGTATGGAAGTTGGTTACTCTACCTGCTGGAAAGAAATCACTCGAAACTAGATGGGTCTATCGCAACAAGAGAGACGATAGCGGAGTGATTGTTAGAAACAAAGCAAGACTGGTCGTCCAAGGGTTTAGACAGATAGAAGGCCTTGACTACGATGAAGTGTATGCTCCCGTGGCTCGACTAGAGGCAATCAGAATCTTTCTGGCATATGCCTCCTACATGGGATTCAAGGTCTATCAAATGGATGTCAAGACGGCATTTCTCTACGGCAAAGTAAAAGAAGAGATCTATGTGTCACAGCCACCGGGATTTGTGAACAAACATGTGTATAAGCTTGATAAGGACTTATATGGGTTACACCAGGCTCCTCGTGCTTGGTATGCTACTCTGACAGAGCATCTGCTCGCTCATGGATACACTCGGGGTGTGATTGATCAGACACTGTTCATTCGAAAAGTGGGAGAGGATCAAATCTTGGTGCAGATCTATGTGGACGACATCATCTTCGGATCCACTAGTGATGCATTATGCAAGGAATTCAAAGAAGTTATGAAGAAGCAATTTGAAATGAGTGCATTGGGAGAAATGAGTTTCTTTCTGGGTCTCTAGATTCGACAGGATTCCAAAGGAATTCTCATCCATCAGGAATTCTCAAACTTCAAGATGTCAAACCTGCAAACACTCCTATAGCAGGAAGACCAGTAATGACAGAAGATACAGAAGGGGAAGCTGTTGATGCTACACTGTACCGGTCGATGATTGGCTCGTTGATGTACTTGACAGCCAGTAGACCAGATATCATGTTTGCTGTGTGTCAGTGTGCTCGCTATCAGGCTGCTCCTAAACTTTCTCATTTAAAAGCTGTTAAGAGAATCTTTCAATATCTTAAGGGCAGGCCTCGGCTTGGTCTTTTGTATCGAAAAGAGTCTCCATTTGATTTGTGTGCTTTTTCTGACAGCAATTTTGGAGGTACTGGTCAAGACATGAAGTCTACGTCAGCAGGATGCCAATTTCTGGGGGATCGCCTCATCTCCTGGCAATGCAAGAAGCAGCAAACTGTCTCTCTATCTACTGCAGAAGCGGAATACGAGGCCGCTTCAGCCCGCTGCTCACAGGTTATCTGGATTCAACACCAGCTGGAAGACTACGGTTTGAATTTTTCCTAAACTCCCATTTATTGTGACAATGATGCAGCTATCCAAATAGTGAAAAATCCGGTGTATTTTTCAAAAACCAAGCACATTGCCATAAAAATTCACTTTATTCGTGATTCATTCAACCAGGGTTTAATTAAAATGGAACAAGTTCATACTGACGAAAATGTCGCAGATATTTTTACAAAACCGGTTGATAAAGCACGTTTTCTTGCTCTTCTCGAACTTCTCAAAATGGTCGAATTCGAGGATTGACCGCGGTCACACAAAAATATTTTTCTTCTTTTCTGTAAATTTGTTTCTTAAAATAGCTTTTCTTTCATTTTAAGAAAAAATTTAAGGGGATGTAGTCTCTCAGAAAAATACAAAAACATTAAAAAATCCCAAAAATACAAAAACATTAAAAAATCAGAAAAATACAAAAATAGTTCCTTGCTTTTGCCATGCCTTGGCTACAACCCGGGAAATGAAATAATTTCAATATATGGATTAAGGCTACCAATATTGAAATGGTCTGACTCCAGAGTGATGTGCTGGTAGGCTTTATCCTGATGGCTGGACTCTTTGACTGGTACTGTTAAGAACACTAATTTATGTTATGACCTCAGGAAAGATCGTTCACTTGGAATTAGAGCATATCTATTTGAATGCGTGTGTGATGTCCCGATACACACAATTTCGTTCTAGTTCTGAAATCTTTTCTAAACAACTCGTGTATCTCCTCTGTTTTGCGTGAGCAAAGACCTGGAGGTGCTAGGCAACGTCGGCTCTGTTTTGTGTGAGCAAAGACCTAGCTGTACGTTTTCGCTTTGTGGATCAAATACACCCAAAAGAGGCCCTCTAGTGCCCAAAAGAAACCCAAAAATAAAAACCTATATCAAACTGAGAAAATCTCATTTGATTTGTATATTATATCCATCTCCGCTGATCCATTCTGTTCTATTCTCAACCCAGTCCAGTCAAGGTTTCAGAACTCTAGAATGGGCTTGTGAAATATGTGGTAGGGAAACTACTCGTATGATAGACTGTTCAAATTAAAAATTCCGGGATTTGATCGTGATTGATTTGAGTGTTCATATAATTTAAAATGAAAACATGATAAATAAGTTGCAGTCCGTCATTTGAGAAAAGCCTAGGGAGATAAGTTTAAGAGGAAAAACATATTGGTAATCGTTCGGATCCACCAGAGTAAATTAGTGTTGATAAGTGTGGTCTAGCCCGAAACTCTTTGATTTGATCCCGTAAGAAAAGTGCATGCAAAAATGGTATGTAAGATATTTTATTGCTTGTAAATATTTCATATTGCTCCTATTGTGTAAATGTTTTGTCATTATTTTAAATTCTATAAAATTTTGTGGCCGTGTTGTCATGAATCGAGGGAGACCAAACTTTTATAAAATATTCTTTGCACAAAGATTTTAAACGGTATTTTATCCTCGGGAATTGAGATGGGCCCACCGTAAACTTGGTGGGCCCCACAAAATCCAAAACACTTTTCAAGTCTCTAATCGGTAAACAAAAAGGGATGTGGAATGACGGCTAGGCCCACCGCAGACTTGGTGGGCCCCCTTGGTTGAAAGTCTAATCGGTAGGGTTATGGGGTCTTGTGCGACGGATTTAGAGATATTTCCAAATCATTGATTTTGAAAAGCAATTTCTCTCTCAAAAAATCCCACGAGCTCCGACCGCACAAGCTGTTCATCTTCTTCATTATCATCTGAAATCATGGCTAATGGGAAAGGGAAATTAAAAGGTATGTGTTTCTCAACTTGTCTTGAATCGGGCCTCTGGTATGTGCTTTAAAGTAAAACATTAGGTTTGTTTAAGTTGTTGTTTGTATGAACATTGAGTGCTTAGAAGGTTTTGTTGATGCTGAAATCAGAAATTTTAGGGTATATGAAGCCTTAACAGATAAATTTTTTGATTAAAAGTGGTTTAGAACCCTAAGATTCAGCCAGAAAAAACGTTTTTGAAACCCTAGAAAGTTGCCGGAATCTGCAGGTCTCGCCGGAGAAGATGACCGGAGACGGCGAGTGAACGTCACGCGCCGTCTGGGTGAATCGCACAAGTCTGGATGGACTGTTTTGCCCTTAAATCATTTAAGTGAAAAGGCTGTTTTCCCTTGCAAATTAAAAATCTTGTGTGATTGAAATCTTTTTTACTTTTGTTGACCATAATCGTGTGTGATTGACATTCATTGACTTTCGTTGACTAGATCTTGTGCGTTTGACCTGAGTTGACCAGGTCTTGTGCGTTTGACCTTTGTTGACCGGTCTTGTGCGACTGGCTTTGTTTGTTTTAATTACAAAATTGCCATCGCACAAGATATGCCTGATCGCATAAGGCGTTTTCAATCGCACAAGGTCTTGTCATTTGGGCCTGATCCAGTCTGTTTGGGCCTAAATTTACACAGTGAGCTTGTTAAATGCTTATGTTATAATTTTTGTGAATTCTTTTAAATGGGACATAGCTGTGTGTTTTATTGTTAAGGATTCTAAAATTATAATATATTGGTTGATTCAGTTTGACCAAGTTTACGGTCAAACTCAGAAATCATTAAGAATTTTGTGTATATGTCCGCATTGATTTATTTCTTTGTATGCATATACGGGAAAGAAAGCAAAAGGTCCTCACGTTCCAGCATGAGAATAGACGATGAACATTGCTTGCTATTTATCAGATCCTCCAAAGGGATTTGAGACGTACAAATCATTGATTGTGGGCCTAAACACTTGCAGATTAGCAAATTCTCTTCGGGAGAATCCAGTCATTCGTGAAGACTGGATCAAAGATTTCTGGGATAACTCAATGGCGAAGAAAGGTGACTCGGTGATCAAGTAAAAGGTTCAGGGTACAGAAGTTTCAGTCAGTGAACAAGATATATGTGATGTGTTGCTATTCGGAGATGCAGCTGATGATCCAACAGAGTATTCTAAGGAAAAGGTCATGGAAATTTTGGTCAAAATGAGCTATGAGGGAGCAATTCCTCCTCCCACAATAAAGAAGTTGTTGCATCCATACTAGAGACTTTTGGCACACATTTATCTGGTATGTATTAGTGGGAACAAGAGTGGTCTTGACAAAATGACGTTGAAGCAACTTCTGCAGTGGTTTCGATGGTTGAAGGATGGAAGTATAACTACTCAAAAAGTGTCTTTGATGATATGTTTGCAAATGTGAAGACATTGAATGAGAAGTACTGGTACAAGTTCCCAAGATTTGTACAGATGATCTTAGAAAAGAAGTATCCTAAGTTGCCAGTTAGTGTGAAAACCTATGATGCCAAGATGATGAATCATTTGGTATTTACATGGATAAACCAAAGGTCTAGAGATAATGTTGGGGTCAAGTACGAAAACAAGCGCGCATTAGAAAATTTTGTAATTTTTGCTGAGATTCAAGAAGTAGCACCGACTCAGATAAATTCTATTGTGGCTGAAGAGCATGATGTAGAGATAATTGAAGCATCTGTTGGTGTTCAAGAGCCGATTGAGAACGTAGACCTGACTGGTATTGAAAGTGAGGAAGATGTTGGAGATGACAGGATGATTTATGATAAAGAAGAAGATGAACGTGTTGATGAAAGTGAAACAGAGACAGAGATCATGGATGAAGGCCTTACAGCAGAAACTGAAGAGATTAGTGAACCAGTTCATATGAGCCCTCCTCATGTTGAACATGTATCTATAACGGAAGCTGCTGTTGTTGATCATTTTTGGAAGAACCTACTGTTGATCTTCCTCCTAGGAAACGAAGCAGAAGGGATCCTAGGCTCAGCGGTGAGGGAAACATTCGAACAACCTCAGAGACAACTAACCCCATTGGTGACACACAACCCAGAGTTAACTACATTCCCACTGAGTTGAGCCCAACAATAATTGAATTCATGGCCAATGAAAGAGCTGCTATGTACGTGGTCGTTCCTAAACCAGGTGAAGGTTCAAGCAGTGGTCCATCTGATGTTGATGTTATTAGGGCTGCTGAGTTACTGCAAGCTGCTGCTGTTCAAGTTGAAGCGGCAGCTAAGTCAAAACAAGTTGAAACTCCTGAGACTGTTGCAACTGCTGAAAGTTCTGATAGTGAAGGTTTGTTTGAAGAAAATGAGACAACAATTCTGATGCGAAGAATTTCCACTCTTGAAGAAGACAAGATTTTCAAAGATGCTCAGATTGCTAGTCTCATGGAAGAATTAGTGGTTAAGAATCAAAAGATCAATGAGTTGGAGACTAACCTGGGAGCTCTTAGTGCTATAGTGATGGATATGAAGTAGAAACTGCAAGGAAAATTTCCTAAGGGGTTTGCTGATCCTCCAAAAGAATCAACTGCTGAAGAGAGAGAGCAGCAGAGGAAAGAGCACGAGGATGCTATGAACAGGTACTATGAAAGCACTCCTCGTACAGTGAATCAGAAACCAAGAAAGAGAATGGTGGTTATGAGGAATGTAGGAGCTGAACGGAACTTGCAGTTTGGTGATAAACCTGATCGATATGTGATCACTACTGAAAAGAGCAAGAAGGGCAATAGATCGGGTATTAAAAGCTCTGCATACAACGATGAGAAAGAAATGTTTATCGTGCTGAGGAAGAATAATGAGGTGGAGTATTATGATAACTCTGAAGCTTTCAACTCCTGGACTCCAGTTGATTTGAGAGAACTAAGCAATGCTGGATTTCATGATCAAGTCAAGAATCCAAATTGCAAGATTGGAGTTAATTTCTATAATAGACTGCAGCAACAGGCTAGAGTCAATTTTTGAGATATGAAGTTGGTTGAGTCTACCATTGAAGAAGATGAAGAGGTATTGGATCCTGCCACAGGAAATCCATATAAGATTGTGAAGTGGTCTGCTACTAAACAGACGAATACTGTGCCATTGTTGAAGGAGCTTCCTGATAATTCTCTGAAGAACTTTCAATTTTGGATGTACGATCCTATCTCTGGTCAAGCTGTGATTGTGTGTGATGATGCTGAGTACAGGTTCATTGATACTCGAGATTTGATGTGCTTTGGTGAGAATGACATCAATCTCTTAGCTAAGTCACAGATTCAGAGTGATCCTCAGTACGAGGTGTGTGCCAAAAGATGGACAGGAGTTGTGGCCCAGATTATGAGCTTCAAGTTATGGTCAGGGCAACGTACAAGAGTTAAAACACAGCTGTTTGGTCCGTATGTGGGAAGGGATATACCGATCCTGCCTGAACTACAGAAGAAACAAAAAGAACAAGCTAAGAAGCAGAAGAGGAGGCAGCAGTGAAGGAGAAGATGCCAAGCCAACACAAACCTAGGGGGATATTGTAAGGACCTAAACTAGTGTAGGTTTGCGTTTGTCTTGGGTTGTTATGTTTGTTTTGGGTTAGAACTATATAGTGGGCTCATATGGTTGTTTTGATGTCTATGGGGTATGGGCTTGGCCCAATGTAAAAGGATCTCCTATGCATGTATAAATAAGGGAGTCCTTAGTCTTGATAGGTTGTTGATTCCTTGGAAAACTTTTGCTTTTGTGCGATATCAAGTACCAGACGATCTTAAAATCGTGTGCTTGTTTTGCTTCGAATCAATATATCTTGCTTTCAATCTTTTACATCTCACTTGTATTTCCGCTACTTGTTTGGTGTTTGATATCCGATTGTAGTGATTCTGGACTTAAAAAAACTTTGGTTTGCACCAGAGTCAAATAATACTTTAGCAAAAACATCATTAACTAAAAACGTACCGGCTATCACGTCCGGAATCATCTTTGCTTCTTTTGCAGTTAGAACAAATGCTCTAGCATTTTTAGCATTCTTGTTATTCATGGCTGGAGCTAATTTTGGGCAGTTTGGCTTGATGTGACCCTTTTCTCCACAGTTGAAGCACATTCCATTATTAGGTTTCTTCCTGCAGTCTTCTTCCTTGTGTCCTGGTATCTTGCAGAAATTATAGTAGGTGGAGCATCTTCCTGAATGCTTCTTTTTGCAGGCCTTATAGTAAGGTGCAGAGGTAGAACCTATATTTTTCCCACGGTTGGAATATCAAAATTCCTGGGTAAGCCTTTGAGCTAGGTTCCTCCTCTGGTCCTCTTCTCATGTAGGAACTAATTCATCAGTCAAGGTATTTGCTAGTTCTACAGCTTCTTCTATAGTTTGAGATCTAGCTGCCTTGACTACATGCCTAATCTCACTGATTAGTCCCCATATGTAACGGGAGATTAATACTGGTTCTGGTGATGCAAGGGTTGGTACTATTTTAGCATATTCGAAGAATAACGTAGTGTAACCCTTACTATGGGGCTGTTTGGCTAAGCTTTTCATAACTACTTATTTGCTTATTTGCTTTTCTGAAAAGCAAATAAGTCAATAAGCTGTTTTGAAAAGCTTTAAAATGGAGCTTTTCAAAATGACTTATTTGCTTATTTGCTTTTCAGAAAGCAAATAAGCAAATAAGTCATTTTGAAAAGCTTAGCCAAACAGCCCCTATCTACTCCAGTCATTCTAAGGTTTAGGAATGTATTTGCTATATGTTCCTTTTCATTGGGAGGGCAGAATTTTCTTTCTACCATGCTTTTAAAATCCTTCCATTCCATATTGTAAATCCTGTCACTTCCCCTAGACTGGAGGATAGTGTTCCACCATTCTAAGGCTGAGTTCTTAAACAGATTGGAGGCAAACATTATCTTATCCTCTTCCTCACACTTGCTTATTTTTAAGAATGCCTTAGTCTTTTCTATCCAGCGCAGAGCTGCAACGGCCCCTTCATTGCCTAAGAATTCCATTGGTTTACAAGACCAGAATTATTTATAAGAACAACCATAAGACATGGTCCTTCTTCTTTTGGGAATGGGCACTTGAAGTATAGGTCCATTTTTTACGTTGTTTTCTGGTTCGGTAGGTCGTTTACTGTCATGATTACTTTTATTTTCCGCTTCCTTAACCCTTTTAATAGTATATGGCATTGCGTCTATAATCCCTTGTGCCACTATGTGTTGGATGGCACTGTTATCCACTTGGTTTCCATTGTTATTGTTATTCGGGTTATCGTTATTCTGGTTTTCCTGATTCACTTCGTCGTCCATCTGAATTTTAAACATTTAACACGTATTAATACCACAAAATAATATTTAATAAGAACGATCACACAACACGCATATTGATCAAAACCGTCGAACATTGCGACTTACTCTATTTTATATTATGCATCCATATATATTACACTACAACTGAAATTAAAATTACAATACTATGAGGCATCCGTAGCTATTGTCTAGATTTTTTTTCAAACATACACACATATTATATATATATATATATATATATATATATTATTACTATTACTGGTATGGGTTCATCCAGAACTCCATATTACGCTCGTCATACTTCCAGACGAGTCGTTCTCCTATCTGCCTCATCCTCTCACTTCCTTCTAAAATCTCCTCACCAAAGGTTCGGAGCTCTTGCATATTTTCTATACTCAATGGGGATGCAGGGGCTGGTACTAGGTTTAGGAACTGGGACATGGGTTCTTGGTAAGGATAAGGTTTTTCTAGAATTTCCCTAATGAATTGGTCATTATCATAGTAGGGATCTAGAGGGTCCAAGTCCGGGTAGGCTACTAGATTTGGCATGGGTTCGTCTTCTCGTATTGGGTAGCGCTGTTGGTAATCCCTATGGTCATCAAACCACGGGTCGTAGTCTGGGTCTAAAGGATTGGGTGCTGATATCCTAGGTATCTCAGCTGGGTTAAAGTCAGGCATTGGGATTTGGTTTTCTGGGTTGTTTTCAATTTCCATTGGCTGTGTGGGAAACAATGGTAAGGGCTGGGGTGCTATGAGTTGCTCTAGATTAGGGTCTGCAGCTGTAGTTGTTAGGATATGAAAATTTGCTAGACTCCTATTGAGCATATCCTGAGTGTGAGCATCTGTTTCTCTCTTAACGGCTGCTAAAGCACGCTGCTATTGCAACTTTTTCATCCTTTTTCTACGTTCATGCGCTCCTCTACTGAACCATCCTCTCTTCTTGGGAGGGAATGGCTCTTCAGATTGTGCCTTAAACACGAATATCCCATCTTCGTTGTCAGCCGAATACCCTGAGAGGGATGGCTGTGAAGAGGTGCCTTCGTCAGGTGAGCTGGACAACTGACGGTAAGCGTCTGAAGGTCCTTGGTCGCTCATACAGTAAACTAACAAATTGTCAAATAACACACATCAATAATATACAGATATGCACGAAACCCCGTAGTTTATTTCCTAACATACTGAATAAATTTTGGTGTCAGCAGAACACTACTGTGGCTGAATCAGTGGCTTAGCTCGGATACCACCTTCTGTCGCAACCCCCGTCCCCTAACTACCCGGGAACGGGCGGCCGCGGCCAGTTTTGGTGGTATCAGTGTTTATCATTTTGGCAGCGGAATTTACATCAGGGTCGTAGTTAGGAAATATTTTATTAGAGTAAATACCACGCTTTTATAATATTAAACATATGGGAAATTTCCAAGTTTCAAGTACACACATTTTATAGGTATAAACCCTATTTTATTTAAATAAAAACATTTCTTTATTTAGGTAACTTTTATAGCCACTTTTCTAAGCCTTCAGTGCTGTCCAGCTGGCTTCTATTTGGCTTTCACATTTTGTTACCTGAAACGGGTTAAAAACATTTTGTCAGTGGGAAATACTGGTGAGTGAATCCCAGTTTAATCAAAAGAGGTTTTATCATTGTATAGTATTGAGGGCGGTCACGCAATTACATTTGTTTCCATCTACTTTAATTACCACCCACGGTACTGTCAACCCGACTTGTGGTCATGTTACTACCCACAATGTAGTAACAAATTTTGTATACAAAACCCCAATACCGACGATAATTGTAGAATACAAATACTCAATCACTGGCAATTATAATGTAAAACAATTGAGGTTATGTAAAACAGTTTGCAAAAAGGTTTACAAAAAGGAGATTACTCACTTTGGTATCTTAGGGTTTTCCTTAAGGATTTCCTGGTGATTATCTATTAATTACACAAATGCACACGCGTTGGTATAATAACCCAATATTTACATTAGTAATACCCTCCCCGAGACGGTATTCTAATGACTACGTCGGGCAGAACCACGACAGCCGTTACGGAACCTAGATCAATCGGGCAGCGTATCTAATACGTATCCGGGGTTATAATACTTACAACGGGGCAGAACTTCGTTAATTAGGGGGTATTATGCCCGAAAATTATGTATATTATGCAAAAATTCTAGAGAGAAATTATGTGTGAGCGAATTCAAATGAACAGCCGAGGCCATCTATTTATAGTGCCTGATTTTGGTTTTCTCTCTGCCCGCGAGCTAGGGTATGTTGGCCCTAGGCTTGCTGAATCTGCCAACTAGCCTCGACACGGTTGGTGACATGTGGTAGCCTGGGGGTTCGCCCTGGTGACTGGTTGTCGCGCCCCGCGTAGCCTGAAGGCAAAGCCATAGTGGGTGTCGCCTTGAATAAGAAAAGAAGGAGAAAAACCTTCATCTTCACAAAATCAAGAAATTGAAGGTTAATCTTGGCAATTAATCGCTGCATGAACACTTAGAATCATTCATCTAAGTTAGTTAACAAGAGGTAAGTTAAATTTTGTGATTTGATGAACTTTCATAAGTGGGTTATAATCAACACTGAAATTGAATGTAGTTAAGTAGGAGTATTTGATAGAATCAGCATGTAAAAACTGATATTCCAGGAACCGGCGAGTTTGACGGAGCCTCAGTCCCGATATGATCGATTCGGTGAAAAGAAATGAGTAGAAGATAGATACGACACCGAGCAATCACTTATAATCTGGTCTCTATTCATATCTTGACAAGTTACAGCACCATGAGACCAGTTGGACAACATGTCCCCTCAGAGACCCAAAGCTTGTCCAAATGGGAACCCCAACAACTTATTTATAGGCAAAGCCTATCATCCAAATGAACCTATGTCCATCCATCCAGATGGACTTTACAGTGCACAATCTACATTCGGATGGGGTATGGACTTTCTGTTGTCCATCCGTCCGGATGGACCTTTACAATGTCTAATCCATGTCCAACTAATCCTATTCTATACAATATTCAACACATGTTCTATCTAACTATTCACATAGTTGTAGACGTATGAAATATGCATCAACAGATTCCCCTTCGGCTGTCACTGTCGAATCGTTACTAACACTTTAAGAACCTTGAGTCGTGTTTGAATATTCTGCAATCTTCAATTATTCTGCAACTTCAATCAGGCATCTTGAAATCTTCAATTGATTCCCCCTCGATTGATGATTCAGGTTTGCTTTGACAGAGTAAAGCACCAATTCCCCCTGAAATGAATCTTCAGGTCTTTTGCATAGTTCACGACTTTCCTCAGATTTGCTAAACTGCAACCTTCACGAACAATCACCAAATTGAAACTAGTCAATGCAGCATCCTCTATTTCAGCTTTAACCGCATCCGAGCTCAGTTTTTGATATATCATTTCAGCACCACGATCTCGCATTCCGCTTGCTCGATCTAAGAATGTATAAAAACTCAACCGGCAAATGATAGAAACTTCAAATACCCCACTGGTTAACTTCAAATCCGTGATTCCCCCTGAAGATCTGATATCTCGTTTTCCGCGATCACTTTAATGCGCCATAAGAATGATTGATCCGTGTGAACGGTATTCTCCACAATCAACAAATCTTCATCGGAAAACAAATCATCTGGTATTGTAATCCAATCTCTGAAGCATTCGTCCACAATCAGATTCATCTCCTCGGATAATCTAGATCTCAGAAGCTATCATCCATGTTCACTCACAGATCTCCAAATCCTTCATCGACGATCAGATATCAACACCTCGGATCATCTTGATCTCAGAAGCTTTCACCCACGATCAGATTCACATTCCCGTACAATCTGATGAACCACCTGGTAACACATTCAGATCTTAGAAACATTCATTCAGGTTCAGAATCATGTTCTTCCTCTTCAGTCATGATAATAAATGTATAGTCTTCTCCGCTAGATCCGGCAGCAACTTAACCAACAAACATCATCATTCCCCGGCGATTAGTTTGAAAAACAATTCATCTGCTCGAAGATTAACCATTCTGACACTTTAGATTATCACACGTCTGTGATATCTTTTAAGCATCCACAATACTGTTTGCATTTTCTGATGCTAATCCTGCTGACCGGCTTGATGAAAACCCGGGACTCAAACCCTAAGACATCAATCTGACCTTGATCTCTAGAGTCTGAACTTACTATAATCACGAAATCGCAAATCCAGATCCTATGCATCTCCAGACAATCCTGAAGTCAGAACCACCCGAATACTATTGCAGCGTCACGAATTTCAAAAATGCTGGAACATCTGAAAATTTTTATTCCCCCTCATTTTTGCAAATTCTGATGTCTCTTTACTGTATTCCCCCTCAAACTGAGCAATTCAGTCCTCTTTTTATCTCTGAAAACCTTGACTATGCCGAAAATATGACAATTTTCCCCAAACGTCAGTTTTTCATCGTTGCGGATTTTACGTTTTGGCCCATAAATAGTCAGATAACCTGAATGATAAACACTTTGCACCAGTATCATGACTACCCTACTAATTTCCAAAATCCGTGATCGCATCATCAAATCTGTTTACTGAAGCCCTAGACGGTGTCCCCGAACAACCTAGCTTGGTCGTTAAAAACCCAAAAAAAAATTCAATCACCAAATTTTTTCTGAACACTCTCCTCATCGTTGCGATTAAAAATTTCTTTTTTAGGCATTTTTTTCATCCGCCCGAATGGAGTAGATCCATTCATCTGGATGGACTGATCTTGGATCACCTTGACAATTAGCCACCTGAGTGTCTTCATCCGTTTGAATGACTATATGGTACTAATGACCATTCGCCCGGATGAATCAATGGTTCGGATAGTCATTCGAAGGATTATGTTCTAACAGCTCAAGAACACTCCAAATCACGTTTTTTTGATCCAGAATCTTTATTTTTGTGAATTTCAAGATGAAACTTCACAAGATTGTGCGAGAATCAATTCCAAACAGAATGATGGCTTCAATTCCAAAATCCATCTGTGAATTGACCTTTATTTTGATGATTTTCTCTGTTTTAACGTTAAAACTCTCATTTAACCCAAAATTGATGAGCTTGGGTGATTTAACCGACTTTTAGATCGATTAAATATGTATCGTAGCTCTGATACCACTTGATATTCCAGGAACCGACGAGTTTAACGGTGCCTCGGTCCTGATATGATCGATTCAATGACAAGAAATGAGTAGAAGATAGATACAACACCGAGCAATCACTTATAATCTGGTCTCTATCCATATCTTGACAAGTTACAGCACCATGAGACCAGTTGGACAGCATGTCTCCTCAGAGACCCAAAGCTTGTCCAAATGGGAACCCCAACTCCCTATTTATAGGCAAAGCCTATCATCCGAATGAACCTATGTCCATCCATCCGGATGGCCATTCGTCCAGATGGACTTTACAATGCACAACCTACATTCGGATGGGGTATGGACTTTCAGTTGTCCATCCGTCCAGATGGACCTTTACAATGTCTAATCTGTGTCTAACTGATCCTATTCTATACAATATTCAACACACACTCTATCTAACTATTCGCATAGTGGTAGACATACGGAATATGCATCAACAGATTCCCCCTCGGCTGTCACTATCGAATCGTTACTAACACTTGAAGAACCTTGAGCCGTGTTTGAATATTATGCAATCTTCAATTATTCGGCAACTTCAATCAGGCATCTTGAAATCTTCAATAGATTCCCCCTCGATTGATGATTCAGATTTGCTTTGACAGAGAAAAGCACCAATTCCCCCTGAAATGAATATTCAGGTCTTTTGCACAATTCACGACTCTCCTCAGATTTGCTAAACTGCAACCTTCACGAACAATCACCAACTTGAAACTAGTCAATGCAGCATCCTCTGTTTCAGATTTAACCGCACCTAAGCTCAGTTTTTGATATATCATTTCAGCACCACGATCTCGCATTCCGCTTGCTCGATCTAAGAATGTACAAAAACTCAACCGACAATTGAGATAAACTTAAATACCCCACTGGTTAACTTCAAATCCGTGATTCCCCATGAAGATCTGATATCCCGTTTTCCACGATCACTTTAATGCACCGTAAGAATGATTGATCCATGTAAACGGTATTCTCCACAATCAACAAATCTTCATCAGAAAACAAATCATCTGGTATTGTAATCCGATCTCTGAAGCATTCGTCCACTATCAGATTCATTTCCTCGGATAATCTAGATCTCAGAAGCTATCATCCATGATCACTCGCAGATCTCCGAAGCCTTCATCCACGATCAGATATCAACACTTCTGATCATCTTGGTCTCGCAATCTTTCACCCATGATCAGATTCACATTACCAGAAAATCTGATGAACCATCAGGTAACACATTCAGATCTTAGAAACATTCATTCACGATCAGAATCATGTTCTTCCTCTTCAGTCATGATAACAAATGTATAGTCTTCTCCACTAGATCCGGCAACAACTTAACCAAAAAACATCATCATTCCCCAGTAATTAGTTCAAAAAACAATTCATCTGCTCGAAGATTAACCATTCTGACACTTTAGACTATCACACGTCTTTGATATCTTTTAAGCATCCACAATATTGTTTGCATCTCCTGATGCTAATCCTCCTGACCAGCTAGACGAAGACCTGGGACTCAAACCCTAAGACATCAATCTGACCCTGATCTGTAAAGTCTGAACTTCCTATAATCATGAAATCACGAATCCAGATCCTATGCATCTCCAGACAATCCTTAAGTCAGAACCACCCGAATACTGTTGCAGCGTCACGAATTTCAAAAGTGTTGGGAACATCTGAAAATTTTTATTCCCCCTCATTTTTGCTTATTCTGACGTCTCTTTACTGAATTCCCCCTCAAACTGAGAAATTCAGTTCTCTTTTTATCTCTGAAAAACTTGACTATGTCGAAAATATGACAATTTTCCCCAAACGTCGGTTTTTCATCGTTGCGGATTTTACGTATTGGCCTATAAATAGTGAGATAACCTAAATGATAAACACTTTGCACCAGTATCATGACTACCCTACTAATTTCCACAATCCATGATCGCGTCATCAAATCTGTTCACTGAAGCCCTAGACGGTGTCCCTGAACAACCCACCTTGGTCGTTGAAAACCCGAAAAAAATTTCAATCAAAATTTTTTTTCTAGAGAATCTCCTCATCGTTACGTTCAAAAAATGTTTTTTAGGCATTTTGTTCATCCGCACGAATGGAGTAGATCCATTCGTCCAGATGGACTGATCCTGGATCACCTTGACAGTTAGCCACCTGCGTGTCTTCATCCGTCCGAATGACTATATGGTCCGAATGACCATTCGCCCGGATGAATCAATGGTTCAGATGGTCATCCGCCTGGATGGTCATTCAAAGGATTATGTTCTAACAGCTCAAGAATGTTGCAAATCCTTTCTATACGTTATTTTTTTTATCCAATCTAGCACTTGGTCCAAATCATGTTTTTTCGATCCAGAATCTTTATTTGTGTGAATTTCAAGATGAAACTTCACATGATTGTGTGCGAATCAATTCTGAACAGAATGATGGCTTCAATTCCAAAATTCATCCGTGAATTGACCTTTACTTTGATGATTTTCTCTGTTTTAACGTCAAAACTCCCATTTAACCCAAAATTGATGAGCTTGGGTGATTTAACTGACTATTAGATCGATTATATTTGTATCGTAGCTCTGATACCACTTGATATTCCAGGAACTAGCGAGTTTGACGGAGCCTCGGTCCCGATATGATCGATTCTGTGACAAGAAATGAGTAGAAGATAGATACGACACCGAGCAATCACGTATAATCCGGTCTCTATTCATATCTTGGCAAGTTACAGCGCCATGAGACCAGTTGGACAGTATGTCCCCTCAGAGACCCAAAGCTTGTACAAATGGGAACCCCAACTCCTTATTTACAGGCAAAGCCTATCATCCGAATGAACCTATGTCCATCCGTCAGGATGGACTTTACAATGCACAACCTACATTCGGATGGGGGTATGGACTTTCATTTTTCCATCCGTCCGGATGGACCTTTACAATGTCTAATCCGTTTCCAACTGATCCTATTCTATACAATATTCAACACACGCTCCATCTAACAATTCGCACAGTGGCAGACGTACGAAATATGTATCAACAAAGCTGAATTGTACTTGAATTTTGATGTTCCTTGTGATTAGAATGAAAACCCACTTAAAATAAAGATGTTATGAGACATAATGATGAACTTTTGTGTAAATTAGTATAATGATTTTGTATGATGATGTTCATAATTAGATATTGTTAAGAGAAATCGATTTATGATGAGGGTTGTATAAGATTTTGATTGAAATGGATGTTCTTGATGTTAATTGATGTAAATTGGCTAGGTTATGCATATGATACTTGTACACTATGCTTAATTAATAGTATGCACGCCAAGTGTTTGTGAAAATGCTTGAATGAAATAATCAAATGATTTTACAATGTTAAATAGTTAAAATTTGGGAATTATTAGTTTCTAATTGAATTATGTTAAGAACGGAATGGAAATAATGACATGAGATTAAAGTAAACGATTTTGGATTTGTAGGAATTAAGGAAGAAGGCTCAAGTGGTTCCGGATCGCAAACAAACAACAACAAAGGTAAGTTCCTATGCTTACAACTTTAGTAATGTATGGTATCTAGAATATGTTATTAAACTAGATTTGTAAATTGGTATGTCAAATGAGTTTATGTTATAGTTCACATCATGGATATGGGTCGAACGAGTAGAACATGTCATATGTCAAAATGTAATCTTGATGTTAAACCAAGTATAAGTTAATGCAAAGTGAATGATGATGAATCTCATAGAAAGGTTGTTGGAAGGAATGCTCGAAGTAAACACCATCAACTTCAAATCTAAGATTTAATCTTAAAGTTTGGTTATATTAAAGTGGCTAATTGTTTAGTTTGAATTTAGGTAAATCATCTTGATTGTCGGCCCTACTTTGGAATGGACACACCGATTCGCACGCTTCCGTTATGATGCTTAATAAATGGGTCAAACCTTGTGTTAGAAGTTTTTCCGTAATGTTGGGTCTTTTGATAAATAAAAAAGAAAAAAAACTAAACTTGAATGATGGTTGTTTAAGAATTATGGTTGTAAACTTTTAAGTAAATTATCTCGGTTAGTTTATGACGAAGTTCATGGAAATTTTATGTGTTGATTGTTTGACCCTTTTGGTTCTTTTGCGATTAAAACTTTTATGTTTTTTAATAATAATTTTTAGACCTTACAAGTTGGTATCAGAGCCGAGGTTTTATAGATTCAAGTATCATACTCGAACTCAAATCGAAAGCTCGTATGAAGGTGTGTTCATTCCGAAGTGCCATGCAAGTAAGTAATTTAAGAATTTCGATATATATGCTTTTAGTTGGAAACGAGAAGGGCTTATGGTTAACTCACTAGAATAACCTGGGTTGGAACATTACGGAATGCTACGGGAGGTTTCGGGACTTCACAGAACCATTTGGAGTTGAACCGGGGCTCGGGAACGAAGTTTTTGGGTTAAAATAAGTTAGAACAACGTTTACAGGTCAAAAGGGGTATCGGCGATGGCCCCCAATGGTGTCGGCGATGCCACCAGTGATTCCTGACGGCTTAACTAGCTGTCTACGCCAAAAATCACCGACGCAAGGATCCAGAGGGCGTCTGCGACGCATCCCTGTGCATCGGCGACGTCGGCTTCTAGTCCGCGTTGCTGATTTGTTTAATTTGCTATCCCAAAGCCCCCAATTCAGTTCCAAACCCTCGTTAAACTTTAGAAAGACCCCAAAATGTCAATGACATCATGAATACAAGATAGTTAACATGAATATCAATAGTGAATGCGTAAAAGGAAATGAAGTTAAGTACACGAATGAATGTATGATTTGATTAACATGTCTAGGATGCTTGTAATGAAGAATGATCTACGGGAATGAACTGTTAAAAAACAAATAAAACATAGAACGATAAAGAGAATGAATGGAATGATAACTAATTCAAGTATGTAATTGTAGATGGCAAACGAAGGAAACCCAAATACCACAGAACGAATAAATCAAGATGAACTAAACAAGCTAATCTCGGATGAAGTGGTAAAGGTACTTGATGCAAACATTCCACGAATAGCACAAGAAGTAGAAAGTTAAGTGCTAAGCGTGGTAGAAACTCTAATGACAAGTAAGATGGATGAATTGAAGGAAATGATATACGGTATACAAGGCAAGAAGGAAGCCCGACGATGTACATACAAGGATTTTATGGCATGTAAGCTTGCATCTTATATTTGGGAAATAGATCCTATTGAGTGTGAAAGATGGATTTCAAATATAGAAGGGGTGTTCATTTGTAGCCACTGTGAAAAGGAAGACCAAGTCATGTTTGCCACGGGGCAACTACAACGACAAGCTAAAGATTGGTGGGATGCGTATAGTAAAGAAGTCGGTGAAGAGAAACTTCAAACTCTTACTTGGCAAGAATTTAAGGAACCTTTTATGAAGTATCATTGCCCTCAATCAGCCGTAGATCGAATTCAAGAAGACTTTCTCCTTCTTCGACAGAAGAATGAAACAATCGATGAAATTACAAACATTTTCCTTGACAAGATGAAGTTTTGTAAGAAGTTTACAAGAATGGAAAGGATGAAGATTAGCCGCTATCACGACATGTTAAAAGCGAAGTATCGAGAATTCATCACCCCTTCCAAATGTGAGACGTTGAATGAGCTCATTAACTGGGTAAGGGATAGGGAGATTGAATTGAAAAGACAAGAAGAACGTGGGGAGAAAAGACAAGTCGAGAAAGCATCGACACAAGCCACACCTAAAAAGCCTAAGACACATGAACAAGGAAAGAAATACACCACTAAAGCAGGGTTTCCTCGATGCAAGATGTGCGGGAAACTCCATTCGGGAGAGTGTTTGATGGGGAAGAAAGGATGTTATAATTGCGGACAAAAAGGACATTCGTATTATAACTGTCCAAATCCAAAAAGGGTATGCTACAACTGTAATGAGTTGGGCCATGTAAAGGCCGAATGCCCAAAACTTAAGCAAGGGACGAAGAAAAAAGGAAAAAGAGAAGAATCCTCTAAGGCTAAAGGAAGAATGTTTCAAATCTCATCAAAAGAAGTTAGGGCTCACCCGAATGTGGTGTCAGGTATATTCATGATAAACTCTATAGCTACATATGTATTGTTTGACACCGGAGCAAGTAGGTCATTTGTTTCAAGTGAGTTTATACTTTCCCCTCTGTTTGCAATAGAAAGAATGCATATACCCTTAGAAGTAGAAATAGCCGATTGTAAGAGTTACCTTGTACACGAAATATGTAGTAATTATAAGATCACCATAGAGGATGAGGATTTTGATATTGATCTTATTCCCATGGTTTTTGGAGAATTCAAAGTAGTGGTGGGTATGGATTGGCTATCTCGATATCATGCGGAAATCTTATGTGAAAGCAAAACTATTCATGTGATGTCTCCTAAGGGAAAGCGGGTAAGCATTTATGGGGAAAAAGAAGTAAAGGCTAAATTGTGCACCATTGTAGAAGCGGTTAAGTATGTGAGAAACGGAAGTAAGGCATTCTTAGCTTATGTAGTTGATACGAAACAAGATGTTTTAAAGGTTGAAGATACTAGAATTGTGAATGAATATCTGGATGTGATTCCAGATGATTTTCCGGGACTACCACCCGAGCGAGAGGTTGAATTCCGAATTGAATCGGAACCAAATGCCAAACTGGTAGCCAAGGCTCCTTGCCGGTTGGCGCCCATGGAGGTACGAGAGTTAATGGTCCAATTACAAGAACTTCTCAACAAGGGCTTCGTACGTCCTAGCGTATCCCCGTGGGGAGCGCCTGTTCTATTTGTTAAAAAGAAGGATGGGTCGATGCGTATGTGCATCGACTACCGTGAGCTTAACAAACTCACTGTGAAGAACCGATATCCCTTACTAAGAATAGATGATCTTTTTGATCAATTACAAGGGGCAAGTTGGTTTTAGAAAATCAACTTACGATCGGGTTACCATCAAGTACGACTAAGAGAAGAAGATGTAGCTAAGACTGCATTCAGAACCCATTACGGACATTATGAATTTTTAGTAATGTCTTTCAAGTTAACTAACGCTCCGGCCGCTTTCATGGATTTAATGAATAGAGTATGCCGAAACATGCTAGATAAATTCGTCATAGTATTCATTGATGATATTTTGGTATACTCTCGTAGCGAGTCCAAACATGCGAGTCATCTACGTGAGGTGCTCGAGACGCTTCGAAGAGAAATATTATATGCTAACTTTTCTAAATGTGCGTTTTGGCTCAGAGAAGTGCAATTCTTGGGTCATGTAATTAATGAGAAGGGGATTTTGGTGGATCCATCTAAGGTATAAGTTGTAGTTAAGTTGATACCCCCGAAAAACATTAATGAAGTGAGAAGTTTCCTTGGCCTAGCCGGCTATTATCGGAGATTCATCCAAGATTTCTCCAAAATAGCCCTACCTTTAACCAGGTTGACAAAGAAGGAAGAAAGGTTTGCGTGGGGCGTTGAACAAGAAAAACTTTTCGAACATTAAAGGAAAGGTTATTGAGTTCTTCAATATTGACTTTACCGGAAGGAACAGAAGACCTAGTGGTTTATGCAAATGCATCGCATCAGGGGTTGGGTTGTGTACTAATGTAATGAGGCAAGGTCATTGCTTATGCTTTGAGGCAACTTAAACAACACGAAAATAACGACCCGACTCATGATTTAGAGTTAGCGGCGGTAGTTTTTGCCATAAAAATCTGGAGGCACTATTTGTATGGAACGAAACGCATGATATTTTCAGACCACAAAACTCTCAAGTATTTCTTCAAGCAGAAAGACCTTAATATGAGACAACGGAGGTGGTTGGAATTGATTAAAGATTATTATTACGACATTCTTTACCATTCGGGTAAAGCCAATGTCGTGGCGGACGCATTAAGCCAAAAAGAATACCCACCGCCTATTTGAGTTAAGTCAATGAGAATGATAGTCACACCGAACCTCCTTGAAACAATACAAAGGGCTTAAGATGAGTCATTGAATGCAAATGACCCAAGAGGCGAAAGAACGAAAGGGTTTGTCAATAAAATGGAAGTAAATGCAAGCAGGTTAAGGATGAGGTATGAGCGGATTTGGATACCATGTTTCTGCGATGCAAAGAATTTACTATTGGAAGAAGTACATAGGTCCCGATACTTGGTTCATCCGGGAGCTACTAAAAGGAAAAAATACAAGTTTTGTCCTTTATCTTTATAGTACTTTACAGGCGGTGTCCTTTTTTCAAATGTTGATAGGCGGTGTCCTTTACAAGGAATTTTGTTGCACGTCTTGTCCTTTAGCACTAACCTGGTTAAAATTTTTTGTTAAATCTGGTTACCCAAGGGTATTTTAGTCTTTTTACCTTTTATTGAATATTATTTAAAAAAAATATTATTATTATTATTATTATTATAAACTCTCTGTCTCTCTCACTTTACACACATTCTCACTCTCTCTCTACCACTCTCTCACATGTTCAGATCCCACCACCGCCTTTCACCACCATCAACCGACCATCACCATTAACCCATCTACCATCGCCACCACCATCAACCTACCACCACCCGCCACCCACCTGCCATCAAACAACCACCACCATTAACCCACCTGCCATTACCCCGTAACCACCCAGCACCCACCTGCCATCAACCTACCACCATTCGCCACCAGAAACACCCACCAACACCTGTTAGACACCACCCGAACCCCCATCACCATTCAAAAACTTCCCCACCACCAACAACCCCTATCGCCAGTCAAAAACTGACCACCGGCGGAACAACTCACCGGACCTCATTTTCACGGCGGCAGAACCTCTAAATTGCTCTGATTTTCGCCGGAATCGTCATCTGGGTCACGCCGATTCTCAGATCGGTTCGATTCACCATCTAAATCGCCCCAATTTCAGATCTATTTTCGGTGCTTCTGTAAGTGCGAATAGTTTAACTCCTGTAACTGTTGTTAAATCGTCATCTATAGGTCACGGCATGTTCACTGTAATGCCCAATTTCTTGTTGTTACTGTAATGTTAAAGTAGTTAGTATGTTCTGTACATATTTACAAATTGATTTTGATTTTGAGATCGAAATGTTATATTGGATATAAGATTTTGATTTGATTTGTTTGTATACTTTCAACTTGAATCAATTCCCTGCAGATTTTTAAGTACAAATTAATTTATTGTAGTTTAAATATGATTTGTTCATATTTACAAGTTAATATGTGGTTGGATTTGTTTTGTTCAAGATTATTTTTGGAGTAAATTACAAATTTTGTGGTGGCTAGTGCTGGCCACGGTGGTAGGAGGGTGGCAAGAGGGTTGCTGGTGGTAATGGTAGATTTAAGTTATTTACATATTTAGTCTTTTAAGGTGAAATGACAAAAATACCCTCACATGCAAGTCACATGATCAGATTTAACAAGAAAATTTAACCAGGTTAGTGCTAAAGGACAAGACGTGCAACAAAATTCCTTGTAAAGGACACCGCCTGTCAACATTTGAAAAAAAGGACACCGCCTGTAAAGTACTATAAAGATAAAGGACAAAACTTGTAATTTTTCCCTACTAAAATGTATCAGGATTTGAAAGAGGATTATTGGTGGCCGGGAATGAAACGCGGCATTGTTAAGTATGTATCCAAATGCTTAACATGTTCCCAAGTAAAGGCGAAACATCAAAAACCGTACGGGAAATTGCAATCCTTAGAAATTTCGGTATGGAAGTGGGAGAATGCGACCATGGATCTCGTAACTAAACTTCCTAGAACGAGAAAATGGCACGATACTATATGGGTCGTTGTTGACCGCCTTACCAAAATCTCCCATTTTCAACCTATTCGGGAAACTTATTCTTCAGAAAGATTAGCAGAAATTTATGTAAATGAAATTATCTCCTGTCATGGCGTACCCGTGTCTATAGTGTCGGATCGGGACATGCGTTTTACCTCCTGTTACTGGTATACGTTTCATGAAGGAATGGGTACTCAATTGCACATAAGTACTGCGTATTACCTGTAGACGGATGGTCAATCTGAAAGGACCATTCAAACACTTGGATATGTTAAGAGCATGTGTTATGGACTTTGGGGGAAATTGGGATGAACATTTGCCATTAGTAGAATTCTCGTATAACAATAGTTACCAAATTAGCATACAAATGGTACCGTATGAAATGGTATATGGAAGAAAATGTAGAACCCCTGTTTGTTGGGGAGAACTGGGACAAAGAGAACTCGCTCCCAAGGATGTAGTAGCGATAACGAATGAAAAGATCGACCTGGTACGGGCTCGATTAAAAGCAGCGCAAGATCGACATAAGTCTTATGTAGACAAAAGTAGGCGTCCTACTGAATTCCAAGTGGGAGACCGAGTATTGTTGAAAGTGTCCCTGTGGAAAGGTATAATCCGATTCCGTAAACGAGGAAAGTTGGGTCCTCGATATATCGGACCGTTCAAGATTTTAGCTCGTGTTGGAAAGGTAGCTTATCGATTAGAATTACCCCCAATGTTAGAAGGAATTCACAACACTTTTCATGTGTCACAACTACGGAAGTGTCTTGCGGATGAAACGACTCACATACCCTTTGAAGATCTTGAGGTGGATGAAAGAATGAATTATATCAAAAGACCGGTAGCTATAAAAGATTCCAAAGTGAAGACCCTTCGCAATAAAGAAATTAAGCAAGTGTTTGTACAATGGCAACACCGGAAGGGATCGGATCTCACTTGGGAACTGGAGGATGAAATGAGATGGTTCTACCCGTCTTTATTCGGTACGTAATCAGGTTTCGGGGACGAAACCTTTCTTTAGGGGGGTGGACTTGTAACGCCCCAAAATTCAATTATTTGCATTTAAACATATATTGCTATAGTGTGCTACTAGAAATAACTAGGAGTGGGTACCTAGTTAGAATGTAAATTAGAACTTTAACTAAAGAGAAATAAGTGTTGGACTATTTAAAAATAAGCATGCATACTTGAGGGGTCAAATGTGTAAATAATGAAAGATAATTATATAAAATAAACAAAAACACACCACACACAGTGTGTATGGGTGTTGCCTGGAACAAGAAAAGAAGGAGAAAAACCTTCATCTTCACAAAATCAAGAAATTGAAGGTTAATCTTGGAAATTAATCGCTCCATGAACACATAGAATCATTAATCCAATTTAGTCTAACAAGAGGTAAGTTGAATTTTGCGATTTGATGAACTTTCATAAGTGGGTTATATAGAAACACTGAAATTGAATGTAGTTAAGTAGGAGTATTTGATAGAATCAGCATGTACAAGCTGAATTGTACTTGAATTTTGATGTTCCTTGTGATTAGAATTAAAACCCACTTAAAATGAGTAAGTTACGTTTTTTGCCCCTGTGGTTATATCACTTTTACTATATTAGCCCAAAATAAGAATTTTTAACATATTTGCCCCCATGGTCTCTATAACTAACCATTTTGGCCCCTATGGTCTCTATAACTAACCATTTTGGCCCCCATGATCTCTAGGCTTAGGGGCCAAAATTGTTAGTTATAGAGACCATGAGGGCAGATATGTTAAAAATTCTTATTTTGGTCTAATATAGTAAAAGTGAATTAACCATAGGGGCCAAAAATGTAATTTACTCACTTAAAATAGATATGTTATGAGACATAATGATGAACTTTTGTGTAAATTAGTATAATGATTTTGTATGATGATGTTCATAATTAGATATTGTTAAGAGAAATCGATTTATGATGAGGGTAGTACAAGATTTTGATTGAAATGGATGTTCTTGATGTTAATTGATGTAAATTGGCTAGGTTATGCATATGATACTTGTACACTATGCTTAATTAATAGTATGCACGCCAAGTGTTTTTGAAAATGCTTGAATGAAATGATCAAATGATTTTACAATGTTAAATGGTTGAAAGTTGGGAATCACTAGTTGCTAATTGAATTATGTTAAGAACGGAATGGAAAGAACGACATGAGATTAAAGTAAATGATTTTGGATTTGTAGGAATTAAGGAAGAAAGCTCAAGACGTTCCGGATCGCAAACAAACAACGACAAAGGTAAGTTCCTACACTTACAACTTTAGTAATGTATGGTGTCTAGAATATGTTATTAAACTAGATTTGTAAATTGGTATGTCAAATGAGTTTATGTTTTAGTTCACATCATGGATATGGGTCGAACGAGTAGAACATGTCATATGTCGAAATGTAATCTTGATGTTAAACCAAGTATAAGTTAATGCAAAGTGAATGATGATGAATCTCATAGAAAGGTTGTTGGAAGGAATGCTCGAAGTAAACACCGTCAAGTTCGAATCTAAGATTTAATCTTAATGTTCGGTTATATTAAAGTGGCTAATTGTTTAGTTTGAATGTAGGTAAATCGTCTTGATTGTCAGTGCTACTTTAGAATGGACACACTGATTCGCACGCTTCCGCTATGATGCTTGATAAATGGGTCAAACCTTTTGTTAGAAGTTTTTTTGTTATGTTGGGTCTTTAAAAAAACCTTGAAAGGAGAAACTCTTGTTATTTTAAGTCTATGATGGTTGTTTAAGAATTTTGGTTGTAAACTTTTAAGTAAATTATCTCGGTTAGTTTATGACAAAGTTTATGGAAATTTTATATGTTGATTGTTTGACCCGTTTGGTTCTTTTGTGATTAAAACTTTTATGATTTTTAATAAGAATTTTTAGACCTTACAATAAATTACACTTTTCGGAATTTATGTTTGTATCGAATTGCAATGGATGCCCTTTACTTTCAATAATTACAGTCACAATCCTTTATTTGTAAAATTCATTACACCTTTGTCCTAAACCACTAATTAGGTTAAAATATGAAGTTAGGCCAGAGCATATGATAATCACGTGAGGACATTTATGTCCATCCACCTACCTACTCCCCCACATTATAAAACCCCTATTTTCACCTCCCCCTAATCCAAATTAGGGTTCTTTCCACCTATAAGCTGCAAAAATTCCAATCTAAAATTAGGGCTTTAAATTAGAAACGATTGCTTGGTCTGTTTTCTGATTTAATTGCATATTTGAATCAGCTTACCGGTTTCCCTTTTTCATCTCACCCATTTGGAAACACTTGATTTGAGTGGTAACATGTTTAATAGCGAATTACCGGTTAGTTTAAATCTGCATGCACTTCAACTTAAATTATTTGATATCTCTGATGAAAACTTTACGGTTTTCCTCTCATTTGGTTTGTGTATTAACTCCAGCTAGATTCGAGTAGTTAGTTCTACTTTGAATTACTTCACTGGAATCATTCCACCTCAAGTTGGGAATGACACTTTTCTTAAACATCTATTTGTGTTGCTTCTAGTTTTATTTCGGGTATTATACCTGACCTCTTATTCAGATTACCAAGATTGCAATAATTGGCTCTAGAGAACAATGAGTTCACCGCCATTAGCAGAATTGGTGATTTTTTTAGCAACTTGGTCCATCTGGACTTTTCTACCAACAAGCTCTCAGGAAATATACCTGATGTCTTTCATTGATTTCCGAAGTTAAGTTATTTCTCAGCTCACTCTAATAAACTCTCTGGTATGATACTTCCATCACTATCAAATTCCCAAACCATTTATTCTCCTAACTTGCGAAACAATTCTTTGCATCGCTCACTTGATTTTAATTGCTTAATGATGGTCAATCTTACCTCTTTTGATCTGGGCACTAATAACTTTTCTAGTACAATTTCTGCAAATCTAGCATCTTGCCCCAAGTTAAAAGCTTTAAATCTTGCAACAAAAAATTCATGACTAGTCAAATTCCAGAAAGTTTCAAGCTCTCTTTCTTCCTTTCACTTTCTAATTGTAGCTTTGCTTACCTCTCATCATCTTTTAGAATCCTCCAAAGCTGTCATAATTTAAATGTTTTGGTTCTCACCATGAAATTTTACAAGGAAAAATTACAAGTTATGTCCTTTATCTTTATACCACTTTTCAGGCGGTGTCCTTTTTAACGAATATTGACAGGCGGTGTCCTTTACTAGGTATTTTGTTGCAAGTTTAGTCCTTTACACCCAACCCAGTAAAAAAACCTTGTTAATTGTTGGGTGTAAAGGACTAAACTTGCAACAAAATACCTAGGTAAAGGACTAAACTTGCAACAAAATACCTAGTAAAGGACACCGCCTGTCAACAATGAACAGAGTTTTTTAACTGGGTTGAGTATAAAGGACTAAATTTGCAACAAAATACCTAGTAAAGGACAACGCTTGTCAACATTCGTTAAAAAGAACACCGCCTGAAAAGTGGTATAAAGATAAAGGAAAAAACTTGTAATTTTTCCATTTTACAATGAGCAGCTGCCTGCTGATAATGATCTACTTCAAAGCACGCAAGCTTGCAGGTGGGAAGAACCCTGATTTGGATTGAGGTGGTGAAAAGAGGGGTTTTATAATGTGGGGGAATAGGTAGTGGATGGACATAAATGCCCTCACATGATAATTACGTGCTCTGACTTAACTTCACATTTTAACCTAGTTAGTGCTAAAGGATGAAGAGTAAAATGAGTTTTCCAAATAAAGGATTGTGACTGTAATTATTGAAGGTAAATGACATCTATTGCAATTCGATACAAACATAAAAGACGAAAAGTGTAATTTACCCTAGTTTGAATGGTGTGTTCTACCATATCTAATAAAACACGATTTGATAATTGCAAATACGCATAAAACAATATTTACCAAATCTGAAATGGTAAAATAGTATGCGAAAAATAAACACCAGTACACGCAGTTAAATCATCATACGAAGAAATAAACACTAGTATACATGCAACTAAAACACTATGCGAAGAAATAAACTCAGGTATTGCATGTCAACAAATTGAAAACACATGAAACTTACCATTGCCACGGTTAATAACTGAATTAGACACCTCAAGTAACAAAAAAAATATCAGCGATTTTTTTTTTTATAAATTTTATGGATTGATATGTTGTTGCGATGAAGATGATAAACAAACTGAAGATTGTCATGGGTTTTAGGTTCGCATTATAATCAGGCTTTCTATGAAAATATCACATAATTAAAACCAAATTATCTATTCAGAATTAAATAATTAACAGTCTACCCTTGTTGCAAAATAATTGAGATGCCATGTTTATAAAGCTTTTTAGACTTTGTAGAAAAAATAAATTTTATAGCCAACAACATATATATCTACATATAATCTCTAGAATTTGTGAAATTTAGGACATTTTAAAAAATTAATACATATTACACACACAAAACTAGTTAAAAGAAATACAAAACAAAACCCCTAAGTCCCACACAACACCTATTCGACCCCATGGGCATCACCCTCTACGCCTATCAATCCCAAAGGAAGATAATGTCGATCACAAACGTCCCAGGTTAGAGATGCTTTTATTCGTTGTTCATCTTATTTTCAATAGAGTAAACATTTTGGTCCCTGTGGTTTGGGCACTTTTGCCATTTTAGTCCAAATCTCAAACTTTTTAAATCTGGGTCCCTGTGGTTTCACTTTTATTGCTATTTTAGTCCAAAATTAAGAGTAAACTGCCATTTTAGTCCCTGTGGTTTCACTTTTATTGCCATTTTAGTCCAAATTTCAAACTTTTTGGAACAGTCAAAAAAAGGGGGATTTTGAATTTTGGATTAAAATGGCAATAAAGATGAAACCACAGTGACCCAGATTTAAAAAATTTGAGATTTGGACTAAAATAGCAAAAATGCTCAAACCACAGGGACCAAAATGGCAGTTTACTCTTTTCAATAACTTCTATCAAAACTTTATATAACTTTCTCAAGTTAATTTTTATTTTTTGGAGTAAACTGCCATTTTGGTCCCTGTGGTTTGGGCACTTTTGCTATTTTAGTCCAAATCTCAAACTTTTTACATCTGGGTCCCTGTGGTTTGCATTTTGTTACCATTTTGGTCCAAATTTCAAATTTGACCAGATTTCTCATTAATGACCTGCTATTTTGTCTTTACCCTCAGAGGCATTTTGGTCATTTTAGATTTATTATCTTTTTATTATAACTCGATTATAATAAATCTCTCTCTCTCTCTCAACATACAACTCTGCTCTCTCTCTCTCTCTCTCTAAAATTATATAGAACCTGCATCCCCTCTCTCTACCCCACTCTCTACATTTTTCCACCACCAACAACTGCCATCCACCACCACCACCACCACCACTCTCAATACCATCATTGTTCTACACTGCCCCATTTGCCATTGCACCACCCGCCGCACCACTCCCAACCACCACACACAACACCACCTGCGACGGCACCACTCCCAACCACACCTACCGCATCACCTGCCACCGCCCCAAATCTGATGAAGAGAAGGAGGGGGCGGCGGCCACCACGGCCGATGACCACCAAACCAACAACCACCATCAAACCTACACCGCCACCACCCTCAACTCTCTCTCTAAAACCTGCACACACACACTCTCTCTCTTTCTCTCTCCAAACACCCATCTCTCTCTTCTCTCTTTCTCCTCTCTGTCGAACACCAACAACCACCATCGTTTACATCCCTAAATTGACTTGTATACACCGAATTCAACAAGTATGGAGTCTAATTCCTATTTTATTCAACAAAAATTCAATCAAAACACATCATATTAACCACAAACATTACCGGAACAACCGGAAGAGCAAAATCAGTCGCCTGAGTTTCTTTCTAGTTAGGGTTTTATTTGGGGATGATGATGATTTATTTGGGAAAACTTCGAACCTCCTTCATCAGCATCAATCAACGCTGCCGTTTTCCGATGTCGGTTCTCATCGGTGTTGTTTTCCGATGTCGGTTCTCATCACGGTGGTGGTGGTGGTGTTCGACAGAGAGGAGAGAGGGAAGAGAGAGATGGGTGTTTGGAGAGAGAAAGAGAGAGTGTGTGTGTGCAGGTTTTAGAGAGAGAGTTCACGGGGATGGTGATGTTGGCGGCAGTGGGATGGTGGTGGTGGGGATGATGCGGTGGTCGTGGTGGTGGTGGTGGTGTGGTGGTAGTTCAGAGAAGAGAGATAGCTGAAGTCGATGATGAAGATGAACTGCCAGATTGTATATGTATGTGTGTATATTAATATATATATATATATATATATATTAATTTTTTAATTAAGAAAATGTTAAATGAAAAGCAAAATGACTAAAATGCCCCTGAACTAAAAGACAAAATAGAAGGTTGCAACAGTCAAAAAATATGGTTTTTAAATTTTGGACTAAAATGGCAACAAAATGCAAACCACAGGGACCCAGATGTAAAAAGTTTGAGATTTGGACTAAAATGGCAATAGTGCCCAAACCACAGGGATCAAAATGGCAGTTTACTCTATTTTTTGTTTTAAATTAAATCGACATTTTTAGACGGAGGAGGAGACACGCATCTTACTTTTTGTTGACAGGTGAACTTCACAACAGACGGCTAATTCACACCCGCAAGACGTAGACACGCATCTTACTTTTTTTTTTTTGGAATGTGACTTTCTATGTACTGGACCAGTGGTCACCGGGTTTATGTCGAAGACAGCCCCCCGTCAGCCCCGCGCCTGCGAACGCGATGTTCAATTGGGCCCCGGCCGCCGCGTAAGCTGGTTTCCGCCCGGAAACCATACTGCCCCCACACGAGAGACTCGCTGGGGTAACAGCTGGGTAAAACCGGGTTGCCCTCAAGACCGTTCCATGCCTCGGTAGGAGACGATCCATCATTGGGACAATCCGCCCCAGTAACCGTAAGTGCCGGGAGTCGAACCGGGGTGGCCTAAGCAAACCCCCGGCCGACCCACCAACTGAGCTAGGAGGCGGAGCATCTTACTTATATTCCCATTTTTAAGACTAGTTATTATTGTTTATTAAGGTGCAAGTTTGGCGGTGTATGATAGGTGAAACATTTTTGTATATTTGGTGTCTAGCATCTTGCTAGTTGTTTGAATAAAATTTTTGTTGGCCATTCAAAAAAAAAAAAGACTAGTTATTATTATATGTTTTATATAAAAAGAAAAAAAAAAGAAAACAAAATGCAAACTCACCTACTACCGTTAGGCTGGAGGGTGTGGGTTGAGGGTTATAAGGGACACCTCAGCGCCACGTAGGCGCCACGTCAGCCAAGTGGGCTTTATAACGCCCCCTTTAACATGGAGGGTGTGGTATAACCCCTAGGGGCGCTATAGAGAAAAAAAATAAAAAAAAAAAAAATTTTTTGATTGGTTGAAACAAGTGGAGCCCACCTGATAACCCCCTCTCCTCTCGTTACCATGTTGGCGAGCCATGTATGGCGCCCCTCCATAATTCGCTGGGTGTGGGTGTATAGCGCCCCGGGCGCTATAGCGTGTGACATGGCGGGGGATGGCGCCCCCACACCCTCCGGCCTTAGTGCTTTTACGTTTAGTGCATTGAATACCCACTTGTTACACGTCAGCCAAACTAAACCGTTGATAAATATTCATAAAATCAGACGACTAAGATTCAATCTTGAACCAACCTACCACCTTCCATCATTTTATTTATTTTTTTCTCCAATTTATTATTATTATTATTATTATTATTTATTTATTTTATTATTTTTCTCCTACCTACCACCCCCACCCCTCCTTATTCACACCCACCACCACCACCATCTATATAAACTTCACTCTCCACCACCTCATAACTCAGCAATCTCACCTTCATTACACACACATAGAGTGTGAGTCTAGTGTGTGAAGATAAGATTGTTCTTCTAGCTTTCTTATTATTCCTTTTTGTAATCCTTTTTATCGTTTGAATAATAAACACAATGGAGAACGGTACACATGTTAATGGATCCGCTAACGGGTTTTGCATCAAGGACCCGTTGAATTGGGGCGTTGCGGCCGAAGCGTTAACGGGTAGTCATCTGGATGAGGTGAAGAAGATGGTGGGTGAGTTTAGGAAGCCTGTGGTGAAGTTGGGTGGCGAGACTTTGACTGTGTCACAAGTGGCTGGGATCGCGGCTGCTGGTGATGGTAACATGGTGAAGGTGGAGCTATCCGAGGCGGCTCGGGCCGGGGTTAAGGCGAGTAGTGATTGGGTGATGGAGAGCATGAACAAAGGGACTGATAGTTATGGTGTCACTACTGGATTTGGTGCTACTTCTCATAGGAGGACTAAGAATGGTGGTGCTCTACAAAAGGAGCTCATTAGGTAATAATCATTTGTTACTTCTTTCTTTGTGTTGTTTATGGAATAGTGTTATGAGTTTTACATGTTAGGAAAATAACTAGGGGATGTTAAATAGGTTTTGTTCGTGTCTAGTTGGTTGTCGAGCTCAGCTCGACAAAAGTTGAAGATGTGACACGAATATGACTATTTTAACAGGAAGTACGTTTCAGTTTAAATTTATTTTAGAGTTAAATGTCATTTTAATTCCAGTGGTTTGGGTTATTTTTGTCTGTTTAGTTCAAATGTTTCATTTTTTCAACTGTGGGTCCAAAAATGTTTTTATTGTTGCCATTTTAGTCCACTGAGTTAACTTCATTCATTTTTTCTATTAACGAGAATGGCAATTCGGTCATTTTTTATGTAATTCTGTGAACTAGAAGGGCAATTCGGCCATATTAAATGAGCGAATTGTCTTTCTCGTTAACAGAAATAATGGATGAAGTTAACCCAGTGAACTTAAACGGTAACGGTGAAACCTTTTTAGATCCACATGTGAAAAATGAAACCTTTGAAGTACTAAACTGGTAAAATGACCAAAACCGCAAGGACTAAAATCATTTAACTCTTTATTTTATTTGGGTATTAATACTTGAAAATTACTAATTTACAACTATATATGTGTGTATACACACATATTTACTATAAACTTTTGTGTATTTTTTTATATCTTAAAATTTAGCATATAACCCTAGCTAAGTTTAAGTTATAATAATAAGTTATAAAATAAAAACGTTTAAAAGAAATAAGAATAAAATTCAACTGGATGGATATAGATCAGCTGTGAATTTGTAAAATCTGTTTATTAACCTAAACGTGTTCTTGAGTTAAAGGTGAGAGCGACTCACAATCATTTAGAATAAGCCCAAACTCATTTTATTTTATGTTCCATGTGATGTATAAAATATAAAATTATTAAGTTGTTGTGGTAGGTAAAGGTCTAAAGCGTTTTGTTTGTTTTAAACATTACAATAAAGCGTTTTGTTTTATTTCAAATATTACAAGTTATTATTTAACAAATATAATAATAATATGTAAGGCTGTCATTTGAATGATCGTGTTTTTCTATTATGCAAGGCTGTCTTTTAAAAGATATTTTTTCTCATATATTTTAGTTTGTCAACTAGGAATAAATCTTGCATTAATAATAATAATTAAATTAAACTTATTCGTTATATTTATTTTGTTTTTATGTAACAAAATTTTTACAGTTTACACAAAATCTAACAAGATTAATTTTTTGGATTTCAGATTCCTGAACGCCGGAATATTCGGCAACGGCACAGAATCTAGCCACACACTACCACATTCCGCCACAAGAGCCGCCATGTTGGTCAGAATCAACACCCTCCTCCAGGGATATTCCGGCATAAGATTCGAAATCTTGGAAGCCATCACTAAATTCCTCAACAACAACATCACACCATGTTTACCCCTCCGGGGCACGATCACCGCCTCCGGTGACCTGGTCCCGTTGTCCTACATCGCGGGTCTCCTCACCGGCCGACCCAACTCAAAGGCAGTCGGCCCGGCCGGTGAAGTTCTCAATGCGGAATCCGCCTTCGCCCAAGCTGGCGTAGAAGGCGGATTCTTTGAGTTACAGCCCAAAGAAGGGCTCGCGCTTGTTAATGGTACCGCGGTGGGGTCCGGGATGGCATCCATGGTGTTGTTTGATGCCAATGTACTTGCATTGTTGTCGGAAGTGTTGTCCGCGATTTTCGCGGAAGTTATGCAAGGGAAGCCCGAGTTTACGGACCACTTGACCCACAAACTTAAGCACCACCCGGGCCAAATAGAGGCTGCAGCCATCATGGAGTACATTTTGGATGGAAGTGACTATGTTAAAGCCGCGCAAAAGGTCCATGAGATGGACCCGTTACAAAAACCAAAACAAGACCGTTACGCGCTCCGCACGTCCCCTCAATGGCTTGGACCACAAATCGAAGTCATTCGGTCCGCCACAAAAATGATTGAACGGGAGATCAACTCCGTTAACGACAACCCGCTAATCGATGTTTCAAGAAACAAAGCGTTACACGGTGGCAACTTTCAAGGAACCCCAATTGGTGTGTCAATGGACAACACACGTTTGGCTATTGCGGCTATAGGAAAACTCATGTTCGCGCAATTTTCCGAGCTTGTGAATGATTTTTATAACAATGGGTTGCCTTCGAATTTGTCGGGTGGGCGTAACCCAAGTTTGGATTACGGGTTTAAAGGTGGGGAGATCGCAATGGCTTCTTACTGTTCGGAGCTTCAGTTTCTAGCAAATCCGGTTACAAACCATGTTCAAAGCGCGGAGCAACATAACCAAGATGTTAACTCTCTAGGGTTGATTTCCGCAAGGAAAACCGCGGAAGCGGTTGATATTTTAAAGCTCATGTCATCGACTTACTTAGTCGCGTTATGCCAATCGATTGACTTGAGGCATTTGGAAGAGAACATGAAGTCAACCGTGAAGAACACCGTGAGCCAAGTAGCGAAAAAGGTCCTAACCATGGGCGTAAACGGCGAGCTCCACCCATCAAGATTTTGTGAAAAGGACTTGCTTCGTGTGGTTGACCGCGAGTATGTTTTCGCCTACGCTGACGACCCTTGCCTCGCCACCTACCCATTGATGCAAAAGCTTCGACAAGTCCTCGTTGACCACGCGCTAAACAATGGCGAAACCGAGAAGAACGCCAACACCTCAATCTTCCAAAAGATTGCTACTTTCGAAGACGAGTTGAAGGCCATTTTGCCCAAGGAAGTTGAGAGTGTTAGAGTTGCATTCGAAAATGGTACAATGTCGATTCCCAACAGGATCAAGGCTTGTCGATCATACCCGTTGTATCGGTTTGTGAGGGAGGAGCTTGGTGGCGCGTACTTGACCGGCGAGAAGGTGACTTCGCCGGGCGAGGAGTTCGACAAGGTGTTCACGGCCCTGTCAAAGGGACTAATTATCGATCCATTGTTGGAGTGTGTTGAAGGGTGGAATGGTGCACCCCTTCCTATTTGTTAGGTGTGAATTGTGTTGTAAGTTGTTTAATTTGTATTTTCTAATATATTTTTGTTTGTTTTATTTATTAATGTTGTATCCATCTTGTTAATGTAGACAATAACTCAAGTTGTTATGTGCCCGAGAGTATGTGGTTGTAAATCATATATGTTAAACATGTTTCTGTCTCGTTGGTCTCATTAGGTATTCATGTATTTTTTTCTATTTTTCTTTTCGTACAAGAGTCAACACGTTCTTTTGTTCTCACCCAAGCATTGAATAGGCCTTGCCTCGTTCACAAGAATATTATAGGGTTTAGAAACGTCCTATATCTATCAACGTTTCACAGTCGATTAGAAGGCTAGTGGGTGTGGTTTAAAGCCTCTAAGGGTTTTATAGTGTTACGTCAGAGCCACGTATGCACCACATAAGTGAGAGGCTTTATCGTTAACTTGCACAATGTGAGATAAAACCCTTTAAAGCCACTATTAAACAAAATACAAATAAAAAGGAAAGTAAAGAGGAAAAAATCTGATTGTTTAAAACATTGGGCCCCACCTGCATATATTACACTGGCGCTCGTTACTAGGATGGAGCCCCCTCCATAGCGCCTCCAATTGGCGCCTAGGAAATGAGGGAGAGGCGCTATAGGGCGTCATTGAAGCTAATGTGGTGGGGGTGATATACCATACCCCCTAGTCTAACTATACCTTTAGGCTTTAACTTTAACAATCACATTAGGTGGTTATTAAGTTAACAATCAGACCATATGTAGTGGGGCTTGAAGTTCAAGCTCCTCCTTTGGGCATTATACGACACGTTGCGTCCTAGTCGAGACATTATGAGGCTTGAGGTTTAAAAATGATGTAGGGGTATAATGCCCTATAATGCTCTTGCAAGTATTACCTAATTTTTATTATTTTTTAGAAAAATAAGACAAAAGCAACCCTTGCCCCCATAATCCTACGGTTGTTCTTTGAAACCAACAACAAAAGCAGCATTTTAATGGTGACGTCCGGAGCCAAAGGGGGAGGTAATTGGGCATTATGGGGCGTGAAGTTGGTCTCTTCACGCCAGGGGCGGACCCACTCTTTGGCCAAGGTGGGCGGCCGCACCACTTGAAAAAAGAAATTCAGTGTATATTTTGGGAAAAAAATTCGACCGCACCCCTTAAAAATATGGTTGAACACCTCATCTGTACCCCCAACAAATAATTCCTGTGTCCGCCGCTGCTTCACGCCACTTCATTTCCCCACTACACATGGTATTAGTAAAATAACCAAATTTTGTAGAGAAATCATAGAAAATTAGAAATGGTAAGTTTTAGTTTTCATATAAGTATGTAACTATAAATCTTAAATCGATATAACATGTATCATAAGTCATAACGAGTTTACCCGACTCTAACTTAAAGGAACATGTATCATGGTGTAAGGTTCCTAACTTCCTGATTTTTTCGGTCAGAGATCTGCTGGAGTGGCACCTGTTTACGGGTTTTTCGGGTTGTGCCAAAGAAGCTTTTCAAGGTATCGTTTCGGTCGCTTGCTGGTGCATTTGGCTTTCGAGGAATGAAGCAAGGTTTAACAACATCCCGGTTAAAATAGGTAGTCTTTGCAGCCAAGTTAAAGCTTTGAGTTTTTTGTTGTTTCATAATAGATCGAGATATAAGGAGGTGTCTTGGGATGGGTGGTGTAAATTTGTAAATATGTAGGTTTCGTTTTTGGTGTTGGTCAGCCCGGTTTGTGGGTTGGCTCTGTTTTGTTTTGGTTTAATGAAAGTCTATGTTCAAAAAAAAAAAACTTAAAGGAATATTGTTGTCTCTTTGGCATATATTTTACAGTGTTTCAGTAATACAGTTATGTGAGATTAAATGTATTAATGTTATAATATTTAATCTTGTAGCCTATATAATCATTTATATTATATTAGATCAAAATATATTAATAACCTATTATAATTAGTTGGTAATTGTTGATGGACCATATTACCCTTATTAACTAATTAGGTTTCCTCTTGGGTGTATAAATAAGGGGCTTATTAGAGAGTTAAAGGGTTACACACTTTACACAATCAATCAACCCTCATTAACATCAATTCGTTCTCTCTCCCTCTAACCGAACCTTACCCTATTTCGGTTTTCATCACCATCATAACTTTACACCCTAAGGAGGAACCGGATCATACTGACAACTATGTCGAACTCAATGGCTGGATCTATTACTGGATTCTCTACTGTTTTGAATACTATTACAGGTATGTGTTTCATGTTTTCCATTAAGTTTAATCAGAACTGATCAACAAGTTAATGATTCTACTTGGTGTGGTAGGGACATTTTTCTCAATGTTTTGCATTCTGCCAACACACAAAACATTTACTGCAGCATTTATATAAAAAACGTGTCACACCATATGAAATAGCACAGGGCAAAACATCACATGTATTCGTAAAACCATATTATATATTGTATATATGTATTAATTCACAAAAGTCAGCACAATAGTAATGTTTGTATCTTTTCAATTTTTACCAGTGAACTTTGTATGGTCAAAAAATCAATTTCAAACTCCTATTTTCTTTTATACATAAGGTACAAGTTGACTCATACATGCTTGTGCATACACCTTACACTCTAAGTTCTACATGTGCTTCCTTGCCCAAACAAAAGTAGTATCAATTTCTCATTTTATACAAGATATTTTACCTTGAATTGAACTTAATTAAAGACAGGAAAACTGTCAAATTTTATTATTTTTACTTTATAAAAAAAATTACTTTATAATTTTTTTTATTATTGTAAAATAATTTCACTATGTTATCTTTAAAAAGAAATAAATCGTGGAAACTGGAACATGATTAGATTTCATTCGCTCCTTTTTTAAAACTTAAAAATTGAGCATTTTGA